>OZ014519.1:153641122-155086122 GCA_963966055.1 Lathyrus aphaca
GTTACAATCTTCTATGATCCGCAGACAATAACAGTCCCCTCAGCAGCAGCAATCAGTCCAGTAACCGTCACGGTACCTGGACCTGTACCATATGAAAGCAATAGGGCCATCCCTTGGCACTATGGCTCTGACTTGTACTGTGAAGGGAAAAGAATCACTCTTGAAACAACAGCACCTGCACCACAAATTGATAATGTGGGCGGAGGCGGAGGCTTCACCCGAAGCGGACGTCTCTTTGCTTCACAAGTCCAAAGACCTAATGCCGAAGCAGAAGCTGCTGCCAAGGCAAAAGGAAAAGGCCCGGTGCAGGAAGATCCAGCTGCCAAAGAAGCCTTGAAGACTCCATTTGATCAGGAAGTTGATGAGTTTATGCGGATCATCAAAAAGAGCGATTATAAAGTGGTGGATCAGCTTCATCAGACACCATCCAAAATCTCCATCCTCTCACTGCTCATGTGCTCCGAAGCCCATCGGAATGCACTACTGAAAGTACTGCACGCGGCTTACGTGCCCGAGGAGATTACTGTCAACCAATTGGAAACCGTGGTTGGTAATGTTACTGCTAGCAATGGGCTAGGGTTTACCAATTCTGACCTGACAGTGGATGGCCGCAATCACAACAAAGCCTTGCACATAACCATGGAATGCAAAGGAGCTGTCCTTTCTCATGTGCTGGTGGACACAGGTTCTTCCCTGAATGTCTTACCAAAGAAGGCTCTGGTGAAGTTAGAATATGATGGATTGGCATTGAGACCCAGCAACCTGGTGGTTAGAGCTTTTGATGGCTCAAAGAGATCGGTTCTGGGAGAGATTGAGTTGCCCGTGACAATTGGCCCGCAGACCTTTAAAACTATCTTTTATGTGATGGACATTCAGCCCGCCTACAGCTGTTTGTTGGGTAGACCCTGGATTCACGCCGCTGGCGCTATAACGTCTACCCTTCACCAAAAGTTAAAATTTGAGTGGGAAGGTCAAGTTGTCACAATCTGTGGAGAGGAGGACATTTTTGTCAGCCACCTGGCAACCTACAAGTACATTGAAATGGATGGAGAGATCCATGAAACAATGAGCCAGGGGTTTGAAGCGTTGAATGTGAATGAAGCATCTGCTGTATCTGGTACCCCAATGTCGTCTTATCAACAAGCCCGGAAGGTTGTTGAAGAAGGAACTGCCCAAGGCTGGGGCAAGGTCTTAGCTGTGGAGGAGAAGAAGGACAAATTTGGGTTGGGTTACAAACCAACTCAACATCAAGCAAAGGCTGCTGCAGAGCCAGGATTTGTCAGTGGGGGAATGCTAACCCCCGATGCTATCAACTGTCTGGAAGACGAGCTGGAAGAGGAGCGCAATCTGGAGAATTGGATTCGTCCAAAGATCCCGGGGAGCAGTGTCTCGAACTGGTCTTCCCAGGAAATTATAAGAGTTACTCATGCAGAGTAATTATTATTTCCTGTATTTTTTTTTTATAGCATGCATCAAAGTCTTGCATCTTGCCCAAGATGACAAGACTCATTTTGTAATCAGGGCCATCTGTACTTTTGTGCAAACAAGATTAAATTAATGAAATGTCAGACAATCTTTTTGCAAACGAGTTTTTTTCTTTTCTGCTCACTGTTTTTCCATTTTTCTTTTTGTACAAAAATAAATGGCGGTGTTTTCAAAATGATAACTTCATTTCACTTTTTTCTAAAGCAAGATTAAAATCAATCACTAAAATGAACCGACTTAACCCTTGCAGAGAGTGCCTTCCAGACAGCACCGACAACAGCACAGCTATGACATCGTATGACTTTGACAATCCGATCAATCAAGCTGATGAAGGGGTTGATGAAGAATATGAGCTTCCTGAAGAGCTAGCCAGGTTGCTGAGACAGGAGGAAAAAGTCATTACTCCTCATCAGGAGGAGATTGAAGTGATTAATCTTGGTACGGAGGAAGACGTGAAAGAAGTCAAAATCGGGGCCTGCCTGCAAGACTCAGTGAAGAGACAGCTGATAGATCTGCTTCAAGAGTATGTTGATGTGTTTGCTTGGTCCTACCAAGATATGCCAGGGTTGGATACCGATATTGTTGTGCATAAGCTGCCTCTGAGGGAAGAATGCCCACCAGTCAAACAGAAGTTGCGCCGAACTCGACCAGACATGGCTATGAAAATCAAGGAAGAGGTACAAAAGCAATGGGACGCCGGGTTCCTTGCTGTGACTAGCTATCCTCCGTGGGTTGCTAACATAGTACCTGTGCTTAAGAAGGACGGAAAAGTAAGGATGTGTGTTGATTACCGGGATCTGAACAGAGCCAGCCCGAAAGATGACTTCCCATTACCTCACATTGATGTATTGGTGGATAACACGGCTCAGTTCTCGGTATTTTCCTTCATGGATGGATTTTCGGGATACAATCAGATCAAGATGTCACCTGAAGACATGGAGAAGACAACATTCATCACACCTTGGGGCACGTTCTGTTATAAAGTGATGCCATTCGGACTGAAGAATGCTGGTGCAACGTATCAACGGGCTATGGTGACATTATTCCACGATATGATCCACAAAGAAATAGAATGTTACGTGGATGATATGATCGCCAAGTCCCTTACAGAGGAAGATCACCTGGTGAATCTGCTCAAGTTATTCAAGCGTCTGAGGAAATACCAACTAAAGTTGAACCCCAACAAATGCACATTCGGGGTGCGATCCGGTAAGCTGCTGGGCTTTATTGTAAGTGAGAAAGGGATTGAAGTTGACCCTGATAAAGTCAAGGCTATACAAGAAATGCCTGCACCTAAAACTGAGAAAGAAGTTCGAGGGTTCTTAGGTCGATTGAACTACATTTCACGGTTCATATCTCACCTTACAGCAACTTGTGAACCCTTATTCAAGCTGTTAAGAAAGGAGCAAACGGTCAGGTGGAACGAAGACTGCCAGAAAGCTTTTGACAAGATCAAGGAGTATTTGCAGGAACCTCCAATCCTTATGCCTCCAGTTGAAGGAAGACCTCTGATTATGTACTTGACAGTATTAGAAGAATCGATGGGGTGTGTACTAGGTCAGCATGACGAGTCTGGTCGAAAAGAGTATGCGATATACTACCTAAGCAAAAAGTTTACCGACTGTGAACAGCGTTATTCACTGCTCGAGAAAACTTGCTGTGCTTTAGCGTGGGCTGCTCGCCGACTGAGACAGTATATGCTGACCCACACTACCTTGTTAATCTCAAAAATGGATCCAGTTAAGTACATTTTCGAGAAGCCAGCTCTTACCGGACGGGTTGCGAGATGGCAGATGATTCTCACAGAATACGACATACAGTACACATCTCAGAAAGCCATCAAGGGCAGTGTGCTATCTGAATATCTTGCTGAGCAACCCATTGATGATTACCAGCCAATGAGGTTTGACTTCCCTGATGAAGACATCATGTTCATTAAAGCAAAAGATCATGAAGAGCCTATTCACACTGAAGGGCCTGACCCAGAAGAAGAATGGACTATGATGTTCGACGGGGCTGTTAACATGAATGGCCGTGGTATTGGTGCAGTACTCATTACACCGAAAGGAGTTCACATGCCTTTCTCGGCAAAACTCACTTTCAACTGCACTAACAACGAAGCTGAATACGAAGCTTGCATTATGGGTCTTGAGGAGGCCATTGACCTCAGGATCAAGACACTGACCGTATTCGGAGATTCAGCCTTGGTAATCAATCAGACCAACGGAAAATGGTACACACACCAAGACCATCTGATACCTTACAGGGACTATACAAGAAGGTTACTGACTTTCTTTACAACAGTCAAACTTGAGTATATCCCTCGGGACGAGAATCAGTTTGCAGATGCCTTGGCTACCATTTCGTCCATGATCAAAGTTCAGACTGCCAACTTTGTGCCTCAGATTGCAGTATCGAGACTTGACAGACCAGCATATGTATTTGCAGCAGATGTTGTCAAGGATGACAAGCCTTGGTTTCATGACATCAAGTGCTTCTTGGAGGATCAAACATACCCATCTGGGGCATCTTCCAATGATAAGAAGACTTTGAGGAGGCTCGCTGGAAGTTTCTTTCTGAACACTGATGGATCTTTATACAAGAGGAACTTTGACATGGTACTCCTCAGATGTGTTGACAAGACGGAAGCAGACCGACTGATGCATGAAGTGCATGAAGGCTCTTTTGGTACCCATGCTGGAGGGCATGCAATGGCTAAGAAGTTGTTAAGATCAGGCTATTATTGGATCACAATGGATGCAGACTGTTGTGCTTATGCCAGAAAATGTCACAAATGCCAGATCTATGCAGATAAAGTGCATGTGCCTCCAAATCCTTTGAACATCATGTCTTCACCATGGCCCTTTGCCATGTGGGGCATTGATATGATTGGCAAGATTGAGCCAACTGCTTCGAACGGCCACAGATTCATCCTGGTCGCCATCGACTATTTCACAAAGTGGGTTGAAGCAGCCTCATATGCAAATGTTACAAGGCAAGTGGTAGCCCGATTCCTGAAAAGAGACATCATCTGTCGGTATGGAGTTCCCGAGCGGATCATTACTGATAATGGTTCCAACTTGAACAACAAAATGATGGCAGAGCTGTGCCGGGACTTCAAGATCCAACATCACAATTCTTCTCCTTACAGGCCAAAGATGAACGGCGCTGTTGAGGCGGCAAATAAGAATATCAAGAAGATTGCGCAGAAGATGGTAGTCACTTACAAAGATTGGCACGAAATGCTACCATTTGCCTTACATGGGTACCGCACATCAATCAGGACATCCACTGGGGCAACACCGTATCAGCTTGTATATGGTACGGAGGCAGTCCTACCAGTTGAAGTTGAATTACCCTCGTTACGGGTATTGATGGATGTCAAACTGAGTGAAGCAGAATGGGTTCGGTCCCGATACGAACAATTGAGTCTGATCGAAGAGAAGAGATTGGCTGCAATCTGCCATGGGCAGCTATATCAGAGGAGAATGAAGAGAGCCTTTGATCAGAAAGTCAGGCATCGAGAGTACCAAGTGGGAGATCTTGTGCTGAAAAGAATCCTCCCTCCTCATACAGACCACAGGGGCAAGTGGACTCCAAATTACGAAGGACCATTCGTTGTAAAGAAAGTCTTCTCTGGTGGAGCACTGATGCTCAGCACCATGGATGGTGAAGATTTTCCATCCCCTGTGAATTCAGATGCAGTTAAAAAATACTTCGCATAAAATGACCCGCTGGACATAAAAACAGAATGTAAGTCCAGGCAAAAATAGGGCATCCCGGCGAGTCAAAAACAGAATAAAAGACTCGGGCAAAAATAAGGGAAATAAATGAAAAGATGTACACCCGCTGAGTTGAAAAGCCGCATTGGACAGCTCAGGCAAAAATGGGTATCCCGATGGATTGAAAACCCGAAAGGGCGATCCATGCAAAATAAGGGAATAAGCGAACAACTGCATTCTGAATTCGTCCGTATCACCTACAACTTGGTAAGCTCCAAGGGATCAAGCTGCAATCAGAATCAACTCTCTCCAGAAAGCAAGACGAGAAGAACGTCATTGTCATACGAGTCATAGCAGAAGAGGAAGCTCCTTGAAAGCATCGCCAGCACCGCCAGCACTTTATTTCTCAATTTGTAACAATCTCCTCATTTCAGGAGATATGTTCCTCTGACTGTATCTTGCCAATTCAGGGCACACGAATTAATATAATCAGATTTTCAGTCATGTCTCGTTTTTTACATTTATGTTTTGCAAAGAGTTGTCTGATATCTCTAAAATACAATTGCATAAGTACAGATGCCTTTCTCTAAAAACAAAAACGCATGCTTACAGGGAATGTGATTACTCTCGAGTGTACTTAACTCCTATGACGGAATCCAGAAAGGGATACCTCGGGACCTTTTGTACGTTCCATTATCTTTGCAGGATTGCAGGTATCCAGAATGCAACCTGGGGCATGCAGATTACGCCTTAGCAAGATGGCAAATCGTTATCAACTCGGTCTATCTTCCACGTGGCAATGGGATGTGCCCATCTCCCCAGCGGAGCTGTCAAATCAGCATACACTCAATCTCAGTATCCGAGATGCTCTATCCCCAGCTGAGTTGCTCCCCATTGCTCTCCCCAGCTGAGTTGCCTCTCACTTCCCCAGCCGGGTTGCCATTCTTCCTCAACAGAATACAGAAATCAGGGAATCATCTCCCCACAGAGCTTCAGGCCTCTATTCAGAAGAGCAGCGCACGAAGAAGTCACAACAGAGAGAGAGAAAGCTTCTACAAACCCCAGCTGGGTCCCGTATTATGAAAATATGTCAATCGATGACGTATATCCCCAAGCAGATACAACTACAGATCTACCAATGATCCCATCCCCAGCTGGGATGTCTTCTTCAAGCAGATCGATCAGAGATCTTTGCAGCAACGGGATCCGAATCCCGGATCGGTGCCTCTTTGCATAATCATAGCATTCGCATCATATTCACCCCCAGAGCGTAGCATTCCGTCTAATGCGGAGCATTACGGCAAAAATCAAATGCATAGCATAATCATAAGTCATGTTGTGAGTCGAACACTTGTAAAATATTGACAATCTGTCGGCATACAGAATACATCCCCATCAGAGTCCCAGCAAAAGCAGTTGCCCCATATCACAAACACCAGTGCATATCTCCTTTTTGATACCCGTCCGTATCATCATTTCCCAGCAGGTTGCCTGAATACACTTTACAAACCAAGATCACCAGTATTGCAGATACATCCTGACACTCGTCCGTGTCGTGTCACCAGCAGAAAGCCAAAGACACCCTCTTTGCACTTACATACACCTATACACTTTCCTGACACCCGTCCGTGTCATATCCCCAGCGTGGTCGCCTATACTTGTATATACACTTTCCTGACACCCGTCCGTGTCATATCCCCAGCAGAAAGCCAGAGAATCCCCTTTGCACTCACAGATACTCATATATACGATTCCTCGACACCCGTCCGTGTCATATCCCCAGCAGATAAACACTCACCTATACATTATATACTCACTACTCATTGGTACACCTACTCAGATACTCGTCCGTATCTTATATACACCATGTATATCCCCGCAGATTCGACAGTAGTCCTTGTTCTTTGTTAACCAGTTGGTACTCGTCCGTACCATCATCTCAGAACGTTGCGTCTAATGTTTGTTTCTACATGATACTCGTCCGTATCATAGTCTTAAGGATGCTCGTCCACATCTTTGATCCATACACCATGTCAAACACTTATGTCTTCTTGAATATAGATACTCGTCTGTGTCTACTATTCCCCAGAAGAGTCCCTTCGGATGCAACACTCGTCCGTGTTCTTTGTTAACCAGTTGATACTCGTCCGTATCATCAGCTCTGAGCACGTGTCAGTTTGTTTCTACGTGATACTCGTCCGTATCATAGTCTTAAGGATGCTCGTCCGCATCTTTAATCTATACACAATACCAAACACTTATACCTTTTGTTTCTTGGATGTAAACGCTCGTCCGTGTTTACTATCTCCCCAGTAGATTGCCAACAAATTTTCTTTTTATCTAACACTCGTCCTGTGTTATGATACCTCTGAGAGCAGCCGTACCCTGCTGAGTGGTCGTCCTCCACTTCTTGATGGTCGTCCTCCATCATGCTCATCCGATGGCCGTCCCCATCGTTGATTTTAGCAGCCGTCCCCTGCTAGGTGGTCGTCCTCCACCTTTTGATGATCGTCCTTCATCACTTTATCCAATGGCCGTCCCCATTGTTGATTTTAGTTGTCTAACACTCATCCTGTGTTATGATAAACTTTGAGAGCAGCCGTCCCCTGCTGAGTGGTCGTCCTCCACTTCTTGATGGTCGTCCTCCATCATGCTCGTCCGATGGCCGTCCCCATCGTTGACCTTTTCTATCCGATGGCCGTCCCCATCGTTGATATTTTGGCAGCCGTACCCTGCCAGGTGGTCGTCCTCCACCTGTGATGGTCGTCCCCATCATATTTCTTTTATGCCCAACAGAGCAGCCGTCCCCTGCTAGGTGATCGTCCTTCACCTTTGATGGCCGTACCCCATCATCTGTTTATTTCATTTATTCTTTAACCCGATGGCCGTCCCCGTCGTGGTCCCTTTTCTTTTTTAACCCGATGGCCGTCCCCATCGTTGGTTACTTTACCTTTGTGAACTTGATGGCCGTCCCCGTCATGTTTCACCAATCCCCAGAGAATGTTACTACTTTATCTTGATGGCCGTCCCCATCATGATATTTTATTTTCCCAGCTAGTCGGCCGTCCCCGTCTTAGCTTTACCTTTTATCCCCAGCATGTCGGCCGTCCCCGTCATTGCTTTATACACTTTACCGGCATGTCGGTCGTCCCCGTCATCGCTTTATTTTCATACACTTTACCAGCATGTCGGCCGTCCCCGTCATTGCTCTTTACCCAGCAGTCGTCCTCTGCTCGACGGTCGTCCTCCGTCGCCCACACTTTACAATATACTTTATTTGCTTTTACAATCTATATCCCTTTTCTTCTTCATTTCTGTGAGTGCAAATTTTGGACTGTCTTTGGTATTCAACCACAAGTTATCTTGTTTGCCTGTTAAGCCGCCGCTTACAACCTGCACAGCTAACTCATGTTTGAATAGGGGCAGCTGTAAACACCCCAAATTTGCCCTCACCCATTCACACATGACTTGTGATCATCTCATATGCATAAACACAATCACATCATCTCATGTCTCATTTGGTTTCACTGGATAGCTTCTAGGTCATCTGCACCTAGGGTTTGTGATCTGAGCAACCTCAGAGCATCTTGAGCCATCCCAAAGGCAACCAATCAACTCAAAGGGGTCCATGTGTGTTCTTATATCATGTTACATCCTCACAAAGTCAGAAATGCAGAGGAATCACAAGAACTAGGGTTTGAGTGGATGCAGAGCCAGGATGAACTGCACAGTTGACTGAAAATTAGGGTTTTGGTTTCAGAGGCCATAACCCCAAATTTTTTGGTCATTCTTGTTTCCATTGATCTTTATATGGTATAGGGAGTATGCATATCAATTTTCATGAAGAAATTCCATGGGGAAGTCATCTGATCAAGAGTTGACTTTTCAGACAAGTCAGTGTAAAATCAGGGCATCTGAGGCCCCCAATGACCCAACCAATGGGTGATCTTCATCATTTTGAGTGTATGTGATCTTTATTTGATCATGGAAGAAGGTTGAAGTTCATGGAAATCAAGAATTTAGGGTTTTTGCAAAAGTTGACTTTTTGGGTTTTGTTGACTTTTCAAGAATGTACCATTTTAGGTCAATTTTCAAGCCTTGATTCATGATCCAAAAAGGCTTCAAATGGAAAAACTTTGGTCATGAAAGTTGTAGATCTCATCTTTCCCTTTTCAAAAAGTACAAGAACATGATCAAACTCTTCTTGGATCAAAAGTTATGGCCATGCAAAGTTGCCAAAAATCATTGTTTTTCAAGTCATGCACCAAGTGGGAATTTTGCTAAGTCTTGAATCAATGCATGATTGCTGCCTCAAATTCATGTCAAACCAGCATGTGAATGTTCTCTAAGTCACAAAAATCAGAAATGGACCAAGTTTGCTCATGGTTTGGTTCATGTAACAAGGCATTTCCATGGAAAACCATAAAGCTAGCCAACTTGCATTTTCACTCATGACTACTTCACCAACTTATGACATTGGCTGCTGACTTTGGGCTAGCCTCTCCCTCACCTTTTGCTGCACCAGAACCCAAGTTGTCCTTGCCTAGTATCATGCCATGCCCTATCTTACACAAAAGTGGACTTTGAGCAAAAAGCAACTCACCTATCATAGCAGGCCATGTCACATCAAGAGGCCAATCAGAATTGTTTATCATTTCATTTTGCAAGTTGAACATAACAAGAACAAGGGCTGAAACATACTAACTCATCACATATACAAAAATCTCCCAACTTGCAAGTTCGGTCGAAACTCTTGGTACAGCCACAAAACACACAAACTTTGATCACCACTCAACTCACCACACCTCAAAGCCCCCAAACCACCAAAACTCAGGCCTGAAACAAGCTTGGCCTGAGCTCCACCATTCACCATCATCAGAACCAGTTCTCTTCGAATCACACCATCCATCCATCAAACACTCCATTTTCCTTCACCAACAAGTCAAGCATGCCATAAAGAGCCAAAACCACCCCTTACTTTGAGTTGAAACAGCCTGTATGCAAAGTGCATTTTCTGCTACACCAGAAGTGAACCACTCAAAATAGCTTGCCAAAGTTCATTCCAAGCTTGCCATTGACACCAGGGGATCCATTAGAGCTAGCTTGCATCAAGAAAAGGTTCTGGAAGCTCAGAAACAGGGTTTGTCATCTCAGGTAGTCTCAAACTTCAAACTTTTTAAAACTTGTTTTTTTTGTTACAAATCAAAAATACATGCTCTGGGGATCACTGTGGTATGATTAGAATCAAAAATGGTGAACAAATGGGCATTTTATGCATCTCTGAAACTTGGCCCGTGAATGCTCTTGTCTTCGATTCTCCTTGTTCATGTTAGATAAATGCCTTTTGATCTTGGATTAGGGTTTAGTTAGGATGGGGGGTTGTTTCTGGGCAGGAAATTTGTTGAATGGTGGCCTGAAACGTTTTCTAGGGTTTGTGGTACGCCGGAGAAGACGACCGGAACCACTGTTCCGGCCGTCTGAGGTTAACTTGCCCTAATTAGGGTTTAGTCCAGTCATTAGTGTTTTTAAACCTAGGCCATTGGATTGCCCTTCCCGCGCATGGACCAAGGGACCAGATTGCTTCATTAATCCTAATTTCCACTTAGTTAATTTAATTAGGTTTAATTAGGTTAATTAACTGATTTTAGGAAGTTTAAACCTGGACCATCAGATGGCGCGCCAAGTCAACCCCCTCTCCCTCAGATCAAATCCTGGCCATGCGTTCTGTTTACTTTTATTTTCATTTTGATTTTTTATTTATTTTTATTCCATTTTATTTGTACAATTTATTTAAAATAGTTAAAAATTCATAAAAATTATGAAACTTTTTCTTTAAGGTTTTATTAAATTTTATGACACAAAAACATTTTTATTTTATTTTTTATCATTTGAAAAGTATTTTTAAATATTTAAAAGATTATTTTTAATTGATTAATGAGAATTAATTAATTAAAAATACTTTTAGGTATTTAAAAATTACAAAAAAATTCATGAAATGTTCTAAGACATTTAGAAACATTGTCCAACCTTCAAACCAAATTCCTTTTTTGATCTTGATGCATTTTAAGAATTTTTCATTGAATTAAATCATTTTTGATGCATTATTTTGTTCATAAGTTTGAAAATTCATTTCTGCCTATTGGTGAAGGTTGAGACATTGATTCTTCTTGCATTGTTTTCCATTTAGCATGAACTTTCAAGGATAAAAAGGCCATGATTTGATCTTGCATTTTCTAATTGATTGGCATTTCTTTTGTTACAAACCCTAAAAAACCCTAATAACTTGTAAAATTCATAACTTGAGTTTGGTTGAGAGTTGAGAGCTCCCCTTTGGGCAGTGGTTTGTTATAGGTCTAGGGTTTCTTTAGGTACCATTTTCCATTTTTCATATTAGGGTTTGCTTCTGTTTTTGGTTTGTGTTTGATGTTTGTTTCATGAACCCTAATTTGGGCTTTCATTTGCATCCCTCTTGCATTCTCTTGCATAACATGACTTGCCATTACATTTTGTGCATTCTCATGATTCATTTAACATCTTAAGACATGTATGAAGCATCATTGATCATTGCATTACATATTTGCCATGCCATTTGTCTTGTATGATTCATAACATTCCATGCTTATTCATGCTTCTTAACTTGCATCATTTGCATTCATGATCTTGTATGAGCATCCCTTTGCCTTGTCTCATGTTTATAGCACTCCATAGCATCATTATCATCATCAACATGCTTCTGGTTTGGCCTTGCATCATATCATTTCATCTCATCTTGTATTGCATTGCATTTGTTTCTAACATTTCAGGTGGTAAGTAAACTTGAGAAGTGAATTTGCCTTCACTTCTCATAACTCTTTTTTTCATCTCTCTTGCATCCATTGCTGCATTTCTATTTGTGTTTGGGATTGAGCTTGCTCATTCTTCTTCCTCCCACTTTCTTTCTTCAAGTGACTTGACTTCTTGAATGAAGCAAGTCACTTTGCTCCTCTTGATCCTGTTCATCTGCTTCCTGGTGGCTCCTCTGAAGATTGTTTCTTGAAACCTCACAAACCTTAGGATCAACCAAGCATGATAATGAATTAGGGTTTTGATTAGTCTCCCCCATAGTTTTTTACCTTTGTGTCTCTCTTTGAGTCTTCTCCCCTCACCTCATAATCAGGGACTAAACCCTTAAGGCTTTAGGACTTTGTGATTAAGATCATGCCTGCATCCTTCTTTTAGGATGGAGTGTATAACTTTAATCCTAAGTCTTGGACCCTTAAGGTGTTAAAATCTCTTAATCAATCCATCTAATAATCATCAAGACATTACACTTGTAACTTGGGCCTTGCATTAGGGTTCTAATTCTTCCTTAATTGGTTAAGAAGGACTAACCCTAAAGTTAATGGACAAGTCCCCCTCAAGTTGTCTTACAAATCATAAAAAACACTTCATCATCATATCATTAATAAAATCCACTTAATCAAAGGTTTGTTCTGTCATGGGTTTAATCCCTAATCATGGATTAAGCTGAGGATCCTTCCTCAGCTTAAACACCCTCATCTATTATCCTTCTTTTAGGATGGTGTAATGAGCCTGTTAAATCCCTGATTATGGCTTAACCTCATTACTTAACACTAAACAAAAATCACAAAAACATCTAATTAATCACAAGTAGGTTAATGATCTTAACCCTACATCAAAGGTGATTAAGTGTGAGAATCTGACTTCACACTTAAGGTAATTCTCATTACCCCTAATCAGAGGGATGATGTGATGAGTTTACTAAATCCATTGGTTTAGGCTTAAGCTCATTATCTTATGACAAACTCCAAAAAGAAATAAAAGACTGAAAACACAAGAACAAACAATAATCGTCTCCTCCGGGATTTTTTTCTCATCACCTTCATTCACAACCGAGAACTTGCTTCTTCCGTCTAACGCAAGACAGTTTGCACCTGAGCCAGACAGGTCATACACTTGAGCATAGACAAGTAAGCAGTTCACAAGTCAATTCGTCTTTCAGTCTCTTTGGGTCGAACTACGGTGTTCTGACTTCCTCATTGCACGAGAGGATACGTAGGCATAACTTAACAGTTATCGAACAAAAGTCTCTGTACATTCCCCCTCTTTCTAGCTTTATTCTTTAAGCCTCATGATCTTGAGCATCCTATTCCATTTCTCACACTGACACTTTCGTACTTCACATCACTTATACACTTTTGCACTGACACCTGTACATATTGTTTTCCAGCTCTTTACACACAGATTGCACTGACACTACCCCTTTAAAACACAAATCTTTTAAGCGTGGATCCCGTCGAGTACGACGGACAGTCTGGGTGCTAATACCTTCCCAGGTTGTAACCAACCCCCTTTCTCAGTCTCTCTGGTTCGCAAACCGTCTTATCCATCTCTTTCTAGGTCTATGCAGCATTACCTTTCCTCCGGGATAAAAATGCCTAGCTGGCGACTCTTTTCATTCTCCAGTGAGTTCACGGCTGTGTGTTCTCACTGTTCCCTTCGCCGACCGTTCGCGTCTGTACCTTCATCTGATCCATTTTCATTTGTCGGGAGCGACACACTTCCCCAGAATGGTGATTCCCTTGGTTTGAACATGATCCCAGGCCCAGGCAGCCTGCCTAACAACAGCCAAACTAATCTTGTTCTCACAGTAGAGGGTCTCAACCAAGTCTTGTTCCCTAGGAGTATGAACCAGTGCATAGCCTAATTGCCTTCTGAACAGCAGAGGGTTGTAATTGATACTTCCCTTAACTCCTATTAAGGGCACATTGGGAAAGTGCCCACAGCTTGTGATTATATCTCTGCCCTTGGTGCTCTGAGTACACCATCTGATGTCTGCTGAAGTGAGAACAGTGAGCCTCTTAGCCCAGTTGCTTTGCTGATGAGGATTTAGAAATGCATCTGTCCTGGGTAGATGCCTGAGAAGCCAAGCATGGAATAATGGAGCACAAATCCTCACTAATCTTCCCCTCTGCTTCTCATTTCTCTGATGTACTGAGTAATAGAGATCACCCAGTAAAGTTGGCACTGGGTTCTTCAGGATGAACAAATGGATTGCATTTTTGCTAATGAATCGAGGCTCATCTGCAAACAATACAATTCCATATACACTCAAGGCCAATAGAGCACAAACAGCTTTCCACTTCCCCGAGGAGGCCTTCAGACTAGCTTGAGAAATCAGGAAGTCAAGATGAAAACCAGGGATTCCAGCTTTAGAGGTCATATGTTGCTCAATCAAAGCAGGTTCCAGGTGCAAAGCTTTTGCTATCTCTCCATTGCTGGGAAAGACCAATTCAGGGTTGAAAGGGATTTCACTTTTGATGGGCAGACCAGTCAATGATGAGTATTCTTCTAAAAGAGGCCCCAACTGAAAGTCTTGAAAGGTGAAACATCTCAATGGGGGGTCATAAAACTGAATGCAGGTGTGGATCAAGCTCCTCTGAGATGGGTCCAGATCCCTGACCAAGTCAAGTATATCCCCATAATGCTCCCTGAACAAAGGAATGTGATCTGGGGTGATCAGGGTTTGGATCCCCCTGATGTCTGATAAGTCTGGTTGGAAGAAATGATAGGTGATGTTGCTTTTCTTTGGAGCCATGAGTACTGGAGACTGAGTAGAATAAGTGCTGATGAAGATGCTGAGGAATGGGCCACTGGCTGGCTAGTGCAAGTATCTGAAGTATATGGCTGACAAACTGAAGCAAGTGCTGGTGGAGATAGGTCAGAACTAAAGATGGGGTCAAAACCAAAACCAGATGAAAATGGATACCCTGAAACACAAATAAGCACATGTTAATATGATGCAATGAGTATGTATGCAAATGATATGCAGGGGTTTGTGACTGAGCTGGATCTGATTAACTGCCTTGGTATAGATCCATACGTGTTCAAGAATTCCAGATGGAGGTCTATAAATCCAGTAACCAGGGTGGGGGGCTCAAATAAAGAGCCACAAGTCCAAGGTTTTAGAATCACAAGAACTGTCCAACATGGAGCATTCTTAACAAAGTCAAAGTAACAGGGTATTCTGAGGTCAAGGTACCTGCAAACCTGTAAACAGCCCAACCCCCTCACAGGTGGTGATCTAGAACAAGGATCCTCAGACTTGGATCAGTTATGAGAAGTGTAAACACTTCTAACCCGGAGGTACAGTGTTTACAATAACCATAACAATTCCTCCTCTAATTCACCTCAGTTTCTGAAGGTCAATACTAAAAGGTCATCCAGACTTAGCAGGCTTCCCAGATAGCCCTAGCATTGCAGGAAATCTGCAACACAGAGTTCTCAAGAAGAAACCCATATCTGAACCGCGTTTCATATTCCCGCACCAGACCGAAATGGAATGGGAAAGAATATGATTCACTCTAGCCTAGGTGTCACTCAGGTCCCAGGTATAGGACCTTAACTCTCAATGAATCACCCACCCACCAAAACAAGAAACCAGATCCAGCCAGCAACAATGACAGTATGATATATATAAATGCAATAAAGAGAGTAGTAAAGTAACTGTACATAAAGCAATAAACAAAAATAAATACAAGCGCAAACAAGCACATAACACCCCAGTAAACACAAATCAATCAAGCGCTAGGAGGAACCCACAAAAAGAACCAGAAGCCCTGGTTGCAGTATAAGCCTCCCCAGCAGAGTCGCCAAGCTGTCGCTCCCGATAAATGGGACGGGCCCAGATAAAGGTACAGACGCGAACGGTCGGCGAGAGGGAACAGTGAGAACACACAGCCGTGAACTCACTGGAGATGAATAGAGTCGCCAGCTAGGCATTTTTATCCCGAAGGAAAGGCAATGCTGCATAGGCCTAGAAAAAGATGGATAAGACGGTTGCGAACCAGAGAGACTGAGAAAGGGGGTTGGTTACAACCTGGGAAGGTATTAGCACCCAGATTGTCCGTCGTACTCGACGGGATCCACGCTTAAAAGATTTGTGTTTTAAAGGGGTAGTGTCAGTGCAATCTGTGTGTAAAATGGCTGGAAAGCAATATGTACAGGTGTCAGTGCAAAGGAAGTGAAGTGTATAATGATGTGTCAGTGTAAGGAAAAGAGTATGCTCAAGATCATGAGGCTTAAGAGAATGAAACTGAAAGGAGGGGGAATATACAGAGACTTTTGTTCGATAACCGTTAAGTTATGCCTACGTATCCTCTCGTGCAATGAGGAAGTCAGAACACCGTAGTTCGACCCAAAGAGACTGAAAGATGAATTGACTTGTGAACTGCTTGCTTGCCTATGCTCAAGTGTATGACCTGTCTGGCTCAGGTGCTAACTGTCTTGCATTAGACGGAAGAAGCAAGTTCTCGTTTGTGAGTGAGTGAGATGAGAAAAGAATCCCGGAGGAGACGATTATCATTTGTTTTTGAGTTTTCAGTCTTTTATTGCTTTTGAGAGTTTGTCATAAGTTAATGAGCTTAAACCTAAACCAGTGGATTTAGTAAACTCATCACATCTTCCCTCTGATTAGGGGTAATGAGAATACCTTAAGTGTGAAGTCAGATTCTCACACTTAATCACCTTTGATGCAGGATTAAGATCATTAACCTACTTGTGATTATTTAGATGTTTTTGTGATTTTGTTTAGTGTTGAGTAATGAGGTTAAGCCATAATCAAGGATTAAACAGACCCATTACACTATCCTAAAAGAAGGATAATAGATGAGAGTGTTTAAGCTGGGGAAGGCTCCTCAACTTAATCCATGATTAGGGATTAAACTCATGACAAAACAAAGCCTTTATTAAGTGGATTTTAGTTAATGATATGATGATGAAGTGTTTTTTATGATTTGTAAGACAACTTGAGGGGGACTTGTCCATTAACACTAGGGTTAGTCCTTCTTAACCACTTAAGGAAGAATTAGAACCCTAATGCAAGGCCCAAGTTACAAGTGTAATGTCTTGATGGTTATTAAGTGAATTGATTAAGAGATTTAAACACATGAAGGGTTTAACACTTAGGATTAAAGGTATACACTCCATCCTAAGAGAAGGATGCAGGCATAACCCTAATCACAAAGTCTTAAAGCCTTTAGGGTTTAGTCCCTGATTATGAGGTGAGAAGAGAAGACTCAAAGAGAGACACAAAGGTAAAACTATGAGGGGAGACTAATCAAAACCCTAATTCATTGTCATGCTTGGTTGATCCTAAGGTTTGTGAGGCTTTCAAGAACAATCTTCAAAAGAACCACCAGGAAGCAGATGAACAGGATCAAGAGAAGCAAAGTGACTTGCTTCATTCAAGAAGTCAAATCACTTGAAGAAAGAAAGTGGGAGGAACAAGAATGAGCAAGCTCAATCTCAAACACATGTAGAAATGCAGTAATGGATGCAAGAGAGATGAAAAGAAAAGTTATGAGAAGTGAAGGCAAATCCACTTCCCAAGTTTACTTACCACCTGCAATGTTAGAAAGAAAATGCAATGCAATGCAAGATGAGATGAAATGATATGATGCTAAGCAAAACCAGAAGCATGTTGATGATGATTATGATGTTATGAGGTGCTGCAGACATGAGGCAAGACAATGGGGATGTTCATACAAGATCATGAATGCAAATGATGCAAGCTAAGGAGCATGAACAAGCATGGAAAGTTATGAAGCACACAAGACAAATGACATGGCAAGTATGAGATGCAATGATCAAGGATGCTTCCTATATGTCTTATGATGCCAAATGAGTCACAAGAATGCACAAAATGCAAAGACAAGTCATGTTATGCAAAGAAATGCAAGAAGGATGCAAAGGGAAGCCCAAATTAGGGTTCATGAATCAAACATCAAACACAAACCAAAAACAGAAGCAAAACCCTAAAGATAAAAATGGAAAATGGCATTCAAAGAAACCCTAGACCTATAACAAACCACTGCCCAAAGGGGAGCTCTCAACTCTCAACCAAACTCAAGATATGAATTTCCTAAGTTATTAGGGTTTTTTAGGGTTCTTAACAAAACAAATGCCAAACAATTTGAAAATGCAAGAACAATTCATGGCCTTTTTACCCTAGAAACTACATGCCAAATAGAAAACAATGTAAGAAGAATCAATGTCTCAACCTTCTCCAATAGGCAGAAATGATTTTTGGAACTTATGATCAAAATAATGCATAAAAAATGATTTAATTCAATGAAAAATTCTTAAAATGCATCAAGATCAAAAAAGAAATTTGGTTTGAAGGTTGGACAATGCTTCTAAATGTCTTAGAACATTTCATGAATTTTTTTGTAATTTTTAAATACCTAAAAGTATTTTTAATTAATTAATTCTCATTAATCAATTAAAAATAATCTTTTAAATATTTAAAAATACTTTTTTAATGATAAAAAATAAAATAAAAATATTTTTGTGTCATAAAAATTAATAAAACCTTAAAGAAAAAGTTTCATAATTTTTATGAATTTTTTGCTATTTTAAAATAAATATGCAAATTTAATGAAAGAAAAATGAATTAAAATCAAATAAAATGAAAAGTAATCAGGATGGATGGATGAGATTGGCTCTGAGTTTGAATTCATTGACTGCGCGCGTGATCTTGTGGCCAGGATTGACTCTGATTAAATTATTTAATTATGGATTAATTAAGTTAACACGTGGATTAGGGCATAAGTAAGCTGATCTGGGCCATCCAAAAGAGAGGGAAGTCAACTGGTCAATGGCTATCTACGGCTCACATTCAAACTGAAATTAATTGCGCAATTAGGGCACAAATTACTTTCAGGTGGCCGGAGAGGACTTCCGGTCGTCTTCTCCGGCCAGCTCTCACCTGAGAAACTCACCAACTCCTCAAAACGTAACAAAAATTAAAACTAAGCACATAGAAATGAACCCCATGATCCCCTGAATCAAAACCCTAAGCCCAAACAAATTTATTCTTCCCCACATTCATGAATCGAACGAAACAAGTTTTAGGGCAAACCAGTTTCAGAGACAAATTAAATACTCAAATCTCAACCATTTCAAAAACTAATGGTACCAGAATGATCAGGATAACACAAAGAACAAGTTTGGAACAAAAGAAATGATTTCTGGAAAAATTATTTTCGAGCTACCTGAGATTTGGAGCTTTCAGTTTTGGAACTTTCTGGCCACCTCTCTTTGTGCAATCTACTCCTTAGAACCTCTTGATGATGTTTGAATGCTCAAAAGGAGTTTAAGTTGGCTGGATAGTGAGATTCGAAAGCTCCTGCTCAAGCTTGGTCAGAAATGGCAATGGAGTTTCTGGAGGTTTCAGGCCATGGTGAGGTGTTGTTTGTGATCCTGAGGGTTAATGGAGAAGGTCTATGGTGTTTGTTTGGATGTTTGTGGCTTGTGGAGAGAGATTCGATAGAAAATGCAGGCTGAGGTGAAGAATGGTTATGGAGTGTTCAGGCTTGTTTCAGACTTGAACTTTGGTGGTTTCTTGTCTATGAAGTGTGTTGAGTTGGATGATGAAGAAAGTTTTAGTGTTTTGTGGTTGTGTAAAGAAATTCGAAGGCTTATGCAAAATGGAAGGTTTTGGGGTATGTGTTGAATGAGATGGTTTCAGCCTTGCTTCTTGTTATGGCTAGCTTGCAAATTGATAACATAAACAAATCTGATTGGCTGGATGATGTGACTTGTGCTTTTGTGATTGGTAAGTTTGCTTTTGCCAAAAGTCAAAAATCTTGTAAGAGAAGCATGGGCTTGATACTAGCTTGGTACAAGGCTAGGTCTGGCGCATCATGGTGAGTGTGTGAGGCTGGCTTGATTCAAGGACCAATGCAGCAAGTTGGTGAAGCATGATCATGAGTTTTGCAACTTGGTTACTTTATGGATTTTCATGAAAAATGCCTTGTTACATGAACTAAGCACATGTGATCTTTGGTTCAAATCTGATTTTTGGGACTTAGAGAAAGTTTGTGTGCTGGTTTGAGAGGAATTAGAGGCTACATTGTGCATTGGTTCATGACTTTGCAAAATTTCACACTTGGTGCATATCTTGAAAATAAGTGATTTTTGCCAACTTTGCATTGCCATAACTTTTGATCCAAGAAGAGTTTGATCATGTTCTTGTACTTTTTGAAAAGGGAAAGATGAGATCTACAACTTTCATGACCAAAGTTTTTCCATTTGAAGCATTTTTGGACCAAGAATCAAGGCTTGAAGAATGACCTAAAATGATGCATTCTTGAAAAGTCAACTATGCCCAAAAAGTCAACATTTGCAAAAACCCTAAATTCTTGATTTTTATGAACTTCAACCTTCTTCCATGATCAAATAAAGATCATATACACTCAAAATGATGAAGATCACCCATTGGTTGGGTCATTGGGGGCCTCAGATGCCCTGATTTTGCACTGACTTGTCTAGAAAGTCAACTCTTGATCAGATGACTTCCCCATGGAATTTCTTCATGAAAATTGATATGTATACTCCCTATACCATATAGAGATCAATGAAAACAAGAATGACCAAAAAATTTGGAGTTATGGCCTCTGAAACCAAAACCCTAATTTTCAGTCAACTGTGCAGTTCAACCTGGCTCTGCATCCACTCAAACCCTAGCTCTTGTGATTCCTCTGCATTTTTGACTTTGAGGAGATGGAATATGATATAAGAACACACATGGACCCCTTTGAATTGATTGGTTGCCTTTGGAATGGCTCAAGATGCTTTGGGATTGCTCAGATCACAAACCCTAGGTGCAGATGCCTTGAAAGCTATGCAGTGGATAAAAAATGAGATGATATGATTGTGTTTATGCATATGAGGATGATCACAAGCCATGGTGTGAATGAGTGAGGGCAAATTTGGGGTGTTTACAGGTTGTTGTGTGCTAAGATTCATCAGTTCATCAGTGATTTATTTGTGGATTTATTTTCCTCAACATGAATTCGAACAATCGAAGCAATTTTTAGATGATTCAAATCGTTGTGACCAAAGTTGCGATTTATTCAGTGGTTCGGGCATGACTATGTTTAATCAAGTGGCTTGTGCAAGAATAATTAATATTCAGTTTTGGTCTAAATAATCAATTTCATATCCTCTTTATACCATAGTCATACATTTCAAAAATCGAACCTTTTCAATTTTCCATTTTTTTTATATCCAAACTCCCGATTATTTTATTCCACTTTTATTTCAATCTCCATCATATTCTTTTTTTTAATCCATTTTTTTAATTCCCATAAATTCATATTCTTTTTTTAATCCATTTTTTTTATTCCTATAAATTCATATTTTTCATTACACCATTTATTGATAACTCATAATAAGCCTATTATTTTCTTTTCTTTACCACAAGTTTCTAAAAAAAAAGAGAATATGACTTTTTTTATTGTAGGCCCATTTACATTTTGATGTATACAAAAAAAAAGAGAAAGAAAAAGGAGTCCACATGATTCACTTCGTACACACTTCATCAAATTCCAGCCAGCCAATTTCAGCTTCCAAGCCGTACGAACAATCCACAGCCACACGAACAAAACAACTTCATCAGCCATCCGCCGCAAAGCCTAGCTAGTACAAGTCAATGCCTTAGCTTCACAAACTTGCAACACATTTTCCTAATATATCAGCCACATTGAAGCCGCAACATGCCGCAAGTTGCTTCACGCGAGCTGTATCCAAAGTCATCATAAGCATCACGCAAGCCAAGTGAAGCAAAACGCAGCAAGGTTGAACGAAACGACACCAAGTTGAACATGTCATACAAGCCGCAAACCGCACTTCATCAGCTTCAACGCATCGCCAAGCCCCTCAGTTTTCCTCACGTAACCACTTCACAAGCTCATCACCGAAACGCGCATCACACACAAGCAAAACGCGGAATGAAATCAACATAAAACATAAGTCACAAAACTCTTTCAGCAACAGCATGAACACGCGAAAACCGTGACCTGAAACGCAGTGCAAATCCTCAAAACGCAGCAACCAAATCCTCCAATTCCCTCTATAAATTCAGCATTTCTTCACTCCATTTGAAAAGCTTGGAGAGCCTCCAATCACCCTGCACAAATCCAAAACCAAGCTTCATCCAAATCTGAGAAAACCATAAATTACATTCAATCTCACAAACAGAAACAAAAAAATCCAAAAATCCTCACTCCAAACCTTCTAAGTCTCTCACAATAAATCGTATAAATCTCGCATACTGTTCGAACAACCCAAGCATCACCGATTTGAAAACAAAGAAACAGAACCACGCTGGAAAGAAGAAGAAGGCGAATTTCTTTACGGAAGTGGCGGCTGCGATTCGAGAGAGAGAGAGAGAGAGAGACGCAGATGGTTTGAGAGAGACCGATTTGATTTCTTGACGGTGAGAATGGCGGAATTTGTTTTTCCCTTTTGTGTACAGTGCCACAACGTTTTTTTAGAAAGAAGAAGAATGTGAATAGTGCCACCGTCACTCTGTTTTCACGCGTTGAAGAGAAGAAGAATCCTTTCTTCTGTTTTTTTTTTGTTTTTCTTATTCAAAGAGTTATGTGTTTTGGGCTTTAAGAGGATAATTTGGACCATTGACTTCTATGCACCCTTCTCCCTGCGCATAATCCCCCTCTCTTTATATTCTTTTTTTTTTATTTCTTTTCAATATTTTGTTTTTTTGGTTTTATAAAATAAATTACAAAAAAAGATTGTTTCTTTTATTGTTTTTTCCTTTCTAAAAATATAGAATTTATTTGGAAATTTATTTTGACAAGGTTTTTCTTGTTAGAAATATTCTAATTTTTTTTATGGATTCTATTATTAGATCCATTTTTTCTTCATCCTTTTATTTTTGGTCGATGAGATCTTCGATTCGCGATTATTGGTTTTCGAAGATGTTTAATCTTCATTATTTCAAATCTATGGATGAATGATCATTTGGATCATTCTCCATACTTTGGGATCGTGATAGGTTGCCTTCGATAATACAATGTGAAATCTCGATTAAGATTAGACCGTTACCTTTTCTTTTCGTGCGACATGTTTTCGGAGAATGATCCATCATATCATTTCTCTAACATGTATTAGCACAAATATTTTCCACCTTAATTGGTGGTGGCCGGCCTCATTTGTAGGGTAATTACTTCGTAAATTACTCGGCGATTGCTTAACATAGACCTAAATTTGTCCCGAATTCGGAATAAGATCCAATTGGATCCGGTTGCCTCTCGATTTTAGTTATCTTTTTGTGGTTGTGTTTGATTAAGTTCATCATACCATTCTATGTAAATATTATAATACTATTAATATACTAACATTTTAATTCAATCTCTCGCACCTTATCCTCTTTATTTCAATCTCTCGCTCCTTATCTCTCTTATTATGCTTTTATTATACTATATCATTCATCATATTGTTTATGTTTATATTTGTTGTGCTTGTGATTTTTCCTTTGTCCATTTGGACCCAAAAACATTAATAACAGATCAAACATCTAAAAAAACTTGTGACTTTAATTTCGGACTATGGTTACTATCCTTAGCATTGGACTTGGAGTTTGGACTTAGATTTTAGGATCTCTCCCTTTGCTCAAGTTATTATGGATTGAAGACCTTGGCCTCGATTGAGCTCACTTGTCCATGAAGATGGAAATCTCATTGTCTCGAAGAATGTTGACTATACGGTTTGATCGTTCTTCCTTTAACTTTTACATTCAAGTCTTAGGATAGTCACTTCATCTGCTCCCACTTCTTAAATTTTCAAATCTCCTTCCTATTTTCAAAAACTTTCTTTGTTTTCAAACTTCAAACATTTTTGCAATCAAACCTTGACTTAGGTCAAGCAGTTTTACCTTTTCATTTCATTTCTTAATAAATGCTAAACCACATAAGCATATCGAAACTTTCTTCTCAAAAAACTTTAAAAAAACATTCAAAACTCATTCAATTGATTTTGTTCCCTCGTGCACGTTTCTCTTCAACCATTTTCATGTTTAGATATGATTCATTCTTTCTAGCGGAATTATTCGCTAAAGAATGACGACTTATCTTTACATTTTAAAATAAATTCAACTCATTGTTTCTTTTCGCATTTTGTACCATGAACTACGAGGTTTTGATCTCGCATTGCACTTTGTGGGTACGTAGGCATGAGACGTTCGTCTCTTCAAACACAAAAATATTAAAAAACATTTCTCTTCTCATCTCTTCAATCTCTTCAAACCAACCATTTTCAAACCAAAAAGGCAGTAAATATTTCAAAGGGCTCCCGTGGAGTACCACAGACATTTTGGGTGCGTAAAACCTTCCCAATTTGTAACCTATCCCCTTACCCGTTCTCTATTTGATTCTTTTAGCTTTTTGCTTTTATATTCATTAGGTTTTATTCGCTCTTTTCCCCTTTTCCATTTGGAATAAAATAAAAGCGCGGTGGCGACTCTGTTTACCTTGAGTTAAGTTAGATAATAGCATATACTCATGATTTTACCGCTACAAAAAAGTGGCGACTCTGCTGGGGAGTCAATCTCTAAGTGGATTCAGCCTACTTTGATTTATTTACTGCTTTAGTTTGATTTGTTTGTTACCTAGTTGTTCTGTTTCGGTTTTGGGTATCCTGTGAGTGAGATAGATTCTAACCCGGATCTGAGTGGAACTTATGATAGGACGACGATATTCGAAGCGATACGCGATGGAGTAGTCCAAAGCGATATCAATTTGGTAATCTCCACTCGGTTAGGCTCTCTTGGATTATCAATGTCATGATGAGTAATCATACGTGGCATTATTTTTCGACCTTGAGCTGATCATACTGAGGACCGTAGAACTCTTAACCAATCCAAGCCAATTTAGGAACGTAGTGCGGAAACCATCTGAGTGTAAACTCAAGGTGGTTGTCACGCGATACTACACTCGGACGAGGTATATTTTAAGAATGTTATCGGTTGGGGAGTAATCCAACATACCGATAAAATTCTAAAGATGGCTGTTAACTCTGGGAACCTCTGTTAGCACCCTTTTGGTTTTTTGCAGGTACAATGAAGACAAACCGTAGTACATGCCTTTGTAGGTTGTTGGTTCTTATCCCTTGACTCCATGCTCGTGATCCGAACCTTTGAACCTGTGTGCTTTGCGTGATCTTGTTTGTGGTTGTTGTATTTACATATTCATCATGATCATCATCACAACCATTTCTCAAGGAAAACAATTCCGATTATTGCAAATATTGGAAAAAGTAAATATTCCTTTTTGTCAAGATTTTTCATGACCGTATTCTTGATGTTGACCATGTTTGCAATAATCGAGTTGTTTTTCTGAAAATGGAAGTGAACATTGCATATCATTGCATCCTCGCATATTCTTGCGTTCATCCGAGTTGTGTGGGAACTCATCCCGGTTGTTTCTTTCCTCAGTTGTCTGTTGATCCGTCAAGCTGTTTCCTCAACACAGATATGGTACAAGAGCTGCTAACAGATTGAGAGCTATCAGATTGAGAATGGAACACCAAGAACAACATAACATGGAAGTCCGGATGGAGATCGATGAGTTGAAGGCCGGTATGACCAGGCTCACTGAAATGATGCAAGTTCTGATTGCTCGAGGTGAACCACCTCAAAGGACTGTTATCTCTGAAGTTTTTACTGCTGTTGTTGACCCTCCTGTTATTCAGCAACCGGCTTCTACCTGGCCTGAATTTAGTTTACCTCCAGATTATGTGCCAGTTTCTGCTACTGCTCAAATGGGTGGTCCATCTGTTGTTCCAGTCTTTTCAGCTCCGACTTTTGTCGAACCTCAACCTGTTGTGCACACTACTACTCAGACTACTTATCAAAATTCTCCTTTTTTGTATCAAGTTGCGGGTCCACAAGCTGAAAGTCAGGGTGAACCTGGATATATGGATGAAGTTAGAAAGCAATGTTTGACTCTTGAGAAGAGGGTAAGAGGTCTAGAACGAAAAGATGTCTTTGGTTCTGCTGCGATAGACATGTGTTTGGTTTCCGACTTGGTTCTTCCTGATAAGTTCAAGGTTCCTGTATTTGAGAAATACAATGGTCATACTTGTCCAAAGATTCATTTGCTAATGTATTGTCGCAAAATGGATGCACATGCCAAGGATGACAAATTGCTTATTCAGTGTTTTCAAGATAGTCTGAGTGGTGCTTCTATGAAATGGTATGTGGGACTCGAGAAGAGTCACATTCGAAGCTGGAAGGATCTGTCTGATGCTTTTGTAAGGCAATATAAGTACAATCTGGACATGGCGCCTGACCATCGTCAACTTCAAAATATGTCACAGAAAGAGAAAGAATCATTCAAAGAGTACGCTCAGCGTTGGAGAGAGCTAGTTGCTCAAGTGGAGCCACCTTTGGCCGAAAAAGAATTAACTGGTTTGTTCATGGACACTCTTCAACCGTTCTTTTGGGAGAAAATGGTAGGAAGTGTTTCATCTGGTTTTTCTGACCTAGTCACTATTGGAGAAAGACTAGAGGAAGGTATCAAGAAAGGTAAGATTACCAATTATGGGTCTTCTAATGCTACGAGAAAGTCTTTTGGGATTTTCAAAAGAGAAGAGATGGTGATGCTTATGTTGTTTCAACTGAGAGGAGCCCTTATCGCCCGCAACAATGATATGTTCAACCATATGTAGCTACAGTTGCTCCTGTTGTCAAAACTCAACCAGCTCAAACTCAATTTCAAGTTAGAGCTCAACCAGTTCAAGCTCAAGTTCAAGCTTAAGCTCAGGCTCCTTATCCTGCTGCTGGACAAAATCAGTATCGCAATAGGCCAAACTTTGATCCTATTCTAATGCCTTACACTGATTTCTTTCCTTCCTTGATTAAGAGTGGTTTAATTACTACTAGACCTCCGCCTCCTGTTCCAAATCCTCTTCCGGTTGGCTATAGATCGGATCTTCGCTACGAGTTTCATCAAGGTGGAACTGGTCATGACTTGGAACATTGCTTTGCACTGAAGGCTAAAGTGCAAGAACTTATCAGAAACAATATCCTTTCCTTTAATGACACTAATCCTAATGTTGTCAACAATCCTTTGTCGAAGCATGAGAAGTGAATCTTCAAAAGACTTCAACCGTCAAATTTTCTTCAAGGCCAAAATATCAGACGGGGCAGCTCATCCTTGCTACTGATGGATCACGAGGCCATTGTTTCTTTATGTTTGCAATTTTCTTCAATTTTATTGACTTGTTTGTTTTTAAACTCTGTTTGTACTTGCATGATGGTTTTAATGAAATGAGCATTGCTTTGTTTTGATTCAATTTTATTTACTATTTGCATCTATATGCTTTATATTTCAAGTTCATTTTCTTTTCTCAAGCTTTTACAATGATTGGAGGGAGGATGATGAAAACGAGATACCCATAGCTGTTGTTGGTATGCTTTCAATTGATACTTGGCTGATGATATGCAGACATTGTTTCAAATCCTAAACACCGGAGAAATAAGGAAGTTAATCCTTTGTCAACCCCTTTGAGCCTTGAAGTTGGAGTTTCTTTCTATTCGAAAAAACCCGCAATTTTAACCCAGGGATGGGTAATTCTCAATTAATTCGAATGTGCATTCAAGTACAAGAGAATCATTAAGGACCTTTCAATAAAGGTTGCAATCTCAAGCTTTCCTTCATACACACATCAAGAAGTGTTGAAGATGTTTCTCAATTAAAAAGCCAATGATGATTCATCGTAATCATTAAGCCATGCAGTCATTATCTTTCAAAAAAAATGATATTGAAAAAGAATTTATTGAAAAAAAATCAAAGCCCGCTAAGTCAAAACCTATAAAGGAGACTTAGGCAAAAACTGGGGCATCCCGCTGACTGTAAGTTCAAATGACACAGTTCAGGCAAAAGTTAGGGATAATAAAAAGAAAATATTTTTCAAGAGGTCATCAAAATCCTCAGCAAAAATAAGTTGAGTTGACCAAAGTCCTCACTAGAAATAACAAAAGGGAGAGGTGACTGCTATCTCAAAATCCTTTGGCTTATAAACCATCTTCATCTGTACAATCCCAAATGTTTTGGAATTTGAATGCATAGGCTGAATTAATTGAATGTAGGACTGGAGTTCATCACGAAGTTAGGTTGGGTACAAATAACTTTGAGCTTATATCCTTTGTTTCATAAATTGTGAATCAGACCACGTTACAACCTTCAAAAGTCCTAATTGAATCCAGGTTTCTTTTGAAAAGCATACTGCAACGAGTTTGTGTAAACTGACTCCCAAGTTCGTTACCAATCATTTGTTTCTTACTTTCTCTTTATCTTTCATGTTGTCTCAACCGCCGAGTTTTGACAATGTTTTCATTTACTTTACATCAATAAATTTCATTCCAAAAATGATTCTTGATTTCAAATTTTGCATGAACTTTGCATTAAAATTACCAGGTTTGTACAAACATTTTTTATTTGCAAATAAACTTTCCTCATCAAGGAATTTTCAAACAGTTAAGAAATTTGGTCAGTGATCTTATCAGGGGCAAGTTCTTCTCAGGTCCTATGGTTCAAATGTTGTTGCTCAATGCAAGTTATTCTCAGATTTGGTTGGTCAGAAGATTTTCTGCAAGATTCATACTTGGTTCATCTTCTCGGCATTCATCTCAAGAACTGAAGCCATGATCAGTTTATTTTCTCAACAGTCATTTCAAAGACCTGATTATTTTCTCCGGTAGTAGTCAGGAACTGAATCCATTATCAGTTTGCCCTCATCAGTCATTAAACTTGGGGTAATTTTCTTCAAGAATTTCCAAGCAGCCTATCATGACTTCTCTCGAAAGATTTCTAATTTGGTACAGTTTACCAGTGGGATAGAGATTTGTTCAATAGTAGCATCTCTAATCTCATAGCAGAATGGCAGCGATCTCCGTGTTGAGGAATCAGTCTTCCATCTTTTCCACTCCTCTAAGAGTCTAAACTGGTTGTCAAACATTTTACATCACATTTTTCTCTTGGGTGTGTTATTCCCCAGTTTTGTTTATGTTTGCATATTTGAGTGTGTTATTCCTCATTATGCATTTTCTTGGGTGTGTTATTCCCCAGTTTTGTTTACATTTTCATATTTGAGTGTGTTATTCCTTATTATGCATTTTCTTGGGTGTGTTATTCCCCAGTTTTGTTTACATTTGCATATTTGAGTGTTTTAGTCCTCATTATGTGTGTTCTTGGGTGGTTTAGTCCCCATTTTCGTAAATGTCTGCATACTGAGTGTTTTAGTCCTCATGTGCATTTCTCGAGGCCCTGTTGTTTTCAACATCTTACCTTGTGATCAAAGTCCAACTTACTTGGCATTTATCTGTCTCTCCAGAACTTTTTCTTCATTTACCTGATATTACACCCTTTTATCCGATTGCCGTTCTCGGATGTCCATAGTGAAGTCATCATTGATTTGATGTACTGTCCCAGACTTTTTCCCATTTCATTCAGTTCTGTTCCTGAATGTTGTGATTCACATTTTATCTGATTGCTATTCTCAGATGTTGTGATCACTTTCCTTTCGATTGCCATTCTCGGACTTCCATGATGGAGTCATCATTGAGTTGATGTACTTTCCCGAACTTTTCCCATTTTCATTCAGTGCTGTTCCTGAATGTTATGATTCACATTTTATCTGATTGCTATTCTCGGATCTTGTGATTACCTTTTTTTCCGATTGCCATTCTCGGATATCCCTAGTAAAGTTAGTAATGTCATCCTTGGATGTTTCTGATGTACTTTTTTGGGACTTTTCTCACTTCATTCAGTGCCATTCCTGGATGTTGTGATCCTTTCTGTCCAATTGCCATTCTTGGATATTTTCGTCTCAGCTGAGCCATGATTTGGTCTCTAGCATGTTGTTTTTCCCATCAGAGTCTTATGCTCCTTATTCCCAGTGTTTATTCTTTTTCATGTGTCGTCTTATCCCTCACGGATTTCTCTGCATTTCACATATTTTCTCTGCATTTCATATACATCTCATATGCTTTCATAACATTTTCATATGCTTCATATCATTTCCATATCATCTTCATATCATTTCATATCGTTCGTTTCATTTCATTCCATTTTTTGGCATCTTAGGATCAAAAATTGGGTTTTTGGATATTTAAGTATCTTCCATCTTGTCGAAACGAAGATTTCAATCTTCATTATCTCTGGATTGAAGAAACTTAAATAGGGGCATCTGTCATACCCTAATTTTTGACCCTAAGATTTTTCGCATCTCATCTGCATTTCGCATACAAACAAGATCACGCACTGGTTCGTTTATCCTTCTCAGGTGCAGGTCTACGCTTCGCAGGGGATCACCGTGATTTTTCTTGTTTCTATCTGTTTATATTTACTAACCTCTAACCAAAATACCAAAAATATGTTGCAGTTTGCTGCTTCTTCTCGCTGTGTTGCAGGATTTCAAAGAAAGTGCAGTGATTTCAATTCAGATGCGTTTGTTCAGTCACAATTCGATTCAGATGGACGTTTGACCTAAATTTGGTCAAACTATCAAATAAATCGTTTCAACGGCAAGTTATGTGTGCCAGGGGTTTATTTCTCAGACGACGCGTGTTCAAAAAGTTTAAGCTGTGTTGCGTGCGAGATCTCTCAGATTCTCAAGTTGTGATTCATAAGGAGTATCGGGCCAGGTTGTTGTGTGCTAAGATTCATCAGTTCATCAGTGATTTATTTGTGGATTTATTTTCCTCAGCATGAATTCGAACAATCGAGGCAATTTTTAGATGATTCAAATGGTTGTGACCAAAGTTGCGATTTATTCAGTGGTTCGGGCATGACTATGTTTAATCAAGTGGCTTGTGCAAGAATAATTAATATTCAGTTTTGGGCTAAATAATCAATTTCATATCCTCTTTATACCATAGTCATACATTTCAAAAATCGAACCTTTTCAATTTTCCATTTTTTTTTATATCCAAACTCCCGATTATTTTATTCCACTTTTATTTCAATCTCCATCATATTCTTTTTTTTTAATCCATTTTTTTAATTCCCATAAATTCATATTCTTTTTTTAATCCATTTTTTTATTCCTATAAATTCATATTTTTCATTACACCATTTATTGATAACTCCTAATAAGCCTATTATTTTCTTTTCTTTACCACAAGTATCTAAAAAAAAGAATAGGACTTTTTTTATTGTAGGCCCATTTACATTTTGATGTATACAAAAAAAAAGAGAAAGAAAAAGGAGTCCACATGATTCACTTCGTACACACTTCATCAAATTCCAGCCAGCCAATTTCAGCTTCCAAGTTGTACGAACAATCCACAGCCACACGGACAAAACAACTTCATCAGCCATCCGCCGCAAAGCCCAACTAGTACAAGTCAATGCCTTAGCTTCACAAACTTGCAACACATTTTCCTAATATATCAGCCACATTGAAGCCGCAACATGCCGCAAGTTGCTTCACACGAGCTGTATCTAAAGTCATCATAAGCATCACGCAAGCCAAGTGAAGCAAAACGCGGCAAGGTTGAACGAAACGACACCAAGCTGAACATGTCGTACAAGCCGCAAACCGCACTTCATCAGCTTCAACGCATCGCCAAGCCCCTCAGTTTTCCTCACGTGACCACTTCACAAGCTCATCACCGAAACGCGCATCACACACAAGCAAAACGCATAATGAAATCAACATAAAACGCAAGTCACAAAATTCTTTCAGCAGCAGCATGAACATGCGAAAACCGTGACCTGAAACGCAATGCAAATCCTCAAAATGCAGCAACCAAATCCTTCAATTCCCTCTATAAATTCAGCATTTCTTCACTCCATTTGACAAGCTTGGAGAGCCTTCAATCACCCTGCACAAATCCAAAACAAAGCTTCATCCAAATCTGAGAAAACCATAAATTACATTCAATCTCACAAACAGAAACAAAAAACTCCAAAAATCCTCACTCCAAACCTTCTAAGTCTCTCATAATAAATCGTATAAATCTCGCATACTGTTCGAACAACCCAAGCATCACCGATTTGAAAACAAAGAAACAGAACCACGCTGGAAAGAAGAAGAAGGCAAATTTCTTTACGAAAGTGGCGGCTGCGATTCGAGAGAGAGAGAGCCGCGGATGGTTTAAGAGAGACCGATTTGATTTCTTGACGATGAGAATGGCGGAATTTGTTTTCCCCTTTTGTGTACAGTGCCGCAGCGTTTTTTAAGAAAGAAGAAGAATGTGAACAGTGCCACCGTCACCCTGTTTTCACGCGTTGAAGAGAAGAAGAATCCTTTCTTCTGTTTTTTTTGTTTTTCTTATTCAAAGAGTTATGTGTTTTGGGCTTTAAGAGGATAATTTGGACCATTGACTTCTATGCACCCTTCTCCCTGCGCATAATCCCCCTCTCTTTATATTCTTTTTTTTTTTTAATTTCTTTTCAATATTTTGTTTTTTTGGTTTTATAAAATAAATTACAAAAAAAGATTGTTTCTTTTATTGTTTTTTCCTTTCTAAAAATATAGAATTTATTTGGAAATTTATTTTGACAAGGTTTTTCTTGTTAGAAATAATATTCTAATTTTTTTTATGGATTCTATTATTAGATCCATTTTTTCTTCATCCTTTTATTTTTGGTCGATGAGATCTCCGATTCGCGATTATTGGTTTTCGAAGATGTTTAATCTTCATTATTTCAAATCTATGGATGAATGATCATTTGGATCATTCGCCATACTTTGGGATCGTGATAGGTTGCCTTCGATAATACAATGTGAAATCTCGATTAAGATTAGACCGTTACCTTTTCTTTTCGTGCGACATGTTTTCGGAGAATGATCCATCATATCATTTCTCTAACATGTATTAGCACAAATATTTTCAACCTTAATTGGTGGTGGCTGGCCTCATTTGTAGGGTAATTACTTCGTAAATTACTTGGCGATTGCTTAACATAGACCTAAATTTGTCCCGAATTCGGAATAAGATCCAATTGGATCTGGTTGCCTCTCGATTTTGGTTATCTTTTTGTGGTTGTGTTTGATTAAGTTCATCATACCATTTCTATGTAAATATTATAATACTATTTTAATATACTAACATTTTAATTCAATCTCTCGCACCTTATCCTCTTTATTTCAATCTCTCGCTCCTTATCTCTCTTATTATGCTTTTATTATACTATATCATTCATCATATTGTTTATGTTTATATTTGTTGTGCTTGTGATTATTCCTTTGTCCATTTGGACACAAAAACATTAATAACGGATCAAACATCTAAAAAAACTTGTGACTTTAATTTCGGACTATGGTTACTATCCTTAGCATTGGACTTGGAGTTTGGACTTAGATTTTAGGATCTCTCCCTTTGCTCAAGTTATTATGGATTGAAGACCTTGGCCTCGATTGAGCTCACTTGTCCATAAAGATGGAAATCTCATTGTCTCGAAGAATGTTGACTATACAGTTTGATCGTTCTTCCTTTAACTTTTACATTCAAGTCTTAGGATAGTCACTTCATCTGCTCCCACTTCTTAAATTTTCAAATCTCCTTCCTATTTTCAAAAACTTTCTTTGTTTTCAAACTTCAAACATTTTTGCAATCAAACCTTGACTTAGGTCAAGCGGTTTTACCTTTTCATTTCATTTCTTAATAAATGCTAAACCACATAAGCATATCGAAACTTTCTTCTCAAAAAACTTTAAAAAAACATTCAAAACTCATTCAATTGATTTTGTTCCCTCGTGCACATTTCTCTTCAACCATTTTCATGTTTAGATATGATTCATTCTTTCTAGCGGAATTATTCGCTAAAGAATGACGACTTATCTTTACATTTTAAAATAAATTCAACTCATTGTTTCTTTTCGCATTTTGTACCATGAACTACGAGGTTTTGATCTCGCATTGCACTTTGTGGGTACGTAGGCATGAGACGTTCGTCTCTTCAAACACAAAAATATTAAAAAACATTTCTCTTCTCATCTCTTCAATCTCTTTCAAACCAACCATTTTCAAACCAAAAAGGCAGTAAATATTTCAAAGGGCTCCCGTGGAGTACCACAGACATTTTGGGTGCGTAAAACCTTCCCAATTTGTAAACTATCCCCTTACTCGTTCTCTGTTTGATTCTTTTAGCTTTTTGCTTTTAGATTCATTAGGTTTTATTCGCTCTTTTCCCCTTTTCCATTTGGAATAAAATAAAAGCGCGGTGGCGACTCTGTTTACCTTGAGTTAAGTTAGATAATAGCATATACTCATGATTTTACCGCTACAGAAAAGTGGCGACTCTGCTGGGGAGTCAATCTCTAAGTTGATTCAGCCTACTTTGATTTATTTACTGCTTTAGTTTGATTTGTTTGTTACCTGGTTGTTCTGTTTCGGTTTTGGGTATCCTGTGAGTGAGATAGATTCTAACCCGGATCTGAGTGGAACTTATGATAGGACGGCGATATTCGAAGCGATACGCGATGGAGTAGTCCAAAGCGATATCAATTTTGTAATCTCCACTCGGTTAGGCTCTCTTGGATTATCAATGTCATGATGAGTAATCATACGTGGAATTATTTTTCGACCTTGAGCTGATCATACTGAGGACCGTAGAACCCTTAACCAATCCAAGCCAATTTAGGAACGTAGTGCGGAAACCATCTGAGTGTAAACTCAAGGTGGTTGTCACGCGATACTACACTCGGACAAGGTCTATTTTAAGAATGTTATCGGTTGGGGAGTTGATGCGTGTTTTTCGCAAGTGTACGAACACGTCAGAGTAATATAAAAGATTGTCGAATCCACAGAGACCAAGTGTCAATCTATCGTACCTGTTGTTATGGTGTGTATCTAAGGCAACTAATTTTAAGGGTTTTAGTAAGGGTGCAATGGTAAATAAAATTATAATTTTAAATAATAAATAAAAGACAGGCTCGAATGTAATTCACGTAATCAATGATAGTCCAATATTTGTTAATGGAACTACTTATGGGCAATGTTTTCTCCTTTGAAAAGAACTAATTTAACAGGAACTGTCGCTTTCGCGTATTCAGAACCGAGTTGTACTCTCTAATCAACCCCTCCTATTGTCACGGATAAAAAGGTGCGTACTGCGTTAGAGTAGTAAACCTATTTTTAAGAAATATAGTATCTTAACTAAGTTGAAAAGTATTTTAACCTGGACTTCTTAGCAAAAAGAGGTTCTTATGAACCAGACTCTAAATCTCATAACGCGTCCGAAAATCGTTTTAAAATCTCTTTTATTTTTAATCTAAGAACTCCTAATAAACTAGACAAAGCGCTTTTGGCTGTTTTTGAAATAGTTAAAAACAATTACTTGAATTGAAAGATAAAATAGACCTTAGGTGTTTCCACGAACAATTATACTGATTACTGGTTTAATTACGATCCTTACATTCTAACCTTTATGGAATTAGTTAGACATGATAAAGTAAAGATTCTTTTTATAATTTTTCATAAAAGTAATTTAGTGCGAGTGCGGAAAGTAAATGAATTTAAAGCGAGTGCGGGAAATAAACAAAGTAAAGTGCGAGTGCGGGAAATAAACAAAGTAAAGTGCGAGTGCGGGAAATAAACAAAGTAAAGTGCGAGTGCGGGAAATAAACAAAGTAAAGTGCGAGTGCGGGAAATAAATAAAAGTAAAGCAATGCAGAAAATAAATGAAAGTAAAATACGAACTTGAATTAAAATGGCGGCAGGATTAACTTCCTCCAGAGTGCTCCAAAACTCGATCGCACAGACAGATTACAGACTCGATCACTCGATTGCAGAGGCACCCCGATGTGGAATGGCAACTGCTTTATAACTGATATATGCCTAGAGAAATCTAATTCTGGATGATGAAAAACGAAAATCTAAGGTCCTATTTATAGGAAAACTAAAAGCATGAAATGACTGGGATGCCCCTCCACTAAAAAGTGGAGGTTACTGGAATTGGCCTTGTGGCGCCCGCCACAGGCCTATGGCGCCCGCCACGGTCCCTACAGGGGATTGGAGAGTGGGGATCGTGGGTCTTGGAGGTTGAGGAGTGGTCTTGAGACGTGGCCACGTCATGGCTAACCCCATGGCGCCTGCCACGGTGGGTGCCGTAAGTGCAAAACGCTGAATTTCTAGGTTTTCGTCCGTTTTCACTCCTTTTTCGCTCCTTTTCCCGATTCAAGCTCCGATTATTATAAAAACCTGAAAACATAAGAAAACAAAGCAATAACAAAGCAAAACAACAATAAAAGCTAAGAATGCATGCGAAATCGGAGTCAGAAATACGGTGAATTTTAGTGTGATCAAATTCTCCCACACTTAAACCTTTGCTTGTCCTCAAGCAAACATTAAAGCTTAAGAAAATATGGTGTCAACACTTGTCTTTGGGCTAAAGGGCTTCTAAGTTTAAGTCAGGATGCAGTGACAGATACTAACTAAATGAACCAAGGGTACCATAGTAACACAAACACAAACTTCAATCCTATATTAACCACTCCATATCATCCCACAATACCTAGGCCTATCTTCTCATCTTTTTGTGTCCTTTTCATTCAGGCGCAATCACATTAAGCCCGTTATCCGTACATGCTTCATAGTAGAGTGACCGGTTAGTGATTCTGATCCATAACATAAGGTTTCTGGCACATAAGCATGTGTAAACCTGTTTTTATTTCGCCTAAATGTAGTTGCGGGGGATCGGATCGTAATCCGCCCTACCAAGTTCAGTGCCAGATACCTCTGAACCAACTAACAATAGGTGACTTGCAATTTTTTTTTCTTTTTGTGGCAAAAATTTTTTTCTTCTCTTTTTTTCGGTTTAAATGACTTTGTGAGGGTCACCTATACCAGAGTTTGCCTTTTTTTTTTCTTTTTTATTAGCACTGGATCATTCACTTATATTCATCGGCCCCCTACGTAGAGCATGCTTAGGCCGGAGCTGACTGCTAAAATAAACTACTTAGGACAATTTTTTAAATGATAATAAAGGCCAAGGTGGTGGGGTTTAGGAGTGATTCCTATATTCAAGAGGTCTATGGTGCTAAAATGGTTCTGATGTTTCAAAAAGTTGACCTAAGTCACCACATCCTAATCTAAACCTGTCTCAAAGCCCAAAAAAACATGTGAAACAACATTATTTTCTTTTTAAAATTTTTCTGGTAAGGCTAAGGAAATGGGAAAAAATGAAGATGTACTAAAAATACACTATACTGGTGACTCGTCAGACTCATGCATTATCTAAGAAAATTAAATTACTGAAAGGGAAATAACTGAAAGGAAATTAACTAAAAAGGGAAATGACAGAAAGCAATAAAATCCCCTCCCACACTTAAATCGAACATTGTCCCCAATGTTTCGAAATAAGATAAGGGGGGTAACCTGGAAAAGACTACTGAGGAGGGGCACTGGTGCCTTCGCCGTCCTGCTGTGATGGTCTAGAACGACGGGATCTACTATGATGCTGGTCCCTCCGGTCGAGTCGTGTTGATAAAGCAGCCTGAGCACTCCGGACCTCTCGAAGGTTACCTAAGATGGAACCTTGAGTGGCCTCTACAAGCTGGTAGTGTCGGCTGTTGAACTCTCTCTGACGGTTCTGCTCTAATGAAATATCGTTCAAGGTACGGCAAACGTTGCTATAAGCACGATCCGAAACCAATCGCGATTGTTGCATGAAGCTCATGTTGTCCGTCAGCTGTTGTGAAATAGTAGAGAGAAGGCCATCACGCCTTTCCTCTCTAGCTGTCATATCACGCCTGGATAGTGATGGGCTAAGGACGTGTCTACTTATGCGTCTAGCGGTATCTTACTGCAAGTGCACAGCCTATCGAAGTAATATTTAAGATTATCGATCCACAGGGATTCTATGGTTACTTAGTGCTAGATGAACTTCTAGTTTAGCTAAGGCGAATGGTTGTCACGATTTTTTTGTTGATTTTTAAGACTACTAAAGGCGGAATTAAATTTAAGTTTTAATTAAGTAATTCTAAGGCGGTCGGTATGTAATTATATTAACTTAGGTGGGTCAATCTAACCTAGGCTTATTTAAGGTGTTCACTTAATCTATTCGGTAGAGATTACCAGTTTAAATACCCTCAACTCACACTCTCGTGGTCTTATATCAGATCTTATCCCTAAAGCCCTATGCCTGCTCTCGCTAGCCCATAAGTGTTTAGAGGTAATTTTTGGAAACTAAGTAATTCTAATTTATCTTAAAGCGCTCTCGCTGTGTTTAATTTAAATGCCTAACTTTAGCTATCTGGTTAAAATCTCACACTCTCGTGGTCTTGACCTAACCTAATACTCTTTTCTTACTCTCGTAACGAAAAGGTCTATTTAATTAAAAAGTCTCAGCCAGAAATGTTAAGTGATTAATTATTTTTAGCCTATGGTTATATTTTACCGGTTAAGTTTGTTCTAACTACATACCGCCCTAAGGTGTTTAGCTACTCATCGATGTTGAACCAGACAGAGACAGAAAATTAAATAATAAAATACTCATGGCAGGAAAATAAATAAACATTTTAAATAATTAAATTGCAATATAAATAAAAAACCTGGTTAACAATATTAGAGCAGACTCCTTCTTCCACAGACCGGAAAGATCGGAGTTGGCGAAATCAAAAATAACAAAGGCTGAAGGTTTAAAAAAAATATAAATGTATAACAATTTCCTGATGTTGGAAATTGTTATATGGCGGGTTTGGATACAATAAGAACGAAACAGAAAACTAAAAATAAAACAAAAATAGAAAGGGTCGTAAATCAGTTCGGCAGAGCTTCCGCAGGAAATTCAATAGTAAAAATGCTCTGTCTTTTCTTCATAAACTTGGTGCTATTTATAGAAGGATTATTGGGCTGAATTTTTGGACTTTAGTTGAAATGGGCCTTGCTGAATTTGTGGAAGGAATGCAGGAACGTGGCAAATATTTAGGAAACAAATTCTTCACGTAATGGCTTGACGAAGTCTTGGTCAAAAACCTAGAATAATCCTTGTCACGGTCGTGACAATGCTTTTACGTTCGTGACTTGTGACTTTTAAGTGTCACGGTCGTGACACTACTCTCACGGTCGTGATGCTTCATTTTGGGGTGTCACGGTCGTGACACCCTTGTAACGGTCGTGACTGCTGCAAAATATGCAGTTTTGCAGAGAGCTTCATTTCTTCAACTTTTTATGACCGATTTTGTTCCTTTTTCTCTTAATTCATGATTTATCTCCATATAATGATGTACCTGCAAAACGGTAAGAAAAACTCGAGAAATCGAGTGTTAAAACGATGATTATTCGATAAAACGCCAATGAAACCTAGCAATATAATCGATACGTTTTCTCGTTATCAAACTTCCCCAAACTTAAACCTTTGCTTGTCCTCAAGCAAATAGTCGGTTGAAAATCGGCGGACAAGATGTCATTCACGCATACTCCTAACAAATCATACGAGGGATCGCTTTGTTGGATAGTCCGATACTTTGATAGAACACTACCGATACACTAATGACACAAGCAACAAGCTATGTCGTTGACTTCCCGTTTAATGAGCCAATCGGCAATTACTTTACGATTTCACCTAAAGTTTTTCGATCTTATTTCGCCCGGTTTCATTCTAGCGCAATCACATTAAGCCCTTTGCCTTAGCACGCACGTAGTGGAGTAGCCGGTTAGCGACTTTGATCCTTTTTGAGCACGGGGTCTGGTACACGAGTGTGGTAACCCTACATTTTGTATCCGATTTGGAGGTTGTGGGGGATCGAGCCGTAGCACGCCCTACCGAGTTCAGAACCAGTACCTCTGAACCAACCCGCAATGGACTCCTTCTCATATTTCTCGTTTCTTATATGTGACCGTGTACTTTGGTGCAATTTCTTTTCATTTTGCATCGAGATATGAAGGATCATTATTGATTAGGCATCAAACGCTTATATTCATCGGCTCCCCACGTGGTTTGTGTTCAGACGGTGCTGACTGCTAGTATAAACTACTCGGGGTTACTTTTGAACTAAAACTAGAAGTGTACTCGTAATGGTAATCGGAGATGGAATCGCTTAAGTAGGAAGTCAAAGTTGTCAAGATTGTATTGGTCTTGTTTAATCGTTCTCAGCTTCCTATTTACGATTTCGTAGGTAAGTCGGGTAATGCGAATAAAAAAATTTTCGGTTATGGCTAAATAAACGGGAAGGTTTGAAACTAAAGAAAATATCATAAAGATTTTTGCACGCTTCATTAACTTGCTAAAAGAAATACAACGGAAATGAAAATACAACGAAAATGGAAAAGTGCGAAACGGAAAAATGCGGAAATGAAAGGTACCTCTCCCACACTATATCAGACATTGTCCTCAATGTTGTGATATAAATGAGGTAAAAGTACAGTACAAACGACAGGAACGAAAAACAAACATAAGAAAAAATAAACTAGAACTATGGCTGCTGAGGACCGCGGGGTCGGCTTCTGGTGCGGGAGCGGCGTCTGGAAGGAGTCGCTTCAGGATCAGAACCGGTGCTGGTGGTCCCAGTGATGTCGATACGCAAGGCTTCTAATTCGCCAAAAATCGCGTCAAATCTCTCATTAGTAGCTGCCTGGTTTACTGCAATAGTGCCGAGCAAAGCATCGTACTGCTCCTTATGCCTTTGCTCCAGTGCGGCGTTCATCTGGTTCTGCTGATGAATCGCACGGAGGACATCCTCAAGAGTGAATTCCTGTGCAGGAGGCTGTCGGGTAGATGTCTCTGGTATATCCTGGACAGGCTCACCTGCATCCATAGCGTCCTGCATCTCATCCGCAGGGAGATCTGCCTGATCATGGATAGGAGCGTGGTCAGCAGCATCAGGTAGAACAAAGAGCCAGTTGGCTCGGCTGGATGGGTCGATGCGGTCGCGGGACGGCAGAGTGATATGATGAAATATGGTGCCATGGACAACAGGGCTATACCTGCCATCCTCTCGCTGCGCAATCAGGTGAGCGGACCTGCAATAACTCTTGGTGAGGAATTCAGCAACTAGGTGAGGCTGATTTTCGATCACGTCACCAAGCCCCAACTGAATGGCGAGGGTGGTGACAATGCCGCCTATGAAGAACGGGGTGGAGCCTCTGTGTGCAATGGCCTGGATGTGGTAAAGCATGAAAGGGGCAGCGTTGATCGGCTCGTCATTAAGAGCACAATGCAAGAATAGAAGCTCCTTGGAGTTGAGCTTATGGTTGCTCTCTCGAGCGAAGATGGTGTTGCAAATGACTCTGTGGAAATAGCGGATTGCCGGATTGTGAATGTGCGTGGCGTTGAGGCTTTGGAAGGCTGATGCACGGGTGTTGGTTAAGTCGTGCCATAGAGTGAAAGCTTGTTCACTAAAATTATCGGGCACGCGACGGTGAGCTTCAGTTCCGTGATGGAAGCCTAACAACTCGGCGATCCTGTCTTGCGAAAGGTTGAACTCTTGGCCATGCAATCTGAATTTTGCGAAACCGGTGAGCTGACTTAGAGAACCGGTGCCGGTGATGTAACTGAAGGAGCTTAAGAACTCCAGTGTCAGAAGTTCGAAGGTTGGCTGAGGTTGACTGCAAAGGTCCCAGAGCCCGACTTTTTGAAGCAGGTTCGTAACACTGGCAAGCATTCCGAGTTCCCTCAAACACACAGTGTCGATGTAACGTGTAGGTTGCACACCGCGGTTTTGGAATCGGAGAAATCGTTCTCTCTGAGTTTCTCCAGCATCACCTTCTCTAAAAGTGATAGAATCCATTGCATGCAAGAGCTTAGAGTGAAGAATGAAGATTTTTGAAGTTTTTGTGAAAAAATGGTAAAATGAGAGAAATATTGATTCGGGATAAATGATGGAGAGTGAGAATGTGGTAATGGGGGGTTAATGAGATTAAAGTTCGTAATGGGGGGGTTACGGAGGTTATGTAGAAGATGGGTAGTTTTTTAGGAAGTTATGGAGAAGAAGAAGAAGAGGCACGAAGAGAAACAGTTCTGTTTCTCACGATTTCTGGTATAAGGGGCGTCACGGTCGTGACAGGGGTACGACGGTCGTGACACCCAAAAAGAGCGTGTCACGATCGTTATGGGGCAATGACGACCGTGAGGCTTGATACGTTAAATAATTTCCAGAAAAACACTTTCTCACTTGTTTTACATATTTTATATTAATGTATTTTCTTCACTAACTCTCATATTAATTTATAAACACCACATATTATGCATTTTCAACACAGTACTTCAATAACTTGCAAGGCATGAGAGATTGTATATAATATGAATAAATGCAAGCATAACAGTACATAGAATGAGAAATACATAAATTGCTAAAAATGGAGAAATTTTGGAATTAAAGATGCATTGCATAAAGTACTTGAAAATGAAATTACATAAATGGAAAAACGATAAGAAATTGTTGCGAAAAATAAATCTAACTAGAAACGAAAACAATGAGAAAATAAACTAAATCACTTAGAACATTATCAAAAGCGTTTCTTCAAGTCTTCGATGGCGCAGTTCAAGTGATAGAATTGTTCGCAGGTTATGTCAGTCAAACCTATAATGTCCAGTCGCATGCTCTTAATATCTTCTTTAAATAAGTTAATGTCAGTTTGGTAAGCATTGAGAGTGTTCATGATGTTTTGTAAGTTGTTAGCATACTCTCCTTGATTCACTTCAGGGGTTTCATAAACTTCTTCAGTGTGGTCAATGTCATGGTAACCAGGAGGCGTCTCAGGGTCAGTTTCGACATCGGTCATTGTATCATCTTTTATTTTGTACGACTGAGGTGTCTCAGGAGTGGGTGGATAATCAGGTGGGTTTAACTCATAAAACCAGTTATCCTTATTATGAACACTTACTTTAGCATGGTTAGGCAATGTGAACAGGGTTACTACTTCGTTCCGGATTAGGTACTCAAAAGGTGGATGTCCTAAATTCCTTATGATATGTCTATTGAAGCAGAAGTTAAGATCCATAGGACGGATGTTACCTAAACGGTTGCACCTGTGCAATTGGTACCTAAGTCCTATGGCATCAGCAATCATGGTTACAAGACCTCCTACTAATATAGGTAATTCAGGTTCTTCTTGGATACGGGTGAAGGTTTGCATCATGAAAGGTACACCATTAACAGGCTGTCCATTAGTGAAACATGACATAATAAATATTTCATCTTTAGAAACTCCGGTAATGTTTTCTTCTTTTCCAAAGAATGTGTGGGCAAGGAATTTATGGAAGTAACGGAGAGCAGGATTATGGATCTCATCATTATTCATGTTATTTGGTTCAGGGTGGTAGTTTCCGGTTAAAGTTCCCCAAAAGAAATCTAGCTCAATATCCATCAATTCCTCCTGTGTGGTAGTGAAAGCAAATGGTCCACTAGGGAATCCTAACAAGTCAGCTAGTTCTTTATGGTTAAAGTCATATTCTATTCCAAACAGGCGGAAACTAATAAATCCTTTCCTAAATCCAAAACCGCGCTCAGGTAGGTAAATTAAGGAGCTAAGGAACTCAAGAGTGAGCTCGCGGTAAGTCACAAACTTATGTTGGATCAATGCATTCTCCCATCCGAGTCGGTTAAACAAGTACATGATGCTATCATGTATACCTAAGGTTTCCATAGTCCGATCATCCGGGTACAGGGTCAAATCCATTTGCCTCTGTGATAACTCTTCAAATTTCATTCTTTGGTTCCTACCTCTAAATTTGGTTTCCATATGGTTAATTGGTTGGTTAGCCATGGTCAGTGCAAATATGGAGGAAACAAATCAGGAGAAGAAGGAAAATGGAAAAGACTTTTAGAAAATCTGTAAAAAGTGATTTAAAATAAATATAAGAAAATGAAATGCATAATGTAATGGCAATAATAGTAATATAAAATAAAACTATAAAATGACAAAACAATTAAACAAATAGTAAAACGATAAATAAATAAAAAATGATAAAGAGAATAATTTTAATAATTTGATAAGTAAATGGGTTGCCTCCCACTAAGCGCTGTTTTTATCGTCTAAAGCCTGACGTAATGCTTAGGTTTAGATTAATCAGGGGAATTAGTGGACAACTCTAAAAGCTTTAGATTATTCGCATAATATCTATTTTCAACTTTATGATAATGTTTTAAACGTTGTCCGTTTACTATGAATGATTCACTATTCCTACCCTTAATTTCTATTGCTCCACTCGGGAATACTTTAATTATTTCAAAGGGTCCTGACCATCTAGATTTTAATTTTCCAGGAAAGAGCCTAAGTTTTGAATTAAATAGGAGTACAACGTCTCCCACACTAAATTCTTTCCTAGATAGGCGTTTATCATGCCATCGCTTAGTTCTTTCTTTATATATCTTAGCATTCTCATAAGCATCTAACCTTAATTCTTCTAATTCGTTAATGTCTAGGATTCGCTTTTCTCCTGCAGCATTATAGTTTATATTGAGAGTTCTAATCGCCCAATAAGCTTTGTGTTCTAGTTCTACTGGGAGGTGACAAGATTTTCCATAAACTAGTTTGAAAGGTGTAGTACCTATGGGTGTCTTGTAAGCGGTCCTATAAGCCCATAAAGCTTCATTAAGTTTAGATGACCAATCTTTCTGAGATATGGCGACAGTCTTTTCTAAGATTTGTTTAATTTCTCTGTTTGAGACTTCGACTTGTCCACTTGTTTGTGGGTGATATGGTGTAGCCACACGGTGTCTTACTCCATACTTAGATAGTAATTTGTCAAATATTTTTGAGATGAAGTGCGAGCCACCGTCACTTATGACGAGTCTAGGCACACCAAATCTGGGAAAGATTATATTTTTGAAAAGCTTTATTACTACTCGCGTATCGTTTGTAGGAGAAGCTATGGCTTCAATCCATTTCGAAACATAATCAACAGCTACGAGTATGTAATTATTACCGAAAGATGATGGGAACGGTCCCATGAAATCTATTCCCCAAACGTCAAAGATTTCTACTTCTAATATTCCTTTTTGAGGCATTTCATCCCTTCTTGAAATATTGCCAGTGCGTTGACACCGATCGCAATTTATAACAGCGATGTGGACATCCTTCCATAGATTAGGCCAGAATAAGCCGGCTTGCAAGATTTTTGCACAAGTCTTGGAAGTGCTTGCATGTCCACCATAAGGAGATGAATGGCATTGAGCAATGACATCTTCTATTTCTTCTTCGGGAATACATCGGCGAAAGATTCCATCTGGTCCTCTTTTGAACAATAATGGTTCATCCCAATAGTAATGTTTCAGATTATGAAAGAATTTCTTTTTCTGCTGATAGGTTAGGTTGGGTGGAAGAGCTCCTGCAGCTAGGTAGTTGACAATGTCAGCGTACCATGGCAGTCCTACAGTTGTCTGGATTGTTTCCACGGATTCTGGTTCATTTATATCTAACTGAGCTAGGTCGCTTCCTAATTGTGCTATCAGCTGTTCATACGGAAAATCATCGTTAATCGGCACTTGTTCAGGTTTAATACCTTCTATTCTAGATAAATGGTCCGCTACGACGTTCTCAGTACCTTTCTTATCTTTTATTTCTAGGTCAAACTCTTGTAAGAGTAAAATCCATCTCAAGAGTCTTGGTTTAGCATCTTTCTTAGTTAATAGATATCGGATAGCAGCATGGTCTGTGTAAATGATTATTTTCGCTCCAACTAGGTAAGAACGGAATTTGTCAAGCGCAAAGACAACTGCTAACAATTCTTTTTCGGTAATGGCGTAGTTCATCTGGGCAGAGTCTAAGGTTCTACTGGCATAGTAAATCGCATGAAGTTTCTTTTCCTTTCTCTGGCCTAGAACTGCGCCTACAGCATAGTCACTCGCATCGCACATGATTTCAAAAGGTAATCTCCAGTCAGGGGGTTGCATGATTGGTGCGGTGATGAGGGCTGTTTTTAGAGTTTCGAATGCTTTGAGACAATCTTCGTTGAATATGAACTCAGCGTCTTTCATTAATAAACCAGTAAGAGGTTTAGTAATTTTCGAGAAATCTTTGATGAATCGTCGGTAAAAACCGGCGTGTCCTAAAAAGCTTCTTATTTCTCGAACGGTTTTAGGGGGTTGAAGATCTTTTATTACTTCAATCTTAGCTTTATCAACTTCAATTCCCTTGTCGGATATTACATGACGGATATTACATGACCTAATACGATTCCTTCGTTGACCATAAAATGACATTTCTCCCAGTTAAGCACAAGGTTTACTTTTACACATCTTTCTAATACCTTTTCTAAGTTCGATAAACATCCTTCAAAACTTTGCCCGCATACAGAGAAGTCGTCCATGAACACTTCCATGATGTTGTCTATAAAATCTGCGAAGATTGACATCATACATCTTTGAAAGGTTGCAGGAGCGTTGCATAATCCAAAGGGCATTCGTCTATAAGCGAACGTTCCATAAGGGCATGTGAATGTAGTTTTCTCTTGATCGTCTGGATGGATAGGGATTTGGAAAAATCCTGAGTAACCGTCAAGATAACAGAAGTAAGAATGCTTGGCTAATCGTTCTAACATTTGATCTATAAAAGGTAGTGGGAAATGATATTTTCGAGTGGCTTTGTTTAGTTTACGATAATCTATGCACACTCTATATCCCGTCACTACTCTTTGCGATATCGATTCGCCTTGAGCGTTTTTCACAACAGTGATACCTCCTTTCTTTGGCACTACATGTATTGGACTAACCCATTCACTATCAAAGATTGGATATATTATTCCGGCATCTAATAGTTTCTTAACTTCTTCTTTTACTACAGTGCTAAGGGTTGGGTTAATTCTTCTTTGAGATTCTCTGGAGGTTCTGCAATCTTCTTCTAGAAGAATACGATGCATACAGACTGAAGGACATATTCCTTTGAGATCAGATATGTTATATCCTAATGCAGTCGGATATTTCTTCAAAACATCTAGAAGTTTCTTTGTTTCTATAGTTCCTAAACTGGAATTTACTATAACTGGTCTTTTACATTCAACGTCTAAGAATTCGTACCTTAGGTTATGAGGTAAAGTTTTTAATCCTAATGTAGGTTTATCTTTACTTGGCATAGGATCTGGTGTAAGTGCTAAACTTTCGCTTAGACTATCATCCTGATACGGTTTTCGCCAATTATCATCTTCGAAAATCGGAGGGATTTGAATTTTCATTATTTCAGAATAAGTGGTCTCTTTTAGTTCCATTTCTCTTACACATTCGTCAATTACGTCCAATAGATAGCATGTATCCTCTATAGCTGGTGATTGTAAGAATTGTGTTAAAATAAATTCAACTTTCTCTTCACCCACTTCAAAGGTTAGCTTTCCTCTTTTTACGTCTATTATAGCCCCGGCGGTAGCTAAGAATGGTCTTCCTAGTATGATAGGTGTAGTGGAGTCCTCAGAGATGTCCATGATTATAAAATCAGTAGGGATATAGAATTGTCCTATACGTACTGGGACGTTTTCTAGTATGCCTACAGGATATTTGACAGAGCGATCGGCTAGTTGAACAGACATTTTAGTTGGTCTTAGGTCACCCATGTCTAGCCTTTTGCATATTGTTAAGGGCATAACACTGATACTGGCTCCTAAATCGCATAGAGCTTTGTCAATGACGAATTTTCCTATTACACAGGGTATAGAGAAACTTCCTGGATCTTTTAGCTTAGGAGGCATTTTATTCTGAATTATTGCGCTACACTCGGCAGTAAGTGTAACTGTTCCGTTATCCTCTATCTTTTTCTTATTGGATAAGATTTCTTTTAAAAACTTAGCATACGAGGGTATTTGAGTGATTGCTTCTGTAAACGGAATAGTAATATTCAACTGTTTCAGAAGTTCAACAAATTTCTTAAATTGACCCGTCGTCTTAGAATTTATTAATCTTTGAGGGTACGGAATTGGTGGTTTATAGGGTGGTGGAGGCACGTAAGGTTGTTCTTTCTTCACTACTTCTTGATTATCATCTTCCTTTTCTTCTGGATCATTCACCACTTCAGTCGGTTTATTCGGTTGTTGGTACATGGCTGGATTGTCAAGTCTTGGATCGGTAGGTCCGTCAAGTTCCTTGCCACTTCTTAATATCACAGCGTTAGCATGTCCTTTCGGATTTGGTTGAGGTTGTCCAGGGAACACTCCAGCTGGTGCAGCAGTAGGTGCTTGTTGTTGAGCTACTTGTGAAATCTGAGTTTCCAGCATTTTGTTATGTGTAGCTAATGCATCTACTTTGCTCACTAATTGTTTAATCTGCTCATTAGTGTGAATGTTTTGGTTTAATAAGTCCTTGTTTGTTTGAGATTGGTTAGCTATAAAGTTCTCCATCATCAACTCAAGGTTCGATTTTCTAGGGATATTAGGAGCAGTCTTTTGATATCCTGGTGATGTAGCTGGTGCTTGACCTGGTGCGTATAAAACGTTGTTATTCTTATAGGAGAAGTTCGGATGATTCTTCCAACCTGGGTTATATGTGTTTGAGTAAGGGTTTCCTTGAGCATAATTCACTTGATCAGTGGGAGTTCCTGTCAATAGTTGACAATCAGAAACTTCGTGTCCTGAAACTCCACATAACTCACAGTTAGGTGTTACTGCAGCCACGGTGGCTGTTAGTGTTATGGCCAAGTTGTCGATCTTTTGGCTTAGTTGGTCAAACTTCGCATTGACTTGGTCTATACTACTTACTTCGTACATACCTCCCTTTGTTGGTTTCTCAGTTGCGACTCTCTCGCTTCCCCAAAGGTAATGATTTTGAGCCATACTTTCGATAAGTGCATAGGCATCATTATATTCTTTGTCCATCAATGCACCGCCCGCGGCAGCGTCAATTGTCATTCTTGTATTGTACAAGAGTCCATTATAGAAGGTATGGATGACCATCCATTCTATTAATCCATGATGTGGACAAAGTCTCAGTAGATCCTTATAGCGTTCCCAAGCTTCGAATAATGATTCACTTTCCCTTTGCTTAAATCCATTGATCTGAGCTCTCAGCATAGCTGTCTTGCTAGGTGGAAAATATCTGTTCAAGAAAACTCTCTTAAGTTCCTCCCACGTAGTTACTGAGTTCGAAGGCAGAGATTGAAGCCAAGCTCTTGCTCTGTCTCGAAGCGAAAAAGGAAATAAACGTAGTCTAATAGCTTCTTGGGTAACTCCATTGGCTTTTATGGTATCTGCATATTGCACAAAGATCGAAAGATGAAGATTCGGATCCTCGGTAGGATTTCCGGCGAATTGATTTTGTTGCACGGCTGATATCAACGAAGGTTTTAGTTCGAAATCGTTTCGGTTGATAGCCGGCGCTGCAATGCTTGAATGCGGTTCAGCTTGCGAAGGACTGGTGTAATACTTGAGTGGATGAGTTTGTTCTTAAGCCATCTCTGCGTCCTTTGATGTTACGACTGGTTTAGGCGGATCTGATTGAAGATCTGGAATACTGTAACTTTTTTCGTAATCGAATATACGTCTTCTTACGTGTAAGAAGCGTTCCGATTCAGGGATTAGAGGTTGCAAGTCTTCGCTTTTAGAGCGAGTACTTGGCATACACTCGGAAATTAAATTAAATCAAACAGTTGATACCTTAGTCTAGACAATGCTACCTAAATGCACTAGTAACTAAATTAAGGAATCCCCGGCAACGGCGCCAAAAACTTGATGGGCTAAGGACGTGTCTACTTATGCGTCTAGCGGTATCTTACTGCAAGTGCACAGCCTATCGAAGTAATATTTAAGATTATCGATCCACAGGGATTCTATGGTTACTTAGTGCTAGATGAACTTCTAGTTTAGCTAAGGCGAATGGTTGTCACGATTTTTTTGTTGATTTTTAAGACTACTAAAGGCGGAATTAAATTTAAGTTTTAATTAAGTAATTCTAAGGCGGTCGGTATGTAATTATATTAACTTAGGTGGGTCAATCTAACCTAGGCTTATTTAAGGTGTTCACTTAATCTATTCGGTAGAGATTACCAGTTTAAATACCCTCAACTCACACTCTCGTGGTCTTATATCAGATCTTATCCCTAAAGCCCTATGCCTGCTCTCGCTAGCCCATAAGTGTTTAGAGGTAATTTTTGGAAACTAAGTAATTCTAATTTATCTTAAAGCGCTCTCGCTGTGTTTAATTTAAATGCCTAACTTTAGCTATCTGGTTAAAATCTCACACTCTCGTGGTCTTGACCTAACCTAATACTCTTTTCTTACTCTCGTAACGAAAAGGTCTATTTAATTAAAAAGTCTCAGCCAGAAATGTTAAGTGATTAATTATTTTTAGCCTATGGTTATATTTTACCGGTTAAGTTTGTTCTAACTACATACCGCCCTAAGGTGTTTAGCTACTCATCGATGTTGAACCAGACAGAGACAGAAAATTAAATAATAAAATACTCATGGCAGGAAAATAAATAAACATTTTAAATAATTAAATTGCAATATAAATAAAAAACCTGGTTAACAATATTAGAGCAGACTCCTTCTTCCACAGACCGGAAAGATCGGAGTTGGCGAAATCAAAAATAACAAAGGCTGAAGGTTTAAAAAAAATATAAATGTATAACAATTTCCTGATGTTGGAAATTGTTATATGGCGGGTTTGGATACAATAAGAACGAAACAGAAAACTAAAAATAAAACAAAAATAGAAAGGGTCGTAAATCAGTTCGGCAGAGCTTCCGCAGGAAATTCAATAGTAAAAATGCTCTGTCTTTTCTTCATAAACTTGGTGCTATTTATAGAAGGATTATTGGGCTGAATTTTTGGACTTTAGTTGAAATGGGCCTTGCTGAATTTGTGGAAGGAATGCAGGAACGTGGCAAATATTTAGGAAACAAATTCTTCACGTAATGGCTTGACGAAGTCTTGGTCAAAAACCTAGAATAATCCTTGTCACGGTCGTGACAATGCTTTTACGTTCGTGACTTGTGACTTTTAAGTGTCACGGTCGTGACACTACTCTCACGGTCGTGATGCTTCATTTTGCAGAGAGCTTCATTTCTTCAACTTTTTATGACCGATTTTGTTCCTTTTTCTCTTAATTCATGATTTAGCTCCATATAATGATGTACCTGCAAAACGGTAAGAAAAACTCGAGAAATCGAGTGTTAAAACGATGATTATTCGATAAAACGCCAATGAAACCTAGCAATATAATCGATACGTTTTCTCGTTATCAGATAGCGTTTTCTTCTTCTTTTCAAGGCATGAGGCTTGCATATTTTTTTGTGAAGACAAAAATGAAAATATTTTTGTCTTATATTTTTTTTTCTTTGCACGACAAAAATAAAAATAAAAAAAAAAGAAAAAGAAAAATTAACATTAGTGCATAATATGTATAAGGAATTCAAAGTGTATGAAAATATAAAAGCTGCAATAAAGTAAAATATGTCTGGAAATGCGATAAATAAAATAAAGCGTAAAAAGGAAATTAAATACTAGGGTAGCGATGTCAGTGTAGAATGAGTCATGTGGTAGGTTTCTTCTCCTGGCTTGATCCACGAATCTCAGCTATCTCCCTCCGAAGCTCTTCAATCGCCTGATGTAGAGCATCGGCCTCTGAGGCATGAGTGAGATCAGAAACCTGCATCTGTAACTCCAAGTCTGCCACTTCCTGCTTGAGCAGGGCAGTCTCCTTACGGAGCTCATAAATCTGTGTTTGTAGGTCAGGTGGCTGCAGAGACATATTGTTAGACATAACAGTGATTCGGGGAGTAAGAGGTGTAGGAGTGTACTCAGCGGCGGGAGGCGATTTCGGCTCTTCGACAGTCTCTCCATAACCCTCTAGAGCATAACTCCAATTGGCAGGATCATGGACACTGGTCATCAGCGGATCTGGTAATGTAAAGTAGTGTATCGCTTCACCGTCGATCAGTAATTTAAACATGTTGGGCTCAAAAGAAGCCCTCCTCATCAGTCCTCTATCAAGACAAAAATCAATACCCAGGGTGGTGTAGCAGCAGAAGGTCCTGAGGTGCAATAACTTGCGAGACAAGCCCAATGCAGTAGCTATCTGTGTAACAATCCCACCGACATGGATGATGCCTGCTGATGATCTGGCAACACTAGCAAGGCCCTTCAGTAGAAAGTTGCCACAAGCAAAAGGGCGAGACTGAGTCGCACAAAACAGTAGGAAAATCTCCTCTTCACTTAGCAGTGTCTCTGTATCTGGAAAACCTAAGAAAGAATGTGCTAGAATCATCTGGAAGTACCTCAATGCAGGGTTGTGGATTACCTGAGAAAACTGGGTAGAAGGATCTTGGCTCCCTCCGCCTGATATTTTAGTCCAAAACTTTTCCACTTCTCTGCTCATAAAATACCCCATCGGAGTCTCTGGAATAGCATCAGGAGTAGTCTGGAAACCTAGTAAATCACCAAACTCTTTGTGAGAGAATGAGTAGTCAATCCCGAACAACCTGAAAACAGCGAGTCCATCGGGTCCAGCCCAAGAGTCATGATGAAATGAGCTGAGGAACTCAAGAGTCAAGTTCCTATAAGTGTTGTTCCTGTCGTCAAACTGGTCCCACTGGAGTTGATGGCATAAAAATCTGACGCTTGGCTCTATCCCCAAGGCATCCATGCAGTCATGGTCAGGGTACCTGGTAGGAGCCATAGGGCGTCTCATGTGGACATAGTAACGCTCTCTCTGTGCGTCGTCTCTAAAGGCCACGTGCATGTCATCAGGGTTCTGCATTCTGTACAAGGTTAGCAAACAAGTCCTGAAAGCACATAAAACATTCAATCGTTAGTCCTGACATAATAAAATAAACAAATTAAAATAAAGTAAAAATAAATAAAAAGTACATAAATAAGAAAACCATGGGTTGCCTCCCATGCAGCGCTTGTTTAACGTCATTAGCTCGACGACCGATATTTAAACATCATTGGAAGGATATGGTGGATCACTCAGAGTATGGCAGGTGTATGTTGTTGGGATGTCACCTCCTTCGTAGGGCTTCAACCTCTGTCCATTGACGATGAACGGTTTACATGTCTGGTTCTTGATTTCAATAGCACCGGATCTTAGGATCTTAGATACTTCGAAAGGGCCAGTCCATCTCGAACGGAGTTTACCTGGAAATAGTCGTAACCTAGAATCGAACAGGAGAACAGGATCGCCTATTTTGAAGTCTCTTCTTATGATTCTTTTGTCATGCCAAGCTTTTGTTCTTTCTTTGTATATGATGGCATTTTCGTAGGCAGATTGTCTGAGCTCTTCTAATTTGTGGATGTCAAGGATACGTTTCTCACCAGCTGTCAAGTAATCCAAATTCAAAGTTTTGATGGCCCAATAGGCCTTATGCTCCAATTCAAAAGGTAAATGACATGATTTTCCATAGACCAGTTGATAAGGGGTTGTTCCTATAGGAGTTTTGAAAGCGGTTCTATAGGCCCATAATGCTTCTTGAAGTTTCTGCGACCAATCTTTTCTAGATATAGAGACAGTCTTCTCAAGAATTTGTTTGATCTCCCTGTTAGATACTTCCACTTGTCCATTGGTCTGTGGGTGGTATGGTGTTGCTACTCTATGCTTAACTCCATACTTGCTTAAAAGTTTATCAAATATTCTCGATATGAAGTGTGATCCTCCATCACTTATGACTAAACGGGGTGTTCCAAACCTGGGAAATATATAATTTTTGAATAATTTGATGACTACTCTGGTGTCGTTTGTGGGTGCGGCGATAGCTTCAATCCATTTAGACACGTAGTCAACAGCTACTAATATGTACTGATTTCCAAAAGATGGTGGGAACGGTCCCATAAAGTCTATACCCCATACGTCGAAGAGTTCTACTTCTTGGATATTTCTTAACGGCATTTCATTACGTCTTGAAATATTTCCTGTGCGTTGGCATCTGTCACACTTGACAATGAAAGCATGGACACCACGCCACATAGTAGGCCAGAATAGGCCAGCTTGAAGAATCTTGGCGTAGGTCTTAGATGTGATTGCATGTCCACCATAGGGTGCAGAGTGACAATGCTCAATTATATTATTTACCTCTTCTTCTAGAACACAACGGCGGAAAATGCCATCTTTACCTCTCTTGAAAAGAAATGGTTCGTCCCAATAGAAGTTTCTCACATCACTATAGAACTTCTTCTTCCGGTGGTAGTTTAGATCAGGGGGTATGATGTCAGCGGCTAGGTAATTAACAAAATCTGCATACCAAGGTACATTGCTTATAGCTAAGGATTTATGAAATTGCTCATGAGGGTCTGGGTTATCATCTTCAATAGTTTCTAGTTGGGCTATCAGTCTATCATAGGCAAAATCGTCGTTTATGGGTACTGAATCAGGTTTCAGGTATTCTAGCCTAGATAGGTGATCAGCTACCACATTATCAGTGCCTTTCTTATCACGGATATCCAAATCAAACTCTTGTAATAATAGAATCCATCGAAGTAACCTAGGCTTGGCATCCTTTTTGCTTAGTAAGTAACGAATGGCAGCATGGTCGGTGTAAACTATAATCTTGGCTCCTACTAGATAAGATCTAAATTTGTCTATTGCAAAAACTACAGCTAGGAGCTCTTTTTCGGTTGTTACGTAGTTGAGCTGTGCAGCGTCTAGGGTTCTACTGGCATAATAAATGACATGTAACTTCTTATCTTGTCTTTGACCTAGAACGGCTCCAACAGCATAATCACTGGCGTCACACATTATCTCAAACGGTTCTGACCAATCAGGGGGTTTCATTATAGGTGCTGAAATCAGAGCTTGCTTCAGAAGATTAAATGCTTCAGTACATTTTTCATCGAAGATGAATTCAGCATCTTTCATTAAAAGACCAGTTAAGGGCTTTGTTATTTTGGAGAAATCCTTGATAAAACGTCGGTAAAATCCGGCATGTCCAAGAAAACTTCTTATCTCCCTGATAGTCTTCGGCGGTTTTAGATTCTCTATGACTTCTATTTTTGCTTTATCTACCTCTATACCTTTTTCGGAAACTATATGTCCTAAAACAATCCCTTCGGTGACCATGAAATGACATTTTTCCCAATTTAGCACAAGGTTTACCTCCACACATCTCTCCAGGATTTTCTCAAGGTTGACAAGACAATTTTTGAAATCTGATCCACAAACTGAGAAATCGTCCATAAATACTTCCATAATTCCATCTAAATAATCAGCAAAGATAGACATCATGCAGCGTTGGAAAGTTGCAGGAGCATTACAAAGTCCAAAAGGCATTCTTCTATAGGCAAAGGTTCCAACTGGGCATGTAAAGGTAGTTTTTTCTTGATCTTCGGGGTGAATAGGTATTTGGAAGAATCCGGAATATCCATCTAAGTAACAAAAGTAAGAGTGTCTGGCTAGGCGCTCCAACATTTGGTCTATGAATGGTAATGGGAAATGGTCCTTCCTAGTTGCTTTATTTAATTTTCTATAATCTATGCACATACGCCAACCTCCATCGGTTCTTTTTGCTACAGGTTCGCCCTTCTCGTTTTGCACGACTGTGATGCCTCCCTTTTTAGGTACTACATGCACAGGACTCACCCATTTACTGTCCGAGATCTGATATATTATACCTGCCTCTAGTAACTTAAGAACTTCAGTCTTAACTACAGTACTCATTATAGGATTTATTCTTCGTTGGTGTTCTCTGGAAGGTTTTGAATCTTCTTCAAGCAAAATCCGATGCATGCATACGGATGGGCTTATTCCTTTTAGATCAGAGATCTTATATCCTAAGGCTGAGGGGTACCTACGTAAAACTTCTAATAATTGATCGGTTTCTTCTTGGTTTAAGGTAGCACTGACTATAACTGGACGGTTCATATCTTCATCAAGAAATTCATATCTCAGGTTTTTAGGCAGTTCCTTAAGTTTTACGGTTGGTTTCATAGGGCAAGGCATAGGATATGGGGTAAGAGATAAACATTCGTGAAGGTTATCATCAATGTAGGGTATTTTATAATTGTCATCTTCCAAAATAGGGGTTGATGGCAATTTTATAGATTCAATTTCTTCTTCTTGTTCTAATTCCCTAATGCATTCTTCGATGATATCTAAGGCATAACAAGCATCTCCTATTACAGGTGCCATAAGAAATTTTGACAATATAAATTCTATCTTCTCGTCACCTACCTCAAAAGTTAGTTTTCCTTTTTTAACATCTATTACGGCTCCAGCAGTTGATAAGAACGGTCTACCTAGGAGGATTGGTATGTCGTCATCTTCTTTAATGTCCATGACAACAAAATCAGTAGGTATAAACAATTGACCTATCCTAACAGGGACGTCTTCAAGTATGCCTATAGGGTATTTAACGGATCTATCGGCTAATTGAAGTGACATCTTAGTAGGTTGTAATTCTCCTAAGTTTAATCTCTCACAAACTGCCAAAGGCATTAAGCTCACACTAGCTCCTAAGTCTAGAAAAGCCTTTTCGATGACATGATTCCCCAAAATACAAGGAATGGAAAAATTTCCGGGATCTTTATCTTTCTTTGCTAACCTATTTTCGGAAATAGAATTACATTCCACGGGTTTCGGATCTTCAAGTCTACGTTTATTTGTAAGTATGTCTTTGAGAAACTTAGCGTAAGAAGGTATTTGGGTGATGGCTTCTGTAAAGGGGATTTCTACGTGAAGCTTTTCTATAACCTTAACGAATTTTTGATATTGATTATCGATTTGTTTTTTTTTAATCTTTGAGGGTAAGGTATTGGTGGTTTGTATGGCGGTGGTGGTACATAGGTTTTATTTTTAGGTTCTTCTCCTTTTTCTTGACTTTCCGGGGTTTCAGGCTTCTCTGGTTCCTTCTCCTCATTCCTCTCAGAAGTTTTGGGCTCACTTAATCTAGGGTTTAAAGGTTCCTTATAAGCGGTTCCACTTCGTAGAGTAATGGCATTGGCTTGCCCTTTCGGGTTTTGTTGAGGTTGTCCAGGGAACTGTCCTCCAGGTGTAGTCTGTGGGGCTTGGTTTAACGCTACCTGAGAGATCTGGGTTTCAAGCATCTTATTATGAGTAATAATTTGATCAACCTTGGTTCCTAACTTGGTAATCAGTTTGTTAACATGGACGTTTTGGTTCATGAACTCTTTGTTTTGTTGTTTTTGAGCAACGATAAAATCTTTTACAACTTCCTCAAAGCTCGGGCTTGGTGGTACAGGTTGCATAGGTTTATTTGTTCTTGGGGCTTGGTAACCTTGTTGTCTCGGAGGTGCAGTATTTTGAATAGGGTTATTATTTTTGTAGGAGAAGTTTGGATGATTCCTCCATCCAGGGTTATATGTGTTTGAAAATGGGTTCCCTTGGGTATAGTTCACTTGCTCAGTGTTGGTTTCATTCAACAGATTGCATTCGGCGGATTGGTGTCCTTGCGTTCCACATATCTCACAATTCGGCGAAACTGCGGCTACAGTATTCAGGTTTGTACACATACGTTCGACTCTAAGGGCCAACGTGTCCATTTTAGCCTGCATCATGTCTATAGAGCTTAGCTCATGTATTCCTCCTTGGGCTTCCTTCTTTTCCACTGTCGCTCGTTCTACTCCCCATGATTGATGGTTTTGGGCCATATCCTCGATAAGGGCACTAGCTTCAGGGTAAGGTTTGTTCATCAGTGCGCCATCAGCGGCAGCGTCGATGGTCATTTTAGTGTTATAATGAAGTCCATTATAGAAGGTTTGAATGATTAGCCAATTCTCTAAGCCATGATGTGGGCATGCTCTTAATAGTTCTTTATATCTCTCCCAGGCTTCGAACAACGACTCTCCTTGGTGTTGGGTAAATCTAGTTATTAGGTTTCGAAGAAGAGCGGTCTTACTTGGGGGAAAATATCTAGCAAGGAAAACTTTTCTAAGGTCATCCCAAGTTGTTATTGAGTTGGGTGGAAGGGAATCTAACCATGATAGAGCTTTATCTCTGAGGGAAAAGGGAAATAATCTTAAGCGTATTGCCTCAGGAGAAGCTCCATTGGTTTTAAAGGTGTCTGCTAACTGAAGAAAGTTTTTTAAATGTTGGTTTGGGTTATCAGTAGCGAGACCTGCGAATTGTCTCTGTTGCACTAATTGCAGCAGGGATGGTTTAAGTTCAAAATTATTGGCTGGGATAGCGGGGTTTACTATACTGGAACTAGGTTCCTCGTTTGATGGTTGGGCGAAGTCCTTAATAGGTCTTCGGTTTTGATCTTCGGCCATAGCTTTCCTATTCCTATGGAAAAATAAACGTGCGCGAGCGTAACGTTCAGGTTCAGCTAGAGGGTCTACTAAACTTCCGGCACTGCGAGTCTTTCGCATTGACCGGTGGGTAACAACCTTAGTCTAAACGGTATAACTACAGGGTAATGAAATTTGACGAAATTGGTCCCCGGCAACGGCGCCAAAAACTTGATGCGTGTTTTTCGCAAGTGTACGAACACGTCAGAGTAATATAAAAGATTGTCGAATCCACAGAGACCAAGTGTCAATCTATCGTACCTGTTGTTATGGTGTGTATCTAAGGCAACTAATTTTAAGGGTTTTAGTAAGGGTGCAATGGTAAATAAAATTATAATTTTAAATAATAAATAAAAGACAGGCTCGAATTTAATTCACGTAATCAATGATAGTCCAGTATTTGTTAATGGAACTACTTATGGGCAATGTTTTCTCCTTTGAAAAGAACTAATTTAACAGGAACTGTCGCTTTCGCGTATTCAGAACCGAGTTGTACTCTCTAATCAACCCCTCGTATTGTCACGGATAAAAAGGTGCGTACTGCGTTAGAGTAGTAAACCTATTTTTAAGAAATATAGTATCTTAACTAAGTTGAAAAGTATTTTAACCTGGACTTCTTAGCAAAAAGAGGTTCTTATGAACCAGACTCTAAATCTCATAACGCGTCCGAAAATCGTTTTAAAATCTCTTTTCTTTTTAATCTAAAAACTCCTAATAAACTAGACAAAGCGCTTTTGGCTGTTTTTGAAATAGTTAAAAACAATTACTTGAATTGAAAGATAAAATAGCCCTTAGGTGTTTCCACGAACAATTATACTGATTACTGGTTTAATTACGATCCTTACATTCTAACCTTTATGGAATTAGTTAGACATGATAAAGTAAAGATTCTTTTTATAATTTTTCATAAAAGTAATTTAGTGCGAGTGCGGAAAGTAAATGAATTTAAAGCGAGTGCGGGAAATAAACAAAGTAAAGTGCGAGTGCGGGAAATAAACAAAGTAAAGTGCGAGTGCGGGAAATAAACAAAGTAAAGTGCGAGTGCGGGAAATAAATAAAAGTAAAGCAATGCAGAAAATAAATGAAAGTAAAATACGAACTTGAATTAAAATGGCGGCAGGATTAACTTCCTCCAGAGTGCTCCAAAACTCGATCGCACAGACAGATTACAGACTCGATCACTCGATTGCAGAGGCACCCCGATGTGGAATGGCAACTGCTTTATAACTGATATATGCCTAGAGAAATCTAATTCTGGATGATGAAAAACGAAAATCTAAGGTCCTATTTATAGGAAAACTAAAAGCATGAAATGACTGGGATGCCCCTCCACTAAAAAGTGGAGGTTACTGGAATTGGCCTTGTGGCGCCCGCCACAGGCCTATGGCGCCCGCCATGGTCCCTACAGGGGATTGGAGAGTGGGGATCATGGGTCTTGGAGGTTGAGGAGTGGTCTTGAGACGTGGCCACGTCATGGCTAACCCCATGGCGCCCGCCACGGTGGGTGCCGTAAGTGCAAAACGCTGAATTTCTAGGTTTTCGTCCGTTTTCACTCCTTTTTCGCTCCTTTTCCCGATTCAAGTTCCGATTATTATAAAAACCTGAAAACATAAGAAAACAAAGCAATAACAAAGCAAAACAACAATAAAAGCTAAGAATGCATGCGAAATCGGAGTCAGAAATACGGTGAATTTTAGTGTGATCAGGAGTAATCCAACGTACCGATAAAATTCTAAAGATGGCTGTTAACTCCGGGAACCTCTGTTAGCACCCTTTTGGTTTTTTGCAGGTACAATGAAGACAAACCGTAGTACATGCCTTTGTGGGTTGTTGGTTCTTATCCCTTGACTCCATGCTCGTGATCCGAACCTTTGAACCTGTGTGCTTTGCGTGATCTTGTTTGTGGTTGTTGTATTTACATATTCATCATGATCATCATCACAACCATTTCTCAAGGAAAACAATTCCGATTATTGCAAATATTGGAAAAAGTAAATATTCCTTTTTGTCAAGATTTTTCATGACCGTATTCTTGATGTTGACCATGTTTGCAATAATCGAGTTGTTTTTCTGAAAATGGAAGTGAACATTGCATATCATTGCATCCTCGCATATTCTTGCGTTCATCCGAGTTGTGTGGGAACTCATCCCAGTTGTTTCTTTCCTCAGTTGTCTATTGATCCGTCAAGCTGTTTCCTCAACACAGATACGGTACAAGAGCTGCTAACAGATTGAGAGCTATCAGATTGAGAATGGAACACCAAGAACAGCATAACATGGAAGTCCGGATGGATATCGATGAGTTGAAGGCCGGTATGACCAGGCTCACTGAAATGATGCAAGTTCTGATTGCTCGAGGTGAACCACCTCAAAGGACTGTTATCTCTGAAGTTTTTACTGCTGTTGTTGACCCTCCTGTTATTCAGCAACCGGCTTCTACCTGGCCTGAATTTAGTTTACCTCCAGATTATGTGCCAGTTTCTGCTACTGCTCAAATGGGTGGTCCATCTGTTGTTCCAGTCTTTTCAGCTCCGACTTTTGTCGAACCTCAACCTGTTGTGCACACTACTACTCAGACTACTTATCAAAATTCTCCTTTTTTGTATCAAGTTGCGGGTCCACAAGCTGAAAGTCAGGGTGAACCTGGATATATGGATGAAGTTAGAAAGCAATGTTTGACTCTTGAGAAGAGGGTAAGAGGTCTAGAACGAAAAGATGTCTTTGGTTCTGCTGCGATAGACATGTGTTTGGTTTCCGACTTGGTTCTTCCTGATAAGTTCAAGGTTCCTGTATTTGAGAAATACAATGGTCATACTTGTCCAAAGATTCATTTGCTAATGTATTGTCGCAAAATGGATGCACATGCCAAGGATGACAAATTGCTTATTCAGTGTTTTCAAGATAGTCTGAGTGGTGCTTCTATGAAATGGTATGTGGGACTCGAGAAGAGTCACATTCGAAGCTGGAAGGATCTGTCTGATGCTTTTGTAAGGCAATATAAGTACAATCTGGACATGGCGCCTGACCATCGTCAACTTCAAAATATGTCACAGAAAGAGAAAGAATCATTCAAAGAGTACGCTCAGCGTTGGAGAGAGCTAGTTGCTCAAGTGGAGCCACCTTTGGCCGAAAAAGAATTAACTGGTTTGTTCATGGACACTCTTCAACCGTTCTTTTGGGAGAAAATGGTAGGAAGTGTTTCATCTGGTTTTTCTGACCTAGTCACTATTGGAGAAAGACTAGAGGAAGGTATCAAGAAAGGTAAGATTACCAATTATGGGTCTTCTAATGCTACGAGAAAGTCTTTTGGGAATTTTCAAAAGAGAAGAGATGGTGATGCTTATGTTGTTTCAACTGAGAGGAGTCCTTATCGCCCGCAACAATGATATGTTCAACCATATGTAGCTATAGTTGCTCCTGTTGTCAAAACTCAACCAGCTCAAACTCAATTTCAAGTTAGAGCTCAACCAGTTCAAGCTCAAGTTCAAGCTTAAGCTCAGGCTCCTTATCCTGCTGCTGGACAAAATCAGTATCGCAATAGGCCAAACTTTGATCCTATTCCAATGACTTACACTGATTTGTTTCCTTCCTTGATTAAGAGTGGTTTAATTACTACTAGACCTCCGCCTCCTGTTCCAAATCCTCTTCCGGTTGGCTATAGATCGGATCTTCGCTACGAGTTTCATCAAGGTGGAACTGGTCATGACTTGGAACATTGCTTTGCACTAAAGGCTAAAGTGCAAGAACTTATCAGAAACAATATCCTTTCCTTTAATGACACTAATCCTAATGTTGTCAACAATCCTTTGTCGAAGCATGAGAAGTGAATCTTCAAAAGACTTCAACCGTCAAATTTTCTTCAAGGCCAAAATATCAGACGGGGCAGCTCATCCTTGCTACTGATGGATCACGAGGCCATTGTTTCTTTATGTTTGCAATTTTCTTCAATTTTATTGACTTGTTTGTTTTTAAACTCTGTTTGTACTTTCATGATGGTTTTAATGAAATGAGCATTGCTTTGTTTTGATTCAATTTTATTTACTATTTGCATCTATATGCTTTATATTTCAAGTTCATTTTCTTTTCTCAAGATTTTACAATGATTGGAGGGAGGATGATGAAAACGAGATAACCATAACTATTGTTGGTATGCTTTCAATTGAGACTTGGCTGATGATATGCAGGCATTGTTTCAAATCCTAAACACCGGAGAAATAAGGAAGTTAATCCTTTGTCAACCCCTTTGAGCCTTGAAGTTGGAGTTTCTTTCTATTCAAACCAAAAAGGCAGTAAATATTTTAAAGGGCTCCCATGGAGTACCACAGACATTTTGGGTGCGTAAAACCTTCCAAATTTGTAACCTATCCCCTTACCCGTTCTCTGTTTGATTCTTTTAGCTTTTAGCTTTTAGATTCATTAGGTTTTATTCGCTCTTTTCCCCTTTTCCATTTGGAATAAAATAAAAGCACGGTGGCGACTCTGTTTACCTTGAGTTAAGTTAGATAATAGCCTATACTCATGATTTTACCGCTACACTATTATTCCATGGAACTGTCTGATAGACACAGAGAAACCACCGGAACAACCAAATCATGCTTTAAACCTTAAACCACCAAAATCTTTTGTTGAAGTTGTCAACAATGTCTGCAATATCCCCTTAGCCAGCTTCTTATTCCTTATTTGAAGGGGTAGACTTGCAATTTCAATACCAGAGGAGGAATACCTATTGGGTTTGGAAGCTTGCAAGCATAACTTACATGGGAGGGTTATCTAGACAAAGGGTTCAACGCCTTTAACGGTTGTTGCGTTGAAATCTAAGCTCTCTAGCTTTCGGAAATCTTTAGGTAAGTGGGGTATCACATCATTAGGGAAAGGTTATTATGAGTTTTGTTTTTCAACCATTGAGGATGTTATGATGGTTAGGATGTTAAACTCTTTGAGCCTCAACTTGGTTTTTTTTTAGCTTTTTCCATGGACGAGGGACTTCAATCCTGTCAATCTCAAATCATCCTTGACGCAAGTTTGGATTCACATATTTAGACTATTGCAGGAATACTGGAGGCTGAAGGTATTATTTGTTATAGCTAGCAGTGTTAGAACACCATTATCCACTAATGTTGCTAGTAATAAACCGACCTTTGAGAGGCCTTTTGGGCACTATGTTATTGTCCTTTTAGATTTGGATATTACATGTGAGATTAGGGATAAAGTCATAGTTGAAAGGAAATGGGGTTTCCTTCTTCATAGATATCGAGTATGAAAACTTACCCGCCTTCTGTGATTTTTGTAAATGCATGGGTCATTATTTGGATATGTGTAAACACATGCCAAGTGAGAGGACTCAACCTCATGACGGAAAAACTAACAAGTCCAATAAGGAGCAAGGTAATCAAAAAGTTTATGTCCAAGTGGGCAATGCTAATAGAAGAAAAGGAAATGAACCCATGGAGACTCTAGCTGCAGCAAAATCTCCTACTGCCAGGGATATTCCAACTCCTATAACAAATGAGAAGGAGAACGAAGGGAGTCGTGTGATGAATGTAACATTATCATAGGTTGCACAAAGGGTTTCTATTGCCCTCCTTGATATCCATTTTACTCTTTTACCGGTTGTTAAGGGAAACAATTCACATTGAGCGTGATGATGGTTCAGATAGCTCTTTGGGATCAGAATTTATTGATGCACGCAAATGTTATAGATTGAACCAATTCAAACTAGGCCTAAAAACACAAGCATTAAAGATACATCTTAAGATGCACAAAGCGACATGGTGTTCCTCCACAACTCTTGGGAAAACATGGAAGACTTAGACCCTAGTAATCAAGCTCTGTAGGAAATTAACGACGAATTCATAAATGTTAGGTCCAGAAGAAAAGTGGAACTTAAAACCCCTAACTCTAGACCTAATACAAGATCTAGATTTGGCCCGGTTAATATAGAGTTGGCTCGATTAATGTGTCTTTATGAAGAGCCTCTATTAGAACGTGAGAGTTATTGCTAACTCTCCAACAAAATTAGCACTAAAAAGGTTAATTATTATAAATAAGCCTGACTTCATATTTATTTCTGAACTGTGGATGGAAGTGGAAAAATTTCCAACTAGATGGTTTCACAGATTTGGTATTAAGCTTATTGTCATGAATGTTAGGGATGGCTTAGCTCCTAATCTATGGTGTTGTTGCCTTAGTAACATTGAGCCTGAAGTTGTTTTTTCTGATTGCTAGCAGGTTTCATTTTTGGTGAAAGATAACGGTGTTTCGTTTGGTATTTCGGCCATTTATGCATCTACTAATTTGGTTATTCGTAGGTCCCTCAAGAATATTTTATCTCTTATTGAGAATCAAAACAAGATTCCTTGGTCTTTTATTGGTGACTTCAATTGCATTCTTGGTGCTCATGAGCATAATGGCCAACGTTCTCCTTCTCGCGCCCCTATTGAAGATTTTGGAAAATGGACTAATGAAAACCTACTTTTTCACATTCCTACTATTGGAGCTGCTTTCACTTAGAGTAATGGCAGAAGCGGTTCTTTACAAATGGATTGAAGGCTTGATCGTTCCATTTGCAATCAATCATGGTTAGACACTTGGTCTAATGTCTCTTGCGGAACTCTGATCTGTAACAAGTCTGACCATTATCCTATTTTACTGGAATTTTCCAAATCTGCGGTTAAGGTTACTTCTCATTTCAAGTTCCTGTGTTGTACCCCAAAATTTGCCCTCATACCTTCAAAACAATATTTCTCAAGAGGTCTCCTAATGTTCATAAGATTCTCAATTGCTCAAAGGAACTCAAGGTTTCATCAGACAAAGCCTCCTCCTAAGCAATAGATCTCAAATTAGGGTTTTGTGTTTCTCAAAGTAAATTAGACTTCCAAGTCCTCAAGTGGATTTCATGACATCCCATATACTTCATAGGATCCTCATGTCATGTTTCAAGACTATCCCTACTGGTTTGGTCAGTCAGATGCTCATATGATCAATAATCAATTAACTTGAGTAAAAAGTCAACTATGGTCAACATACAGTCAAACTTCAAGATTTTTTGTCAACATCGAGATTATGAAGTAAGATTCATAATTTGATCAAGGGTTGATCACGATTCATCAAGAAAATCTCAAATTCATCACAAGGCAAAAGTTACTAAATTAGGGTTTCTTAAGGAGAAAGTCAACTCTACTTTGACTAGCTCTAACTTTCACATGCTTCATCAGAAATTTCCCATCCAAAGCTCATTATGAAAGAAATTCAATTCCTCACAAGCCAAGGCCATAAATGCTTCATTTTAGAGATATCTTCCAAGACATTATAGGTCCTCTAAAAAGTCAACAAAAAGTCAACTTTTTCAAAAGTTCATAACTTGAACATGGAAGATCAAATGGACATGGGACCAAAAGGAGTGATTAAAGGACACTTTAAGCTTTCTAAAAAGTCCAATAGCACATTCATATGTTAAAAATTGAGGAAGTTGTGCATTGTTAAAGTTGAGCAAATTTGAGGAGGTGTATAAGGCAAACAATGACCAAACTTGAGTTTTTGCCAAATGGGCCTATCTTTTCACAATCCAAACTTAATCTTAAGATGATCCACGACCTATAAGTCATATATTTTAATTTTATTTGTTTATTGGATTTAATTCATTTAAATTCAATTTTAATTAAAATAAATATTGAAAAATCAAATATTTGATCTTAGGATTATTTTGGGATCATATTTTGAAGTTTATTGTCAGAATATTTGATCCAAAATTCGTGCAAAACAAGAGGAGAAAGATATGATGGCCAAATATGACCAAAATAGAAAGTTTTCGAATAAAATTTCAATCAAATCCTATCATCCCAAAATAAATTGAACCCAAGCCCACAAGTTGACCTAAATCCTTCCTCTATAAATACATAACACCTTCAGATAGCAAGGACACATAATTTTTTTATCAAAGAGAGCACACAAAACTTAAAAAAATTCAAGAGTAAGTAGGATTCGGTTTTAGGGTTGCAGTCATTCTCAAGGAGTTTGAAGGTCCAAGAACATTCCTTAGACTCTTCTGAAGGTGTACCAATCATCTGATTGCTCCAAAACCTCATAAAACGCCATAATCGAATTTGCTTTTTTTCTTCAATTTTTTGATTTCATATTTATACGCATGATACATCTAATCTCTTTGCATATTTGTGTTTTGTATGATGTGAGCAAGCTATCTGAGCAATCCAATTGGAGTTTAGGTGCAAAAATCGTGAATTTTCATTGTTAGGGTTCAAGGTCGTGAGTTTGGGGAACCCTAGCTAGAAGCAATTTCATACCAAATTGAATGGACCAATGAACTCGAAGGACTATTCTCAGCATCCCTCCCTCTATTTTTGAACCTTTTCCTTTTTTTCTTTATTATATGCCTTATTTTCTTTTCTTTTTTATTTTTCAAATAATCACCTAATTTAAATTAATATTTTTCTAACCAATAAAAAAATAATTTAATAATATCATTATTTTCATAAAAATCATAAAACATCAAAAAATATTTACTTTTACATAATTAATTCAAAGTTAATTTATTTCATTGAACCAATTCTTTTTTTTATCAAACATTTTTTAATAAAAATCAATTAATCAAAATCTTAATCAATATTTCCTTTATATTTTTCTTCACGATTTTATTTTATTGTTTTAGAATAATTGTATAGGATGCGCGAAAACTTGTAATAAGTAGATTTATTTTTCTCACCCGATTTTCTTTCTTAAATAATGAAACTGCTAAAGCCTTGTAATAGTTTTAGGTTTTATTTTCCGCACTTTACATTTTCAGTCAGGTTTTTATTTATGTATCTCTCCCAAAGCCATGTAATAGTTTAAATTAGGGTTTATTTTCCGCATTATAAACTGTTAGATGTATGCTTAATAGGATTGTATGATAAGATTAAAATCAACCGTTAGCAAACCCTAATTTCCAAGACTAAAATAATTGAACTAAATACACTTGCACACTCACACCTCTAGGGTAACCTCTCTTTGTTGCCTTACAATAAATGGTCAAGTCCTTCGAACGTAGGGGTACCTTAACTTGTTGCCTAAAGAAATAAATCATTATTGTTGCCTTCTCAAATAAAAGATCATAGTCCCTCGATGACCCTTCGAGTTGCCTTTGAATAAATGATCTTGTCCCTACGAAAATGATGATAGTCCCTTCGAATTGTTAAGGTATCTTTACATGTTGCCTTTTATGACCATAACGATGAACCTACGCTTGTTCCTTCAAATCCAAAGATAAGACTACTTACTAACTAATAGTAAGGACATTTTTATCCCTAAGGAAATGAAAATAACAAGAAAGACTTTATAACTTAGGGTAAGTAACTTTTAATGCTTGCTCACAACTTTCAAAAACAAATACTTTTTACACCCTTCACTCTTTTTCAAAATACTTTCAAACAAGTAAACACTTTGTATACATTCATATGAGAATCATTACAAAGTCAAATCTTTATGAAATGTTTTAATCATACACTACACTTTTCAAACAAAATAAATAAAGTAAGCTAAGCAATTAAGAGCCCATGGATAACCATGGATATAAAGGGTACTAACACCTTCCCTTTGTATAACTTATCCCCCGAACTCAAAAATCTTTTAAAGATCTTTCCTGTTCTTTTATACCTTTCCTAATTGGATGAAATAAAAGTTGGTGGCGACTCTTGCTTACCGCAACATATTTTGCGACAAAAACTAAAAGTCAGTTCTCCCACCATGTTACAGAACTGACGACTCTGCTGGGGAATTTAGACTCTTAAAAAAGAGGGGTTACCTTAGAGTTAGATCACTTTACTTGTTTGAATTATATGCTTTATTTTTAAAGGGTACTTTTTTTGGGGATACTGTGAGAAAGATCCTAACCCGGATCTAGTGTACCTTAGGTAAGTGACAATAGACCAAGGAAATTGTACGACATATATCGCTATGGTTGATATGGTGGCTACAGTTAGTGTGAAATTTTGGTTGGTACTGATGTTCTTCAAGTCAGTTGAGGATAATATCAGGCTACCATGTGGTGTCATTTACACTAACTACCCTTTAGAACATTAATTGACCCATCTTGGCCAGTAGAAAGTAGTGAGATAGCCGACTTTGGTGAAATCTAAAGTTGGTTGATACTCGATGCTACACTCATTGAGATTCTAATCTTGGGATGTTTTGGTTGGTGAAACAGTTGCCACACTGAAATAAACTTTTAAAAGAATCAGTGATATTGAGATTCCTTAGAACCCGATTACTATTGCTAGGATAAGTTGAACCAACTAAACTTCAGTGGGGAGGGTACTTACCTATAGACTTCATGTAAGCTATTAAACCTAAGGCTCTTGTGTGACTTGTTTGCGTTTACCATTTATTTGCTTTAAACATGAACATAACATCATAACATCATGACATCATAACATAGCATTTTCACTAACTGTTTCAAGGACCAAGGGATTTATCTTTGTCCTTTGTTGCAGGTTATGGCTTCTGCTCGCAGAAACACTATCCGAATCAACTTTGTAAGGATACCTTCCAAGCTTAAGGAATTAGTCTCAAAAGTTCCTGAGAACTCTCAATTCACTGAAAGACATGGTTGTCTACTTGGTTTGGTAACCTCAGGGTTTAATGAAGACATGATGAGTGTTTTGTTCTAGTTGTTTGACCCTAAACATCATTGTTTCACATTTCCCGATTATCAGTTGGTGCCCACAACTCTAAGCTACTTGGTGTACTTATTCTTGATCAAAAACATTTCACAAGTCTAGAGAAGGAGCCTAAACCTAAAATTATTGCAGCAGTTTTGCATCTAAAGAAGTCAGATAATGTATTGGAAACAAGAAGTGGAGTTAAAGGTCTTCTTGTTAAAGTCTTGATAGAGAAAGCTTAGTTGTTTCTAGATGCTATAAGTTACTATGATTTTGAGGAGATCTTGGCCCTGTTGATTTATGGTTTGGTGTTGTTCCCTAATTCTCATATATGTGCACGCAATAAAAATATTTCTGACTCATAATCCTGTGCCTACTTTGCTTGGAGATATTTTGCACTCTCTTCACACTCGTACTACGAAGGTGAGGGACTCGGATGTGTTGTATACCTCTATTATCAAGGTGGTTTATTTCACACCTTCCTCGATCTGCGATGAAGAATGAACAAGGTTTGAGGTGGTCTAGAAGGATAATATCACTCTCTCATTCAGATATCCATTGGTGTTCCCGATCCATGGAAAATATCACTATCATTGACCGTTGTGGGGAGTTCTCTAATGTGCCACTCCTTGGTATAAGGGGGGGCATTACTTATAATCCTTCTTTAGCACTACGTCAATTTGGTTATGCTCAGAGTGATGGTCCTTATGATATGATTATTCAAGGTATGGTGTTTGATTATGACAACGATCCTCAAGGTTACCGTCAAAGGTTTATACATGCTTGGGGCATGGTGAATAGGATTAAAAGCAACACTCTGGAACCAAAATACTCCATCCCTATGGAACCTTACCTCAGATGGGTACGGTCTCGTGCTCAAACTCTTATGATGCCATATCTTGTTGTTCTACTAGTGATCATTGAGCCTATTGTTGAAGGAGATGTTCCTTACACCATTCTTCATCCAGACATGCCTACTGACCTGGAAGAGCTATAGAAATCTTGGATCCAACTGAAGGAGGAAGATGATAGCTTTGAGGCTCAGTTCTATGCTAGCAAAGAGAAAGTGTTGGAGTTGACAAGGCAACTTCACGAAGAGAGGAACCTCAATACATATCTCAACACAAAGAGGAAACATCCATGGGAGACTTGAGTCTCAAATGTTTTTATTTTTCTTTGTAGCCCAATAGGCAGTTATATTTTGAACTCACTAATAAAAGTTTTGTTTCTGTTTTTCTTTAATAAATTTAAATCCTACGAGGTCCTTGAAAACATTGCATATGCATTTACATGCCATACCATTACATAACAGGTTTCCGTAACAAGTTTCTTATCTTCTCGCTGTTTATTTCAGTTAGATGGATCTCGAGCAGACTATGAAAGATATCCAAACCCATAATGCTAAATTTCAAGAGGTGATCCTGAATTTGTCCAAGGGGCAATAAGAGTTGAAAGCCCTCCTTAATAAAGACAAGAAAAAGAAAAATCCTGAAGACAACAAGGATGATCAGTTGGAACAACTACAAGCCGAGATGGCAGAGATGAGAATCCAGATGAATGGTCAGGTGGCTCTTACCCAAAACTTAGCCCAGGGTCAAGAAGAGATGAGAGTCTTCATCAATAAACTTTAAGACAACGGAGTCGGGAATCTAATCGTCAGTCAACCTCCGATGAAACAAGTTGACTTGGTTGAAAAGAAGATGAGGATAAGAGAAGGAAAGAGATAGGATACTACTAATAGTCTTTCAACTAAAGGAAGAAGGTCTTATAGGGTTAATCCTCCTCAACATAAGGAACATAAAAGACAGTTTACCAAAATCAACACGCCAATGTTGCAAACTTTGCAATGCATGTTGGAGATGAATCTGGTTGCGTTAAGAGATCCTTCTCAGAATCCCAATACTTCCTCTCCTCGCTATAACCCCAATGCAAGGTGTGCATATCATTCCAATAGTCCTGGACATGACACTAATAACTGTTGGGAATTGAAGAATAAGATTCAAGACCTGATTGACGAAGGAGCCCTCGAGGTTACGCTAAAAGACCAAATTGAGTTCTTCTATCGTCTATCAAACATCGAAGCCGCCAGACATTTGGAGTGATAATTTTAGAGGAGGAAACTTTGAGAACATTTGAGTTTTCATTTGTAATTTCTTTTGTTGGCTTAAACACTTACTATTATGTCAAACTTTTGTTTTCACGATAATGCATTGCATATGTTTGTTTTGAATTAATCCATTCGTTTCACTATATTTAAACTATGCTTCTTACTTCTCTTTTGTGATATTTAACTCTTGTTAAAGTTGTAAGACTTTAGAGGGAGGATAACAAAGACGATACCATAATTTCATATAGTATGCTTTTAGACAGACTATGCTGACGATGTGCAGGCATTGTTTCGATTCCTAAATAGTGGAGATATAAGGAAGTTAATCCCTAGTCAACCATTTTGAGCCTATGAAGTAGGAGTTTTCATTCTCACGCAAATTAAAACCCTTAATCATAACCTAGGACAAGGTATTTCCTCAGTAAACTCAATTATGCCAGTTGACCCTTTTGTACACAACTAATGATGGTTCCATGTAATCATTAAGTACGACAGTCAATATCTAGCAAAATAAAAGCTCATTAAGTCAAAACCTATGAAGGAGACTTAGTAAAAATTGAGACATCCCGCTGACTGTAATCTTAAAACAAATAGTTCAGGCAAAAGGAAGGGATAACAAAGTCAAAAGAAAAAGAGGTCACTACAAATCCTCCACACAAAAAAAGATTACTATTTTTTCCAAATAAACTTCTAGTTTCTGAACCATCACAAATGTCAGTGCTACAATTCCAAACTCCTTGGAGCCTCAATGCGTAAGTTAACCGAACATAGGACTGAAGAACATCACGAAGGATGAGTTGGGTACAAATAAACTTTGAGCTTTTATCATTTGTTTCTTAAACCGTGAACCAGACCACGTTACAACCCTTTAAAAGTTCTAACTGAAGCATGGTTAGTTCGAAAGCGTACTGCTACAAAAAGGTATCATGACTCCTTTAGGGCTTATTATAAATCTTGAGTTAATATTACATTTCTTACAAACATTGTTTTGCTAAAATAATTATTTTTCAAAACTTCAAGATAGACATAAGTGTTGCATTTTGAATATCATTGTTTGCATATAACTAAGTGTTTGATAGCAAATAAGCTTACATGATGAACATTCAATAAACCAAAGTCCTCCCGACAAACAAAGTTGCTTCATGGGCCTGACTCAGTTGGATTAAAGCCAATGTATACAAGGGGCACAATCACTATCTTTCAATCAAGGGGGCATGCCATGTTATTGTCCAATTCATCTGGGGCAGTCAGGTCAAGATTCAATGATTCTTAATAGCCAGTGGAAGATCTCCTCATCTGAATTGCCATAAGTAACATTACCGAGTTCACGATGCCAATGGCATGTTATTATGGGGCATCCCATTTATTTCTCTTGAGGAAACTCCTTTAAAATAATTCCATTCTAGGACAAATCATCCTCAACTAGCAGCAACACTCTCTTTTCAAATCTAATCAGATCAAATTAAGTGGCAAGCTCCTTAACCATTACCTGGGGCATACACGATCCACCGCAGTTTGAAAACACATTCCTCTCATTGCATTGCCTTGATATTGGGTTTCAGCAAAATCCATTATGGAAATTAATTGTTTGTGCCAATAGTATCATATGGTGTATGTATCATGTCTTCAGATTTAGTTATGATAATTCCTAGAAATTTACTCGGGGAAGTCGAGAATATCAGAAGTTCTGAATCCCTTAGTTATTTTGAATGAATGTATGCTTTTGAATATGATTGATGTTTACCAAAAAATACATACATATAAATTACAATAATAGCATTTACTAAGGTCTCTTGGAGGTGGAATCCCAAGCAGAGCTCATGTCCAACATATCTCCACAGGCTCATCGCCACAAAGTAATCTCTACAAAGTTGTTCCAGCAAATCATTTCAAGCAGTCTCTTCCCTAATAGAGATTGTATTTCCAACACTACAAAGCCCTGGCAATATTCTCTTCTCCAACAGGATTCAATTAAGCTTGTTATCCCCCATAAGGGTTGACACATGGTCAAATAGTACATCAGAGGAATGTCCATCTATTTTATCCTCAGTCAGGGTATTTAGAAACTTAATCCTTCAATAAAAAGCATGACGAACGATCGATTCTCCTCGACTGAGATTTGGAGTAATGTCTTCATCATCCCCAGCAATGAACATGAATTTATTTTCCCAAGATAGCAGTTGTTACAAGAAGCTACTAATGTGCTTCAACTATATAATGTGTCCATACATCATCTACAGCATATCATGACATACGCATACACAACACATACAACATTCTTATTTATGTTAAGAACATCATATTGCAATGCATTACATACATCAAGTGACTGTGTGACATGGTATGGTTTTAATGTGTCAAAAACTTGGCATGTTTTGAAAGCTTGACAGGTTCAAAATGAAAAATCAAGGATTGGCATTTTTGGAAAAACATACTGAATGAGCCGACTCAAATTCATCAATGAGCCGACTCATTTAGTGTTAAATTGATGACAAACGCACGGGTCCAAACAGGCTTCCTGATGCATCATTTTGGTCGACTCATAAGTGTGGATGAGTCGACTCAAAACCCTTTATGAGCCGACTCATTCAAGTGTAAAATGGTGGCAAACACACGGGTCCAAACAGGCTGCCTGGGGCATGATTTTGGTCGACTCATGAGTATGGATGAGCCTACTCAAAATCCCTCATGAGTCGACTCATCAAGAAGTGTTCTCTTCTCATTTTCCACGGGTCTCAACAGGTTGCCTGTTTGTTGATTTTGGTCGACTCATCTGTAAGTTTGAGCCGACTCATTTAATGATTTGAGTCGGCTCATTACTGTGCTGACTCATTTTTTCATTTATTTTTTCCCTCTCTTATGTTCATTTTCTCTAACCAATATAAATAACTGCTTAATTTCTTTTGAGAAGTTCTTAACAAGGAAAGTGAAACATATACACATAACTCTCTTCATCTTCTTCATTCTTGCATCAATCAAACAATTACACACAACAATCTTTGTTTGATCTTGGTGTATGTTTTGAAGATAACGTTCAGTTATGAATCAAAATTTCAGATTGGGTTTAGAGTGTGTGGGTTTTCCTTGGAAAAATTCGTAGGGTTTTATCATCCAATATCATTGAAGATTTGGGGGTTTTGCACACATCGATCGGTCGTAGATTCAGCCGAGTGAGGTAGATTGAAGATCAAGTGGATCGTTCTCTCATATCACGGTAGACGGAGGATTGCGAAGGTCTTTGTGGGTTCACAAGTGTGGGAGAAACTCATTCGTGCTCAAAGTTTGAAGAATCGTGTATTCTTGCAATAAGGGAGCAATTAATCAGAGGCTTTCTCGACACGCGTGGAAGACTTGATTCTACTTTGGATCAAGGGACAAGAAGAAAATTTGACAGCACATTCAACGTGGTTTGGTTTGTTGGTTAATTCATTTCTATTCTTGTAAAACAATTGTGATTTAATAAAATTGCCCAATTCAATTTCGAATTGGGGGCAGAGTACTTCGAGCGAGGACGAAGAAGGAACTGCCTCAACAAATTCCTTGTGTTCTTATTATTTCTCGCATTTTACTTTTGTTCATATTGATATTGTGTGCTTGAAAATTATGGTGTATCAAATTAGTGCAAACAAGGTGTTTGATAATTTGCTTCACTCAAAAGTGTTAATTAACAAAATTGCCTTTGGAGAGTGCACTCCAAGTGTTTGATAAAAAGCTCAATCACACAAAATCAATATCTTTGTGCTTGATTTCTTCTCTAATCATTGTTAAGAATAGTTTTATCAAGTGCTGAATATTCAAGTGTATCATTTGTGAAATATTAATTCATCTAGTCATCATTTCATCCCAATTGATTTTTACGCATATCCGATCTCCGGTGACTTCTAATTTGAACTAGACGATTTTCCGGGAAACTTCCGCTATTCTCTTTCAACTTAATTTTGAAAAGATAATTTTTAAAAAGGGATCTATTCAACCCCCCTTCTAGATCCGCACTATCGTCTAACAAGTGGTATCAAGAGCACCGGTTCATCTAGTGCTTCACATACAACTTATTGGAAAATGGACAACGATCCAACGGGGGCGTACAATAGAGCTCCAGTTTTTACCAGAGAAAACTATAGTCACTGGAAAGATTGTATGCGTATCCATATCAACTCTGTTGATAGAAAAATTTGGAAAGTTATCCAAGAAGGCCCTTTTCAAATAACCATGGTCGGACCGGATAATGTCTAAATTGAGAAACCGAAAGCACAATGGGATGATAATGATGAAAAGAAATATAGCTACGATTGGAAAGCTCGAAACATACTCATAGCTTCCTTGGGAGCTGATGAATATTTTCGAGTTTCTCATCACACATCGGCTAAAGCTATGTGGGAAGCCTTACAAGTTGCCCATGAAGGAACCGATGATGTTAAGCTTGCTCGAATTAATACTCTACAACAAGAGTTTGATCGTTTTCACATGAGCCAAGGGGAAACCGTTGGTGAAATGGGAAAAAGATTTTCTCACTTGACAAATCGATTAAATGCTCTTGGTAAAACTACTCCTAATGATGTTGAAACTAACAAGATTTTGAGATGTTTTATTAGGGAATGGTTGCCAAAAGTTACGGCAATCAAAGAAGCCAATGACGTAAGAACTTTGGATCTAACCACTCTTATTGGAAAACTACAAGAGCACGAACAAGAGCTCTTAAACTTAAATGAGCATGAAGACAAAGAAAAGAAAGAAAAGATCGAGAAAAATAAAGATCATGAGAGAAAGAAGAAGTCTATTGCATTAAAAGCTTCTTCCTCAAAATCCTCCACAAATAAAGATAGTGGGAGTGATACGAGTGATGATGAAGACGAATCAAATGAATATATGGTCTTATTCGTAAGAAGATACAATCGGTATCTAAAAAAGAATGAGATTTCTCATTCGGACAAGCGTCTCATCAACTATCGAAGAAAATCTAATCCTTCCAAGCAAGAGTATGTTAAAAGTACTAAAGGCAAGGGATATTGTTACAACTATGGAAAACCGGGACATTACAAACCGGATTGCCCTATGTTAAAGAAATACAAGGCAAAAGACAAATATCAAAGAAAAGGCAACAAGGCTAGAAGAGCATATATTGCTTGGGAAAGCGATAGTGAGTCGTCTAGCAAAGATACCTCAAGCGATGAGGAAGAGAGAGTAAATCTTTGCCTCATGGCTCATAAGAAAGGCAAGAAAGAGGTAAGACATGCTAAATATGATTATGCTGAAAAATTGCCTTATAATGATTTGCTTAGTACGTTTAATATTCTCCATCAAGAAGCTAAAGAAGATTTCAAGCGCATTGCATCCGATAAAAGAATTTTTGCACATTTAGAAAACAAAGTTTCGAATAGTGAAAATGCTATGAAAGCTCTTAAGGCATCAATGGTAGAATCTATAGTAGAAGACGAACGAGAATGGCACAACTTTCATGATTGTGAAACATGTTGGATTTGGAAAAAGGAAGTCAAAACTCTTCAAGCCAAACTAGACAAGTGTAAACACCCCAAATTTGCCCTCACTAATATCACACCATGGCTTGTGATCTTTCATGTTTGCATTAGCATAAGCATTATATCTCATATTGCATTCTTGTTTCATCTGCATCTAGGGTTTGTGATCTGAGCAATCCAAGGATCCATCTGAGCCACTCCAAAGGCCTCCAATCATTCCAAGAGGGTCCATGTGTGTTCTATCATCATATTATATCCCTCAAAGACCAAGGAAGTCAAGAAATCACAAGAACTGGCAAAGCATGGAAGCAGAGCTAGGGTTTCACTACACAGATGACCTGAAATTAGGGTTTTGGTTTCAGAGACCATAACTCCAAATTTTTTGGTCGTTCTTGTTCCTAATAGTCTCAATATGTTATAAGGATCACATGTACCAATTTTGATTGAGCAAGTCAGAGCAAAATCAGGGCATCTGAGGCCCCCAACAATGGAACCAAAGTGGATTTTTCATCAAATTGAAGTTATATGATCTTTATTTGATCATTTAAGTGCTTGGAAGTTCACAAAATTGAAGGAAATTGAGCTAAACCAAAAGTTGCCAAAAATGGAAATGACTTGTAATGGAAACTTTCCATTTTGGGAAAGTTCTTCAACCTCCTCTTTCTCAACCAAAAATGCTTCAAATGAAAAATTGTTGGTCATGAAAGTTGTAGATTGGATCATTCCCTTTTAAAAAAGTACAAGAACAAGTCCTAATTCATTATAGAACTCAAGTTATGGCTTGGCAAAGTTGGCAAAAATCACATAATTTTCACTTTCACACCAAAGAGGATTTTTTACAAATTCACAAACCAAGTCATTTTGTGACCTCTAATCACTCTCTAAGAATCATACCAACATAATACAATGCTTTGTGACCAAAATTGCCCAAAGAATCATTCCATTTCATGCCTTTAACTTCAAGAAATTCAAAAGGGGCCAAAATTCCTCAAAATTGCAAAATGATACAAAACCTCTCACACACTTGCTTCATCACCCCAAAACATTTTCCATGGTCCTCCTTGATCTTTGTTGAGCTAGGACATGCCAAAAACCAGCTGAAACATGAGCCCATACCTCAAGTACACGTTATGTTGACATTTTGGAAACTTGCCCATACCAATCACCACAGTCCACCACCCACTTTTTGACCTATCAAACAATGTTATGTGGATCAAAAGCAACTCATAACATACATCACACAGGCATGAAACCTCAGAATCACCAAGTTTCTCAAAATCACCCCAAAAGCAAAAATCTTCGAAACTTTTTGTCCAACCATCAAACTCCAATTCATTTTAATTAATTTAATTAGGGTCCAGATTGATTCACTTAAACCCCAATTCAGTTTAATTAATTTAATTAGGTTTAATTAATTAATTAACTCAGTTTAAATTTGGACCATTGGATAGTGCGCGTGGTCTTCCCTCCAAACCCCAGTTTGAATCTGATCCATTGGATCAGTTGACCAGCCCCTTTAATTCATATTTTATTTCATTTAATTGCATTTTTCTTTGCCAATTTATTTAAAATACTTAGAAAATTCCAAAAATATTTTTCTTCTGCATTTTGACTTCAAATATTTTTCTCCACCCAAAAACATTTTTATTTTTATTTTTTGCATTAAAAAATCATTTTAAAAATATTTAAATGTTTATTTTAATTGATTAATGGAAATTAATTAATTAAAATACCATTTAGGTTTCTAAAAATCACAAAAAAATTCACATTGCATATTAGGACATTTAGAAACATTGTCAAACCATTCATACAAATTTCTTTTGTGTTTTGATCCAACTTTGACATTTTTCTTGAATTTAGGGTTCATAAAAATCCTTTTTTTGAACCCTAACTTTGAAAATTCTTTTCTGCCTAACTATGAAGGGTTTGATATTGGTTCTTTTTGCATTATTCGCCATATAGCATGTAGTTTCTAGGATATTTTTGCCAAGAATATATCTTTCATTTTCAATTTGATTTTCATTTTTCCTCTTAAGGTACCCAAAAACCCTAGTTAACTTAGAAAAATCACAACTTTCTTTAGGTTAAGAGTTAGGCCTTATCCTTTGAGGTGTGATGTCATATGGGGTTAGGGTCCCTTTGAGTTCATTTGCAATTTTTTATCATGTGATTTGCTTCTGTTTTTGATATTTGCATCTCATCCTTTCATGTAACCCTAATCTTGCATCCATACTTGCATCTTACATTGCATTGCATGAACATGTGAACTTGCCATGACATTCTAAGCATTTGTATGCCATCTTAGACATCTTAAGACATTTCTTGAACATTGCTTGATAATTTCCTCATACATTTGCTATGCTTTGCATCCATTTCATTTCATAAGTATACATGTGTTTTCATGCTTCCTACATGCTTCATTTGCATTCTTTCTCTTTGTATGAACATTCATAACACTTGACATGCCTTTGCATCATCTCATAGCACCATTTGCATCATGTGTTTTCTTCTGGTTTTGTATTTACCTTTGCATATGTTTCATTTTTATTTCATTTCTTTCTTTATGCTAACCTTTTCAGGTGGTAAGTGAATTTGAGAAGTGAATTTGCCTTCACTTCTCATTTCTCTTCATCTTCTTCGTATGCATCCCTGCTGCATTTTAATTTTCCTTAGAGTGAGCTTGCTCATTCATGTTCATCATTCACTTTCTTTCTCCAAGTTACTTACCTTCTTCAGTGAAGTAAGTAACTTGTTTCTTCTGCTTCTCCTCCTTTCATCTGCTTCTTCCATTGGTGGCTTCTTTGAAGATCTCTCTTAAGCCTTACAAACCATAGGAACATCCAAGCATGACAATAATTAGGGTTGTGATTAGTCTCCCTTTAGCTTTTACCTTTGTGTCTTCTTTGTGTCTCTCTTCTCATCTCATCATTAGAGACTAAACCTTTAAGGCTTTAAGAATTTGTGATTAGGGTTATGCCTGCATCCTTCTCTTAGGATGGAGTGTATAACTTTAATCCTAAGTGTTAAACCCTTAATTTGTTTAAACCTCTTAATCAATCCATCTTAATAATCACTAAGACATTAACTTGTAACTTGGGCCTTGCATTAGGGTTCTAATTCTTCCTTTATTGGTTAAGAAGGACTAACCCTAGTGTTAATGGACAAGTCCTCCTCAAGTTGTCTTACAAACCATAAAATCCACTTCTTAATCTCACCCTTAATTAAAATCCACCTTAATAAAGGTTTGTTTTGTCATGAGGTTAATCCCTAATCATGGATTAAGTTGAGGTATCTTCCTCAGCTTAAGTGTGCTCATCTATTATCCTTCTATTAGGATGGTGTAATGAGTTCACTAATCCTTGATTATGGCTTTAACTCATTACTTAACACTAAACAAAAACTCAAAAAACATCTAAATAATCACAAGTAGGTTAATGATCTTAATCCTACACCATCATGGTAATCAAGTTGAGATGCTTATCTCATACTTAAGGTATTCTCATTATCCCTAACCAAAGGGAGGATATGATGAGTTTACTAGCCCTTGGTTTAGGCTTAAGCTCATTAACTTATGACAAACACCAAAAAACAAATAAAATACTGAAAACACAAAAACAAACAATAATCGTATCCTCTGGGATTCTTTTCTCATCACACTCATCATAACCGAGAATTCGCTTCTTCCGTCTAATGCAAGACATTTAGCACTCGAGCCAGACGAGTCATACACTTGAGCATAGACAAGCAAGCAGTTCATCAGTCAATTTATTTTTCATTCTCTTTGAGTCGAACTACGGTGTTCTGACTTCCTCATTGCACGAGAGGATACGTAGGCATAACTTAACTGTTATCGAACAAAAGTCTCTGTGTCTTCCCCCTCTTTCAGCATTCTTTTAAAGCCTCATTCCTGAGCACCTCACTTCACTTTCCTGCACTGTCACTTGTATATTCTTTTCCAGCTTTTTCACACAGATAGCACAGACACTACTCCCCTTTTAACACAAATATTTTAAGCATGGATCCCTTCGAGTACGACGGACAATCTGGGTGCTAATACCTTCCCAGGTTGTAACCAACCCCCTTTCTCAGTTTCTCTGGTTCGCAACCGTCTTGTCCATCCTTTTCTAGGTTTATGCAGCATTACCTTTCCTTCGGGATAAAAATGCCTAGCTGGCGACTCTATTCATTTCATTTCATTTCTCCTTTCGCCGACCGTTCGCGTCTGTACCCTATCTGACCTGGTGTCTTTTAGTGGGAGCGACAGCTTGGTGACTCTGCTGGGGACCCTTATATTGCAACCAGGGCTTCTGGTTCTTTTTGTGGGTTCCTCCTAGTGCTTGTTTGATTTGTGTTTACAGGGATGTTATGTGCTACTTGTGCTTATTTATTTGCTTTATTTATTGCTTTATGTACAACTTTATTTATTGCTTTCTTTTACAGTTTTGTGCATTTCATACTGTCATTAGCATGTGCTGGATCTCTTGTTTGTTTTGGTGGGTGGGGTTCATTGAGTGATTAAGGTCCTATACCTTGGACCTGAGTGACACATAGGCTAGAGTGGCTTCATATTCTTTCCCATTCCATTTCGGTCTGGTGCGGGAATATGAAACACGGTTCAGACATGGGTTTCTTCTTGAGAACTCTGTGCTACAGATTTCATGTAGTACTAGGGCTATCTGGGAAGCCTGCTAAGTCTGGATGACCTTTTTATGACCTTCAGCATCTGAGGTGAATTAGAGGAGGATTTTTTATGGTTATTGTAAACACTGTACCTCCGGGTTAAAAGTGTTTACACTTCTCATAACTGATCCAAGTCTGAGGATATTTGTTCTAGAACATTACATGTGAGGGGGTTGGGATGTTTACAGGTTTGCAAGAACCCTTGGCCTCATCATACCTTGTTATTAGAATTGTTAAGGTTGTATTATTTGGATAGTTCTTATGATTACCCTGGACTTGTGACTCTTTATTTGAGTCCCCCACCTGGTTACTGGATTTCTAAGCCTCCATGCGGACTTATGAACATACATGGACTTTTACCAAGGCAGATAAACAGATCCAGCACTTGATCACAAACCCTTTGCATATCATTTTGCATACATCATTTCTGCATCATTTAACATTTGCCTATTTGTTTTACAGGGTATCCATCTTATTATATTTGGTTTGGTTTTGACCCCTTCTGCTGCTTAGACTCCTTCAGTTATCTTCTTCAGCACTTTCATCAGTTTGTCAGAGACTCTCCTTCAGTTATCTTCTTCAGCACTTTCATCAGTTTTTCAATGATTCTTCTCCAGCTATCTTCATCAGAGACCCATCTCCAGCATCTCATTCAGTGAATTTCATCAACAGTTGCTCTCAGCTTTTTCACCAGCATCCATGGACACTTCAAGAAAGAGCAACATCACATACCACTTCTTTGAGCCCACCCTGACTGGCATCAGGCCGGTCCAGTCCCTCATTACTCCTGATCATATCCCACTATTCAGAGAGAATTATGGAGGCATATTGGATATGATCATGGATTTAGATGCATCTCAGAGGAGCATGATCCATATTTGCTTGCAGTTCTATGATCCTCCACTCAGATGTTTCACATTCCCTGATTTCCAGATGGGACCTTTGCTAGAAGAGTTTTCCTTGTTGTTAGGAGTTCCTATCAAGAGAGGGATTCCCTTCAACCCTGAGATGGTTGCTCCTAGAAATGAAGACATAGCCAGGGCATTGCATTTGGAGCCTGCCCTCATTGATCATAACATGACAACCAAAGTTGGGGTCCCAGGCCTTCACCTAGACTTCTTGATCTCCCAAGCTACCCTGCATGCTGCAATAGGGGAATGGAAGGCTTTCTGTGCACTGCTAGCTCTCAGTATATATGGGGTTATCTTGTTTGCAGATGAGCCAAATTTTGTGAGCAAGAATGCCATTCACCTGTTCTTATTGAGGAACCCGGTTCCTACCTTGCTTGGGGACTTCCACTACTCAGTACATCAGAGGAATGAAAAGCAAAGAGGAAGACTGGTCAGATGTTGTGCTCCTCTTTATTACTCTTGGTTACTAAGTGTTGCTCCCCGTATTTCCATCCTGGTACAAACGCGAAAGTGGCGCGGAAAAGAATAGAGTCGCCAGCCGGGCATTTTTATCCCGAAGGAACGGGAATTGTAATGCTGCACAAATCAGAACAAAAATCTCACATGAAGTACACTCTATCAAGAGTCCAGAGCAAAAAGAACCACTCAAAAATTCAAAATGAGGACCAATATGGAAAATGGACAAGACAACATGCTTAAAAAGGGATTAAAATGAATTAATTAAATGGGGGAATTAATTTACACGTGTCAATTAAAATTAAATGGAAAATAAAAATACTAAAAATTAAAGAAAACTCAAATTAACATCCATGAATTATTTCATAATTTTTTGAAACTTAGAACTAATTTTAAAAATTAAAAAGCAAAATGATGTTATAATGAGATAAAAAGAAAAAAGAAAATAAAAGGATAAGGCTGGGAGGTGTGGATAGAAAGGAAATCAGTTCAAATGAGATGGGCCCAAGCAGAAGGGGGGGTGAGGATAGTGATTTTGGCCCACTAGGTCTGCGCAAGCACACAATTATAAGGGTGGAAATTCAAATAATACTGGAAAAAACAATGGCCAATGGATCAAGTGGACGCATCCTGGAAGTCAGTTCATTAATTGACGTGGCAGAATGATTGGATCAGAGTGAAGGCATACAATAGTTAACATGGGATGCGTGACATATTGAATAATCAGAATGGAAATTTTAAAACAAAAACACGTGACCAGGAGCATCCTCATTAATTGAGGTGTCACAATCTCATGCGTCCAGATGACAAGATCCAAGGGTGCTGGAGCTTTCTTCTTCCTTCGAAACCCTAGCAAACACAGTCCAGAATCCGGTGACCGGAGCTAGGGCTCCGGCACCGGAAAATGCATAACATGAACAAAACTCAATAATAATTCACAAAATGCTCCAGATCAAACCATTAAGTCATCCTGAATTCAAATATGGCAATGAAATTCTCAATAGATCAAAGGATAGAGTGGATCGAAAGCAAACAGGTTCTACCATGAAAAATCAAATCCACATATAAAGCTCAATAAGGCACCAAATTCAAATCTAAAGCAAGCAGAATCATCAGCACCAACAGAGGATCACAATGCACACTTCTATTTTCACTTCTAGATCTGAGAATTTTGAACTCACCTGAAACTTGCAGATCTGGAAATAGCTTGTGATAAGCCAAGAAAATGCTGCCAATCCACTCCAAATGCACTCTAGTTGCAAAATAAATGCAACTAGATCCTTGAAAGTTGCTGGATCTAGGATCTTGAAGCTTGCTGCTCTGAAATGGCAAGGTGCTGGATCTTGAGAAATAGCTTGAACAATGGATGGATTTGTGATCCTGAGCTCTCAAGGATGAAGGATCTGTGGTTGGTTTGTGAAGAGAGCAAGTGTAGAGAAAGATTCAAAGGAATTTGCAAACTGAGCCAAAACTTGAGAGTGATGAAATGAGAGAGATCTGAACCCTTCTAAAACCCTAATTCTCTTTTATGCGAGCTTATGAGGCAATGCTGAAAGCATGAGGGTCTTTGCACGTGGGAAGAGAGAGTGTGAGAGATTTTGAAAAATTTGCAAATTTGTGGTGATATTATGAAACACTCATGCACTGCCTTCTTTCTTACCCATGTGCATTCATAATCTGATCCTTGATTTCAATCCAAAAAGATCCTGACCATTGGATGAAAGTATCACACAATTCTCATGATCATGCAATTTTTGCACTTAAGGAATAAAATTCTCATCATGCACGAATTTGGTGTAATTCTTGGATCAAAATGACCTATTTTCATTGCATTGTAACATTGTAACCTTATTTGGCATGTACCAACACCCAAAAATTAGATTCATGACTTTTTGCTCTTGTGTACAAATGAAAATTCAAACTTTGCCCTAGTTTTGCACCAATTTTCGAGGGCTCTATCTCCTTAAACATGAAGGATATGAAAAATACTTGTACATTTTGAAAATGGGAGGCTTTAATCTCCAACTTTCATGTTTGACCTTGGTCCATTTGAAGATTTTTTCACCAAGTTATGATCACTTGAAATTTAGGGCAAAAACTTGCTAAAAATGGCATTTTCCATAACCAACTTTACACCAATTTGCAAAACACCTCAAAACCTCATGATTCTTGATATTTGAACTTGCCAAACCTCTTTTAACATTATAAGAACATCCCTTGGCTAGAAAAATGGGGTTGGACACCTTGAAATCTCACAGTTGACTTTTCTAAGGCACAATTGACCAGTTTCTTCATTTACAAGCAACTGAAGAAATACTTGACTTCCACAAGGAATTTTCTCACCAAATTTCATCCCTAGGATCCTCTTAACATGTAAAAGACTTTTCCCAAATGAAATGGCCAAAGTCTTGAGGTTTTCATGCTTGAAACTCAAACCCTAATTTGGGACCATTGTGTAGGAGCTTTGCCCTAGCCTGGATTCCCTGATGATCTTCCAACCTTCTGAGCTTTTGTGAATGAACTTGAACTTGTAAATGAAATGTAGACCCCTCATAGGACTTGTATGAATCCATTGGGCCCCTTGTCATGGCTTGTGATGCTTCAAAAGACCTCCACAGATGATCATATGCCTAATGCTAGGTCATGAAGATGTTATGCCTCATCTTTCCATGCTAGGATGCCAAAAATATGATATGTTCATGATGAATATGATGTGATATGATGCTTAAAAAGAAGATGGAAAATTTGGGGTAATCCTGTTACGCCAGGACCGGTAACCATTTTGACATTTATTCCCACAGTCAGGATTTTAAACCTCTTCAATACAGACGAGCATTGGATGATCATCAAGAGAAACACAGACGAGTGCCATAAGTCAATGATACAGACGAGTATCAGATGATGATCCGAGAAACACAGACAAGTGTAAACACCCCAAATTTGCCCTCACCCATTCACACCATGGCTTATGGTCATCTCATATGCATAAACACAATCATATCATCTCACATCTCATTTTTGATTCACTGGATAGTTTCTAAGTCATCTGCACCTAGGGTTTGTGATCTGAGCAATCCCAAAGCTTCTTGAGGCACTCCAAAGGCCACCAATCAATTCAAAGTGGTCCATGTGTGTTCTTATATCATATTTCATCTCCTCAAAGTCAAAATTGCATAGGAATCACAAGAACTAGGGTTTGAGTGGATGCAGAGCCAGGATGAACTGCACAGTTGACTGAAAATTAGGGTTTTGGTTTCAGAGGCCATAACTCCAAATTTTTTGGTCATTCTTGTTTCCATTGATCTCTATATGGTATAGGGAGTATGCATATCAATTTTCATGAAGAAATTCCATGGGGAAGTCATCTGATCAAGAGTTGACTTTTCAGACAAGTCAGTGCAAAATCAGGGCATCTGAGTCCCCCAATGACCTAACCAATGGGTGATCTTCATCATTTTGAGTGTATATGATCTTTATTTGATCATGGAAGAAGGTTGAAGTTCATAGAAATCAAGAATTTAGGGTTTTTGCAAATGTTGACTTTTTGGGCATAGTTGACTTTTCAAGAATGCATCATTTTAGGTCATTTTTCAAGCCTTGATTCATGATTCAAAAAGGCTTCAAATGGAAAAACTTTGGTCATGAAAGTTGTAGATCTCATCTTTCCCTTTTCAAAAAGTACAAGAACATGATCAAATTCTTTTTGGATCAAAAGTTATGGTGTGGCAAAGTTAGCAAAAATCATTGATTTTCAAGTTATGCACCAAAGGCAAAAATTGCAAATTCTCCTTTCAAGGCCAATTCAGTCACCATATGGGCTTCTAATGCACTTAACATGATCATGTGACTTCTAAAAGTCAGATTTGAACCAAGGTGCCTCATGTTTCATGGCTTATGCAACAAGATTTTTCCATATGAACCAAAAGGTAACCAAGTTGCAAAACTCATGATCATGTTTCACCAACTTGCTGCCTTGAATGCTGGACCAAGCCTAGCCTTTCCCTTCACTTTGCTGCGCCAGAACCAGCCCATGTCCTTGCCTAGCACTTCACCATACCTCTCTTACACATAAAGTGGATTTTGAGCAAAAGTAAACTTACCAATCACTATAGGCCAGGTCACATCATCTGACCTATAGGATTATAATACAATATCCCTTGGCAAGCCAAAGATATGAGAAGGCAAGGCTGAAGCTCACTCATTCACAACATTCACAAAATCATCCCACATTGCACAAGCCTTCGAATTTCTCTACACAGCATACAAACACAAAAACCATCTTCACCAATCATCTCACCTTGCTCCATAGACCACCCAGCAACCAAGAACCAAGCCTGAAACAACCTGGACACTCCATTGCCATTCCTCACCTCACTCTGCAGTTTCATTCGAAACTCTCATCCTAGCTCACAAACACACAAACAAACACTCCAGACCTTCTCCATTCATCCTCAGGATCACATAGAACCCATCACCATGACCTGAAACCTCCAGAAACACCATTGCCATTTCTGATCAAGCTTGAGCAGGAGCTTTCGAAACTCATCAACCAGCCAACTTAAACTCCTTTTGAGCATTCAAACATCTTCTGGGGACCAAGTGGAGGAGTTTGCACTGAAGGAAGTGACCAGAAAGTCTTCAAACTGAAAGCTTCAAATCTCAGGTAGCTTGAAAATTATTTTTCCAGAAATCATTTTTCTTGTTACAAACTTGTTCTTTGTGTTGTCCTGATCATCCTGATGTCTTTAGTTTTTGAAATGGCTTTGTTTTGAGCATTTAATTTGTATCTGAAACTCGCGTGCCCTAAAAATGTTTTGTTTCGATTCATGTGATTGAGGGAATATAAATGAGTTTTAGCTTGGGGTTTTGGTTCAGTGGAGTATGGGAAGGATTTCTGTTTGTTTAGATTTCATTTTAGTTGCGTTTTGGGGATTTTAGAAGTTTTCAGGTGGGGTTCCCACCGGAGAAGACGACCGGAGGTCTTCTCCGGCCACCTGAAAATGATTAGGGTGTAATCCCTGTGTTTAATGAAGTTTGAATTTGGTCCCTTGGATGTGTTGACTCGCGCGTGTTTGGACGCCCAGGATCATCCCATTATGCCCTAATCCCAGTTGACTTTCTTTAATCTGGATTAATTAATTCGTAAATCAAAAATTAGCTGAAGTGAAATCTAGGCCATTCATTAGCGCGCCAGTCAACCTTTTCATTTCAACTTTGAATCTGGATCATTGGATCAGATTACTTTCTCTTTTATTTTGTTTTATTTCATTTTCTTTCTATTTAATTTGTTTAATTTATTTAAAATAGCAAAAAATGTTTAAAAATTATGGAAATTTTTGTCAAGATTTTCATTATTTTTCAGAACACAAAAATATTTTTATTTTATTTTTTTTATCATTAAAAAAGTATTTTTAAATATTTAAAAGATTATTTTTAATTGATTAATGGGAATTAATTGATTAAAAATACTTTTAGGTATTTAAAAATTACAAAAAAATTCATGAAATGTTCTAAGACATTTAGAAACATTGTCCAACCTTCAAACCAAATTTCTTTTTTGATCTTGATGCACTTTAAGAATTTTTCATTGAATTAAATCATATTTTGTGCATTATTTTGATCATAAGTTCAAAAATTCATTTCTGCCTATTGGAGAAGGTTGAGACATTGATTCTTCTTGCATTGTGTTATGTTTAGCATGTATTTTCAAGGATAAAATGGCCATGACTTGTTTCCTCATTTTCTAATTGTTTGGCATTTCTTTTGTTAAGAACCCTAAAAAACCCTAATAACTTAGAAAATTCATATCTTGAGTTTGGTTAAGAGTTGGAACCTCCCCTTTGAACCTTGGTTTAGCATAGGATTAGGGTTTCTTTGAGTGCCATTTTCCATTTTTATCTTAGGGTTTTGTTTCTGTTTTGGACTTTTGTTTGATGTTTGATCCATGAACCCTGATTTGGGCTTCCATTTGCATCCTTCTTGCATTTCTTTGCATAACATGACTTGTCTTTGCATTTTGTGCATTCTTGTGATCCATTTGACATCTTAAGACATATATAAAGCATGTTTGATCATTGCATCTCATATTTGCCATGTCATTTGCCTTGTATGCTTCATAACTTTCCATGCTTGTTCATGCTCCTTAACTTGCATCATTTGCATTCATGATCTTGTATGAACATCTCCATGCCTTGTCTCATGTTTGCAGCACCTCATAACATCATAATCATCATCAACATGCTTCTGGTTTTGCTTAGCATCATACCATTTCATTTCATCTAGCATTGCATTGCATTTTCTTTCTAACATTTCAGGTGGTAAGTAAACTTGAGAAGTGAATTTGCCTTCACTTCTCATAACTTCTCTTCTCATCTCTCTTGCATCCATTGCTGCATTCTTACATGTGTTTGAGTTTGAGCTTGCTCATTCTTCTTCCTCCCACTTTCTTTCTTCAAGTGACTTGACTTCTTGAATGAAGCAAGTCACTTTGCTTCTCTTGATCCTGTTCATCTGCTTCCTGGTGGCTCCTTTGAAGACTTCTCTTGCAAACCTCACAAACCTTAGGAACAACCAAGCATGATAATGAATTAGGGTTTTGATTAGTCTCCCCTCATAGTTTTTACCTTTGTGTCTCTCTTTGAGTCTTCTCTTCTCATCTCATAATCAGGGACTAAACCCTAAAGGCTTTGAGACTTTGTGATTAAGCTTATGCCTGCATCCTTCTTTTAGGATGGAGTGTATAACTTCAATCCTAAGTGTCAAACCCTTAATGTGTTTAAATCTCTTAATTAATCCACTTAATAAATATCAAGACATCACACTTGTAACTTGGGCCTTGCATTAGGGTTCTAATTCTTCCTTAAGCGGTTAAGAAGGACTAACCCTAGTGTTAATGGACAAGTCCCCCTCAAGTTTGTCTTACAAACCATAAAATTCACTTCATCATCATACCATTAAATAAAATCCACTTAATCAAAGGTTTGTTTTGTCATGGGTTTAATCCCTAATCATGGATTAAGTTGAGGAGTTTTTCTCAACTTAAACATTCTCATCTATCATCCTTCTTTTAGGATGGTGTAATGGGTCTGTTTAATCCATGATTATGGATTAACCTCATTACTCGACACTAAACAAAATCACAAAAACATCTAAATAATCACAAGTAGGTTAATGATCTTAATCCTACACCAAAGGTGATTAAGTGTGAGAATCTGACTTCACACTTAAGGTACTCTCATTACCCCTAATCAGAGGGAAGATGTGATGAGTTTACTAACCCATTGGTTTAGGCTTAAGCTCATTAACTTATGACAAACTTCAAAAGCAATAAAAGACTGAAAACTCAAAAAAACAAACAATAATCGTCTCCTCCGGGATTCTTTTCTCATCATCTTCACTCACAATCGAGAACTTGCTTCTTCCGTCTAATGCAAGACAGTTAGCACCTGAGCCAGACAGGTCATACACTTGAGCATAGGCAAGCAAGCAGTTCACAAGTCAATTCATCTTTCAGTCTCTTTGGGTCGAACTACGGTGTTCTGACTTCCTCATTGCACGAGAGGATACGTAGGCATAACTTAACAGTTATCGAACAAAAGTCTCTGTACATTCCCCCTCTTTTCAGCTTCATTCTTTAGCCTCATGATCTTGAGCATTTCACTCCTGTTCTTACACTGACACATCATTATACACTTCACTTCCTTTACACTGACACCTGTACATATTGTTTTCCAGCCCTTTTGCACACAAATTGCACCGACACTACCCCATTAAAACACAAATCTTTTAAGCGTGGATCCCGTCGAGTACGACGGACAATCTGGGTGCTAATACCTTCCCAGGTTGTAACCAACCCCCTTTCTCAGTCTCTCTGGTTCGCAAACCGTCTTATCCATCTTTTCTAGGTTTATGCAGCATTGCCTTTCCTCCGGGATAAAAATGCCTAGCTGGCGACTCTATTCATTCTCCAGTGAGTTCACGGCTGTGTGTTCTCACTGTTCCCTTCGCCGATCGTTCGCGTCTGTACCTTCATCTGGACCCTGTTTCATTTGTCGGGAGCGACAGCTTGGCGACTCTGCTGGGGACAAAGGTGTAGCAACCAGGGCTTCTGGTTCTTTTTGTGGGTTCCTCCTAGCGCTTGATTGATTTGTGTTTACTGGGGTGTTATGTGCCTGTTTGTGCTTGTATTTATTTTTGTTTATTGCTTTATGTACAGTTACTTTACTGCTTTCTTTATTGCATTTATATATCATACTGTCATTGTTGCTGGCTGGATCTGGTTTCTTGTCTTGGTGGGTGGGTGTTTCATTGAGAGTTAAGGTCCTATACCTGGGACCTGAGTGACACCTAGGCTAGAGTGAATCATATTCTTTCCCATTCCATCTCGGTCTGGTGCGGGAATATGAAACACGGTTCAGATATGGGTTTCTTCTTGAGAACTCTGTGTTGCAGATTTCCTGCAATGCTAGGGCTATCTGGGAAGCCTGCTAAGTCTGGATGACCTTTTAGTACTGACCTTCAGAAACTGAGGTGAATTAGAGGAGGAATTGTTATGGTTATTGTAAACACTGTACCTCCGGGTTAGAAGTGTTTACACTTCTCATAACTGATCCAAGTCTGAGGATCCTTGTTCTAGATCATCACCTGTGAGGGGGTTGGGCTGTTTACAGGTTTGCAGGTACCTTGACCTCAGAATACCCTGTTACTTTGACTTTGTTAAGAATGCTCCATGTTGGATAGTTCTTGTGATTCTAAAACCCTGGACATGTGGCTCTTTATTTGAGTCCCCCACCCTGGTTACTGGATTTATAGACCTCCACCTGGATTTCTTGAACACACATGGATCTATACCAAGGCAGTTAATCAGATCCAGCTCAGTCACAAACCCTTGCATTTCATTTTGCATACATACTCATTGCATCATATTAACATTTGCTTATTTGTGTTTCAGGGTATCCACCTTCATCTGGTTTTGGTTTTGACCCCATCTGCATCATTGACCTATCTCCACTAGCACTTGCTTCAGTTTGTCAGCCATATACTTCAGTTACTAGCACTAGCCAGCCAGTGGCCCACTCCTCAGCATCTTCATCAGCACTTATCCTACTCAGTCCTCAGCATCATGGCTCCAAAGAAAAGCAACATCACTTATCATTTCTTCCAACCAGACTTATCAGACATCAGGAGGATCCAAACCCTGATCACTCCAGATCATATACCCTTGTTCAGGGAGAGTTATGGAGATATACTGGACATGGTTATGGATCTGGACCCTTCACAGAGGAGCCTCATCCACACCTGTATTCAGTTTTATGACCCCCCATTGAGATGTTTCACCTTTCAAGACTTTCAGTTGGGGCCTCTTCTGGAAGAATACTCATCATTGACTGGTCTGCCCATCAAAAGAGAAATCCCATTCAACCCTGAAATGGTCTTTCCTAGCAATGGAGAGGTAGCAAAAGCTTTGTATCTGGAGCCTGTTTTGATTGAACAGCATATGACCTCTAAAGCTGGAATCCCTGGTTTTCATCTTGACTTCCTGATTTCTCAAGCTAGTCTGAAGGCCTCCTCGGGGGAGTGGAAATATGTTTGTGCTCTATTGGCCTTGAGTGTATATGGAATTGTATTGTTTGCAGATGAGCCTCGATTCATTAGCAAAAATGCAATCCATTTGTTCATCCTGAAGAACCCAGTGCCAACTTTACTGGGTGATCTCTATTACTCAGTCCATCAGAGAAATGAGAAGCAGAGAGGCAGGCTAGTGAGGTGTTGTGCTCCATTATTCCATGCTTGGCTTCTCAAGCATCTACCCAGGACAGATGCATTCCTAAATCCTCATCAGCAAAGCAACTGGGCTAAGAGGCTCACTACTCTCACTTCAGCAGACATCAGATGGTGTACTCAAAGCACCAAGGGCAGAGATATCATTACAAGCTGTGGGCATTTTCCCAATGTGCCTTTAATAGGGGTCAAGGGAAGTATCAATTACAACCCTCTACTGTTCAGGAGGCAATTGGGTTATGCACTGGTCCATGCTCCTAGGGTACAGGATTTGGTTGAGACCCTCTATTGTGAGAACAAGATCAGTTTGACTGTTGTTAGGCAGGCTGCCTGGGCCTGGGATAATGTTCAAACCAAGGGAATCACCATTCTGGGGAAGTGCAATAATGTGGCATCAGCACTATATTATGAGTGGTCCCATGCTAGGGCCCAATTCTCTGGAATGCCCTTTACCATAGAAGACATGCCTGAGTCATCTTCAGCACCACCCCCTGCCACCATCAGTTTGGAGGAGTTTGAGAGCTTGAAGGAAAGAAATGAGAAGTTAACCCAAGCCTTGCAGAAGACCCTCAGAGAGAGGAGTGAAGGTGTGAGGGAGATTGAGAGATTGGAGAAGTTGAGGGTGGAACACTTGACCAAGATTGAGAAGTCTGGAGATTATATCAACAAATCCAAAGCTGGTGAACAGATTCTGAAGAATGCTTGTAAAGAAGCCCAGTTCCAGAGAGCAAGAACAGACTTGTACCTGAAGGAGAGTCAAGCCCGGTGGGTCAGGATCACTGAGGCCCGTACTCTAGAAGACAAGAGAGTTCAAGACAAGATGGAACAGATGGAAGAAGCCCTGGCAGCAGCCCAGAGGGAAATTTCAGAGCTAAAAATCAAAGCAGGAGTGAAGAGGTCTAAGGACCAAAGTCAGAACAAGAAGTTGACTCCAGCTGTTGCAGCAAGAAACCTTCTCATCAGAAATCTTACGAAGCATCCGGCTGATCCTGTGACCGAAGCACTTCTTAAGGAAGTTCGTGAGGATGAGTTTGGCCTTGGAGTTTGATCATTTGCTTGTTGTTATCCCTATTCCATGTACTTTTGCTTTTTTGTGATGTATTTTGACCCCTTTTAGGGCTTGTGTTGTAAAATGAACAAGTTGTATTTATTTCACCTTTGTAATACATTTGTGTTAGTTTCCATCTGGGTTACTTCAAAAGCAACTTCAACGGCAGCATCTTTAAGGGTCTGGAAGGGTCAAAACTGAAGACCAAACCGGATACCTTGAGAGCAAATAAGCATAATTGCATTGCATGCTAACCATTTTGTTTGTTTTGTAGGTCTTTTTGTTGTTGCTAACCTCTGTTGTGAATCTCAGGAATTATTGCTCGCCGCCGGGTATTTCCTCTCAACAGGCCTCACAGGTACCCAACTAGAAACAACCTTCCGGGAATTCAGATGGATCAGATGCAACAAGACCTTACGGAGGTCAGAAACCAGATGGCCAACGAAAGGTTGGAGATGAGAACCCAGATAACACAATTCATGGAAGTGATGAACAACTTAGCTCAAAGCCAGGAGAGGCTCAGAACTTTGGTAGAAGGGAGGAATCAAGAGGAGCCCCATGTGGGGACTGCTGGCACAAGTAACAATGAAAGGGTGCAACCACATGTTAACCCCCCTGTGTTTGGTCCACATCTCCATCCTGAGATTAATATTCCTGCAAACATTCAAGGAACAGCTACTGCAGCCAGGGTACTTCAAGAAGATCCTCAGGAGGACCAATTTACAGTAATGGGTGATGGAGAGGAAACTTATGATAGACGATTGGAAGAGATAGCTGAGAAGTTGAGGTCCTTAGAATCTCAAAATTCTTTGGGGTTCGACGTCATGGACATGGGTTTGGTAGAAGGGGTCAGGATCCCCCATAAGTTCAAGCCTCCTTGTTTCGAAAAGTATAATGGGACTTCATGCCCCCGGACTCATTTGCAATCATTTCTGGGAAGGCTGAAGGCCTATACAATGGATGAGAAACTTTGGATGTTCTACTTCGAAGACAGCTTGACTGGAGCATCAAGGGAATGGTATTCCCATTTGACAAGGGCAACTGTGAGATGCTGGAAGGACCTGGCAGAGGCCTTCATCCGACAGTATCAATACAACTTAGACATGGCACCCAACAGGACTCTCCTAATGGGAATGTCACAGTCGTCAAGGGAAAGTTTCCGAGAGTATGCCCAAAGGTGGAGGCAACTGGCTGCTGCCGTTCAACCACCAATGTCTGAGAGAGAAATGGCAGACATGTTTATGAACACTCTTCAAGGAACGTATATTGACAGGTTGGCTGCTTTCTCCTCCACTAGCTTCGCAGATGTTGTCATAGCTGGGGAGAGAATTGAAAGCCTGTTAAAAATGGGTAAGATCTCCGATAATGGTGCCAGCTCGTCCAGTGGTACAAGAAAGCCTTTTACAGGCCCGAGAAGAACTGGCGAGACCAATGCCATTCACACCAACAGGGGTAGGCCCCAATATGTTCAAAGGTCAATAGCAGCAGTCACCATCCCTGCTCCAGCTCATCCTCAGCCAGTCTATCAACCTCCTCAACAAAACTTCCAACAACAACCTCAATATCATCAGAATCAATATCCTCCAAGAAACTTCAACAACAGCAACTCCAACAACAACAATCAACAGAGGCCATTCCAACAAAGGCCATCCCAAGCTAACCGAGTGATCGACCCGATCCCAATGCCGTATGCTGCCTTGCTGCCACAACTTCTGAAACTCAACCTAGTTGAGCTAAGAACGTTGGCACCTCCGGATCCCAACAGTCTACCAAGAAACTATGACTCTAATGCTAGGTGTGCTTTTCATTCAAACGCACCTGGTCACAGTACAGAAAAATGCAGGGCTCTGCATATGAAGGTACAAGACTTGGTAGACTCCAAGGCTCTGAATTTTGCACCTCCGCCCAATGTCAATAAAAACCCAATGCCAAACCATGGTGGTCCCCGAATTAATGCTATTGAAGAAGACCAACCGTCTTATTTAATAACTAGTGTGGATCAGATCCGGACACCATTGGTGGAAATCAAAGCTCAACTCCGTGAAAACCAAATATTTCCGGGGTGTGAACTAGGGTGTCCCTACTGCAATATTTCATGGAATGGGTGTGAAGACCTGAGGAATGGCATTGACAGCCTTATTCAGAGTGGCTTGCTACAGATCACTACATCATTTCCGACAAATCCGACAACTTCATCAACAACGGTTTCAGACCCTCCTACAACTGCAGCAACTATTGTTCCCGACAATTCATCAGCACCATCAACAAATACTTCACCTATCCTTCCAAATGATCAGTTTTCAACAGTTCCTCCTGCTGCAACTTCAGCTTCATTCCATTTCGAATCTCCATCAACAACGACAACAGTCCTTCCAACAGTACCTCCTACAACACCAGCAATCAATCATGAAGATGTCTCTACTGTTACCATATTCTACGATCCTGAGAATAATTCCGCCTACCATTCAGAAGGTGCTGCTCCCACCAGAGCACCGGTTACAATCTTTTATGATCCACAAACAATTACAGTCCCTTCAGCAGCAGCAATCAGTCCAGTCATTGTCACGGTGCCTGGACCAGTACCATATGAAAGCAATAGGGCCATCCCTTGGCACTATGGCTCTGACGTATACTGCGAAGGAAAAAGAATCACTCTTGAAACATCAACACCTGCACCACAAGTAGATAATGTGGGGGGAGGCGGAGGCTTCACTCGAAGCGGACGTCTCTTTGCTTCACAAGTTCAAAAACCTACTGCCGAAGCAGAAGCTGCTGCCAAGGCAAAAGGAAAAGGCCCGGTGCAGGAAGATTCAGCTGCCAAAGAAACCCTGAAGACTCCATTCGATCAGGAAGTTGATGAGTTTATGCGAATCATCAAAAAGAGTGACTACAAAATTGTGGATCAACTTCACCAGACGCCATCCAAAATCTCCATCCTCTCACTGCTTATGTGCTCCGAAGCCCATCGGAATGCACTACTTAAAGTCCTGCACGCAGCTTACGTGCCTGAGGAGATTACTGTCAACCAATTGGAAACCGTGGTTGGAAACGTTACTGCTAGCAATGGGCTAGGGTTTACCAATTCTGACTTGACAGCGGATGGCCGTAATCACAACAAAGCCTTGCACATAACCATGGAATGCAAAGGAGCTGTCCTTTCTCATGTGCTGGTGGACACAGGTTCTTCCCTGAATGTCTTACCGAAGAAGGCTCTGGTGAAGCTTGAATATGATGGATTGGCATTGAGACCCAGCAACCTGGTAGTAAGAGCCTTTGATGGTTCTAAGAGATCGGTTCTGGGAGAGATTGAGCTGCCTGTGACAATTGGCCCACAGACCTTTAAAACTATCTTTTATGTGATGGACATTCAGCCCGCCTACAGCTGTTTGTTGGGTAGACCCTGGATTCACGCCGCCGGCGCAATAACGTCTACCCTTCACCAAAAGTTAAAATTTGAGTGGGAAGGTCAAGTTGTCACAATCTGTGGGGAAGAGGATATTTTCGTTAGCCATCTGGCTACCTACAAATACATTGAGATGGATGGAGAGATCCATGAGACAATGAGCCAAGGTTTTGAAGCCTTGAATGTCAATGAAGCATCTGCTGTATCTGGAATCTCTATGTCATCTTACCAACAAGCCCGAAAGGTTGTTGAAGAAGGAACTGCCCTAGGCTGGGGCAAGGTTTTAGCTGTGGAGGAAAAGAAGGACAAATTTGGGTTGGGTTACAAACCAACTCAACATCAAGCAAAGGCTGCTGCAGAGCCTGGTTTTGTCAGTGGGGGGATGCTTACCCCCGATGCTATCAACTGTCTGGAAGACGAGCTGGAAGAGGAGCGCAATCTGGAGAATTGGATTCGTCCAAAGATCCCGGGGAGCAGTGTCTCGAACTGGTCTTCCCAGGAAATTATAAGAGTTACTCATGCAGAGTAATTATTATTTCCTGTATTTTTATAGCATGCATCAAAGTCTTGCATCTTGCCCAAGATGACAAGACTCATTTTGTAATCAGGGCCATCTGTACTTTTGTGCAAACAAGATCAAATTAATGAAATATCAGACATCTTTTTGCAAACGAGTCTTTTTCTTTTATGCTCACTGTTTTGCCATTTTTCTTTTTTGTACAAAAAATAAATGGCGGTGTTTTCAAAATGATAACTTCATTTCACTTTTTTCTAAAGCAAGATTAAAATCAATCACTAAAATGAACGAACTTAACCCTTGCAGAGAGTGCCTTCCAGACTGCACCGACAACAGCACGGCTATGACATCGTATGACTTTGACAATCCAATCAATCAAGCTGATGAAGGGGTTGATGAAGAATATGAGCTTCCTGAAGAGCTAGCCAGGTTGTTAAGACAGGAGGAAAAGGTTATTACTCCTCACCAGGAGGAGATTGAAGTAATTAATCTTGGTACAGACGAAGACGTGAAAGAGGTTAAAATCGAGGCCTGCCTGCAAGACTCAGTGAAGAGACAACTGATAGATCTGCTTCAAGAGTATGTTGATGTGTTTGCTTGGTCGTATCAAGATATGCCAGGGTTGGATACCGACATTGTTGTGCACAAGCTGCCTTTGAGAGAAGAATGCCCTCCAGTCAAACAGAAGCTGCGCCGAACTCGCCCAGACATGGCTATGAAAATCAAGGAAGAGGTACAAAAGCAATGGGACGCCGGGTTCCTTGCTGTGACTAGCTACCCGCCGTGGGTTGCTAACATAGTACCTGTGCCTAAGAAGGACGGCAAAGTAAGAATGTGTGTTGATTACCGGGATCTGAACAGAGCCAGCCCGAAAGATGACTTCCCATTACCTCACATTGATGTATTGGTGGATAACACGGCTCAGTTCTCGGTATTCTCCTTCATGGATGGATTTTCAGGATATAATCAGATCAAGATGTCACCTGAAGACATGGAGAAGACAACATTCATCACACCTTGGGGCACGTTCTGTTACAAAGTGATGCCATTTGGACTGAAGAATGCTGGCGCCACATATCAACGGGCTATGGTGACATTATTCCATGATATGATCCACAAGGAAATAGAATGTTATGTGGATGATATGATCGCCAAGTCCCTTACAGAGGAAGATCACCTGGTGAATCTGCTGAAGTTGTTCAAGCGTCTGAGGAAGTACCAACTAAAGTTGAACCCCAACAAATGCACATTCGGGGTGAGATCTGGTAAGCTGCTGGGCTTTATTGTAAGCGAGAAGGGGATTGAGGTTGACCCAGATAAAGTCAAAGCTATTCAAGAGATGCCTGCACCGAAAACTGAGAAAGAAGTTCGAGGGTTCTTAGGTCGATTGAACTACATTTCCCGGTTCATATCTCACCTCACGGCAACCTGTGAACCCTTGTTCAAGTTGTTAAGGAAGGAACAAACGGTCAGGTGGAACGAAGACTGCCAGAAGGCTTTTGACAAGATCAAGGAATATCTGCAAGAACCTCCAATCCTTATGCCGCCAGTTGAAGGAAGACCTCTGATCATGTACTTGACAGTATTAGAAGAGTCAATGGGGTGTGTACTAGGTCAGCATGACGAGTCTGGTCGAAAAGAGTATGCAATATACTACCTAAGCAAAAAGTTTACCGACTGTGAACAACGTTATTCACTGCTCGAGAAAACTTGCTGTGCTTTAGCGTGGGCTGCTCGCCGACTGAGACAGTATATGTTGACCCACACTACCTTATTAATCTCAAAAATGGATCCAGTTAAGTACATTTTCGAGAAGCCAGCTCTTACTGGACGGGTTGCAAGATGGCAGATGATTCTCACAGAATACGACATACAGTACACATCTCAGAAAGCCATCAAAGGCAGTGTACTATCTGAATATCTTGCTGAGCAACCCATTGATGACTACCAGCCTATGAGGTTTGACTTCCCTGATGAAGATATCATGTTCATTAAAGCAAAAGATCACGAGGAGCCTATTCACACCGAAGGGCCTGACCCGGAGGAAGAATGGACTATGATGTTTGATGGGGCTGTCAACATGAATGGCCGTGGTGTTGGTGCAGTACTCATTACACCTAAAGGAGTTCACATGCCTTTCTCGGCAAAACTCACTTTCAACTGCACTAACAACGAAGCTGAATACGAAGCTTGCATTATGGGTCTTGAGGAAGCCATCGACCTCAGGATCAAAACATTGACCGTATTCGGGGATTCAGCTTTGGTAGTCAATCAAACCAACGGAAAATGGTACACACACCAGGATCATCTGATACCTTACAGGGATTATACAAGGAGGTTATTGACTTTCTTCACAACAGTCAAGCTTGAGTATATCCCTCGGGACGAGAATCAGTTTGCAGATGCTCTTGCTACCATTTCATCCATGATCAAAGTTCAAATGGCTAACTTTGTACCCCAGATTTCAGTGTCTAGACTTGATAGACCAGCATATGTATTTGCAGCAGATGTTGTAAAAGATGACAAGCCTTGGTTCCATGACATTAAGTGCTTCTTGGAGGATCAGACATACCCACCCGGGGCATCTTCCAATGATAAGAAGACCTTGAGAAGGCTTGCTGGTAGTTTCTTTCTGAACACTGATGGGTCTTTATACAAGAGGAATTTTGACATGGTACTCCTCAGATGTGTTGACAAGACGGAAGCAGATTTGTTGATGCACGAAGTGCACGAAGGATCTTTTGGTACCCACGCAGGAGGGCATGCCATGGCTAAGAAGTTGTTAAGATCGGGTTATTACTGGGTCACAATGGATGCAGACTGTTGTGCTTACGCTAGAAAATGCCACAAATGCCAGATCTATGCAGATAAAGTGCATGTACCTCCCAATCCTTTGAACATCATGTCTTCACCCTGGCCCTTTGCTATGTGGGGCATTGATATGATTGGCAAGATTGAGCCAACTGCTTCAAATGGTCACAGATTCATCTTGGTCGCCATTGACTATTTCACCAAATGGGTCGAAGCAGCCTCGTATGCAAATGTTACAAGACAAGTGGTAGCCCGATTTCTGAAAAGAGATATCATCTGTCGGTATGGAGTGCCCGAGCGAATCATTACTGATAATGGTTCCAACTTAAACAACAAGATGATGGCAGAACTGTGCCGGGACTTCAAGATCCAACATCACAATTCTTCTCCTTACAGACCAAAGATGAATGGTGCTGTTGAGGCGGCAAATAAGAATATCAAGAAGATTGTGCAGAAGATGGTAATCACATACAAAGACTGGCATGAAATGCTACCGTTTGCCTTGCATGGGTACCGCACGTCAATCAGAACGTCCACTGGGGCAACACCGTATCAGCTTGTGTATGGTATGGAAGCAGTCCTACCTGTTGAAGTTGAACTACCCTCGTTACGGGTGTTAATGGATGTTAAACTGAGTGAAGCAGAATGGGTTCGGTCCCGATTCGAGCAACTGAGTCTGATCGAAGAGAAAAGATTGGCTGCAATCTGTCATGGGCAGCTATATCAGAGGAGAATGAAGAAAGCCTTCGATCAGAAAGTCAGGCACCGAGAGTACCAAGTGGGAGATCTTGTGCTGAAAAGAATCCTCCCTCCTCATACAGACCACAGGGGCAAATGGACTCCAAATTATGAAGGACCATTGGTTGTAAAGAAAGTTTTCTCTGGTGGAGCACTGATGCTCAGCACCATGGATGGTGAAGATTTCCCATCCCCTGTGAATTCAGATGCAGTAAAAAAATACTTCGCATAAAATGACCCGCTGGACATAAAAACAGAATGTAAGTCCAGGCAAAAATAGGGCATCCCGGCGAGTCAAAAACAGAATAAAAGACTCGGGCAAAAGTAAGGGAAAATGAATAAAAAATGTACACCCGCTGAGTTGAAAAGCCGCATTGGACAGCTCAGGCAAAAATGGGTATCCCGATGGATTGAAAACCCGAAAGGGCGATCCATGCAAAATAAGGGAATAAGCGAACAACTGCATTCTGAATTCGTCTGTATCACCTACAATTTGGTAAGCTACGAAGGATCAGACTTCAATCAGAATCAACTCTCTCCAGAAAGCAAGACGAGAAGAACGTCATTGTCATACGAGTCATAGCAGAAGAGGAAGCTCCCTCAAAGCGTCGTCAACACTGCCAGCATTTTGTTTCTCAATTTGTAACAATCTCCTCATTTCAGGAGATATGTTTCTTTGACTGTATCTTGCCAATTCAGGGCACATGGATTAATAAAATCAGATTTTCGGTCATGTTTCGTTTTTACATTTATGTTTTGCAAAGAGTTGTCTGATATCTCTAAAATACAATTGCATAAGTACAGATGCCTTTCTCTAAAAATAAAATAAAAAAAACACATGCTTACAGGGAGTGTGATTATTCTCGAAAGTACTTAACTCCTATGACGGAATCCAGTAAGGGATACCTCGGGACCTTTTGTACGTTTCCTTACCTTTGCAGGATTGCAGGTATCCAGAACGCAACCTGGGGCAAGCAGGTTACGTCTCAGCAAGTGGGCAAATCACTATCAACTCGGTCTATCTTCCACGTGGCACGGGAGAGTGCCCACTTCCCCAGCAAAGTTGCCAAATCAACAAACAGGCTTAACACTCAGGATGCTTTCTCCCCAGCCGAGTTGCCTCTCATTACTCTCCCCAGCTGAGTTGCCAACAGCATTCCCCAGTTGAAGCACCGACCATTCTTCCTCAACAGGATGCAGAAATCAGGGAATCATCTCCCCACAGAGCTTCAAGCCTTTATTCAGAAGAGCAACGCACGGAGAAGTCACAACAGAGTACAGAAGCTTCTACAAACCCCAGCTGGGTTTCTCATTTATAAGGATATGTCAATCAGTGACCTATATCCCCAAACAGATACGTCACTAGATCTACCAATGATCTCATCCCCAGCTGGGATGTTCACTTCAAGCAGATCATCCAGAGATCTTCGCCGCAATGGGATCCGAATTCCGGATCGGTGCCTCTTTGCATAATCATAGCATTCGCATCATATTATACCCTCAGAGCGTAGCATTCCGTCTAATACGGAGCATTACGGCAAAAATCAAATACATAGCATAATCATAAGTCATGTTGTGAATTGAACGCTTGTGATTAGTAACCATTCATCAGAATACAGATTACTTTCCCCCAGAGTCCCCACCAGAGTCCCAGCAAAGGCAGCTGCCTCTCAAATCACAAACACCAGTATATACACCTTTTGGCACCCGTCCGTGTCATCTTTCCCCAGTAAAGTCGCCTGAACACTCTTTACAAACAAATCACCCTTATTGCAGATGTGTCCTGACACCCGTCCGTGTCATATCCCAGCAGAAAGCCAAAGAGGTCCTCTTTGCACTCACATATACTTGTATATACACCCTTTTTGACACCCGTCCGTGTCATATCCCCAGCGCAGTCACTTACACTTTCATCAACTCATATACTTGTTAATATTATACTTTTCTCTCTTGACACTCGTCCGTGTCACTCTCCCCAGCAGATAAACACTCATCTATACAATACAATACTCACTACTCATGGTACCTACACAGATACTCGTCCGTATCTTGTATACGTCATCGCTCATATCCCCACAGATTCGACAATAGTCCTTGTTCTTTGTTAACCAGTTGGTACTCATCCGTACCATCATCTCAGAACATTGCGTCTAATGTTTGTTTCTACATACTCGTCCGTATCATAGTCTTAAGGATGCTCGTCCGCATCTTTAATCCATACACTGTGTCAAACACTTATGTCTTCTTGAATATAGATACTCGTCTGTGTCTACTATTCCCCAGAAGGTTTCTTTCAGATGCAACACTCGTCCGTGTTCCTTGTTAACCAGTTGATACTCGTCCGTATCATCATCTCTGAACATGTGTCAGTTTGTTTCTACATGATACTCGTCCGTATCATAGCCTTAAGGATACTCGTCCGCATCTTTAATCTATACACAATACCAAACACTTATACCTTTTGTTTCTTGGATGTAAACGCTCGTCCGTGTTTACTTTATCCCCAGTAGATCACCAACAAATTTTCTTTTTATCTAACACTCGTCCTGTGTTATGATACCTTTGAGAGCAGCCGTACCCTGCTGAGTGGTCGTCCTCCATCATTCTCATCCGATGGCCGTCCCCATCGTTGATTTTAGCAGCCGTCCCCTGCTAGGTGGTCGACCTCCACCTTTTGATGATCGTCCTTCATCACTTTATCCAATGGCCGTCCCCATTGTTGATTTTGGTTATCTGACATTCGTCCTATGTCATGACAAACCTCGAGAGCAGCCGTCCCCTGCTAAGTGGTCGTCCTCCACTTCTTGATGGTCGTCCTCCATCATGCTCGTCCGATGGCCGTCCCCATCGTTGACCTTTTCTATCCGATGGCCGTCCCCATCGTTGATATTTTCGGCAGCCGTACCCTGCCAGGTGGTCGTCCTCCACCTTCGATGGCCGTCCCCATCATATTTCCTTTATCCCCAACAGAGCAGCCGTCCCCTGCTAGGTGATCGTCCTTCACCTTTGATGGCCGTACCCCATCAACTGTTTATTTCATTTATTCTTTAACCCGATGGCCGTCCCCGTCGTGGTCCCCTTTCCTTTTTTAGCCCGATGGCCGTCCCCATCGTTGGTTACCTTTATGAACTTGATGGTCGTCCCCGTCACGTTTCATTAATCCCCAGAGAATGCTACAACTTTTATCTCGATGGCCGTCCCCATCATATTATCTTACTCTCCCCAGCTAGTCGGCCGTCCCCGTCTTAGCTTCACTTTTTATCCCCAGCATGTCGGCCGTCTCCGTCATTGCTCTTTACCCAGCAGTCGTCCTCTGCTCGACGGTCGTCCTCCGTCGCCTACACTTTACAATATACTTTATTTTTCATTTACAATCTATATCCCTTTTCTTCTTCATTCTGTGAGTGCAAATTTTGGACTGTCTTTGGTATTCAACCACAAGTTATCTTGTTTGTCTGTTAAGCCGTCGCTTACATCCTGCACAGCTAACTCATGTTTGAATAGGGGCAGCTGTAAACACCCCAAATTTGCCCTCACCCATTCACACCATGGCTTATGGTCATCTCATATGCATAAACACAATCATATCATCTCACATCTCATTTTTGATTCACTGGATAGTTTCTAAGTCATCTGCACCTAGGGTTTGTGATCTGAGCAATCCCAAAGCTTCTTGAGGCACTCCAAAGGCCACCAATCAATTCAAAGTGGTCCATGTGTGTTCTTATATCATATTTCATCTCCTCAAAGTCAAAATTGCAGAGGAATCACAAGAACTAGGGTTTGAGTGGATGCAGAGCCAGGATGAACTGCACAGTTGACTGAAAATTAGGGTTTTGGTTTCAGAGGCCATAACTCCAAAATTTTTGGTCATTCTTGTTTCCATTGATCTCTATATGGTATAGGGAGTATGCATATCAATTTTCATGAAGAAATTCCATGGGGAAGTCATCTGATCAAGAGTTGACTTTTCAGACAAGTCAGTGCAAAATCAGGGCATCTGAGTCCCCCAATGACCCAACCAATGGGTGATCTTCATCATTTTGAGTGTATATGATCTTTATTTGATCATGGAAGAAGGTTGAAGTTCATAGAAATCAAGAATTTAGGGTTTTTGCAAATGTTGACTTTTTGGGCATAGTTGACTTTTCAAGAATGCATCATTTTAGGTCATTTTTCAAGCCTTGATTCATGATTCAAAAAGGCTTCAAATGGAAAAACTTTGGTCATGAAAGTTGTAGATCTCATCTTTCCCTTTTCAAAAAGTACAAGAACATGATCAAATTCTTTTTGGATCAAAAGTTATGGTGTGGCAAAGTTAGCAAAAATCATTGATTTTCAAGTTATGCACCAAAGGCAAAAATTGCAAATTCTCCTTTCAAGGCCAATTCAGTCACCATATGGGCTTCTAATGCACTTAACATGATCATGTGACTTCTAAAAGTCAGATTTGAACCAAGGTGCCTCATGTTTCATGGCTTATGCAACAAGATTTTTCCATATGAACCAAAAGGTAACCAAGTTGCAAAACTCATGATCATGTTTCACCAACTTGCTGCCTTGAATGCTGGACCAAGCCTAGCCTTTCCCTTCACTTTGCTGCGCCAGAACCAGCCCATGTCCTTGCCTAGCACTTCACCATACCTCTCTTACACATAAAGTGGATTTTGAGCAAAAGTAAACTTACCAATCACTATAGGTCAGGTCACATCATCTGACCTATAGGATTATAATACAATATCCCTTGGCAAGCCAAAGATATGAGAAGGCAAGGCTGAAGCTCACTCATTCACAACATTCACAAAATCATCCCACATTGCACAAGCCTTCGAATTTCTCTACACAGCATACAAACACAAAAACCATCTTCACCAATCATCTCACCTTGCTCCATAGACCACCCAGCAACCAAGAACCAAGCCTGAAACAGCCTGGACACTCCATTGCCATTCCTCACCTCACTCTGCAGTTTCATTCGAAACTCTCATCCTAGCTCACAAACACACAAACAAACACTCCAGACCTTCTCCATTCATCCTCAGGATCACATAGAACCCATCACCATGACCTGAAACCTCCAGAAACACCATTGCCATTTCTGATCAAGCTTGAGCAGGAGCTTTCGAAACTCATCAACCAGCCAACTTAAACTCCTTTTGAGCATTCAAACATCTTCTGGGGACCAAGTGGAGGAGTTTGCACTGAAGGAAGTGACCAGAAAGTCTTCAAACTGAAAGCTTCAAATCTCAGGTAGCTTGAAAATTATTTTTCCAGAAATCATTTTTCTTGTTACAAACTTGTTCTTTGTGTTGTCCTGATCATCCTGATGTCTTTAGTTTTTGAAATGGCTTTGTTTTGAGCATTTAATTTGTATCTGAAACTCGCGTGCCCTAAAAATGTTTTGTTTCGATTCATGTGATTGAGGGAATATAAATGAGTTTTAGCTTGGGGTTTTGGTTCAGTGGAGTATGGGAAGGATTTCTGTTTGTTTAGATTTCATTTTAGTTGCGTTTTGGGGATTTTAGAAGTTTTCAGGTGGGGTTCCCACCGGAGAAGACGACCGGAGGTCTTCTCCGGCCACCTGAAAATGATTAGGGTGTAATCCCTGTGTTTAATGAAGTTTGAATTTGGTCCCTTGGATGTGTTGACTCGCGCGTGTTTGGACGCCCAGGATCATCCCATTATGCCCTAATCCCAGTTGACTTTCTTTAATCTGGATTAATTAATTCGTAAATCAAAAATTAGCTGAAGTGAAATCTAGGCCATTCATTAGCGCGCCAGTCAACCTTTTCATTTCAACTTTGAATCTGGATCATTGGATCAGATTACTTTCTCTTTTATTTTGTTTTATTTCATTTTCTTTCTATTTAATTTGTTTAATTTATTTAAAATAGCAAAAAATGTTTAAAAATTATGGAAATTTTTGTCAAGATTTTCATTATTTTTCAGAACACAAAAATATTTTTATTTTATTTTTTTTATCATTAAAAAAGTATTTTTAAATATTTAAAAGATTATTTTTAATTGATTAATGGGAATTAATTGATTAAAAATACTTTTAGGTATTTAAAAATTACAAAAAAATTCATGAAATGTTCTAAGACATTTAGAAACATTGTCCAACCTTCAAACCAAATTTCTTTTTTGATCTTGATGCACTTTAAGAATTTTTCATTGAATTAAATCATATTTTGTGCATTATTTTGATCATAAGTTCAAAAATTCATTTCTGCCTATTGGAGAAGGTTGAGACATTGATTCTTCTTGCATTGTGTTATGTTTAGCATGTATTTTCAAGGATAAAATGGCCATGACTTGTTTCCTCATTTTCTAATTGTTTGGCATTTCTTTTGTTAAGAACCCTAAAAAACCCTAATAACTTAGAAAATTCATATCTTGAGTTTGGTTAAGAGTTGGAACCTCCCCTTTGAACCTTGGTTTAGCATAGGATTAGGGTTTCTTTGAGTGCCATTTTCCATTTTTATCTTAGGGTTTTGTTTCTGTTTTGGACTTTTGTTTGATGTTTGATCCATGAACCCTGATTTGGGCTTCCATTTGCATCCTTCTTGCATTTCTTTGCATAACATGACCTGTCTTTGCATTTTGTGCATTCTTGTGATCCATTTGACATCTTAAGACATATATAAAGCATGTTTGATCATTGCATCTCATATTTGCCATGTCATTTGCCTTGTATGCTTCATAACTTTCCATGCTTGTTCATGCTCCTTAACTTGCATCATTTGCATTCATGATCTTGTATGAACATCTCCATGCCTTGTCTCATGTTTGCAGCACCTCATAACATCATAATCATCATCAACATGCTTCTGGTTTTGCTTAGCATCATACCATTTCATTTCATCTAGCATTGCATTGCATTTTCTTTCTAACATTTCAGGTGGTAAGTAAACTTGAGAAGTGAATTTGCCTTCACTTCTCATAACTTCTCTTCTCATCTCTCTTGCATCCATTGCTGCATTCTTACATGTGTTTGAGTTTGAGCTTGCTCATTCTTCTTCCTCCCACTTTCTTTCTTCAAGTGACTTGACTTCTTGAATGAAGCAAGTCACTTTGCTTCTCTTGATCCTGTTCATCTGCTTCCTGGTGGCTCCTTTGAAGACTTCTCTTGAAAACCTCACAAAACTTAGGAACAACCAAGCATGATAATGAATTAGGGTTTTGATTAGTCTCCCCTCATAGTTTTTACCTTTGTGTCTCTCTTTGAGTCTTCTCTTCTCATCTCATAATCAGGGACTAAACCCTAAAGGCTTTGAGACTTTGTGATTAAGCTTATGCCTGCATCCTTCTTTTAGGATGGAGTGTATAACTTCAATCCTAAGTGTCAAACCCTTAATGTGTTTAAATCTCTTAATTAATCCACTTAATAAATATCAAGACATCACACTTGTAACTTGGGCCTTGCATTAGGGTTCTAATTCTTCCTTAAGCGGTTAAGAAGGACTAACCCTAGTGTTAATGGACAAGTCCCCCTCAAGTTTGTCTTACAAACCATAAAATTCACTTCATCATCATACCATTAAATAAAATCCACTTAATCAAAGGTTTGTTTTGTCATGGGTTTAATCCCTAATCATGGATTAAGTTGAGGAGTTTTTCTCAACTTAAACATTCTCATCTATCATCCTTCTTTTAGGATGGTGTAATGGGTCTGTTTAATCCATGATTATGGATTAACCTCATTACTCGACACTAAACAAAATCACAAAAACATCTAAATAATCACAAGTAGGTTAATGATCTTAATCCTACACCAAAGGTGATTAAGTGTGAGAATCTGACTTCACACTTAAGGTACTCTCATTACCCCTAATCAGAGGGAAGATGTGATGAGTTTACTAACCCATTGGTTTAGGCTTAAGCTCATTAACTTATGACAAACTTCAAAAGCAATAAAAGACTGAAAACTCAAAAAAACAAACAATAATCGTCTCCTCCGGGATTCTTTTCTCATCATCTTCACTCACAATCGAGAACTTGCTTCTTCCGTCTAATGCAAGACAGTTAGCACCTGAGCCAGACAGGTCATACACTTGAGCATAGGCAAGCAAGCAGTTCACAAGTCAATTCATCTTTCAGTCTCTTTGGGTCGAACTACGGTGTTCTGACTTCCTCATTGCACGAGAGGATACGTAGGCATAACTTAACAGTTATCGAACAAAAGTCTCTGTACATTCCCCCTCTTTTCAGCTTCATTCTTTAGCCTCATGATCTTGAGCATTTCACTCCTGTTCTTACACTGACACATCATTATACACTTCACTTCCTTTACACTGACACCTGTACATATTGTTTTCCAGCCCTTTTGCACACAAATTGCACCGACACTACCCCATTAAAACACAAATCTTTTAAGCGTGGATCCCGTCGAGTACGACGGACAATCTGGGTGCTAATACCTTCCCAGGTTGTAACCAACCCCCTTTCTCAGTCTCTCTGGTTCGCAAACCGTCTTATCCATCTTTTCTAGGTTTATGCAGCATTGCCTTTCCTCCGGGATAAAAATGCCTAGCTGGCGACTCTATTCATTCTCCAGTGAGTTCACGGCTGTGTGTTCTCACTGTTCCCTTCGCCGATCGTTCGCGTCTGTACCTTCATCTGGACCCTGTTTCATTTGTCAGGAGCGACAACAAGCTTTTCAGGCAATGATACAGACGAATATCAACCACTGATACAGGCGAATACCAAGGTACTTCAAACACAGACGAGCATTTGGAGTAGTAATACAGACGAGTACCAGGATAATCAGCAAATCAACACATACAGATATAAGATAACACAGACGAGTGTTAGGGATGATACAGACGAGTATCCTAAACAATGCAGACGAGCTTCAAACAGATAATAAACACAGACGAGTGTCGGAGAATGCAGACGAGCAAATAAATATTAGATATCAAACACAGACGAGTGTTGGGGAGTGCAGACGAGCAACCACAAAGATTACATATCAAACACAGACGAGTGTTGGAAGGTACAGACGAGCAACAACAAAGTAATCATGGGCCACTACTGGGGAAAGCAAACAAGCAATACCAAAGTGATAACACAGACGAGTGTTAAGAGATGCAGACGAGCAGCAGTAAAGTATGAACACAGACGAGTGCTGAGAGATGCAGACGAGCGGCAATAAAGTATGAACACAAAAGAGTGCTGGAGAATGTTTTCCTGATGGTTGAGAATTCCTCAAATATCCACTGTTGGTGACAAGAATTCTGACAGATGAACTCCGTGGGGAATGGGCCTCCCAATGCTTGCTGGGTATACTCCATTGGGGAAGATAAACTGCTTGGGCCACCTGCCAAGACTTGGCTGGGGAAGGTTCTGCTTGGGAGAATGTGACGCCATCCTGCAACCTGCAACAACAGAAAACACAAGTGTGCCCCGGGGACTTGCTTGGTATGATCTGTTCATCCATCGTCACCCGACACTCAAAGAGGATTTCAAATGTTTCCCTGCAGTGTCATTTTTCAAATTATCACCATGTTTTAAATGCAATGCTATTTTTGCCAAAAATTCAGGACATTTTGCAAACAAAAATAAACACAACACAGCTTTTTGACTGAATATTCTTTTATTGAAAGGCCTCTAAATAGGCAAAGATTTTACATCAGGAAGCAACCACCTGGAAAGAGGTAGCCACCATAAAATTGAGAAAACAAACTATCCTAATGGCAATGGACGCGGCATCCCAATGAGTTCCCTTTCTGCTATGACCAGCATGTCTTCAAAACTCTCCATTCTTGCCTTTGCTTTCTGAGAGGATGAGGGGACTGATTCCTATGCTTCTGATATTGTCAGGTTGTACGAAATGATGATTTGGTTCAGATTACTCGAATCACAATTGTTCGCTTATTCCCTTATTTTGCGTGGATCGCCCTTTCGGATTTTCAATCCACCGGGATACCCTTTTTTTCCTGAGCTGTCCGATGTGGCTTTTCAACTCAGCGGGTGTACATTTTTTTTATTTTCCCTAACTTTTGCCCGAGCTTTTTATTCTGTTTTTAGCTCGCCGGGATGCCCTTTTCTTTCCTGGACTTTAATTCTGTTTTTGTGTCCAGCGGGTCTTTTTATGCGAAGTATTTTTTAACTGCGTCCGAGTTAACAGGAGACTGGAAATCTTCTCCATCCATATTGGTGAGCATCAGCGCTCCTCCTGAGAAAACTTTCTTCACTATGAATGGTCCTTCGTAGTTTGGGGTCCACTTGCCCCTGTGATCTGAACCTAGAGGAACAATCCTCTTGAGCACAAGCTTTCCCACTTGATACTCCCGAGTATGTACTCGTTGGTCGAATGCTCACTTCATTCTCCTCTGATAAAGCTGACCATGATAGATAGCCGCTAATCTCTTTTCCTCAATTAGACATAGCTGATTGTAACGAGCGCACACCCATTCAGCCTCATCAAGCTTCACATCCATCATCATACGCAATGAACGAATCTCTACTTCCACGGGCAAGACTGCCTCCATGCCATATACCAATGAGAAGGTAGTTGCCCCAGTTGACGTCCTGACTGACGTTCGGTACCCATGCAGCGCAAATGGTAACATCTCATGCCAATCTTTGTAAGTGACAACCATCTTTTGCACAATCTTCTTGATATTCTTATTTGCCGCCTCTACCGCACCATTCATCTTCGATCGGTAAGGAGAAGAATTGTGATGCTGGATCTTGAAGTCCAGACACAACTCTGTCATCATCTTATTGTTTAAGTTAGAACCATTGTTAGTAATGATTCTTTTGGGCACTCCGTATCTGCAGATAATGTCTCTTTTCAAAAATCTGGCAACGACTTGACGAGTGAAATTGGCATAAGATGCTGCTTCAACCCACTTAGTGAAGTAATCGATCGCGACCAAGATGAAGCGATGACCATTTGAAGCAGTAGGCTCTATCTTTCCGATCATGTCAATGCCCCACATAGAAAAGGGCCAAGGAGATGACATGACGTTGAGTGGGCTAGGAGGAATATACACCTTGTCTGCATAAATCTGGCACTTGTGGCACTTACGGGCGAATGAACAACAGTCTGCATCCATTGGAATCCAGTAATACCCCGATCTCAACAATTTCTTAGCCATAGCGTGTCCTCCTGCATGAGTACCGAAAGATCCTTCGTGGACTTCCTGCATTAACAGGCTTGCTTTGTGTCTATCCACGCATCTGAGCAAGACTATGTCAAAGTTTCTCTTGTACAAAACCCCGTCTGTATTCAAGAAGAAGCTAGCAGCAAGTCGCCTTAAGGTCTTCTTGTCGTTGGATGATGCCCCAGCTGGGTATTCTTGCTTTTCCAGGAATAACTTGATATCAAAGTACCAAGGTTTCTCATCAGACACTGCGTCTACAGAGAAAGCATGAGCTGGTGCGTCAAGCCTGGAAATATCAATCCTGGGCACATAATTCCAACACAAAACTTTGATAGACGAAGAAAGAGTGGCCAATGCGTCGGCAAATTGATTCTCATCACGTGGTATGTACTGAAGCTTAACTGTTGTGAAGAACGTCAACAGTTTTCTGGCATAATCCCTGTAAGGAATTAAATGCTCTTGATGCGTATACCACTTGCTGGTAACTTGGTTAATAACGAGGGCTGAATCTCTGAATATATCGAGGGTCTTAATCCGAAGATTAATAGCCTCCTCTATTCCCATTATGCATGCCTCGTATTCCGCTTCATTGTTGGTGCAGCCAAAAGTAATTCTGGCAGCGAAGGGAAAGTGAACACCTTCAGGAGTGATAAGAACAACACCAACTCCACGTCCATTGATATTGACTGCCCCATCAAACATCAGCTTCCATTTGGATTCAGGGTCTGGCCCCTCCTCTGGAAGTGGTTCCTCGCAATCGTTTGTTTTGAGGTACATGATGTCCTCATCAGGGAAATCAAACTTCATTGGCTGATAATCATCTTCAAGAGGTTGTTGTGCAAGGTAATCCGACAATACACTTCCCTTGATGGCTTTCTGAGAAGTATACTGTATGTCATACTCTGTTAAGATCATTTGCCACCTAGCAACCCTCCCGGTTAACGCTAGTTTCTCAAAGATGTACTTGACAGGATCCATTTTGGAAATTAGCAGTGTGGTATGGGTCAACATGTACTGTCTCAGTCGACGAGCAGCCCATACCAAAGCGCAACAAGTTTTCTCGAGCAGTGAGTAACGGGATTCACATTCGGTAAACTTTTTGCTAAGGTAATAAATAGCGTACTCTTTTCGACCAGACTCGTCATGTTGGCCTAGAACACACCCCATTGACCCTTCTAGCACAGTCAAGTACATGATTAAAGGTCTTCCCTCCACTGGAGGCATTAGAATTGGAGGCGTCTGCAAATATTCTTTTATCTTGTCAAAAGCTCTTTGGCAGTCCTCATTCCACCTGATCGTTTGCTCTTTTCTTAGCAATTTGAATATTGGTTCACACGTGGCAGTTAGATGAGATATGAACCGTGAAATGTAGTTCAACCTCCCTAAAAACCTGCGCACTTCTTTTTCTATTCTCGGTGCAGGCATATCTTGAATTGCTTTTACTTTTGCAGGATCCACCTCGATTCCTTTTTGACTAACAATGAAACCCAGCAGTTTCCCGGAACACACTCCGAAAGTGCACTTGTTTAGATTCAACCTCAGCTTATATTTTATCATCCTATCAAACAACTTCTTGAGGTTAACCAGATGCTCTTCTTCGTCTCGGGACTTAACAATCATATCGTCCACATAACACTCTATCTCCTTGTGTATCATGTCGTGGAACAATGTGACCATAGCCCGCTGATAGGTTGCCCCGGTGTTCTTCAAACCAAAGGGCATGACCTTATAGCAGAATGTACCCCACGGGGTAATGAACGTTGTTTTCTCCATGTCTTCCGGCGCCATCTTAATCTGATTATATCCGGAGAAGCCATCTATGAAGGAAAATACCGAGAATTGAGTAGTGTTATCTACCAACACATCAATGTGTGGCAACGGAAAGTCATCTTTTGGGATCGCTCTATTCAAATCCCGGTAATCAACGCACATCTATACCTTGTCGTCCTTCTTTGGTACAGGTACAATGTTAGCTACCCAAGGTGGGTAACTAGTCACGGCAAGGAATCCGGCATCCCATTGCTTTCGGACTTCCTCCTTGATCTTCATCGCCATGTCAGGACGCGTTCTTCTCAACTTCTGTTTCACAGGAGGACAGTCTTCTCTCAATGGTAGCTTATGCACAATGATGTCGGTATCTAACCCTGGCATATCTTGATACGACCAGGCAAAGATATCCACATACTCACGCAGCATACCAATCAGCTCTTTCTTTACTTCGGCCTGCAGACTGGCCCCAATCTTGATCTTTTTCTTCACATCTTCAGTGCCGATGTTGATGATCTCAATTTCTTCCTGATGAGGCTGAATAACCCGTTCCTCTTGCTTCAACAATCTGACCAATTCTTCAGGGAGTTCGCAGTTTTCCTCAACCCCTTCATCAGCTTGGTAGACAGGATTGTCAAAGTCATGCGTGGTCATAGCATGAACGTTATCAATGAAATCTGGATGATCAACACTGCACAGATGATGTGCTTATTTCATAATCTGTTTATTTTTAAAAGAGACACAAACACAAAAACCAAAAAGGAAAAACACATTGCCATTTTTATATTTTTTGTGAAAAATTTAAAACAAAAGAAAGAGAACACAATTTGTCTGAAAATGTCCTTTATTTCATGGTAAAATAAGTGCATAACAAACATGGTGGCCCATACAATGGATCCTAGCATCTTGGGCAGAATGTTGGATTTGACAATGCAGCATGATAAGAAAAGGAAACAAATAAATTACTTTGAGTGCCAGGTAACTTGGACAATGTCTTCAGCAGACCAGTTCTTCAGCTCCTCTCCGGGTGCACACGGATGAATCCAGTTGTCCCAGTCACCATCACTGTCTCCCTCTTCATTAGTTGCACAGATATGGTTGCGGTCGAGCATCCCTGCGCTTGTAAAAGTAATGGCTTTACCACTTGAAGACCAATTAGACCCACTAGGCTGATAACCCAAACCAAACTTGTCGTCTTTCTTCTCTAATTCCAGCAATTTGCCCCAGCCTTGGGCGCTTCCTGACTGAACCACTTCCTTCGTCTGCTTGTAGGAATGAATGAAGGTACTTTCTTTCTCATCGTTCTTCTCTACTGGAGTCAAAATGTTGACATTAATTGCTTCGAAGGTCTGACACAGCGTCTCGTGGATCTCTCCGTCCATCTCCACATATTTGAAAGTTGATAAGTGGCTCACGAAGATATCTTCCTCTCTGCACACAGTGATTACTTGGCCATCAACCACATATTTGAGCTTTTGATGCATGGTGGATGTTACGGCTCCGGCAACATGAATCCATGGGCGTCCCAACAAGCAGTTGTACGCGGGCTGAATGTCCATGACGTAGAAGGTACTTTTGAATACTTGAGAACCTATTTTCACAGGTAACTCAACTTCTCCAAACACTGACCTTCTGGACCCATCAAAAGCTTTGACTATCAAATCACTGGGTCTTAAGATGATACCAACAACATTAAGCTTCATCAATTCTTTCTTCGGAAGTACATTAAGAGAAGAGCCTGTGTCAACAAGGACATGTGACAAAACAACACCATTGCACTCCATAGTAATATGCAGTGCTTTGTTATGGTTATGACCCTCTGACGTAAGGTCCCTATCTGTAAAGCCCAGCCCGTGGCTCGCATTCACACTGCCCACTACAGCTTCCAGTTGATTAACAGTTATTTCTTGAGGAACATAGGCCATCTGCAGCACCTTCAGCAAGGCTTCTCTATGTGCGGGAGAACACATCAGCAAAGACAGAATTGAGATCTTGGAAGGTGTCTGGTTCAACTGTTCAACCACCTTATAATCACTCTTTTTAATTATGCGCATAAATTCCTCGACCTCCTTCTCAAAGGTCCCCTGTCCAGCAGTAGGAGTTGTTGTTTCTTCAGTCGCTGTTTGCTTTCCTTTAGCCTTTGCCGAAGCCTCAGCCTCAGGATCTTCTATCAGAACTGGGGGAGCAAATAGACGACCACTTCTCGTAAAACCTCCAACCCCTCCGACGTTCACTACAGTCGGGTCAACAGCAACTGACTTACTCTCCACTTTCTATCCTTCCACGTATACATCTGAGCCGTAATGCCATGGAATGGCTTTATCATCTGTATAAGGAACAGGCCCAGACACAATAATAGTCACAGGGCTGACTTCAGGAGCATAAATGGTCATAGGTTCTCTTCTAGCAGACATCTCAGCTGGATCATAAAAAATGGTTATAGTGGACACATCATCAACTTCATTATCAACTTTGTCAAAATGTAAAGATCCTTCATCAATCATATTCTGCAATCCCATCTTCAGGTCTTCACAACCATTCACTGAATTCACACACTTCTCACAATCAGAACTGCATCCCGGAGACACCTGTCCTTTCAACAGCCTCTCTTTCACTACCGACAGCGAAGTCTTCACTTCTTCTATACTCAGAATCAAACTTAACTTCTCACCACCCTCAACAACATTTATTCTAGCCCCTCCATGATTCAGAATAGGGTTTGAAGTAACATTTGGCGGTGGTGCGAAATTAATCGCCTTGGAGTCGATCAAATCTTGAACTTTGTGTTGTAGCGCCCTGCACTTCTCAGTTGAGTGCCCGGGTGCCCCTGAATGGAAAGCGCATCTAGCATTGACATCGTACCCCACTAGAAGCTCTCTAGGTGGTGGTGGTGCCAAAGTCCTTAGTTGTATCAAATTCAGGTCCAGCAATCTCGGTAGCAATGCAGCGTATGTCATGGGAATTGCCTCAAGCACCCTATTAGCTGGGCGAGTCTGCCTTGGCTGATAAGGTCTTTGTTGATAGTTGTTACGTTGTGGCTGTTGTTGTTGTTGTTGTTGAGGTTGTATCTGCTGCACTGGATTGGCAGGGATAGTGACTGCTGCCACTTGCTCGTATGATCTTCTATACCCTCGGCCCCATCCTCGGCCAAACACAGCATTGGTGTCACCTTCCCTTCTTCTCGAGGGTCCGCTGAAAGCTTTTCTTACTCCACTAGAACTGCTTGTACTCGTATCCTGAATCTTTCCCATCTTTAACAAAGTCTCTACCCTCTCTCCAGCAATTACTATATCATTGAACTTGGTAGCCGAACAAGACGCCAATCTTTCGATAAACACACCTTGCAAAGTCCCTATGAACATATCAGCCATCTCATTCTCCAGCAGTGGTGGTTGCACTCTGGCAGCGAGCTGACTCCACCTTTGAGCATATTCTTTAAACCCCTCCTTAGCAGTTTGAGACATGTTTTGCAATTGAGTGCGATTTGGAGCCATGTCCAAATTGTACTGGTATTGCCTCACGAAAGCCTCTGCCAGGTCCTTCCAGCTCTTAATGTTGACTCTACTTAGCTTCATATACCATTCCAAGGAGGCCCCAACCAGGTTGTCCTGGAAATAGTACATCCATAGCTTTTCATCATCAGTGTGAGCAGCAATCCTTCCTACAAAGGACTGAAGATGAGTCTTTGGACACGCTGTGCCGTTGTACTTCTCGAAAGTCGGGACCTTGAACTTGTAAGGGATTCTAACCCCTGGAACCAAGCCCAAGTCAGTAATGTCGAACCCCAAAGAGTTCTGAGATTGAACAACCTTGATTTGTTCTGCCATCTCCTCAAATTTCCTGTTCATCTCAGCCCCCTGACCTTCAGTTTCATCCAGAAGAGTGAACTGTTCGTCTTGACCGTCCATTTGTACATTGTTCATTCCATCATTGATTATGGTAACCCCTGGCTGTGCTACAGGGATTTCAACTTGACGGGCGCCCGCACCGTTACGATTACCTCCATCAGCAGTACCGTTGTTCTTGGCTTGACTATTTTCAACCAACTCACGCAGACGTTCCTGATTCTGACCCATTCCTGCCATAAGGGTCATAAAATTGTCCATCCTCAACCTCAAGTCAGCTAAATCAGCTTGCATTTGATCCATGACTCTCTCTGTTGACTCTTGTGGGATATCTGTGTGCGACTGGATGTTCTCGAACCTTTCTGGGAGCTATAGTGCCTGAAACAACAAGAACGTTAGAAACTGAAGCACTACCTGCAAAACAAACAAACACGTCATATGCATGCAATGTAACTGCTCATGTTCCCAAGTTTTAAGCATTTGCATGCCCCAGTTCTGGTATTTTACTCCAGACAGCCACTTTGAGTATTAACTTTCAGACTTTCTCTTTGAAGAGTGTTCAGATATTAGCAGTATCAAACAAACAAGCCTTGCACATTCAGAAATGATAATTTGCATATTAACACTGTATATCATGGACAACCCACTGTCGGCCAAAATTTAGAGCACAAATAAAAATATTCCCCAAAGGGTTATAAGTCATTACATGAATAAAAGACAAAGCAAATAAGCAAGACTCCTACAACAAGCCTGTAAGTAGTCTGAAATCAAAAAAAAAAAACTAAACTAAAGACCCAGGCTCTTCTGCAGCAACCTCTTCTCTGTTCTTCTTTACACCTGCTCTCAGCTTGAGCTCTTCAATCTCCTTCCGTGCCTCCTCCAAGGCTAGCTGGCTTTGTGCTAGCTGCTGAGTCTTTTCCCTCCTAATGATGTGGACTTGCTCCACCTCTTCCTTCTTAAAGGCCATTTGCACCTCGAAAAACTCTTCTTTCTCTTTAAACTTCTTCTGCTCTTCCTCCCTTTGGCCTTGCAACCAAACAATGGATTGGCGAGCTTCCTTGAGAGTCTTCAAAGTCTTTTTGCGTTCCGCTTCTCTTTTTGCCTCCATCATACCTAACCTGTGAAAGTGAGCTTCCCTTCCAGCAAAGTCTTTCTCCTTAGCTTCCAAAGAGGCTTGGATCTTCTGCAGCTTTCCCTCTGCTTCATTTTTGGCCCGGTTGGCAAGATGATACAGGCTAACCATTTCAGCATTCTCCACTCGAACTTCATGCAGCTGAGCTTCCAATTTCTTATACTCTTTAAGGGTGACAGTACTCTGGCTTGGAACTTCTTTGGGATAAAGTGGAGCTTCTACTGAGAAAGGCATGAGAACTTCTTCTACATGTTTCTGCAACCATGTAGCAAAAGGAGGATACATCTTGGGATCTACTCTGCCAAAGTCTTTCTTACCCTTCCTTATCCTGTGAGCCCAGGCCTGAGATGCTTGCAGAACTAACTCCTTGTTTCCTTCCACAGGAAAATACAAAGACTCAGCAAACTCTTCCATCTGTGGTGGATCTCTCAAAGGGTAAACAAATTGCTTTCTGACTAATGTTGGATGATAGCTGATCACACCCTTCCTTCCCAGCAAAGGTACTTCAGCAAATCTTCCATAACTGACCATCAACTCTTTTCCTAGCAGATCTCTGTCATATCCCCAGGCTATATCCTCAGCAGTTAACCCCATCAACCTTCTAGACCATCTCCACTCATCCCTCATTTCCTTGAAAGCACCTGATTTTGGCAGTTGTCTGGCAAACCACTCAGCAAACAATGAAGCATAACAGCTCACTGGTCCACCTCTACCTTTCTCATTCCGGTAATGAACGCGGTAGTAGAAATCTCCCAAGAGAGTTGGCACAGGATTGCCTTTGGCAAAGATAGAGATCACTTCCAAACTTACAAATTCTTTCTCTCCTGGGAACAAACTAGACCCATACACCATCAAAGCCAGCACAACACCAAAGTCACCCCATTTACCCTCTTTAGCATATTCCTCTGCCTCTGGTACGAGCACACTCCAAGGGAGTCCTTTGCCTTCACTATCCTTCAGAGCCTTATTGACTGTAGCAGCTGGTAAATGACAAACTTTGGCTATATCTTCTTCCTTAAGCACCACCTCAGACCCATAGAAAGGCAAGGTATCTCTGACTAGAACATTCAGAATGCTGGAAATCTCCTCCAAGGTAGGAGCCAAGATGTAATCTGGAAACACAAATCAACGCAGCAGGGGGTCATAAAACTAAAGCAAGGTATGCAAACTGTCCTTCTGGTCTGCAGTGGGTTTGTACACATACTTCAATATCTGGCCATATCTTTTCCTGAAATTTCCCAAGACTTGGTCATTCATCAGACCTGCTAATTTCTGAACACTTCTGACTTCAGGTTGAAGAAAAGTATGGTAAACATTCTTTTTCCTTGGAATTCTTCTGATTTCTGCCATCTGGAGATAAGATTTACCACAACTGGGAGCTGACTATGAACAATGACCTGAAAAATGGAAACATAAATAGTTAATGCAAGAATGATGCAAATGCAAATGCAATGCAGGCATATGATCAATCTAGGACCATCTGGATACTGGACACCGAACACAAGGACCCTCTGATCAACTGTCAACCAAAATCCTCTGAGTCACAACTCTCTGATAGAAATCTCAGAATCACAGTACCAAGAAAACCAGAACACCAGAACCATAGGACCAAAATCATAACAAGGACCACTGATAATGAGGGTATGTAGAGGCCAAGGGTTCCTGCAAACCTGTAAACCCATTCCCAATCTCACTGGTATGCTCCGGGTCATACATCACGGACTCTCAAAGCCGAATAGCAATAATACTTTCACCATTTCTGAGAAAGGGCACATGACCAAATCAGGGAATCGGTTTGGCATTATATACTATGCAGGGAGGCCTTAGATGAGTCCGAGAAAACAAGGTCATCCTATGCAAGTTCCAAGTGGGCCCTCGGATGCGAATGCGTTTGCCACACAATGTGGTCTGCCACTATCATCACTAGAGAGGGATGTTTCCACAAGGTTCTCAATGATCGATCCCCAGCTGCACATAACTGTCAAGGTTATGAAATGAGAGAGGAAGATCCCCAAATCAAGACATTTCCTAGACGGTCGCAAATCTGGGTGTGGAACTCACTACTACCCCCATGACAAGATCTCATGAGGCTAAAGTGGAACCACTCTAAGTCCTAAGGTGAACTCGAGCCGTGGTAATGAGCTCATCTCTCAGAAACAGTATCACCCAAACCCACCAAACAGAAAATCCAGTCCAGACAGTCCAGTAATAATATGATGCAAGAAATAAATACTGAAAACTGTAAATAAAGCTGTAAATAAACTGTAAATAAACAACAATAAAGATACAACACACAACAGCAAACAATCAACACCCAACGAAACAGAAACAAACAAGCGCTAGGAGAGACTCTCAAGGGAACCAGAGACTCTGGGTTCGATCCCCAGCAGAGTCGCAGGCTGTCGCTCCCCGGATTTCCAACCTGGTACAAACGCGAAAGTGGCGCGGAAAAGAATAGAGTCGCCAGCCGAGCAATTTTATCCCGAAGGAACGGGAATGGTAATGCTGCACAAACCAGAAGAAAGAAAAGGAAGGACACGGGTCCTGCGAACCAAAGAGACTGAGTTCGGGAGTCGGTTACGACCTGGGAAGGTATTAGCACCCAGATCGTCCGCCGTACCCGACGGGAGCCACGCTTGCAAAGAAACATGTTTCAAAGGGTGAAGAAATGAAAGCTGCTGCAAAGAAAAGGGATTGAACTGGACAAAAGAAAAGAAAAGGGAACTGAAAAAGAAATGAAAAGGAAAAATGTAGGGAAAATAAAGATTGTGCTCGAACGGGCCCTACCCCGCTGCCTACGTACCTCATCGGGAAAATGAGGATCAGAGACGCCGTAGTTCCCCTAACCAGGGGTAGAAAAGATTGCTTGTGTCTTAAGGCTTGAACTGCCTATGTCAATACTCAGGTGTTGCAGGCTCGGACGACGAGTGCGTAACCGTCTTGCAAAATGACAAGTAGGAGCAAGTTCGCGTACGGAGCGAAGGAGATGAGAAGAGAATTCCCGAAGGAAAGACGCTTATTGTTTGTTTGTGTTTTTTATGAATCTTTTTATGAGTGTGTCACAAGAGAGTGAACTCAAGTTCTTTTCCATGGAATGTGTACTTGTCACTACATTCCAAGATGGAATAATAGAACAAGTACACTCAAGTAAGGAGAAGATCCCCAAAACTTGAATCCAGAGATTAGGGCTTAAGCTCACTAACTCATTAACTTATTAAGTGTTTTTGGTATTTACAATGAAGAAGTGTTTTTTATGATTTTCTTGGTGAAGATGACATCTTGATCAGACTTGTGAATCACAAGATAAGCTTGTACTATCCCAAGATGGGAAGACTACAAGTATCTCATGGAATAAGGCTATTGCTCAAGGTATCACTTCAAACTTTATTAGGCGTTTTCTTTAGAGTTTTGAGATGAGGAGAGAAAAGAAACCAAAAGGATCACAAAGGCAAAAGTCTAATGGGGGGACTAATGAATCCTAAGTGTTGTCATGCATGGGAAATCCTAGGTTAGTGTGGTTTACTATCCTAAAGAAGAATGAAAGAAGAAGAGGAGAAGAAGAAAGAAGAATAGGAAAGGAGGGAATTAAGGCCTAAGCCTAACAATCACAAGGTTAGCACAAGTAAGAATAAGAAGAGAAGAGATGAGATTTGGAGATGTGGGAAACACATCCACACTTCTTACTTACCATAGCTCTTGAAATGGTTAGTGACACAAGCATACAAGAAAAATAAAGTGAACAAAATGTCATACCAACATCATACAAACAGAAATGAAGTCATACACACAAATGCTCAATGCAAAAGCAAGTCATAAGAATGAGAAAAGAATCACACAAGTCAATATGAGGCAAAATGAATCACATGGCAAATCAAAGTAAACTTGGTGAGATGCAAAGCAAAATAAACAAAACACAATCTCAAGGTGCAAGACCAGAACCCTAATCAAGTTAAAGAAGTGTTTAAGAAGCAAGAGAGGTTAAGAGAAGAGAAGCACAAAGCTAAGCAAACACATTATGGGAAGAAAGAAGCAAAGAAGTGAGATGGATGTACAAAAGAAAAAAAGGAACTTCAAAGGTAAGCAAATCACAAGATTTCCAAAACACAAACCCCAAACCAAGATCAGAAGGTATCAATACCCTAAGGAGACCCTAAACAATATGAAGAAGTTTGCACAATTGCCCTTCTAAGCTAAGGAGAAGACTTATGATAAAAAAGAAGCAAAATGGGACAAGTTAAGAACCAAAATTCAAATCAAATCAAATATGCACCCTAAAATTCCACAACTTTGGATAAGACATCCTCAAACATAATATAACAACATGCCAAAAGGATAGGAAGAAATTCAGAAGCTATGCAAGTCAAATGAGGGCTCAAACAACAACTAGGGTTAAGAAACTTCCATCACAAGTCAAGGACCAAAACCAAATGAACATGTTTCTAAAAATCAGAACAAAAATCTCATATGAAGTACACTCTATCAAGAGTCCAGAGCAAAAAGAACCACTCAAAAACTCAAAATGAGGACCAATATGGAAAATGGACAAGACAACATGCTTAAAAAGGGATTAAAATGAATTAATTAAATGGGGGAATTAATTTACACGTGTCAATTAAAAATAAATGGAAAATAAAAATACTAAAAATTAAAGAAAACTCAAATTAACATCCATGAATTATTTCATAATTTTTTGAAACTTAGAACTAATTTTAAAAATTAAAAAGCAAAATGATGTTATAATGAGATAAAAATAAAAAATAAAATAAAAGGATAAGGCTGGGAGGTGTGGATAGAAAGGAAATCAGTTCAAATGAGATGGGCCCAAGCAGAAGGGGGTGTGGATAGTGATTTTGGCCCATTGGGTCTGCGCAAGCACACAATTATAAGGGTGGAAATTCAAATAATACTGGAAAAAACAATGGCCATTGGATCAAGTGGACGCATCCTGGAAGTCAATTCATTAATTGACGTGGCAGAATGATTGGATCAGAGTGAAGACATACAATAGTTAACATGGGATGCGTGACATATTGAATAATCAGAATGGAAATTATAAAACAAAAACACGTGACCAGGAGCATCCTCATTAATTGAGGTGTCATAATCTCATGTGTCCAGATGACAAGATCCAAGGGTGCTGGAGCTTTCTTCTTCCTTCGAAACCCTAGCAAACACAGTCTAGAATCCGGTGACCGGAGCTAGGGCTCCGGCACCGGAAAATGCATAACATGAACAAAACTCAATAATAATTCACAAAATGCTCCAGATCAAACCATTAAGTCATCCTGAATTCAAATATGGCAATGAAATTCTCAATAGATCAAAGGATAGACTGGATCGAAAGCAAACAGGTTCTACCATGAAAAATCAAATCCACATATAAAGCTCAATAAGGCACCAAATTCAAATCTAAAGCAAGCAGAATCATCAGCACCAACAGAGGATCACAATGCACACTTCTATTTTCACTTCTAGATCTGAGAATTTTGAACTCACCTGAAACTTGCAGATCTGGAAATAGCTTGTGATAAGCCAAGAAAATGCTGCCAATCCACTCCAAATGCACTCTAGTTGCAAAATAAATGCAACTAGAGCCTTGAAAGTTGCTGGATCTAGGATCTTGAAGCTTGCTGCTCTGAAATGGCAAGGTGTTGGATCTTGAGAAATAGCTTGAACAATGGATGTATTTGTGATCCTGAGCTCTCAAGGATGAAGGATCTGTGGTTGGTTTGTGAAGAGAGCAAGTGTAGAGAAAGATTCGAAGGAATTTGAAAACTGAGCCAAAACTTGAGAGTGATGAAATGAGAGAGATCTGAACCCTTCTAAAACCCTAATTCTCTTTTATGCGAGCTTATGAGGCAATGCTGAAAGCATGAGGGTCTTTGCACGTGGGAAGAGAGAGTGTGAGAGATTTTGAAAAATTTGCAAATTTGTGGTGATAGCATGAAACACTCATGCACTGCCTTCTTTCTTGCCCATGTGCATTCACAATCTGATCCTTGATTTCAATCCAAAAAGATCCTGACCATTGGATGAAAGTATCACACAATTCTCATGATCATGCAATTTTTGCACTTAAGGAATAAAATTCTCATCATGCACGAATTTGGTGTAATTCTTGGAGAAAAATGACCTATTTGCATTGCATTATAACATTGTAACCTTATTTGGCATGTACCAACACCCAAAAATTAGATTCATGACTTTTTGCTCTTGTGTACAAATGAAAATTCAAACTTTGCCCTAGTTTTGCACCAATTTTCGAGGGTTCTATCTCCTTAACCATGAAGGCTATGAAAAAGTACTTGTACTTTTTGAAAATGGGAGGCTTTAATCTCCAAATTTCATGTTTGACTTTGGTCCATTTGAAGATTTTTTCACCAAGTTATGATCACTTGAAATTTAGGGCAAAAACTTGCTAAAAATGGCATTTTCCATAACCAACTTTACACCAATTAGCAAAACACCTCTAAACCTCATGATTCTTGATCTTTGAACTTGCCAAACCTCTTTTAACATTATAAGAACATCCCTTGGCTAGAAAAATGGGGTTGGACCCCTTGAAATCGCACAATTGACTTTTCTAAGGCACAATTGACCAGTTTCTTCATTTACAAGCAACTGAAGAAATACTTGACTTCCACAAGGAATTTTCTCACCAAATTTCATCCCAAGGATCCTCTTAACATGTAAAAGACTTTGCCCAAATGAAATGGCCAAAGTCTTGAGGTTTTCATGCTTGAAACTCAAACCCTAATTTGGGACCATTGTGTAGGAGCTTTGCCCTAGCCTGGATTCCCTGATGATCTTCCAACCTTCTGAGCTTTTGTGAATGAACTTGAACTTGTAAATGCAATGTAGAACCCTCATAGGACTTGTATGAATCCATTGGGACCCTTTTCATGGCTTGTGATGCTTCAAAAGACCTCCACAGATGATCATATGCTTAATGCTAGGTCATGAAGATGTTATGCCTCATCTTTCCATGCTAGGATGCCAAAAATATGATATGTTCATGATGAATATGATGTGATATGATGCTTAAAAAGAAGAGGGAAAATTTGGGGTAATCCTGTTACGCCAGGACTGGTAACCATTTTGACATTTATTCCCACAGTCAGGATTTTAAACCTCTTCAATACAGACGAGCATTGGATGATCATCAAGAGAAACACAGACGAGTGACATAAGTCAATGATACAGACGAGTATCAGACGATGATCCGAGAAACACAGACAAGCGTTTCAGGCAATGATACAGACGAATATCAGCCACTGATACAGACGAATACCAAGGTACTTCAAACACATACGAGCATTTGGAGTGGTAATACAGACGAGTACCAGGATAATCAGCAAATCAACACATACAGATATAAGATAACACAGACGAGTGTTAGGGATGATACAGACGAGTATCCTAAACAATGCAGACGAGCTTCAAACAGATAATAAACACAGACGAGTGTCGGAGAATACAGACGAGCAAATAAATATTAGATATCAAACACAGACGAGTGTTGGGGAGTGCAGACAAGCAACCACAAAGATTACATATCAAACACAGACGAGTGTTGGAAGGTACAGACGAGCAACAACAAAGTAATCATGGGCCACTGCTGGGGAAAGCAAACGAGCAATACCAAAGTGATAACACAGACGAGTGTTGAGAGATGCAGACGAGCAGCAGTAAAGTATGAACACAGACGAGTGCTGAGAGATGCAGACGAGCGACAATAAAGTATGAACACAGACGAGTGCTGGAGAATGTTTTCCTGATGGTTGAGAATTCCTCAAATATCCACTGTTGGTGACAAGAGTTCTGACAGATGAACTCCGTGGGGAATGGGCCTCCCAATGCTTGTTGGGTATACTCCATTGGGGAAGATAAACTGCTTGGGCCACCTGCCAAGACTTGGCTGGGGAAAGTTCTGCTTGGGAGAATGTGACGCCATCCTGCAACCTGCAACAACAGAAAACACAAGTGTGCCCCAGGGACTTGCCTGGTATGATCTGTTCATCCATCGTCACCCGACACTCAAAGAGGATTTCAAATGTTTCCCTGCAGTGTCATTTTTCAAATTATCACCATGTTTTAAATGCAATGCTATTTTTTCCAAAAATTCAGGACATTTTGCAAACAAAAATAAACACAACACAACTTTTTGACTGAATATTCTTTTATTGAAAGGCCTCTAAATAGGCAAAGATTTTACATCAGGAAGAAACCACCTGGAAAGAGGTAGCCACCATAAAATTGAGAAAACAAACTATCCTAATGGCAATGGACGCGGCATCCCAATGAGTTCCCTTTCTGCTATGACCAGCATGTCTTCAAAACTCTCTATTCTTGCCTTTGCTTTCTGAGAGGATGAGTGGACTGATTCCTATCCTTCTGATATTGTCAGGTTGTACGAAACGATGATTTAGTTCAGATTACTCGGATCGCAGTTGTTCGCTAATTCCCTTATTTTGCGTGGATCGCCCTTTCGGGTTTTCAATCCACCGGGATACCCTTTTTTGCCTGAGTTGTCCGATGTGGCTTTTCAACTCAGCGGGTGTACATTTTTTTTATTTTCCCTAACTTTTGCCCGAGCTTTTTATTCTGTTTTTAGCCCGCCGGGATGCCCTTTTCTTGCCTGGACTTTAATTCTGTTTTTGTGTCTAGCGGGTCTTTTTATGCGAAGTATTTTTTAACTGCGTCCGAGTTAACAGGGGACTGAAAATCTTCTCCATCCATATTGGTGAGCATCAGCACTCCTCCTGATAAAACTTTCTTCACTATGAATGGTCCTTCGTAGTTTGGGGTCCACTTGCCCCTGTGATCTGAACCTGTAGGAACAATCCTCTTGAGCACAAGCTCTCCCACTTAATACTCCCGAGTATGCACTCGTTGGTCGAATGCTCGCTTCATTCTCCTCTGATAAAGCTGACCATGACAGATAGCCGCTAATCTCTTTTCCTCAATTAGACATAGCTGATTGTAACGAGCGCGCACCCATTCAGCCTCATCAAGCTTCACATCCATCATCACACGCAATGAAAGAGATATCTGAATTGAAACTCCGGGCGGGGTTGAAAAGGTCAAAGGATCAGGATAAGCATAAGAAGCTAACCAGTGCCATTGCTACCAGGAACCTCCTCATCAGGACTATTACAGAGTACCCAGTGGGTCCAGTGACTGAGGCCCTCCTGAAGGAAGTCAGGGAGGATGACTTTGGATTAGATGTTTGACTTTTTGCTTGTACTTTTCTTTTGTTGTACTTTTCTTTTGTTGTTGTATTTTGACCCACTAGGGGGATGTTATTGTAATCAAACTATGTATTTTCACTCTTTGTAATATATCAGTTTGTATTATTTTTGGTGGGCTGTATCTATCTTTCTTCATCATCAGCATTTCCTCGAGGTCTGGAAAGGTCAAAACCAAAGAGCCAAACCGGATACCCTTGGAAGACAAATAAGCATATTGCATTGCATACTAACATTTTCTTTGTAGGTTTTTGTTTTATTACTGTTTCTCACTTTGTTGTGGTCTCAGGAAACATTGCTCGCAGAAGAGTGTTCCCTGTCAACAGAACACACCGGTACCCGACAATAAACAACCTTCCGGAACTCTAGATGGATCAAGTTCAGCAAGACTTGAATGAAGTAAGGGCCCAGATGGCCAATGAGAGGGTTGAGATGAGGAATCAGATGACCTAATTCATGACTATAATGACTGGTTTAGCTCAAAGCCAGGAAAGACTAAGGGAGTTGGTTGAAAAGGCAGACTCCTGAAGAACACCATCCAGGTACAGGAGGTACCAGTAACAACAATCACGTGCAGCCTCACACTGATCCACCAGAGTTTGGGCCTCATCTAAACCCAGAAATCAATGCCATAAGGAATACTCAGGGTAACACTGCTGGAGGAAGGGTCTTGCAAGAGGATCCTCAAGAAGAGCAGTTTACAGTGGTAGGGGCTGGAGAAGAAGTTTACGACCGTCGATTGGATGAGATTTCAGAGAAGCTGAGGTCACTTGAATCCCAAAATTCCCTAGGTTTTGATGTAATGGAGATGGGACTGGTGGAAGGGGTGAGAATTCCTCACAAGTTCAAACCCCCGTGTTTTGAAAGATATAATGGCACATCCTGCCCACGCACCCACCTTCAATCATTCTTGGGAAGGTTAAAAGCATACACCATGGACGAAAAGATATGGATGCTTTACTTCGAGGATAGTCTAACAGGGGCATACCGAGAATGGTATTCCCATTTGACTAGAGCCACAGTAAGGAACTAGAAAGACTTGGCTGAAGCTTTTATCCGTCAGTATCAGTACAACTTGGACATGGCCCCAAATAGGACCCTCCTAATGGGAATGTCAATCTTCCCGTGAAAGCTTCAGGGAATATGCCCAAAGGTGGAGGCAACTGGCTGCTGCAGTTCAACCCCCTATGTCTGAAAGGGAGATGGCAGACATGTTCATGAATACTCTCCAAGGAACCTACATTGACAGGTTGGCTGCATTTTCTTCTACCAGCTTTGCAGATGTGGTGATAGCTGGGGAAATAATAGAGAGCCTATTGAAGATGGGAAAGATCTCCGATAACGGTGTCAGTTCAAGCAGTACAAGAAAACCATTTGCTGGGCCCCGTAGATCCGGTGAGACAAACTATGTGCACATGGGAAGATGGAGACCCCAATACTTGCCCAGAACAATTGCTGCTGTTACTATCCCTGCTCCACCTCCTCAGTATACTCAACAACCACAACATTTTCCTCAACAACAATAGTTTACGCAATAGAGATCGTACAACAATAAAAACAACAATCAACAACAACGCTCGTTTCAACAACGGCCATCTCAAGTCAACCGGGTAATTGACCCCATTCCAATGTCGTATGCTACTCTGCTGCCACAACTCCTAAAGCTCAATCTTGTTGATTTGAGGACATTGGCTCCACCTGATCCTCAAAACCTTCCTAGAAACTATGATGTCAATGCTAGGTGTGCTTTTCATTCCAACGCACCTGGTCACTCTACAGAAAAATGCAGAGCTCTGCATATGAAGGTTCAGGATCTGGTAGATTCAAAAGCCCTGAACTTTGCACCACCTCCTAATGTAATGAAAAATCCTATGCCAAGCCACAGTGGGCCAAGGTTTAATGCTGTAGAAGATGGCTCACCCAAGAGTTTAATAGAAGACATTGCATGTATTCAGACACCTCTGGCAGAGGTTAAAGCCCAACTTTTAAAATGCCAAGTGTTTCCAGGTTGTGAGGCCTGTTGTGAATTATGCAAACTTTCTGAGAATGGGTGTGCTAGCTTGAGGAGTGGAATTAATGGCTTGATCAAAGAAGGCATTCTGCAAATTACAACCACCACTTCTACAACACCAACAACTCTTTTGACAACAACAAGTGAATCTTCTACAAATGCAACAACCATCTTTCCTATTGGTTCTTCTACAAATGCAACAACCATCTTTCCTACTGGTTCTTCTACAACTGCAGCAACCATTGTTCCAACTGATTCGGCTACAACTTCAGCAATCATTCCATCTATCACTTCAACACACAACAATTCGTTTGCACTAGCTACTACAACTTCAGCAACTGTAAACAATGAGGTTTCCACTGTCACAATTTATTATGACCCGACAACGGTTCCAACTTCCAACAACTTTCAACAGTCTCCACAGTCTCAACAAAGCTTCAATTTACCTCCACCAACATCCTCCAGAGGTCCTGTTACTATTTTCTATGACCCACAGACTATTACAGTTCCAACATCTGTTGCAGTAAGCCCAGTCACCATCACGGTGCCCGAGTCGATTCCATATGACAAAGACAGTGTTGTACCATGGCATTATGGTGCTGACCTGTACTGCAATAGAGAAAAAGTCCTTCTTGATTCTCCAGTTCTCACTCCCCAAGTGGATAATTTTGGCGGAGGCGGAGGCTTCACCCGAAGCAGACGTCTCTTCGCTTCACAAGTCCCTAGAACCAACACTGAGGCAGAGGCTGTTGCCAGAGCCAAAGGGAAGAGTGTGATACCGGAAGAATCTGCACCAAAAGAAACTCACATATCATCCTTCGATCAAGATGTGGATGAGTTTATGAGGATTAGTAAAAGAAGTGACTATAAAGTAGTGGACCAGCTCCACCAGACTCCTTCAAAGATCTCAATCCTATCACTGTTGTTGTGTTCCGAAGCCCATCGGGATGCACTACTCAAAGTTCTGCACGCTGCCTACGTGCTAGAAGAGATCACTGTAAATCAGCTGGAGACAGTGGTGTCAAATGTCAATACTAGCCATGGGCTAGGTTTCACTAATGCTGATTTAACTGCAGAAGGACGTCTCCATAACAAAGCTTTGCACATAACCCTGGAGTGCAAAGGAGCTGTACTATCTCATGTTCTTGTAGACATTGGGTCCTCACTCAATGTATTACCCAAGAAAGCCCTTGTCAAGCTAGAGTATGATGGGATAGCTCTCCGGGTAAGTAACCTTGTGGTCAGGGCTTTTGATGGCTCCAAAAGATCTGTTCTTGGAGAGGTGGAGCTTCCAGTGATAATCGGTCCACAAGTCTTTAAGACCATTTTCTATGTGATGGACATACAGCCGACATACAGCTGTTTGCTAGGTCGACCATGGATTCACGCCGCAGGCGCAGTAACGTCGACCCTTCACTAGAAACTGAAGTATGAATGGGAAGGACAGATTATCACCATCTGTGGTGAGGAGGACATATTTTTTAGCCATCTGGCTACATATAAATATATTGAGATGGATAGTAAAATCCATGAGACAATGAGCCAAGGGTTTGAGGCTCTAAATGTCAATGAGGCTACTGAAGTATTTGCTGCATCCCAGGAAGACAGGAAGGGTACTTCAATTGTTTCCTATCAGCAATCCCGGAAGGTTGTTGAAGATGGTAACGCTCAAGGCCGGGGCAAGCTGCTGCCAGTGGAAAAGAAGGAAGATAGATTCGGTTTGGGTTACAGACCATTCCGACAAGATCAATCAGAGGCTGCCAAGGAGCCCAAATTCATCAGTGGGGGGATGCTCACCCTAGATGCTGTTAATAATCTGGAAGACGAGGAGGAAAGCGACCACAACCTGGAGAGCTGGATACGTCCAAGGATCCCGGGGAACCAAGTACTTAACTGGTCTTCCCAGGAAATTATAAGGGTTACTCCTGCAGAGTAATTATTATTTCCTGTCTTTTTTAGCATGCATCAAGTCTTGCATCTTGCCCAAGGTGTCAGGACTCATTTTGTAATAGGGCCATATTATAATTTTGTGCAAATGGATTAATCAATGAGTATCGAACATCTTTTGCAAACGAGTCTCTTTTTTGCTCACTGTCTTTTCATTTTTCACTTTTGTACAAAACAATAAAATGGCAATGTTTTCAAAATAAATAACTTCATTTTCACTTTTTCTAAACAAGATTAAAATTGGTCGCTAAAATGAACCAATCTCAACCCTTGCAGAGATTATCCTCCAGATTGCACCGACAACAGCACTGCTATGACCTTGTATGACTTCGACAATCCAATTAATCAAGCCGATGAAGGGGTTGAAGAAGACTATGAGTTACCTGAAGAGTTAGCCAGGTTGTTGAGGCAAGAAGAGAAAGTGATTACTCCTCATCAGGAGGAAGTTGAAACAGTTAATCTTGGTACCGAAGAGGACTTGAAAGAAGTGAAGATTGGGGCCAGTCTGCAGGCGTCAGTAAAAGAACAGCTCATTGATATGCTTCAAGAATACATCGACGTCTTTGCTTGGTCCTATCAAGACATGCCAGGTCTAGATACGGACATTGTTATGCACAAGCTGCCTTTGAAAGAAGATTGTCCTCTAGTGAAACAAAAGTTACGCCGTACTCGTCCAGATATGGCCATGAAGATTAAGGAAGAGGTACAAAAACAGTGGGACGCCGGTTTCCTTGCTGTAACTAGTTACCTTCCGTGGGTCGCTAATATTTTACAAGTGCCTAAGAAGGATGGAAAAGTAAGGATGTGTGTGGATTACTGGGACCTGAATAGAGCTAGCCCAAAGGATGATTTCCCATTACCTCACATTGATGTATTGGTTGACAACACGGTTCAGTTCTCAGTATTCTCATTCATGTATGGTTTTTCCGGATATAATCAGATCAGAATGTCACCCGAAGATATGGAGAACACTACCTTCATCACACCTTGGGGCACATTTTGTTATAAGGTAATGCCTTTTGGACTGAAGAACGCTAGTGCTACTTATCAACGGGCTATGGTAACATTATTCCACGACATGATCCACAAAGAAATTGAATGCTACGTGGATGACACAATTGCCAAGTCCCTCACTGAAGAAGATCATCTGGTAAATCTGTTGAAGTTGTTCAAGCGTCTGAGAAAGTATCAGCTGAAGTTAAACCCCAAAAAATGTACATTCGGGGTGCGGTCCGGTAAACTGCTGGGATTTATCGTAAGTGAAAAGGGAATTGAAGTTAACCCTGACAAAGTCAAAGCCATTCAAGAGATGCCTGCACCTAGGACTGAAAAGGAAGTTCGGGGTTTCTTAGGTAGATTGAACTACATATCAAGGTTCATATCTCATCTTACTGCAACCTGTGAACCCCTGTTCAAATTGTTAAGAAAGGAAAAAACAGTCAGGTGGAATGAAGATTGTCAGAAGGCTTTTGACAAAATCAAGGAGTACTTACAAGAACCTCCAATTCTTATGCCGCCAATTGAAGGAAGACCTCTAATAATGTACCTGACAGTATTAGAAGGATCAATGGGGTGTGTGTTGGGCCAGCATGACGAGTCTGGTCGAAAAGAGTATGCAATATACTACCTAAGCAAAAAGTTTATCGACTGTGAACAACGTTATTCACTGCTCAAGAAAACTTGTTGTGCTTTAGCGTGGGCTGCTCGCCGACTAAGATAGTATATGTTGACTCACACTACTTTATTGATTTCAAAAATGGATCCAGTCAAGTACATATTTGAGAAGCCAGCACTTATCGGAAGGGTTGAAAGATGGAAAATGATCCTGACAGAGTATCACATTCAGTACACATCTCAAAAGGCCATCAAAGGCAGTGTACTGTCTGACTATCTAGCTGAGCAACCCATTGATGATTACCAACCCATGAGATTTGACTTCCCTGATGAAGATATCATGTTCCCAAAAGCAAAAGATCATGAAGAGCATGTTCACACTGAAGGGCCTGACCCAGAAGAAGAGTGGACTATGATGTTTGATGGGGCTGTCAACATGAATGATCGTGGAGTTGGTGCAGTGCTCATTACACCTAAAGGAGTTCATATGCCTTTCTCGGCAAAACTCACCTTTGCATGCACTAACAACGAAGCTGAATACGAAGCCTGTATCATGGGTCTTTAGGAAGCCATTGACCTCAGGATCAAGACTTTAACGTTATTCGGAGATTCAGCTCTGGTAATCAATCAGACCAACGAAAAATGGTATACCCACCAAGAGCATCTGATCCCATACCGTGACTATACGAGGAGATTATTGACTTTCTTCACAACAGTCAAACTTGAGTACATCCCTCGAGATGAAAATCAGTTTGCAGATGCTTTAGCTACCATCTCTTCCATGATCAAGGTTCAAGCTGCAAATTATGTGCCTCAGATTTCGGTATCCAGACTAAACCGACCAGCGTACGTATTCTCTGTGGACATTGCTAAAGATGATGAGCCTTGGTTCCATGACATCAAATGCTTCTTAGAGGATCAAACATACCCACCTGGGGCATTATCCAATGATAAGAAGACATTAAGAAGGCTGGTTGGTAGTTTCTTCCTGAATTCTGATGGTTCGTTATACAAGAGAAATTTTGACATGGTTCTTCTCAGATGTGTTGACAAGAGAGAAACAGACTTGCTGATACACGAGGTGCATGAAGGATCCTTTGGTACCCATGCTGGAGGACATGCAATGGCTAAGAAATTGTTAAGATCAGGTTACTACTGGATCACAATGGATGCAGACTGTTGTGCCTATGCCACAAAGTGTCACAAATGCCAGATCTACGCAGATAAAGTGCATGTGCCTCCAAATCCTTTGAATGTAATGTATTCACCTTGGCCCTTTGCCATGTGGGGCATTGACGTGATTGGAAAGATTGAACTGACTGCTTCAAATGGCCACAAATTCATCCTGGTAGCCATTGATTACTTCACCAAATGGGTTGAAGCAACTTCGTATGCAAACGTCACCAGACAAATGGTAGCCATATTTTTTAAAAGAGACATCATTTGTCGATATGGAGTACCCGAGCGAATCATTACTGATAATGGTTCCAATTTGAACAATAAAATGATGGCAAAACTGTGTCGGGACTTCAAGATCCAACATCACAACTCTTCTCCTTACATTCCAAAGATGAATGGCGTTGTTGAGGCAGCTAACAAAAACATCAAGAAGATTGTGCAGAAGATGGTGGTTACTTACAAAGACTGGCATGAGATGCTACCATTTGCCTTGCATGGGTATCGAAACTCAATTAGAACATCTAATGGGGCAACACTGTATCAGCTTATGTATGGTATGGAGGCAGTCCTACCTATTGAAGTTGAATTACCCTCCTTACGGGTGCTGATGGATGTCAAGCTGAATAAAGCAGAATGGGTCCGGTCTCGGTACAATCAACTAAATCTAATCGAAGAAAAGAGATTAGCTGCAATATGTCATGGGTAGTTATACAGAAAAGAATGAAGAAAGCCTTAGATCAGAAATTCAGACTTCGGGAATACCAAGTTGGAGATCTTGTGCTGAAAAGACTCCTTCCTCCTCATACAGACCACAGGGGCAAATGGACTCCAAATTACGATGGTCCATTCATAGTAAAGAAGGTCTTCTCTGGTGGAGCACTAATGCTCACTACTATGGATGGTGAAGATTTCTTATCCCCTGTGAATTCAGATGCAGTTAAAAAATACTTGGCATAAAATGACCCGCTGGACATAAAAATAGAATGTAAGTCCAGGCAAAAATAGGGCATCCCGGCGAGTCAAAAACAGAATAAAAGACTCGGGAAAAATAAGGGAAAATTAAAATAAAATGTACATCCGCTGAGTTGAAAAGCCGCATTGGACAGCTCAGGCAAAAATGGGTATCCCGGTGGATTGAAAACCCGAAAGGGCGATCCACGCAAAATCAGGGAATAAGCGAACGACTGCATTCTGAATTCGTATGTATCACTTACAACATGGAAAGCTTTGAAAGGTTAAAGCATTGGTCAGAATCAACCTTCCCCAGAAAGAAAGATGAGAAGAACGTCAAGGACATACGGGTCATAGCAAGGGAAGCTCACGGAGCGTCGTCAACATTGCCAACACTTTTACTTTTTCAATTTGTAACAATCTCCTCATCCCAAGGGATTTGTTTCTTTGATTGTATCTGCCGATTCAGGGCACCCAGATTAATAAAATCAGAGTTTTCAGTCACACCTTGTTTTACACATTTTTGTTTCGTTTGCAAAATGTCCAATATCCATGATATAATGTTTGCATAAAAACAAATGAGCCATTCTTAATAAATGCTCGCAGGAAATGTATTTACTTTCAGGAATATCTAACTCCTATAAGGGAATCTGGTAAGGGATACCTCAGGACACTTGTGCGTTTCTTTGTCTTAACAGGTTGCAGGTATTCAAATACGCCACATGGGGCATGCAAGGCACCTTTCCCCATCACATCTTCTCCAAGCAGCATCTGAAAAGCTTTTTCCCCAGCGGAGTTGTCAAAGCCTCTTCATCCCCATCCGGGATCCCCATAGATATATCTAGGAAGATCGTTCAGTGATCTTTCCTCCCCCATACGGAGTACCAAGTCTCTCAAAGACAAAAGAATCATCTCCCCGCAGAGTTCCAGCCGCTACCCAGAAGAGCAATGCCTGAAACTCTCACACAACAAAGTGATGGAAGCTTTCTCATCCCCAACTGGGTTTTCTCCTTACTGAATAGATTTATCAGTAATCTATTTCCCCAAGCAGAGTTGTATATATTATCATATCTACCAATGATCTCATCCCCAACTGGGATATCCTTCCAAACAGATCAGCCAGAGATCTCCACAACAGCGGGATTCGAATCCCGGATCGGTTTCTTTTGTATAATCATAACATTCACATCATTTTTCCCCACAAAGCGTAGCATTCCGTCTAATGCGGAGCATTACGGAAAAAATCAAACATTTGCATGATCATAAGTCAGTTTCAAAAAAAGTCACCTGTAAATACCAACAAGTACCACATCGGCAATATGAATATAAAAGCTCACATCCCTTGCAAATAAAAGCCAAAGCGTCCCCTTTGCACTCTCCCCACAAATACATGTTCATACATACCTTTCCGACACTCGTCCGTGTCATATTATTCCCCTGCAGATATAAACCACAAACATCCTCTGTGATTACAGATACCTATACACTCTTTTGACACCCGTCCGTGTCACCACTCCCCAGCACGATTGCCAAAACACTTGTGGCCAATCCAAGCACTTATTCATAACAGACTCCTTTCGACACTCGTCCGTGTCATCCTATCCACACAGGTCACCATAACACTTTTTACACTCTCATACACGGTATTTGTTCATAACTTATACATTCTCTTTTGACACTTGTTCGTGTCATAATTTCCACAGCAAGTTGAACACCCGTCCGTGTCTTGCTCACACTTTAGCAACAAATCAATACTCACTCATACTTATACAGAAGTCTTTGATACTCGTCCATATCTTATTTATATATCACTCCTCAATAGATCCAACACTTGTCAGTGTTCTTTGTTAACCAGTTGGTACTCGTCCGTACCATCATCTCTGAACACGCGTCAGCGTTTGTTTCTACCGATACTCGTCCGTATCACGGTCTTAAGGATGCTCGTCCGCATCTTTAATCTATACACAGTGTCAATCACTTATACCTTTTATTCTTGAGTGTAAGCACTCGTCCGTGTTTACCATCCCCCGACAGAACAACTTTTCTTCTATCCGACATTCGTCCTATGTCGTGATACTTCCGGCAGCCGTCCCCTTCCAGGTGATCGTCCTTCACCTTTGTATGACCGTCCCTCATCCTTTCCCCAACAAAGTTTCCATTATTGGAACCCTTTTTCTATCCGACATTCGTCCTATGTCGTGATAAGGAGCAGCCGTCCCCTGCTAGGTGATCGTCCTTCACCTTTTGATGACCGTCCCTCGTCATTTTATCTGATGGCCGTCCCCATCGTTGATCTTGTTATCCGATATTCGTCCTATGTTGTGATAAACCCCGAGAGCTGTCGTACCAGGCTAGGTGATCGTCCTTCACCTCTTGATGATCGTCCTTCATCATGCTTATCCGATGGCCGTCCCCATCGTCGACTTTTTCTATCCGACATTCGTCCTATGTCGTGATAAAGAGCAGCCGTCCCCTGCTTGGTAATCGTCCTTCACCTTTGATGACCGTCCCTCATCATTATTTCATTTATTCTTTAACCCGATGGCCGTCCCCATCGTTGTTTACCTTGCTTTGAAAACCTGATGGCCGTCCCCATCATTGCCTTTACTTCAATACCCATAGAATCTTGTTTCTTTACTTGATGGCCGTCCCCATCATGGTCTCTTTATTTCCCCAGCTTGTCGGTCGTCCCCGTCATTGCTTAGCTTACCGCTTTATCCCCAACAGTCGTCCTCTGCTCGATGGTCGTCTTCCATCGCCCGCATTTTGATAATCATACTATACTTTATTTTACAATTTATATCTCGTTTCTTCTTCTCCCCAGTGAGTGCAAATTTTGGACTGTCTTTGGTATTCAACCACAAGTTATCTTGTTTGTCTGTTAAGCCAGGCGCTTACATCCTGCACAACTAACTCATGTTTGAATAGGGGTAGCTGTAAACACCCCAAATTTTCCCTCACTAATATCACACCATGGCTTGTGATCTTTCATGTTTGCATTAGCATAAGCATTATATCTCATATTGCATTCTTGTTTCATTTGCATAGTTCAAATTCATCTGCATCTAGGGTTTGTGATCTGAGCAATCCAGGGATCCATCTGAGCCACTCCAAAGGCCTCCAATCATTCCAATAGGGTCCATGTGTGTTCTATCATTATATTATATCCCTTAAAGACCAAGGAAGTCAAGAAATCACAAGAACTGGCAAAGCATGGAAGCATAGCTAGGGTTTCACTGCACAGATGACCTGAAATTAGGGTTTTGGTTTCAGAGGCCATAACTCCAAATTTTTTGGTCTTTCTTGTTTCTAATAGTCTCAATATGTTATAAGGATCACATGTACCAAGTTTTATGAAGAAATTCATTGTGGAAGTCATTTGTTCACTGGGTAACTTCTTGAGCAAGTCAGAGCAAAATCAGGGCATCTGAGGCCCCCAACAATGGAACCAACGTGGATTTTTCATCAAATTGAAGTTATATGATCTTTATTTGATCATTTAAGTGCTTGGAAGTTCACAAAATTGAAGGAAATTGAGCTAAACCAAAATTTGCTAAAAATGGAAATGACTTATAATGGAAACTTTCCATTTTGGGAAAGTTCTTCAACCTCCTCTTTCTCAACCAAAAATGCTTCAAATGAAAAATTGTTGGTCATGAAAGTTGTAGATTGGATCATTCCCTTTTAAAAAAGTACAAGAACAAGTCCTAATTCATTATAGAACTCAGGTTATGGCTTGACAAAGTTGGAAAAAATCACATAATTTTCACTTTCACACCAAAGAGGATTTTTTGCAAATTCACAAATCAAGTCATTTTGTGACCTCTAATCACTCTCTAAGCATCATACCAACATAATGCAATGCTTTGTGACCAAAATTTCCCAAAGAATCATTCCATTTCATGCCTTGAACTTCAAGAAATTCAAAAGGGGCCAAAATTCCTCAAAATTGCAAAATGATACAAAACCTCTCATACACTTGCTTCATCACCCCAAAACATTTTCCATGGTCCTCCTTGATCTTTGTTGAGCCAGGACATGCCAAAAACCAGCTGAAACATGAGCCCATACCTCAAGTACAAGTTATGTTGACATTTTGGAAACTTGCCCATACCAATCACCAGTCCACCACCCACTTTTTGACCTATCAAACAATGTTATGTGGATCAAAAGCAACTCATAACATACATCACACAAGCATGAAACCTCAGAATCACCAAGTTTCTCAAAATCACCCCAAAAGCAAAAATCTTTGAAACTTTCTGTCCAGCCATCAAACTTCAAAACAAACTTCACCATTCATTCAGAAATGATCCATAGAGCATAAACCAACCATCAAACAAGCCTCAAAGCCCCCTACACAAAACACGATTTCTGGCCAGCTGAAGAACAACCACTCAAACCAGCCATTATAAACTCCTTCCAAGCATCACAGCATCACCAGGAGGATCATTGGAGTCATTTTGCACCAAAGAGGAGGCCAGATAGCTCAGATTAAAGAAGCTCCATCTCAGGTATCCTCAAGAACAAATTTTCCAGAACTTGTTTTTCTTGTTATAGAAATGTTCTTTATGCTTTGCTGATCATCATGATGTGTTTACTTTTGAAAATGGTTGAGAAATAAGCTTGTATGCATGCTCTGAAACTTTTGCAGTTTTTAGGTTTTGATTCGTATCCTTTGATTCAGCCATTAGAAATTAGTTTTGTGGTTAGATTCATGCTTAGGGAGGTGTGGGGAAGTGATCTGGAGCTTTAGAGCTCCTGAAATGGCCTAGGGAAGAAGTTAGGTTGAGGGTCCTGCCGGAGAAGATGACCGGAGCTAGCTCCGGTCACCTGAAAATGTTTACGGGTGAGATTAGGGTTAATCCAGTCAGTTTGAATATCAACCGTAGGATCCTGTTTAGCGCGTGTTTGTAGGGTCCAAATTGATTCACTTAAACCCTAATTCAGTTTAATTAATTAAATTAGGTTTAATTAATTAATTAACTCAGTTTAAATTTGGACCATTGGATAGTGCGCGTGGTCTTCCCTCCAAACCCCAGTTTGAATCTGATCCATTGGATCATTTGACCAGCCCCTTTAATTCATATTTTATTTCATTTAATTGCATTTTTCTTTGCCAATTTATTTAAAATACTTAGAAAATTCCAAAACTATTTTTCTTCTGCATTTTGACTTCAAATATTTTTCTCCACCCAAAAACATTTTTATTTTTATTTTTTACATTAAAAAATCATTTTAAAAATATTTAAATGTTTATTTTAATTAATTAATAGAAATTAATTAATTAAAATACCATTTAGGTTTCTAAAAATCACAAAAAAATTCAAATTGCATCTTAGGACATTTAGAAACATTGTCAAACCATTCATACAATTTTTTTTTTGGTTTTGATCCAACTTTGACATTTTTCTTGAATTTAGGGTTCATAAAAATCCTTTTTTTGAACCCTAACTTTGAAAATTCTTTTCTACCTAACTATGAAGGGTTTGATATTGGTTCTTTTTGCATTATTCTCCATATAGAATGTAGTTTCTAGGATATTTTTGCCAAGAATTTATCTTTCATTTTCAATTTGATTTTCATTTTTCCTCTTAAGGTACCCAAAAACCCTAGTTAACTTAGAAAAATCACAACTTTCTTTAGGTTAAGAGTTAGGCCTTCTCCTTTGGGGTGTGATGTCATATGGGGTTAGGGTCCCTTTGAGTTCATTTGCAATTTTTTATCATGTGATTTGCTTCTGTTTTTGATATTTGCATCTCATCCTTTCATGTAACCCTAATCTTGCATCCATACTTGCATCTTACATTGCATTGCATGAACATGTGAACTTTCCATGACATTCTAAGTATTTGTATGCCATATTATACATCTTAATACATTGCTTGAACATTGATTGATCATTTCCTCATTCATTTTCTATGCTTTGCATCCATTTCATTTCATAAGTATACATGTGTTTTCATGCTTCCTACATGCTTCATTTGCATTCTTTCTCTTTGTATGAACATTCATAACACTTGCCATGCCTTTGCATCATATCATAGAACCATTTGCATCATGTGTTTGCTTCTGGTTTTGTTTTTACCTTTGCATATGTTTCATTTTCATTTCATTTCTTTCCTTATGCTAACCTTTTCAGGTGGTAAGTGAATTTGAGAAGTGAATTTGCCTTCACTTCTCATTTCTCTTCATCTTCTTCATATGCATCCTTGCTGCATTTTCATTTGCCTTAGAGTGAGCTTGCTCATTCATGTTAATCATTCACTTTCTTTCTCCAAGTTACTTACCTTCTTCAGTGAAGTAAGTAACTTGTTTCTTCTGCTTCTCCTCCTTTCATCTGCTTCTTCCATTGGTGGCTTCTTTGAAGACCTCTCTTAAGCCTTACAAACCATAGGAACATCCAAGCATGACAATAATTATGGTTGTGATTAGTCCCCCTTTAGCTTTTACCTTTGTATCTTCTTTGTGTCTCTCTTCTCATCTCATCATTAGTGACTAAACCTTTAAGGCTTTAAGACTTTGTGATTAGGGTTATGCTTGCATCCTTCTCTTAGGATGAAGTGTATAACTTTAATCCTAAGTGTTAAACCCTTAATTTGTTTAAACCTCTTAATCAATACATCTTAATAATCACTAAGACATTAACTTGTAACTTGGGCCTTGCATTAGGGTTCTAATTCTTCCTTTATTGGTTAAGAAGGACTAACCCTAGCGTTAATGGACAAGTCCTCCTCAAGTTGTCTTACAAACCATAAAATACACTTCTTAATCTCACCCTTAATTAAAATCCACCTTAATAAAGGTTTGTTTTGTCATGAGGTTAATCCTTAATCATGGATTAAGTTGAGGTATCTTCCTCAGCTTAAGTGTGCTCATCTATTATCCTTGTATTAGGATGGTGTAATGAGTTCACTAATCCTTGATTATGGCTTAAACTCATTACTTAACACTAAACAAAAACTAAAAAAAATCTAAATAATCACAAGTAGGTTAATGATCTTAATCCTACACCATCATGGTAATCAAGTTGAAAAGCTTATCTCATACTTAAGGTATTCTCATTATCCCTAACCAAAGGGAGGATATGGTGAGTTTACTAGCCCTTGGTTTAGGCTTAAGCTCATTAACTTATGACAAACACCAAAAAACAAATAAAAGACTGAAAACACAAAAACAAACAATAATCGTCTCCTCCGGGATTCTTTTCTCATCACACTCACTCATAACCGAGAATTCGCTTCTTCCTTCTAATGCAAGACAGTTAGCACTCGAGCCAGACAAGTTATACACTTGAGCATAGACAAGCAAGAAGTTCATCAGTCAATTTATTTTTTAGTATTTTTGAGTCGAACCACGGTGTTCTGATTTCCTCATTGCACGAGAGGATACGTAGGCATAACTTAACTGTTATCAAACAAAAGTCTCTGTGTCTTCCCCCTCTTTCAGCATTCTTTTAAAGCCTCATTCCTGAGCACCTCACTTCACTTTCCTGCACTGACACTTGTATATTCGTTTCCATCTTTTGCACACAGATAGCACAGACACTACTCCCCTTTTAACACAAATCTTTTAAGCGTGGATCCCGTCGAGTACGACGGACAATCTGGGTGCTAATACCTTCCCAGGTTGTAACCAACCCCCTTTCTCAATTTCTCTGGTTCGCAACCGTCTTGTCCATCCTTTTCTAGGTTTATGCAGCATTACCTTTCCTTCGGGATAAAAATGCCTAGCTGGCAACTCTATTCATTTCATTTCATTTCTCCTTTCGCCGACCGTTCGCGTCTATACCCTATCTGACCTGGTGTCTTTTAGTGGGAGCGACAACAAGTTGTCACAACCAAAAATGACATTTACTATTGATCGTTCAAACTTTAGGGAATCAATGAATAATCCTTATCAAAAACACACCTATGTTGTGAAGGATCAAAATAGTCAATGCAAACCAAAACCATTCTTGAAATGTCACTATTGTTGCAAGGAAGGTCATATAATTGCCAAATGTCGTTTTAGGAGATACTTGGTCCCAAAAGGCATTTGTCAAGCGTTGCCTAAAAGCAACAAAAATTTCACTCACACTCTAGGACCCAATGAAAATTGGGTACCTTCCTCTCTTGTCTAATCATATAGGTGGAGTGTCTTGAGACTATGGAGAAACGGTGGTTTCTTGATAGTGGATGCTCAAGACATATGACAGGTGATATTTCCCTATTCTATGACTTTGTGGCTAAGAAGAAGGGCTTTGTTACCTATGGTGATAACAACAAGGGAGCTATATTCGGTAAAGGTAGTGTAGGTAATCCCTCTTCTACATCTATCTCTAATGTCCTTTTAGTTGAGGGTCTTAAACATAACCTTGTTAGCATTAGTCAATTATGTGATAAGGGATATAATGTCTCTTTCTCTAAAGAAGGATGCATAATTAAACACAATGACAACAAAGAGGATGTGTTTAAAGGCCTGAGGGTTAACAATGTTTATATGCTTGATTTGAATTCGATGACCTTGAGTGATCCTAAATGTCTTATTTCCAAAAGTGAAGAATCTTGGCTTTGGCATAGACGTTTAGCTCATATCAACTTTGACTTGCTAAATAAGGTTGTGTCCAAAAACTTAGTAGTCGGTTTGCCTAACATAAATTTCACTAGAGATCATCTTTGTGATGCTTGCCAAATGGGTAAGCAAACTAAGATATCTTTTAAATCAAAAAATCTAGTCTCTACTTCTAGACCTCTCGAACTTCTACACATGGATCTTTTTGGTCCTTCTAGAATCAAAAGTATAGGAGGGAACTATTATGGTTTTGTTATTGTTGACGACTACTCTCGATTTTGTTGGACAATCTTCTTAGCTAGTAAAAGTGATACCTTTTCGGCCTTTGAAACCTTTTCCAAATTATCTTAAAACAAACTTGGCACAAACATTGTAACTATTAGAAGTTACCATGGAGGTGAGTTTGAAAATCATCTCTTTGAAATTTTTTGTGAAAATCATGGCATTGATCATAACTTCTCTGCTCCTAGAACACCACAACAAAATGGTGTCGTGGAACGTAAAAATCGTGTGTTGGAGGAATTGGGAAGAACTATGATTAATGATAGCGGTCTTCCTAAAAATATTTTGGCCGATGCTATTAGCACTACTTGCTATGTTTTGAATAGGATCACTATTCAACCAATTCTAAACAAAATGCCCTATGAACTATTAAAAGGAAGAAAGCCTAATGTTTCACATCTTCACGTTTTTGGTTGCAAATGCTTTGTGCTTAATAATGGAAAAGAAAATCTTGGTAAATTTGATTCAAAGGCGGATAAAGGCATCTTCCTTGGATACTATAATTCAAGCAAAGCATATAGAATATTCAATAAAAGGTTGCTTATAGTTGAAGAATCTGTACATGTATCTTTTGATGAAGCTTATCCTAATGTTGTTGAAAAAGGTAGTAGTGTTATTGGTGCAGGTGCCTCCTCTAGTGAGATTGTTAAAGACTTTGATGTTTCATGTGTTGAACCCTTTCCGGATGTTGTTAACAAGGAGCCGGTTGATGTGTCTATTCTCAAAGATGAAGGTCAAGCATCCCTTCAAAATGATCTACCATTGGAATGGAAGACATCAAAAGATCATCCTATCGATAACATCATTGGAGATATCTCAAAGGGTGTCATTACTAGATCAAGGCTAAGTAACTTTTGTTTTTATCATGCCTTCATATCTCAAATTAAGCCTAAGAATGCCAAAGAAGCCTTACTTGATGAAAATTGGTTCCTAGCCATGCAAGAGGAACTAAATCAATTTAAAAGAAATGAGGTTTGGGACCTTGTTCCACCTCCATTAAATCATCGAGTAATTAGCACCAAATGGGTTTTTAGGAACAAATTGGATGAAAACGGCACTATCATTCGCAACAAGGCTCGTCTTGTTGCTCAAGGGTATAACCAAGAGGAAGGCATAGACTATGAGGAAACTTATGCTCCTGTTGCCCGCCTTGAAGCTATACGCCTTTTACTTGCATTTGCTTGCTCACAAAACTTTAAACTATATCAAATGGATGTTAAGAGTGCCTTCCTTAACGGATATATAAATGAAGAGGTTTATGTGTGTCAACCTCCTGGATTTGAAATCTTTGAAAAACCCAAATCATGTTTACAAACTAAAACGTGCTTTATATGGTCTCAAACAAGCTCCTAGAGCTTGGTATGAGTGTCTAAACAAATTTTTAATCAATCAAGGATTTTCAAGAGGAAAGGTTGACACTACTCTCTTTATTAAACGTGAAGGAAAACATTTTATCTTAGTTCAAGTATATATAGATGATATTATCTTTGGATCTACTAATATGAAGTTGGTTAAAGAATTTTCAAGTTCTATGCAAGGTGAGTTTGAGATGAGTATGATGGGGGAGTTAAATTTCTTCCTCGAACTTCAAATTAGACAACTTGAAGATGCAACCTTCATAAGTCAAACTAAATATTGCAATGAGTTGCTCAAGAGGTTTGATATGACAAATTCCAAGTCTATTGATACACCAATGCCTACGGAGGCAAGTCTTGATCGTGATGAAAAAGGTAAGGATGTAGATATAAAAAGGTATGATTGGCTCTCTTCTTTATCTTACCACATCGCGTCCCAATATTATGTTCAGTGTATGTATGTGCGCTAGGTTTCAATCTTGCCCTAAGGAATCACATTTAAAATCAGTTAAACGCATACTTAGGTATCTTTGTAGTACGTCTAACTTTGGTTTATGGTATCCTAAGGGTAGTGATTGTTCCTTGGTAGGATTTTCCGATTCCGACTTTGCTGGTTGCAAAGTGGATAGGAAAAGCACTAGTGGAACTTGTCATTTCTTTTCAAACTCTCTTGTCAGTTGGCATAGAAAAAAGCAAGTTTTTGTTGCCTTATTAACTGCAGAGGCGGAGTATATTGCAGTCGGAAATTGTTGTGCCCAAATACTATGGCTAAAACAACAATTGCTCGACTTCAATATCTCTCTCAAACAAATTCCAATCTTGTGTGACAATACTAGTGCAATTAATCTTACCAAGAATCTTATTCTTCATTCACGCACTAAACATATTGAAATCGAGCATCATTTTCTTAGGGATCATGTAGAGAAAGGTGATGTGGTGTTTGAGCATGTTGATAGTGTAAATCAACTAGCCGATATTTTTACAAAACCACTTGCTACCGATCCTTTCTTCTTTATTGTAACACGGTGGGAGAACTGACTTTAGTTATGTTGCGGATAGCAAGAGTCGCCACCGACTTTTATTTTATCCAACGGAAAGGCATAAAAGAACAGGAAAGACCTTTTAAAAGATTTTTGGGTCCGGGGGGTAGGTTATGTAAAGGGAAGGTGTTAGCACCCTTTACATCCATGGTTATCTATGGGCTCTTAGTTACTTAGCTCACTTTAAAATGTTTTTGAAAAGTGAAGTGTGTGAAGAGAAATTTTCTTAAGTGTTTTATAATGATCCATGTACGGATGCGTATAAAACCTTTGTTTTGAAATTTTTTTTGAAATGTATGAAGTGTTTGAAATGTTTTGAAGAGTGAGCAAGTATCTAAGAGGAACCTACCCTAAGTTTAAGTCTTTTCTGTTCTTGAATCCTTTAAATGGTAAGACTATCCCTATTATTAAGGAATAGGTAGTCATTACCTTGGATGTAACGGGATAAGTAAGGGACATCTGTTATTGAGGCAACTATGGGGTGTATAAGCAATTCGAAGGGACTCATCATCTTTATTCGAAAGGGACAAGATCATTACGAAGGCAACATTCGAAGGGACTTGATCTTTTTATCTGTTTAAGGGACTAGATGATGTGAGATGAGAGACTTTGCTTTATACACCCTACTTGACCTTTTTGTTTAGACAACATGAGAGGTATCCTTAAGGAAGTGAGATGGCGATCAAAGATCGACTTACGTGTGTGAGTGTACAGTTTTAAATATTTCTTTTTTAAATTAATGATCTAAATTAATTTTAAATACAAACATGTTTCACTCCCTATTTTACTAACCATTGCATTTAAAATAAATATTAAATATTACTATTAAAATATTACATAAAGGAAACAATTACATAATAATGATAATTAAAACAAATTAAATAAATAAGCAGAAATAAATAATAATAATATAATTGGGTTAGTAAAAATAATAATAATAAATAACAATATATAAATGGGGTTAGTAATAATAAATATCATATGAAAATAAACATAATTAATAATATAAACAAAATATTAGCATAAAGATTAAAAGATCAATTTTTTATATAAACAAATATTTTTTAAGATTAAGAAGAAAATATAAATAATTATATACTAATTATCATAAAGTTTTAAATTATGTACAAATTATAAAAATTAGGTTAATTATAAACATATTATGAAAATAAATTATATTTAGCAAATTTTAAATTAGCAAATTTTAATTATTTTTAAGCATATACTAAAAACTATTTAAATAATAATTACAAATTAATTATAAAAATTAGACACATAGTTAAAGTTTATTAAAAATGATAATTAACAAATTAATATTTACAATTAGAGTTTATAGAAATAATTAGATTTTATGAAAATATTTTAGGGTTTTAAAAAAATAGGGTTTATATATTTTTTAGAATAACAAATTAGGATTAATTAATAACTATATAAAATTTTACAATATTAAATTTACAAAAATAAATAATTTTTCTTATAATATTAAAATTAAAAAGAATGAGTTCTAAAATAATATAAACATCCCGTTTATTTTTCATTATTTGAATTTATTTAAATTTATTCAACTATAATATAAATTAAATAAGAAAAACAGAAAAAGAATGAAAAAAACAAAAACTTACCTGGGCTGGGATTCGAACCCAGCCCCTAGACAATGCAATCTCCAAGACCAATACACCAGCCACCAGGCCATGCGCGCGCAGGTGATAAGCAATGCATTCCATGAGATTTTGTTGTTAACCTGGAAAAACATGACAAAGCCAAAAAAAAGAAATAATACAAAAGGCCTGGGGGGATTCGAACCCAGGACCTTTACACAACACACAAGCATTCTTACCATCCAGCCGGGAGGGCGCAACTGGTAGTTAATCCACAACAATTGATTATATATTAAGTCTAACCATTAAAATAGAAAAAACAAGAAAAATTGATGCAGCCAGGATTCGAACACAAGCCTTCAAGGTCATACGCGTGCGTCTCTCACCACTGGGCTAGCGCTGCAGCTGTGATATAATTCAACAAACAATTCTAAAAATATTATAATAAAATTTGAATTTGAAATATGGCGCGCTGGCTTCATCTTCTTCCTTGGATTTTCGCAGGTTTTCCTGCGAAATTTCCTGGGAAATTTCCTGCGATTCTTCCTGCACTCAAGACCTGCCAATTCCATATCATCATAAATACGTACAATTTCATCAAATTGATCACATTTTCATGATCCCCAGACATCACACAGTTCATTTATAGTTTTAGAATTGATTTATATTAACTAAATCGAAAGATCCTAAATTCTATTCAAAAACCCTAGCCATGGCATCTTGCGGTTTAGGGCCTGGTTCTTCAATCTTTTTGTCCAGAAATCATCTAGGCATCATACTCAACACAAATACACGGTTAGAATGCATTATTACTACACAAATAATGAAAATCGAAAAAAATATAAACACGAGCAAAGTTGGTTCGGTTTATGCAATATAGGGTGCTTTGGATGCAAATGAGTATTGAGAATGATTCAAGGATGTCCAATAAACATATTTACACCTTCAAAACTTTTTGGAATGGCCTCTAGGGAAGAATCCAAATTTGAGATTTTGTGATGAATTTTTGAAAGTGGCAACTTACTCTTGAGGCAGGGAATCCGTCTCTTGTGCATAGGGTTGTGTTGTATACTTATAATGGATTGAATTAGGTCAAAAATAATGGATCATTGTGTGGATATTTTGGATCAATGAGATTGAAAAAGATTAAGGCTTAAAAATCAAATATTCTTGAATAAGACCTTTCCATTTCAAGCCAATCACCATAATTCTTATACCAATTTGATCCAAATCATCTTTATGACTTTCTAGAAGCAATATCCCATTTAAATATTTGATTTTTCTATTTTATTTTAATTTAAAATGATTTTAGATGAATAAAATCAAAATAAATAAAATAAAATAATAAAAAATCTGAATATTTGAGGGTTGGGTCGTGCATGAAGTGTTTGTATGGATTGGATCATCACATGGCAAGCCCATTTAGAAAAATTTGGTTTTAAACCTCCATTTTCTTCATAAACCAACCAAAAATTTCCCAACTTTGCAAGGGCACACATCCTTCAATTTTAATGCTATGAGGGTGTTCTTGGACATTTTGGAAAGCTTGAAGATTCCTATAACCAACCCCATTGGTTTCATGTCCATATCATTTACCATTCTCAAGTTATGCCCTTTTGAAGTTGTTGACTTTTTGTTGACTTTCAAAAGGACCTATAATGTCTTAGCTCATACCTTCCAAATGAAGCATTTTTGGGCTTGGCTTGTGAGACACAAAGTTGTAGAGAATTAAATTTCCTTCAAAATGAGCTTTGGATGGGAAAAATGTGATGAAGCATGTGAAATTTATGGCTGGTCAAAGTTCAGTTGACTTTTCCTGAGAAAACCCTAATCTAGAAACCTTTGATTCTTGATGATCTGAAATCTCCTTGATGAATCATGATCAACCCTTGATCAAATGATGAATTTTACTTCATATACTTGATGTTGGCAAAAAATCATGAAGTTTGACTTTGGTTTGACCACAGTTGACCTCAGTTTGACTTTTTAACTGCTTTGACTGATTTTGACTTATCTGATCACTTGACTGAGCAAACCTTTGAGAAAAGTCTTGAAACTTGTCACTGGGGTTTTTAAACACATATAAGATGTTATGAAGCTCATTTGAAGTCTTGGAAATCCATTTAACTTGATTAAAGTCAAAACCCTAGTTTTGGATGCACTGCTTAGGAGAATGCCTTGCCTGAGGGATTTGTCAAATCTTCTGACCCATGATGAACTTTGTGAACCTTGTGAACCTCATAAGATGTCTTGTGAACCTTGTGAACCTCATAAAGTGTCTTGTAGACTTCATGAACCTCATGAAAGGTCTTGTGAACCTTGTGAACCTCATAAAGTGTCTTGTAAACTTCATGAACCTCATGAAAGGTCTTGTGAACCTTGTGAACCTCATAAAGTGTCTTGTAAACTTCATGAACCTCATGAAAGGTCTTGTGAACCTTGTGAACCTTCTTAGCACACAAAGTCTTGTATTGTGAGGGCAAATTTTGGGGTGCAACATTTATCCGTAGGGAACCTGGTGTTCTTGACATATCGGATAGATCTTAGTTATCATTGTTTTGATTATATATTATTCTTTGAGTTAACTTCTCTTGTCTCTAACATCCTGTTATGAAGTGTTATCTTTTATCCATCTCTCATATACTCGAGGTAATATCACTCTTTACTTAGTTACCTTTATTCATTCTTGATATATGTATTTAGTAAGAGTGTGGTGCATGTATTTTGTTTGTAAATTTATGTATTTCTTCTATTCTCGTGGATTATGAGTGATTGCTTGTCAAATAATTTGCTTACATGATGATATTTTCATATTTTGAGGTATTTTAAGTGGTTTTTGGTGAAATGTGGGGTTGAAAATTGTCGGATCCCAACAGGCCGACTCACGAGTCGGCTCATGGATTCTTCTGCGTCGACCTATATGCTCCTTTGAGCCGACTCATTTCAAATTCAAATTGAGTCGACTCATTGATGAATTTGAGTCGGCTCACTGTCGCCTCGACTGACGTGTGGCTGTCTTGAAAAGACGCGCCTCCTGTCTTTTCGCCTCCCTAGGTCGGCACATCAATGCACCCATCCACTTTTCACTTTCCATTTATGATTTCTTCAATTCTTTTTTTATTAAAAACTCATTATCATTTCATATTATCATTACCAACACATAACATTCTCATATTCTCTCAAGTTTCCATCATCTTCCTCCATCCCTCAAATCTCTCTCAAAGCTTCATTTTCCTTCAAAAATGGCATCAAAAACTACAGGGAAAAGGTCCCGTGGCTCCTCTTCTCAATCATCTCTTCTGGTTAGTGCCCTGTCTCTTCTTCCATCTGATCTGGTTGAAGTCTACAACAAGAAATTCAAGAACAGAAAGGTAATTCCTCAATATGTCTACTCAAGAACAACTGCTACTCAAATGCACATTCCCCACATTATTGAACTTATGGACTTCCAAGGTATCAATCCTTTTCTATCCTGTCACGTTGAATACAATGAGGATTTGGTTAAGATGTTCTATGCTGGGTTGGTTGGCACTTTTAAGGGTTTCGAATTCAATTTCCGTATGGGCTCTAGAATGTTTGTTGTCAATGCTCAAGTGTGAAAAGATCTATTTTGCATTGATCCTGAAGAAGCTAGTATTTTGATGACAAATACTTCTCAAGTTGACAACTACATCTTCCATAATGAACTCAATGGTATGCTTAAAGAACCTTTTGTTGATTTCGTTGTTAATTCTGAATTGTTTCAGAATACCATTACTACTGGAAAGGTTAAGCCGGTGGATCATATCCTGCATTGGATTGTTGCCCACAACTTACGGCCCAAGAAAGGCGGCTTCTCTCATATTGATATGAGTGAAGTGCATTTGGTTTATATTCTTCGAAACAAGGTCAAAGTCAACTGGCCTCACTATTTTGCGAGTCGTATTTTTGCCTTAAAAGAAAAGAAAGGCGTTGCTCTTGCTTATTCTTCCATTATTCAGAAGATTATTGACAAAGCTGAGATTGTTGATTTTGATGTACCTTTGGTGTTCGTTCCGGATACTAATCGGTTTCAGCAAAAGACCCTAAGCCTTATGGGTCACATATGGGACTCTCAAGAACGTCGGTATCGGTATGTGGGAAGAGGTGATCAAAATCAACCACTTGAAGATAATTCTGATGGAGATGATCCTGAAGATCAACCTGAACCAAATGAGATTCCGAATGAAGACTTGCCCGCTGACATGAAGAATGGCATGGCATACACTCAAATGACTCCTATGAAAATCAAGGCTGGGGTGAATGGAAAAACACCGGGTGGACTAACACCACTACTCGCTTTGATCCTCCCTCTCCTCCTCCATCTCAACCGCAACAAGATGATCCGTCGAGAATAATGGCGATGATCCAAAATATGCAACTTCAACAACAGGCTTACTACAACACTCAGGCTGAGAGATATACCGAGATAGAGCGGTGTTTAACTGAGAAAGACACCGCCTTTGCTGAATATGTGTCTTTTCAAGACACTAGGTACACTGCGTTGCAGGATCACTTGGTTGCTCAGGACACTGCCTTCAACTTGCTTAACAGTAGTTTTCTTCAGTTCACAGAAAATGACATGGATGATTCACAACCCATCACCTATCATCGACGTTACCCTTCCACTAGGGATCGTTATCCACACCCTTGAGAGAATAGTTTCATCATATGTAATTGTCATGACTATGATTTTGGTTTATGTAATGTTTGCTTTGTTTGTTTGAATGAACTTTTATTTCTCGTTAATCCCATTGTTTTGTTTATTCTCATTTTTTTACTCGCCTTTCCAAATTGTGTGTTTGTGAATGCGTGGTTCTATCACAATTGCCTTCTCAATTGACATTTGTTTCAGCTTGCTATTTTTATTTTTCAATTCACTCATATGGTTTCTCTTCTTTTTGATATTGTCAAAGGGGGAGATGATATTGAGATCGATGTATATAAGATCGGGTCACATAATTAGGGGGAGTTTGGCGATTGATTCATCAAGTTTTTGCCATCATCAAAAAGGGGGAGTTTATCTGACATGGTATGGTTTTAATGTGTCAAAAACTTGGCATGTTTCGAAAGCTTGACAGGTTCAAAATGAAAAAGCAAGGATTGGCATTTTTGGAAAAACATACTGAATGAGCCGACTCAAATTCTTCAATGAGCCGACTCATTCAATGTTAAATTGATGAAAAATGCACGGGTCCAAATAGGCTGCCTAATGCATCATTTTGGTCGACTCATAAGTGTGGATGAGTATACTCAAAACCCTTTATGAGCCGACTCATTCAAGTGTAAAATGGTGGCAAACGCACGGGTTCAAACAGGCTGCCTAGGGCATGATTTTGGTCGACTCATGAGTATGGATGAGCCGACTCAAAATCCCTCATAAGTCGAATCATCAAGAAGTGTTCTCTTCTCATTTTCCACGGGTCTCAACAGGCTGCCTGTCTGTTGATTTTGGTCGACTCATCTGTAAGTTTGAGCCGGCTCATTTAATGATTTGAGTCGGCTTATTACTGTGTTGACTCATTTTTTCATTTATTTTTTCCCTCTCTTATGTTCATTTTCTCTAACCAATATAAATAGCTACTTAATTTCTTTTGAGAAGTTCTTAACAAGGAAAGTGAAAGATATACACATAGCTCTCTTCATCTTCTTCATTCTTGCATCAATCAAACAATTACACACAACAATCTTTGTTCGATCTTGGTGTACGTTTTGAAGATAACGTTCAATTATGAATCAGAATTTCAGATTGGGTTTATAGTGTGTGGGTTTTCCTTGGAAAAAATTGGTAGGGTTTTATCCTCAAAGATCATTGAAGATTTGTGGGTTTTGCACACATCGATTGGTCGTAGATTCAGCCGAGTGAGGTAGATTGAAGATCAAGTGGATTGTTCTCTCATATCACGGTAGACGGAGGATTGCGAAGGTCTTTGTGGGTTCACAAGTGTGGGAGAAACTCAGCCGTGCTAAAAGTTTGAAGAATCGTGTATTCTTGCAATAAGGGAGCAATTAATCAGAGGCTTTCTCGACACGCGTGGAAGACTTGATTCTACTTTGTATCAAGGGACAAGAAGAAGATTTGACAGCACATTCAACTTGGTTTGGTTTGTTGGTTAATTCATTTCTATTCTTGTAAAACAATTGCGATTTAATAAAATTGCCCAATTCAATTTCGAATTGGGGGCAGAGTACTTCGAGCGAGGACGAAGAAGGAACTGCCTCAACAAATTCCTTGTGTTCTTATTATTTCTCGCATTTTACTTTTGTTCATATTTATATTATGTGCTTGAAAATTCTGGTGTATCAAATTAGTGCAAACAAGGTGTTTGATAAATTGCTTCACTCAAAAGTGTTAATTAGAGTGAGTAAAATTCTGCACTAGTTGATACAACAAAATTGCCTTTGGAGTGTGCACTCCAAGTGTTTGATAAAAAGCTGAATCACACAAAATTAATATCTTTGTTCTTGATTTCTTCTCCAATCATTGTTAAGAATAGTTTTATCAAGTGCTGAATATTCAAGTGTATCATTTGTGAAATATTATTTCATCTAGTCATCATTTCATCCCAATTGAGTTTTACACATATCCGATCTCCGGTGACTTCTAATTTGAACTAGACGATTTTCCGGGAAACTTCCGCTATTCTCTTTCAACTTAATTTTGAAAAGATAATTTTTTAAAAGGGATTTATTCAACCCCCTTCTAGATTTGCGCTATCGTCTAACAGTGACCTCGTATAAAACTAACTTTGCTTTTTCAGGATAGTTCGCGATCAGATGAACATTGTCGTCTCCTAGAGACAGTTCAGAGACGATCACAACAAAGATCTAGTTCTGATACTTAGTTCAGAATGTTTTATAGATACAGTTCAGAGACAATCATAATAGAGATCTAGTTTTGATACTTAGTTCAAGATATTTTCTAGAGACAGTTCAGAGACGATCAAGACAAAGATCTAGTTCTGATATTTAGTTCATGATATTTTCCAGAGACAGTTCAGAGACGATCAATACAAAGATCTAGTTCTGATACTTAATTCAAGATATTTTCTAGAGACAGTTCAGAGACGATATGGACAAAGATCTAGTTCTGATACTTATTCTAGAACAACATTCAGATAGAGTCAAACGTAGACACATTTTGATACTTTTGATGATATCTATAGGCCCATCTCCAAATACTCTGAATGGCATTTTTAAGCCCATTCAAGCAATACAATCAACCAACAGTGTTATTTTGCGCACCGGCGAGTACACAGTTTTGGGATTTAGGTGTTCAATCCTCTTCCACCTTCAGGACACGAATGACGTGCACGCCAGTCTAACCTCCCAGGTTTCAGAAAATTGAACAGGGGCAGCTATTGTACCCCATATCATACCTTTAAAACAAAATGTCTCAAGAGGTCTCCTAATGTTCATAAGATTCTCAATTGCTCAAAAGAACTCAAGGTTTCATCAGACAAAGCCTCCTCCTAAGCAATAGATCTCAAATTAGGATTTTGTGTTTCTCAAAGTAAATTGAACTTCCAAAGCCTCAAGTGGATTTCATGACATCCCATATACTTTAGAGGATCCTCATGCCAGGTTTCAAGACTTTCCCTACAAGTTTGGTCAGTCAGATGCTCAGATGATCAATAATCAGTTAACTTGGGTAATAAGTCAATTATAGTCAACATACAGTCAAACTTCAAGATTTTTTGTCAACATCGAGATTATGAAATAAGATTCATCATTTGATCAAGGGTTGATCATGATTCATCAAGAAAACCTCAAATTCATCACAAGGCAAAAGTTGCTAAATTAGGGTTTCTTAAGGAGAAAGTCAACTGTACTTTGACTAGCTCTAACTTTCACATGTTTCATCAGAAATTTCCCATCCAAAGCTCATTGTGAAAGAAATTAAATTCCTCACAAGCCAAGGCCAGAAATGCTTCATTTTAGAGATATGGGCCAAGACATTGTTGGTCCTCTAAAAAGTTAACAAAAAGTCAACTTTTTCAAAAGTTCATAACTTGAACATGGAAGTTCAAATGGACATGGGACCAAAAGGATTTATTAAAGCACACTTTAAGCTTTCTAAAAATTCCAATAGAAAATTCATATGTTAAAAATTGAGGAAGTTGTGCATTTCTAAAGTTAAGAAAATTTGAGGAGGTGTATAAGGCAAACAATGACCAAACTTGAGTTTTTGCCAAATGGGCCTATCTTTTCACAATCCAAACTTAATCTTAAGATGATCCACGACCTATAAGTCATATATTTTAATTTTATTTGTTTATTGGATTTAATTAATTTAAATTCAATTTTAATTAAAATAAATATTGAAAAATCAAATATTTGATCTTAGGATTATTTTGGGATCATATTTTGAAGTTTATTGTCATAATATTTGATCCAAAATTCGTGCAAAACAAGAGGAGAAAGATATGATGGCCAAATATGACCAAAATAGAAAGTTTTCGAATCAAATTTCAATCAAATCCTATCATCCCAAAATAAATTGAACCAAGCCCACAAGTTGACCTAAATCCTTCCTCTATAAATACATAACACCTTCAGATAGCAAGGACACAAATTTTTTGATCAAAGAGAGCACACAAAACTTCAAAAAATTCAAGAGTAAGTAGGATTCGGTTTTAGGGTTGCAGCCATTCTCAAGGAGTTTGAAGGTCCAATAACATTCCTTAGACTCTTCTGAAGGTGTACCAATCATCATATTGCTCCAAAAACTCATAAAACGCCATAATCTAATTTGCTTTTTTTTCTCTTCAATTTTTCGATTTCATATTTATACGCATGATACATCTAATCTCTTTGCATATTTGTGTTTTGTATGATGTGAGCAAGCTATTTGAGCAATCCAATTGGAGTTTAGGTGCAAAAATCGTGAATTTCCATTGTTAGGGTTCAAGGTCGTGAGTTTGGGGAACCCTAGCTAGAAGAAATTTCATACCAAATTGAATGGACCAATGAACTCGAAGGACTATTCTCAGCGTCCCTCCCTCTATTTTTGAACCTTTTCCTTTTTTCTTTGTTTATATGCCTTATTTTCTTTTCTTTTGTATTTTTCAAATAATCACCTAATTTAAATAATATTTTTCTAACCAATAAAAAAATAACTTAATAATATCATTATTTTCATAAAATATCAAAAAATATTTACTTTTACATAATTAATTCAAACTTAATTTATTTCATTGAACCAATTTTTTTTTATCAAACATTTTTTAATCAAAATCAATTAATCAAAATCTTAATCAATATTTCCTTTATATTTTTCTTCTCGATTTTATTTTATTGTTTTAGAATAATTGTATAGGATGCACGAAAACTTGTAATAAGTAGATTTATTTTTCTCGCCCGATTTTTTTTCTTAAATAATGTAACTGCTAAAGCCTTGTAATAGTTTTAGGTTTTATTTTCCGCACTTTACATTTTCAGTCAGGTTTTTATTTATGTATCTCTCCCAAAGCTATATAATAGTTTAAATTAGGGTTTATTTTCCGCATTATAAACTGTTAGATGTATGCTTAATAGGATTGTGTGATAAGATTAAAATCATCCGTTAGCAAACTCTAATTTCCAAAGTCTAAAATAATTGAACTAAATACACTTGCACACTCACACCTCTAGGGTAACCTCTCTTTGTTGCCTTACAATAAATGGTCAAGTCCCTCGAACGTAGGGGTACCTTAACTTGTTGCCTTAAGAAATAAATCATCACGGTTGCCTTCTCGAATAAAAGATCATAGTCCCTCGACGATCCTTCGAGTTTCCTTCGAATAAATGATCTTGTCCCTACGAAAATGATGATAGTCCCTTTGAATTGTTAAGGTATCTTTACATGTTGCCTTCTATGACCATAACGATGACCCTACGCTTGTTCCTTCAAATCCAAAGATAAGACTACTTACTAACTAATAGTAAGGAGAGTTTTATCCCTAAGGAAATGAAAATAACAAGAAAGACTTTATAACTTAGGGTAAGTAACTCTAAATTCTTGCTCACAACTTTCAAAAACAAATACTTTTTACACCCCTCACTCTTTTTCAAAATACTTTCAAACAAGTAAACACTTTGTATACATTCATACGAGAATCATTACAAAGTTAAATATTTATGAAATGTTTTAATCACACACTACACTTTTCAAACAAAATAAATAAAGTAAGCTAATCAATTAAGAGCCCATAAATAACCATGGATACAAATGGTATTAACACCTTCCCTTTATATAACTTACCCCCCGAACTCAAAAATCTTTTAAAGGTCTTTCCTGTTCTTTTATACCTTTCCTAATTGGATGAAATAAAAGTCGGTGGTGACTCTTGCTTATTGCAACATATTTTGCGACAAAAACTAAAAGTCAGTTCTCCCACCGTGTTACATCCTGCAAATGTGGGCCACCCATCCTAGTAATCAAGAGGTTATTTTGGAGGCTTGGAACACTACTGTAGTTAGTTGTCCTATGTTTATCCTCCAAAGGAAATTATAAATTTTGAAGGCAAAATTTAAAGTGTGGAATAGAGAAACATTTGGTAATGTTCATGACATGGTGAAGGATGCTGAAGCGACTTTGCGTAACATTCAAAATGATATTGATATTGCTGGCCATTTTGATGATCTAAATGTATTAGAAAAATAGGCTCAGGTTCATCTTGATAAGGCTCTCTGTATTGAGGAGATTTTTTGGAAAGAAAAGGCTAAGGGGAAATGGAAGATGGAGGGTGATAGAAATACTAGGTTCTTCCACATAATTGCTAAGATCAAGCAAACTACAAATGGTATTTCGAGTTTAAAAGTGGAGGGGGAGGTTATAACAGATCATGTTCAGATTGCAAACCATATCGTTGACTACTATAAGGATCTTTTTAACAATTTCCTATTTTGCAGGATGATACTTTGATTGATGATGTTGTTCCTTTGATGATGACGGAAGAAGCCAATAATAATTTGATCATGCTGCCAACTTTGGAGGAAGTTCACCCTGCAGTTTTGAGTCATGACAAGGACAGTGCTACGGGTCTTGACGGATTTGGCAGATTTTTATTTCAGACTTATTGTAACACCCATTTATTTAATTAATTATTTGATTAAATATAATTGTGGTATATTGTGGTAATTCGCGTTGATTTGAGTATCTTTGTTAATTTGCATTGCTTTGTGTTGAAATGTGTCAATTTGTGTTGATGGCCGAATTTATCGGAATATTATGTTGATGGTTATAAGTTGGTTTAAGTCTAATTTAATTATTTAAGTCGATATAAGTTGTAGAAGACAATATGAAGTATTTTCCGTTTATTGTTGGATATGTCGATTCAATTGTTTGGACCATTTGGTTAATAATCGTAAATTAATCTATTAAGTCAGGAGTAAGTAGTTCGTCGCGAATTATTATTTGGTTGATTTTGTGTTACGAAGAAATAAATCGTTAAGTCGAAATATTAAGTCGGAAAGTCGAGGAAATAATATTGGAAGTGATATTATTGATTATTGGGGCGTGTTAATTAATAGGTTTGGATTGCGTCGGAATTAGCAATAAAAGGGGTATAAGACTTAGGCCCAATATAATAGAATTATATGGTAAGAAAATTAGGTTAATTGGTAGCAAGAGAATAGGACATGGAAGTTACAAAGGAAAAAGTCTTAGAGAATAATAAGGGTTTTAGAGGAGAGAAAATAACTTGGGAGCAAAGAAGGGGAAAGAAGAACTCATGATCATATCTCCATTTTCCCACTTATGGTACAACATCCACTAAACAAGTGATACTTTTTTACTCGTAATTCCGATTAAAGCGATCCTTGAATTTCTGGAAAGCTTATGAAATTCCCTTCAATTTGATATATGATTTCGTGTTAATAAGTTTGGTATTGAAGGAGAAAAACACATTTGAAGTTTGGAAGTTCATGCTGGAAATTGGTCAAATAGTAGTTATGGGATTGATGATGATGGAGGTTGAATTCTAATCTCCATGGATGAAAGAGGAGAGGAAAAGAGTCACAAATGAAAAAGGTTGGAAATTCGATCGGAGAACATTGGAGACTAACCAAAAAATTATTAGAGCAACCGTTAATCCAAGGTAAGGGCGGGGTTCGATCTTTATAACCGGGTTGATAAATAATACTAGGTTTGGGTGGTTGTATGTGTTGTGTTTTGTTTGAGGTTGATGTCGAATTATGTTAATTTCTTATATGGTTTTGTTGTTAATTTTGTTTATCGATCTTGTGAAATTGTAGATTAATTGTGAAAATAATTTGTTAATCAGTTCTGTGAAATTGTGAATTAATTGTTAAAAATAAGTTATGAATAAGCTGTTTTATGTAGAGTGTTGATTTTTTGAAGGTTGCAGTAAGATTATTATTTCTAGAAATATATATTTTTGGGGCGAAAGTGAATAAGGACAGGTGTACAAGTAGGGGTGGCGTACACCATCCTGGATCAGAAAATATTGTGATGATGGTCACGGTGTATGGCGCACGCCATCACCCATCTCACACAAAATATGGCGCACGCCATTTGGTAGGGGAGCCAGCCACATTTATATGGCTATCAATGTAACAAAGTGGCGATGACCACTTGGATTTGGTGGGGGCAAAGTGGCGGTGGCCATTTGGATGGAAGAATACTTTTGCATCATCTTAATTAAAATACAAAAGTTAATTATATTACTTTCTTGAATAAATATAAATAATGTAATACTAATTAAAATGTTGATTTTAATTAATAAAGAATTTATAATATAATGGGTATGAAATATAGTGTGGAATATATGATTTACTTATCCGGTCTTGATACATACAGAAATGAGTTTTTCACAGAGAAACAAAATGTAGTCCTGATTGTTATGACAGATAAAACTAGCAGAACATGTTTTTTGACATAATTTTGTTAAAATTGTGTTTCCTATGACAAAATAATTTACCAAAAATAATAGTTTTGACAACATTTTCATAAGAAGTCGAAATAATCGCATAATGATAAAATCAGTGTCGGTTTAGTCAATTTAGCCGAATTAGGCGAAAAACTTAGTTGCCCGAAATTTAATGAAAATTGTCTGGGTAAGTTGGGTAGTTTAATAGTTGATTTTTGTTGCGTTGTTTGGTTGAATAGATGTTGTAAATTCGAATTGCAGGTACATGTTGAGTTGGTAAGTAGTTCCAGTTTACGGAAAATTTCTAAAGTTATTTATGTTGGAGGCTTTATAAGCCTATGTTGATTTTAATTTGCCTATGTCATATAAGTTGTTTGTGATGCTTGTTTAAGTCATTCAAGTTGCTCATGTTGTCTAAGTCGTTATGTGTCGTTGAAGTTGTTATGTTGTTCAAGTTGGAGGCTTAATAGCCAACATTGATTTAAGTTGTTCAAGTTGTATAAGCTGGTTGTGTTGTTTGATGTTGTATGTTGTTATGTCGTAAAGTCGTGCATGATATGTAGATCATTTGCATTTTTATGTCGGTGTTGTTGCTCACACCATGTTGGTGTGGTTGGCACTGAGTTGAAAGTTGAAGGCTTATGCCTTGATTGCCTCGATAACTTGGCAATAATTTTAAGTTGGGAGTTTTACTCAATGGTACCACATGTATATGCATAGTTGAGTCACATTTGTGTTGCAATATTTATGTTGGTTATGTTGTTTATGTCATTTAAGTTGATAAGTTGTTTATGTTGTTCAAGTTGATAAATTGTTATGTTGTTTTCAAGTTAATTAAGTGAATTGTGTTGATTAGGACGATTGAGTAGTTCGTGTTGAATATATGATTATGTGGTTTATGTGGAAAATGTTGATGGATATAATAAGTAGTAAAGTAGGTTGATAAAAGGTGAAATGTAGTTAAGTTGTTGTTTTTGTTGTTGATGTTGTGAAGTGGTGGATTGTTTATGAATCCTTATCTAAGTATTGTTTATCTTATATTGTTTATAATTATCGATATCTCACCCATTCTGTTTGAATGCTACCCCTATGTTGGTAACGTGCAGGTAGCTTGCAGGAAGATGGTTACCTTCATTTGTTTGAGTCAGTGTCGGTGCTCTGATATGTAATGCTCAGGGAATGGACACTTAGTTGTTGTTTTAAAGTTGTTTCAGTATGATTATGTTGTTGCTAAGCTGTTTTAAGTTGAATAACATGTTATACTATGTTTAGTTGAATAATTGAAAACTCGTTGCAAAGTTGTAATAGTTATTTTGGTTTCAAAGATAAATAAAAAGTTTTTATAAGTTGAAAAATGTAGCATCCTGTTTTGTGTACTTTTTGGTTGATTTTAAATACTTTGATTTTCTTTATAACCGCTGAGTAGAAATTGGGTGTTACATTAGTTGTATCAGAGCAGGTCGGTCCGTGCGACCAATGTTGTCTAATGTCATTTATTCCTTAGTGTGCGATATGTGTGTGAAACATTGTCGGTACTTGTTTGCTGGTTTCTAGTCGTTGTTTGCAGGTGTTAGTTTGGAATTAAGTGGGAGAGAGGCTTGCTCCCAGACAGTTGTTGGTATGTAGAAGTCGATTAAGTTGATGTTGATTGCAAGGGTGCCAACGTTGTTGAAGCAATGTTGTTACGGAACAGCGAGAGCATGGACTCATGAATTCATACCGGTCGAGGTTGAGGATTGCGTAGATTTTTGGATGGGAATTGTATGAGAAGGATGATTTATTCCAAAGGAAAAGATAAGTTGATAGATTAAGTCGGTAGATTGCTACAACTTGAGTATAGTTAGATTAAAGAAGAATAAGTTTTGTAGTTGGATAAAAAGCAAATATTTTGGTAGATATTGGTAGCAAGAGGGAGAGAGATGGAACTTATGTTTATAAATCTCAAATTCTGATTTTTGAATTTTGGATCAGCTGTCACGAGAAGAGGCATAACCTTTTACTAGTGATTCTAATTGAAGTTTTTCTAGACTTTTTGGAAAGCTTATGAAATTCCTTACAGTTTGCATATAAGATTTTCATTCAGGAGGTTTTTGATGAGGAAGATAAGTGTGTTTTAATAGTTGGGTCTGCTGCTGATTTTTGGAAAATTCTGCATACGGGAATTGTTGACCAGTCCCATTGCAAGGAGGATAACTCCTTACTCGTGATTCAGATTCAAGAGATTCTTAAAGTTATGGAATCTGCACGAAATTCTCTTCATGTTGGAATATAATTTTGTGATTTGGAGGTCTTTAATGGAAGATATAATTGTGTTCGAAGGTGAGCGTTTATTTCTGAAATTTTTGGAAAGATGAAGGCGAGTGTGAAACATTGATAAGGAATAAAATGTTGGTATTATAAGGAATGCAAAAGTATCGGAGAATGAATAGAGATGAGATTTATGTCTAATGAGGATGGTTAAAGTGTATGTTAGATGATGGTAATGTTGGGAGGAAGACGGATGTTTGATTTGTGTTGCTAAGAATTTTAAATTGGATTGTATTCGGTGTGGTAGTAACTCCGATGTTAGAAGAATATTTAAAGTTGTATTATGCTACGAGCGTGTATAAGAGATGGTGTATTGGATGTTAGAGGATTTGGAATAATTGACGAAGTAGGTACTAAGGAAATTAAGAAAACGTTGGTAAGCCTTAGAGAGTTGGCGGAGCTTTATGCTTATGGACTTTAGGCACAAGTTGAAGTACGATATTGTGTGGGTAATGATGATTTATGCCATTGTTATGATTGTCGAATGTCTATTGACAAATTGAGGAACTGGTCACCTTTAATCTATTGTTAATAGTAGACGAAATCATAATTGATGGATAGATGTGTCATGCCAACTAGTATAATATGTACGTTGAATTGGTTGAAGTCATGCCAAGTGTTTGAGGATTGTTTGATTTGTTGATGGTGATTCGTATATAAGAAAATTAGTTGGATTTAAAGATGATAGTATGAAGTTGCGTTTGGATTGAATAGTAATAAAGAAACTCATAGTTAGACTCTGGATAATTAGAATGTTGTTTAGTGATGAATTAAGTAGCTTGAGACTTGAAGCTTTCTTGAGATGATTAGAAAGGAAAGTAGGTGGAAATGTAAAACAATGATTTGACAAGAATGTCAGACAAAGTTAAGTTGCAAAGTGTTAGAAGAAGTGAAATTATAAGTTGGTTTATTAAAGTGCGATTTTTGGATGGAACAAGAAGAGTTGTATGGTTGTGTCGATTCAGATAAAAATTTATAAAGGGTTGTGTCAGTATGAGTACGAATTGAGGATTCGGTATGTTGAATTAGTTAGAAGCGAAGAATATGAGTTATCTTGTGGGAATTCGTTGGACCCGTGTACCATATGTTATTGTAATGATGTTGCACGTTTAAGATGATTTTCGAAGGACGTGTTGTTAAAAGATAGTAAAGTTATAGTTATGTTGAGGATAATTGGGAAGTATAAGTATATTTTATCCAAGGATCGGGAAGTAGTCGTCATTGTAATTACGTCGAACGTTCAAAGTTGTTGTTTTATGGATCTAAGTTGGAAGTATTCGATAACTACAAGAGTTAGAATACCCGTTGGAACGAAATTCCAAAGGATTAAGTTGGAGGCTTTGTTGATATGTCGATTTTGATAATTGGAAGTTGGATTTAAACTCGGTAAACTTGGTAGTATGTGTTGCACCCCAAAATTTGCCCTCACAATACAAGACTTTGTGTACTAAGAGGTTCACAAGGTTCACAAGACCTTCCATAAGGTTCACAAGGTTCACAAGACCTGTCATGAGGTTCATGAAGTCTACAAGACACTTTATGAGGTTTACAAGATTCACAATACTTACAAGACCTTTCATGAGTTTCATGAAGTTTACAAGACACTTTATGAAGTTCACAAGGTTCACAAGGTTCACAATACTTACAAGACCTTTCATGAGGTTCATGAAGTTTACAAGACACTTTATGAGGTTCACAAGGTTCACAAGGCTCACAAGACCTCCCATGAGGTTCACAAGACATCTTATGAGGTTCACAAGGTTCAAAAAGTTCACAATTGGTCAGAAGATTTGACAATTCCCTCAGACAATGCATCCTCCTAAGCAGTGCATCCAAAACTAGGGTTTTGACTTTAATCAGGCTAAATGAACTTCCAAGACTTCAAGTGAGATTTATAACATCTTATATGTGTCTAAGAACCCCCATGACAAGTTTCAAGACTTTTCTCAAAGGTTTGCTCAGTCAGATGATCAGATAAGTCAAAATCAGTCAAAGTAGTTAAAAAGTCAAACTAAGGTCAACTGTGGTCAAACCAAAGTCAAACTTCATGATTTTTTGCCAACATCAAGTATATGAAGTAAAATTCATCATTTGATCAATGGTTGATCATGATTCATCAAGGATATTTCAGATCATCAAGAATCAGGAGTTTCTAAATTAGGGTTTCCTTAGGAAAAGTCAACTGAACTTTGACCAGCCATAACTTTCACATACTTCATCACCAATTCTCCATCTAAATCTCATTTTGAAGGAAATTGAATTCTCTACAACTTTTTGTCTCACAAGCCAAGCCCAAAAATGCTTCATTTGGAAGGTATGAGCTAAGACATTATAGGTCCTTTTGAAAGTCAACAAAAAGTCAACAACTTCAAAAGGGAATAACTTGATAATGGTAAATGATATGGACATGAAACCAGTGGGTTTGGTTAGAGGACTCTTCAAGCTTTCCAAAATGTCCAAGAACACCCTCATAGCATTAAAATTGAAGGATTTGTGCCCTTGCAAAGTTGGGAAATTTTTGGTTGGTTTATGAAGAAAATGGAGGTTTAAAACCAATTTTTTCTAAATGGGCTTGCCATATGATGATCCAATCCATGCCAACACTTCATGCACGACCCAAAGCAACAAATTTCTGATTTTTTATTTTTTATTTATTATTTATTTTGATTTTATCCATTAAAAATCAAATTAAATCTAAATAAAATATGAAAACTCAAGATTTGAATGTGATTCTTCTTCTAGAAAGTTTTAATAACCATTCAAAGCTGATTGATACCATCCAATTTCGTGCTAGCTTGTTTTGGCAATGTTAGATAAGATATTTTTCAATATTTGGAAAGAGATATCTTCATGATCAAGTAACTATCATCAAGCCCATACATCCACAAACTCTTGACCTAATTTACATCACTATATGTACACAAACTCATCACAATGCATAGGACGAATTTTTGCAGCCTCTTACATAACTTTCAAACTTCACAAAAACCATAAAAAAATCAATTTTCGGTTTCATACATTCAAGAGGTTTCAAGGTATTTTGAGGACACAAGAATGTTCACTAAGTTTCATTGAGTCGAAACCAATCATCATTCGCATCCAAATCATTACATATTGCTCAAACCGAATCTCTTTTGTTCTTGGTTTTCAAATTTTCGATTCACACTATTTATGCATTGCACACTAATTTTGTTTGTTGATTCATTTTTAGTTGAAGCTTGTGATGGATTCTGGGCAAAAATATTGGAGAAACAGTGTTTAAATCGTTAGATGCCATTCTAGGGTTTATACCTTATAATTTAGGGCTTTCTAATTTAATGGATATAAATGAATTTTGAGACCATAAATCAACTCAATGAACTGTTTGGATCATGTTGGTGTAATCAATTTGATGAAATTGTGCTTGTATGATGATGTATGGAATTCGCAGGTTCAAAAGCGCAAGAGAAATCGCAGGAGATTTCCAAGCAAATTTCGCAGGAAAACCTGCGAAATCCCAAGGTTGAAGATGATCCACAGCGCGCCAAATTCTATTTTAAAATTCGTTATAATATTTTATTTTATGTTGGTTGTATTTCATCAGAATTGGTTGGCTGGCTCAGTTGGTGATTGCGCGTGTATGTTGTATGGATGGTCCTGGGTTCGAATCCCCCAGGCCATTTTGTTTTGTTTGTTTTTTCTGGATTTTTTGCAGGTTAATAACAAAAGGAGTTAGACTCCAAATTCTAACGCCAGCGCGCGCTTGGCCTGGTGGTGATGCTGTTGGTCCTGAGATTACAAAGCCTAGGGCCTGGGTTCGAATCCCAGCCCCAGGTAAGTTTTTTATCCCTTTTTCTTCTTATTTTATTTACTTCTTGTTTATGTTTTTTTAATTAATTTAATAAATTATAAATGTTAAATAAAAATGTATATTATTTCTTGTATATAAATTCTAAACTTGTATTTTCAAAAAGATTAAAACTTTATTATTAAAACTATTTTATTATATATTATTAATATTATTTGATTTGTATAAATAAATTAGTTGTATTTAAGTTTAAAAATATATCAACCCTAATTTTCTATAAAAAAAATCTAAAATATTTTCAAAACCCTAATTTATTTTGACAAACCCTAATTTTCTTTTTACTTAAAATTTAATTCTATTGTAATTTTTAATTTATTATTTAAAAAACTTTAATCATGTATATATATATTATATAATTTGTTTATACTTTAATTCTTGCATATAAATATGTTTAAAATAATTAAAATTTTGTAGATATAATAGTATGATCATATTTTATTCAATCATGTACATATTTTATTTAATATAATTAAATTTTGTAAATATAATTATAATTAACCTTATTTTTATAATATGTAAATAATTTAATTTTGTATGTGAATAATTTTTATTATATGTTTAAAAATAATTGCTAATTTAATTTTATAATTATAATTTTATTTTAATAATATGTTTATAATTAATAATTTGCAAGTAATTTAAAACTTTATAATAATTAATATAATTGTTCATATTTTTCTTATTAATCTTAAATAATTGTTTGATCTTTTAATTATTATAATGCTTTTGTTTATATTATTTATTATGTTTATTTTTATATGATATTTTATTATTACTAACCCCATTTAATTTGGTATTATTTTTATTATTATTTTCACTAACCCAATTATAATTATTTATTTATTTTGCTTATTATATTTAATTTTGCTTAATTATTATTATGTAATTGTTCCTTGGTGTAATATTTAGTAATAATGTTTATTATTTATATTTTATGCTATGGTTAGTAAATAGGGAGTGCAACATGTTTGTATATTAAAATTAATTTAGATCATTTAAATTTGAAGATAAATATTAAAATTGTACACTCACACACGTAAGTCGATCTTTGATCGCCATCTCACTTCCTTAGGGATACCTCTCATGTTGCCTAAGCAAAAAGGTCAAGTAGGGTGTATAAAGCATAAATCCCTCCAATTTCACATCATCTAGTCCCTTTACAAATAAAAGATCAAGTCCCTTTCGAATGTTGCCTTCGTAATGATCTTGTCCCTCTCGAATAAAGATGATAGTCCCTTCGAATTGCTTATACACCCCACAGTTGCCTAAATAACAGATGACCCTTCACTTGTCCCTCACATCCAAGGTAATGACTACCTATTCCTTAATAATAGGGATAGTCTTACCACTTAAAGGATTCAAGAACAGAAAAGACTTAAACTTAGGGTAGGTTCCTCTTAGATACTTGCTCACTATTCAAAAACTTTTCAAACACTTCACAATTTCAAACAAATTTTCAAAACAAAGGTTTTTTACGCATCCGTACATGGATCATTATCAAACTCTTAAGAAAATTTTTATTCACACACTTCACATTTTAAAAACATTTTAAAGTGAGCTAAGTAACTAAGAGCCCATGGATAACCATGGATGTAAAGGGTGCTAACACCTTCCCTTTACATAACCTACCCCCCGGACCCCCAAAAAAATCTTTTAAAAGGTCTTTCCTGTTCTTTTATGCCTTTCCTTTGGATAAAATAAAAGTCGGTGGCGACTCTTGCTATCCGCAACATAACTAAAGTCAGTTCTCCCACCGTGTTACAGAACTGGCGACTCTACTGGGGATTTGTATTAAAGAGGGGTACCCTTAGGAATTAGATCACTTTAAAATTGTTTGCCTTGTTTGCTTTATACTTATCTGTTGGGGTGCTCTTATGTGTGAAAGGTCCTAACCCGGATCTAGTGTACCTTAGGTAAATGGCAATAGACCAAGGAAACTGTACGGCGTATACCGATATGGTTGATCTGGTGGCCATAGTTAGTGTGACTTCTTGGTTGGTGCTTATGTTCCTTAAGTCAAGTTGAGGATAATATGAGGCTGCCATATGCTGTCAATGCACTAACTAACTTTTAGAACCCTAGTTATCCCATCTTGGCCTTTAGAAAGTAGTGAGATAGCCGGCTTTGGTGAAGACTGAAGATTGGTTGATACTCGATACTACACTCATTGAGATCCTAAACTTGGAGGGTTTTGGTTGGCAAGTAAGTTGCCTACTGAACAACCACCCTTGTGAAGGATCAATGATATTGAGATCCCTTAGAACCTGGTTACTTTTGTAGGACAGGATGAACCAACTAACTTCAGGGGAGGGTACTTACCTTTGAACCTCATGCAAGCCTTTAAACCTAGGGCTATGATGTGACTTGTTTGTGTGTGCCACATGTTTGTGATTGAACATAACATCATGACATCATCATGCATCATAAGCATAGCATTTTCCAAAGGATTAAGTTGGAGGCTTTGTTGATATGTCGATTTTGATAATTGGAAGTTGGATTTAAACTCGGTAAACTTGGTAGTATGCAAGTAATCAGAGTGCGCTGCGAACGTGTGGTGTAGTGCAGTTGTTCGTAGATGGATAATAGTGATGTTAGTAACTTGATTGTATTAACGTTGTGTTTAAGTTGTGTGTGTTCTATGTTGTTATGTTCGAGTCCTTAAACCGGTGAATTTGTAAGTTGGTTACTCGTCGTGTTGTGTTGATAGTTATCAAGTGCATCGCTTGAGGATTGTTCGTGTTGTTGTTACCATTAAAGTTGTGAATTATTGTTTGTAGTATGTGTAGGTTGCCTTTAGAGATGAGAGTAGATTAGTCAGATGGAATAAGTAGTTGGAGTAGTTGAATCAGATAAATTTTCGAGGACGAAAATATTCTAAGTGGGGGAGAGTTGTAACGCCTGTTTATTTAATTAATTATTTAATTAAATATAATTGTGGTATGTTGTGGTAATTCGTGTTAATTTAAGTATCTTTGTTTATTTGCGTTGCTTTGTGTGGAATTGTGTCAATTTGTGTTGATGGTCAAATTTATCGGAATATTATGTTGATGGTTATAAGTTGGTTTAAGTTAAATTTAATTATTTAAGTCGATATAAGTTGTAGAAAACGATATGAAGTATTTTCCATTTATTTTTGGATATGTCGATTGAATTGTTTGGACCATTTGGTTAATAATCGGAAATTAATCTATTAAGTTGGGAGTAAGTAGTTCGTCGCGAATTATTATTTGGTTGATTTTTTGTTACGAAGAAATAAGTCGTTAAGTCTGAATATTAAGTCGGAAAATCGATGAAATAATATTGGAATTGATATTATTGATTATTGGAGCGTGTTGGTTAATAGGTTTGGATTGCGTCGGAATTAGCAATTAAAGGCGTATAAGACTTAGGCCCATTATAATATAATTATATAATAAGAAAATTAGGTTAATTAGTAGAATGAGAATAGGACATGGAAGTTACAGAGGAAAAAGTATTAGAGAATAATAAGGGTTTTAGAGGAGAGAAAATAGCTTGGGAGCAAAGAAGGAGAAAGAAGAACTCATGATCATATCTCCATTTTCGCACTTACGATACAACCTCCACTAAACAGGTGATAATTTTTTACCCGTAATTCTGATTAAAGCGATTCTTGAATTTCTGGAAAGCTTATGAAATTACTTTCAATTTGATATATGATTTCGTGTCAATAAGTTCGGTATTAAAGGAGAAAAACGCATTTGAAGTTTGGAAGTTCATGCTGGAAATTGGTCAAATAGTAGTTACGGGATTGATGATGATGAATGCTGAATTTTGGTCAAGATAGGAACTCAATGACAGCATGTTCGTATTTATAATCTCCATGGATGAAATAGGAGAGGAAAAGAGTCACAAAGGCAAAAGGTTGGAAATTCGATCGGAGAACTTTGGAGACTAACCGGAAAATTATTAGAGCAACCGTCAATCCAAGGTAAGGGTGGGGTTCGATCTTTATAACTGGGTTGATAAATAATAATAGGTTTGGGTGGTTGTATGTGTTGTATTTTATTTGAGGTTGATGTCGAATTATGTTAATTTCTTATATGGTATTGTTGTTAATTTTGTTGATCGATCCTGTGAAATTGTAGATTAATTGTGAAAATAATTTGTTAATTAGTTATGTAAAATTGTGGATTACTTGTTAAAAATAAGTTATGAATACGTTGTTTTATGTAAAGTGTTGATTTTGTGAAGGTTGCAGTAAGATTATTGTTTCTAGAAATATATATTTTTGGGGCGAAAGTGAATCAGGACAGGTGTACAAGTAGGGGTGGCGTACACCACCCAGGATCAGAAAACATTGTGATGATGGTCACGGTGGATGGCGCACGCCATCACCCCTCTCACACAATATATGATGCACGCCATATTGGTAGGGGAGCCAGCCACATTTATATGTCTATCAATGTAACAAAGTGGCGATGGCCACTTGGATTTGGTGGGGGGCAAAATGGCGGTGGCCACTTGGTTGGAAGAATACTTTTGCATCATCTTAATTAAAATACAGAAGTTAATTATATTACTTTCTTGAATAAATACAAATAATGTAATACTAATTAAAATGTTGATGTTAATTAATAAAGGATTTATAATATAATGGGTATGAAAGATGGTGTGGAATATATAATTTACTTATCCGTTCTTGATACAAACAGAAATGAGTTTTTCACAAAGAAACAAAATGTAGTCCTGATTTTTATGACAAATAAAACTAGCAGAACATGTTTTTTGATAGAATTTTGTTAAAAATGTGTTTTCTATGAAAAAATAATTTACCAAAAATAATAGTTTTGACAACGTATTCAGAAGAAGTCGAAATAATCTCAGAATGATAAAATCAGTGTCGGTTTAGTCAATTTAGCCGAATTAGGCGAAAAACTTAGTTGCCCGGAATTTAACGAAAATCGTCGGGGTAAGTCGGTTAGTTTAATAGTTGATTTTTGTTGCGTTGTTTGGTTGAATAGATGTTATAAATTCGAGTTGCATGTACAGGTTGAGTTGGTAAGTGGTTCCGGTTTACGAAAAATTTATAAAGTTATTTATGTTGGAGGCTTTATAAGCCAAAGTTGATTTTAATTTGCCTATATCATATAAGTTGTTTGTGATGCTTGTTTAAGTCGTTCAAGTTGCTCATGTTGTCTAAGTCGTTATGTGTCGTTGAAGTTATTATGTTGTTCAAGTTGGAGGCTTAATAGCCAACGTTGATTTAAGTTTTTTAAGTTGTATAAGTTGGTTGTGATGTTTGATGTTGTATGTTGTTATGTCATAAAGTTGTGCATGATATGTAAATCATTTGCATTTTTATGTCGGAGCCGTTGCTCCCACCATGTTGGCCTGGATTGGCTCTGAGTTGAAAGTTGAAGGCTTATGCCTTGATTACCTCGATAACCTGGCAATAATTTTAAGTTGGGAGTTTTACTCCAATGGTACCACATGCATATGCATAGTTGTGTCGCATATGTGTTACATTATTTATGTTGGTTATGTCGTTTAAGTTGATAAGTTGTTTATGTTGTTTAAGTTGATAAACTGTTATGTTGTTTTCAAGTTGATTAAGTGAATTATGTTGATTAGGCCGATTAAGTAGTTCGTGTTGAACATATGATTATGTGGTTTATGTGGAAAATGTTGATGGATATAATAAGTAGTAAATTAGGTTGATAAAAGGTGGAATGTAGTTAAGTCGTTGTTTTTGTTGTTGATGTTGTGAAGTGGTGAATTGTTTATGAATCCTTATCTAAGTATTGTTTATCTTATATCGTTTATAATTATCGATATCTCACCCCTTTTGTTTGAATGTTACCCCTATGTTGGTAATGTGCAGGTAGCTTGCAGGAAGATGAGTATCTTCATTAGTTCGAGTCGATGTCGGTGCTCTGATATGTAATGCTCGAGGAATGGACGCTTAATTGTTATTTTTAATTTGGTTCAGTGTGATTATGTTGTTGCTAAGCTGTTTTAAGTTGAATAACATGTTATACTATGTTTAGTTGAATAATTGAAAATTCGCTGCGAAGTTGTAAAAGTTATTTTGGTTTCAAAGATAAATAAAAAGTTTTTGTTTTTAGTTTCTTCTGAACCGAAGGTGTTATGTATCACTTCTCATGAAATTAAATGAAGTTTTTATAAGTTGAAAAATGTAGCATCTTGTTTTGTGTACTTGTTGGTTGATTTTTAATACTCTGATTTTCTTTATAATCACTAGGTGGAAATTGGGTGTTACACTTATTGGCATATTATACAAAAGGATGTCTTTAATGCAGTGTTAAAATTCTTTAGGGATGGTTGGATTTCTACCAATTATAACACAAACCTTATGGTCCTCATTCCTAAAGTTCTCAATGTTGAATCTATAGAGCAATTCCAGCCTATTTCTCTTTCCAACTTCAAATTCAAAATCATTACGAAAATTATCGCTTGCAGATTATCTAGTGTCCTTCCCTTTATTATTTCGCCGGAGCAACGAGCTTTTATTCCTAGAAGGAGAATTATAGACTACATTTGTGTAACTTCTAAGGTTTTCAACCTTTTAAGAAACAAGTGTCTTGTAGGGAACTTGGCCATAAAGGTAGATATTTCCAAAGCTTTCGATACGATTAGTTGGAGTTGCCTTATTAAGGTGCTCAAGGCTTATGAATTTTCTGGAACTTTCTGCAATTGGATCATTATTATTCTGAGATCGGTTGTTATTTATGTCTCTATTAATGGATCACATCATGGTTTTTTCAATTGTTCAAATGGCGTTCGACAGGGTGACCCCCTTTCCCTGCTCCTATTCTTCCTGGAAGAAGATGTGTTAAGTATGGGGCTTACTAAGTTAGTGGAAGTGAATGAGCTGAATTAGATTAAGTCTTCGAATAATTCGACTATCCCCTCCCATGTGTTATATGCGGGCGACATCATGATCTTCTACAAAGGTGATGATACTTCTATTAAGGCTATTAAAAACTTGTTTCGAAGATATGCTTTGATTTCTGGATAGAATGTTAACTTTTCTAAATTTGTCTTTTATGCCGGTTCGGTTTTGCAGTCCAGGATGTTGAACATTGTTGCCATCTTGGGCTTCTCTTTTCATACTTACCCCTTCATCTACCTTGGGGCTCCTATTTTTAGAGGCAGACCTAAACCGATTCTTTTTCAATTTATTGCCGACAAAATTCGATTGAAATTGGCAGCTTGGAAAACAAGCCTTTTATCCATTGTGGGCAGACTTGTTTTGGTAAAATCTATCATCCAGAGCATGGCTCTTCACACTTTACTGATTTATTCTTGGTCTATTTCTGTTCTCAAGTCTATTGAGTGATGGATTCATAATTTTATTTGGGGTGGCGATATCGATAATAGGAAATTGGTTACAATTGCTTGGCACAAGTGTTGTCGTCCTTTTGAGGAAGATGGTTTGGGCCTTCGGCCTTTGATTATTCTTAATGAGGCTTCAAACCTTAAACTTTGTTGGGACATGTTAAATTTGAAGGATCAATGGGCGGCGATTATTTGACAAAGAGTAATGAGAGGTGTAAGGCATATTAATTACAACATTTTCTCCTCTCCGTGGAGTAGTATGAAAGGCTCCTTTGGAGATGTTATGGAGAACTCTTCTTGGATTCTAAGAAATGGTAGGAACGTTTTTTTCTGGCTGAATTCGGATGGGTCGGTTATAGTGTAAAATTTGGCCTGCTCTGATCAGATTCAGGATTTCATAAATGACAGATTTATGGATTACATCACGAATAGAAAGTGGAATTTTCCTTTGTCGATTGTTCCGCGCTTTCCTTCCATTGCTAGCCTTCTTCAATATACTCACATCCCGATTGAGGAAAAAGTGGATGAATGCGTCTGGAATTTGGCCGACGATGGTATCCTCACTCTTAAAGCGGCTCATTCTTTCAAAAGGAAAGTTGATCATGTTTTAAGGTGGGGGAAAATGATTTGGAATGACCTTATACCTTCTTCCAGTTCCTTTCTGTTCTGGAGATTTATTCATCACAAAATTCCTACAGATGACAATCTTGCTGCTAGAGGGATGTGTTTGTCTTCCATGTGTAGCTTTTGTTTGGCTGCCACGAAAAGCTCTGACCATGTCTTCTTCGAGTGCACTTTTACATGTAATCTTTGGAGACAAATTTCCTTTATTTTATCTTTTAATATCCGTTTGATTGCTGATTTTTGGGAGGTGCTGGATTGCGGTTACTATGCTCAAGGCAATTTAGTTATTTTGGTAGCGATAATCCATGCATTTAGTGTTATCTGACAAGCCAGAAATAACCTGAGATTTAACAACATTAGTATGAATTGGAGGAAAACTTTAAATGTCTTGATTTCTGATGTTTCTAGAGCAGGCAATACCTCCCGTAAAACTGGGGCGATCTCTAATACGACATTCTAAATGAGTTCAAGGTGAAACTTAACCTTCCTAGGTCTTGTATTGTGAAAGAATTCCTTTTGACACCTCTTATTTTGAATTGGGTGAAATGCAATATTGATGGTGCATCTGTGGGAATCCAGGTGTTGCATCTTGTAATGGGATTTACAGGGATTCTTTTGGTAATCATCTCGGCAGCTTTTCGATGAATATCGGGACTGGGAATTCCCTATTGACTGAGTTGCAGCCATTGTAGCTATTGAGATTACGAAGGAGAAATGTTGGAATAATCTTTGGCTAGAAATCGACTCGAAGCTAGCTGTTCTTGCTTTCAAGAAATCTTCTCTGGTTCCGTGGAAAATTCGTAACAGATGGGAGAACGCCTTGCACCATACTAGATCTATTCACTTTTTGCTATCACATATATTTATGGAAGGTAATCATTGTGTTGACAAACTTGTTAACTTAGGTTTACATGTACATGATTTTACTTGGTGGTGTCGTACCCCGAAAAATACGACCTCGCAACGGGAAAGGGTGCCGCGGGAAAAAATTAAAATGATCAACAGAGTCGCCACCGAACTTATTTTATTCCAATTAAGGAAAAGGAAAATATCGAGAAACCTTTTTTTGAAAATGGATAATGCTTAGTCTTTGAAACCAGATTTTGAGTTCGTGAGTCGATTCCGTAAGGGGAAGGTATTAGCACCCCTTACGTCCGTTGTACTCAACGGGAACCTCTTAGTTTGATTTGTGATTGAATGTCTTAATGAATGTCATTTATCTTCTTCGAATTAAAAGAGGAAATAAAATGCGATACGATTCTAAACTAGGGTTAATATTTAGAGGGGAAATGGGTGGTTAGCTTCCTAGGGTGCTCGACAAGGAGTAAGATCTGTGTGCCTACATATTCCCTTGTGCAATGGGAAAGTCAGAGCTTCGTAGTTCGTGGTACTAAGGTTGGTTAGTTGGTTGATTTTATCAGGCGTCAATTTCTCACACCCGAAACAGATGCCTCGTGTTTAAACAATTGAAGAAAAGCATCGGAGATCCAACAATTTATCTCTTTCACCTTGTTTTGATAATTGTTAGGTGCTTTATTAGTCTAAGACCGCTTGATGTTGGATCAAGGGTTTGGATCTAGAAAGTATCGTCTTGGTATTTTTGGTTTGATGGCAATGCGCGAAGCAGTCGACTTACAGGTAAATGCAGATGGAGGTTTATTGTTTGAGTTGGTTAGGTGGATCCAATTCCTAGTCCCTATGGGTGCTCCTAGTAATAAGAAACCATAACCGAATGAATTGTGCGAGTGTGCGAGTGAAACCGCTTGGTGTTGGACCAAGGATTCGCGAATGAAATAAAATCGATAAAATGCGGAAAATAAAATGCGTACAAAGTAACGGGAGAGGGATACATGTAAGTTACACGGGATTGCTAAAAATAAAGGGTATCATTGTAGTTTTCCCAAGAGGAAGCGTGTGTGCAGTGTACTAAACTATTCGGAGGCGTTGAACCTTTTTATTCGGAGGCAACTATTCGGAGGCGTTGGACCTTTTCAGATGCGTCGAAATGTGGTTCTTTAACTACCTTAGAACTGGTTCAAAGTTTAAAACCGTTCTATGAGGAGTCGAATCGTTTTATGTATTAAAAAGCGATAAATTGAATAAATTAAATAAAGCACCAATCGATAAATAAATAAAAATAATGAATTAAATTAATTTGTGAAATAACAATAAATTGGAAAAATGGAAAAATAAGAACTTAAATTACATAGGCCTCATATTGATTGAGTATCACCGATTTAACGAAATCGGGCAAAACATCGACCTTTTGTTATATCATTGGCCCAAAAAATGATTCATATAAAATGAAATGTAATTATAAAATATAGTAGAAATCCAAATAAAATTCAGAAGATCCTAAATTGAAAATAAAACTAGTGAAATAAAAACTATATAAAAAAATAAAGGGATTTAAGTTCAGATATGGGGTGTAATCAGCAAGCAGATTGGGTTATTAAGCCCAAAAAACAAACAAAATAAAAAAATGAGAGGGAGAGGGTGAATCGGTTGAATATATGCAGGAAAGATAAAACTTTTTTTTTTAATTTTATTTTTAAAACAAAAACAGAGGAAGGTGTGTTGGTTAATGTGATGTGAGATGGCATCAAGAATGTATGGGCCCGAGCCCATCTTACCAAGAAAAAACTAATAAACAGAATGATAAAACAAACAAAAATCAACGTTTTGAAAACTCATAATCAATTTTGATAAAAAAGAACACACGCACATCATGGTTTCAACATCAAACAACACACGGTTTAGAAGCAGAACACTCACACTCTTCCTTTTCCAACGGATCCGAAAAAAACTCATCCTCAAGAACTCGTGGCTCGCGGCCGTTCTCTCTCACGGCAGCGACTTTGGTTCACGAATCTTCACCCTCGGTCTCTCACCATCTCTCTACGTTTGTCGGTGGATTTCGTTCAGTTTCTGGGTTTTCTCGCTCGTCTCGTTTTCACGGATTCGTGCGTGTTGCTCGCGGGTTTCGCTTTGTTTGGAGGTTAATGGTGGTTGTTGCATTTTGATCTCGTTTGGTCGCGGTTTGTGGTTCGTGATGGGTTGCGTTTTGGTCAGCTCCGTTTTATGTTTCATACCGGTTTTTCTCAAGGTATTTCAGTTCGTCACCCTCGCTGTACTCGCGATTTTCTTTTTGGGTTTGGTTTTGGTTGTGGTCACGCGGTTATTCGGTGAGGTTTTGTGGTTTTCGGGAGGTTTGTATTCGTTTTCTCTCGCTCTGATGTGTCTCACATGTTTTTGCATTTTCGGATTTGGTGCGAGTTCTCAGAGTTTTTTTTTGTTTGTTTTTGAAAAGAAAAAGAAGTGAAGGTGTGGTGCGGTATCTCACGTGGTAATATTTGGGTCTCAGTTTTGTTTTGAAAGAGTTGTGGAGGGCTATGGAGTTGTGATGCAGTTCTGTGTTTGTGATGTTAGTGAAAGGTTTGAATTTGAAAGGACGAAAAGATAGTGGTGAGTTATTGAAGAAAAAAGGTAGTGATATTTGGTTTGTGTTCTCTGTATTTTGTTATCAGTAAAAAAAATGGACGAAGATTTATTTTGGTTTTAGATTTTTTTTTGGTTGTTTTGAAGTTTGGTCTTGAGAGATTTTTTTGATGGGATTCAATTGTTTTCCAAACTTCCGTTTGAAGAAAAATGATGATGGATTTATAGACTGAATAAAGGGTAAGAATGGAAACCTTTGGGATAAAGATTGGGAGATTTTTTGGATAAGAATGAAGAATATGCTGATATTTGGAAGCTGTGAATTGGTGTAATGGAATTGGTTTTGTTGTGTGTTAGTGACTTGGTAGTGGAATGATCTTTGGAGATTCTAAAGGCATGTGCAGAGAAAACTAATAATGATAAGAATAATTATAAATAAAAAATGGTTATAATACCAAAACAAATAAGAACTATAATAGTGGAAATTAATAATAATAGTAATAATAATAATAGTAAGAAAAAACTAATAATTTCTAATAATAATAATAGAGATTTTTTTGTATATATTTTTTGGATAATGACTAAATAATAAAAATAAAACCTATGATAAGAGAAATTAAATTTTTTGAAAATAATGAATGCATTTTTTTTACTTTTTGGTAATTGTTTTTTTTTGTAGCTTTTGTATATAAAAAAACGGTAAATAAGCTAATGGGTTTGAACAACAAAATAAAAATTGATTTTCTCATTTTCAAAATAAATGACACATTTTTGGATTTTTCGAATATCAGACAGAAAAATAAAATGGTACTTATTTTTTTGGATTTTTGAAATACTGGTTAGACAGTAAAATAAAATGATGTGGGTAGGATAAATTTGGGGTATGGCAGTTGCCCCTATCGAATTGACTTAGACCGAGTAAGATGAATTGGTCTGCATTCATACTTTCAAGGTATAAGACAATTAGATACTAACAGACTCCGAATTTGTCCGTAAAAGAAAGAAATTGTGCAGTAAATCGATGATTAAAATTGGAAAATAAAGGTGATACGAAACAAAAACACGTTGACAGAAAATTAAATAATCCTTATCACTGCAAGGATGATAATGCGACCCCGACAACAAAAGGATGCCAAGTGACAGAAATTTAAACAAATCACTCATCACCGCAAGGATGATAATGCGACCCCGACACCAAAAGGATGTCGAGTGACAGAAATTTAAACAAATCGCTCATCATCGCAAGGATGATAATGCGACCCCGACACTAAAAGGATGCCGAGTGGCAGAAAATTAAACAAATCGCTTACCACCACTGTGAGCAACTCTTTAGTTTTGTATGATAATAAATTTTATGCGTTTGTGCTTTTATCATATGCTTTATCATATGCTTTATCATATGTCTTGTATGCATTGCTAGCCTTTATACACGTGTCTTATTTTAAACAAATAATGTCCTTGAATTTCTGAAATTCGTAAAATGAATCGATTCATTCGCATCATGCATCGATTCATGTTGTAGAAATGATTCTGGAAATTCTGCTATGAATCGATACATTCGCAACATGCATCGATTCATACTGTAAGAATGATTCTGGAATTTCTTCTATGAATCGATACATACGCAACATGCATCGATTCATTGTATTTTCATTTCTCTGTTTTTCTTCATTTGTTTAGTATGTATCGATTCATGATATTATGCATTGATACATAACAGTATAAATACCATCATGTATCGATTCATTTGTATATTGTATCGATTCATTTTTCTGTTTCACTTCTAACAGAATCTGTCAAGTATATGTTTGGTTTTCTGTTAGTGTAGGAAGCAGGACAGGGAATTGCAGACGAAATTCAAAGTCAAGTATATTGAAGAACACATCAAGAATTTTATTTTCAGGGTGTACAATTCAAGGTTGAGCAGGATTGAAACCTAAGAATAAAAATCATCTTCATCATCTTCTCAAATACCTTGATTCAAGAACATCAACAATGAATTAGTGTTGTTCTGTGAATTAGAGGTTTATGAGATAACGTTCAGTGGTACGATCGGTGATCCAGCTGAGTTGAAGAGTGAAAGAAGGTTTCAAGGAAAAACCATCTGGGTTTTCCTTCAAGAACGGGCGTGTTCTTGAGGGTTTGTCAGTCACGTTTACAAAACAGATTCAGCCGCAGCGTAAGGTTTGGAAATTCAGAGATTTCACAAATAGATCGTGGAACCGGTGAATTGTTTGTATTACTTGCAGGGAATCTTGATTTGGCTCAGATCAAGTGAAGGTTGATACAATAGGAAGATCTAGGTGTATAGATTTCTGGTGTTTGTATAGCAACCTTGTTAACGACGATTTCAGCAATATTGATATAAAAGTTCTCAATTTCGGTTTGAAATTGAGAGGGAGACGTACCCACACGCGAGGACGAACGTGGGGAACTTCCTTACCAAATCTCTGCGTATTATATTCCTTCTTCATCTCTATTTACGTTTTTAATCGATTTTGATTCATTGGAAATAGTTTCTTTGATAGGTGCATTCAATACTTTTACAGCTTGTGTGTTTAAATCTTTATCATCTCAATTGTAAATCCAGCACTTTATCACATGTCCGGTCTTCTAGTGGCTGGTCCAGAATAGACGCAAGTATATTAGGGACCGTGTTTTTCGCTAATCTTTAAAAACTTTGAAAAATATTTTAAATCCTTGTAAAAAAGGAGGTGATCCATTCACCCCCCCCCCTCTAGATCACTAGCCACAACGTCTAACAAGTGGTATCAGAGCACCGGTTCACTGGTGCTTTGTGGCTGCCTGTAATGAAATGGATTCTGAACCAAAGGGGGCGTATAATAGAGCTCCTGTTTTCAATGGTGAAAATTATGGCTACTGGAAAGACTGCATGCGAGTTCACATAAATTCTGTGGATAGGCGCGTATGGACTGCCATTCAAAATGGTCCTTTTCAAATCACCATGATGAATGAGGCAGGTGCCATAGTACCTAAACCAGAAGATGATTGGGATGAGAAAGATGAGAAAAAGTGGTCAAGTGATTGGAGAGCTCGAAATATGCTAATTTCAGCACTTAGTGCAGATGAGTATTATCGAGTATCCCATTGCTCGACAGCTAAAGAAATGTGGGACGCTTTAGAAATTGCACATGAAGGTACAACTAAAGTAAAACAGTCCCGCATTAACACACTTAATCAAGAGTTCGAACTCTTTCGCATGAAACAAGGAGAATCTATTCCCGACATTCAAAAGAGATTTGTTCATCTCATTAATCGTTTGAATGCACTTGGAAAACCTGTTTCCAATGAAATTGCTACTAATAAAATTTTGAGATGTCTTAGCAGGGAATGGCAACCTAAAGTAACAGCTATCAAGGAAGCCAACGATCTAACGACACTCTCAATGACTACTTTGTTTGGAAAGCTGGAGGAACATCAGCAAGAACTAGAAAGTCTAGAAAAGTTTGAGAACAAGAATAAAAAGGGAAAGGAGAAGAATAAAGACAAAGAGGGTGAGAAGAGGCCTATAGCTCTTGTGGCTTCTAACTCAAAGTCCTCACAAAAAGAGCTAAGCAACAATGAATCAAGTAGTGACGAAGACTCTGGTGACGAAGAAATGGGACTTTTTGTTAGGAGATATAATAGATTCATTCAAAAGAATGGAATCAAGCATTCCGACAAAAATCTCATAAAGTTTAGAAGACAATCTATAGATTCAAAACAGGAAGAGATTAAGAAGAATAGAGAAAGAGGGTCTTGCTTTAATTGTGGTAAGTCCGGACATTATAAGACGGATTGTCCTTTAAAGAAAAAGGATAAAGGAAAAGTTCCACCAAAAAGGTATAATAAGCAAAGAAGAGCTTACATTGCTTGGGAAAGTGATAGTGATTCATCAAGTACACAATGCTCAAGTGATAACGATGAAACCGCAAATTTGTGTCTTATGGCTCACACCAAAAATCAGTCCCACCACAAGAAGAAAAGTGATGATAAAAAGGTAAAACAAGCTTACTATAACAATTTCTCTTCTATGTCCTTTTCTGAATTGAAAATAGCTTTTGAAAAACTGCATAATGAAGCTATAGAAGCATTTAAAAGATTATCTTCCGATAAACAAATTTTTTCATACTTGGAAGGTAAAGTACAACATGCTGAAAACGATTTAGAGTACTTGAAAGCTAGCATTGCAGAAAATTCAAAAGTTATTGTTATTGATGGTTGTAGTAAAATAAGGCATTGTGAAGCTTGTCACATTTGGCAACAAGAGGTAATTTCTTTTAAAGTCAAATTGGAAAAAGCTTTACAACCTAAGATTACTTATGCCATTGATACTAGGTTGTTTAAAAAGTCATTAAATACTCCATATGCAAAATACTCTTTTATTCCAAAGGATTTAAGGACCAAACATAAACAACAACATTGTCGTAGTGCTTGTCATTATTGTTGTCATGCTAGCCACACCATTGAAAAATGAAAATTTAGAAGATTCCTAGTGCCTAAAGGTATTTATCAATGGAAGCCTAAAGACAACCATGTTATCACTTACCCACTTGGACCCAATAAAAATTGGGTACCTACCTCTCTCTTTTGATATTGTAGGATGAGTGTCTTGCATCCGTGGAAAGAAGATGGTTTCTGGACAGCGGGTGTTCAAGGCATATGACGGGTGACATATCACTTTTTATTGACTTCAAAGCAAAGAAGAAGGGGTATGTTACTTATGGAGACAATAACAAAGGAGATATACTTGGCAAAGGTAGTGTAGGTAATCCCTCTACCACTACTATTTCTGATGTCCATCTTGTAGAGGGACTTAAACACAATTTGTTGAGTATAAGTCAATTATGCGACAAAGGTTATAAAGTTTCTTTCACAAAAACTTGTTGCAAAATTGAACATACTGAACATAATGTTGTGTTTAAGGGTGTAAGAGTAAACAACATATATATGCTTAATCTTTTGAGTGTATCTTTAACAAGCACTAAATGTCTAGTTGCCCTAAATGATGATTCATGGCTATGGTATAGACGCTTAGCGCATGTTAATTTTGATTTTCTTAATAAGGTTGTATCTAAGGATCTAGTAGTAGGTCTTCCAAAAATAAAATTTTCAAAAGACCACCTATGTGATGCTTGCCAAATGGGGAAACAAACAAGGGTCTCTTTTAAATCTAAAAACATAATTTCAACTTCAAGACCCCTTGAGCTTCTTCATATGGACCTCTTTGGACCTTCTAGGACAAAGAGCTTAGGTGGAAACTATTATGGTTTTGTAATAGTAGATGACTACTCTAGATTCACTTGGACTATATTCCTTCATAGCAAAGATGAAACTTTTTCTGCTTTTAAAAGTTTTGCAAAGCTGTCCCAAAACAAAATGAATTCTAAAATAGTTACAATTCGAAGCGATCATGGAGGTGAATTTCAAAACCATCTCTTTGATAAGTATTGTGACAAGTATGGCATTGAGCACAACTTTTCAGCTCCTCGAACTCCACAACAAAACGGTGTTGTGGAGCGTAAAAATCGATTTTTAGAGGAATTGGCAAGAACAATGCTCAATGAGGGTGGATTACCAAAATATTTTTGGGCTGATGCATTTAGCACAGCTTGTTATGTTCTGAACAGGATTTTAATTTGTCCTATTTTGAATAAAACCCCTTATGAAATTTTAAAAGGTAGAAAGCCAAACTGTCTCATCTTCATGTGTTCGGTTGTAAGTGTTTTGTTTTAAATAATGGTAAGGAAAATCTTGGGAAGTTTGATGCCAAAGCTGATGAAGGTATTTTTCTTGGATACTCTCAATCAAGCAAAGCATATAGAGTGTATAATAGGCGTTTACTTTCTGTTGAAGAATCTGTCCATGTTTCTTTTGATGAGTCTTACCCAAAAATTGTCGGAAAAGGTATCTCTTTTGATGATGCAGGTGTATCTACAGAAGACATACTCAAAGAAGCTGTTTCGGAAATTGATCAATCTGAAACTGCTGAAAATGAGAAGGAGGAAGATACTAGTCATGAAAAAGATAAAGAGGAAGGAACATCTGAAGTGAAGGAACTTCCACCAGCTTGGAAATCCTCTAAAGACCACCCTATAGACAATATATTGGGAGATATTTCAAAGGGAGTGTTGACTCGTTCTAAGATAAGTAACTTTTGTTCTCACTTCGCTTTTGTATCACAAGTGGAACCCAAAAATGCTAAAGAGGCCTTGATTGATGAATTTTGGCTAATGGCCATGCAAGAAGAGCTTAATCAATTTAAAAGAAATGACGTTTGGGAACTTGTCCCTCGTCCGCGAGATCATCATATCATAGGTACCAAATGGGTGTTTAGGAATAAACTTGATGAAAGCGGAGTGATAACTAGGAACAAGGCACGCTTGGTAGCACAAGGGTATAACCAAGAGGAGGGCATAGATTATGAGGAGACTTATGCTCCAGTGGCTCGCCTTGAAGCAATACGTCTTTTGCTTGCTTATGCGTGTTCTATGAATTTCAAGCTTTACCAAATGGACGTAAAGAGTGCGTTTTAAAATGGTGTCATAAATGAAGAAGTATATGTTTCACAACCTCCCAGTTTTGAAAATTTTGAATATCTAGATCATGTTTACAAATTAAAGCGTGCTTTATATGGTCTTAAGCAAGCACCTCGTGTGTGGTACGAAAGACTTATCAAATTTCTAATTGATCATGGATATTCTAGAGGTAAAGTGGATAATACACTCTTCATTAGACATAAAGGAAAGCACACATTCTTTTAGTTCAAGTTTATGTAGACGATATAATTTTTGGTTCAAATAACATACACTTGGTCGAAGAGTTTTCTAATGTTATGCAGGGTGAGTTTGAGATGAGTCTCATGGGGGAGTTGAACTACTTCTTAGGCCTCCAAATAAAGCAACTCGATGAAGGTGCAACAGTATGTCAAACAAAATACTGCAGAGAGCTGCTCAAGCGTTTTGGAATGAATAATTCAAAATCAATTGACACTCCCATGCCTACCAACGGAAACTTGGACAAAGATGAACATGGTAAGTGTGTTGATGTCAAAAGGTATAGAGATATGATTGGGTCTCTCTTGTACCTTACTGCTTCTAGACCGGACATCATGTTTAGTGTTTGTATGTGTGCACGATATCAATCAAACCCTAAGGAATCTCACTTAAAATCAGTCAAGCGTATATTTAGGTATCTTCATGGAACACCTAAATACGGGCTTTGGTATTCCAAAGGGAGCGATTGCAGCTTAGTAGGTTACTTTGATTCTGATTTTGCTGGCTGAAAATCATATAGGAAAAGCAATAGTGGTACATGTCATCTATTTTCAAATTCTTTAATAAGTTGGCGTAGCAAAAAGCAAGTATCTGTAGCTTTGTCTACTGCAGAGGCTGAGTATGTTGCAGCCGGTAGCTGTTGCGCTCAAATTTTGTGGCTAAGACAATAACTACAAGATTTTGATATTGAACTTAAACGCATTCCAATAAAGTGTGACAACACTAGTGCCATTAATCTCACTAAGAATCCTGTTTTACACTCACGCACCAAACATATAGAGATTAGACATCACTTCCTTCGCGATCATGTTGAAAAAGGAGATGTTGTTTTTGAGCATGTTGATACTAAAAATCAAGTTGCTGACATTTTCACTAAACCATTGGCAACTGAACCATTCTTCAACATTCGTCGTGAATTAGGGATTCTTGATCTCTCCGCATTGGTGTCTTAAGTTTGTTTGATTTAGTTTATATTTATCTTATCGTGTTTACTAAGTTCTGAATGTTTACTTCACTCGTACCTCATAAGATTCCTACGACGGAGGTAATATTGTTCCTCTCTACACCTTATTGATATTGTGTGCTAAATGTATGTTTGAGCAATTATTTCTCGCTTACATGTACTTCTTTACATATGAATGTTTGAGCGTTAATAATTTGTTTGTAAAGTATTCTTAAGCATCATTACAATGTTAAGATTCATTCTGCATTCTGCATAATTTTTGTTTTGCATATCCATTTTGTGTCAATTCATGCTAAATTCCTTTTATCACTGTAAAAATTATTACAGTATGTATCGATCCCAACCATCTTGTGTCGATTCAAGTTCACTTTCTTTTATATCTGTCAAAATTATTACAGTATGTATCGATACATTCGTGGTTTGTATCGATACATAGCCACTTGAAAATTCAAAAATTTCGTCACATGTATCGATCACATCCATCTTGAATCGATTCATGTTCATTTTCTTTTAAATCTGTCAAAATTGTTACAGTATGTATCGATACATTTGTGGTTTGTATCGATACATAGCAACCTGAATTTCCAGAAATTTCGTCACATGAATCGATTCATAAGGTCATGTATCGATGCATACCGTTTTAAAATCAGTTTCTTTTTTATGTATCGACACATCAGCATCAGTTATGACATGTACATCAGTTATAAACTCTATTCTATCTCCTTCTTCATTCCATTTGCATCATTTACGGTTTCCTAACCCTAACACCACAAAACCCCTCTTCTCTCAAAACCCTAACTTCATCATCATGCCTCCAAGAGTCATGCTTCCTAGAGCAAAAGGTAAAGGTAAAGGGAAAGAACATGTTGAGGCTTCACATCAAGCCCCTTCTGTTCCAGAAATTCCTCCCTCTGGGTCATCCATTCTCCATCCTGCCATTGCTGAAGAGTTTGAGGTTTCCTTCAAGACCAGGTTAGTCATGAAACCCCATGTCTTCAATACTCAAGAGGTGCGCACTCTTTGTTTAGAAGAAGTATCTGATTTGATTGATGCACAAAAACTTGGGTCCTTTTTAACTGTTAATGATGACTATCATGAGGACTTTATTCATGCTTTTTATGCGGGTGTGAAATCTGGTAAAGGTTACATGTTCAAGTGCTCTATTGGAACAAGAACTTACCGTTTTGAGGCTGATGATTGGCCCAAAGTGTTCAAACTGCCATCCCCGTCGCCTGATTTGCAGATGTGGCATGATCAGAATTTTGAAACTCAGTTTAAACTGAAGGAATATTGTGCATCTATTTCAAAACTGGAAAGGCCTCTGGGTGATGATGAACATTTAACTTCTGGAATGATTAAAAGTACCCCCAGAATTCTGCATTGGATTCTTTCTCATATTTTACGTCCAAGGTCTGGTGGCCACTCTAGATTGGATAAGCCAGACATACATCTCTTGTACATTCTGCAAAAGAAAATTCCTTTGAATTGACCCAATTATTTTGTGAAGCGTATTTTTCTTACAAGAAATAGCTCGAAGAACATAACTCTTGCTTATGCCGCACAGATTATGAGGATTCTTAAGTTCTGGAAGGTGGTCTTACCCCCTGTTCCTCTCGTATCTTCATCTAGTGTTCAACATTTCAATAGTGCTACTCTTTCTCATATGGGATATAGGTGGGACACCGAGCGTCGATGCTATTACTTCTTTGAACGCAGCTCTCGTACCAGAATTTACAACTTTGATGATCCTTCTGAACAGATTTTTGTTGCTGAAGAACAAAGAGATGAAGATATGGAGGATGTAAATGAAGAAAATCCTCCTGAGGAAAATGTCAACACTGCTTGGGGTGAGTGACTGCCACAAAGGTGGTCTCCTACTAACTATGAACCGGTTCCACCGACATCATCTACTACTGCTCCTGCATATCTCACTCAAATGTTTGAGCAAATGGAAATTGCCAATAATGCCCGCCATGAAGAAGCCCGTGCGTGGCATGTACAACAAACGGAGTGGCACAAAGAGCACTGAGAATGGCATGATGAACATACTAGGATGTATCAAAATCAACACTCATGGCATACCGACTTGGTTAAGTGGCATCAAGTTTTCTACAACGAGATGTCTGGTTTCATGGATGATTGTCGTTCGCATCCGGGTATTATGGAAAGATTTAGAAGCACAGAGGTTCAGAATCGGTTCAGGCATTACACCTTCATGGGGCAGTGTCGTACCCCGAAAAATACGACCTCACGCGATCCGAAATGGACGGAGCCGCGCGCCGGACGGACTGAAGAGTCGCCACCTAATTCTATTTATTCCCGAAGAGGGAAAGGGAAGATATAGATACAACCCAGGAAGAAAAGGATAAGGACAAAGGTCAACGGAACCATTGCCTGGGTTCGGGAGTCGGTTATGCAGGGGGGAGGTATTAGCACCCCCTACATCCATCGTACTCGATGGGAACCATCTAAGTTATCACGCGCGAAAGGATGTCTATGCTTAAACGAATTGCTTGCTAGAGGGAAATGAGTTGAATTATGAGTTAGATTGAACCTAGGTGCTCGGCAAGGATTGAGATCCTCGTGCCTACGTACTCCCGTGTGCAATGGGAAAGTCAGAGCCTCGTAGTTCGGCCTACTAAGGGTAATGGTTGTTCGATTTTATTACCTTTCTTCGACGAAAGGGTTTAGGAGTTGAAATGCACTAAAGACTATGGATAGTTTATCTCACCCAACAAGACGAGCGTCTTGCGTCGAAATAATCGGAGCGAGTAACGAGAGCTCGTTATCCTCCTTTCTACCGCTTAAGGCTCGTGGCGTACAAATCTTCTCGCATTTATTAAAGTATTCATTTCCTAAGACCGCTTGACGTTGGATCAAGGGTTTGGATCTAATCGAAACGTTTCGGTTTTTTGAGGTTAGAGGGTAAATGCAAATGAAGGTTTATTTGGTAGTTTGTTAGCGAGGCACGAAACGCTCGGCTCGCAAAGAGAGGTGGATCCTAATAAATGAAAACAAAATAACTGGAAAATAAAGTGCAAGTGTGCAAGTGCAACTGCTTGGCGTTGGACCAAGGGTTCGGAATTAAATAGAATACGGAAAATAAAATACGTACAAAGTAAGGGGAGAGGGATACAAAATAAATACAGGGGATTGCGCGAAATAAAGAGGTATTATTGTAGTTAGCCCAAGAGGAAGCGTGTGTGCAGTGTTTTTGAACAGTTCGAAGGCGTTCGGCCTGTTTATCGGGACACAACTATTCGAAGGCGTTGGACCTTTTAATCGAGCGCAACTATTCGAAGGCGTTGGACCTTTTTATCGAGTACAACTATTCGAAGGCGTTGGACCTTTTTGGGACGCGTCAGAATTTTGTTCATTTACTTCCTTAGAATCGATTCAAGGCTAGAATCATTCTATGAGGAGTTGAACATTATTTTGAGATGCGGAAATAAATAATGAATTAAATTGAATTTGCAAAAATTAGATTAAGACAGAATAATAAATTAATAATAGATTAAATAATATTTACACAATGAATAAGATAAAATAAATTAAATATTTGTTGGTTAAAATAATAAAATAACAATTAATAAAAAGGGGCCTCATATTGACCGAGTATCACCGATTAAAATCGGGCGAAAAATCGGCCTTTTATTATATCATTGGCCCATAATAATAAAGTATAAATCGAGAAATCGATAAATGATAAAGAAATAGAAAAATGGCCTCATATTGGTTTAGACAATGTTGACAAAGTCAAATGTCAATAAACCATCTATTCTTATCATAGGCCCATATGTGAAATACAAATGCTGAAAAATACCAAATGAATCCCTATAATATATTTTTTTAGACATATTTTTTTATGATAAATCAAAATAATAATAATCATAAAACAATAATAATATTCAAAACATAAAATGAAATAATAATAATAAAAAAACAAGAAAAATAAACTGAGAGAGTATCATGTTGTTTGCGGCAAAAGAAACAAATCCTAGGCTAGCAATGCATAAGTCAGAACAAGCCCATAAACTAATTCAGCCCGGGTCAAGCAGGACCCGGCCCACCCATATGGTCCAATTAACATACTTCTAGAGAATAAAGCAAAACCTATATGAAATTAAAAGGACACCGCCCCTAGCACCAACACCTGTAATTGATCCCTGCGTGTTGCTATCAATAACGGACAATACAGAGAGCTGTTGGGTAACATTATCCTTGGGCAGTGCAAAAAAAGCAACGTGATAAATGCTCTAACAATCAATTGCGAAAAAAAAACACCAAGTCTTGCACATAGACCAATGTTCACATCTTGAAACTAACCCAGCGATACCAAAATCCTCAGAGTCTCCTCTTTCTATACCCAGCTCTCATCTTCTTCATTGTATATCAAAATCATCAAAGCAAACCCTCCAACGTATAAGCAAGCCCCCTCATTAACTCACTCGAAACTTCAATCTTTGACTCAAACTCCAACCATGGAAGAGATCAACTGATGTGAAGGAGTGTCCATCGTTGGAGACACAATAATTTGTGGCTATAGCTCAAATACCTCAACAACCAGATGAACGACTAAACCCTAGACTCATTTTTATAACATCAAGGTGGAAAAGATTTTCACAAAAAGATCAAGGTAGGAATGAAAGTAATAGAGAGGTTACTTGAATAGAGCGAAGAAAATTATCCGACGATCCTTTTAGACTTCGACGATGTGTAAGTTCTTTTACCCTCTTCGCCTTCAATATTTGTGCCTTCTACTATCCTTTCTCTGTTTGCTTTGTTGTTGTAGTGATTGCTGATTCTGCGAACACTTGAGATTGGTCAATAGCTTAGCTCAAATGAGTCTCAGTGTGAGACTCAATGAGCCCTAGGTTATGAGCTTTTGTGATTTTTAGGGTTTAGTGAGTATTGTTCTTCTTGCTTCCGCCGTTTTCTGCTAGGGTTTCTTCAGGTCTGTAGGTGTCCCCTTTCTGTGCCAATGATTGGCTTTTATAATGGAAAAATGAGGATCATACGTGTGAGCCAAAAGGAATTTGTGTGAGGTTGTTATTTGTACGTGAGAGTTGCTGAGTGAAGAATTCGTTAGCAATTGAGTGAGGGTGTGCCCTGATTTTGTGGGATTTGCATAGAGTGGATTTGTGTGGGGTCCAAAATTGGTGAGTCACGGTTTGAAACTTGTATGTAGTGAAGGATTTCTAGAGTGTGTGGACCCCTCTTTTCACTGCATTGATTAACTTGATTTTTACTGCTATGAATTAGTGTATTTTCACTGCTACTGAAGTGTATTGATGTGTGAAGTACCTTCTTGCAGGTCAATACTTGGACACAGGTATCTTGGATTCATGGCATATATTGTAAGTTTCTTGGTAGCTCGGAATCAAAACAAGGAAATTGACTATTGGCGACTTGGATAAAAGCTCCATTTGGTCTTGGCATGAAGCAGGATGAAGGTTCAAAACCTGATATCTTTGTGAAGTGATGAGATTCCCTTGGTTATGATTTTCTGCAGGTTTGAAGAAACAAAGGGCAGGGTGCTTTGTTAGTCACATTTCAGAGGTAATGCACATAGATTGAATTTTTCCGCATCCTTGACAAATCTCTTGTTTGTAGTGTTTCTGTTATGACTCAAATTAATATCTTGCCATTTGCAGATGGAGTTACAAAAGAAACAGCAGCCAACCATGATTTTGAAGCTATGAGATTCAAGTCGTGTATGATGATGAGAGCATTGCGCAGTATGAAAGATGAAGAGTTCCTTAGCTTGACAAACATATGAAGAGAGATATTGTACTACTATTGAAGCTTGGTATGAATGATGAATTTACTTTCTCGCCGCTAAATTTCTGACTTTGACATTTGATGTTTGTATTATGTATGCTGAAACTTATACTCATGCTTTCCTCAAATGACTTGAATTTTTTTCAATTAGGGCCATTGAAAACTGACATTAAATCAAGCAGTTGCAATTGATGTTCAGGGAGAATTTCTCTGACTCTATCCTGGTTATGCTTCTGGTTGTTTCAAATTTGTTATGTTTTATCATTGCATAGGACTGTTGGATCCTTGAAGGGACTTATGGAATTTTGGCTCATCGAATTGATGTAATCCTGTCATGGCTGGTTTATACTTATTCATGAGATAGCTGAAATGAAATGCTAACTCAGTTTTCGTTTTCCGCAGGTATCTCAGAACTTGTGGAAGTTTCTGTGAGCGGAGAAGATCAGTTTGGCATGAGCTTGATGCAATGTTCTTGTCACAAAGCTGAACGAGATCAATTCCCTGTGGTAATTGCTTTCCTGAACTTAGGTAGAATGTGCTTGAGATTTGTGCATTGTTTAATGCCCTGTCATTGTTTATAATGTTCCTGCTATACTCCATTTTAAATTTGGTGTTTCTACTGTGTTTTTGATGATGTTGTCGGTAATGACCTATTCTAATTGAAACTTTGTTGGTGCCTTGCAGTTGACTTGTAGGTGTTGTGAGGCAGTTTGGCTTGAATGGGTGGGAACTTGGAATTAACTTTAAGGCGCACGAAACATGAAGTTTGATGGAAGATAAGTGTATTGATAGCATGATGTTGGAATAATGGGAGGCTTGGAGGAATTTAGAGTTGGAGTTTTGTATGGCTGCCTTTTGTTTAATGACAATGCTTGGTTTCTTGCAGGTTGGAATCAATTAGATCATGGGAAAGGGGAAAAGACACAAAGATGATGAGCATGGCAGCCTTGGATTTTGGGTGCTGAAGTCAAGTCTTCGAAGCACGAAGAGACCCTGTCATGAAATTATGGCGTGGAAGCTTGGCAAAAGCTGGGAATCAGTGACTTAGGCTTGCAAGAATGAGGTATACCTTAGTTTGTTTTAGGATTAGATGTTGATGAATGATGTAGGGTTAAACTTATGCATTATATGCCATCCCTTGTTTTTGTGCTTTTTGTAACCTTTTGAGATGTATTACAGTTTTGACTTGAATAAGAAGCTTATTGAGTTTTCTCATATGTGCCCTGCATTTTTGGATTGCAATTTAATGCTTCTTCTGTTTACATTTCTCTTTGCAGACCATATGCTTAATTTCTTGCAAGAACTGAAAGTAATAAAAAGGATTGTAGTGGCATGGAGGCTTGGATGAATGAGAGGCTTGATGTATCTCTCATGACAGGTTATGCTTACTGAGTTTGAACTGGCTGGTATTGCATGGATCCCAAAATTTTGATTTGCTTCATTATTGTGTAGCTGGGTTAGTCCTTACAAAATCATTATGTCATGGTGTTTTTTCCTTAGCAGGCGTATCCATAGGAGCATGGCTTGGTGCAACAACTTGGAGTTTGGCTTGAAGGGATGGAAACTTGGAAGGTCAGGGGTTCGATGCAAGAAAGCAAGAAGTACTTGGCTGACTTAGGCTTGCTGTAGGACCTTAATTCTTAGGTTATCTTGTAATTCTTTGTTCAACAAATTATCCATGTTTGATGCTTGTTATGCTGGTTGCATCTGATCTCATTTAAACTTTGTTGGAGTTGGATGACCTGTTGTTGTTGTTCTGGTGGAAAGGAATTCAATTGCTCTGGTGTTAGATTCAATACTTGTTGCAGTAAAACAGATTCTGTATCAGGCGGAAGCTATGTCGATTGTTGGTCAGAGTTCCACACTTCATCCTTAAGAACTGCAGGTATAGGTAGAGAATTACTTCCAAGAACATGGGATGATCCGTTGGGGAGAGGCACGTCTGAAGTCCCAGATAACATGGAGGGGTTAGCCTGAAAGCTTGCACCTGGACGGACCATTTGAAAGTTATGCGGGACAGTTGAACTTCCCACACGTACCGGATGCTGAAGGAATGAGGCATGTATCGGTGATCTAATCGGCAAACTTCCAAAAGTTTGGTGACATATAGAAGGAAGTATTAAATTAATCTGCCTTGGAATTAGGCTGTACCAAATGGTTGTTTAGCTGTTGTAATGAACTCAAAAGAAAAATTATGTAATCCATATTTGTAGAATTTGTGAAATTTAATAAAATGGATGTAACGTTTTAACTTTGGACATGAATTATGCTTAATCCTCATCCTGTTTCCTTCGAATTTCGCAAACTTAAGCTAACATGAAAACCATAATACTTGGATTGCAAATATATTACTTCCACACAAGAGTCCAAATCCAACTCATACTATCCTTCCAATACTTCAGACACAACACAGGGCACAAAACTTGGCTATTATGGGTTGTTCCTTGATGATATTTACACCATAACATAAACTTGGAGCATACCTTGAAAGAATAATATGCGAAAAATCATCAAACAAAACATTGCAACCAAACTTGAGAAAACATGGACCAAATGCATCCAAAATCATAGTAACTTAATGTCCACCATTCATTATTTTCAGATTTTAAAATTTTTAACAACACCCTCACCTTAAGCGATCCTCTTAAAACAAATCGAGACAGAAATTTTAACCATGTCTAGCAAACAAACTTGATTTGAAGGGTGATACGAATTCACATTACGAACAAATCCTTTGATTACAAACTAACTATATCATAGGTCTTAATTCAAAAGCATCCCTTAGTTGTGTAACCAATTCAAATTTGGATCCCATATTTGATATGAGAACAAACATTCAAATCGTGGCCTTAAGAATGACAAATATATCTTTCTTTACCCTCCACCTACTTTTTTTTATATACTTGCGAGAATCCATAACCATAAACAAAAACACAACCAACTTCTCCATGGTTTGCAAGTTAGAATATCATGGCCAGAGGCCAGATGATCACTTAGAGCATAGTCACCAAAAAACTAATCAAATACTATGAGAAATGAGCTAGGTGGGACACATTTGGGGTATGACAGATGCCCCTATCGAATTGGCTTAGACCGAGTAAGATGAACTGGGTCGCGTTCAATCTTTCAAGGTATAAGATGATTAGATATTAACAGACTCCAAATTTGTCCGACAAATGAAATAACTGGAAGCGATGGGTGACACAGCAAGAAATAAATTGACAAAATAAATCAGTTATCATCAGAGGATGACAAGGCAAATAACTGAAAATAAAATCACTTATCACCAGAGGATGATAAGGAAAATAACTGAAAAATAAAATCACTTATCAACAGAGGATGATAAGGAAACTGACGGAAAATAAACTCACTTATCAACAGAGGATGATAAGGCGACCGACTGAAAATAAACTCACTTATCAACAGAGGATGATAAGGCGAATGACTGAAAATAAACTTCACTTATCAACAGAGGATGATAAGGCGAATGACTGAAAATAAACTTCACTTATCAACAGAGGATGATAAGGCGACCGACTGAAAATAAACTCACTTATCAACAGAGGATGATAAGGCGAATGAAATTTAAACACGGCCGCTGAATCCGCCAAGAGGATGCCTGAAATCTTCGATTGATATGATCCCGACTTCCGTTGGGGAAAGGACTGGAAACTTGGGTTGATCCTGGATCCTGAACTATGCGCGTATGCTTGATTGTTTTTGAAATGGTATTCCATAGCGATGGAGATACGATGCAAATGTTTATGCACTGAGATGTAAGTTGGAAATGAAAAGCTGGTTTATTTAGGTATGCAAATGATGCATATGCTGCAAATGATTGATGTAAATGATGCTTATGACGTTGATGATGCATAATGATGCATATGAGTGATTGAAAGGTGCCAGCTTGGTGGACTTTTGGTCTGGTAGTTGCCAATAATGATTGGACTTTGGGTGGGTGGAGGGACTGATTTCCCGACACTCGATCTTCGACGATGTATGGTCAGAAGATGGATATGGAAGCTCCAAGCTTGATTATCTGCTGATGAGCGAAGCGATTTAATTGACACATGAAGACTGATTTTGATTTGAATAATTGCAAAGATCTAGCAAGGACTGCCTGTTCAGCTGGGGAGTAAAGATAGGAAGATTTGCTCCTGTTTGCTTGCCCCTGCTCGTAGGGTATCAGAAATAAAATTGATGGGGAAGCTTTAACAATGACCATGGCATGATCTGTCCCAGAGTTTGGATTTGGAAGGCGCCTGCCCCTGATTGAGCTGTTTGAAGATAATTTGCTCCTGATTGGGCTGATTTTGAAATAAACTACCCCTGATTGGGCTGTTGAAGATACTTTGTCCCTGATTGGACTGATTTTTGAAGAAGTATTGATTCAAATTCCTCTTTTGATTGCCCCTTGTTGGGATTGTACTGATGTCAAGCACTGATTTGCAATTAAATTGTTCATGTACAAATGGTAATGTTAATGTAAAGTTCATGTAAGTTTTGAAAAATTCGACTTATTTAGATGTTGTGATAGTGTGACGAATGGACCGTTAGCCCAACGAGGTGCTGACATAGAAAGTGCGTGAAATATGCAGCAAGAATAATGTGCAATCGAGTTTGAAGATTAGCAAATATATGGGAGTCAATTTACGCAACCTTGTTGGTAGCATGCTTTCAGAATAAACCGTGCCTCAATTAGGACTTTCTAGGGTTGTAACGTGGTCTGGTTAATGGTTAGAGAAACAAAGGATATAAGGCTCAACGTTTGATTTGTACCCGTCCCTTCTTCGTAATATTCTCCAGTCTTATGTTCAATTAACTCTGCACATGCATTTGTTTTGATTTTGCAAGAGCGAAGATGAAGCTTCAAAGTTTGCTTGGAGATGGCAGTCATCTTTTTTGCTGGTGACCCTTTGATTCTTGATTTGGTGGTCACTGATATTTGTTTTGCTTTTGCTGAGTATTTGAGTTCCTCTTTTGATTTCTTTTTCGACTAAGTCTCCCTTCGGGTGCTCAACTTAGTGGTTTTTCTTTCTATATTTTGTTTGTTTGAATGTTGTGACTGCCAAGTCATTTGTTGATGGTCCTCTAACGGGATGTTTCATCTTGCGATTCAAAGGTGTAGTCAGGTTAACTGAAATAATTACCCTGTCCCGGGTTAAATGTAAGGGTTGTATCCGAAAGAAAACTCCTACTTCTAGGCTCGAAGTGGTTGACTAGGGATTAACTCCTTATATCTCCAGTGTTTGGGGATTTGAAAGAATGCCTGTACATCATTGACGAGGCTTTATCCGAAAGCATACCGCAACAGTTATGGGTATTTCGTTTTCATCATCCTCCCTCAAATATTTGCTAAAGTGAAGTGAGAGAATATTTTTGTGATTTTGTGATAAATGATAAATGAGCGAATGCGAATAAACTGATTCAAAACATGCATAAACATAACATTAACATAACCAAGTACAAATAACAATGTTCAGAGCAAGTAGTACTTAAACAGACAATACAAAATAACAGAGATGCGAAACAATAAATGGTGATGACTGTGTTGATTTGAGAAATGAACTTCTCTTGATTGAATGCTTCAAAGTTGGAGACTAACTCAGCTTGGTCTTCAACAACCCCTTCACATGTCTTCACTTGTTGGCACCGTGTGACGGCATTGGATCGTTCTGGACATTTGGATTTCTCGGAGTGAGAGTGAGGTCCTTAGAATTGATCATATCCTGAATCAAGTGTTTGAAGGCATGGCAATTCTCGATGGTGTGGCCTGGAGCGCCTTTGTGATACTCACAGCGAGCATTGGCATCATAGTTCCGGGCATTACCAGTCTGGGGTGGCATATCTCTCAAAGTAAGAGGTCCTTTTGCCATCAGCTGTTTAAAGATTTCGGTGTATGACATAGGCAGGGGATCAATGTGCCTATCATATCCTCTTTGCTGATATGGGGGACGCTGTTGAGGAGCGCGTTGTTGTTGCTGACCAGGCCGTGGTGGATAAGCCGGTTGCTGGTATGGTCCAGGTGCGTATTGCGCAGCTGCAACCATAGGAGGTGGACGTGGTTGATGAGCCATCTGAGGCGAAAATAAAGCTTGAAAGGCCTGCTGATAAGGCATTGGAGGAACTGGCTGATATGGCATAGGAGTATATTGTGCAGAAGCAACATAAGGATACTGGTAGTAGGGAACTGGTGCAGGTGCACTCTGTTGAAAATTCCCACTTGCAGCAGAAACGTCATTTGTTTCGCACTTTTTGTATCCGTTGAAAGGCTTCTTGGCATTGTTCTGGCTGCTAGAACCTCCTTGGATCTTTCCGCTTTTCAAACCTTCTTCGATTCTTTCTCCGACCATCACCATGTCCGAAAATCCGGAGGATACGCTGCTGATCAGCTTCTCGTAGTATTGCCCTTGTAGGCTACCCATGAAGATGTCAATCAATTCACGGTCAACCAATGGCGGATGCACTCTGGCAGCTAGCTCTCTCCAGCGTTGGGCGTACTCTTTAAAGGATTCGCTCTCCTTTTGAGACATACTCTGAAGTTGAGTACGGTTAGGAGCAAGGTCAGTGTTGTACTTGTACTGCTTTTTGAATGCATCAGATAAATCGAGCCAAGTACGAACATTGTTGCGTTCGAGCTGCATGTACCATTCTAGAGACGCTCCAGACAGGCTGTCTTGGAAACAATGGATCATGAGCTTGTCATCTTTAGCATGAGCGGCCATTTTTCTGCAGTACATTCTCAAATGAAGCTCAGGACAGCTGAGGCCTTTATATTTCTCGAATTCTGGAAGTTTGAACTTAGCAGGGATCACAACATCTGGAACTAAGCACATGTCTGAGGCACTCAGGGAAGTTGAGTTATGTCCTTCCATAATTCGGAGTTTTTCAGCTAACTCGCGACACATCTTCATAGCTTCGGACTCTTGAACAACATGAGGATTGGTGATTGGAACAACAGTATGCATCTCATACTCAACTTGATGATTCTCTTCAGTTTGAGGAAACTGGACTTGAGTTGGAATAGGTTGAGCTTGAGGAATAACACCAATAGTGACACCAGAAGCAGGTATTGGTTGGGAAGTGACCTCTTTAACAGCAGGAGTGAAGCCTGGAGGCAAACCGTAGACCAAAGGATTTGGAACGGGAACTGAAGGCATTGCTCGTGAGGTAGATCCTTGCACTTGAGCATTGTTCATTGCGGCAGCAACTTCGCGACGTTCTTCCATTCTAGCCAAAGCTTGTATGGTCTCGTAAATCTGGTCAATCTTGTTCTTGACCGAGTCAATCTCTTCCCTCATAGCAGCTTGCTCTTCTTGAATCACGTCCATCAGTCTTCTAGTATTGGCTCGAGTTAAGTATGGGCGTCTAGCACGATACGAGCGTCGGGAAACCAGCTTGATTTACTGAAGATGGAGGAACAGGGAAAATAAGTTCTTGGCTTTAGAATGAAATGCAATAATTGATGCAAATGAAATGATATGCAATTTCAGAATCCAGGATCACAAGATCAGGGTCTCACGAGTCCAAGGTACAGATGGAGGATACTCTGATCAGGAACTCACTGGGTAGACTCTAAAGTTTAGGGATCCCAAAGTTATCAACTCATATGGATGTTCATCACACGCGCCATAAGCATGACGGTTGATTGACTCCGCCACATGAATCTATTTTGGGTGAGATCTTCGTATCGACAACCCACGAGAGCAACTTTTCTCAGGAGTCCATACTACGTGATCATCGACACTAGGTTTAAAACAAAGTCCTGGAATTATGGAACTTTCTCAACTGTTTGATGCACGTGTCAATTTCATACATTCTTGACAGTCAATCAACTCCATTGAGTAAGTCTATTCCAAGTGAGGTTTTCGTATCGAGCCACGCGAGGGCGAACCTTGGTGCCCAATACTATGCAACCATCAACCGATGTTTTTAACCAAAAGGTTCTAAAGGTCCTCGGAGTTGATGACCCTAATGAAAGCAACTGAGCACACACGTCAAGGACTTGACGGTTGTCAGTATTCTCATCAGAATCTACTCCAAGTGAGGTTTTCGTATCGACAACCCACGAGAGTGGTTCTCTCGGGAGCCCATACTACACAACCTCGCTAACTTAAGTTTGTACTTGCAAGACCGGGTATAAAGCTTTTCCCTCAAGTTTCTTTTGCAAAGTATTGATCCAAATTATAGTACCAAGGAGCCACAAGATATATAAGATGGAATGCGATAAAGAAAGCGATAAAAATAAACAAGCAAAGCATAAAAGCAAACATCCAAACAAACACAAGAACCTAGACTAGGCTTGACTCGCATAGGGGTGAACCAGTCCCCAGCAGAGTCGCCAGCTGTCGTACCCCGAAAAATACGACCTCACTCGATCCGAAATGGACGGAGCCGCGCGCCGGACGGACTGAAGAGTCGCCACCTAATTCTATTTATTCCCGAAGAGGGAAAGGGAAGATATAGATACAACCCGGGAAGAAAAGGATAAGGACAAAGGTCAACGGAACCATTGCCTGGGTTCGGGAGTCGGTTATGCAGGGGGAAGGTATTAGCACCCCCTGAAGGAAAATAGCGATCTAAACGCAGCGGAAAACAAAAAATTTTCCTTTAGTGATCCTTACGAATGAGCATGGTCAGTGATAGAATCGTTACCTCTTTGTGGCGATTCAGATCTTTGATGCAGCGATCACAAGCGTTGATGAAGTGCAACGCCTCTACTCAGTCCACACGAACAGCTTCCGGTCACAGTGCTAGCTGCTTACGAACGGAATTATTTGAGTGAGAATCAAAAACGAAATTGCATCAAGTAAAAGCTTCATCACAAGGGTTCCTTTTATAGACTCTCTTGTGGGCTGCGGGCTAAAAGCCCAATTCACATGATCCATAATAATATTATATATTATTATAATAACTATTATTATAATAAATATATTTATTTTATTATTATTTTATAACCATTATAAAATAACAATAATTATTATTATATTATCCGAATTTCTATTTTTTTACTTAAGTGCACCGTACCTTACGGTGTTCCTTTGATTTCTCTATCTCTCATCAAACTGTCCTTATGTGTGTGACCCTGTAGGATTTCGTAACGTTGGTAATTATATTAAATTATATATTTAACATAATAAACAGTGAGCGGTATCTAGCAACACATCACTGCTACCCAAGTCACGAAAATGTCATGTGATCTGACAAAACCTTTTCCGTGATAATATATGTTTGTACAATTACCCTTTTGCCCCTATGTCTATATTGAACACAAGGCATACACTGTGTCATCCTTGTCCAGTTCAATATTGGGCCCTTAGACATTTCTCCTGTTATGCAGGATTGGCAAATTCCATTTAGGACACTCATGTCCCTCAGCATGCTTCGTGGAGTGCCCATCAACTGTCTTTATGATCATCCAGTTACGGATAATGTTTGATCAGCAATAAAGCACCCGACTCTACATCTAGGGTCCATAGTGGTTTCAGGTCGAAGGGTGGTAATACACCATTATCACCATGAGAATAACTTATGACACTTTGCATAACATACTATGTAGTATTCTCATAGCGGGTCAATCCGGTATAAATATTACTCCTAATATTTATACCTATGTCAAGACTTGATAACTCTTTATCCATGATCCATGAGATGTGATCATCAGTCTATCTTCATAATAGTCTCAATGCTTTAATGTTATCCCACTTTGCAATAAAGCTTGACTACGGATATTTTAAGAATAATGTCTTTATGTTTAATGGGATCTCATGATTAAGTCACACTTAACATTTCATTAAACAGACTAACTATTCTAGGGACTTTATTATTCTGAAAGACAAACATAATAAAGAAATGCCTTTTATTATTAAACGAATAATCCGATACAAGTACCAAAAAGTATTGGCCTCTAGGGCTTACACCAACAATCTCCCACTAGCACTAGAGCCAATTAGGCATACCCTTAATACCCATAGATCTAGTATGACCATCATGCTTCTGTTGCGCAAGAGGCTTTGTTAATGGGTCAGCGATATTGTCAAGTGTAGGTACTCTGCATATCTTCACATCTCCCCGATCGATTATCTCTCGAATGAGGTGATAACGCCTAAGTATGTGTTTGGATCGTTGGTGAGATCTAGGCTCCTTAGCTTGTGCGATAGCACCATTGTTATCACAATATAAACCAATGGGATCCACAATGCTAGGGACTATGCCAAGTTCACTAATGAACTTCTTGATCCAAACAGCTTCCTTTACTGCATTTGAGGCAGCAATATACTCGGCCTCAGTTGTAGAATCAGCAACTGTTTCCTGCTTTGAACTTTTCCAGCTCACAGCGCCACCATTGAGACAGAACACATAACCAGATTGTGATCTAAAATCATCCTTATCTGTCTGGAAGCTAGCATCAGTGTAACCAATTACATCAAGCTCTTCCTGACCTCCATATATCAAGAATGAATCCTTAGTCCTTCTCAAGTACTTAAGGATATTCTTGACAGCTACCCAGTGAGCATCACCGGGATCAGATTGGTACCTACTCGTTGCACTTAATGCATACGAGACATCTGGTCGAGTACATAACATGGCATACATGATAGATCCTATTGCAGATGCATATGGAATCTTATTCATGCGATCCCTTTCTTCCTTAGTTGAAGGGGATTGTGTTTTTGATAAACACAGACCATGTTGCATAGGTATGAATCCTTTCTTGGAATCATGCATATTAAAGCGTCTCAACACTTTATCTATGTATGTACTCTGACTTAGGCCAAGCAGTTTTTGTGATCTATCTCTATAGATCCTAATTCCTAATATATAGGCTGCTTCACCTAGGTCTTTCATAGAAAAACAATTCCCTAACCAAGTCTTCACTTGTTGCAAGGTAGGGACATCGTTTCCAATGAGTAATATGTCATCTACATATAATACCAGAAACACGATCATGCTCCCACTAACCTTCTTGTAGACACAAGGTTCATCTTCATTTTTGATGAATCCATATTGTTTTACGGTTTCATCAAAACGAAGATTCCAGCTTCTGGAAGCTTGCTTCAATCCATAGATTGATCGCTGTAACTTGCATATCTTTTGGGCATCTTGCGGTATGTCAAATCCTTCAGGTTGTGTCATGTACACATCCTCAAGAAGATTCCCATTAAGGAAAGCAGTTTTGACATCCATCTGCCATATTTCATAATCATGATATGCAGCGATGGCAAGTAAAATCCGAACAGATTTAAGCATTGCAACTGGTGAAAAGGTTTCATCATAGTCAACCCCATGAATTTGTTTATAGCCTTTTGCAACCAGTCTTGCTTTATAGGTATGTACCTTACCATCCATGTCAGTCTTCTTCTTGAAGACCCACTTGCATCCTATAGGGTTAACTCCTATAGGAGGTTCTACCAAGGTCCAAACCTGGTTTGTGTACATGGAATCCATTTCAGATTTCATGGCTTCTAGCCACTTCTCAGACTCAGGACCAGTTATGGCCTCTTTGTAGGTCACAGGCTCATCTTGATCCATGAGTAATACATCACCCTGATCACTTATGAGATATCCATATCTCTCAGGTTGGTGACGTGTCCTGCTTGACCTACGCTGGTCTTGTTCTACTTGAGCAGGTTGCTCTTCCACAACTACTTGTGTTTCCTGCTCTAGTTCCTCCATAGGTGTTTCAATGTTTTGTGATTCTTGAATTTCTTCAAGCTCTATTTTCCTCCCACTGTTTCCTTTGGAAATAAAATCCCTTTCCAGAAAGACTCCAGTTCGAGCGACAAACACTTTGCCCTCAGAAGGATTGTAGAAGTAATATCCTCTTGTTTCTTTAGGATATCCCACAAATAAGCATTTGTCAGATTTGGGCTCAAGCTTGGTTGAAATTTGTCGTTTGACGTAAACTTCGCAACCCCAAATCTTCATGTAAGACATATGTGGTTTCTTACCACTCCATATCTCATATGGTGTCTTATCAACCTTTTTGGATGGAACACGGTTAAGTGTGTAAGCTGCTGTTAATAATGCATGTCCCCAAAAGGAGTTTGGAAGATCGGCGTGACTCATCATGGATCGGACCATGTCTAACAAGGTTCGATTTCTTCTCTCAGATACACCATTCCATTGTGGTGTTCCAGGAGGAGTAAGTTGGGATAGAATCCCATACTCTTTTAGATGGTCATCAAATTCTAGGCTTAAATATTCACCGCCTCGATCTGATCGAAGAACTTTAATATTCTTCCCTAGTTGGTTTTGTACTTCATTCTTGAATTCCTTGAACTTTTCAAAGGACTCAGATTTGTGTTTCATTAAATACACATATCCGTATCTACTGAAGTCATCAGTGAAAGTGATGAAGTACTGAAAACCTCCTCTGGCTGGTATGTTCAGTGGTCCACATACATCAGTATGTATGAGTGCCAAAAGATCATTAGCCCTTTCACCTTTTCCTGTGAATGGGGACTTTGTCATATTTCCAATTAAACAAGATCTGCATGTCTCATATGATTCATAATCAAAAGAGTCCAAGAGTCCATCTTTATGGAGTTTGGAAATGCGTTTCTCATTTATGTGGCCTAATCGACAGTGCCAAAGGTAAGTTGGATTCAACTCATTAGGTTTCAACCTTTTAGTATTAATGTTATAAATTGGCATTTCAAGATCAAGGACATATAGTCCATTATTCATTTTTGCAGTAGCATAGAATATATCATTCAAATAAATGGAGCAACAATTGTTCTTTATTATGAATGAAAAACCAAACTTGTCCAAACAAGAAACGGAAATAATATTCCTGCTAATTGCAGGTACATAATAACAGTTCTCTAACTGAATTATTAAACCACTAGGTAAAGTTAAAACATAAGTTCCTACAGCTAAAGCAGCAACCTTTGCTCCATTGCCAACTCGTAGGTCAACTTCACCTTTTGCCAAATCTCTACTCCTTTTTAGCCCCTGCACATTAGTACAAATGTGATAACCGCATCCAGTATCTAATACCCATGATGCAGAAGTAGATAAATTAATTTCAATAACAAAAATACCTGAATTTGAAGTCTCTACTCCATTTTTCTTATCTTCCAGGTACTTTGGGCAATTTCTCTTCCAATGTCCGGTCTTACCGCAATGGAAGCAAGTGCCCTCCTTTGCTATTCCTCCACTAGGCTTCAAAACAGGAGGAGTGGGTTTGGGTTTGGCAACTTCCTTGCCTTTCCCTCTACCACCCTGTTTGATGGGCCTCTTGTTCTGTTTCTTTCCATTACTGACCATCAGAATGGATTTCCCTTTTGTCTTCATATTCTGCTCAGCAGTTCTCAACATGCCTAGCAGTTCTGGAAGACTTTTGTCCAAGTCATTCATATTGAAATTCAGGACAAACTGACTGAAGCTCTCTGGCAACGATTGCAAGATCAGATCAATCGCAAGTTCTTTTCCAAGGGGAAACCCTAATCTGTCAAGGTTCTCCACATACCCAATCATCTTGAGTACATGGGGACTTACAGGGGCTCCCTCAGCTAACTTGCTGTTAAAAAGGGACTTTGAAACCTGAAACCTCTCATTTCTTGCTTGCTCTTGATAAAGCATTTTCAGATGTCCGATCATATCGAACGCAGACATGTTCTCGTGTTGCTTTTGCAACTCAGAGTTCATGGTAGCAAGCATGAGGCAAGCGGTTTCATTGGCATCATCGAAATGCTTCTTATAAGCATCTCTTTCTGCCTTTGGTGCAGAACTAGGAGGTTCCTCCTCAGGAACTGGTGTCTCCAAGACATACAGCTTCTTATCGTGCTTGAGGACAATCCTCAGATTACGGTGCCAATCCAGGAAATTTGTCCCAGACAATTTTTCCTTATCTAGGATGGATCGCAAAATATTGTTCGATGTGTTTGTTGTCATGGTAATCTACAAGAGAAATATGAAAATATAAGTATCATTAAAACAACATATTTAATTAGGCCTTTAATCAAATATGCTCCCACTATTTTATTCAAAACAAATGACCCTCATCATTTGATTCGAAAAATCCCGTTGGAAGACTTTCTAGTGGGTCGAGATCCATGTTTCACTTTGTTTTAAGTCAGCGTTAGGCTGATTACACAAAACTAAGTTATTTAGGTAGGAACTCCTTCCAATTGTATCTCATACAACTCTCGAATATTTTCAATTGGGTGAATAACTCCTTATTCTGATCCATCACATGAATCATTCCCAATTCTTGCTTCTAAACATGTATAATCTTATTATAATTTGTTTAGTTAAGTTTGACCCATTGTTTTAGCAATTGGATATTACAATTATCCCATCACACCTTACTAATATAGAACATGCACCTCGCGTAGGCGAAACCTACAATGCTCGATACTAGTCTTGATGAGTGCTAAAAATTGGAAAGCATAAACTTAATATTTAATTTTGAGGGAATTTGTTATTAGTTTGATCTCACCGGCTTAACATGCAAAACGTCTCTCACATGCATCAACATACAATTACATGCATCAACATACATATAAAAAGATACAATTATGGCCCCTAACGCAATTGTTCTCTCAAGCCAATGAGAGAACCTAAGCTAACCTAATAACGATCTAAGCTTCTCCAAGCATGATCTCCAAGGTTATCCTCCTTTAATATTGAATACTTCCTTTTTCTTCATAACATAATATTACATTACATATAAGAATACTCGTTTTACATACGAGGGAGTGAGATGAGAAAAGAAGTTACATAAAGAGATTGAGAGAGAGGCACGACTCGCAGGCCGTATTTAAAAATCCCAAAACAATAATAAAGGATAAACTAAGGCCATAACTGATCACCACAAATAAATAATAATAAACACACTTTTATTATTAGTTTAAAATTCCGATAATTAAATAAACTAAATTAAATTTCGGCTGATTGATCACACTTTGCAGACTTAGCCGGGGGTTCCGCTGCCCGGTCAGCGGACGGTGGTTCCGGGGGCAGCGCCTCCTTGCGGGGTTGTTAGGGGCAGCGCCCCGACGAAAAATTTTATGAACACTTCATTGTATTTCACGTCGTTTCCTGCACAACTTTTGTGCATTTACAACCCCAACCGGAAAAGTCTGCGGCAATACAACACTTGTACTGCCATTAATCCTAATGCAACAATTTCATGCCGTCAAACACAACTCGATTGATAACTCAATATGATAGATCAACATGTCATTGCTTCACCATACTAACGTCGGATTCCGAAGCGAATGAAAATGATGATCTTTCAAAAGAATTACAATCCTTATGTGATTGAATGGATGAAATCAAAACAGTATATCCCATATACCATCTTTGCATCAGAATTTCTTATATCTTATATAAAAGTGATCGATCTAATTGTGTAACCTATGGATGATCAATGTATCGCACAACTTCACCATACTAATGTCGGTTTCTGAAGCATAATCAACATCAATCATCCAAATCGTACACAACAGATGCCAAATTTAATTAATCGTTTATTGTTAAATTCGTTCTGTGTTTTAATCGAATCAAATACAGAAAAAAAACGGAAATTTAACAGCTATCAGATCCATGGTTTCGTAAGTGGCTCTGATACCACTGAAGGAAAATAGCGATCTAAACGCAGCGGAAAACAAAAAATTTTCCTTTAGTGATCCTTACGAATGAGCATGGTCAGTGATAGAATCGTTACCTCTTTGTGGCGATTCAGATCTTTGATGCAGCGATCACAAGCGTTGATGAAGTGCAACGCCTCTACTCAGTCCACACGAACAGCTTCCGGTCACAGTGCTAGCTGCTTACGAACGGAATTATTTGAGTGAGAATCAAAAACGAAATTGCATCAAGTAAAAGCTTCATCACAAGGGTTCCTTTTATAGACTCTCTTGTGGGCTGCGGGCTAAAAGCCCAATTCACATGATCCATAATAATATTATATATTATTATAATAACTATTATTATAATAAATATATTTATTTTATTATTATTTTATAACCATTATAAAATAACAATAATTATTATTATATTATCCGAATTTCTATTTTTTTACTTAAGTGCACCGTACCTTACGGTGTTCCTTTGATTTCTCTATCTCTCATCAAACTGTCCTTATGTGTGTGACCCTGTAGGATTTCGTAACGTTGGTAATTATATTAAATTATATATTTAACATAATAAACAGTGAGCGGTATCTAGCAACACATCACTGCTACCCAAGTCACGAAAATGTCATGTGATCTGACAAAACCTTTTCCGTGATAATATATGTTTGTACAATTACCCTTTTGCCCCTATGTCTATATTGAACACAAGGCATACACTGTGTCATCCTTGTCCAGTTCAATATTGGGCCCTTAGACATTTCTCCTGTTATGCAGGATTGGCAAATTCCATTTAGGACACTCATGTCCCTCAGCATGCTTCGTGGAGTGCCCATCAACTGTCTTTATGATCATCCAGTTACGGATAATGTTTGATCAGCAATAAAGCACCCGACTCTACATCTAGGGTCCATAGTGGTTTCAGGTCGAAGGGTGGTAATACACCATTATCACCATGAGAATAACTTATGACACTTTGCATAACATACTATGTAGTATTCTCATAGCGGGTCAATCCGGTATAAATATTACTCCTAATATTTATACCTATGTCAAGACTTGATAACTCTTTATCCATGATCCATGAGATGTGATCATCAGTCTATCTTCATAATAGTCTCAATGCTTTAATGTTATCCCACTTTGCAATAAAGCTTGACTACGGATATTTTAAGAATAATGTCTTTATGTTTAATGGGATCTCATGATTAAGTCACACTTAACATTTCATTAAACAGACTAACTATTCTAGGGACTTTATTATTCTGAAAGACAAACATAATAAAGAAATGCCTTTTATTATTAAACGAATAATCCGATACAAGTACCAAAAAGTATTGGCCTCTAGGGCTTACACCAACACCCCCTACATCCATCGTACTCGATGGGAACCATCTAAGTTATCACGCGTGAAAGGATGTCTATGCTTAAACGAATTGCTTGCTAGAGGGAAATGAGTTGAATTATGAGTTAGATTGAACCTAGGTGCTCGGCAAGGATTGAGATCCTCGTGCCTACGTACTCCCGTGTGCAATGGGAAAGTCAGAGCCTCGTAGTTCGGCCTACTAAGGGTAATGGTTGTTCGATTTTATTACCTTTCTTCGACGAAAGGGTTTAGGAGTTGAAATGCACTAAAGACTATGGATAGTTTATCTCGCCCAACAAGACGAGCGTCTTGCGTCGAAATAATCGGAGCGAGTAACGAGAGCTCGTTATCCTCCTTTCTACCGCTTAAGGCTCGTGGCGTACAAATCTTCTCGCATTTATTAAAGTACTCATTTCCTAAGACCGCTTGACGTTGGATCAAGGGTTTGGATCTAATCGAAACGTTTCGGTTTTTTTGAGGTTAGAGGGTAAATGCAAATGGAGGTTTATTTGGTAGTTTGTTAGCGAGGCACGAAGCGCTCGGCTCGCAAAGAGAGGTGGATCCTAATAAATGAAAACAAAATAACTGGAAAATAAAGTGCAAGTGTGCAAGTGCAACTGCTTGGCGTTGGACCAAGGGTTCGGAATTAAATAGAATACGGAAAATAAAATACGTACAAAGTAAGGGGAGAGGGATACAAAATAAATACAGGGGATTGCGCGAAATAAATAGGTATTATTGTAGTTAGCCCAAGAGGAAGCGTGTGTGCAGTGTTTTTGAACAGTTCGAAGGCGTTCGGCCTGTTAATCGGGACACAACTATTCGAAGGCGTTGGACCTTTTAATCGAGCGCAACTATTCGAAGGCGTTGGACCTTTTTATCGAGTACAACTATTCGAAGGCGTTGGACCTTTTTGGGACGCGTCAGAATTTTGTTCATTTACTTCCTTAGAATCGATTCAAGGCTAGAATCATTCTATGAGGAGTTGAACATTATTTTGAGATGCGGAAATAAATAATGAATTAAATTGAATTTGCAAAAATTAGATTAAGACAGAATAATAAATTAATAATAGATTAAATAATATTTACACAATGAATAAGATAAAATAAATTAAATATTTGTTGGTTAAAATAATAAAATAACAATTAATAAAAAGGGGCCTCATATTGTCCGAGTATCACCGATTAAAATCGGGCGAAAAATCGGCCTTTTATTATATCATTGGCCCATAATAATAAAGTATAAATCGAGAAATCGATAAATGATAAAGAAATAGAAAAATGGCCTCAAATTGGTTTAGACAATGTTGACAAAGTCAAATGTCAATAAACCATCTATTCTTATCATAGGCCCATATGTGAAATACAAATGCTGAAAAATACCAAATGAATCCCTATAATATATTTTTTTTAGACATATTTTTTTATGATAAATCAAAATAATAATAATCATAAAACAATAATAATATTCAAAACATAAAATGAAATAATAATAATAAAAAAACAAGAAAAATAAACTGAGAGAGTATCATGTTGTTTGCGGCAAAAGAAACAAATCCTAGGCTAGCAATGCATAAGTCAGAACAAGCCCATAAACTAATTCAGCCCGGGTCAAGCAGGACCCGGCCCACCCATATGGTCCAATTAACATACTTCTAGAGAATAAAGCAAAACCTATATGAAATTAAAAGGACACCGCCCCTAGCACCAACACCTGTAATTGATCCCTGCGTGTTGCTATCAATAACGGACAATACAGAGAGCTGTTGGGTAACATTATCCTTGGGCAGTGCAAAAAAAGCAACGTGATAAATGCTCTAACAATCAATTGCGAAAAAAAAACACCAAGTCTTGCACATAGACCAATGTTCACATCTTGAAACTAACCCAGCGATACCAAAATCCTCAGAGTCTCCTCTTTCTATACCCAGCTCTCATCTTCTTCATTGTATATCAAAATCATCAAAGCAAACCCTCCAACGTATAAGTAAGCCCCCTCATTAACTCACTCGAAACTTCAATATTTGACTCAAACTCCAACCATGGAAGAGATCAACTGATGTGAAGGAGTGTTCATCGTTGGAGACACAATAATTTGTGGCTATAGCTCAAATACCTCAACAACCAGATGAACGACTAAACCCTAGACTCATTTTTATAACATCAAGGTGGAAAAGATTTTCACAACAAGATCAAGGTAGGAATGAAAGTAATAGAGAGGTTACCTGAATAGAGCGAAGAAAATTATCCGACGATCCTTTTAGACTTCGACGATGTATAAGTTCTTTTACCCTCTTCGCCTTCAATATTTGTGCCTTCTACTATCCTTTCTCTGTTTGCTTTGTTGTTGTAGTGATTGCTGATTCTGCGAACACTTGAGATTGGTCAATAGCTTAGCTCAAATGAGTCTCAGTGTGAGACTCAATGAGCCCTAGGTTATGAGCTTTTGTGATTTTTAGGGTTTAGTGAGTATTGTTCTTCTTGCTTCCGCCGTTTTCTGCTAGGGTTTCTTCAGGTCTGTAGGTGTCCCCTTTCTGTGCCAATGATTGGCTTTTATAATGGAAAAATGAGGATCATACATGTGAGCCAAAAGGAATTTGTGTGAGGTTGTTATTTGTACGTGAGAGTTGCTGAGTGAAGAATTCGTTAGCAATTGAGTGAGGGTGTGCCCTGATTTTGTGGGATTTGCATAGAGTGGATTTGTGTGGGGTCCAAAATTGGTGAGTCACGGTTTGAAACTTGTATGTAGTGAAGGATTTCTAGAGTGTGTGGACCCCTCTCTTCACTGCATTGATTAACTTGATTTTTACTGCTATGAATTAGTGTATTTTCACTGCTACTGAAGTGTATTGATGTGTGAAGTACCTTCTTGCAGGTCAATACTTGGACACAGGTATCTTGGATTCATGGCATATATTGTAAGTTTCTTGGTAGCTCGGAATCAAAACAAGGAAATTGACTATTGGCGACTTGGATAAAAGCTCCATTTGGTCTTGGCATGAAGCAGGATGAAGGTTCAAAACCTGATATCTTTGTGAAGTGATGAGATTCCCTTGGTTATGATTTTCTGCAGGTCTGAAGAAACAAAGGGCAGGGTGCTTTGTTAGTCACATTTCAGAGGTAATGCATATAGATTGAATTTTTCCGCATCCTTGACAAATCTCCTGTTTGTAGTGTTTCTGTTATGACTCAAATTAATATCTTGCCATTTGTAGATGGAGTTACAAAAGAAACAGCAGCCAACCATGATTTTGAAGCTATGAGATTCAAGTCGTGTATGATGATGAGAGCATTGCGCAGTATGAAAGATGAAGAGTTCCTTAGCTTGACAAACATATGAAGAGAGATATTGTACTGCTATTGAAGCTTGGTATGAATGATGAATTTACTTTCTCGCCGCTAAATTTCTGACTTTGACATTTGATGTTTGTATTATGTATGCTGAAACTTATACTCATGCTTTCCTCAAATGACTTGAATTTTTTTCAATTAGGGCCATTGAAAACTGACATTAAATCAAGCAGTTGCAATTGATGTTCAGGGAGAATTTCTCTGACTCTATCCTGGTTATGCTTCTGGTTGTTTCAAATTTGTTATGTTTTATCATTGCATAGGACTGTTGGATCCTTGAAGGGACTTATGGCATTTTGGCTCATCGAATTGATGTAATCCTGTCACGGCTGGTTTATACTTATTCATGAGATAGCTGAAATGAAATGCTAACTCAGTTTTCGTTTTCCGCAGGTATCTCAGAACTTGTGGAAGTTTCTGTGAGCGGAGAAGATCAGTTTGGCATGAGCTTGATGCAATGTTCTTGTCACAAAGCTGAACGAGATCAATTCCCTGTGGTAATTGCTTTCCTGAACTTAGGTAGAATGTGCTTGAGATTTGTGCATTGTTTAATGCCCTGTCATTGTTTACAATGTTCCTGCTATACTCCATTTTAAATTTGGTGTTTCTACTGTGTTTTTGATGATGGTTGTCGGTAATGACCTATTCTAATTGAAACTTTGTTGGTGCCTTGCAGTTGACTTGTAGGTGTTGTGAGGCAGTTTGGCTTGAATGGGTGGGAACTTGGAATTAACTTTAAGGCGCACGAAACATGAAGTTTGATGGAAGATAAGTGTATTGATAGCATGATGTTGGAATAATGGGAGGCTTGGAGGAATTTAGAGTTGGACTTTTGTATGGCTGCCTTTTGTTTAATGACAATGCTTGGTTTCTTGCAGGTTAGAATCAATTAGATCATGGGAAAGGGGAAAAGACACAAAGATGATGAGCATGGCAGCCTTGGATTTTGGGTGCTGAAGTCAAGTCTTCGAAGCACGAAGAGACCCTGTCATGAAATTATGGCGTGGAAGCTTGGCAAAAGCTGGGAATCAGTGACTTAGGCTTGCAAGAATGAGGTATACCTTAGTTTGTTTTAGGATTAGATGTTGATGAATGATGTAGGGTTAAACTTATGCATTATATGCCATCCCTTGTTTTTGTGCTTTTTGTAACCTTTTGAGATGTATTACAGTTTTGACTTGAATAAGAAGCTTATTGAGTTTTCTCATATGTGCCCTGCATTTTTGGATTGCAATTTAATGCTTCTTCTGTTTACATTTCTCTTTGCAGACCATATGCTTAATTTCTTGCAAGAACTGAAAGTAATAAAAAGGATTGTAGTGGCATGGAGGCTTGGATGAATGAGAGGCTTGATGTATCTCTCATGACAGGTTATGCTTACTGAGTTTGAACTGGCTGGTATTGCATGGATCCCAAAATTTTGATTTGCTTCATTATTGTGTAGCTGGGTTAGTCCTTACAAAATCATTATGTCATGGTGTTTTTTCCTTAGCAGGCGTATCCATAGGAGCATGGCTTGGTGCAACAACTTGGAGTTTGGCTTGAAGGGATGGAAACTTGGAAGGTCAGGGGTTCGATGCAAGAAAGCAAGAAGTACTTGGCTGACTTAGGCTTGCTGTAGGACCTTAATTCTTAGGTTATCTTGTAATTCTTTGTTCAACAAATTATCCATGTTTGATGCTTGTTATGCTGGTTGCATCTGATCTCATTTAAACTTTGTTGGAGTTGGATGACCTGTTGTTGTTGTTCTGGTGGAAAGGAATTCAATTGCTCTGGTGTTAGATTCAATACTTGTTGCAGTAAAACAGATTCCGTATCAGGCGGAAGCTATGTCGATTGTTGGTCAGAGTTCCACACTTCATCCTTAAGAACTGCAGGTGTAGGTAGATAATTACTTCCAAGAACATGGGATGATCCGTTGGGGAGAGGCACGTCTGAAGTCCCAGATAACATGGAGGGGTTAGCCTGAAAGCTTGCACCTGGACGGACCATTTGAAAGTTATGCGGGACAGTTGAACTTCCCACACGTACCGGATGCTGAAGGAATGAGGCATGTATCGGTGATCTAATCGGCAAACTTCCAAAAGTTGGGGGACATATAGAAGGAAGTATTAAATTAATCTGCCTTGGAATTAGGCTGTACCAAATGTTTGTTTAGCTGTTGTAATGAACTCAAAAGAAAAATTATGTAATCCATATTTGTAGAATTTGTGAAATTTAATAAAATGGATGTAACGTTTTAACTTTGGACATGAATTATGCTTAATCCTCATCCTGTTTCCTTCGAATTTCGCAAACTTAAGCTAACATGAAAACCATAATACTTGGATTGCAAATATATTACTTCCACACAAGAGTCCAAATCCAACTCATACTATCCTTCCAATACTTCAGACACAACACAGGGCACAAAACTTGGCTATTATGGGTTGTTCCTTGATGATCTTTACACCATAACATAAACTTGGAGCATACCTTGAAAGAATAATATGCGAAAAATCATCAAACAAAACATTGCAACCAAACTTGAGAAAACATGGACCAAATGCATCCAAAATCATAGTAACTTAATGTCCACCATTCATTATTTTCAGATTTTGAAATTTTTAACAACACCCTCACCTTAAGCGATCCTCTTAAAACAAATCGAGACAAAACTTTTAACCATGTCTAGCAAACAAACTTGATTTGAAGGGTGATACGAATTCACATTACGAACAAATCCTTTGATTACAAACTAACTATATCATAGGTCTTAATTCAAAAGCATCCCTTAGTTGTGTATCCAATTCAAATTTGGATCCCATATTTGATATGAGAACAAACATTCAAATCGTGGCCTTAAGAATGACAAATATATCTTTCTTTACCCTCCACCTACTTTTTTTTATATACTTGCGAGAATCCATAACCATAAACAAAAACACAACCAACTTCTCCATGGTTTGCAAGTTAGAATATCATGGCCAGAGGCCAGATGATCACTTAGAGCATAGTCACCAAAAAACTAATCAAATACTATGAGAAATGAGCTAGGTGGGACAAATTTGGGGTATGACAGGCAGAATCCTGATGGGATGCCTCCTCCACCTCCTCCTCCAAGTTTCCGAGATCCCGATAGAGATGATGTGGAGTCTTGTGGTGGCTACTTTCCTCACTGAGGCTGCATTTCATTTTGCATAACATCATTGTTTTTGCTTAAGTTTCTTTGCATTTTATGTTTAAACATTGTATGCGTTTGGTTTGCTTCTGTAATTCTCAACTCTAATAGACACTTTCAATGCCTATGCTTGTTTGCTGCTTTCGATTAATTTGTTTGCCCTTTATGTTTCATTCTTTGTGAGTGAATTTTGCTTATATATCTTGGTATTGCTGAATTTTGCTTCACCTATGCATTCTTTCTTGATGTTGACAAAGGGGGAGAAAGGCTTGAGTGTGAAAAATGACAGGCATGCACAAACTCAGGGGGAGTGGTTATCACACTTCTGCAAAAATTTGTCATCATCAAAAAGGGGGAGTTTGTGAGCAACTCTTTAGTTTTGTATGATAATAAATTTTATGCGTTTGTGCTTTTATCATATGCTTTATCATATGCCTTGTATGCATTGCTAGCTTTTATACACGTGTCTTATTTTAAACAAATAATGTCCTTGAATTTCTGAAATTCGTAAAATGAATCGATTCATTCGCATCATGCATCGATTCATGCTGTAGAAATGATTCTGGAAATTCTGCTATGAATCGATACATTCTTAACATGCATCGATAATACTGTAAGAATGATTCTGGAATTTCTTCTATGAATCGATACATACGCAACATGCATCGATTCATTGTATTTTCATTTCTCTGTTTTTCTTCATTTGTTCAATATGTATCGATTCATGATATTATGCATTGATACATAACGGTATAAATACCATCATGTATCGATTCATTCGTATATTGTATTGATTCATTTTTCTGTTTCACTTCTAACAAAATCTGTCAAGTATATGTTTGGTTTTCGGTTAGTGTAGGAAGCAGGACAGGGAATTGCAGATGAAATTCAAAGTCAAGTATATTGAAGAACACATCAAGAATTTTATTTTCAGGGTGTACAATTCAAGGTTGAGCAGGATTGAAACCTAAGAATAAAATTCATCTTCATCATCTTCTCAAATACCTTGATTCAAGAACATCAACAATGAATTAGTGTTGTTCTGTGAATAAGAGGTTTATGAGATAACGTTCAGTGGTACGATCGGTGATCCAGTTGAGTTGAAGAGTGAAAGAAGGTTTCAAGGAAAAACCATCTGGGTTTTCCTTCAAGAACGGGCATGTTCTTGAGGGTTAGTCAGTCACGTTTACAAAACAGATTCAGTCGCAGCGTAAGGTTTGGAAATTCGGAGATTTCACAAATAGATCGTGGAACCGGTGAATTGTTTGTATTACTTGCAGGGAATCTTGATTTGGCTCAGATCAAGTGAAGGTTGATACAATAGGAAGATCTAGGTGTATAGATTTCTGGTGTTTGTATAGCAACCTTGTTAACGACGATTTCAGCAATATTGATATAAAAGTTCTCAATTTCGGTTTGAAATTGAGAGGGAGACGTACCCACACGCGAGGACGAACATGGGGAACTTCCTTACCAAATCTCTGCGTATTATATTCCTTCTTCATCTCTATTTACGTTTTTAATCGGTTTTGATTCATTGGAAATAGTTTCTGTGATAGGTGCATTCAATACTTTTACAGCTTGTGTGTTTAAATCTTTATCATCTCAATTGTAAATCCAACACTTTATCACATGTCCGGTCTTCTAGTGGCTGGTCCAGAATAGACGCAAGTATATTAGGGACCGTGTTTTCCGCTAATCTTTAAAAACTCTGAAAAATCTTTTAAATCCTTGTAAAAAAGGAGGTGATCCATTCACCCCCCCCCCCTCTAGATCACTAGCCACAACGTCTAACAACCACAAGGATGATAATGCGACCCCAACACTCGATGTTAGGTCGATGTTGAGTAACAGAAAATTAAATAATCGCTTACCACCGTAAGGATGATAAAGCGACCCCAACACTCGATGCTAGGTCGATGCTGATTAACAGAAAATTAAATAATCGCTTACCACCGCAAGGATGATAATGTGACCCCAACACTCGATGCTAGGTCGGTGTTGAGTAACAGAAAATTAAATAATCGCTTACCACCGCAAGGATGATAATGCGACCCCAGCACTCGATGCTAGGTCGATGCTGAGTAACATAAAATAAAATAATCGCTTACCACCGCAAGGATGATAATGCGACCCCAACACTCGATGATAGGTCGATGCTGAGTAACAGAAAAAATAAATAATCGCTTAACACCACAAGGATGATATTGCGACCCCAGCACTCGATGTTAGGTCGATGCTGAGTAACAGAAAATTAAATAATCGCTTACCACCGCAAGGATGATAATGCGACCCCAACACTCGATGCTAGGTCGATGCTGAGTAACAGAAAATTAAATAACCGCTTACCACCGCAAGGATGATGATGCGACCCCAACACTCGATGCTAGGTCGATGTTGAGTAACAGAAAATTAAATAATCGCTTACCACCGCAAGGATGATAATGCGACCCCAACACTCAATGCTAGGTCGATGCTGAGTAACAGAAAAATAAATAATCGCTTACCACCGCAAGGATGATAATGCGACCTCAACACTCGACGCTAGGTCGATGCTGAGTAACAGAAAATTAAATAATCGCTTACCCCCGCAAGGATGATAATGCGACCCCAACACTCGATGCTAGGTCGATGCTGAGTAACAAAAAATTAAATAATAACTTACCACCGCAAGGATGATAATGCGACCCCAACACTCGATGCTAGGTCGATGCTGAGTAAAATAAATAATCTGGAAGAGAAATATCCCACGGGGACGTCTACTGAATAACACCTAGGAGAATCTTTGGAATATTCGATCGACCCTGGATCCTAACTTCTGTTGGGGAAAGGCCTGGAATCTTGGGTTGATCCTGGATCCTGAATTATGCAACTATGCTTGTTTGTTTTTGAAATGGTATTCCATAATGATGGAGATACGATGCAAGTGTTTATGCACTGCTGAAAGTTAAAATGTTGGGAGTATGAAAAGTTGATTTATTTAGGTATGCATATGATGCACATGCTGTAAATGATTTATGTAAATGACCCGTAATGATGCATATGAGGTGATTGGAAAATGAAAGATGCCAGCTCGGTGGACTTTGGTCTGGTAGTTACCAATAATGATTGGACTTTGGGTGGGTGGAGGGCTTGATTTCCCGACGTTCGACCTTCGACAGTCTGTGGTCAGAAGATGGATCCGAATACTCCAAGTTCGGTTATTTGTTGGTGAGCGAAGCGACTTAATTGACACATGAAGACTGCTTTGCTTGAATGGTTACCAACGTCTGGCAAGATCTGCTTGTTCAGTTGGGGAAAAGAGATAGGAAGATTTGCTCCTTGTTTGTTTACCCCTGTCTATAGGGTATTAGAAATAAATCTGGTGGGGAGGCTTTGACAAAGGTCATGGCATGATCTGTCCTAGTATCTGGATTTGATAGGCGTCTGCCCCTGACTGAGCTGTTTGAAGATAATTTGCCCCTGATTGGGCCGTTGAAGATGATTTTGCCCCTGATTGAGCTGATTTCGAAGAAGTATTGATTCAAGTTCCTCTTTTGATTGCCCCTTGTTGGGATTGCACTGATGTCAAGCACTGATTTGCAACTAAATTGTTCATACACAAATGGTAGTGTCAATGCAACGTTCATGTAAGTTTTGAAAAAGTCGTTTTATTTGAATGTTGTGAAAGTGTGACGAATGGACCGTTAGCCCAAACGAGGTGCTGACTTAGAAAATGCGTGAAAGATGCAGCAAGAATAATGTGCAATCGAGATTGAAGATTAGCAAATGTATGGGAGTCAATTTACGCAACCTTGTTGGTAGCATGCTTTCAGAATAAATTGTGCCTCAATTAGGTCTTTTGAGGGTTGTAACGTGGTATGGTTAATGGTTAGAGAAACAAAGGTATAAGGCTCAAAGTTTGATTTGTACCCACCTCTTTTCGTGATATTCTCTAGTCCTACATTCAGTTACCTTTACACATGCATTTGTTTTCGACTTTGCAAAAGTGAAGATGAAGCTTCAAAGTTTGCTTGAAGTGGCAGTCATCTTATTTTGCTTTTGATTGGATGTTGGTGACCCTTTGATTTTGATTTGGTGCTCACTGATCTTTGTTGTTGAGGATTTGAGCTCCTCTTTTGATTCGTTCTTTTTTGTCGACTATGTCTCCCATTGGGTGCTCAACTTAGTAGCTTTCTTTTCTATTTTTTCTTGTCTTTTGTTGAATGTTGTGACTGCCAAGTCATTTGTTGATGGTCCTCTGACGGAATGTCTCATCTTGCGATTTAAATGTGTCGTCAGGTTAATTGAACAACTACCCTTCCCCGGGTTAAATGTAAGGGTTTGTATCCAAAAGAAACTCCTACTTCTAGGCTCAAAGTGGTTGATTAGGGATTAACTCCTTATTTCTCCAATGTTTGGGGATTTGAAAAAAATGTATGTACATCATTGACGAGGTTTTATCTGAAAGCATACCGCAACAGTTATTTCTCCAATGTTTTGTGATTTTTGCGATAAATGATAAATGATGAGTGAATGCGAATAGATTGATTCAAAACATGCATAAACATAATATTAACAAAACCAAGTACGGATATCAATGTTCAAAGCAAATAGTACTTAAACAAACAATACAAAATAACAAGAATGCGAAAATGATAAATGGCGTTGACAACCTTGATTTGAGGAATGAACTTATCTTGATTTGACTTCTTCAAAGTTAGAGACTATTCAGGTCGATCTTCAACAACCCCTTCAAAAGCTTTTACTTGCTGGCACCGTGTGGCGGCATTGGATTGTTCTGGACATTTGGATTCTTCTGAGTGAAGGTGAGATCCTTAGAGTCGATCAGGTCTTGAACTTTGTGCTTGAACACTCTGCAGTTCTCAATTATGTGAACGGGAGCACCCTTGTGATACTCACAATGAGCATTGGTATCATAGTCTCGGGCGTTACCAGTTTGAGGTGGCATGTCCTTCAAAACAAGAGTTCCCTTTGCCATCAACCCATTGAAGATTTCTCCATATGACATAGGTAGTGGATCAAAATTTCTTTCAGGCCTTATTTGTTTATATGGTGGACGTTGTTGAGGAGCGCGTTGTTGTTGTTGACCAGGCTGTTGTGGATAAGCCGGTTGTTGGTATGGATTGGGTGCATATTGCGCAGCTGCAACTAGAGGATATGGACGCGGTTGATAAGCCATCTGAGGCGGAAACAGAGCTTGAATAGCTGGCTAATAAGGCATTGGAGGAATTGGTTGATATGGCACAGGAGCATATTGTGCAGCAGCAACATACGGGTACTGATAGTAGGGGATTGAAGTAGGCGCACTCTGTTGAGGTTTCCCACTTGCAGTAGAAATGGCATTTGTTTCGCCCTTTTTGTACCCATTGAAAGACTTCTTGGCATTTGCTTGGCTGCTAGACCCTCCTTGGATCTTTCCACTTTTTAGAACTTCTTCGATTCTTTCTCCAACAATCACCATGTCTGAGAAACCAGAAGATACGCTGTTGATCAGCTTTTCATAGTATTGCCCTTGTAAGGTACCCATGAAAATGTCAATCAGTTCACGATCAACCAATGGAGGATGAACTCTGGCAGCTAGCTCCGCCAGCGTTGTACGTACTCTTTGAAGGATTCGTTTTCCTTTTCAGTCATACTCTGAAGTTGAGTACGGTTAGGAGCTAAGTCAGTGTTGTACTTGTACTGCTTTTTGAATGCATCAGATATATCAAGCCAAGTACGAACATTGTTGCGCTCAATCTGCATGTACCATTCTAGAGACGCTCCAGACAAGCTGTCTTAGAAGCAATGGATCATGAGTTTGTCATCTTTGGCATGAGCGGCCATTTTTCGGCAATACATTCTCAAATGGAGCTCAGGACAGCTGAGGCCTTTGTATTTCTCGAATTTTGGCAGTTTGAACTTAGCAGGGATCACCACATCTTGAACTAAGCACCTGTCTGAGGCACTCAGAGAAGTTGAATTGTGTCCTTCCATGATTCAGAGTTTTTCAGCTAACTCACGAAACATCTTCATAGCTTCAGATTCTTGAACAACATGATGGTTGATAATTGGAACAGCAGTATGCATCTCATACTCAACTTGATGATCTTCTTCAACATGAGGCATGTGAACCTGAGTAACGGCAGGTTGAGCTTGAGGAGTAGCACCAACAGTGACACCAGAGGTAGGTATTGGTTGAGAAGTGACTTCTTCAACAGCAGGAGTGAAGCCTGGAGGCAAACCACAGACCAAAGGATTTGGAACTAGAACTGGAGGCATTGTGTGCGAGGTATATCCTTGCACGAGAACATTGTTCCTTGCAGCAGCAGCTTCGCGACGTTCTTCCATACTGGCCAAAGCTTGTAAAGTCTCGAAAATATGATCGATCTTGCTCTTGACTGAGTCAATCTCTTCCCTCATAGCATCTTGTTCATCTTGAATCACGTCCATCAGTCTTCTAGTATTGGCTCGAGTTAGGTACGGGCGTCGAGAACGATACGGGCGTCGAGAAACCAGCTTGATTTACTGAAGAATGAAGGAAGAGGTAATGAGTTTACAACTTTGAAATGGAATGCAAGATACATAATAAATGCAATGTAAAATGATATGCATATGCAATGCAAGATCAAGGATCAAAGGTTCAACATGCTCTAAAATCGAACACAGTAAAAGAATAAAGTAACTGGTATCTCAGATAAAGAAACCCCACAGGTAGGTTTTGGGTAGGTGCCCAGAGTTATGGAGCATTGTCAAAACATTATAGACATGACAGAGATTCATCAGACGATAATATATTTGAAATGATCAACTCTAGGTGAGGTCTTCGTATCGGCCTACGAAGAAGATTCCTCATATGCGTTTAATACACAACCATCAATCCTGGTTTAGGGTACTCTCAGACATCATCGATAGAGATTGAAAATATTACGGTCAGATAGTAATACGTTCAAAGGATCTAGTCTGATTGTGGTTTTCGTATTAACCTGTTGAGTCACATAGATCTCGTAGATTAACACTACTAACCACTATGAATTGGTTTGAAGGTTCCTGGAGTCGACAATTTAACTTAGAAACATTGACAACATGACGAAGGAACATCGTATCACAATATTTCCAAGAGAATCTATTTCAGGCGATGGTTTTTGCTTCGTTCCTCGGAGAAGATTCCCCGTGGTCCTCCACTACACGACCATCTTCTAATCCTATGGATTTTTCTCAGGCCTTTGTAGTGAGCCTATCTCATTCAGTACCAAAGATCAAAGGAACCAAGTAGCAATAAAACAAGTAAGTAAATAAAAGAAAATTAATAAGCGGAAGAAGATAAATAATCAAGGTTGACATTCAATCACAAATCAAACTAAGTTAGGCTTGACTCATTCCCTAGCAGAGTCGCCAGCTGTCGTACCCCGAAAAATACGACCTCGCGACAGGAAAGGGTGTCGTGGGAAAAAATTAAAATGATCAACAGAGTCGCCACCAAACTTATTTTATTCCAATTAAGGAAAAGGAAAATATCGAGAAACCTTTTTTGAAAATGGATAATGCTTAGTCTTTGAAACCAGATTTTGAGTTAGTGAGTCGATTCCGTAAGGGTAAGGTATTAGCACCCCTTACATCCGTTGTACTCAACGGGAACCTCTTAGTTTGATTTGAGATTGAATGTCTTAACGAATGTCATTTATCTTCTTCGAATTAAAAGCGGAAATAAAATATGATACGATTCTAAACTAGGGTTAATATTTAGAGGGGAAATGGGTGGTTAGCTTCCTAGGGTGCTCGGCAAGGAGTAAGATCTGTGTGCCTACATATTCCCTTGTGCAATGGGAAAGTCAGAGCTTCATAGTTCGTGGTACTAAGGTTGGTTAGTTGGTTGATTTTATCAGGCGTCAATTGCTCACACCCGAAACAGATGCCTTGTGTTTAAAAAATTGAAGAAAAGCATCGGAGATCCAACACTTTATCTTTTTCACCTTGTTTCGATAATTGTTAGGTGCTTTATTAGTCTAAGACTGCTTGATGTTGGATCAAGGGTTTGGATCTAGAAAGTATCGTCTTGGTAGTTTTGGTTTGATGGCGATGCGCGAAGCAGTCGACTTACAGGTAAATGCAGATGGAGGTTTATTGTTTGAGTTGGTTAGGTGGATCCGGTTCCTAGTCCCTATGGGTGCTCCTAGTAATACGAAACCATAACTGAATGAATTATGCGAGTGTGCGAGTGAAACCGCTTGGTGTTGGACCAAGGATTCGCGAATGAAATAAAATCGATAAAATACGGAAAATAAAATGCGTACAAAGCAACGGGAGAGGGATACATGTAAGTTACACGGGATTGCGAAAAATAAAGGGTATCATTGTAGTTTACCCAAGAGGAAGCGTGTGTGCAGTGCACTAAACTATTCAGAGGCGTTGAACCTTTTTATTCGGAGGCAACTATTCGGAGGCGTTGAACCTTTTCGGATGCGTCGAAATGTGGTTCGTTAACTACCTTAGAACTGGTTCAAAGTTTAGAACCGTTCTATGAGGAGTCGAATCGTTTTATGTATTAAAAATTGATAAATTGAATAAATTAAATAAAGCGCCAATCGATAAATAAATAAAAATAATGAATTAAATTAATTTGTGAAATAACAATAAATTGGATAAATGGAAAAATAAGAACTTAAATTACATAAGCCTCATATTGATCGAGTATCACCGATTTAACGAAATCGGGCGAAACGTCGACCTTTTGTTATATCATTGGCCCAAAAAATGATTCATATAAAATGAAATGTAATTAAAAAATATAGTAGAAATCCAAATAAAATTCAGAAGATCCTAAATTGAAAATAAAACTAGTGAAATAAAAACTATATAAAAAAACAAATAAAGGGATTTATGTTCTGATAAGGGGTGTAATCAACAAGCAGATTGGGTTATTAAGCCCAAAAAACAAACAACATAAAAAAAATGAGAGGGTGAGGGTGAATCGGTTGAATATATGCAGGAAAGATAAAACTTTTTTATTTATTTTTAAAACAAAAACAGAGGATGGTGTGTTGGTTAATGTGATGTGAGATGGCATCAAGAATGTATGGGCCCGAGCCCATCTTACCAAGAAAAAACTAATAAACAGAATGATAAAACAAACGAAAATCAACATTTTGAAAACTCATAATCAATTTTGATAAAAAAGAACACACGCGCATCATGGTTTCAACATCAAACAACACACGGTTTAGAAGCGGAACACGCACACTCTTCCTTTTCCAACAGATCCGGAAAAAACTCATCCTCAAGAACTCGCGGCTCACGACCGTTCTCTCTCACGGCGGCGACTTTGGTTCACGAATATTCACCCTCGGTCTCTCACCGTCTCTCTACGTTCGTCGGTGGATTTCGTTCAGTTTCTGGGTTTTCTCGCTCGTCTTGTTTTCGCAGATTCGTGCGTGTTGCTCGCGGGTTTCGCTTTGTTCGGAGGTTAATGGTGGTTGCTGAGTTTTGATCTCGTTTGGTCGCGGTTTGTGGTTCGTGATGGGTTGCGTTTTGGTCGGCTCCGTTTTATGTTTCATATCAGTTTTTCTCAAGGTATTTCAGTTCGTCACCCTCGCTGTACTCACGAATTTCTTTATGGGTTTGGTTTTGGTTGTGGTAACGCGGTTATTCAGTGAGGTTTTGTGGTTTTCGGGAGGTTTGTATTCGTTTTCTCTCGCTCTGATGTGTCTCACAGGTTTATGCATTTTCGGATTTGGTGCGAGTTCTCAGAGTTTTTTTTTTGTTTTTGAAAAGAAAAAGAAGTGAAGGTGTGGTGCGGTATCTCACGCGGTAATATTTGGGTCTCAGTTTTGTTTTGAAAGAGTTGTGGAGGGCTATGAAGTTGTGATGCGGTTCCGTGTTTGTGATGTTAGTGAAAGGTTTGAATTTGAAAGGACGAAAAGATAGTGGTGAGTTATTGAAGAAAAAAGGTAGTGATATTTGGTTTGTGTTCTCTGTATTTTGTTATCAGTAAAAAAAATGGACGAAGATTTATTCTGGTTTTAGATTTTTTTTGGTTGTTTTGAAGTTTGGTCTTGAGAGATTTTTTTTGCAGGGATTCAATTGTTTTCCAAACTTCCATTTGAAGAAAAATGATGATGGATTTATAGACTGAATAAAGGGTAAGAATGGAAACCTTGGGGATAAAGATTGGGAGATTTTTTAGATAAGAATGAAAAATATGCTGATATTTGCAAGCTGTGAATTGGTGTAATGGAATTGGTTTTGTTGTGTGTTAGTGACTTGGTAGTGGAATGATCTTTGGAGATTCTAAATACATGTGCTGTGCAGAGACAACTAATAATGATAAGAATAATAATAAATAGAAAATGGTTATAATACAAAAAAAAGAACTATAATAGTGGAAATTAATAATAATAGTAATAATAATAATAATAGTAAGAAAAAACTAATAATTTCTAATAATAATAATAGAGATTTTTTTTGTATATATTTTTGGATAATGACTAAATAATAAAAATAAAACCTATGATAAGAGAAATTAAATTTTTTGAAAATAATGTATGCATTTTTTTTTTACTTTTTGGTAATTGGTTTTTTTTGTAGTTTTTGTATATAAAAAAAACTGTAAAATGAGCTAATGGGTTTGAACAACAAAATAAAAATTGATTTTCTCGTTTTGAAAATAAATGACATATTTTTGGATTTTTCGAATATTAGACAGAAAAATAAAACGGTACATATTTTTTGGGATTTTTGAAATACTGGTTAGACAGTAAAATAAAATGATGCAGGTAGGACAAATTTGGGGTATGATAGTTGAGATGTAGTTCATAGGGACATTCTTATGGATTTTGCTAGAAACTCCATAGGTATTCCCTGCTATAGAGTTTGTCATTAAGAAGTTTTGGTTTGGTCCCCTTATTTTTGGTCTTTCTACATACATCTTTTTATTCGAGTATATTTTGTGGTGGCTTTGGTCCACTTTCTAAAAATAAATAAAAAATCTTTTGATTTAATTTTACCATTTTTTAAATTTCATTATTTGCTACAATTTTAATTTAAGAAAAAAAAAGTTATGATATCGGATACCATTTTGAGTTTTTTTTTCCAGTTTTAATATTCTTTTTTGCTACAATTTCCTATTTAAATAATAATATAATTGTTTAATAATTTAGCGTTGAATTTTTAATAATATTTATTTTTTAAGAAAATTATATTTATTTTAAAAATTATATAATATTATATTAAAAATTATACAAACACTAATTATTTTAAAACATAGTTTAAAAATTATATAATATTATTTTAAAAATTATACAATATTTCCTATATGAGATTTGAGTACTAGTATGAGTTTTGAAATCATAAACTCAAACACTAATATCGTGGAATTTTTTTTTAATAACATAGTTTAATAAATTATTTTTCAAAATAATCTAGTATTCAAATAATTTTCCAAAATAATGTAGTTTAGGTGTATGTTTGTCAAATGGTTTGGCGAATGGGAACAATGAGATTTTTTTATTTATTTACTTTACACTTATTCGCCAAATGAGATGGCGAATGAGTTGAATTTTTTTTTCTTAATTTTGCATGGATTCGCCAAATGAGTTGGCTAATTAGTTTTAAAAAAATTAAACTCATTCGCCAATCAGATTGGCGAATACATGTATAGGAAAAAATTATGATTAGAGACCTTGAAAATGAATCTGAGTGTTCTATATTTAGAATCATATATTTTTAATATTAAATCAAATTGTACTCTTTTTCAAAAAAAAAAATCATAGGGAATTACATGTCACTAAAATTTTATTTTAAAAAAAACTAAGAGATTTAAATATTATTATTTTAGCTTGAATATTTATTTTAATTCATTTATGATCATTATAACATTATTTTTCCATACAATTCTATTTTAATTCATTTAATAGAATTAGATTTTAATAAAATATTTATGAAAAATAGGAATTAAATATTACTATTTTTCATAAATATTTTATTAAAATCTAATTCTATTAAATGAATTAAAATTGGATTGTATGGAAAAATAATGTTATAATAATCATAAATGAATTAAAATAAATATAGTAATATTTAATTCCTATTTTTCATAAATATTTTATTAAAATCTAATTCTATTAAATGAATTAAAATAGAATTGTATGGAAAAATAATGTTATAAAGATCATAAATGAATTAAAATAAATATTCAAACTAAAATAGTAATATTTAAATCTCTTAGATTTTTTTAAAATAAAATTTTAATGACATGTAATTCCCGATGATTTTTTTTTTGAAAAAGAGTACAATTTGATTTAATATTAAAAATATATGATTCTAAATATAGAACACTCATATTCATTTTCAAGATCTCTAATCATAATTTTTTTCCTATACATGTATTCGCCAATCTGATTGGCGAATGCGTTTAATTTTTTTAAAACTAATTAGCCAACTCATTTGCCGAATAAGTGTAAAGTAAATAAAAAAAATTCATTGTTCCCATTCGCCAAACCATTTGGCGAACATACACCCAAACTAAGTTATTTTGGAAAATTATTTAAATACTATATTATTTTAGAAAATAATTTATTAAACTATGTTATTAAAAAAAATTCCTAATATCGTCTCTTAGAAATTTTATAAAACATATAGAAAATTTTACTTAATTGACGTAGGAAATTACCTCATACAATTTGAAAAAGAGGCACAAAATTGATATCACATATCAAATGCTTCAAGATTTAAAGAAAATTATTAACATTTTAATTTTTTAATTGAATAAATTATTATTATTATTATTATTATTATTATTATTATTATTTAATTATTATTATTTATTTATTTTTGAAATAAAAGCTTTGTTGTATTTCAAAAGTAAACAATATACAACACTTGGTACTAACCAAGGTCATCTCCTAAACTTACTTACATTAACAAAGTAGCAATACCTACTCTATATTTAGGCCTCATCGAGCCCCTATAAACAATATTATCAACTATATTCTCTATAATTCTATCTATATCAATTTTCTCCGCATCCTTATCAAAAGTATTGTTATTTCTATATCTCCAAATACCATATATCACTTCAACTGCCATTGCCTTGAAAACACCAACTTTCCATCCTTTGCTTTTAGCCATTCTAAGAATCCAAGCAATATCCATTTGTCTTTCCCTAGTCAAGACATTGTGTACCAAGGTGTCCCAAGAGGTTCACATGGTTCACAAGGTTGTGTGTTGCACCCCAAAATTTGCCCTCCCCTAGTCAAGGCATCGTGTACCAAGGTGTCCCAAGAGGTTCACAAGGTTCACAAGGTATCCCAAGAGGTTCACAAGGTTCCCAAGGTTCACAATTAGTCAGAAAGTTTGACAATCCCCTCAGACAATGCATCCTCCTAAGCAATGCATCCTAAACTAGGGTTTTGGATTTCATTAGGCTAAATGGACTTTCAAGGCCTCAAGTGAGCTTCATAACATCCTACATGTCTTCAAGAATCCCTATGACAAGTTTCAAGGCTTTCCCAAAAGGTTTGCTCAGTCAGATGATCAGATATGCAAAAATCAGTCAAAGTGGTTAAAAAGTCAAACTGAGGTCAACTGTGGTCAAACCAAAGTCAAACTTCATGATTTTTTTGCCAACATCAAGTTTATGAATTAAAATTCATCATTTGATCAAGGGTTGATCATGATTCATCAAGGATATTTCAGATCATCAAGAATCAGGAGTTTCTAAATTAGGGTTTTCATAGGAAAAGTCAACTGAACTTTGACCAGCCATAACTTTCACACGCTTCATCAAAAATTTCCCATCCAAAGCTCATTTTGAAGGAAATTTAATTATCTACAACTTTGTGTATCACAAGCCAATCCCAAAAATGCTTCATTTGGAAGGTATGAGCTAAGACATTATAGGTCATTTCAAAAGTCAACAAAACGTCAACATCTTCCAAAGGGCATGACATGAAAATGGTAAAAGATATGGACATGAGACCAAAGAGGTTTGTTAGAGGACTCTTTAAGCTTTCTAAAATGTCCAAGAACACCTCCATAGCCTTAAAATTGAGGGAGTTGTGTCCTTGCAAAGTTGGGAAATTTTTGGGAGGTTTGTGAAGCAAATGAAGTCTTAAAACCAAATTTTGCCAAATGGGCCTACCAAATTCCAATCCAATCTCAAGGATAAGGTCATACACGACCCATTGACTATTTTTCCATATTTTTATGTTTTATATTTTATTATTTTGGATTTTATTTAATAAAATTCAATTTTAATGAAAATAAAATATAAAAAGTCAATCTAAAAATCTGATTTTTGTTCTAGAATGATTGAAATATCATTTAAAGATGATTGAGAGGATCAAATTTCGTGTAAAGTCTCTAAGGCATGAAAATATTTGATTTTTCTCACTTTTGGAATCATATCTTTCTTCTTGATCAATGCATCCAAAAAGCCCAAAGAAAAGATTGGTTTTTGACCTAATTTGTTTCCATTATATGTATACAAGTGATCACAAGCAAAGGACACGATTTTTCTGCCTCCAAGAGCATCGAACCAATTCCAAAATTTTCATCAAATTTCAATTTTTGGTTTTGGTAATTTAGCCATATTCAGAGACTTTTATGCATTGCAATTGCTTTATTGATGTTCATTGAACATATTTCAATCATCATACACATCAAAAGCATGCTCATAAGTCGTAACCGAATCAAGATTGTTCTTGAGTTTTTGATTTTTGATTTTCATTGTTTATGCATCATATACTAATTTTGGTTGTTGATTTGTGTTTAGAATGAAGTTTGCAAGCTTTCTGGATAATTTTTTTTAAAGAACCACAACCTAAAACGCAAATGGCCATTGCTAGGGTTTGAGCTTCCGTTTTAGGGTTTCATAAAATAGACCATATAAATACTGTTTGAGACCATAATTGAGTTCAATGAACTGTATAGAACATGTTGGCATGATCAATTTGTGGAATTTGTACGTTTTTGTGGGAGTATGTGTTTTGTAGGTTTTGTTCGCAGGAAAACTTGTAGGAAACTTCACAATAAAATTCGCAGGTAAACCTACGAATTTCAGAGGAAGAAGATGAAGTTCTTGGCGCCAGCTGGGAATTCAAATATTGATTTAATATTTTATTAAATTGTTTATGTTTTATTTCAACAAGTGTTGGTTGACCCAGTGGTAATGGTTGCACGTGTTATTGTTCAGGACCTTGGTTCGATTCTTGGTGGCAATATTCTTTTTATTGATTTTTCCATTTATTCATGTAACTTAATATATTATGAATTTGTTGTTGTTAGCTTGCATACGCGCCCCATGTGACTTGGTGGTTGGAATGTTTGGTTGTTGACTGATGGGCAGGGGTTCGAATCAAGGTTCCCACATTTTTGTTCATAATTGTTTTGTTTTAGCAGGATTATAATATAATGAATTTGTTCCATAATACTATCACCAACACATGCTGGCCTGATTGGTTTTGATGATGTGTATTGAGGTAAGGGACCTGGGTTCAAATCCCAGGTCCTATCTTTTTAGCATTTTTTTTGTATTTTCTTATTTTTAATTATTTTCTCAACTTTAATTCAATTTAATATAATTCAAGTAATTTCTAAATAAATATCATAATATTTTTCTATAAAAACTTCATATTTTCCAAATCATAATTTATTTTCTTAAATTTAAATTGTTTCTATTTATTTTATAATATGTTTATATTTATTATTATCATGTATATTTTTGTAAATAAATTAAATAATTAGATTTAGGTTAATTTTTTCAACCCTAATTTTCTTAACCCTAATTTTCTTAACCCTAATTTTCCTAACCCTAATTTCTATCTTAATCCTAAATATTCAACTTTATTTTTCTAAACCCTAATTATATTATTAATCCTTATTTTTAATATGTAAATAGTTTATTATTTGTTTATTGTTACTAATTTTATTCTTCTAATTAACTCTTAAAAAAACTTTTCTAACATTAACTTGTCTTGCTAATTTTTATTTCTTTTATTCTATTATTTCTAACCTTTATTCTTATTTATTCTTATTACTAACATTTAAATTATTGCTTATTTATTTTCTATTTATCGTTATTATTATTTCTCCGATTATATTGTAATTGTCCCGAAGCTTTGTAATAGTTTAGGTTTATATTTTTGCTTTATTTTTATTGTAAATATATTAACTGCATGGTTAGTAATTATAGGGCGTGAATAACATACTTGTAATTAACATTGACTTAGAATAATTAATTTAAAAAGATAAATATTTGAACATGAACACTCACACACGTAAGTCGATCTTTGATCGCCATCTTGCACTTTCTAAGGTTACCTCTCATGTTGCCTATTTCAAAAGGTCAAGTAAGGTGTCTTAAGCAAAGTCCCTTCACAAATATCATCAAGTCCCTTCAGTTTATAAGATCAAGTCCCTTCGAGGTTGCCTACGATAAATGATCTTGTCCATTCGAATAAAAGATGATAAGTCCCTACGAATTGCTAAAGACACCTTACAGTTGCCTATATTCAGATGACCCTACACATGTGCCTTCACATCCAAGGTAATGACTACCTATTCCTTAATAATAGGGATAGTCTTACCATTGAAAGAACATAAGAACAATAAAGACTTAATATATGGTATGTTTCTCTTAATTACTTGCTCACCTTTTCAAAATACTCTTCACACCACACTTTTTCAAACAAAATTTTCAAAAACAAGTCTTTGTATACATCCATACGAGGATCATTAAAAAGTACTTAGAAAGTTTCTAATCACACACTACACCTTCTCAAAACAATTTAAAGTGAGCTAAGTAACTAAGAGCCCATGGATAACCACCGGACACAGAATATTTTCTCACCGGAATCACCGTTGTCGTCGTCGCTGTACTATCGCTCCATCAAATAACATGTCAGGTACGATTTTCATCCCTTTTCTGGTATATTAACTTTAATTTGTTGGTTCGTACGGTGGTTTTTCCACCGGATTAGACGAGGAGGCCCCTCCCTGGGCCCATTTTAGGGAGGTTCCTGATAAATGTCTCGGGCACATATTGGGAATACCCTGAATGTGCTAGGCAATCAGGCCAATTTCCATTGAATCTGTCGGGCATCTCATGAATGTCTCGGGCACCCTCCGGGGTTTCCATGAATGTTTCGGGCATCTCTTTAATGAATGTCGCGGGCATGCGTTGGGTTGAGATGAGTGTGTCAGGCATCTCTCTCTCCTGTTTTGACCCTTGCCCTTTCACTTGAACTGCGGTGGAAGGGTGAATTTGATGCGATGTCGAATTCACCAATTTCCTCTGCTTTTCAAGTAACGTGGATCAAAGAGATGAAGATGTCCCTGTGGAGGACGTCTAAATAAAAGTGGACGAGGAAGATCTAGGCGAACAAGAACATCCTGCAGAAAGGAATATGCCCACCACTTCCGAGGACAATGATCTATCATAGATCAGGAAGGAGCCGTTGGAGACAGGGTCACGTTTTGTCCAAGATCACCGTATTTCCCTCGTGGAGGACTTAGATCCGGGAGAACCACATAATTGGGAGTGTTTTGACCCTCTCCCCGAGCAATGGATCTGCTCGGCTTTTCGGGGAAAGTGGTTCCTAATGTATGAATTTGCTTTCAGAGAGGCGGGGATTCGTCTTCCCTTCACCAGTTTCCAGACCAACATTTTTAGGAGGCTCGACCTGGCTCCTTCTCAACTCCATACTAACACAATCGCGTTTGTTCGGGCATTCAAACTGGCATGCCAACATCTCGAGATCGGTTGTACCTGGCCCCTCTTCTTTCGGGTGTTCCACCTGCATCGGTCGAGCCCGAATGGTCTCCATAACTGGGTTTCCTTCAAGCAGTCGATGAGGTTTTTCAAGATGTACCATGACTCTGTCCAAAAGTTCAAGGATAGGTGGTACACGGTGAAGTCCATCACCTTGTGTGCTTTGGACAATATCTATAGTACGCAACAATGGAAGAGTTCTCAAAGCTACTGGGTATACCTATCCTTGATCAGATACCTTTCACAGGCTTGGAAAAAGAGCCTAAACTTGAAGTTATTGCTGCAGCCCTACATTTGAAGAGATCTGACATTGTCCTAGAAACGAGAAGTGGAGTTAAGGGTATTCTTGCTAAGGTATTGATGGAGAAAGCTCAAGTGTTCCTGAAGGCTATGAGTTATGATGCTTTTGAGGAGATCTTAGCCCTATTGATCTATGGCTTAGTGTTGTTCCCCAATCTAGACCAGTTCATAGACGTACACGCCATCAACATATTTCTGACTCATAATCCAGTGCCTACATTACTTGGAGACATCTTACACTCTCTCCATACCCGTACTACAAAGGCACGAGGAACTTTGATGTGTTGTATACCTTTACTATCCAGGTGGTTTATTTCTCACCTTCCTCGATCAGTGATGAAGAATGAACAAGGGTTAAGGTGGTCTAAAAGGATTATGTCACTTTCTCATTCAGATATTCATGGGTGCTCTCGATCTATGGAGAATGTTACTATCATTGACCGTTGTGGGGAGTTCCCTAATGTGCCACTCCTTGGCATAAGAGGGGGCATCACCTACAATCCTTCTTTAGCTCTACGTCAGTTTGGTTACGCTCAGAGTGATGGTCCTCATGACATGCTTATTCAGGGTATTGTGTTCGACTACGACAACGATCTGCAAGGTTACCGTCAAAGGTTTATACGAGCATGGAGTAAAGTGAACAAGGTTGACAGCAAGACTCTGGAACCAAAGTACACTATTCATATGGAACCTTATCTTAGATGGGTGCGATCTCGTGCTCAGACTCTTATGATGCCATATCCTGATATCCTGCCAGTTACCATGGAGCATGTTGCTGAAGGAGATACTTCTTATATCATTCTTCATCCAGATATGCCTACTGACATGGAGGAGTTACAAAGGTCCTAGATCCAGTTGAAGGAGCAAAGGGATACTTTTGAGACTCATTTCAAAGCTAGTCAAGAAAGAATCCTGGAGCTAACAAAACAACTTCACGAGGAGCGGAATCTCAACTCATACCTCAACACAAATAGGAAACGTCCATGGGAGACTTAAAACCCCATCTTTGTATTCATTTCATTTTTGTTGTAAGCCCAAGGGGCAAACAAGTTTATTGATTACTAATAAAAGTTTACTTTATGGTTGTCTAAACAAATCTAAATCCCGCGGTCCTTGAAAACATTGCATATACATTTACATACCATCTCATTGCATCACAGGTTTCTTATGAACAAGTATCTTATCTTCTCGCTGTTTATTTCAGCAGAAATGGCTCTTGAACAGACTGTCAAAGATCTCCAAGCTCAGAATGTACAATTCCAAGAGTTGATCCTGAACTTGTCCAAGGGGCAAGATGAGCTGAAGACATTGCTGGCTAAGAAGAAGAAGAAGACCAGGAAATCAGGAGGCCTTATTAATCTGGGAAGAAGGTTCAGAGGTCCTATCAAGACAAAGGAACAAATTAAGGATTCTGAGTCTGATAATTCTGAGAAAGTGGGAGGTAGTCTCCATGATACGGTGGGAGATTCTGATTCTGAGGCTAATTATTATCATGATCCTGCTAGTGAGGAGAAGTACAAGATGTTGGTAGACATAATGAATGCCATGGAATTACAAAAATCTTCTGGGCTTGATTTTGAAGATCTGAGTTTAGTATCTGGAGTGGTTATACCTATTGGTTTCAAGGTTCTTGTTTTTGTAGTGTATGATGGTTTCTCATGTCCCAAGCTGCATTTAAGATCCTATGTCCGGAGGATTCAACCACATACTGCTGATAAGAATTTATGGATTCACTTCTTCCAAGAGAGCTTGTCTGGAGCTCAATTGGAATGGTACTATCAATTGAAAAGTGTTAATGTTCGTGACTGGAATGATCTTGCTGAGGCCTTCTATAGGCAATACCAATACAATGCTGATTTAGCACCTACTCGCATGCATCTCCAAAGCATGTCATGGGTGCTAAGGAAAGTTTCAAGGAGTATGCCCAGAAATGGAGAGACCTGGCTGGCAGAGTTCAACCTCCTCTGACCGACAGGGAGCTGGTGGATATGTTTATGAGTACGCTGAATGGTCCTTTCTATAGTCACCTCATTGGAAGCTCGTCATCTGGTTTCACTGAGCTGATAATGACTGGAGAACGTGTGGAAAGTGGTATAAGAAGTGGTAAGATACAAATGGGTGCCTCTTCATCAAGCACTGCTAAGAATCCCCCTAGTGGAAAGAAGGAATCCAATGCTGTGTATGGTCAACATAGTCGTAACAGGAGTCACCAATCTGTGGGAGCAGTTCTTTCCAATCATACTCCTGCAGCACCAGAGCCACAACAAAACAATCAACAGAAGCCTAGAAGACAGTTCACCAAGATCAACATGTCACTGGCCCAAGCCTTGCAACACATGTTGAAAGGGGAACTTATTACTTTGAGGGATCCTCCTCAGAATCCTAATACATCTTCTCCTCGATACAATCCTAATGCAAGATGTGCTTATCATTCTAATAGTCCGGGACATGACACCAACAACTGCTGGGTGTTGAAAAACAAGATTCAAGATATGATTGAAGCTGGGGAAATTGAATTTGACTCTCCTGGGACCCCAAATGTGATTACCGCTCCTATGCCCAACCATGAGAAGACTGTTAATGTTGTTGATGAGGTTTCCTATGTTTCCTCAGTAGAAGATGTGACCACTCCCTTATCCATTATCAAGAAGAAGCTGGTGCAGGATGGATTCTTTCCAGGTTGCAATGAAGATTGTTTCTACTGTGCCTATAAACCTGATAGTTGCTGGAAGTTGAAGGATGGCATTCAACGCCTCATGGACAATTACACCATACTGTTTGAGAAGACTCCTTTTGTGGAAAGTATGTGTGAGCATTTGAGTCGAAGTACAAAGCGTGAAGATGTAGCCATGGTTGATAGAGTACCAGTGAAGATTACTTCCAAAGGCCCTGTCAGGATCACCTCTAAGGGTCCTGTCAGGATAACTGCTGAAGGTCTTGTGAAGACTGTTGTTGAAGCTAGAGTGGATCCCATGATCATTACCACTCCTGGTCCTGTTCCTTATACTTCTGATAAAGTTATACCCTGGAACTATGGTTCTGATGTTTATATCCATGGTGTCAAACAAGAATCTCTTGCCGATGCACCTGTTACTGGTAATAATCTTGATATTGATAATATTCTTGGATCTAGTAAGATCACCAGAAGTGGAAGAATTTTCTCTCCCCAGGCTACCTCCAAAAGTGCAGTTACTCCAACTACTACCTCCACCTCTGAGCCAAATACTGATGCTCGGGGAAAAGGTCATGTAGTTGAACCTGTACAAGCTGAGGCACCGACTGCTGAAAATCTTTCTAAACAGATGGAAGAAGTGCTGAAGATCATTCGCAAGAATGATTATGATATTGTTGACCAGTTGGGGCATACTCCCTCCAAAATCTCCATGTTATCTTTGTTGCTGTGTTCTAAGGCTCATGCTAAAGCCTTAATTAAGTTCCTGAAGACTGCTCATGTGCCAAATGAGATTTCTGTGGATCAATTTCAGAATTTTGTTGCACATCTGACTTGTGATAATGGGTTGGGCTTTTCTGATGCTGATCTAACTCCTGCCAAGAGGAATCATAACAGAGCTCTGCATATCTCCATTGAATGTAAAGGCACTACCTTGTCTCATGTACTGGTGGACAATGGTTCTTCATTAAATGTGCTCCCTAAAGAGGTTCTGGACAAGCTCAGTCCTGAAGATGTTGTGTTAAGACCAAGTGATGTAGTGGTGAGGGCCTTTGATGGCTCAAGAAGAGTGGTACATGGAGAAGTAGACCTCCCGATCAAAGTAGGCTCTCAAGTTTTCAATTCTACTTTCTATGTAATGGATATTCGTCCTGCATATTCTTGTTTGCTTGGGCGCCCCTGGATCCATGGTGCAGGTGTTGTGACTTCCACCTTGCATCAGAAGTTGAAATACCCGGTGAAGAACAAAATTGTCACTGTCTATGGGGAAAAAGAGTACATGGTTAGCCACGTGAATACTTTCAAGTATGTAGAAATGGAGGGTGAAATGGTGGAAACTCCGTGTCAAACATTTGAAGTTGTTCCTTGCTCTGATCCTGTTCCTCAGTCTGTTCCTGCTTCTGAAAGAGTTCCTATGGTTACTAACATACCTCCTGCAATGGCCTCCCTCAAGGATGCTAAGGCTGTGGTTGCAAAAGGTAGTTCTGCTATTTGGGGTCAGCTTCCTAGCATCCCTTACAAATCTGACAAGTTTGGGTTGGGTTTCACTACAGAATCTCAGAAGGCTGTTCGTCGTGCTCGTGCTATTCGTATCACCAATCAAGGGGTCATAAGAGATCAAATCAATGTTGTGGGTGACTGTAATGAAAACTACAACCTGGATGATTGGATCTTTCCTACCATGGGTGATGGGCTCAACAATTGGAAGACTGAAGACGTTATTCCTATCTCCTTTAGTCAGGAGTAAATACTATTACTGTGTTTTTATTTTAAGTTTATAATTTCTAACAATTAAACTTTTAAGCCTTGTGTCTTACCCGGGGCATAATGGTATGCTTGTTTCGGGATGTCATTTCATTTGCATACTTCATTCAATAAAAATCAATGGACGTTTTTCGTAAATATTGTGCTCCTTGTCTTTCTTTTATTTTTTATTTTTTATTTTTGTTTTATTAGCTATGTATTCTTACACACACCCACATCACTAAAATGCAGATCCTCATTCACTCTAGATCCTATTGATAACAGTTCTACTATTGCAAATTATAATTTCGAGAATCCAATCTATCAAGCTGAAGATGGAAAGGAGGAAGATTGTGAAGTACCTGGAGAGCTTTCTAGATTGTTACAACAAGAAGAGAAAGCTATACAGCCACATGAAGAGCCAATCGAAGTTGTGAATCTGGGAACTGAAGAAAACAGGAAAGAGGTCAAGATAGGAGCTGAGTTAGAGGATGGTGTTAAGAGCAGACTAATTCAGATGTTACGTGATTATGTGGAGATTTTTTCCTGGTCTTATGAAGATATGCCAGGGTTGGATACTGACATTGTGGTTCACCGTTTACCGGTAAAAGAAGATTGTCGTCTAAAGAAGCAAAAGGTTCGTCACATGCGTCCTGAGATGTCAGAAAAGATTAAAGCAGAGGTGATGAAACAATTTGATGCAGGGTTCTTAGTTGTGACTTCTTATCCTCAATGGGTTGCAAATGTGGTACCAGTACCTAAAAAGGATGGTAAGGTACACATGTGTGTGGATTACAGAGATTTGAATAAGGCCATCCCTAAAGATGACTTTCCACTCCCTCATATTGATGTTCTGGTAGACAACACTGCTCAGCATAAGGTATTCTCTTTCATGGAGGGTTTCTCTGGTTACAATCAAATCAAGATGGCACCTGAAGATATGGAGAAGACTACGTTTGTTACACAGTGGGGCACCTTTTGTTATAAAGTGATGCCATTTGGTTTGAAGAATGTCGGGGCAACATATCAGCATGCTATGGTGGCTTTGTTTCACGATATGATTCATCATGAGATAGATGTATATGTGGATGATATGATAGCCAGGTCCCAGAATGAAGAACAACACCTTGATCATCTGCATAAGCTGTTTGAAAGGTTGAAGAAATACAAGCTCAGATTGAACCCAAATAAGTGTACTTTTGGAGTTAGATCTGGTAAACTCTTGGGTTTCATTGTTAATGGAAAAGGTATTGAAGTAGATCCTGAAAAAGTAAAAGCTATACAAGAGATGCCTACTCCCCCGTACTGAGAAGGAAGTTAGAGGTTTCTTGGGACGACTGAATTACATTGCAAGATTTATTTCCCAGTTAACTGCTTCCTGTGAGCCAATCTTCAAGTTGTTGAAGAAAGATCAGGTGATGGAATGGAATGATGAGTGCCAGATAGCCTTTGATGAAATCAAGAGATATCTTCTAGAACCTCCAATCTTGATGCCACCAGTTGATGGAAGACCCTTGATTATGTACTTAACAGTATATGTTGACTCATACTACCTTGTTGATTTCAAAGATGGATCCAATCAAGTACATATTCGAGAAACCTGCTCTCTCCAGACGAATAGCGAGATGGCAAATGATCTTAACAGAATATGATATACAGTACACCACTCAGAAGGCCGTTAAGGGCAGTGTGGTAGCTGATCATTTGGCTCATCAGACAATGGATGATTATCAGTCTATGAATTTTGAGTTCCCGGATGAAGACATTATGATTATTACCAAAGAACCTGGACAATATGACGGACCTGAACAAGGATCCCGATGGACTATGGTTTTTGATGGAGCTTCTAATGCGCTTGGTAATGGTGTTGGTGTTGTGATCATTTCCCCTGAAGGTTGTCATACTCCAATTACTGCAAGACTGTGTTTCTATTGTACCAATAACATGGCTGAATATGAGGCATGTATCATGGGTATCAAAGCTGCCATTGAGATGAAGATTCAGTTCCTAGACGTATATGGAGATTCAGCCCTGGTAGTTAGTCAAATTAAAGGATATTGGGATACCAAGCATGAAAATCTCATTCCTTACAGAGAGCATGTGTTGTCCTTGATCCCATATTTTGAAGAGATTACCTTTGGACATATTCCCCGAGGAGAGAATCAATTGGCAGATGCATTAGCCACCATGGCATCTATGTTTGAGATTAGCTGGGATGATGAAGCTCCCAAGATCACTATTGATAGATTTGAGAAGCCTGCATACTGCAATGAGATTGACACTGAAAGAGTAGAGGGAAAGCCTTGGTTCTATGAAGTGAAAAGATATCTTGAAGCTCAGGAGTTCCCTGAAGGGGCATCTGTCAAAGATAAGAAGTTTCTGAGGAGGTTTTCTGCTAAGTTCTTCTTGAGTAATGGAATTTTGTACAAGCACAATCATGATTCGACTTTGCTTCGTTGTGTGGATAAGAAGGAAGCAACAGAGATTATGGAAGACATGCATGATGGGATCTTTGGCACTCATTCTAGTGGTCATACCATGGCAGAGAAGATATTGAGAGCATGTTACTATTGGTCTACCATGGAAGCGGGCTGCTATCAATATTCCAAAACATGTCACAAGTGTCAGATTTACGCTGATAAAGTGCATATACCTCCAGCTCCATTGAATGTGTTGAATGCTCCTTGGCCTTTTGCCATGTGGGGGCATTGATATGATTGGTGAGATCAAGCCTACTGCTTCTAATGGGCATCGTTTCATCCTGGTTGCCATTGATTACTTTACAAAGTGGGTGGAGGCAGCCTCATTTGCATCTGTTACCAAGAATGTTGTGGCCCGATTCATTAAGAATAATATCATATGCAGGTATGGCATCCCTGAAAGGATTATCACAGACAATGGCTCTAATCTGAACAACACCATGATTACTGATCTCTGCACGCAGTTCAAGATTAAGCATCACAACTCTTCTCCGTATCGTCCGAAAATGAATGGGGCAGTAGAAGCTGTTAATAAGAACATTAAGAAGATTCTACAGAAGATGACTGTTACTTACAAGGATTGGCATGAGATGTTACCATTTGCTCTTCATGGTTATCGTACTACAATACGTACTTCAACAGGGGCAACCCCATTCTCCTTAGTCTATGGTATGGAAGCAGTTCTGCCCATTGAAGTTCAGATCCCCTCCTTAAGAATCATGAAGGATGCAGGCTTGGATAAAGATGAGTGGATTCAGACTCGACTTGACCAGATAAATTTGATTGATGAGAAAATCCTGGCAGCTGTTTGTCATGGTCAGATGTACCAGAAACGGATGATCAAAGCTTTTAATAAGAAGGTTAAGCAAAAGGTATATCAGGCTGGTGGTTTGGTAATCAAGCATATCATATTACCACAGGGTGATCCTAGGGGCAAGTGGACTCATACATATGAAGGACCATTTGTAGTCAAGATAGTATTTTCAGGAGGTGCCATGATGCTTACTACTATGGATGGTGAAGACTTCCCACAGCCCGTAAACACAGACATAGTTAAAAAATACTACGCATAATAAGAGACCCGCTAGGTTGACTGGCCTAGGCAAAAATAAGGGCATCCCGGCGAACCAAAAGGGTTCGGGCAAAAATTAGGGATATGTAAATAAAAAATGTACACCCGGCAAGTCGAAAACCTGAAAGGGCGGCTTGGGCAAAAAAGGGTATCCTGGTGGATTGAAAACCTGAAAGGGCAATCTAGGCAAAAGTTAGGGATTAAAGCGTATGACTATGTCTCGTTTGGATCACTCAAGTAGCCCCAACCAGTTGTGTTACCTGACTCAAGATTAAACAGATAAAGTTCAATCCAATCGTTTCCATCTCAACAGTAGAGGATGAGATACTTGAAGATAATGGCAATAGTGGAATTGAAACTCAATAGGACTATTTATCACATAGCTATTTTTCTTTGTAAAACTTTTTTGACGAATTCCTCTTACTAGGATTTCTGTCTCCTTGTACAAATTTGTCTGTGTATAGGCCACTTTATAATATAAATAAAATCTTGTCTTTGAATCCAAATTTACTTTTACCCTGTTTACCTAAACGAAAACGTCCATTGGTTATGTTTGAATGTATGTATGCTTTTGAATATGATTGATATTTACCAGAAATGCATAAAATGCAGTAATAGTATTTACTAAGGACGAATGAGGGTAGGAGTTCAACGAAGCTTCGCAGGTTCATCCCCACAAGACAACCACAAATCCCCAGCAGAGCAAATCTATCTTTATAGATACTTCGAGTTACATCTCCCCTTTGACTTATGTCCATCTCTTTTATCCTCAGTCGGGATACACAGGAACTTATTCCTTCAATAAGAAGTACGACGAACAAAGACGGGAGGTTATAAGTACTATACTATCAAACAAGACGGGAACGAGGTCCTCATATTCCTCAACAACGAACCAGGATTTAATTTCCCTAGCCAGCAGTTGTTATACAAAGATACCCAGACGCTTCAGGCTACATGATTCATACATACATCATTTACATCATACCATAGCATATCCATAATACATAAAACATTTACTTAGGTACATCATGCCATACATGCATAAACTAACTTTTTCTTTTCAGGATAGTTACAGGCAGATAAACACTATTAACAACTCAAAACAATTCAGAGACGATCTATACGAAGGTCTAGTGCTGATACTTAATTCAGAGATGATCGCTACGAAGATTCATTTCTGATGATCAATACTCAATTTGTCCTTGGAGGGGTACGTAAATGATCTATACGAAGATCTGGTGCTTAATCCAGGATATTTCCAAGGGATATAATTGTCACGAAGATTTAATCCTGATATTCTTTCTATCCTTGGAATGGTAGGTAAATGGTCTATACGAAGATCTATTACCTAATCCGGGATATTTCCAGAAGAGATAATCGCTACGAAGATTTATTTCTAATGGTCTATGCAACAGTTTATCTGTGGGATGGTACATAAATGATCGATACGAAGATCTTGTACTTAGCCCAAGATATTACCAAAAGAAATTCAGAAAATATCGCCACGAAGATTTGATTCTGATGCTTAAATTAGAGTATGTTCCTAAAGATGGTTCAAAGCTGATCTATACGAAGATCTAAAAACTGACACCAAATGAAGGATATTATTTTCCCCCAGAGATAATGCAGAGACGATCTATACGAAGATCTAGTGCTGACATTCAATTCCAAACCATGTTACATAAATGATTCAGAGACGGCCTATACGAAGACCTAGTACTGATATCCAGTGACAACCTTTAGATACTATCATCTTCTGATATTATGGATGGCATCTATAAGCCCATCTCCAGTTCCTCCAAGTGGCATCTTTAAGCCCACTCCATGCATATATAACCAATCAATAGTGTTACTTTACGCACCGGTGAGTGCAAATTTTTGGGCTTTTGTGTTCAATCCCCTTCAACCTTCCAAGTCACGAATGGCACACAGGCCAATCTAACTCCTCAGGTTTTAGAAAATTGAACAGGGGCAGCTGTTGCACCCCAAAATTTGCCCTCCCCTAGTCAAGTCATTATGTACCAAGGTGTCCCAAGAGGTTCAAAAGGTTCACAAGGTATCCCAAGAGGTTCACAAGGTTCACAATTAGTCAGAAAGTTTGACAATCCCCTCAGACAATGCATCCTCCTAAGCAATGCATCCTAAACTAGGGTTTTGGATTTCATCAGGATAAATGGACTTTAAAGGCCTCAAGTAAGCTTCATAACATCCTACATGTCTTCAATAATCCTTATGTCAAGTTTCAAGGCTTTCCCAAAAGGTTTGCTCAGTCAGATGATCAAATATGCAAAAATCAGTCAAAGTGGTTAAAAAGTCAAACTGAGGTCAACTGTGTTCAAACCAAAGTCAAACTTCATGAGTTTTTGCCAACATAAATTTTATGAAGTAAAATTCATCATTTGATCAAGGGTTGATCATGATTCATCAAGGAGATTTCAGATCATCAAGAATCAGGAGTTTCTAAATTAGGGTTTTCACAGGAAAAGTTAACTGAACTTTGACCAGCCATACCTTTCACATGATTCATCAAAAATTTCCCATCCAAATATCATTTTGAAGGAAATTTAATTCTCTACAACTTTGTGTCTCACAAGCCAAGCCCAAAAATGCTTCATTTGGAAGGTATGAGCTAAGACATTATAGGTCATTTCAAAAGTCAACAAAAGGTCAACATCTTCCAAAGGGTATAACATGAAAATGGTAAAAGATATGGACATGAGACCAAAGAGGTTTGTTATAGGACTCTTTAAGCTTTCCAAAATGTCCAAGAACACCTCCATAGCCTTAAAATTGAGGGAGTTGTGTCCTTGCAAAGTTGGGAAATTTTTGGGAGGTTTGTGAAGCAAATGAAGTCTTAAAACCAAATTTTGCCAAATGGGCCTACTAAATTCCAATCCAATCTCAAGGATAAGGTCATACACGACCCATTGACTATTTTTCCATATTTTTATGTTTTATATTTTATTATTTTGGATTTTATTTAATAAAATTCAATTTTAATGAAAATAAAATATAAAAAGTCAATCTAAAAAATCTGATTTTTGTTCTAGAATGATTGAAATATCATTTAAAGATGATTGAGAGGATCATCGTGTAAAGTCTCTAAGGCATGAAAATATTTGATTTTTCTCACTTTTGGAATCATATCTTTCTTCATGATCAAGGCATCCAAAAAGCCCAAAGAAAAGATTGGTTTTTGACCTAATTTGTTTCCATTATATGTATACAAGTGATCACAAGCAAAGGACACGATTTTTCTGCCTCCAAGAGCATCGAACCAATTCCAAAATTTTCATCAAATTTCAATTTTTGGTTTTGGTAATTTAGCCATATTCAGAGACTTTTATGCATTGCAATTGCTTTATTGATGTTCATTGAACATATTTCAATCATCATACACATCAAAAGCATGCTCATAAGCCGTAACCGAATCAAGATTGTTCTTGAGTTTTTGATTTTTGATTTTCATTTTTTATGCATCATATACTAATTTTGGTTGTTGATTTGTGTTTATAATGAAGTTTGCAAGCTTTCTGGATAATTTTTTTAAAGAACCACAACCTAAAACGCAAATGGCCATTGATAGGGTTTGAGCTTCCGTTTTAGGGTTTCATAAAATAGACCATATAAATACTGTTTGAGACCATAATTGAATTCAATGAACGGTATAGATCATGTTGGCATGATCAATTTGTGGAATTTGTACGTTTTTGTTGGAGTATGTGTTTTGTAGGTTTTGTTCGCAGGAAAATTGTAGGAAACTTCACAATTAAATTCGCAGGTAAACCTACGAATTTCAGAGGAAGAAGATGAAGTTCTTGGCGCCAGCTGGGAATTCAAATATTGATTTAATATTTTATTAAATTGTTTATGTTTTATTTCAACAAGTGTTGGTTGACCCAGTGGTAATGGTTGCACGTGTTATTGTTCAGGACCTTGGTTCGATTCTTGGTGGCAACATTCTTTTTATTGATTTTTCCATTTATTCATGTAACTTAATATATTATGAATTTGTTATTGTTAGCTTGCAGACGCGCCCCATGTGGCTTGGTGGTTGGAGTGTTTGGTTGTTGACTGATGGGCAGGGGTTTGAATCCAGGTTCCCACATTTTTGTTCATAATTGTTTTGTTTTAGCAGGATTATAATATAATGAATTTGTTCCATAATACTATCACCAGCGCATGCTGGCCTGATTGGTTTTGATGATGTGTATTGAGGTAAGGGACCTGGGTTCAAATCCCAGGTCCTATCTTTTTTAGCATTTTTTTTGTATTTTCTTATTTTTAATTATTTTCTCAACTTTAATTCAATTTAATATAATTCAAGTAATTTCTAAATAAACATCATAATATTTTTCTATAAAAACTTCATATTTTCAAAATCATAATTTATTTTCTTAAATTTAAATTGTTTCTATTTATTTTATAATATGTTTATATTTATTATTATCATGTATATTTTTGTAAATAAATTAAATAATTAGATTTAGGTTAATTTTTCCAACCCTAATTTTCTTAACCCTAATTTTCTTAACCCTAATTTTCCAAACCCTAATTTCTATCTTAACCCTAAATATTCAACTTTATTTTTCTAAACCCTAATTATATTATTAATCCTTATTTTTAATATGTAAATAGTTTATTATTTGTTTATTGTTACTAATTTTATTCTTCTAATTAACTCTTAAAAAAACTTTTCTAACATTAACTTGTCTTGCTAATTTTTATTTCTTTTATTCTATTATTTCTAACCTTTATTCTTATTTATTCTTATTACTAACATTTAAATTATTGCTTATTTATTTTCTATTTATCGTTATTATTATTTCTCCGATTATATTGTAATTGTCCCGAAGCTTTGTAATAGTTTAGGTTTATATTTTTGCTTTATTTTTATTGTAAATATATTAACTGCATGGTTAGTAATTATAGGGCGTGAATAACATACTTGTAATTAACATTGAATTAGAATAATTAATTTAAAAAGATAAATATTTGAACATGAACACTCACACACGTAAGTCGATCTTTGATTGCCATCTTGCACTTTCTAAGGTTACCTCTCATGTTGCCTATTTCAAAAGGTCAAGTAAGGTGTCTTAAGCAAAGCCCCTTCACAAATATCATCAAGTCCCTTCAGTTTATAAGATCAAGTCCCTTCGAGGTTGCCTACGATAAATGATCTTGTCCCTTCGAATCAAAGATGATAAGTCTCTACGAATTGCTAAAGAGACCTTACAGTTGCCTATATTCAGATGACCCTACACATGTCCCTTCACATCCAAGGTAATGACTACCTATTCCTTAATAATAGGGATAGTCTTACCATTGAAAGAACATAAGAACAGTAAAGACTTAATATAGGGTAGGTTTCTCTTAATTACTTGCTCACCTTTTCAAAATACTCTTCACACCACACTTTTTCAAACAAAATTTTCAAAAACAAGTCTTTGTATACATCCATACGAGGATCATTACAAAGTACTTAGAAAGTTTATAATCACACACTACACCTTCTCAAAACAATTTAAAGTGAGCTAAGTAACTAAGAGCCCATGGATAACCATGGATATAAAGGGTGCTAACATCTTCCCTTTATATAACCTACCCCTCGAACTCAAAATCTTTTTTAAGGTCTTTCCTGTTCTTTTATGTCCTTTCCTTTTGGATAAAATAAAAGTCGGTGGCGACTCTTGCTATCCGCAACATTTATAGAAAGTCAGTTCTCCCACGTTACATTGTGCATTTTTTTTAAAGGTGTCGACGATAAGCGTGCCTGACATCCCTTGAGGTTCCCCAGAGTGACGTGTCTTGTCTTTTCATTTCCCTTTTAACGGAATTTAATGCGCATCGTTTCGTTGTGTGACGGCGCATTAAACGCCTACCGCCCTTGGGACGCCCTCCCATGCGGAGTCTATAAAAGGAGCTCGGGGGCCACTTTTTTACTTTTCACTTCTCCTCTCAAGTTCACCGGACACATAATATTTTCTCACCGGAATCACCGTTGTTGTTGCCGCTGTACTGTCGCTCCATCAAATAACATGTCAGGTACGGTTTTCATCCCTTTTCTGGTATATTAACTTTAATTGTTTGATTCGTACGGTGGTTTTTCCACCGAAGTAGACGAGGAGGCCCTTCCCTGGGCCCGTTTTAGGGAGGTTCCTGATAAATGTCTTGGGCACATATTGGGAATACCCTGAATGTGCTAGGCAATCAGGCCAATTTCCATTGAATCTGTCGGGCATCTCATGAATGTCCCGGGCACCCTTCGGGGTTTCCATGAATGTTTTGGGCATCTCTTTAATGAATGTCGCGAGCATGCGTTGGGTTGAGATGAGTGTGTCAGGCATCTCTCTCTCCTGTTTTGACCCTTGCCCTTTCACTTGAACTGCGGTGGAAGGGTGAATTTGATGCGATGTCGAATTCACCAATTTCCTCTGCTTTTCAAGTAACGTGGATCAAAGAGATGAAGATGTCCCCGTGGAGGACGTCGAAATAAAAGTGGACGAGGAAGATCTAGGCGAACAAGAACATCCTGCAGAAAGGAATATGCCCACCACTTCCGAGGACAGTGATCTATCATAGATCAGGAAGGAGCCATTGGAGACAGGGTCACGTTTTGTCCAAGATCACCGTATTTCCCTAGTGGAGGACTTAGATCCGGGAGAACCACATAATTGGGAGTGTTTTTCCCCTCTCCTCGAGCAATGGATCTGCTCGGCTTTTTGGGGAAAGCGGTTCCTAATGTATGAATTTGCTTTCAGAGAGGCGGGGATTCGTCTTCCCTTCACCAGTTTCCAGACCAACATTTTTAGGAGGCTCGACCTGGCTCCTTCTCAACTCCATACTAACACAATCGCGTTTGTTCGGGCATTTAAACTGGCATGCCAACATCTCGAGATCGATTGTACCCTGCCCCTCTTCTTTCGGGTGTTCCACCTGCATCGGTCGAGCCCGAATGGTCTCCATAACTGGGTTTCCTTCAAGCAGTCGATGAGGTTTTTCAAGACGTACCATGACTCTGTCCAAAAGTTCAAGGATAGGTGCTACACGGTGAAGTCCATCACCTTGTGTGCTCTGGACAATATCTATAGTATGCATCAAGATGCTCGGGGTACGGAACGCCTCGTCTCAACAATTCCCCCTGAGTGGAAGCTGAATCATTTCAACCGGCCAACTGACCACTTATGCGTGAAGCCCGAGAACCTGGGGCCTGAAGACGCACCGGCTTATGAGAAATTGGTGGCCTATGTCTGGATTTTTACTCTCTAGATATGTGTGGACAGGTTAGACAACCTCATTCTGGACAATGATGGGTTGCCTCTCTTCGAGGTTCGGCTGATCAATACAAAAGCCTCGCTCTAATGTAAATTAGACGATGAGGCTCTCCAACTTTTAGGTAGTTTGTGGTCATCTCTTTTTTCCTTGTTGTTTTTATTCATCTAGCTAACTTGTTCTTTATTTTTGCAGCTGCCATGCCTCATCTTAAAGAGCGCATTCTGAAGTTGGCTAACAAGGGTACGATCAAAGCTCCGAAGAAGGCAGGCAAGGGCCGTGTCCGCCAGGTGGTTGCTGAAGAAGTGGGTGGTGGCTTTGGGATCTTTACTCCCCCTCGAAACTCTCCTCAAGTCGTGGTCACGCCCGTCAGCCCAACCGTCGAGCACGACTCTCCTCCTTCAAAACACCAATGTACTGAGGGGTCGCCAAGTTAGGATGTTGTTGTGAACGAAGTCCCTTCGGAGACTCAAGGGACTTATCTTCTGCCTTCCCACCATCTCTAACGGGAAGTCTTCAGCACTGAAGGTTCTGTCGGGGTATCAAGTGTCGAAGCCAAAGCTATCCTTGGCCTGGACAAGGCGGAAAAAAAGACGAATCTTTCCTAGGACATTGCTGTTGTTATCAGGGTCGTGGAGACGAGCTTGGTACTATCCGACAATACATGTCCGTTATCGGAGCTGGAGGCCACGAAGGAGGCGCTCAAGTTGGCCAAGATCAAGAGGGAGCAGCTTTCCTATGACTTCTTCAACTACATGGAGAAATACCAGCTCCAAGAAGGATTGATGATCGAGCTGGGAGAGGTCAAGCTCGAGTTAGATGGCCTGGTAGATGAGATTAAAAAGCTGAAGGATAGAGAGGCTGAGTTCGATGAAGCTCTCGAGGAAAATAAGCGCCTCCGCTCGAGGGTTGCTGAGCTGGAAAACCTGGTTTCCCCCACTGAGGAAGAAGGTGAAGAGGACAAAGCTTTGAAGAGTCGGGTCGACCTGATTTCTCGTATTAGGCAGCTCGAAAGCGATTGTGTGGGGACTCTTAAGCTGAGTTTTGACAATGCAACTGACCAGCTCAAGATCATCAACCCAGGGCTGGTGACTCCGGGGACTGCCATCAACTATGAAGTGGTCGATGAGGAGATCGTTTGTCCGTATGTCGGCCGGGGCGATGAAGAAGATGAGGAGGGCGAGGATGAGGAATAGGATTGGCATGCATGTTGTTTGTTTTCTTGGCATGCGTGCCACTTTGTTTTCAGGCGTAGTCCCCCTCTTTTGTACAATGTGTCGACCAGTTTTTGGTCGGTTTACGTAATGAAATGATTTTATTTTCTAAGTGTCTTTTGATCTTAAATTGTGTATGTGAATTTGTTGCTCGACTATATGGGATCGTCGATTTAGGGAACAAGCGAGGTGGCGGGTTTTACGTTTGCGAATAAGCGGGATGAGGGTCACGATCGAGGCCCTGATCCCGTGGCTCGGGCTTTCCCATCACAAGCTGGATGCCCTATCGACGTGGTACTGCGATGTTGGAGTTTGTTCGAAGTATCCTCTGTCGAGGAGGGTTGTGCCCGGCTCCCAGGGGCATCGGTCTTCCCTTTGATTCGAAATGGAGAATCATGGTTGTACCTTCCATGCTCTTGTGGTCGTGCTATTGTCTAGCTGTAGTACTGCTTAAGTTTTTCGGCATTCCTGGGTCGAGCAAGTTCTTCTCCTAGTAGGTTTTCAAGGTAGTATGCTCTGTTGTCCGTCTTGTCTCAGACTCGATACGGGCCTTCCCAGTTCGCGGCCAGCTTACCTTCTCGTGGACTTTTTTTATTCCGTCAGAGGACGAGGCTGCCAACTTGGAATTCTCTTTTAATGACTTTTGTGTCGTGGCATAGAGCCAACTTTTGTTTTAGTGACACTTCTTGAAGTGCCTCCTCAAATAAAATCTCCTCGACTAGGTTGAGTTCCACTCGCAAGGCTTCGTCGTTCAACTCCTCGTCAAGGAGCGTTTCCATTTGTCTTGGTTCTCGAATTTCTACTGGGATAACTGCCTCAGTTCCGTAGGCTAGCCGGAATGGAGTCTCCCCGGTCGTTGAATATGGGGTTGTACGGTATTCCCAGTGAATGCTATGTAACTCCTCGACCCAAGCCTTTTTCGCTTCGCCCAGTCTGCGTTTTAGACCTCATAAGATTACCTTGTTGGCCGCCTCTGCTTGGCCGTTGGTCTGTGGATGTTCGACAAATGTGAAGTGCTGCTTTGTGCCTAGATTAGCGACGAAATCTTGGAACCTTCTGTTCGTGAACTGCGTTTCGTTGTCAGTGACGAGGGCTTGGGGTATGCCGAAGCGGGCGAGGATGTTTCTTTGGAAGAAACAAAGTATATTTTATGTTGTAATCTTAGCGAGGGGTTAGACTTCAATCCACTTTGTGAAGTATTCGACGTTGACGATAAAATATTTTTTTTGATAGGATCTGGTCACGAAGGGCTCGAGGATGTGCATCCCCCACCAAGTGAAGGGCCATAGGGAGGATAAAATCTTAAGCTCGTTAGGGGGAGCTAGGTGCATGTCTCCGTGTCTCTGACACCTATCGCATCTTTTGACATGCTCTTTTGTGTCGTGCTGAATTGTCGGCTAATAGTAGCCTGCTCGGAGTGCCTTTCGTGCTAAGAGTTTTCATTCGATATGTTGAGTGTTAATTCCTCAGTGGATTTCTCCCAGGATGTCGGTTAATTTTTCTTCGTCGACACATTTGAGCAGTGCGATGGATAATCCTTGTCGGTAGAATTTGCCTACGACAAGGACATAAGAGCATGCCCTTCTCTTGGTTTCAGATGCCTCTTTTGGGTTGGCCGGTAGCTCTTCCTTTGTGAGGTAATTGTAGATGGGAATCATCCAACAGTGGGTGTCGCCGAGCGGAGGGGGAAGTTTCTCAATGCTTGGTTGTGGGAGGATTTCCTGGATCATAGACTTGTTTCTGCCTTTCTTCCACATGCTCGCCAGTTTATATAAAATGTCTGCTCGCGCGGAACATGTTGGACTTCCCATGATTCAAACTTTTCCAATTTGTCTCTGACGAGGGACAAGTATTCGATGAGATTGTCGTTTATGGCCTGGTACTCTCCCCGTACCTGGGAGGCTACGAGTTGTGAGTCGGTGGAGATTTTTACTTCCTTTGCCCCTATGTCTTTGGCCAGTCGTAGGCCTGCTAGGAATGCTTCGTACTTTTCCTGGTTGTTCTACGTCGGGAAGGCTAAGGCTAGTGATACCTCGATCAATATTTCGTCTTCATTCTCGAGGATTATACCCTTACCGCTCCCCGTCGAGCTGGAGGTGCTGTCCACGAAGATCGTCCATTTGTGGGCGCTGCTAGTCGGGGTCGGGTGGTATGTCATCTCGGCGACGAAGTCGTCCAGGACCTGTGCCTTTACGACCTTTCTGCTTTCGTATTGGATGTCAAACTCTGACAGTTCCAAAGACTATTTCAACATCCTCCGGGCCATGTCTGGTCGTTCAAGTAGTTGTTTTATGGGCTGATCTGTTCGGACTTTAATTGTATTGGTGAGGAAGTAATGTCACAATCTCCTAGTTGCGTTTATCAGGGCCAAAGCGACCTTTTCAATCTACTAGTGTCTAAGTTTGGGGGCTTGCAAGGATTTTCTTGTGAAGTAAATGGGTTTCTTCCCGTCGGTCGTTTCGCAGATGAAGGTTGCGTTGACCGCCTCAGTGGTTATAGACAGGTATAGGTATAATGTTTCCTTTTTATGAGGTCGTGACAGTACTGGAGGTTCAAGGAGTGCCTTCTTAAGGTGGAGCAGAACTTGTTCGCACTCCTCGGTCCAACCGAAGGTGGCTTCTTTCCATAGTAACTTGAAGAAAGGAAGTGCATGTTGTGCGGACTTGGCAATGAAATAAGATAAGGAGGCGAGCATCTTGTTGAGGGATTGGATGAATTTATTCGAACTAGGTGTCGGAAATTCCGAAAACTACGACTTTTTTCAGGGTTGGATTTGATCCCTCGTTCGGTGAGGTAGAAACCGAGGAATTTCCCTTCCCGTACGCCGAAGGTGCACTTTCTGGGTTGAATCTCATTTTTCATCTCCTCGCTTGTTCGAAGACCTTTCGTAGGTGTTGGGCATGGTCAAGCTCCTAATGTGATTTCACGATCATGTTATCTATATAGACCTCTAGCATGTCCCTTATTTCTCCTCGTAAGACTTTGTTCATCATGTGTTGGTATGTAGCTCCAGCGTTCTTCAGCCTGAAAGGCATAACATTGTAGTAGTAATTACCCGTCGGGGTCATTAAGGTCGTATGTCACTTGTCTACGTCTGACATGGGAATTTGGTTGTACCCATTGTATGCATCCATGAAGGACAAGAGTTTAAAACATGCAGAATTGTATACCAATTTATCAATGTTAGGTAAGGGGAAAGCATCTTTGTGACATGCCCTACTGAGATTGGTATAATCAATACACATTCGCCATTTTCCATTATTTTACTTGACAAGGACTACATTAGAGAGCCAGGTTGTGTATTGGGCTTCAGAAATAAAATTTGCCTCTAAGAGGTCTTTTACAGCCTGATCGGTAGCCTTCTCTTTCTCGGGAGACTACTTGCGCCTACGCTGTGTTATGGCCCTAATGACCGAATTTATGGCCAGTTGGTGACAGGCGACCTCAGGGTCGAGACCGGGCATCTAAGCAGGGCTCCATGCAAATAGGTCTACATTCTCTCTGAGGCAGGTTGTGAGTTCTTCCCTTGTCGCCGATTGGAGTCTAGTGCCAATCTTCACAGCTTTGTCGGGGTCATCACCTAGAGGAACAAGCTCGAATTCACCGTCGGGGATTGGATGCACTGGGTGAACTAGAGCTTGCCAGTTGGTGGGGGTCTGGTGTTCATTATCTTCTTCGCCAAGTCGACTGTCGAGGTCAATGGAATTGACCCGAGGGGAAGGTGGTCGCTCCTCAGTTCGAGGCTTCTTGTTGCCCTTGGATGTATTGATCACGACCTGTCCTTTGACTGTTGTGTCGTAACACCTTCGAGCTGCCTCAGTGACCCCGTGAATTGTGACTATGCGGCCTAGCTTGGTGTAGTACTTAATCTTTAAGTGGACCGTAGAAGGTACTGCGGTCAGCTCGACTAGGGTGGGTCGACCAAGAATGTAGTTGTATAGTGAATGGCATTTGATCACCAAGAATTGGAATTTGACTTCCCTGGCCGTCTCATTTTCTCCGAACAAAACGAGGAGCTCTACATATCCCCATGGCCTCGTGGTGACCCCGTTGAAGCCATGGAGGTCGGATCCGATGTACAGTGATAAGTTTATTTTTCCAGCTTGGGGGTCTTGAATAAGTGGGTGTACATGATATCCACCGAGTTTCCTTGGTCCACTAGAATGTGTCGGACGTCGAAGCGCATCATTTTTGCCCTTATCAGTAAGTGGATGCTCGAATTAGGTGATCCGCCCGATAGAAATTCGAGGAAAAAGGATATGGGGTTAGATTTTCCCCGAGACTTAGTCAGTATTTCTAATTAGTTTGGCGCGGCCAGCAGGAGCTCGTAGGACTTCCATTTCACAGAAATTGCAACGTTTTCGTTGTTCACCACACCTCCAGAGATTACCAAGGCCGCTGGGAAGTTTTCCCACGAGATGTGTGTAGTAAGGCGTCCTTCTGTGTAGACATCGGGGAGGTGGAAATCTACAGGTCGTGATACACAGAGGGATACCAGAAAGGGATAACCGTCGGACGGGGTGTCCTCACGGTTTCTCTTCACGTCCTGGTCTTCATATCGGGGAGTATCCTTCCTCTTTTTGTACTACTTGAGGTTGCATTCTTTAATCATGATTTCAATTGAACACAATCCTCTATGACATGCCCGATGCTTATGTGGAAGCAGTAGTATTTGGATTTATCGGTGTGGGGTTTTGGTGTTGTTGGTTTGGGGAACCTTACCCTGCCCTTCTTGAATTCCGAATTGATACATTCGACAAGGATGCGTTCGCGGGGAGCGGTCAACAACGTATATTCGGAGAAGTGCCCAACGGGCTCTCTTTCTTCGCGATCTTCGCGGGGTTTTTCATCTCTCATCTTCTCCCCGGTGCGGCAAGAGGCATTGTAGTCTTTATGTTTGGAGCTTTTGGTGTCATTCTGAACGCGGTTGCTTCGAACACTGTGGGTGATCCGCTTCTCCTTATACCTGATGTACGCTTAAGCTTTATGTAGAAGTTCATCGAGGGTGCAGGGAGGCTCGACCCCCACTGCCCGGTTGAGCTTGCTACCGGGGAGGAGTCCCTTCTCGAGGAGATACTTCTTCATGTAGTCGGTCGTATCTACCTCAATAGCTTCCTGGTTAAACCATTCGATGTACGAGTGCAGTGTTTCATTTTTCCTTGTATGATAGCTTCAAAGGTAGCTTTTGCTTTTGGGTGGCGTCAAGACGCTGTGAAATGCCTCGTGAAGGCCGCTCTCATGCTCCTCCAGGACGCGATGGATTCGGGGGCGAGGCTTTTGTACCATGAAATGGCTCCCTTCTTGAGCATCGTCGAGAATATCCTACATTTGACGTTTCCCCCAACATTGTTGTGGTAGTCTAGCATGGCGTTGATGTTGTCGATGTGGTCATTAGGGTTGGTTGTCACATCGTACATCGTGAGATGCGGGGGTTTCTCCATGCCCGCTGGGAGTGGAGTTTCCATGATGGCCCGAGAGAGTGGGTAGCGGGGGTTATCCTCGTTGCTCCTAAGGGGCAAGTAGTCCTCATTCCTTGGGCTCTGATTGCATCGAGGAGATGTCCTCGGTTGGTTGTTAGACCGTTTAGGGCGCGCTCTAAGCTTGTTTTTCTTCGGCTCAGGGGAGCACCGTCCCCGTCGTGGAGGGGAGCGTCCTCGCTTCTTGGTGTTCTCTGGTTAGCATCTCTCGGGCTGAGGTTCGTGACTGTGTTGAGGAGAACCGACTCGGTGCTCAGTCTCTAGTGCCATGATTTTCTCCTGTTGTTGGACAATCATGAGGTTCATCTGGTTGAGCACATTCACCATAGCTATGAGCGTGGCATCCCTTTCAACTGGTACTAGGATGGGTTGAAAGGGAGTCGCGAGCTGTGGTTGGGGAACATCGTTGTCCTCGGGTTCAGGTGAAGGGGTGGCAGGCTGCCCGTCTCTTACGTTGTACTCGTGAACGACATTGTTGATCATCGTCGCCAGCCATGGTGTAGTCGACGAGGCCAAGGGAATAGTTGTCATCGTGTTCATTGGTCATGTTGGATGGTTGAGGAGATGAAGTTTTGGTCTTCTGTTTCAAAAGACAGGGAGAACTCAGGTTCCCACATACGGCGCCACTGATCTGACCTGATCAGAAGGAACCTTCCAGTGATGAGCAGCTTTGATGGAGAACTAGGGGGTGTACCTGCGAGGCACTCCGATGCCAAAGTGAGAAAGTGAAGTACAAAAAGGTAGAAGAGAATAAAATTCATAATACCTGACCCTCTGGTGGAAGAGGGTATTTATAATGTGCCCCCATCGGTGGGCCAAGGTTCTCCCCTGGGATGGATTAGCTAGGCCCAAGGGAGAACTGCGAAGGACTACGTAGGAGCAGGTAATACCTAGCACGTGGTTTTGCCCTTGGTCCAACTGCCCCTACATATCACGAGATAATATTGGGTAGTTGGGTGACGTAGACCACGTGGGGGATACGTTCTCCCCACGTCTCATTGTACTGGGCCATGGGTCGTGCCCGACGACTAGGCCTCTATGTAACGCTCGTATTTAATTAATTAATTTAATTAAATATTATTGCATATTTTCCCAATTAATTGTTGTTGTTAAATGTTCTTTTGTTGTTTGTGTCGTTAAGTCGTTTAAGTTGATATTATTTTGCGGGTTAAGTTGTGTTTGGGTTATTTAATTTAATTAAGTCGGATAAATAAAATAATTATTAATAGTATAATATTAAGTTGAGCTTGGTTGTAGTGTGAGAGTAGTAAAGTTGGGGGTGTTGTTTTAGGCCCATTAGTAATTAAGTTGATTAGTGATAATTTAGTAAAGTTAGACAAAAGACCTAATTAGGGTGTAATCAGAATTTTGTAAGATGGGAGAACAAGTCTTAGAGGAATATCAAGAAGTGGTTAGGTTGAGGATTTTTTGCGGAGATTTTTGCTACGAATTCGAGCTGCCTTCAATCCAAGGTAAGGGTGGGGTTTGAATTTCATAACTGGGACTAGATAATCCGTATGTAGGTTGGGATTTCGTATAATTTCGTTGTTGTGTTTTTCATATAAATTGTTGTTGCATTTTCATATGAATCTAATATGTATGTTATGTTGTTTTGGTTGTATTGTTGTTCCAAAAGTTGTTCATGTTGTGGTAATAGTTGTTGTATCTGTCTTGTAGTTGTTGGACTGGTTTATGTTGCAGGAAATCGTATAGAGAAAGAAGTTAGGGTTCGTAAAATCTGTTGTTGTAGAAACTAGTAGGTGAATAGATATAGAGGATTTAGAGTATAAAATCAATGTAGAAAACCAAATAGGCTTGAATGGAATGATGAAGTTGTGTGATTCGCATCAGAAGATAGATTTGTATTCTCTCTGGTGTTTTGCGTAATAGATCTGGTAGTACACATAACAAGGTAGGGCATTACGCGTAACACATCCCCATTACACAGGCATTACGCGTAACAGGTAAGGCATTACATGTAAGAGGTTGCGTGGAGTAGGCATTACGCGTATGGGGAGAGTGGGTGCAGGAAAATGCAGTTTTTGGTGATTCGTCCTGTTTTCGCATTCGTTTCGAGTCGAGCTGATCTTAGACTTCAAGTAGAGATAAAATAAGTTGATTTTAGTATATTGGAGGATTAAAAATAAATAATTTAGGAATCTAAATGATTAAGCCGTATTCAGTCGTATTTCATGTTGAAGTTGTATTAAGTTGTTATAAGTCGTGTTGTCCCGATATTGGGGGAAAATTATTAAGTTGCAGGTCTTATGAGCAATGTTGATTCATGTTGTTGAGTTGTTAAGTTGTTGATTAAGTTGTTGTTGTATTCCATTCATAGTTGCCTACATTTGCATATTTTCAAGTTGGAGCGAATGCTCGATTCAAGTTGGCTTGGATTGGAAAATAAGTTGTTGATGCCTCGATAAACTGGCAAGATTTCAAGTTGGAAGTTTACTCCAAATGGTACCACATGCATATATAAGTTGAGTCGCATTTGATTCTCATTTTATCTATGTTGTATTGGTTGTTGGTTGCAAGTTGTATGTTGAAGTTGCTAGTTGCGTGAAGTGGTGTGATTGTATGATTTCTTGCTCATATATTGATTATCATACTCATGTTTATGTTATTCGATATCTCACATCTTATGTTTGAATGTTGCCCTCTATTTGTAACGTGCAGGTAATCAAGATTCGAGTACTTAGTCGTCTCAAGTCGGTGTTTGTCGCTCTGATACGTAGCACTTCGGGGGGATGAACGCATGTTTTGTTTGTTGGATTTTATTTAGTTTATGAACTTGTTTCAGTTGTTTTATGATGAAAACCACGTTGAAGTATTTGATGTTGAATATTGGAAGTTATTTTAAAGTTGCAAATTTTGTTAAATCTGCTGCGTAGTTTGTGAAACCTAATTAATAATGAAGTTTTGTTATTTGATTTTTAAGTTGAAAATGAAATATCCCATGTTTGTTGATGAATTTTTATAACTCTGATTTAAAATTAAAGTCGGGTAGAAATGGGGTGTTACACTATTGTTATCAGAGTAAGTTATTTTGTCTTACTAAGTTGTCGAGTCGTAGTTATCTAACAATCGAGTATTGTTATGTGGTTATAACTTTTATTTTTTTGTAGTGTTAAATTGAGATGGCTGGAAGAAATGATGTTGCGATGGTTGCTGCAATGGCTCAAGCTGTGCAGAATTTACCAAATGCTGGCGAGAATGATGAGTCTCTTACTTTTGTGACTTTTCAGAGAGAGTATCCACCTACTTTCAAGGGCAAGTATGACCCTGATGCTGCATTGGTCTGGTTGAAAGAAATTGAGAGAAATTTTTGTGTGATGGATTGCACTCCAACACAGAAGGTTCTTTATGGAACTTACATGTTGGCAGTTGAGGCTGATGATTGGTGGTTGGAAACCAGAGAAAGGTTGGAAGCAGCAAGTGAAGTGATCACTTGGGCTATTTTTCGTAGAGAGTTTATGCAGAAGTATTACCCTGAGGATGTGCAGGGTAAGAAAGAGATTGAATTTCTTGCGCTGAAGCAGGGGAATATGTCAGTGTCAGATTATGCTGCAAAGTTTATGGAGTTGTTGAAGTTCTATAAGCACCATGATGCATCAACTGCTGAATTTTCGAAGTGTATCAAGTTTGAGAACAAGTTGCATTCAGAGATTAAGAAAGTTGTAGGGTATCAGAAGATTCATATTTTTGCTGATCTGGTTGATAGTTGCAGGATCTTCGAGGAAGATAACAATCCTCACTACAAGATTGTTACTGATAGGAGGGGCAAGAATTAGCAAAACTGTGGCAAGCCTTATGATACTCTAGTTGCTAAGGGTAAGCAGAAAGTTGCTTCGGGTCAAAGAACTAGTGAGGAGATGCTCCTGTTGGTATCGTTTGTTTCAAGTGTGGGAAAGTGGGACACAAGAGTAATGTGTGTATTGCTGAAGTGAAGCATTGTTTCCGTTGTGGGAAAGTTGGTCATGCGATATTTGTCTGCACGCATAAAGAGATGATCTGGTTTAATTATGGTGAAGAAGGGCATATTGGTAGCCAATGCCAGAAACCAAAGAAAGCAAAGTCTGGAGGAAAAGTGTTCGCTTTAGCTGGGACTCAGACAACTAATGAGGACAAGATCGTTAGAGGTACTTGTTTCATTAATAGTATTCCTTTAATTACTATTATTGACAAGGGTGCTACCCATTGTTTTATTGCTGCTAATTGTGTTAAGAGGTTGGGTCTTGAGTTGTCTGAAATTAAAGGAGAAATGGTCGTAGAGATTCCAACTAAGGGATCGGTGACTACTTCTGTAGTATGTTTGAGTTTCCCATTGTCTATCTTTGATAGAAATTTTTATGTTGATTTGGTATGTTTACTGTTGACTGGGATGGATGTAATCCTAGGTATGAACTGGTTAGAGTATAATTATGTTCATATTAATTATTTTCGTAAGTTTGCGAAGTTTTCTATGCCAGAAGAGGAAGGAGTTGGATTGTTGTCATTTAGAGAGTTGCAGAAGTTGATGAAAGAGGAATACCATATGTTTTCGTTGATGGCGTCGTTGTCGGTAGAGAGTAAAGCTAAGGTTGAAGAGTTGCAAGTAGTGAATGAATTTCCTGAGGTTTTCCCTGATGAAATTCCTGATGTACCACCTGAGAGAGAAGTTGAGTTTGTGATTGATCTTGTACCTAGTACTAGACCTGTTTCTATGGCATCGTACATGATGTCTGCATCTGAGTTGGCTGAATTAAAGAAGAAGCTGGAAGTGTTGCTTGATAAGAAATTTGTAAAACCACGTGTATCGCCGTGGGGAGCTCCAATTTTGTTGGTTAAGAAGAAAGATTGAAGTATGAGGCTTTGTGTGGATTATAGACAGTTAAACAAGGTGACAAATAAGAACAAGTATCCATTACCAAGAATAGATGATTTGATGGATCAGTTGGTAGGTGCTCGCGTGTTTAGCAAGATAGATTTAAGATCGGGCTATCATCAGATTAAGGTGAAAGATGAGGATATTCAGAAGACAGTGTTCAGAACACGGTATGGACATTACGAGTATTCGGTGATGCCTTTCGGTGTGACTAGTGCGCCAGGAGTATTCATAGAGTACATGAATCGTATTTTTCATGCTTATCTGGATTGTTTTGTAGTTGTGTTTATAAATGATATTTTGGTTTATTCTAAGTCAGAAGAAGAGCATGCAGAACATTTGAGAATATTATTAGAAGTTTTGAAGGATAAGAAGTTGTATGCAAAGTTGTCCAAGTGTGAATTTTGGTTGAAAGAAGTCAATTTTCCTGGTCATGTGATTTCAGGTAGTGGTATTGATGTGGATCCTTCTAAGATAGATGTTGTGTTGCAATGAGAAACTCCAAAGTCAGCTACTGAGATTATAAGTTTCTGGGGATTGTCAGTTATTACTGAAGGTTCATTGAAGGATTTTCTAAGCTGGCACTTTCGTTGACTCAGTTGACTTGTAAGAGTAAAGAGTTTGTGTGGGATGTCCAATGTGAAGAAAGTTTTGTAGAGTTGAAGAAAAGGTTGACGTCGGCTCCGGTTTTTACGTTACCAAATTCAGAGGAATCATTTGTTGTGTATTGTGATGTTTCATTGATGGGTTTAAGAGGTGTTCTTATGCAGAACAGTAAGGTGATTGCTTATGTGTCGAGACAATTGAGGGTTCATGAAAAGAACTATCCTACACATGATTTAGAACTAGATATTTGTGTTTGTGTATTGAAGATATGGAGGTATTATCTTTATGGTTCGATATTTGAAGTGTTTAGTGACCGTAAGAGTTTAAAGTATCTGTTTGATCAGAAAGAATTGAATATGAGGCAACGAAGATGGTTAGAACTGTTGAAGGACTATGATTTTAGGTTGAATTACCATTCAGGAAAAGCTAATGTTGTAGCAGATGCTTTAAGTCGGAAAACGTTGAATATGTCAGCAATGATGGTTAAGGAGTTAGAGTTGATCGAATAGTTCTAAGATATGAGTTTGGTTTGCAAAGTGACGTCGAAGAGTGTTATGTTGGGTATGTTGAAGATTAATAATGATTTTTTGGACAATATTAGAGAAGCTCAGAAATTGGATATGAAGTTAGTGGGTATAATAGTTGATTGTGGAGAATCTGAGAAGAATGGTTTTAAGTTAGATGTGCATGGTGTTTTGAGATTGCGTGATAGGATTTGTATTCCTGATGATGTTGAAATGAAAAAATGATTCTGGAAGAAAGTCATAGAAGTAATTTGAGTATTCATCCAGGAGAGACTAAGATGTATCATGATTTGAAGAAGTTATTTTGGTGGCCTGGAATGAAGAATGATGTAACACGTTTTGTGTATGCCTGTTTGATTTGTCAGAAGTCGAAAGTTGAACATCAGAAGCCTGTTGGCTTGATGCAACCGTTAGAAATTCCAGAAAGGAAATGGGATAGCAATTTTATGGACTTTGTAACGGGATTGCCTAATACTTCAAGAGGACATGATTTGATTTGGGTGATTGTTGATAGGCTTACAAAGTTGACTCATTTTATTTCTATTAACATCAGTTTTCTAGTATCGAAGTTGGTCGAGATTTATGTCAAAGTAATTGTTAAGTTGCATGGTGTTCCCTTGTGTATTGTGTCAGATTGAGATCCGATGTTTACTTCAGAGTTTTGGAAGAGTTTGAAAGAAGCGTTGGGTTCTAAGTTGAGGTTGAGTTCAGCGTATCATCCTCAGACAGATGTCAAACTGAGAGGATGATTCATTCGTTGGAGGATTTGTTGAGAGCTTGTGTACTTGAGCAGCGAGGTTCTTGGGATACTTATCTTCCATTGATCGAGTTCACGTATAATAATAGTTACCATTCTAGTATCAGAATGACACCTTTTGAGGCGTTTTATGGTCGAAGATGTAGGACTCCTTTATGTTGGTATGAATCTGGTGAGAGTGTGGTGCTTGGACCAGAGATAGTTCGAGAAACTACCGAGAAGGTGAAGTTGATTCAAGAGAAGATGAAAGCTTCTCAAAGTCGGCATAAAAGTTATCATGATAAGCGTAGGAAATATCTAGAATTTCAAGCGGGTGATCATGTATTCTTAAGAGTTACGCCTGTAACTGGTGTTGGGAGAGCGTTGAAATATAAGAAGCTCACTCCTCGTTTTATTGGTCCGTATCAGATTTTGGATAGAGTTGAGAATGTTGCTTATACAGTGGATTTACCGCCAAATTTGTCGAATTTGCATTATGTGTTCCACGTGTCGCAACTCCGGAAGTATATTTCAGATCCTTCTCATGTGATTAGTATGGATGATGTGCAAGTACGAGATAATCTCACTATAGAGATGATGCCGGTACGAATTGAGGATCGTGAAATGAATACTTTAAGATGCAAAGAGATTGTTTTAGTGAAAGTTGTTTAGTTGGGATCTGCCGGAGAAAGTATAACTTGGGAGTTGGAAAGCAAGATGCATGAATCATATTCTGAGTTGTTTGAGCAAGGTAAGATTTTTGAGGACGAAAATGTTCTAAGTGGGGAAGAGTTGTAATGCCTGTATTAATTAATTAATTAAATTTAATATTATTGTGTATTTTCCCAATTAATTGTTGTTGTTGTTAAGTGTTGTTTTGTTGTTTGTGTCGTTAAGTCGTTTAAGTTAATATTATGTTGCGGGTTAAGTTGTGTTTGAGTTATTTAATTTAATTAAGTCGGATAAATAAAATAATTATTAATAGTATAATATTAAGTTGGCCTTGGTTGTAGTGTGAGAGTAGTAAAGTTGGGGGTGCTATTTTAGGCCCATTAGTAATTAAGCTGATTAGTGATAATTTAGTAAAATTAGACAAAAGACCTAATTAGGGTGTAATCAGAATTTTGTAAGAAGGGAGAACAAGTCTTAGAGGAAGTTCAAGAAGAGGCTAGGTTGAGGATTTTTCACGGAGATTTTTGTTGCGAATACGAGCTGCCTTCAATCCAAGGTAAGGATGTGGTTCAAATTCCATAACTGGGACTAGATAATCTGTATGTAGGTTGGGATTTCGTATGATTTTGTTGCTGTGTGTCATACCCCAAATTTGTCCTACCTGCGCATTTTTATTTTTTACTGTCTAACCATTTTTAAGAAATCCCAAAATATGTACTACTTTATTTTCTTGTCTGATATTTCGAAAAAATCCAAAAATATGTCATTTATTTTCAAAACTAGGAAATCAATTTTCACTTTGTTAGTTCGAACTCACTAGCTCATTTACCGTTTTTTTATATATATATATATAAATAATTACCAAAAGTTAAAAATGCATTCATTATTTTCAAAAAAAATTAATTTCTCTTATCATTAGAATTCACTTTTTGTATTTAATTTTTATTTAAAAATATACATACAAAAAAATCTCTTTCATTTTTATTAGAATCTTTCTAGTTTTCTATTATTATGACTCTATTATTATTATTATTATTATCACCTTTCCCCTATAATATCTCCATTTATCATCCATCCTAATTCCTTTCTATTACTTTTATTTGCCATTGCTATTATTATTATTATTATTATCATTACTATTGTTATTATTGTTTTGTAATTATATTGTCATATTATCCACAATGCACCCGTATTACAAATCCACTAAACACACATTATCATTTCTATTATTAGCATTATTATTATTACAAGTATATTATTCTGTTATTATTATTATTATTCTTCTCTTTATTATTATTATAATCATATTTATTAATTACTATTTTTTCTTTTCTTTATCAAAAGTAACATTTTCACATTTTACAACTTTTCTGAATTAGTCCATTTGCAACTCCACTCACTAACAACCAACAATGCAAAGCGCACTATCCACACCTTTTTTTGTTGTACAAATCACAGCTCATAACCAATTTCAATTGCCAGCTCACAAAAATCCTGCAAAGATTTTATTGTCCATTTACATTGTTCTATATAACAGAAAAAGAAAAACCAAAAATTCTAAAAAAACCACCTCAATCTCTCTTATACTCAAACCACCAAACCAATTTCATTAACCATTATAACCAGCAGCTCACAAGTCTGATAAAGATCAACCACTCAAATCATCATCCTTCACTATGAAAACAGAACCAAAAAAAAAATATTATAAAAAAGGATGAAAGTCATGAAGCCGCAGACGTCAAACCGTGAGACTCCCCCTTCATGGCGCATCACCAAAAACACCCTCTCTTCATAAAACCGTAAACAACCCGCATCACCCTCCATTTTCCATCACAAAACACAGCGAAGACCACCACATGAAAACCGTAAAACCGCAGAACACAGTCCACAAACAAAATGCAGTGAGAAATGCCCAGAACTCACCGTCCACAAAAACGCGAAGCCGCCGGCAACTATAACATCAGCCGCTCAAATCCCAACCGCGGCCACCATCAGCAAGAGGCATCCGCGAGTTTCCGCAAAACCATCAACAATAAACAGAGGCGATTGAGAGAGAATGACGAACAAATCCGTGCAAGTTTGACAGATCAGAAACGAGACAAGAGCAACACCGTGAGAATCAAAGAGAGAGACTGAGAAGAACCAACCGCCGCCGATCCGAGACGAGGAGAGGAAGCCGAAGCCGATTGCGAGCAAGAACATCCAAACCAACCATCCGCCGTTGAGAAGCAGAACGCACAGAGAGAGACTCGTGGGTATTTGCTTTCCTTTCTTTTATTTTCGTTTCAAATTTCAAGCAAGAGGTTGGAGTTTGTGTTGTTAATTACTGATAACTGTAAACACCCCAAATTTGCCCTCACCCATTCACACCATGGCTTGTGATCATCTCATATGCATAAACACAATCATATCATCTCACATTTCATTTTTGATTCACTGGATAGTCTCTAAGGCATCTGCACCTAGGGTTTGTGATCTGAGCAATCCCAATGCTTCTTGAGCCATTCCAAAGGCCACCAATCAACTCAAAGAGGTCCATGTGTGTTCTTGTATTATGTTACATCCTCACAAAGTCCAAATTGCAGAGGAATCACAAGAACTAGGGTTTGAGTGGATGCAGAGCCAGGATGAACTGCACAGTTGACTGAAAATTAGGGTTTTGGTTTCAGAGGCCATAACTCCAAATTTTTTGGTCATTCTTGTTTCCATTGATCTCTATATGGTATAGGGAGTATGCATATCAATTTTCATGAAGAAATTCCATGGGGAAGTCATCTGATCAAGAGTTGACTTCTCAGACAAGTCAGTGCAAAATCAGGGTATCTGAGGCCCCCAATGACCCAACCAATGGGTAATCTTCATCATTTTGAGTGTATATGATCTTTATTTGATCATGGAAGAAGGTTGAAGTTCATAAAAATCAAGAATTTGGAGCTTTTGCAAATGTTGACTTTTTGGGCATAGTTGACTTTTCAAGAATGCATCATTTTAGGTCATTTTTCAAGCTTTGATTCATGATCCAAAAAGGCTTCAAATGGAAAAACTTTGGTCATGAAAGTTGTAGATCTCATCTTTCCCTTTTCAAAAAGTACAAGAACATGATCAAATGCTTCTTGGATCAAAAGTTATGACCATGCAAAGTTGCCAAAAATCACTTATTTTCAAGTTATGCATCAAGTGGAAATTTTGCAAAGTCTTGGATCAAAACACATTGCAGCCTCTAATTCATCTCAAATCAGCATGTGAACATTCTCTAAGTTACAAAAATCAGATTTGAACTAAGTTTGCCCTTGGTTTCATGTTTGGTTATGCAAAGGATCACATGTGAAACATAAGCCAACCAACTTGCAAAACACTCATGATCACTTCCTACAACTTGGTGCATTGGAAGCTGACTTTGGCTAGCTTCTCCCTCACCTTTTGCTGCGCCAGCCATGCTTTGTCCTTGCCTAGATTTGGAGCCATGCCCTATCTTACACAAAAGTGGTTTTTGAGCAAAAAGTGATCTACCAATCCATAAAGCACAAGTCACATCAGCCAGCCAATCAGAATTGTTTATGATTTCAATTTGCAAGTTGAACATAAGACAAGCCAAGGCTGAAACACACATTCACCACTTTCACAAAAAACCTTCCACATTGCAACTTGCTTCGAATCTGCTTAGACAGCCATCAAACACCCAAGCAACCTTCATCAATCATCCCACCACACCCTATAGGCCACCCAGCACCCAAAGCACAAGCCTAAAACAGCCAAGAAATCCCACTGCCATTTCTTACTTCAGTTTGCAAAAACTTTCGAATCTTCCATCCTAGCTCACAAACACACAAACCAATACCACAAATCTTCTCTACACACTGCATAGACCTCAAACAACCCATCACCACAGCCTGAGAGTGCCAAAATCATCATGGCCATTGTTGACTGAACTGAAGCAGTTCCATTCGAATCTCCTTCTCCAGCCAACACAAACTCATTTTGAGCATTCTAACACATTTGGGGGATCAAGTAGAGCAGCTTGCATCAAAGGAAGTGGCCAGAAAGTTCCTAAACCGAAAGCTCCAAATCTCAGGTAGCTCGAAATTAATTTTTCCAGAAATGGTTTTTTATGTTACAAACTTGTTCCTCATGATGCACTGATCATTCTGGTACCTTTAGTTTTTGAAATGGTTTTGTTTTGAGCATTTAATTTGTGTTTGAAGCTCACGAACCCTAGAAATTGTTTGCTTCGATTCAGTTGATTTAGGAACTTTAAATTTGTTTTGAGAGAGGGGTTTGGTTCGTGAGAGGATAAGGATCATTTCCCTGGTCTTAGATTTCATTTTTGTAACGTTTTGAGGAAGTTGGGTGATTCTCAGGTGAGAGCTGGCCGGAGAAGACGACCGGAAGTCTTCTCCGGCCACCTGAATGTGATTAGGGCTTAATCCAGTCATTAATGTCAGTTTGAATTTAGGCCATAGGATGCGTTGACTCCCTTGACTTCGCGCGCAGATAGAAGGCCAGGATCACTTTAATCAGCCCTAATCCACGTGTTAGGGTTAATTAATCATAATTTATTTAATTAAATCAGAAACTGTGTGGACCCTTGGATCTGGCGCGTGGTCAATCCATTTAAACCCAGGATCAATCTCATCCGTCCCTTTGTTTGACTTTCACTTTATTTTATTTTAATTCATTTTCTTTTCAATTAATTTGCACATTTATTTTAAAATAGCAGAAAATTTATAAAAATTATGAAACTTTTTCTTTAAGGTTTTATTAATTTTTATGACACAAAAATATTTTTATTTTATTTTTTATCATTAAAATAGTATTTTTAAATATTTAGAAGATTATTTTTAATTGGTTAATGGGAATTAATTAATTAAAAATACTTCTAGGTATTTAAAAATTACAAAAAAATTCATGAAATGTTCTAAGACATTTAGAAACATTGTCCAACCTTCAAACCAAATTTCTTTTTTGATCTTGATGCATTTTAAGAATTTTTCATGGAATTAAATCATATTTTGTGCATTATTTTGATCATATGTTTGAAAATTCATTTCTGCCTATTGGTGAAGGTTGAGACATTGATTCTTCTTGCAATGTTTTCCATTTGACATGTATTTTCAAGGATAAAAAGGCCATGATTTGATCTTGCATTTTCTAATTGATTGGCATTTGTTTTGATAAGAACCCTAAAAAACCCTAATAACTTGTAAATTTCATAACTTGAGATTGGCTAAGAGTTGAGAGCTCCCCTTTGGGCAGTGGTTTATTATAGGCCTAGGGTTTCTTTGGGTGCCATTTTCCATTTTTTATCATGAGGTTTGCTTCTGTTTTGGGTTTTTGTTTGATGTTTGTTTCATAAACCCTAATTTGGGCTTTCTCTTGCATCCTTCTTGCATTCTTTTGCATAAGTTGACTTGCCATTGCATTTTGTGCATTCTTATGGTTCATTTGACATCTTAAGACATGTATGAAGCATCATTGATCATTGCATTACATCTTTGCCATGCCATTTGCCTTGTATGCTTCATAACATTTCATGCTTGTTCATGTTCCTTAGCTTGCATCATATGCATTCATGGTCTTGTATGAACATCCCCATTGTCTTGCCTCATGTTTGCAGCACCTCATAACATCATAATCATCATGTGCATGCTTCTGGTTTGGTCTAGCATCATGCCATTTCATCCCATCTTGCATTGCATTGTGTTTCTTTCTAACATCTCAGGTGGTAAGTAAACTTGGGAAGTGAATTTGCCTTCACTTCTCATACCTTTTCTTTCCATCTCCCTTGCATCCATTGCTGCATTTTTACTTGTGCTTGAGTTTGAGCTTGTTCATCCTTCTTCCTCCCACTTTCTTTCTTCAAGTGACTTGACTTCTTGAATGAAGCAAGTCACTTTGCTTCTCTTGATCTTATTCATCTGCTTCCTGGTGGCTTCCTTTGAAGATTGTTCTTGCAAACCTCACAAACTCTAGGGACAACCAAGCATGTCAATGAATTAGGGTTTTGATTAGTCTCCCCCATAGTTTTTTACCTTTGTGTCTCCCTTTGAGTTTTCTCTTCTCATCTCATAATCAGAGACTAAACCCTAAAGGTTTTAAAACTTTGTGATTAGGGTTATGCCTGTATCCTTCTTTTAGGATGGAGAGTATAACTTTAATCCTAAGTATTAAACCCTTAAGGTGTTTAAATCTCTTAATCAATCCATCTAATAATCATAAAGACATCACACTTGTAACTTGGGCCTTGCATTAGGGTTCTAATTCTTCCTTAAGTGGTTAAGAAGGACTAACCCTAATGTTAATGGACAAGTCCCCCTCAAGTTGTCTTACAAATCATAAAAAACACTTCATCTTCATACCATTAATCTAAATAAAATCCACTTAATAAAGGCTTGTTTTGTCATGGGTTTAATCCCTAATCATGGATTAAGTTGAGGAGTCTTCCTCAGCTTAAACATTCTCATCTATTATCCTTCTATTAGGATAGTGTAATGAGTCTGTTTAATCCTTGATTATGGCTTAACCTCATTACTTAACACTAAACAAAAACCACAAAAACATCTAAATAATCACAAGTAGGTTAATGATCTTAATCCTACATCAAAGGTGATTAAGTGTGAGAATCTGACTTCACACTTAAGGTATTCTCATTACCCCTAATCAGAGGGAAGATGTGATGAGTTTATTAACCCATTGGTTTAGACTTAAGCTCATTATCCTATGACAAACTCCAAAAAGCAATAAAAAACTGAAAACTCAAAAACAAACAATAATCGTCTCCTCCGGGATTCTTTTCTCATCACCTTCACTCACAATCGAGAACTTGCTTCTTCCGTCTAATGCAAGACAGTTTGCACCTGAGCCAGACAGGTCATACACTTGAGCATAGACAAGCAAGCAGTTCATCAGTCAATTCATCTTTCAGTCTCTTTGGGTCGAACTACGGTGTTCTGACTTCCTCATTGCACGAGAGGATACGTAGGCATAACTTAACAGTTATCGAACAAAAGTCTCTGTATATTCCCCCTCCTTCTAGCCTCATTCTCTTAGCCTCATAATCATGAGCATACTCTTTCTTACACTGACACTATACATATTACACTTCACACTTCTTTTGCACTGACACCTGTACATTTCTTTTCCAGCTATTTTACACACAGATTGCACTGACACTACCCCTTTAAAACACAAATCTTTTAAGCGTGGATCCCGTCGAGTACGACGGACAATCTGGGTGCTAATACCTTCCCAGGTTGTAACCAACCCCCTTTCTCAGTCTCTCTGGTTCGCAACCGTCTTATCCATTCTTTTTCTAGGCTTATGCAGCATTGCCTTTCCTCCGGGATAAAAATGCCCAGCTGGCGACTCTATTCATTCCCCAGTGAGTTCACGGCTGTGTGTTCTCACTGTCCCTTTCGCCGACCGTTCGCGCTTGTACCTGGATGCAAATCTTCGGGAGCGACAGCTTGGCGACTCTGCTGGGGAACTTTATATTGCAACCAGGGCTTCTGGTTCTTTTTGTGGGTTCCTCCTAGCGCTTGATTGATTTGTGTTTATGGGGGTGTTATGTGCTATCTGTATGTGTATATTTGCTTTATTTACTGCTTTCTGTACAGCTTTATTTATTGCTTTCTTTACAGTTTTTCATATATCATACTGTCATACTGCTGGCTGGATCTTTTGTTGCCTTGGTGGGTGGGTGTTTTATTGAGAGTTAAGGTCCTATACCTGGGACCTGAGTGACACCTAGGCTAGAGTGAATCATATTCTTTCCCATTCCATTTCGGTCTGGTGCAGGAATATGAAACACGGTTCAGATATGGGTTTCTTCTTGAGAACTCTGTGTTGCAGATTTCCTGCAATGCTAGGGCTATCTGGGAAGCCTGCTAAGTCTGGATGACCTTTTAGTATTGACCTTCAGAAACTGAGGTGAATTAGAGGAGGATTTGTTATGGTTATTGTAAACACTGTACCTCCGGGTTAGAAGTGTTTACACTTCTCATAACTGATCCGAGTCTGAGGATCCTTGTTCTAGATCACTACCTGTGAGGGGGTTGGGCTGTTTACAGGTTTGCAGGTACCTTGACCTCAGAATACCCTGTTACTTTGACTTTGTTAAGAATGCTCCATGTTGGATAGTTCTTGTGATTCTAAAACCTTGGACTTGTGGCTCTTTATTTGAGTCCCCCACCCTGGTTACTGGATTTATAGACCTCCATCTGGAATTCTTGAACACCCATGGATCTATACCAAGGCAGTTTATCAGATCCAGCTCAGTCACAAACCCTTGCATTTCATTTGCATACATACTCATTGCATCATATTAACATGTGCTTATTTGTGTTTCAGGGTATCCACCTTCATTCCTGGTTTTGGTTTTGACCCCATCTGCATCCTTTACTTATCTCCACCAGCACTTGCTTCAGCTTGTCAGCCATACTTCAGTTACTTGCACCAGTCAATCAGTGGCTCATTCTTTCAGCATCTTCATCAGCACTCTACTCAATCTTCAGCATCATGGCTCCAAAGAAAAGCAACATCACCTATCATTTCTTCCAACCAGACTTATCAGACATCAGGAGGATCCAAACCCTGATCACTCCAGAGCACATACCCTTGTTCAGGGAAAGTTATGGAGACGTACTGGACATGGTCATGGATCTGGACCCATCTCAGAGGAGCCTCATCCACACCTGCATTCAGTTTTATGATCCTCCATTGAGATGTTTCACCTTTCAAGACTTTCAGTTGGGGCCTCTTCTGGAAGAATACTCATATTTGGTTGGTTTGCCTATCAAAAGAGAAATCCCTTTCAACCCTGAAATGGTCTTTCCTAGCAATGGAGAGGTAGCAAAAGCTTTGCACCTGGAGCCTGTTTTGATTGAACAGCACATGACCTCCAAAGCTGGGATCCCTGGATTTCATCTGGACTTCCTAATTTCTCAAGCTAGTCTGAAGGCCTCCCTGGGGGATTGGAAAGCTGTTTGTGCTCTGTTGGCCTTAAGTGTATTTGGAATTGTGTTGTTTGCAGATGAGCCTCGATTCATCAGCAAGAATGCAATCCACCTGTTCATCCTGAAGAACCCAGTGCCAACTTTGCTGGGTGATCTGTATTACTCAGTGCATCAGAGGAATGAGAAGCAGAGGGGGAAGTTAGTAAGGATGTGCGCTCCATTATTCCATACCTGGCTCCTCAAGCATCTACCCAGAACAGATGCATTCCTGAATCCTCATCAGCAGAGCAACTGGGCTAAGAGGCTCACTACTCTCACTTCAGCAGACATCAGATGGTGCACTCAGAGCACCAAGGGCAGAGATATCATCACAAGCTGTGGGCACTTTCCCAATGTGCCTTTAATAGGATTCAAGGGAAGTATTAATTACAACCCTCTGCTGTTCAGGAGACAGCTGGGATATGCTCTGGTCCATACTCCCAAAGCACAGGACTTGGTGGAAACTCTGTATTGTGAGAACAAGATAAGTTTGACTGCTGTTAGGCAGGCTGCCTGGGCCTGGGATCATGTTCAAACCAAGGGAATCACCATTCTGGGGAAGTGCAATAATGTGGCATCAGCCCAATATCATGAGTGGTCTTATGCTAGAGCCCAATTCTCTGGATTGCCCTTCACCATAGAAGACATGCCTGAGTCATCATCAGCACCACCCCCTGCTGCTATCAGTCTGGAGGAGTTTGAAAGCCTGAAGGAAAGGAATGAGAAGTTATCCCAAGCCTTGCAGAAGACCCTTCGGGAGAGGAGTGAAGGTGTGAGGGAGATTGAAAGATTGGAGAAGCTGAGGGTGGAACACTTGACTAAAATTGAGAAGTCTGGAGATTATATCAACAAGTCTAAAGCTGGTGAGCAGATTCTGAAGAATGCTTGTAAAGAAGCCCAGCTCCAGAGAGCAAGAACAGACTTGTACCTGAAAGAGAGTCAGGCCAGGTGGGTCCGGATCACTGAGGCCCGTACTCTAGAAGACAGGAGAGCTCAAGACAAGATGGAGCAGATGGAAAAGGCCCTGGCAGCAGCCCAGGAAGAAATATCAGAGCTGAAAGTCAAAGCAGGATTGAAGAGGTCTAAGGACCAAAGTCAGAGCAAGAAATTGACTGCAGCTGTTGCAACAAGAAACCTTCTCATCAGAAGTCTCACGGAGCGTCCGGCTGATCCTGTGACCGAAGCACTTCTCAAGGAAGTTCGTGAGGATGAGTTTGGCCTTGGAGTTTGATCATTTGCTTGTTGTTGTTCCTATTCCATGTACTTTTGCTTTTTATGGTGTATTTTGACCCCTTTGAGGGCTTGTGTTGTAAATTGAACAAATTGTGTTATTTTACCCTTTTGTAATATATTTGTGTTGGCTTCTATCGGAGTCACTTCAAAAGCACCTTCAACAGCATCATCATCAAGGGTCTGGAAGGGTCAAAACTGAAGGCCAAACCGGATACCTTGATAGCAAATAAGCATAACTGCATTGCATGCTAACCTTTTGTTTGTTTTGTAGGTTTTTGTTTTGTTTTTACTAACCTCTGTTGTGAATCTCAGGCAGTATTGCTCGTCGCCGGGTGTTTCCTCTCAACAGGCCGCACAGGTACCCAACTAGAAACAACCTTCCGGGCATCCAAATGGATCAAGTTCAACAAGATCTTGCTGATGTCAGAAATCAGCTAGCCAATGAAAGATTGGAGATGAGAACACAGATGACGCAGTTCATGGAGGTTATGAACAACATGGCTCAGAGCCAGGAGAGACTGAGGGCTATGGTTGAGAGGCAAAATCCAGAGGAGCCTCAGGTAGGAACTGCAGGCACCAGTAACAATGAAAGGGTGCAACCACATGTGAATCCCCCTGTGTTTGGTCCACATCTACATCCTGAGATTAATATTCCTGCCAACATCCAAGGAACAGCTACGGCAGCCAGAGTACTTCAAGAAGATCCTCAGGAGGACCAATATACAGTAATGGGTGCCGGAGAGGAAACTTATGATAGACGATTGGAAGAGATAGCTGAGAAGTTGAGATCACTGGAATCTCAAAATTCTTTGGGCTTCGACGTCATGGACATGGGTTTGGTTGATGGGGTCAGGATCCCTCATAAGTTCAAGCCTCCTTGTTTCGAAAAGTATAATGGGACTTCGTGCCCCCGGACTCATCTGCAATCATTTCTGGGAAGGCTGAAGGCCTATACAATGGATGAGAAGCTTTGGATGTTCTACTTCGAAGACAGTTTGACAGGAGCATCGAGGGAATGGTATTCCCACTTGACAAGGGCAACTGTAAGATGCTGGAAGGACCTGGCAGAAGCCTTCATCAGACAGTATCAGTATAATCTAGATATGGCACCCAACAGGACTCTCCTAATGGGAATGTCACAGTCGTCAAGGGAAAGTTTCCGAGAATACGCCCAAAGATGGAGGCAATTGGCTGCTGCCGTTCAACCCCCAATGTCTGAGAGAGAAATGGCAGACATGTTTATGAACACTCTTCAGGGAACGTATATTGACAGGTTGGCTGCTTTCTCTTCCACCAGCTTCGCAGATGTTGTCATAGCTGGGGAAAGAATTGAAAGCCTGTTAAAAATGGGTAAGATCTCTGATAATGGTGCAAGCTCGTCCAGTGGTACAAGAAAGCCTTTTGCAGGCCCGAGAAGAACTGGCGAGACCAATGCCATTCACACCAACAGGGGCAGGCCCCATTATGTTCCTAGAACAATAGCAGCAGTCACAATCCCTGCTCCAGCTCATCCTCAGCCGGTCTATCAACCTCCTCAACAAAATTTCCAACAACAACCTCAGTATCATCAGAATCAATATCCTCCAAGAAACAACTACAACAACAACAATAGCAACAACAATCAACAAAGGCCATTCCAACAGAGGCCATCCCAAGCTAACCGAGTGATCGACCCGATCCCAATGCCGTATGCTGCCTTGCTGCCACAACTTCTGAAACTCAACCTGGTTGAGCTAAGAACGTTGGCACCCCCGGATCCCAATAGTTTACCAAGAAACTATGACTCCAATGCTAGGTGTGCTTTTCATTCCAACGCACCTGGTCACAGTACAGAAAAATGCAGAGCTCTGCATATGAAGGTACAAGACTTGGTAGACTCCAAGGCTCTGAATTTTGCACCTCCGCCCAATGTCAATAAAAACCCAATGCCAAACCATGGTGGTCCTCGAATTAATGCTATTGAAGAAGACCAACCGTCTTATTTAATAACTAGTGTGGATCAGATCAGGACGCCATTGGTGGAAATCAAAGCTCAACTCCGTGAAAACAATATATTTCCGGGGTGTGAACTAGGATGTCCATACTGCAATATTTCATGGAATGGGTGCGAAGATTTGAGGAATGGCATTGACAGCCTTATTCAGAGTGGCTTGCTACAGATCACTACATCATTTCCGGCAAATCCAGCAACTTCATCGACAACGGTTTCAGATCCTCCTACGAATGCAACAACAATTGTTCCCGATAATTCATCAGCAGCATCAGCAAGTACTTCATCTGTCCTACCAAATGATCGGTTTTCAACAGTTCCTCCTGCTACAACTTCAGCTTCATTCCATTTCGACTCTCCATCAGCAACAGCAACAGTCCTTCCAACGGAACCTCCTACAACACCAACAAACAATCATGAATATGTCTCCACAGTTACCATATTCTACGATCCAGAAAATAACTCCGCCTACCATTCAGAAGGTGCTGCTCCCATTAGAGCACCAGTCACAATCTTTTATGATCCACAAACAATAACAGTCCCTTCAGCAGCAGCAATTAGTCCAGTTACCGTCACGGTGCCTGGACCTGTACCATATGAAAGCGATAGGGCCATCCCTTGGCACTATGGCTCTGACCTGTATTGCGAAGGAAAAAGAATCACTCTTGAAACATCAGCACCTGCACCACAAATTGATAATGTGGGCGGAGGCGGAGGCTTCACCCGAAGCGGACGTCTCTTTGCTTCACAAGTCCAAAGACCTACTGCCGAAGCAGAAGCTGCTGCCAAGGCAAAAGGAAAAGGCCCGGTGCAGGAAGATCCAGCTGCCAAAGAAGCCCTGAAGACTCCATTTGATCAGGAAGTTGATGAGTTTATGCGAATCATCAAGAAGAGTGACTATAAAATTGTGGATCAACTTCACCAGACGCCATCCAAAATCTCCATCCTCTCTCTGCTTATGTGCTCCGAAGCCCATCGGAATGCACTACTGAAGGTACTGCACGCAGCTTACGTGCCCGAGGAGATTACTGTCAACCAATTGGAAACCGTTGTTGGAAATGTTACTGCTAGCAATGGGCTAGGGTTTACCAATTCTGACCTGACAGTGGATGGCCGCAATCACAACAAAGCCTTGCACATAACCATGGAATGCAAAGGAGCTGTCCTTTCACATGTGCTGGTGGACACAGGATCATCCCTGAATGTCTTACCAAAGAAGGCTCTGATGAAGCTTGAATATGATGGACTGGCATTGAGACCCAGCAACCTGGTGGTTAGAGCTTTTGATGGCTCGAAGAGATCGGTTCTGGGAGAGATTGAGCTGCCCGTGACAATTGGCCCGCAGACCTTTAAAACTATCTTTTATGTGATGGACATTCAGCCCGCCTACAGCTGTTTGTTGGGTAGACCCTGGATTCACGCCGCCGGCGCAATAACGTCTACCCTTCACCAAAAGTTAAAATATGAGTGGGAAGGCCAAGTTGTCACAATCTGCGGGGAGGAGGATATATTTGTTAGCCATCTGGCTACTTACAAGTATATTGAAATGGATGGAGAAATCGTTGAAACCATGAGCCAAGGTTTTGAAGCCTTGAATGTAAATGAAGCATCTGCTGTTTCGGGGATCTCCATGTCGTCATACCAACAAGCCCGGAAGGTTGTTGAGGAAGGAACGGCCCTAGGCTGGGGCAAGGTCTTAGCTGTGGAGGAGAAGAAGGACAAATTTGGGTTGGGTTACAGACCAACTCAACATCAAGTGAAGGCTGCTGGAGAGCCTGGTTTTGTTAGTGGGGGGATGCTTACCCCCGATGCTATCAACTGTCTGGAAGACGAGCTGGAAGAGGAGCGCAACCTGGAGAATTGGATTCGTCCGAAGATCCCGGGGAGCAGTGTCTCGAACTGGTCTTCCCAGGGAATTATAAGTGTTACTCGAGCAGAGTAATTATTATTTCCTGTATTTTTTTATAAGCATGCATCAAAGTCTTGCATCTTGCCCAAGATGACAAGACTCATTTTGTAATCAGGGCCATCTGTACTTTTGTGCAAACGAGATTAAAGTAATGAAATATCAGACGATCTTTTTGCAAACAAGTCTTTTTCTTTTATGTTCACTGTTTTTCCATTTTTCTTTTTGTACAAAAATAAATGGCAGTGTTTTTCAAAATGACAACTTCATTTCACTTTTCTAAATAAGACTAAAATCAGATCACTAAAATGAACCAATTAAACCCTTGCAGAGAGTGCCTTCCTGACAGCACCAACAACAGCACGGCTATGACATCGTATGACTTTGACAATCCAATCAATCAAGCTGATGAAGGGGTTGATGAAGAATATGAGCTTCCTGAAGAGCTAGCCAGGTTGTTAAGGCAAGAGGAAAAGGTTATTACTCCTCATCAGGAGGAGATTGAAGTGATTAATCTTGGTACAGACGAAGACGTGAAAGAAGTCAAAATCGGGGCCTGCCTGCAAGACTCAGTGAAGAGACAGCTGATAGATCTGCTTCAAGAGTATGTTGATGTGTTTGCTTGGTCGTATCAAGACATGCCAGGGTTGGATACCGATATTGTTGTGCACAAGTTGCCTTTGAGAGAAGAGTGCCCTCCAGTCAAACAAAAGCTGCGCCGTACTCGTCCAGACATGGCTATGAAGATCAAAGAGGAGGTACAAAAGCAATGGGATGCCGGATTCCTTGCTGTGACAAGTTACCCGCCGTGGGTTGCTAACATAGTACCTGTGCCAAAGAAGGACGGTAAAGTAAGAATGTGTGTTGACTACCGGGATCTGAACAGAGCCAGCCCGAAAGATGACTTCCCATTACCTCACATTGACGTATTGGTGGATAACACGGCTCAGTTCTCGGTATTCTCCTTCATGGATGGATTTTCAGGATATAATCAGATCAAGATGTCACCTGAAGACATGGAGAAGACAACATTCATTACACCTTGGGGCACGTTCTGTTACAAAGTGATGCCATTCGGACTGAAGAATGCTGGTGCCACATATCAACGGGCTATGGTGACATTATTCCACGATATGATCCACAAGGAAATAGAATGCTATGTGGATGATATGATCGCCAAGTCCCTTACAGAGGAAGATCACCTGGTGAATCTGCTCAAATTATTCAAGCGTCTGAGGAAATACCAATTGAAGCTGAACCCCAACAAATGCACATTCGGGGTGCGATCCGGTAAACTGCTGGGCTTTATTGTAAGCGAGAAAGGGATTGAGGTTGACCCTGATAAAGTCAAAGCCATCCAAGAGATGCCTGCACCGAAAACTGAGAAAGAAGTTCGAGGGTTCTTGGGTAGATTGAACTACATTTCGCGGTTCATATCTCACCTCACAGCAACCTGTGAACCCTTGTTCAAGCTGTTAAGAAAGGAACAAACGGTCAGGTGGAACGAAGATTGCCAGAAGGCTTTTGACAAGATCAAAGAATATCTGCAAGAACCTCCAATCCTCATGCCGCCAGTTGAAGGAAGACCTCTGATTATGTACTTGACAGTATTAGAAGAGTCAATGGGGTGTGTGCTGGGCCAGCATGACGAGTCTGGTCAAAAAGAGTATGCAATATACTACCTAAGCAAAAAGTTTACCGACTGTGAACAACGTTATTCACTGCTCGAGAAAACTTGCTGTGCTTTAGCGTGGGCTGCTCGCCGACTAAGGCAGTATATGTTGACCTACACTACTTTGTTAATCTCAAAAATGGACCCAGTCAAGTACATATTCGAGAAGCCAGCTCTTACCGGACGGGTTGCAAGATGGCAGATGATTCTCACAGAATACGACATACAGTACACATCTCAGAAAGCCATCAAGGGCAGTGTACTATCTGAATATCTTGCTGAGCAACCCATTGATGACTACCAGCCTATGAGATTTGACTTCCCTGATGAAGACATCATGTTCATTAAATCAAAAGATCATGAGGAGCCTGTTCACACTGAAGGGCCTGACCCGGAGGAAGAATGGACTATGATGTTTGATGGGGCTGTTAACATGAATGGCCGTGGTGTTGGTGCAGTACTCATTACACCCAAAGGAGTTCACATGCCTTTCTCGGCAAAACTCACTTTCAACTGCACTAACAACGAAGCTGAATACGAAGCTTGCATTATGGGTCTTGAGGAAGCCATTGACCTCAGGATCAAAACATTGACCGTATTCGGAGATTCGGCTTTGGTAATCAATCAGACCAATGGAAAATGGTACACACACCAAAATCATCTGATACCTTACAGGGACTATACAAGAAGGTTATTGACTTTCTTCACAACAGTCAAACTTGAGTATATCCCTCGGGACGAGAATCAGTTTGCGGATGCCTTGGCTACCATTTCGTCCATGATCAAAGTTCAGACTGCTAACTTTGTACCTCAGATTTCAGTATCGAGACTTGATAGACCAGCATATGTATTTGCGGCAGATATTGCCAAAGATGATAAGCCTTGGTTCCACGACATCAAGTGCTTCTTGGAGGATCAGACATACCCACCTGGGGCATCTTCCAATGATAAGAAGACTTTAAGAAGGCTTGCTGGGAGTTTCTTTCTGAATACTGATGGATCTTTATACAAGAGGAACTTTGACATGGTACTCCTCAGATGTGTTGACAAGACAGAGGCAGATTTGTTGATGCATGAAGTGCACGAAGGATCTTTTGGTACCCATGCTGGAGGGCATGCCATGGCTAAGAAATTGCTAAGATCAGGCTATTATTGGATCACAATGGATGCAGACTGTTGTGCCTACGCCAGGAAATGCCATAAATGCCAGATCTACGCAGACAAGGTGCATGTGCCTCCCAATCCTTTGAATATCATGTCTTCACCATGGCCCTTTGCTATGTGGGGCATTGATATGATTGGCAAGATTGAGCCAACTGCTTCAAACGGCCACAGATTCATCCTGGTCGCCATCGATTATTTCACGAAGTGGGTTGAAGCAGCCTCATATGCAAATGTCACAAGGCAAGTGGTAGCCCGATTCCTAAAAAGAGATATCATCTGTCGGTATGGAGTGCCCGAGCGAATCATTACTGATAATGGGTCCAACCTAAACAATAAAATGATGGCAGAATTATGCCGGGACTTCAAGATCCAACATCACAATTCTTCTCCTTACAGGCCAAAGATGAATGGCGCTGTAGAGGCGGCAAATAAGAATATTAAGAAGATTGTGCAAAAGATGGTAGTCACCTACAGAGACTGGCACGAAATGCTACCATTTGCCTTACATGGGTACCGCACATCAATCAGGACATCCACTGGGGCAACACCGTATCAGCTTGTGTATGGTATGGAAGCAGTCCTACCAGTTGAAGTTGAATTATCCTCGCTGCGGGTATTAATGGATGTCAAACTGAGTGAAGCAGAATGGGTTCGGTCCCGATACGAGCAACTGAGTCTGATCGAAGAGAAGAGATTGGCTGCAATCTGCCATGGGCAGTTATATCAGAAGAGAATGAAGAGGGCCTTCGATCAGAAAGTCAGGCATCGAGAGTACCAAGTGGGAGATCTTGTGCTGAAAAGAATCCTCCCTCCTCATACAGACCACAGGGGCAAATGGACTCCAAATTACGAAGGACCATTCGTCGTCAGGAAAGTTTTCTCCGGTGGAGCACTGATGCTCAGCACCATGGATGGTGAAGATTTCCCATCCCCTGTGAATTCAGATGCAGTTAAAAAATACTTCGCATAAAATGACCCGCTGGACATAAAAACAGAATGTAAGTCCGGGCAAAAATAGGGCATCCCGGCGAGTCAAAAACAGAATAAAAGACTCGGGCAAAAATAAGGGAAATAAATAAAAAATGTACACCCGCTGAGCTGAAAAGCCGCATTGGACAGCTCAGGCAAAAATGGGTATCCCGATGGATTGAAAACCCGAAAGGGCGATCCATGCAAAATAAGGGAATAAGCGAACAACTGCACTCTGAATTCGTCCGTATCACTTACAACTTGGAAAGTTTTGACAGAATCAAGCTCCGATCAGAATCAACTTTCCCCAGAAAGCAAGACGAGAAGAACGTCATTGTCATACGAGTCATAGCAGGAGAGGAAGCTTCTCAAAGCGTCATCAACACTGCCAACACTTTGTTTCTCAATTTGTAACAATCTCCTCATTTCAGGAGATATGTTTCTTTGACTGTATCTTGCCAATTCAGGGCACATGAATTAATAAAATCAGATTTTTCAGTCATGTCTCGTCTTTTACATTTATGTTTTGCAAAGAGTTGTCTGATATCTCTAAAAATGCAATTGCATAAGTACAGATGCCTTTCTCTAAAAATAAAAACACATGCTTACAGGGAATGTGATTATCCTCGAAAGTACTTAACTCCTATGACGGAATCCAGTAAGGGATACCTCGGGACCTTTTGTACGTTTCCTTATCATTGCAGGATTGCAGGTATCCAGAACGCAACTTGGGGCATGTAAGGTACATCCCAGCAAGCTGGCAAATCAACAAAAGATATCAGCATCCGAGATGCCCTATCCCCGGCTGAGTAGCTCCCCATTGCTATCCCCAGCGGAGTTGCCTCTTGTTGCTATCCCCAGCCGAGTTGCCTCTCACTTCCCCAGCCGAGTTGCCTTTCTTCCTCAGCAGAATGCAGAAAGCAGGGAATCATCTCCCCACAGAATCTTTAGCCACTATCCAGAAGAGCAACGCACGAAGAAATCACAACAGAGTACAGGAAGCTTCTACAAACCCCAGCTGGGTCCCGTATTATAAGGATATGTCAACCAGTGACCTATATCCCCAAGCAGATACATCCTTAGATCTACCAGTGATCTCATACCCAGCTGGGATGTCCATTTCAAGCAGATCATCCAGAGATCTTCGCAGCAATGGGATCCGAATCCCGGATCCGTGCCCCTTTGCACAATCATAGCATTCGCGTCATATTCACCCACAAAGCGTAGCATTCCGTCTAACACGGAGCATTACGGCAAAAATCAAATGCATGGCATAATCATAAGTCATGTTGTGAATTGAACGCTTGTGATTAGTAACCATTTATCAGAATACAGATTACTTTCCCCAAGAGTCCCCATCAGAGTCCCAGCAAAAGCAGTTGCCTCACAAATCACAAACACCCGTATATACACCTTTTGGCACCCGTCCGTGTCATCTTTCCCCAGTAAAGTCGCCTGAACACCCTTTACAAACAAAATCACCCGTACTACAGATACGTCCTGACACCCGTCCGTGTCATATCCCAGCAGAAAGCCAAAGACATCCTCTTTGCACTCGCGTGCACTTATATATACATTTTCTTGACACCCGTCCGTGTCCTATCCCCAGCGCAGTCGCGTACACTTTCATCAACCCATACACTTGTTAATATTATACTTTTCTCTTTTGACACTCGTCCGTGTCACTCTCCCCAGCAGATAAATACTCATCTATACAATACAATACTCACTACTCATGGTACGTTTATACAGATACTCGTCCGTATCTTGTATACGTCATCACTCATATCCCCACAGATTCGGCAGTAGTCCTTGTTCTTTGTTAACCAGTTGGTACTCGTCTGTACCATCATCTCCGAACATTGCGTCTAGTGTTTGTTTCTACATGGTACTCGTCCGTATCATAGTCTTAAGGATGCTCGTCCGCATCTTTAGTCCATACACCGTGTCAAACACTTAGGTCTTCTTGAATATAGATACTCGTCCGTGTCTACTATTCCCCCAGAAGGATTCTTTCAGATGCAACACTTGTCCGTGTTCTTTGTTAACCAGTTGATACTCGTCCGTATCATCATCTCTGAGCATGTGTCAGTTTGTTTCTACATGATACTCGTCCGTATCATAGTCTTAAGGATGCTCGTCCGCATCTTTAATCTATACACAATACCAAGCACTTATACCTTTTGTTTCTTGGATGTAAACGCTCGTCCGTGTTTACTATCTCCCCAGTAGATCGCCAACAAAGCAAATTTTCTTTTTATCTAACACTCGTCCTGTGTTATGATACCTTTGAGAGCAGCCGTACCCTGCTGAGTGGTCGTCCTCCACTTCTTGATGGTCGTCCTCCATCATGCTCATCCGATGGCCGTCCCCATCGTTGATTTTTAGCAGCCGTCCCCTGCTAGGTGGTCGTCCTCCACCTTTTGATGATCGTCCTTCATCAACTTTATCCAATGGCCGTCCCCATTGTTGATTTTGGTTATCTGACATTCGTCCTATGTCATGACAAACCTCGAGAGCAGCCGTCCCCTGCTGAGTGGTCGTCCTCCACTTCTTGATGGTCGTCCTCCATCTTGCTCGTCCGATGGCCGTCCCCATCGTTGACCTTTTCTATCCGATGACCGTCCCCATCGTTGATATTTTCGGCAGCCGTACCCTGCCAGGTGGTCGTCCTCCACCTTTGATGGCCGTCCCCATCATTTTTATACCCAACAGAGCAGCCGTCCCCTGCTAGGTGATTGTCCTTCACCTTTGATGGCCGTACCCCATCACCTGTTTATTTCATTTATTCTTTAACCCGATGGCCGTCCCCGTCGTGGTCCCTTTTCCTTTTTAGCCCGATGGCCGTCCCCATCGTGGGTTACTTGACCTTTATGAACTTGATGGCCGTCCCCGTCATGTTTCATTAATCCTCAAAAATTTTACAGTTTTATCGTGATGGCCGTCCCCATCATGATTTTATTTTCCCCAGCTAGTCGGCCGTCCCCGTCTTAGCTTTACCTTTTATCCCCAGCATGTCGGCCGTCCCCGTCATTGCTTTATTTCCTGCACTTTACCAGCATGTCGGCCGTCCCCGTCATTGCTCTTTACCCAGCAGTCGTCCTCTGCTCGACGGTCGTCCTCCGTCGCCCATACTTTACAATATACTTTATTTTGCTTTTACAATCTATATCCCTTTTCTTCTTCATTTTGTGAGTGCAAATTTTGGATTGTCTTTGGTATTCAACCACAAGTTATCTTGTTTGCCTGTTAAGCCGTCGCTTACATCCTGCACAGCTAACTCATGTTTGAATAGGGGCAGCTGTAAACACCCCAAATTTGCCCTCACCCATTCACACCATGGCTTGTGATCATCTCATATGCATAAACACAATCATATCATCTCACATTTCATTTTTGATTCACTGGATAGTCTCTAAGGCATCTGCACCTAGGGTTTGTGATCTGAGCAATCCCAATGCTTCTTGAGCCATTCCAAAGGCCACCAATCAACTCAAAGAGGTCCATGTGTGTTCTTGTATCATGTTACATCCTCACAAAGTCCAAATTGCAGAGGAATCACAAGAACTAGGGTTTGAGTGGATGCAGAGCCAGGATGAACTGCACAGTTGACTGAAAATTAGGGTTTTGGTTTCAGAGGCCATAACTCCAAATTTTTTGGTCATTCTTGTTTCCATTGATCTCTATATGGTATAGGGAGTATGCATATCAATTTTCATGAAGAAATTCCATGGGGAAGTCATCTGATCAAGAGTTGACTTCTCAGACAAGTCAGTGCAAAATCAGGGTATCTGAGGCCCCCAATGACCCAACCAATGGGTAATCTTCATCATTTTGAGTGTATATGATCTTTATTTGATCATGGAAGAAGGTTGAAGTTCATAAAAATCAAGAATTTGGAGCTTTTGCAAATGTTGACTTTTTGGGCATAGTTGACTTTTCAAGAATGCATCATTTTAGGTCATTTTTCAAGCTTTGATTCATGATCCAAAAAGGCTTCAAATGGAAAAACTTTGGTCATGAAAGTTGTAGATCTCATCTTTCCCTTTTCAAAAAGTACAAGAACATGATCAAATGCTTCTTGGATCAAAAGTTATGACCATGCAAAGTTGCCAAAAATCACTTATTTTCAAGTTATGCATCAAGTGGAAATTTTGCAAAGTCTTGGATCAAAACACATTGCAGCCTCTAATTCATCTCAAATCAGCATGTGAACATTCTCTAAGTTACAAAAATCAGATTTGAACTAAGTTTGCCCTTGGTTTCATGTTTGGTTATGCAAAGGATCACATGTGAAACATAAGCCAACCAACTTGCAAAACACTCATGATCACTTCCTACAACTTGGTGCATTGGAAGCTGACTTTGGCTAGCTTCTCCCTCACCTTTTGCTGCGCCAGCCATGCTTTGTCCTTGCCTAGATTTGGAGCCATGCCCTATCTTACACAAAAGTGGTTTTTGAGCAAAAAGTGATCTACCAATCCATAAAGCACAAGTCACATCAGCCAGCCAATCAGAATTGTTTATGATTTCAATTTGCAAGTTGAACATAAGACAAGCCAAGGCTGAAACACACATTCACCACTTTCACAAAAAACCTTCCACATTGCAACTTGCTTCGAATCTGCTTAGACAGCCATCAAACACCCAAGCAACCTTCATCAATCATCCCACCACACCCTATAGGCCACCCAGCACCCAAAGCACAAGCCTAAAATAGCCAAGAAATCCCACTGCCATTTCTTACTTCAGTTTGCAAAAACTTTCGAATCTTCCATCCTAGCTCACAAACACACAAACCAATACCACAAATCTTCTCTACACACTGCATAGACCTCAAACAACCCATCACCACAGCCTGAGAGTGCCAAAATCATCATGGCCATTGTTGACTGAACTGAAGCAGTTCCATTCGAATCTCCTTCTCCAGCCAACACAAACTCATTTTGAGCATTCTAACACATTTGGGGGATCAAGTAGAGCAGCTTGCATCAAAGGAAGTGGCCAGAAAGTTCCTAAACCGAAAGCTCCAAATCTCAGGTAGCTCGAAATTAATTTTTCCAGAAATGGTTTTTTATGTTACAAACTTGTTCCTCATGATGCACTGATCATTCTGGTACCTTTAGTTTTTGAAATGGTTTTGTTTTGAGCATTTAATTTGTGTTTGAAGCTCACGAACCCTAGAAATTGTTTGCTTCGATTCAGTTGATTTAGGAACTTTAAATTTGTTTTGAGAGAGGGGTTTGGTTCGTGAGAGGATAAGGATCATTTCCCTGGTCTTAGATTTCATTTTTGTAACGTTTTGAGGAAGTTGGGTGATTCTCAGGTGAGAGCTGGCCGGAGAAGACGACCGGAAGTCTTCTCCGGCCACCTGAATGTGATTAGGGCTTAATCCAGTCATTAATGTCAGTTTGAATTTAGGCCATAGGATGCGTTGACTCCCTTGACTTCGCGCGCAGATAGAAGGCCAGGATCACTTTAATCAGCCCTAATCCACGTGTTAGGGTTAATTAATCATAATTTATTTAATTAAATCAGAAACTGTGTGGACCCTTGGATCTGGCGCGTGGTCAATCCATTTAAACCCAGGATCAATCTCATCCGTCCCTTTGTTTGACTTTCACTTTATTTTATTTTAATTCATTTTCTTTTCAATTAATTTGCACATTTATTTTAAAATAGCAGAAAATTTATAAAAATTATGAAACTTTTTCTTTAAGGTTTTATTAATTTTTATGACACAAAAATATTTTTATTTTATTTTTTATCATTAAAAAAGTATTTTTAAATATTTAGAAGATTATTTTTAATTGGTTAATGGGAATTAATTAATTAAAAATACTTCTAGGTATTTAAAAATTACAAAAAAATTCATGAAATGTTCTAAGACATTTAGAAACATTGTCCAACCTTCAAACCAAATTTCTTTTTTGATCTTGATGCATTTTAAGAATTTTTCATGGAATTAAATCATATTTTGTGCATTATTTTGATCATATGTTTGAAAATTCATTTCTGCCTATTGGTGAAGGTTGAGACATTGATTCTTCTTGCAATGTTTTCCATTTGACATGTATTTTCAAGGATAAAAAGGCCATGATTTGATCTTGCATTTTCTAATTGATTGGCATTTGTTTTGATAAGAACCCTAAAAAACCCTAATAACTTGTAAATTTCATAACTTGAGATTGGCTAAGAGTTGAGAGCTCCCCTTTGGGCAGTGGTTTATTATAGGCCTAGGGTTTCTTTGGGTGCCATTTTCCATTTTTTATCATGAGGTTTGCTTCTGTTTTGGGTTTTTGTTTGATGTTTGTTTCATAAACCCTAATTTGGGCTTTCTCTTGCATCCTTCTTGCATTCTTTTGCATAAGTTGACTTGCCATTGCATTTTGTGCATTCTTATGGTTCATTTGACATCTTAAGACATGTATGAAGCATCATTGATCATTGCATTACATCTTTGCCATGCCATTTGCCTTGTATGCTTCATAACATTTCATGCTTGTTCATGTTCCTTAGCTTGCATCATATGCATTCATGGTCTTGTATGAACATCCCCATTGTCTTGCCTCATGTTTGCAGCACCTCATAACATCATAATCATCATGTGCATGCTTCTGGTTTGGTCTAGCATCATGCCATTTCATCCCATCTTGCATTGCATTGTGTTTCTTTCTAACATCTCAGGTGGTAAGTAAACTTGGGAAGTGAATTTGCCTTCACTTCTCATACCTTTTCTTTCCATCTCCCTTGCATCCATTGCTGCATTTTTACTTGTGCTTGAGTTTGAGCTTGTTCATCCTTCTTCCTCCCACTTTCTTTCTTCAAGTGACTTGACTTCTTGAATGAAGCAAGTCACTTTGCTTCTCTTGATCTTATTCATCTGCTTCCTGGTGGCTTCCTTTGAAGATTGTTCTTGCAAACCTCACAAACTCTAGGGACAACCAAGCATGTCAATGAATTAGGGTTTTGATTAGTCTCCCCCATAGTTTTTTACCTTTGTGTCTCCCTTTGAGTTTTCTCTTCTCATCTCATAATCAGAGACTAAACCCTAAAGGTTTTAAAACTTTGTGATTAGGGTTATGCCTGTATCCTTCTTTTAGGATGGAGTGTATAACTTTAATCCTAAGTATTAAACCCTTAAGGTGTTTAAATCTCTTAATCAATCCATCTAATAATCATAAAGACATCACACTTGTAACTTGGGCCTTGCATTAGGGTTCTAATTCTTCCTTAAGTGGTTAAGAAGGACTAACCCTAATGTTAATGGACAAGTCCCCCTCAAGTTGTCTTACAAATCATAAAAAACACTTCATCTTCATACCATTAATCTAAATAAAATCCACTTAATAAAGGCTTGTTTTGTCATGGGTTTAATCCCTAATCATGGATTAAGTTGAGGAGTCTTCCTCAGCTTAAACATTCTCATCTATTATCCTTCTATTAGGATAGTGTAATGAGTCTGTTTAATCCTTGATTATGGCTTAACCTCATTACTTAACACTAAACAAAAACCACAAAAACATCTAAATAATCACAAGTAGGTTAATGATCTTAATCCTACATCAAAGGTGATTAAGTGTGAGAATCTGACTTCACACTTAAGGTATTCTCATTACCCCTAATCAGAGGGAAGATGTGATGAGTTTATTAACCCATTGGTTTAGACTTAAGCTCATTATCCTATGACAAACTCCAAAAAGCAATAAAAAACTGAAAACTCAAAAACAAACAATAATCGTCTCCTCCGGGATTCTTTTCTCATCACCTTCACTCACAATCGAGAACTTGCTTCTTCCGTCTAATGCAAGACAGTTTGCACCTGAGCCAGACAGGTCATACACTTGAGCATAGACAAGCAAGCAGTTCATCAGTCAATTCATCTTTCAGTCTCTTTGGGTCGAACTACGGTGTTCTGACTTCCTCATTGCACGAGAGGATACGTAGGCATAACTTAACAGTTATCGAACAAAAGTCTCTGTATATTCCCCCTCCTTCTAGCCTCATTTTCTTAGCCTCATAATCATGAGCATACTCTTTCTTACACTGACACTATACATATTACACTTCACACTTCTTTTGCACTGACACCTGTACATTTCTTTTCCAGCTATTTTACACACAGATTGCACTGACACTACCCCTTTAAAACACAAATCTTTTAAGCGTGGATCCCGTCGAGTACGACGGACAATCTGGGTGCTAATACCTTCCCAGGTTGTAACCAACCCCCTTTCTCAGTCTCTCTGGTTCGCAACCGTCTTATCCATTCTTTTTCTAGGCTTATGCAGCATTGCCTTTCCTCCGGGATAAAAATGCCCAGCTGGCGACTCTATTCATTCCCCAGTGAGTTCACGGCTGTGTGTTCTCACTGTCCCTTTCGCCGACCGTTCGCGCTTGTACCTGGATGCAAATCTTCGGGAGCGACAATAACCATTGCTTTTTCTTTTTCTTTTCCTTTCCTTTTTTGTTAAAAATAATATAAAAGAAAATAATAAGTTTTGGGCTCAGCCCATAGTTCAAATGCACTTGCCTCTGTTTCTTTTTGTATGAATAAAAATAAAAAATGTTTTATCTTTCCTGCATATACTCAACCGATGCACTTCAGTTTTTTTTCTTTCATTAATTATCTTTTTTTTAGGTTTTGTTCCACATAGGTATTAAAACCTTATTATTTTGTATATAACAATCTTTATGTTTTTGTATTAGAATGTTATTATTTTTATATATATCAATCTCTATGTAGTTGCCTCATTTAAACTTTATTTTCGTATATACATGTATATGTATTTATATGTTTCTTTATTAAGAACCGTTTCTTTTTTAGGGTAATTGATACATTTTCTTTCTCTTTATTCTTTTTCTTTGCAATTAATTTATTCTTTATTTGTTTGTTTAAAAAGAAGAAAGATATACGTTTTAAGTTGGACTCCATGATCTGTTTACATTCAGTTTGCTATATCCTTGATTCATTTATTTATTAAAAAAAGAGGAGAGGTACAGCTTTTTATTGTTTTTGTTACTGAGATAAGAACAATTTATTCTTTTAGTGTGTCTATTATTTTTTTAGAAGCTGATGCATTTTTTATTATTATTATTATTATTATTATATTATGTTTAAAACTTGTCTTGATAAAACCCTTCATGATGCCACTTATGTTTTGTAAATATGTTACTTATTTTCTATTATCCTTGTATTGTTTAAACATAAGACTCTTTTTATTTTATTTTTATTTGATTTTACGTTTTCATCTATTTGGTTTAGGTTCCATAGTCCATATAGCTAGTTTTTTTTCGTTACTAATACATTCAATGGATACCACACAAACAGACACTACACCTCACTTCTTATCTTATTTTTAATTATTTATTATTAGTCTTATTTTATTTTGTTAGTTTATATTCTATATTTTATTTTTTAAAAATATTACATGGATTTTTAAATTATCTTAGTTGGGTCCATACATCCCCACTGATACACATTCAATTCCCTATCCTTCAAGTTTTAGGCATAAATTTCTTTTTTTTTCTTCTTCAAAATGTTATGTTGATTTACTGTTGTTGGGCTTTAAGCCCATTTGAATTTGCTCTACACAGACCCGGCAATATTACCCCTCTGTTTTGTAATTTCTTCATTAATTTAATAATATTAGAGTTTAGTTTATATGTTATAATTCATTGCTTTAATATAATTGGTTAGTTTTTATCTTTTATTTAGAAAAGTTGACTTAAAAATATATATTTGTTAGCAATTTCTTGATTTTGATTTTACTTATGGGCCAATGATATTAAAACAAATTAAATTGTTTCCGATACTTTTAATCGGAAAATTTAATTATTATGAGGCCTCCTATTTTATTCATTATATAATTATGTAATTCAATTTCAGTAAAAATAAATTTCATTTAACTCTTATTCTATTATATTATTTCAATTAGTTAATATTTTATTAAATTAAATATAGTTTGACTATTCACATATATTTATTCTAAATTGTTGCAATATAATTTAAATTCTTATTTTTATTCTTATCGCTTAAATTAAATCGCAAATCCATGTAAGTCGAATATTTTGTACCTCGCCAAATATTTTCAAACGCAAATCATTCGAATATTTTTATAATTAACAGATTAACTGAATTCTGGAGTCTCGCATTCCTCGAATTCTTGAATGAACACTCCCGAGGCTCGCCCCGCGGGATGCGGTTCATTCGACTTTCCGTAATTTAAAATATTTAATCGACATATCAAATAATGAAAGAATTGGATTCTGGAGTCTCGCATTCCTCGAATTCTCGAATAAACTCTCCTGAGGCCCGCCCCTCAAGACGCAGTTTATTTACCCTTTCATTCTTAAAAACATCAATCGAATCAAACATCTTTTAAAAGAAAACTTTATTTAAATCCCTTCTATCTCAAACAAGCTAGCGCTTCAGCCTCCTATTGCGAGCAGACAAGCCAACGCTTAGTAGTTAGAATGCGGTTTTAAATACTTGTTCATTAAAACAAACCAATCAACCTTAGTATGCACGAACTACGAAGCTCTGACTTTCCCATTGCACAAGGGAATACGTAGGCACACGGATCTTACTCCTTGCCGAGCACCCTAGGAACAAAATAACCCATTTCCCCTATTAACCTTATATTAGAATCTTTCGCATTTATTTTATTATTCGAAGAAAACAGAAAGCATAAGTCAGCATTAGATCGCAAGTTAAACTAAGAGGTTCCCGTTGAGTACAACGGACGTAAGGGGTGCTAATACCTTCCCCTTACGGAATCGACTCCCGAACCTAGAATCTGGTTTCAAAGACCTTGTTCTATCCATCCATTTTTTCAAAAGGTTTCTCGATATTTTCCTTTTCCTTAATTGGAATAAAATAAGTTCGGTGGCGACTCTGTTGTTTTAAGTTCATCCGCGGTAATCTTTTATCGCGAGGTCGTATTTTTCGAGGTGCGACAGATGGCGACTCTGCTGGGGAGAGTCAGAGAGTCAAGCCTAACTTAGTTTACTTTGCGATCAATGTTTATTTTGCTTACATGTTTTCTTCACGCTTTTTATTTATGCTTGTTTATTTGCTCTTCTTATTATGATCATTATCATACTTGCTTGTTGGATCCTGGGATGACATCTGAGTTTGCGAAAAGAAGAGGGAACACCTAGTTTAGAATTGGAAGTTATTAGTGTTAGTCTCCAAGGACTCGCTCCTTGCAAGCCTAGCATGAAAGCTCCCCCCAGAGAGTAGACCTATTCACAGATCTCGTCATAACACAGCTAGCCTGTTACATGACTTGATTCATGAAAGGGCTGTGACTCTGGGACCCACTTTTAGAACCAGTTTCAATGGTGGCAGTTGCGTAGTGTTAGTCTCTGAGGACCCGCTCCTCATACGGCTAACATGAGAACTCCACTCAAGGTAGATCTTATCGTTATTATCGTCATAATACAGCTAGCCTGTGGCAGGACATTAGTACGATCAGCGTCCGTGACCTTAAGTATCTTATCCATAACCGTAGAAACTATCCTGTGAGTGGTTTTACGGGTAAAGAACTTAGAACAATCCTATAAGAGCCTACCTGTTAAGGTTACTTTTATCAATAGATACCGGTTATTTACTCGTTACTATGGTTCACCTCAAAGCTGATTATACTCGTGATCCTGGATCTTGCATTGCATCCATGCGCATATTCATTTCATTTGCATTATCTGTTCATCTTGCATTTCATTCCAAAGCCGTAAACTCATTTCATGTTCCTCCATCTTCAGTAAATCAAGCTGGTTCCCCGACGCCCGTATCGTGCTAGACGACCGTATCCAACTAGAGCCAACACTAGAAGACTGATGGACGTGATTCAAGAAGAGCAAGCTGCTATGAGGGAAGAGATTGACTCGGTCAAAAGCAAGATTGACCAGATTTATGAGACTTTACAAGCTTTGGCCAGAATGGAAGAACGTCGTGAAGCTGCTGCTGCAATGAACAATGCTCAAGTGCAAGGATCTACCTCACGAGCAATGCCTTCAGTTCCCGTTCCAAATCCTTTGGTCTACGGTTTGCCTCCAGGCTTCACTCCTGCTGTTGAAGAGGTCACTTCCCAACCAGTACCTGTTTCTGGTGTTACTATTGGTGCTATTCCTCAAGCTCAACCTATTCCAACTCAAGTCCAGTTTCCTCAAACTGAAGAGAATCATCAAGTTGAGTATGAGATGCATACTGCTGTTCCAATCACCAATCCTCAGGCTGCTCAAGAGTCTGAAGCTATGAAGATGTGCCGCGAGTTAGCTGAAAAACTCCGAATCATGGAAGGACACAACTCAACTTCTCTGAGTGCCTCAGACATGTGCTTAGTTCCAGATGTTGTGATCCCTACTAAGTTCAAACTGCCGGAGTTTGAAAAATATAAAGGCCTCAGCTGTCCTGAGCTCCATTTGAGGATGTACTGCAGAAAAATGGCCGCTCATGCCAAAGACGATAAGCTCATGATCCATTGCTTCCAAGACAGTCTGTCTGGAGCGTCTCTAGAATGGTACATGCAGCTCGAACGCAATAATGTTCGTACTTGGCTTGAACTATCTGATGCATTCAAAAAGCAGTACAAGTACAACACTGACCTTGCTCCTAACCGTACTCAACTTCAGAGTATGTCTCAAAAGGAGAGCGAATCCTTTAAGGAGTACGCCCAACGCTGGAGGGAGTTAGCTGCCAGAGTTCATCCGCCATTGGTTGACCGTGAATTGATCGATATCTTCATGGATACCTTACAAGGGCAATACTACGAGAAGCTGATCAGCAGTGTATCTTCTGGATTTTCAGACATGGTGATGGTCGGAGAAAGAATTGAAGAAGGCTTGAAAAGTGGAAAGATTCAAGGAGGTTCCAGCAGCCAAAACAATGCCAAGAAACCTTTCAACGGATACAAGAAGGGCGATACAAATTCCATTTCTGCTGCAAGTGGGAATTTTCAACAGAGTGCACCTGCGCCAGTTCCCTACTACCAGTATCCTTATGTTGCTGCTGCACAATATGCTCCTATGCCATATCAGCCAGCTCCTCCAATGCCTTATCAGCAGGCCTTTCAAGCTTTATTTCCGCCTCAGATGGCTCATCAACCACGTCCACCTCCAATGGTTGCGAATGCGCAATATGCGCCCAATCCATACCAGCAACAGGCTTATCAACCACGGCCTGGTCAGCAACAACAACGCGCTCCTCAACAGCGTCCACCATATCAACAAAGAGAATATGACAGGCACATTGATCCCCTACCTATGACGTATACCGAAATCTTTAAGGGGCTAATGGCAAAAGGAACTCTTGTGTTGAAAGATATGCCACCTCAGACTGTTAATTCCCGGAACTATGATGCCAATGCTCGCTGTGAGTATCACAAAGGCGCTCCAGGTCACACCATCGAGAACTGCCATGCTTTCAAACACTTGATTCAGGACATGATCAACTCTAAGGACCTTACTCTCACTCCGAGAAATCCAAATGTCCAGAACGATCCAATGCCGTCACACGGTGCCAACAAGTGAAGACATCTGAAGGGGTTTGTTGAAGACCAAGCTGAGTAATCACCAACTTTGAAGCATTCAATCAAGAGAAGTTCAATTCCTCAAATCAAGGCAGCCTGTGCCATTTATTATTTCCGCATCCTTGTTGTTTTGTAATGTTTGTTTAAGTACTATTTGCTTTGAACATTGTTATCTTTACTTGGTTATGTTAATGTTATGGTTATGCATGTTTCGAATTAATTTATTCGCATTCGCTCATATTTATCATTTATCACAAAATCACAAAAATATTCCCTCACTTCACTTTAGCAAATATTTGAGGGAGGATGATGAAAACGAAATACCCATAACTGTTGCGGTATGCTTTCGGATAAAACCTCGTCAATGATGTACAGGCATTTGTTCAAATCCCTAAACACTGGAGATATAAGGAGTTAATCCCTAGTCAACCACTTTGAGCCTAGAAGTAGGAGTTTCTTTCGGATACAAACCCTTACATTTAACCCGGGGTAGGGTAATTGTTCAGTTAACCCGACTACACCTTCGAATCGTAAGATGAGACATCCCGTCAGAGGACCATCAGCAAATGAATTGGCAGTCATAACGTTCAACAAAATACAAAAAAAATAGAAAAGAAAAAACCACTAAGTTGAGTACCCGAAGGGAGACTTAGTCGACAAAAAAAAAAACAAATCAAAAGAGGAACTCAAATCCTCAGCAAAAACAAAACACATATCAGTGACCACCAAATCAAGAATTAAATGGTCACTAGTAAAATAAGATGACTGCCACTTTCAAGCAAACTTTAAAAGCTTCATCCTCACTCTTGCAACATCAAAACAAATGCAAAGTTAACTGAACGTAGGACTGGAGAACAATACGAAGAAGGGACGGGTACAAATCAAACTTTGAGCCTTACACCTTTGTTTCTCAAACCATTAACCAGACCACATTACAACCCTCAAAAGACCTAATTGAGGCATGGTTTATTCTGAAAGCACGCTACCAACAAGGTTGCGTAAATTGACTCCCATATATTTGCTAAATCTTCAATCTCGTTTGCACATTATTCTTGCTGCATTTTTTCACACACTTTCTAAATCAGCACCTCGTTTGGGCTAACGGTCCATTCGTCACATTTTCACAACATTCAAATAAATTGATTTTTTCAAAACTTACATGAACTTCACATTAACACTACCATTTGTGTATGAACAATTTAATTGCAATTCAGTGCTTGACATCAGTGCAATCCCAACAAGGGGCAATCAAAAGAGGAATTTGAATCAACATTTCTTCAACAGTCCAATCAGGGACAAATCATCTTCAACAGCCCAATCAGGGGCAATTCATTTCAATAGCCCAATCAGGGGCAAGTTACCTTCAAACAGCCCAATCAGGGGCAAATCACCTTCAAAGGCTCAATCAGGGGCAGGTCATGTAATGGTCATTGTCGAAGCTTCCCCATCAAATTTATTTCAAATACCCTACAGGCAGGGGCAAGCAAACAAGGAGTGAATCTTCCTCTCTCTTCTCCCCAGCCGAACAAGCAGTCCTTGCTAGACATTGACAATCGTTCAAAGCAAATCAGTCTTCATGTGTTAATTAAGTCGCTCCGCTCATCAGCAAGTGACCAAAACTGGGAGCTCTCAGATTCGTCTTTTGACCATACATCGTCGAAGATCGAGTGTCGGGAAATCAAGCCCTCCACCCACCCAAAGTCCAATCATTATTGGCAACTACCAAACCAAAAGTCCACCAAGCTGGCACCTTCCAATCACTCATATGCATCATTATGCATCATCAACATCATAAGCATCATTTACATCAGTCATTTGCAACATATGCATCATATGCATGCCTAAATAAATCGACTTTTTATTTTCCCCAATCTTTTCAATTTATATCTCAGTGCATAAACATTTGCATCGTATCTCCATCATTATGGAATACCATTTCAAAACGATCACACATACGTACATGATTCAGGATCCAGGATCAGCACAAGTTTCCGGTCCTTTCCCCAGCGGAGGATCATATCAATCAAAGATTCCAGGCATCCTCTTGGCGGATTCAATAGCCATGTTTAAATTTCAGTCCATTTGCCTTATCATCCTCTGGTTGATAAGTGAGTTTATTTTTCTGTCTTTCGCCTTATCACACTCTGTTGATGAGTGAGTTTATTTTCAGTTATCCGCCTTATCATTCTCTGTTGATAAGTGATTTTAATTTCAGTTATTTGCCTTATCATCCTCTGGTGATAAGTGAGTTTATTTTCAGTTATTCGCCTTATCATCCTCTAGTGATAAGTGATTTTATTTTCTGTCTGTTGCCTTATCATCCTCTGTTGATAAGTGAGTTTATTTTTTTTTTGTTTATTGCCTTATCATCCTCTGTTGATAAGTGAGTTTATTTTTCTGTTTATTGCCTTATCTTCCTCTGTTGATAAGTGAGTTTGTTTTCAGTTTATTGCCTTATCATCCTCTGTTGATAAGTGAGTTTATTTTTCTGTTCATTGCCTTATCTTCCTCTGTTGATAAGTGAGTTTGTTTTCAGTTTATTGCCTTATCATCCTCTGTTGATAAGTGAGTTTATTTTTCTGTTCATTGCCTTATCTTCCTCTGTTGATAAGTGAGTTTATTTTTCTGTCTATTGCCTTATCTTCCTCTGTTGATAAGTGAGTTTATTTTTCTGTTTATTGCCTTATCTTCCTCTGTTGATAAGTGAGTTTATTTTTCAGTTTGTTGCCTTATCTTCCTCTGTTGATAAGTGAGTTTATTTTTCTGTTTGTTGCCTTATCTTCCTCTGTTGATAAGTGAGTTTATTTTTCTGTTTGTTGCCTTATCTTCCTCTGTTGATAAGTGAGTTTATTTTTCTGTTTGTTGCCTTATCTTCCTCAGTTGATAAGTGAGTTTATTTTTCTGTTTGTTGCCTTATCTTCCTCTGTTGATAAGTGAGTTTATTTTTCTGTTTGTTGCCTTATCTTCCTCTGTTGATAAGTGAGTTTATTTTTCTGTTTATTGCCTTATCATCCTCGGTTGATAAGTGAGTTTATTTTTCTGTTTATTGCCTTATCATCCTCTGGTGATAAGTGATTTATTTTGTTAATTTGTTTTGCTGTGTCACCCATCTTTTTCAATTTATTTCATTTATTATTTTCGCAATTTCTTTCTTTGTCGGACAAATTTGGAGTCTGTTAATATCTAATTATCTTATACCTTGAAAGATTGAACGCGAGCCAGTTCATCTTACTCGGTCTAAGCCAATTCGATAGGGGCATCTGTCATACCCCAAATTTGTCCTACCTGCGCATTTTTATTTTTTACTGTCTAACCATTTTTAAGAAATCCCAAAATATGTACTACTTTATTTTCTTGTCTGATATTTCGAAAAAATCCAAAAATATGTCATTTATTTTCAAAACTAGGAAATCAATTTTCACTTTGTTAGTTCGAACTCACTAGCTCATTTACCGTTTTTTTATATATATATATATAAATAATTACCAAAAGTTAAAAATGCATTCATTATTTTCAAAAAAAATTAATTTCTCTTATCATTAGAATTCACTTTTTGTATTTAATTTTTATTTAAAAATATACATACAAAAAAAATCTCTTTCATTTTTATTAGAATCTTTCTAGTTTTCTATTATTATGACTCTATTATTATTATTATTATTATTATCACCTTTCCCCTATAATATCTCCATTTATCATCCATCCTAATTCCTTTCTATTACTTTTATTTGCCATTGCTATTATTATTATTATTATTATCATTACTATTGTTATTATTGTTTTGTAATTATATTGTCATATTATCCACAATGCACCCGTATTACAAATCCACTAAACACACATTATCATTTCTATTATTAGCATTATTATTATTACAAGTATATTATTCTGTTATTATTATTATTATTCTTCTCTTTATTATTATTATAATCATAGTTATTAATTACTATTTTTTCTTTTCTTTATCAAAAGTAACATTTTCACATTTTACAACTTTTCTGAATTAGTCCATTTGCAACTCCACTCACTAACAACCAACAATGCAAAGCGCACTATCCACACCTTTTTTTGTTGTACAAATCACAGCTCATAACCAATTTCAATTGCCAGCTCACAAAAATCCTGCAAAGATTTTATTGTCCATTTACATTGTTCTATATAACAGAAAAAGAAAAACCAAAAATTCTAAAAAAACCACCTCAATCTCTCTTATACTCAAACCACCAAACCAATTTCATTAACCATTATAACCAGCAGCTCACAAGTCTGATAAAGATCAACCACTCAAATCATCATCCTTCACTATGAAAACAGAACCAAAAAAAAAATATTATAAAAAAGGATGAAAGTCATGAAGCCGCAGACGTCAAACCGTGAGACTCCCCCTTCATGGCGCATCACCAAAAACACCCTCTCTTCATAAAACCGTAAACAACCCGCATCACCCTCCATTTTCCATCACAAAACACAGCGAAGACCACCACATGAAAACCGTAAAACCGCAGAACACAGTCCACAAACAAAATGCAGTGAGAAATGCCCAGAACTCACCGTCCACAAAAACGCGAAGCCGCCGGCAACTATAACATCAGCCGCTCAAATCCCAACCGCGGCCACCATCAGCAAGAGGCATCCGCGAGTTTCCTCAAAACCATCAACAATAAACAGAGGCGATTGAGAGAGAATGACGAACAAATCCGTGCAAGTTTGACAGATCAGAAACGAGACAAGAGCAACACCGTGAGAATCAAAGAGAGAGACTGAGAAGAACCAACCGCCGCCGATCCGAGACGAGGAGAGGAAGCCGAAGCCGATTGCGAGCAAGAACATCCAAACCAACCATCCGCCGTTGAGAAGCAGAACGCACAGAGAGAGACTCGTGGGTATTTGCTTTCCTTTCTTTTATTTTCGTTTCAAATTTCAAGCAAGAGGTTGGAGTTTGTGTTGTTAATTACTGATAACCATTGCTTTTTCTTTTTCTTTTCCTTTCCTTTTTTGTTAAAAATAATATAAAAGAAAATAATAAGTTTTGGGCTCAGCCCATAGTTCAAATGCACTTGCCTCTGTTTCTTTTTGTATGAATAAAAATAAAAAATGTTTTATCTTTCCTGCATATACTCAACCGATGCACTTCAGTTTTTTTTCTTTCATTAATTATCTTTTTTTTAGGTTTTGTTCCACATAGGTATTAAAACCTTATTATTTTGTATATAACAATCTTTATGTTTTTGTATTAGAATGTTATTATTTTTATATATATCAATCTCTATGTAGTTGCCTCATTTAAACTTTATTTTCGTATATACATGTATATGTATTTATATGTTTCTTTATTAAGAACCGTTTCTTTTTTAGGGTAATTGATACATTTTCTTTCTCTTTATTCTTTTTCTTTGCAATTAATTTATTCTTTATTTGTTTGTTTAAAAAGAAGAAAGATATACGTTTTAAGTTGGACTCCATGATCTGTTTACATTCAGTTTGCTATATCCTTGATTCATTTATTTATTAAAAAAAGAGGAGAGGTACAGCTTTTTATTGTTTTTGTTACTGAGATAAGAACAATTTATTCTTTTAGTGTGTCTATTATTTTTTTAGAAGCTGATGCATTTTTTATTATTATTATTATTATTATATTATGTTTAAAACTTGTCTTGATAAAACCCTTCATGATGCCACTTATGTTTTGTAAATATGTTACTTATTTTCTATTATCCTTGTATTGTTTAAACATAAGACTCTTTTTATTTTATTTTTATTTGATTTTACGTTTTCATCTATTTGGTTTAGGTTCCATAGTCCATATAGCTAGTTTTTTTTCGTTACTAATACATTCAATGGATACCACACAAACAGACACTACACCTCACTTCTTATCTTATTTTTAATTATTTATTATTAGTCTTATTTTATTTTGTTAGTTTATATTCTATATTTTATTTTTTAAAAATATTACATGGATTTTTAAATTATCTTAGTTGGGTCCATACATCCCCACTGATACACATTCAATTCCCTATCCTTCAAGTTTTAGGCATAAATTTCTTTTTTTTTCTTCTTCAAAATGTTATGTTGATTTACTGTTGTTGGGCTTTAAGCCCATTTGAATTTGCTCTACACAGACCCGGCAATATTACCCCTCTGTTTTGTAATTTCTTCATTAATTTAATAATATTAGAGTTTAGTTTATATGTTATAATTCATTGCTTTAATATAATTGGTTAGTTTTTATCTTTTATTTAGAAAAGTTGACTTAAAAATATATATTTGTTAGCAATTTCTTGATTTTGATTTTACTTATGGGCCAATGATATTAAAACAAATTAAATTGTTTCCGATACTTTTAATCGGAAAATTTAATTATTATGAGGCCTCCTATTTTATTCATTATATAATTATGTAATTCAATTTCAGTAAAAATAAATTTCATTTAACTCTTATTCTATTATATTATTTCAATTAGTTAATATTTTATTAAATTAAATATAGTTTGACTATTCACATATATTTATTCTAAATTGTTGCAATATAATTTAAATTCTTATTTTTATTCTTATCGCTTAAATTAAATCGCAAATCCATGTAAGTCGAATATTTTGTACCTCGCCAAATATTTTCAAACGCAAATCATTCGAATATTTTTATAATTAACAGATTAACTGAATTCTGGAGTCTCGCATTCCTCGAATTCTTGAATGAACACTCCCGAGGCTCGCCCCGCGGGATGCGGTTCATTCGACTTTCCGTAATTTAAAATATTTAATCGACATATCAAATAATGAAAGAATTGGATTCTGGAGTCTCGCATTCCTCGAATTCTCGAATAAACTCTCCTGAGGCCCGCCCCTCAAGACGCAGTTTATTTACCCTTTCATTCTTAAAAACATCAATCGAATCAAACATCTTTTAAAAGAAAACTTTATTTAAATCCCTTCTATCTCAAACAAGCTAGCGCTTCAGCCTCCTATTGCGAGCAGACAAGCCAACGCTTAGTAGTTAGAATGCGGTTTTAAATACTTGTTCATTAAAACAAACCAATCAACCTTAGTATGCACGAACTACGAAGCTCTGACTTTCCCATTGCACAAGGGAATACGTAGGCACACGGATCTTACTCCTTGCCGAGTACCCTAGGAACAAAATAACCCATTTCCCCTATTAACCTTATATTAGAATCTTTCGCATTTATTTTATTATTCGAAGAAAACAGAAAGCATAAGTCAGCATTAGATCGCAAGTTAAACTAAGAGGTTCCCGTTGAGTACAACGGACGTAAGGGGTGCTAATACCTTCCCCTTACGGAATCGACTCCCGAACCTAGAATCTGGTTTCAAAGACCTTGTTCTATCCATCCATTTTTTCAAAAGGTTTCTCGATATTTTCCTTTTCCTTAATTGGAATAAAATAAGTTCGGTGGCGACTCTGTTGTTTTAAGTTCATCCGCGGTAATCTTTTATCGCGAGGTCGTATTTTTCGAGGTGCGACACTGTGTTTTTCGTATAAATTGTTGTTGCGTTTTCGTATGAATCTAATATGTATGTTATATTGTTCTGGTTGTATTGGTGTTCTGAAAGTTGTTCATGTTGTGGCAATCGTTGATGTATCTATGTTGTAGTTGTTGGACTGATTTATGATGTAGGAAATCATATAGAGAAAGAAGTTAGGGTTCGTAAAATATGTTGTTGTAAAAACTAGTAGATGAATAGATACATAGGATTTAGAGTATAAAATCGATGTGGAAACCCAAATAGGCTTAAATGGAATGATGAAGTTGTATGATTCACAGCAGAAGACATATTTGTGTGCTCTCTGGTGTTTTGTGTAATAGATCTGGCAGTACAAGTAACAAGGTAGGGCATTACGTGTAACACATCCCCATTACACATGTACTATGCGTAACAGGTAAGGCATTATGCGTAAGAGGTTGCGTAGAGTAGGCATTACGCGTATGGGCATAGTGGGTGCAGAAAAATGCAATTTTTGGAGATTCGTCGTGTTTTCGCATTTGTTTCGAGTCGAGCTGATCTTAGACTTTAATTAGAGATAAAATAAGTTGTTTTTGTAAATTGGAGGATTTAAAATAAATAATTTGGGAATCTAAATGATTAAGCCGTATTCAGTCGTATTTCATGTTGAAGTTGTATTAAGTTGTTATAAGTCGTGTTGTCCCGATCTTGGGGGAAATTATTAAGTTGCAGGTCTTATGACCAATGTTGATTCATGTTGTTGAGTTGTTAATTTGATGATTGTGTTTTTTGTTGTTGTATGCCATTCATAGTTGCATACATTTGCATATTTTCAAGTCGGGGTGAATGCTCGATTCAAGTTGGCCTGGATTGGCAAATAAGTTGTTGATGCCTCGATAAAATGGCAAGATTTCAAGTTGGGAGTTTAATCCAAATGGTACCACATGCATATATAAGTTGAGTCGCATTTCAGTCGCATTTTATCTATGTTGTATTGATTTTTTGTTGCAAGTTGTATGTTGACATTGCTAGTTGCGTGAAGTGGTGTGATTGTATGATTTCTTGCTTATATATTGATTATCATACTCCTGTTTATGTTATTTGTTGCACCCCAAAATTTCCCCTCACATATTTGAGACAAATTAATTCAAAAGGTCTCCTCACACTCATGGGAATCTCAAAAGTTCAAGGCAACTCAAAGAATGATCACACATACACTCCTCTTAAACAAGGGTCCTCCAATTAGGGTTTTGCTTCCTTCAAAGGGAATAGGATTTACAAGGCCTCAAATGGGTGTCATAGTGTCTTATATGATTCAAAGAGTCCTCATACCAAGTTTCAACTCTTACTTCACAAGTTTGCTCAGTCAGATGCTCAAATAGTCAACAGTCAGTTGTATTGGATAAAAAGTCAATTGTGGTAAACATAAAGTCAAACTTCAAGGTTTTTGGTCATCATCAAGATTTTGAAGTAAGATTCATCATTTGATCAAGGGTTGTTCATAATTCATCAAAAGTCAAAAGTTACTAAATTAGGGTTTTCTTAAGGAGGAGTCAACTAAACTTTGACCAACCATAACTTTCACATGCTCTATTCGAAATTTCCAATCCAAAGCAAATTTTGAAGAAAATTCAGTTCTCTACAACTTTTTGTCTCTAAGGCCAAGGCAAAAAATTCTTCATTTGAGAGATATGGGCCAAGACATTATAGGTCATTTTGAAAGTCAACAAAAAAACACATTTTTCCCAAAAATGTTTACAAAATGAAAAAAGGCTTCAAATGAACATTTTTCTACATAAAAGTTGTAGAGGACATAATGAGATTTCCAAAAAGTCCTAGTTTGCCTTAATATGATGATAATCGAGCAAGTTATGGATTGCACAAGTTGGACGATTTTGAGAAAATGCATGAAATGTCAAATGAATTATTTTGGATCTTTGGACTATATGACCCATATTTTTGAGGTTTATACACGTCCATGACTCCATCAAAGACCCCTAAGCCCATCCATGTTTTTTTATGACTTTTATTTATTATATTTTTTTATTTTTATTCATTAAAATTGAAAATAAATTAAATAAAAACACAAATAATAATAAAGAATGACGCATGGGCTATCTAGAAGATCCAATTTATATTCTTGGAAGGAATCCTATCATTCATTCAAGAATCTCCATGAATTGAAGAGTGAATATTATCAAAATAGAAGGTTTTGTACATCACTTGATTATGAGATCCTTTCCATTAATCAAAGCCCAAACTTTGACCTAATTCCATCCTCCTATATATACTTACATCATTCTCATGCTGGAGAACAAGAATCCTTGCCTCCACAAACCCTAAAATATTTTCAAATTTCATTCAAAAACGATTGATCTATAAGAACTTTGCAGCAAGTTTCAACCTTCTTTTCACGTTCATTCCTTCCTAAAATCATCCCAGGAGACCATTCATATTGTTCTTGAAGGTTGGAACAACCTGAAACACATGTTACGCGCCATGGTCGTTCCTTAACTTTTTGATCTTTGAAATCTTCATTACACTGCATTTACATCAATTTTATTCATATAATTATGTTCATTATCATATATATACATGTCTGAATCAGTTGTTTGTGAACCATAATGTAGGAATTGAAATATGCCATTGTTAGGGCACCACGAGTTGCAAGCTTCGAATCTCATATTTGAGTTCCTCGACCTCGATTTAGGGGAGTAAGGTGGTTTTTACTATTTAAAAGTTGTTGTTTTGCAGGTTGAGATCCCCAGCGCCCCCTTTGTTGTTCTTTTTTTCTTTGCTTTGCTTTGTTTCTTTTTTTTTTTTTCCTTTTTATTATTAAACTTTCTTTTTTATAATAAATTGATAATTATATAACAAATAAAAAAAAAGTTTTTTTAAACCAACCAAAAAGTCAGAAAATACTTCATTAGAACCTTTTTTTTTAAAACACCAAGATAATAGATTCATGATATTTTTTTTAATTTAATAAATATTTGATTATTGTCTCATTAATTAGATGGTAGTTCAAAAAAATGAAAAAAAAAATCTTTTTTAATTAATTTCTAAAAAAAACTAAAAATATTTTCTTTTGAATATATCTTTTTTTTATTAAATTAAAATTAGCAAAAAAATTAATGTAACTTATCTTTAAAAGACAAATAATTATTTTCTTTCATAATTTATTTATTAGTATTAATCTCTCTTTTAATCATGTAAACTTTTTTTTTCTTTCTCATCCCAAAGACTCAATATTTTTTCGATCTTTTCGTTTCGATTATTTTACGATTTTCTAGAAAAATGTATAGGTGTAAAAAAAACTTGTAATTTATTCTTTCCACAATTTCTTTTTACTTATATAACTACCTATGGAATGTAATAATCTAATTAGGATTTTCCCCAAGGCCTTGTAATAGTTTAGGGTTTTATTTTCTGCATTTTTACTTTCCGCACCTATAAATTGCTTAGATGTATGACTAATAGGTTGTATGATAAGACTAAAAACAACTTAGAAAACTTTAAATCCAAGATAAAATAACTGAAAATGACACACCTTGTACACTTGCACCTTTAGGGCAGCCTTTCTTATTGTCTTAGGAATAATGGTCATGTCCCTCGAACGTAAGGGTATCTTAGCAAAAGACGCTTACAAACAAATAATCATAGTTGCCTACAAAAAAGATCATAGTACCTCGATGACCCTTCGAGTTGCTTATGAAAAGATGATCTTGTCCCTCGATGACCCTACGGAAAAAAGATCATAGTCCCTCGATGACCCTTCGAGTTGCCTATGAAAAGATGATATCGTCCCTCGATGACCCTACGGAAAAATGATGATAGTCCTTTCGAATTGCTAAGGTATCCTTACATGTTGCCTTCTATGACCATTCGATGACCCTACGCATGTCCCTTACATCCAAAGATAATACTATTTACTAACTAATAGTAAGGACAATCCTATCTCTAAGGAAAGAAAAATAACATGAATGACCTTGAGTAGGCAGGAAACCCTGAACTGCTTACTCACAATTTCAAAGAAAAATTACTCTTTGCACCTCACACTTTCTAAAAAAACAACTTTGTATACATTCATACGAGAATCATTACAAATGCAGGCTTTTTCTAAACACGCCCCCACTATTTTTTGAAACAAAAAACAAAGTGAGCTAAGCAATTAAGAGCTCATGGATAACCATGGATACAAAGGGTGTTAACACCTTCCCTTTGTATAACCTACCCCCCGAACTCAAAAATCTAAACCAAGGACTTTCCTGTTCTTTTCCACCTTTCCTAATTGGATAAAAGAATAGTTGGTGGTGACGTTTGTTATCCGCAACATTATTTTTGTGAAAACAAAAACGACAAAGTCAGTTCTCTCACCGTATTACAAAATTGGAGACTCTGCTGTGGAGTTCTATTTAAAGAGGGGTTACCTTAGAGTGCTAGTTCACTTTATAATTTGTTTGACTTAAATGCTTTAATTTTAAGGGTTTTTGTCTTGGAGCTACAGTGAGAAAGATCCTACACCCGGATCTAGTGATACCTTAGGTAAGTGACAATAGATCATGGACACTGCTTGGCATGTACCAAACCGGTTGAAATGATGGTCATAATCTTTTAGAACCCTAATTAACTCATCTTTGACCATTAGAAAGTAGCGAGATAACTGGCTTTGGATTTAGACCGAAGACTGGTTGATACTCGAAGCTACACTCATTGAGATTTGACTTTAAGGATGTTTTGGTCGGCCACTTGAGTGTCGCACCAAAATAAAGCCTTCGAGAAAGATCCGTGATATTGAGATCCCTAGAACCCGATTACTATTCTAGGACAGGATGAACCAATTAAACCTCAGTGGGGGAGGGTACTTACCTATGGATTTCATGCAATCCATTAAACATGAGACTCTTGTGTGCCTTGTTTTTGTTTGCCACTTGCTTGTTTTGAATATGACATCATAACATCTTAACATCATATCATTCACCAACCATTTCAAGGACCTAAGGATTTATCTTTGTTCTTTGTCGTAGGTCATGGCAACCAAAGATTTCATTCGTGTCAACTTTGTAAAGGTTCCTGTCCAACTCAAAGAATTGGACTCAATGATTCCTGAGAATTCTGAATTTGCCAAAAGGCATGGTTATCTACCCAGATTGGTTACCTCAGGTTTTGAAGAAGACATGATGAGAGTCCTGTTCCAATTCTTTGATCCTAAGCATCACTGTTTCACTTTCCCAGATTATCAGTTGGTACCTACACTGGAGGAATTTTCTAAGATACTTGATCTACCCGTCCTTGATGAGCTACCCTTCACAGGTTTAGAGAATGCACCAAAACCTGAAATTATTGCAGTAGCCTTACATATGAAGATGTCAGATATTGTGTCTAATTGGGTAACAAAGAGTGGAGTCAAAGGTCTTCTTGCTAAGTTCTTGATTGAGAAAGCTCGTTTGTTCCTTCATGCAATGAGTTACTATGCTTTTAAGGATGTCTTGGCTCTATTGATATATGGTTTGGTGATATTTCCTAATCCAAATAAATTCATAGATGTGCATGAACTCAATATATTTTTGTCTCGCAACCCAGTACCTATTTTGTTGGGAGATATATTGCACTCACTTCATACTCGCACTACTAAAAAAGGAGGGACTCTCATGTGTTGCATGCCTCTACTATTCAGGTGGTTCAATACTCATCTTCCCAGATTAATATTGAAGAATCAGCAAAGGATGCCATGGTCTCAAAGGATAATATCACTCTCTCATACAAACATTTACTGGTGTGCCCGATCTCAGGATGACTTTATTATTATTGATCATTGTTGGGAATTCCCCAATGTGCCATTCCTTGGCATTATGGGAGGCATCACTTACAGTCCTTCATTAACTTTGCACCAGTTTGGTTTCACTCGAACAAAAGATCCTCATTGTCGCTCCCGGGATTTTCATCCTAGTACAAACGTGAAAGTAACGCGGAAAAGGTAGAGTCGCCAGCTAGGCATTTTTATCCCGAATGAATGGGAAAGGTAATGCTGCACAAATCGAAGAGAAAAGGAAAGGAAAGGTCCTGCGAACCAAAGAACTGGGTTCGGGAGTCAGTTACGACCTGGGAAGGTATTAGCACCCCTGACCGTCTGTCGTACCGCATGGGATCCACGCTTGTTCGTCTATTTTAAAGGGTGAGAAATAAGATGCTACTGAATAAAAGAACTGCTAACTTTAACTGGAATGAGAAAGGGAATTGGAAAAAAAGAACGAGAATGTGCGGGAAAAATGTAGGGAAAATAAATAATGTGCTTGAATGGGCCCTACCTCACTGCATACGTATCTCATGGGAAATGAGAATCAGAGTCGACGTAATTCGCCGAACTAAGGCTAAGATTTGTTTGTGTTTTTTAGGATGACATTGTCATAGCTCTAACTCAGGTGTTTCCGGCTCGCTGAATCGAGGGTGTTACCGTCTTGTTGTCGAACTGTCGAAACAAGTCATAATCGTCTATAAAGAATGGGAGATGAGAAGAGAAGACGTGGTGTCTTTGTTTATTGTCTTTTAGAAGAAGTGTTTTGATTTTGGTGTTTATCATTTGTACAACACTAAAGACTATGTTATAGGAGTGAATACTTTCCAAGGTCGCCCCCAATAGAACGTTTGTAAAGCATTCTAAAAGAGTGGAAGAGACCTCCACTAATCATTTCCTATATGGCTTAAGGCTCGTGGCGTATTATACACACTTTCATTATTAAATGTTTTTTATTTTTCTTTAAAGATGAGAAGTGAGACTCAAGTTGCAAAATGAAAATTCTACGGGAACTAGACTTACCCTAAGTAATTATGTTCAAATGGGAGTCCTATGGTTAGTGAAGCTTGAAAGGGGAAAGCCTACCTAATCGGATACTAAACCTGAAATGGGAGTATTAAAAATGAAATAATGAACGTGGTCCTCCTATGTCATGGTGGGTAAGAACGTATGATAAGTCGCAAAAGGAATGTAATGATGGATTTGGTGGGTCGATTGAGCGGTGCTGAGACACGCGACTTATGGTTAGTGACATACAAGATTGTGCTTTGGTTTATTGGAGTGAAACGAAGGTGTAATCGAGGGAGGTCCTAAAAGCATATGAAATTTATTTATTTTTTGAAATTATTCTACGTTGGATCGAATATTCCTTTTCTTCCTTTTTTGAACTTTTGATTTTCTAAAGCTTCATTTTATCTTCCCTAATTATGAGTATCATATAAGTATAAAAAGTATTCTAAACTATTACATCATGAAAGCATAAGAACCATAAAAAACAATCAAAACATAACGGGAAAACAATCCAAATCCGTGAGCATAGTCCTCGAATAATACCTTGCACAACCAAAAAATTGTTAGTAAGTGAATTTAATATGAGTATGCAAGAATATGAACAAATGAATTAATTTATAAAATTACAAAAAACATTAAAAAGCATATAAAGCAAAAAATCGAAATTAATGTGAAAAAGTCGACACTCGAGAATTAAATTTTGTCAAAAATTTATTTACATGCTAAACTATTATTTTTTAATTTTCTGGAATTATTTTATCAGGAGAAACTATTTTTAAAAATTAATTTTTGAAAAGAAATTAAAATGAAAATTAAAAGAAAATAAAAGAAACAGGGGGGTGCGGACTAGTAATCTTTTAGTTAAAACAACAATGGGCCAGGAAATCATGAGGCGCGAAAAGCAGGACGGGTTAGGCCCACACGCCACCCAGCCTGAAGGTCTATATGACGCACTGTAGTAAAAACAACAGTTAACTAAAAAGAGACCGCATGATTCATGATGATGATATTGATGATGAAATGAAGGGTTGTGATACGGGAACGCATTGTAACTACTGTAGGGTGGCACATACGGGATCATATTCTGATGGTCCTACCAGACGGTGACAAGTGTCACCGCCGGAGTGGACCACCCACAAAATATCTTCCATCCATATCTCTTAATTTGAAAATTTACGGTGGAGAAAAATGGGGCTTTATGAGTTTTATTTTTTCAACATAAATTAAAACAAAAAATCACAAGAATCAGATTCACTCTCATCTATCTCTCAAAACACGTTTCTTCCTTCTCCCTCCCAATGTTCATGTATTTCTTCTTCTTCAAAAACACATTAACCCTAGCCTCCGCGGCGACTTCTGGTGAACCACCACCATAACCCTAAACCTAAACACTAACCCCCATTCATTTTTCATGCTCTTCCCGAATCCAGAACTTGTTTCTTCTAATTCCTCTCCAAACTCTCAAATCGAAGCCGTACAGAAACAAAAGAGGAATTATTCGAAGCAAGCGATACTTACGTTATTATTGTTCTTGATGCAAGCGCAGATGATTGAGGAAGCGTGCGAAAAAATTGACAGAAACTTTGAATGCTTGATGGTACAATCTCTTTGTCTCTTTCAAATTTTTGACCTCTCTGTGTCCTACGACCTCTTTTAATTTCGATTCCATGTGTATCTTGTTGCTGAGTTGCGCGAGGTTGACGTTCTTGCTGCATTTCTGTTGTTTGGATTTTGAAGGTTGCTGAATTTGTTGCAGGTTCTCGTGTTGATTGATGAAAGTTCAGAGTTATGGTGGTGAAGGCTGACACGAATCTTTGCGGAAGATTGAAGGTGGATATTAAGTTGATGAAGATGTATGAAGAAGAAGCTGAATTGAGATGATGAAGGTTGTTGGAGAAGAAGAAGGTTGATGAGTTAAAGATGATTGAAAGGTTGAAGGTGTGGAGTGAAGAATGAGAGAGATGAAGAATGGAGAGGTTTGGGATGAATGAATGAGTGAGAGATTGAAGAAGTTGCAGAATAAGATTAAGAGAGAGAAAATCGTTTCTGCAAAACCAGAAAATGGAAGAATGAAGGAGAGAGCATGAAGATGAAGATGAGTTTCATCTTTATAGGTGATCAATGGTGAGGGTTAAATGGAGATTTCCATATGAATTCAGTTAGGATTATGTTAGAAGCTTTTAGGATTTGTAGCTGGAATTTTGGCTCTGATTTGTGTATTGAATCTTTGATTTGTTACTGATTATTGAAGCTCCTCCTCCTTAATGAACTTTTGTTATAATTTCTGAATTGATATCAGCTTTCTTAACTGAATTCGTTATGAGCCTGTTATTGATTGATGAAAAGAGAGTTTCGGTTCCGTTAAAGAAAAAAATCTGATTGAAATTGAGAGAGGGCCTCTGTTATATTTTATGTTGATATTTTGTTTCTATTATGAAATTTTTCTGGTGTTGGTATGCTACTTGAGGCATTTCTGTCCATATTTTTGTTTCCTAGCCTCGAACTCACCCTTAATCTTATCCAATTACTTGTGTTTGTATTTTAGCCTTTTTGTAATGGCTATTATATTTTGTAATGGATTTTATTAAATGGTTTACAAAGATGGACTCTCAAGGATTAAAAATATGATTAATGACAAAGATGAGAATTTTAATGGATTTTTGGGCTTGGATCTTGGGAAATGGATCTTAAAAAGAAATGGAATTAAAATGAGATAATGAAGTTGAATGAGAGAAAGAAAGAAAATATGGATCATGATTTATGGTTAAAAAATGAAACTAGAAAAATGGATATGGTTTAGAAATAAACGTAAAGAAAAACGGGAACGAAAAGAATTAGTTTAATGGATAATTTAACAAAATGGTTAGAAATGAATATGGAACTTGATATTTTTGTGAAACAGACCAATTACCACCAACGTGCACATAACCACGAAAACTCGATTCATCAATTCACTCAACTCAAAACCAATCTTGTATCATTTCCACTGAAACCACTTAATTAGAGGGAATACCACTACCACTGAAAAAATCACAAGTGAAACAACGATCATTTGGATAAATCATTCTCTGAGCGTCTGATCACTTCAAATTGTCTGAAACAAACATGAGCCACAACTTGATAACCAGATAACTTTCAACCCCCGACAACCTGATTTTTGGATACTGTAACACGGTGGGAGAACTGACTTTAGTTATGTTGCGGATAGCAAGAGTCGCCACCGACTTTTATTTTATCCAAAGGAAAGGCATAAAAGAACAGGAAAGACCTTTTAAAAGATTTTTGGGTCCGGGGGGTAGGTTATGTAAAGGGAAGGTGTTAGCACCCTTTACATCCATGGTTATCCATGGGCTCTTAGTTACTTAGCTCACTTTAAAATGTTTTGGAAAATGTGAAGTGTGAATAGAAATTTTCTTAAGAGTTTTATAATGATCCATGTACGGATGCGTAAAAAACCTTTGTTTTGAAAATTGTTTGAAATGTGTGAAGTATTTGAAATGTTTTTGAAAAGTGAGCAAGTAACTATGAGGAACCTACCCTAAGTTTAAGTCTTTTCTGTTCTTGAATCCCTTAAATGGTAAGACTATCCCTATTATTAAGGAATAGGTAGTCATTACCTTGGATGTAAGGGACAGGTGAAGGGTCATCTGTTTATGTAGGCAACTGTGGAGTGTATAAGCAATTTTGGAGGGACTATCATCTTTATTCGAAAGGGACAAGATCATTACGAAGGCAACATTCGAAAGGGACTTGATCTTTTATTTGTTAAGGGACTAGATGACTTTATTTTGAGGGATTTTTGCTTTATACACCCTACTTGACCTTTTTGATTAGGCAACATGAGAGGTATCCTTAAGGAAGTGAGATGGCGATCCAAGATCGACTTACGTGTGTGAGTGTTCAATTTAACATTTATCTTTAAATTTAAATGATCTAAATTAATTTTAAATATACAAACATGTTTATACTCCCTATTTACTAACCATAGCATAAAATAAATAATAATCATTATAAATAAAATATTACATCCAGTAACAATTACATAATAATTAAGCAAAATTAAATATAATAAGCAAAATAAATAAATAATTATAATTGGGTTAGTGAAAAAAAATAATACTAAATTAAATGGGGTTAGTAACAAATAAATATCACAAGAATATAATTAATAATAATAATGAAATAAGCAAAAATATTATAATAATTAAAAATTCAATTTTATAAACAATTATCATTTAATACTAAAATATAAACAATTATACTAATTATTATAAAGTTTTAAATCATATGTAAATTATAAAATTAAATTAATTATGAGCATAATATGAAAATAGAATTATAATTATTAAATTAGCAATTTTTAACTATTTTTAACCATATATTAACAATTATTTATACACAATAAAAAAAATAAACAATTTAAAGAATATTTACATATTATGAAAATAAATTAAGAATTTTAATTTTTTAAGCAAGATTTAAATTATAAATGAATTGTAGAATATATACATATTAATATAAATATTAGGGGTTGATTATTAAAACATTTAGATTTATTTATTACTAAAAAATATAAACAAAAAATTATAAATAAACAAATAAATTAGGTTTTAAGAAAAATATTTTAGGGTTTATATTGATTTATAAAATATATATTAGAATTTATTAAATTAAGATTATAGTTTTAATTAATTAATATTTAAAATAAGCAAAACAAATAATAGAAAGAAAAAGAAAAAGAGAACTTACCTTGGCTGGGAATTGAACCCAGCCCCTCTGCTTTACACTCAGCCAACAACATCAACCACTGGGCCAGCGTGCACTTGGTGATAAGAAAAAGGGTCCAATTGGTTTTGTTCTTTATTCCTGTAAATATCATAAAAAAAAAACACAAAAGGCCTGGGGGGAATCGAACCCAGGACCTTCAAACATCACACAAACACATTAACCATTCCAGCTGGGAGAGCGCGCCTGTCCATATGATGACTACAATACATAATATATGAAGTTTCATTGTTAAACTGAAAAATAAGAAAAAATTGTTGAGGCCAGGATTCGATCCCTGGACCTAAGCCTTATGCGCGTATCCTCTAGCCAACTGAGCCAGCCACCAATTGTGAAACAAAACAGCAACTAATTCATAAAATAATATGCATAATATTTGAATTCCAGAATACGCGCGCATGGCATCATCTTCTTCCTCCAGCCCTAGGATATTTGCTGCGAATTTATCTACCAATGTTCCTGCGAATTCCAAACTTGCAGCAAGACCTGTGAATCTTATACACCACAAAAACTGTAAAATTTCACCAAATTAATTGTTCAAACATGATGCAAAGACAAATTGGCATTGATCTGTGTTTTTAGAATGGATTTATATTAGCTTGAGAGTGAAACCCTAATGGAGGCCGTAAACCCTAGCCATAGTGAAATTCGTCTCAGTTCATGAAACTCAAATTAAACTATCCAGAATTCATCACAAGCTTCAAACAATCACAAATCAACAAACAAAATTAATTTATAATGGCTAAATAATCGAAATCGAAAAATTTAAATTCAAGAACAAGAGAGATTCAGATTTCTTAATGTATCATGCTATGATGCAATGTAGTGATTGGTTTCGATTCAAGGATGCTTAGTGAACATTCTTATGTCTTCAAAATACCTTGAAACCTCTTGAATGGATGAAACCAAAAATTGGTTTTTTGGATGATTTTTGAAATTTGAAACTTACACTTTGAGGCTGAAAATCGTGTGCCATGAGTAGGGTTCTCTTATGTACTTATAGTGTGATGATTCTAGGTTAAAACAATTGATCATTATGTGAAAAATTTGATTAGAAAAGATTCAAAAAGATTAGGCTTTAAAATTCAAATATTCTTGTATGAACACCTTCTATTTCAAGTCAATCACCATGATTCTCTTACCACTTTAATCCAAATCACTTTTATGAATTTCTAGAAACTCAATCTCTTTTAAATATTTGACTTTTATATTTTATTTTAATTTAAAATGATTTTAAATGAATTAAATCAAAATAAATAAAATAAAATGATAAAAAAATCTGATTTTTATAGACTTGGGTCGTGCATGAGGTCTTGGTGTGGATTGGGTCATCATATGGCAAGCCCATTTAAAAAAAATTAGTTTTAAACCTCCATTTTCTTCATAAACCAACCAAAAATTTCCCAACTTTGCAAGGGCACACATCCTTCAATTTTAATGCTATGAGGGTGTTCTTGGACATTTTGGAAAGCTTGAAGAGTCCTCTAACCAACCCCACTGGTTTCATGTCCATATCATTTACCATGCTCAAGTTATTCCCTTTTGAAGTTGTTGACTTTTTGTTGACTTTCAAAAGGACCTATAATGTCTTAGCTCATACCTTCCAAATGAAGCATTTTTGGGCTTGGCTTGTGAGACCCAAAGTTGTAGAGAATTCAATTTACTTTAAAATGAGCTTTGGATGGAAAATTGGTGATGAAGCATGTGAAAGTTATGGCTGGTCAAAGTTCAGTTGACTTTTACTGAGGAAACCCTAATTTAGAAACCCCTGATTCTTGATGATCTGAAACCTCCTTGATGAATCATGATCAACCCTTGATCAAATGATGAATTTTACTTCATATACTTGATGTTGGCAAAAAATCATGCAGTTTGACTTTGGTTTGACCACAATTGACCTTAGTTTGACTTTTTAACTGCTTTGACTGACTTTGACTTATCTGATCATCTGACTGAGCAAACCTTTGAGAAAAGTCTTGAAACTTTTCATGGGGATTCTTAGACACATATAAGATGTTATGAATCTCACTTGAAGTCTTGGAAGTCCATTTAGCCTGATTAAAGTTAAAACCCTAGTTTTGGATGCACTGCTTAGGAGGATGCATTGTCTGAGGGAATTGTCAAATCTTCTAACCAATTGTGAACTTTGTGAACCTTGTGAACCTCATAAAATGTCTTGTGAACCTCATGGGAGGTATTGTGAGCCTTGTGAACCTTGTGAACCTCATAAAGTGTCTTGTAAGCTTCATGAACCTCATGAAAGGTCTTGTAAGTATTGTGAACCTTGTGAACCTCATAAAGTGTCTTGTAGACTTCATGAACTTCATGAAAAGGTCTTGTAAGTATTATGAATCTTGTGAACCTTGTGAACCTTCTTAGCACACAAAGTCTTGTATTGTGAGGGCAAATTTTGGGGTGCAACAGATACACGTTATTTGAGGAATAAATCAATGGCACATGTAACTTGCAGTTGAAGCGATTCCCTAATAGTTTGACCAAGATTAGGTCGAACATACATCTAAATCGTACCATCGCATTTGAAGTGAAACCACTGGCATGCTCTATGTCATGCTTCATTTTTCTATGCCAATGAATGCAATGTTATATATGGAAATGCAATGCCATATGCTATGAAAAATGAGAGGGAAAATTTTAGGGTGTTACAGTTTCCCCTATTCAATCACTGTAGACCTGAATGTATGATAGCAGTTGCTTTCAGACATTTGAGATATGCAGGGATTGAATACCAGAAACAACCAGAAAATTTGCCCTATGTGGAAGAAGAACAGGGAAATGAACCCAACCATATGAACTATGCTCGAATATAATTTTGATGGGAATAATAGTAAACGAGGAATGCCTTTTGAGTGACCAGAAGACTACTGACTTGCCACGCTGTGGGTAAACTTTCGATAGGTTGCAACATTGCCTTAATGATATCTTTCGGATGGAGTCAGACGACTATTGAGTTGCCACACTGCGGGTGGACTTTCGCCAATCTACGGTTGGACTTCGGATACTTTTCCACCATGAGGATGGACTTTCTCCAATTTGCGGTTGGACTTCCAGATACTTTGCCACCATGAGGACGGACTTTCACCAATCTGTGGTTGGACTTAAAGATACTTTGCCACCCTGAGGACGGACTTTCGCCAATCTACGGTTGGAATTCAGGATTCTTTGCCATCCTGAGGATGGACTTTCACCAATCTGCGGTTGGACTTTCTGCCACACTACGGGGGACTTTTTGCCACACTACGGGGGACTTTTTGTCACACTAAGAGGGACTTCTCCCCACTACGGGGGACTTTTTCCACACTACGGGGGACTTTTTTCCACACTACGGGGGACTTCTACCCACTACAGGGGACTTTTGCCACACTATGGGGGACTTTTTGCCACACTATGGAGGACTTCTTGCCACACTATGAGGGACTTTTTGTCCACTATGGGGGATTTTGCCACACTACGGGGGACTTCTTTCCACACTACAGGGGTCTTCTTGCCACACTACGGGGGACTTCTTGCCCACTGTGAGGGACTTTTGCCCACTACGGGGGACTTTTGCCCATTGTGGGGGACTTTTGAAGTTTTCCACCCTGAGAATGGACTTTTGTCAATCTGCGGTCCGACTTCAGAGATTCGCCACCTGGAGGATGGACTTTGGCCAGTCTATGACTGGACTTTAAGAATTTGCCACCCTGCAGATGGACTTTGGCCAATCTGCGGTTGAACTTTAAGAATTTGCCACCCAGAGGATGGACTTTGGCCAGTCTACGACTGGACTTCAGAAATTCGCCACCCGGAGGATGGACTTTGGCCAGTCTATGGATGGACTTTAACAATTTTCCATCTTGAGGATGGATTTTCGCCAACCTGCGGTTGGACTTTAGAAATTTTCCACCTTGGGGATGGACTTTGACTAGTCTACGACTGGACTTTACAAATTTTCCACCTAGTGGATGGACTTTTGCCAATCTACGGTTGGACTTTAGAAATTTGCCACCCTGAGGATGGACTTTAGAAATTTTCCACCTAGAGGATGGACTTTGGCCAGTCTACGACTGGAATTTAAGAATTTGTTACCTAGAGGATAGACTTTGGCCAGTCTAGGGCTGGACTTTAAGAATTTTCCACCCAGAGGATGGACTTTGGCAAGTCTACTGCTGGACTTTAAGAATTTGCCACCCAGAGGATGGAATTTGGCCGGTCTATGGCTGGACTTTAAGAATTTTCCACCCAGAGGATGGACTTTGTCCCTTCTATGGATGAACTTTGCAAGATATCAAACTTGGATTATGTTGGGTATGCATATGTTGAACTGCATGGCGTGATGCCCCATGAAACTGGGGATATTATGTTTTGAGTATGTCAATGGATTGATGCAAGTGCAAAGGGAATTCTTGATGCGGAAGTAATAAGTCCCCGATGACTCTGTTGCAAATGAAATGATCGCTAATTTGATCTCGAGAAGCCCTGTGGGGATAACATCTCTGCTGGAGAAGAGCGTGCATTATCCATTTGTCTCGAATTACCACCTTTGCCAAAAATAAATTGGACTTTAAATTTGAGGGCCCTGCTAGGGAATACTTCAACTACTGGGGATTGAATCTTACCCATAAGACTCTGTTGGGGGATCTACAACTTTTCGACTTAGCTGGTGTAACACCCCAAAATTTGCCCTCTTATTTATCATCAACCTCGAGTGATTCACGCTTCATTCTTGCATCATTCCGCATATCATCGCATCGCATTTGAAAAAATAAATAAATCATTCATCGTCCTTTGCATGAGGTGTATGGTCGATCGAGGCTTGGCAAACATTGGAGTTCAAGAGAAAATTATGTACCAAAAATAATCCACACCACTTTCAAGCTAACCCATTAAAAGGGAAGAATTCACCACTTTCTCTCCCTTTTCTTTCCACCTTTCCTTCCACTTTCTTTCCACACTTCCTTTCATTCTTTCCTTCTCCTTTTTCCACTTCAATTCCACTCCATTTCCCTTGGAAACTTCCACCAACTTCTACCATCTTCTAGAGTGTCCAAGGAATATTCCAAGGAATATTCCCTTTTCCAACCCTAACCCTAACTAACCCCAAACCTAATTTTGGATCCCAAACCTAATTTTTGGGCCCCAAACCTAATTCCATTCCCAAACCTAGCTCTAAGCCTAGCCTCTATATAACCCTTAATCACTTCAATGCAAAGGGTTCCCACAATTCCAAATTTTTCACTTTTTCATAATCACTTTTTCTCTCTCACTTTTCCTTCATTTTCCCTCCTTTCACCAAAGGCTTCTTTGAATAAGCTCTTCAAGTTTCACATTGAAACTTGAAGATCTTGAAGCTTAAGCCTCCAACCTCCATTAATTGTGGATTGTAGAAGAAGAAGCTAGTGATTTTATTGAAGATTTCGGCTTATCGGAAGTGTGCGAAGATTCAAGCATCAAGAACGCATTTATTTTGCGATTTCTCGGCTTTTTGGTTTTCTCTTCGATCAAGCACCGATTCTTGCAACAATTACCGAAGCACTCCTCCGCTTCATAGGTTGGTGATCTTAATCACTTCTTCTTTAAGTTATTCTCTTCATCTTGCCACTTTTGGCGTTCTTTAAGTGCTTTTCATTTTGATTGCGATCGATTATGTTTCATTATGTGTTGCTTGCATTTTAAGATATGTAATGATTTAGAAGCTAAAGTGTTGATAGCTATAGGTGTTAGCATGTGTAAATAAGTCCAAATTAAGTAGAAATTAGTGCTAGCATGTTCCTAGGTATGTTAGGGATCATTAGAAGTGAGTTTGTGGCCAAAAGCACTTTTTTCTCAACTTTTTTTACCTTCTGGTTCAGTGTTAACCGGTTAACCATTTGGTTAACCGGTTAATGGGTGCGTATTGGCCACAAAACAGGGCAGATTTAGGTTCGTTAACCGGTTAACGCTGTTAATTTTTGATTTTTTTGCTTATTTGATGGCTTAGTCCTTATCTCTAGTGCCTTTAATGTCTATACATGTTTAGGTATTGATTTTAGGGAATTTTTGGGTCCATTTCCAGTAGCTCATTCCCCCGTTTCGAGTCGTTTTGACGCGTTTCCGTCCATATTGCGTATTATGCGTTTTTGTGTTTCTTTGTGTATAGCTTGAGTCCTTGCATTTTATTGCTATGTTTATGCATCATTTGACACATAATAATCATGTTGCATTCTGTTTTGCATGTTTGCATTGCATTAATTCATTTTTGCATTCCATTATGTTGATGTATGTTGCATTTGGCATGTTGCATAATTGTGCATTCGGTTGCATTTAATTGCATACTTGATCACATCATCCATATCAATTCAATTCTGAATTTTTGCATTAAGTTTAGTGTGTTTGCTGAGCTATCATGTTGCATGTTCATAATCAATAATCACCATATTCAAATGCCATGTTCATATGCATGTTTAGGTGCTACTTTGTGCATTTACTTGTTGCATAAGCCATGTGATGCATGCTTACATAATCATTCAATAATGTTCATGTTCTTGCATTGATATATGTTGATTTAAGTTCAAATACATGTTCATGATGAGATTAGTGATTTTTGCATTGAGTTTGTGCATTAAAAGTGAAAATAATTAATTCTGGATTTTGCATTTCATAGCTGTTTTTTTGCATAAGTGTTGTAAAATGTGTGCTGTTTGTTATGTGTACATGATGTATTTGACCTTTTACACCTACTTTTTCATGCTGCATGTTGGCTGTAAAAAGTTGCTTGGTGTTATGCATTATTTTCATGGTTGTTTGTGTAATAGGGGCTGTAATAGGTGTTGTAGTTTTGCCCTAGCATTTTTTTTTAGTTCCTTTAGGATTAAAATAGAGTCTAATTTAGGTCCAAGGTGCCTTAGAATTTAATTAGGATTTAATTGTTGTGTGTTTTCCTTATTCTTTTTAATAAAAATGCACATTAATCATTTGTTTTGTAGTGGGGAAGATTGAGGTAAGTTTACTTCACCTTATCCTTTTATTTTATTTTTTTATGCATTTCTTTTATGCATTTTAATTTATCTTTTCCTTCCATATTTGTGTTTGGTAGGATTCCCCATTGCTAGGACCAACTTACCTTCGTTAGGAAGTAAGCTGCATCCTTTTTCCTTCTTTCTTTTCCTTTTGCTCTTTAGGATTAGAAAACCTCGCTAACTATTAGGATCTCCCTTTTGTGAACAATAAATAACTTAGGGTTGGTCGTAGTCCCCCTTAGTTTTTATCCTTTTCCGATTTGAGTCTTCTTCTCTCATCTTCAAACAAAATCTAAAAGACACTTAATAAAAACTGAATGTTCTTATACGCCATGAGACTTTGTTGCGGAGTTTTTATACGCGTCCCGTTTCGGGACGAGGTGTAAGTCCTTGCCGCGATGGATAAGTCTTAGTATAAGAATGTTCACAAACAACAAACTCCAAAACACTTCTCATAAAAGACAATCAACAAAGACACCACGTCTTCTCTTCTCTTCTCATCTCCTAATCTTTGCGGACGAATGCGACTTGCCTCGACAGTTCAAACAACGATACGGTAAACACCCTCGAGTCAGAGCCGGTAACACCTGAGCTAGAGCTATGGCAACGTCATCCTAAAAAACACAATAGTTCCCGCCTTAGTTAGGCGAACTACGTCGACTCTGATCCTCATTTTCCTGATGAGGTACGTAGGCAGCGGGGTAGGGCCCGTTCGAGCACATTCTTTATTTTCCCTACATTTCCCCCTTCTGTTCCTTTTCTTTTTCAGTTCCCTTTCTTCCATTTCCATTCCAGTGCCAGTAGCAGTTCTTTTATTTAGCAGCATTTTTATTTTCTCACCCTTTGAAACAAGCAAGCAAGCGTGGATCCCGTCGGGTACGGCGGACGGTCTGGGGTGCTAATACCTTCCCAGGTTGTAACCGACTCCCGAACCCAGATCTTTGGTTCGCAGGACCTCGTCCTTTCCTTCTTCCTCAGGTTTGTGCAACATTACCTTTCCCATTCCTTTGGGATAAAAATGTCTAGCTGGCGACTCTATCTTTCCACGCCACTTTCGTGTTTGTACTAGGATGAAAAACCTGGGAGCGACAGTTGGCGACTCTGCTGGGGAACGAACCCATAATCTCTGGTTTCCCTTGTAGAGTCAATCCTAGCGCTTGTCTGTTTTTGTTTCTTTCGGTGTTCATCTGTTTGCTGCTGCGTGCTTTAGTTTAGATTTACTGTTTTCATTTACAGTTTTACTTTACAACTTTACTTTACCGCATTTATTTACTGCCTTCAGTATTTGTCATGCATCATTATTACTGTCTGGCTGTGCTGGTTTTCATTTTTTCTGCGGGATGGGAGTTACTGTGAGATAAGCCAACTACCCGGCTTGAGTGCACTATAGGATTAGCGTGGACAGACATTGTACTTCCATGGTATCTCACCATGATGAGTGGCGATGTGTTCCACACCCAGATTGCGACCGTCTTGGAACTATTCTGTGTGGGGATTACCTCACTTCAAGGTACGACCTTGGTAGTTATGTGCATCTAGTGACCGATCATTGAGAACCTTTGTAGAAACAACCCTCTCCAATGATGACAGTGGCAGACCACATTTGTTGGCAAACCCACTCGCATCCGAGGGCCCACTGGGAACTTGCATAGGATGGCCTGGTTCTCTCATAGGAATCCGGTTAAAGCAAATTGTTCGTATGACGGTAGTATTGTACCCTTCAGGATGAATGTACTATTGTTACTCGACTCAGTGCTTGAAGCTGAAGACTTGTGAGGGATGCTTGTTTTTCCGGACTCAAATGAGGCCTCCCTGAGTAGTACATAATGCCAAACCGATTTCCTGATTTGGTCATGAGCCATTTCTCGGAAATGGTGAACGTATTATTGCTATTCGGCTTTGAGAGTCCGTGATGTTGACCTGAGTAGCACACCCGTGAGATGGGAGGGGTTTACAGGTTTGCAGGAACCCTAAAACTTCCAACATACCCCATTTTGCCAGCACATGGTCCTTTGGTTTGAAATTTGGGATTTCGGTGGTACTGTTATTACGACTCTTCACCAGCACATGATTGTCTTCTCGACACCAATGTCAGACCAGTGATCGCCAGACCTTTGATCACACATCAGTGCATTGCATAACATCCTCTGCATGCTTGCATTACTAACACATGCTTACTCATTTGCAGGGCTGCATGCCGCATCCTCATGAACATATCATACGCATTTACTGCATGATTTTCATTTTTTGCATTTTTACAGGTCATTCGGACTTCCTAACTTATTCAACTTTAGGAAATATAGCTGGTCAAAACGTTCATCGGTATCCAACAAAAAGAAACCGAGTGAGAATGGTTGAACGAATGCAGACTGATCTCAATGAGCTCCGACAGAGGATGGATCAGTTCATGGACATGATGACGGCATTGCTCAAAATCAAGAGCGTCTCAGGTTGATGGTTGAGCAACCCCATGGGAATGCTAATGCTGGAACACCGACTGAGAATGTGGATCCTAACGCTGCCCGTAACGGAGGGCCAAATCTAAATGGGACTGCGGCCCGTAATGAAGACACACAAGAGGACCAGTTCACTCTATTGGATGCTGATATGGGTAATATGAATGAGGTCAACAATCGAAGGTATGTTGAGCTGGCGGAGAAGATTAAGGCCATGGAATGTCAGAATTCCCTAGGCATCGATGTAACCAATCTTGGGTTAGTGCCAGGAGTCAGAATCCCTCCTAAGTTCAAGGTGCCATCATTTGACAAGTACAACGGCAGCACGTGCCCTAGAACTCACATTCATGCATACTTTGGAAGAATCTCGGCTCACACTGATGATGAGAAACTTTGGATGCATTTCTTCCAAGATAGTCTATCTGGAGCTTCATTGAGCTGGTACATGAAGCTAAGCAGGGTCTCTATCCGATGCTGGAAAGATTTAGCCGAAGCTTTTCTCAAGCAGTATCAATACAATATTGATATGGCTCCGAACCGCACTCAGTTGCAGAACTTGTCTCAAGGACCTAAGGAAAGTTTTAAGCAGTATGCTCAGAGGTGGCGTGAGCTGGCCGCACAGGTTCAACCTCCATTGCTCGATCGGGAAATGGCCGACATGTTTATGGGCACCTTGCAAGGTGTTTACTTAGATCGTCTGGCCGCCTGCCCGTCCATTGGTTTTTCTGATATTGTCATCGCTGGAGAAAGGATAGAAAACTTTCTGAAATTGGGAAAGATTCAGGATGCAAGCAGTGTTGGTTCTTTTGGTGTGAAGAAACCTTTTGGTAATGGCCAAAGACAAAGAGAAGGCGAGACCAATGTTGTGCATAGGAGCCGAGACAGAGGTCGTTCTCAAGGTTACTACCAAACAGCTGCAGTGACTATTACGCCGCGGGTTCAACAACCTCAAGGTCAACAATATCAGGCACAGAGACCAAATCAGGAAAGAACAAGAGCGAGAAACTGCAGACTTGATCCCGTCCCATGCCCATATGCTATATTGCTCCCAGAGCTGCTAAAGTTGAACCTGGTCGAGCTTCATACCATGAGAGCCCCTGCTCCTGATAATCTACCTCAGAACTTCGATGCAAATACCAGATGTGAATTCCATTCAGGTGCCCAGGGGCACAGTATTGAGAAATGTTGGGCTTTTCAGAACAAGGTACAGGACCTAATTGACTCCAAGGCGATCAATTTTGCGCCTCACCCAAATGTACTCCAAAATCCAATGCCTAATCACAACGGAACCGGTGTCACGGTTGTTTTACCAGATGGTCCACGTTAAGCTGGAATCTTCAGGAAGCAAATAAAGCCATCAGTATCCAGATACTCTCAACAATGGCAAATGTTTGTTTGTGTTTCTTCAATGCTTTTTTCATCCCTATTGAGGGGAACTACGTCGCTCTGATTCTTCATTGGTCATTAGTCAATGGAGATACGTAGGCAGAAGATCGTCAGGTCTTTCCGAGCAACCTTATGGGGAAACTTTATTCCCCCAGCTTCATTGTTTCCTTCAGATGTCTCGTGTCAGAGTCAGAATAACTAGACGAAGAGGTATGATTACCATGGTTGGGTATACAACTACAAATTATTGATCACTGAAAAGTATCCAAGACTGACAGGTCCAGACGGAGCCAAGCCTCCTCAACTACGGCAATGTTCAGTTTCTTTACCGCATTTCCATTTGTAGTTCCTTTTATATGCTAAACATTTGTCTACATGTATGAAATTTGTTTGCTTTTGAATGTTATCAATAATAAAACTCACATGTTTTTCTTGAAGTAATTCATTTATCAAGTTAATTTTGCATGTTTACATCGCAATACCAATTGTCGTGCTTAAACTCTATGAAGGAGAATAACGAAGCAAAAACGCAAAATCTCTGATTGTGTGCTCTCGAATAAGACCCTGTTGATGATGTACAGGCTTTGTTTCAAATCCCTAAACAATGGAGATATAAGGGAGATAGACCCTTGCTAACCCCCTTGAGCCTTGAAGTAGGAGTTTCTTCTCGCATGAAAAACCCTCACATGTAACCCAGGGGCAAGGTAGATGTCAGCTAATCGGACCAAGCATTCAGACTTTCATAAAGGAGTGTATTTGAGGATCCATTACATTCCACTATGCTAATCAAGAGGTCCAAAGACCAGAAACCACAATGGTTATCCAAGTCAAAAGGTCCAAAGATTGAAAACCACAATGGTTATCCTTCATCGACCAAAGAATGAGGCAGTCACAGCCCTTGCCAAGCAATCAAGACAAATAATGTCACACAATTTTTTCCCAAAAAAAGAAGAAATGAAAAGCCCGCTAAGTCGAAAATTGAAAACAAGCGACTTAGGCAAAAGTTAGAGCATCCCGTTGGACTTCACAATCAAAGACTCACAAGAATCAGTCCAGGCAAAAGTTAGGGATAAGCAAAATAACGCAAAAGCGAAAGACGAAAAGGATTACACAAGAAAGATCCTTAAGCAAGAACAAAGTCGTGTGGCACAGACACGAAAGACAAAGGGGTGACTGACTCCAAACAATAACCTGATTGGTGCTTGAACCGATAGTAGCAATGGTTCCTCAACCACACGAAACCCTTATGAAAGGTGAACGCTTGCGAAAATTAGCTGAACATAGGAATGAAGAACATCACGAAGAATGGGTGGGCAAAAATAATTTCGAGCCTATATCCTTTGTTTCTACAAACCATGAACCAGGCCACGATACAACCCTCAAAAGTCCTAACTGAAACAGGGTTAATTTGAGAGCATACTACTACGAGGCCACGTTCCTGACTCCTATGAGTTGTGCTAAAAGACCTTGTTGGTATTGCATGTACATATTTTCATTCAAAACTAATGTCGTATCTTAACCAGTGATTCGTTCACAAAGGTTTACGACACTTTTTCAAAACTTCAAGATTAACATGTGTATTGCATTAGAATTTCCATTCTCAAAATAAACATTTTTTTGCTTGCATACATTTGTTTGGCATCATAAATAGCTCACGTGCGGAAATTCAGTCTAGAAGCTTAAGCTTGGCAAGTTGAGAAGTCTAAAACTTCTGAAAGACAATCACGTCAAAGTGCACTTTTCCAAGAAAACTCCATTGAGTAAGGACGTTCCCAACCAGTCATGGTAAGAGCCAACCAATCTGGGGCAGTTATGTCAAGCAATGTCCTCAAGAGTCAGCCAATCTGGGGCAATTACCTCGAGATTCTGATCTCTCCCAAAGCAATTGACCAAAGATTCATACTGGGGCAATCCACCCCAATCGCACGAGGATTCATTCTTTCCCGAAGACAGATAATCAGAAGTTCAGAATACCGGGGAAATTATACTCTTGAAGAATTTAAAGACATCAGGTCTTTTGTAAAATCCTCTTAAGGTAAAGCCCGAATCAAAGCGAATGATCCCTAGCACGAGACTACTTGAAATCTTTCCTCCTCAGCAGAACGCAGTTCAATTTCGTTATCCCCAACAGACGCATGGAAGTTATCCCCAGTAAAGTCATCAAATTTTTCTTCAGCAGGTTTCCTTGATTTTATTTCCCAGCAGATCTCAAATCAAATCCCCTCTTCCCTAGTAAAGCAATAAGGATCATCTCTATCAAGAGTCGTCTTCCCGTAGTGAAGCACTTCTTACAAGAATCAAGAAATCCCCGGCAGTTAGCTGAACGGTTCCCTTCCCCATAGAGGTTTGGAAAATTCAGGTACACAAGAGAGTTCTCCTCAGCAGAGCCTTGACAGGTCTTTCCCAGCTAAGTCGAAAAGTTGCAGATCTCCCAGTGGAGTCTGCAAGGTGAGATTCAATCCCCAGCAGTTGAGGCATCCCCTAGCAGGGTCTTCAAATCTAAAGTCCAATTTATTTTTGGCAAAGGTAATAAGTCGAGACAGACTAGTTACACTTTTCTCCAGCAGTAATATCGACAATCCTCTGTATCCCCCACAGAGTCAGCAAAGATTTGTTATTTCCGCGGCAGGAATTCCCTTTGTGCCTATCCCCCAGTGTCATGGGTCATCATGTCATACAATTCAGCATGTGTGTTAAATCCAAGGTTGATATCTAAAGTCCACCCGTAGCGTGGCAATTTATCCCAGGTCCACCCGCAGTGTGGCAATTCTCAAAGTCCACCCGCAGCGTGGCAATCTGGCCAAAGTCCATCCTCTGGGTGGCAAATTCCTAAAGTTCAACCGCGGATTGGCCAAAGTCCATCCTCTGGGTGGCGAATTCTTGAAGTCTTCCGTAGTGAGCAGAAGTCTCCCGTAGTGAGTCAAAGTCTCCCGTAGCGAGCAGCAGCCCCCGTAGTGTGGCAAAACACAGAATTCTCCCGTAGTGAGCAGAAGTCTCCCGTAGTGAGCAAAAGTCTCCCGTAGTGAGCCAAAGTCTCCCGTAACGAGCAGCAGCCCCCGTAGTGTGGCAAAACACAGAAGTCTCCCGTAGTGAGCAGAAGTCTCCCGTTGTGAGCAAAAGTCTCCTGTAGTGAGCCAAAGTCTCCCGTAGCGAGCAGCAGCCCCTGCAGTGTGGCAAAGTATCCCCGCAGAGTGAGCATAAGTCCATCCTCAGGGTAGTAAGGTATCCAAAGTCTCCCATAGCGAGCGACGACCCTCGTAGTATGGCAAAGCATTCAGAAGACCACCCGTTGTGTGGCATGTCATTAATATCACAGCAAAGTCCACCCGTAGCGTGGCAAATCAGCAATCTCCCACCGTTATTCCAAAGCATTCACCGATTCACTACTCTTCACATCCAAGTTCTCCCCAAGCAGAGTTCAGATGGTTGGGTTTATTTCCCTTTTCTCTTCCACCGAGTGCAAATTTTCTGGTTGTTTTTAGTATTCAATCCCTGCATACTTCAAACGTCTGAAAGCAACTGTTATCATCCATTCAAGTCTATAGTGATTGAATAGGGGCAGCTGTAACACCCCAAAATTTGCCCTCTTATTTATCATCAACCTCGAGCGATTCACGCTTCATTCTTGCATCATTCCGCATATCATCGCATCGCATTTGAAAAAATAAATAAATCATTCATCGTCCTTTGCATGAGGTGTGTGGTCGATCGAGGCATGGCAAACATTGGAGTTCAAGAGAAAATGATGTACCAAAAATAATCCACACCACTTTCAAGCTAACCCATTAAAAGGGAAGAATTCACCACTTTCTCTCCCTTTTCTTTCCACCTTTCCTTCCACTTTCTTTCCACACTTCCTTTCATTCTTTCCTTCTCCTTTTTCCACTTCAAATCCACTCCATTTCCCTTGGAAACTTCCACCAACTTCTACCATCTTCTAGAGTGTTCCAAGGAATATTCCAAGGAATATTCCCTTTTCCAACCCTAACCCTAACTAACCAAAACCTAATTTTGGATCCCAAACCTAACTTTTGGGCCCCAAACCTAATTTCATTCCCAAACCTAGCTCTAAGCCTAGCCTCTATATAACCCTTAATCACTTCAATGCAAAGGGTTCCCACAATTCCAAATTTTTCACTTTTTCATAATCACTTTTTCTCTCTCACTTTTCCTCCATTTTCCCTCCTTTCACCAAAGGCTTCTTTGAATAAGATCTTCAAGTTTCACATTGAAACTTGAAGATCTTGAAGCTTAAGCCTCCAACCTCCATTAATTGTGGATTGTAGAAGAAGAAGCTAGTGATTTTGTTGAAGATTTCGGCTTATCGGAAGTGTGCGAAGATTCAAGCATCAAGAACGCATTTATTTTGCGATTTCTCGGCTTTTTGGTTTTCTCTTCGATCAAGCACCGATTCTTGCAACAATTACCGAAGCACTCCTCCGCTTCGTAGGTTGGTGATCTTAATCACTTCTTCTTTAAGTTATTCTCTTCATCTTGCCACTTTTGGCGTTCTTTAAGTGCTTTTCATTTTGATTGCGATCGATTATGTTTCATTATGTGTTGCTTGAATTTTAAGATTTGTAATGATTTAGAAGCTAAAGTGTTGATAGCTATAGGTGTTAGCATGTGTAAATAAGTCCAAATTAAGTAGAAATTAGTGCTAGCATGTTCCTAGGTATGTTAGGGATCATTAGAAGTGAGTTTGTGGCCAAAAGCACTTTTTTCTCAACTTTTTTTACCTTCTGGTTCAGTGTTAACCGGTTAACCATTTGTTTAACCGGTTAACGGGTGCGTATTGGCCACAAAATAGGGCAGATTTAGGTTCGTTAACCGATTAACCAATTGGTTAACCGGTTAACGCTGTTAATTTTTGATTTTTTTGCTTATTTGATGACTTAGTCCTTATCTCTAGTGCCTTTAATGTCTATACATGTTTAGGTATTGATTTTAGGGAATATTTGGGTCCATTTCCAGTAGCTCATTCCCCCGTTTCGAGTCGTTTCGACGCGTTTCCGTCCATGTTGTGTATTATGCGTTTTTGTGTTTCTTTGTGTATAGCTTGAGTCCTTGCATTTTATTGCTATGTTTATGCATCATTTGACACATAATAATCATGTTGCATTCTGTTTTGCATGTTTGCATTGCATTAATTCATTTTTGCATTCCATTATGTTGATGTATGTTGCATTTGGCATGTTGCATAATTGTGCATTCGGTTGCATTTCGTTGCATACTTGATCACATCATCCATATCAATTCAATTCTGAATTTTTGCATTAAGTTTAGTGTGTTTGCTGAGCTATCATGTTGCATGTTCATAATCAATAATCACCATGTTCAAATGCCATGTTCATATGCATGTTTAGGTGCTACTTTGTGCATTTACTTGTTGCATAAGCCATGTGATGCATGCTTACATAATCATTCAATAATGTTCATGTTCTTGCATTGATATATGTTGATTTAAGTTCAAATACATGTTCATGATGAGATTAATGATTTTTGCATTGAGTTTGTGCATTAAAAGTGAAAATAATCAATTCTGGATTTTGCATTTCATAGCTGTTTTTTTGCATAAGTGTTGTAAAATGTGTGTTGTTTGTTATGTGTACATGCTGTATTTGACCTTTTACACCTACTTTTTCATGCTGCATGATGGCTGTAAAAAGCTGCTTGATGTTATGCATTAGTTTCATGGTTGTTTGTGTAATAGGGACTGTAATAGGTGCTGTAGTTTTGTCCTATTATTTTTTTTAGTTCCTTTAGGATTAAAATAGAGTCTAATTTAGGTCCAAGGTGCCTTAGAATTTAATTAGGATTTAATTGTTGTGTGTTTTCCTTATTCTTTTTAATAAAAATGCACATTAATCATTTGTTTTGTAGTGGGGAAGATTGAGGTAAGTTTACTTCACCCTATCCTTTTATTTTATTTTTTTATGCATTTCTTTTATGCATTTTAATTTATCTTTTCCTTCCATATTTGTGTTTGGTAGGATTCCACATTGTTAGGACCAACTTACCTTCGTTAGGAAGTAAGCTGCATCCTTTTTCCATCTTTCTTTTCCTTTTGCTCTTTAGGATTAGAAAACCTCACTAACCATTAGGATCTCCCTTTTGTGAACAATAAATAACTTAGGGTTGGTCGTAGTCCCCCTTAGTTTTTGTCCTTTTCCGATTTGAGTCTTCTTCTCTCATCTTCAAACAAAATCTAAAAGTCACTTAATAAAAACTGAATGTTCTTATACGCCATGAGACTTTGCTGCAGAGTTTTTATACGTGTCCCGTTTCGGGGCGAGGTGTAAGTCCTTGCCGCGATGGATAAGTCTTAGTATAAGAATGTTCACAAACAACAAACTCCAAAACACTTCTCATAAAAGACAATCAACAAAGACACCACGTCTTCTCTTCTCTTCTCATCTCCTAATCTTTGCGGACGAATGCAACTTGCCTCGACAGTTCAAACAGCGATACGGTAAACACCCTCGAGTCAGAGCCGGTAACACCTGAGCTAGAGCTATGGCAACGTCATCCTAAAAAACACAATAGTTCCTGCCTTAGTTAGGCGAACTACGTCGACTCTGATCCTCATTTTCCCGATGAGGTACGTAGGCAGCGGGTTAGGGCCCGTTCGAGCACATTCTTTATTTTCCCTACATTTCCCCCTTTTATTCCTTTTCTTTTTCAGTTCCCTTTCTTCCATTTACATTCCAGTGCCAGTAGCAGTTCTTTTATTTAGCAGCATTCTTATTTTCTCACCCTTTGAAACAAGCAAGCAAGCGTGGATCCCGTCGGGTACGGCGGATGGTCTGGGGTGCTAATACCTTCCCAGGTCGTAACCGACTCCCGAACCCGGATCTTTGGTTCGCAGGACCTCGTCCTTTCCTTCTTCCTCAGGTTTGTGCAACATTACATTTCCCATTCCTTTGGGATAAAAATGTCTGGCTGGCGACTCTATCTTTCCGCGCCACTTTCGCGTTTGTACTAGGATGAAAATCCCGGGAGCGACAGCTGGGGAAAAGTCTTGTCAAGGCTCTGCTGAGGAGAACTATCTGTCAACCTGAAATTTCCAAACCTCTGTGGGGGAGGGAATTGTTCAGCTAGTTGTCGTGAATACTTGAATTCATGTAAGAAATACTTCATCGCGGGAAGACGAATCTCTATTTTGGAGATTAACAATCTTTATTGCTTTGTTGGAGCAAGGAAATCTTCTGAGATCTGTTGGGTAAGAGAAAAATTTATCTGAGATCTGCTGGGGAATAAATGCCACCCTAGATCTGCTGAGGAAGAGAATCAGGGAAACTGGTTGAAGAGAAAAAGTTTGTGATGCCCTCAGTTCGACATAACTTCCATCCTTTTGTTGGGAATAACAAAATCGAAACACATCATGCTGGGGAGGAAAATTTTCAAGTAGTCTCGTGCTAGGGATCATTTACTTTCACCCAGACTTTACCTTAAGAGGATTTTACAAAAGACTTTGTGTCTTTAAACTCTTAAGTATTATAGTGATTGCATGAATTGGCGTAATAACCTTGTTGGGGAGGTAGCCATTGTTCACACTGGTGAGCTTGTAGCTGTTGGAAATGTTGAACAAAGGAATTGGCTTGGCGAGTGACCGTTAGATGAGTAATGGACTCAATCAGTAAAAGTCGTGACAAAAAGGTGACACAGAAACTCTTCAGGAGCATAGTTGTCCCGGTACTCTGAAGTCTAGATAAGTGCTTCTGATTGTCTGTCTTCGGGAAAGAATGAATTATCATGCTATTGGGGTGGCCAGCCCCAGTACGAATCTTTGAGTAGTTTTTTCCCTTGAATGAATAATATTTGAGGGAATACCCACGCTAATTGTTCTTGGAGAGATTTGAATCTCGAGGTGATTGCCCCAGTTTGGCTGAGTTTTAAACAGATTGCTCGACGTAACTGCCCTGGATTGGATGGCTCTTACCACGACTGGTTGGGAAAGTCCTTAATCAATGGAGCTTTCTCGGAAACGTGCACCTCGACGTGATTGTCTTTCAAAAGTTTCAGATTTCTCAACTTGGCAAGATTAAGCTTATGGACTGAGGTTCCATATGTGAACTTCTTATGATGCCAAACAAATGTATGCAAGCAGAAAATGTTTATTCTGAGAATGAAAATTCTAATGAAACACACATGTTAACCTTGAAGTTTTACTGAAAAATATGTCACAAACCTTTGTGAGCGAATCATTGGTTAAGATACGACATTGATTTTTATGAAAGCATGTACATGCAATACCAATAAGGATATTTTAGCACAACTCATAGGAGTCAGGAACGTCGTCTCATGGTAGTACTTTCTCGAATTAACCCTGTTTCAATTAGGACTTTTGAGGGTTGCATCGTGGCCTGGTTCACAGTTATAGAAACAAAGGATATAGGCTCGAAGTTTATTTGTGCCAACGCCTCTTCGTGATGTCTTCCATTCCTATGTCTCGCTAATCTTCACAAGCGCTCACCTTTCATAAGGGTTTTGTGTTGGTTAAGTGTCGCTCCCCGGATTTTCATCCCGGTGCAAACGCGAACCGTCGGTGAAAAGAAAAGGTGTTATAATTGAATAGAGTCGCCAGCTAGGCATTTTTATCCCGAAGGAAAGGTAATGCTGCATAAACCTGGAAAGATATGGATAAGATGGTTGCGTACCAGAGAAACTGAGAAAGGGGGTTGGTTACTATCTGGGAAGGTATTAGCACCCAGATCGTCCGTCGTACTCGACGGGATCCACGCTTACTTGATTGTGTTTAAAAGGGGTAGGTGTATGTGTTATCTGTGTGTAAAAGCTAGGGAAAGAAAATACAGGTGTCAGTGCAAAAAGGGTGAATTGCTCAGGAACTGGGGCTTTAGAAAGAATGCTGAAAGGAGAGGGGAGACAAAGAGACATTTGTTCGATAACCGTTAAGTTATGCCTACATATCCTCTCGTGCAATGAGGAAGTCAGAACACCGTAGTTCGACTCAAAGAGACTGAAAATAATTGACTGTGAACTGCTTGCTTGTCTATGCTCAAGTGTGTGTGACTCATCTGGCTCTAGTGCTAACTGTCTTGCATTAGACGGAAGAAGCGAGTTCTCATTTGTGAATGAATGTGGTGAGAAAAGAATCTCGGAGGAGACGATTATTGTTTGTTTTTGTGTTTTCAGTTTTTTATTGTTTTTGGTGTTTTGCATAGGATAATGAGCTTAAGCCTAAATAAAGGGTTGTAAATGTTAGACGCTGTGGCGAGTGATCTAGAGGGGGGTGAATGGATCACTCCCTTGATTTCAAGGATTTAAAAAGTTTTTCAGAGTTTTCAAAGAGTTATGGAAACAACGGTCCCAAATAAACATGCGTCTATTCTGAACTGGCCACTAGAAGACCAGACATGTGATAACGTGATGGATTTTCGATTGTGATGATAAAGGATTAGACACACAATATGTAAAACAGTTGAATGCACCTATCACTAAAGCTATTTCCAATGAATCGAAAAACAAATGAAAACGTAAATAGAGATAGAGAAGAGATACAATACGCCGAGATTTGGTAAGGAAGTTCCCCACGTTCGTCCTCGCGTGTGGGTACATCTCCCTCTCAATTTCGAATCGAAATTGAGAACTTTTATATCAAAATTGCTGAATCCGTCGATTACAAGGTTGCAATACAAACACCAGAATTCTAAACACCTAGAACTTCCTATTGTATCAACCTTCACTTGATCTGAGCCCAATCAAGATTCCCTGCAAGTAATACAATCAATTCACCGGTTCCACGACCTATTTGCGAAATCCCCCGATTTCCAAAACTTTCACTGCAGCTGAATATGACTTGTAAACGTGACTAACAAACCCTCAAGAACACGCCCATTCTTGAAGGAAAACCCAGCTGGTTTTTCCTTGAAACCTTCTATCAATCTTCAACTCAGCTGGATCTCCGATCGTACCACTGAACGTTATCCCGAAAGCCTTCAATTCACAGGACAGCAAACACTTCCTTGTTGATGTTCTTGAATTAAGATCTTTGAGAAGATGATGAAGATGAATTTGATTCTAGGTTTCAAGCTTGCTCAACATTGAAGTTCCAACACTCGAAAATCCCTTTCTTGATGTGTTCTTCAATGATCTATCACTTTGAAATTCGTATCTGATTTTTATGTGATCTGTTATCTATGACCAACTAAATGAAACACTCCACATATATATATGCAGATTCTGTTAGAGGAAAAACAGATTAATGAATCGATTCAAGACATGATGAATCGATACATACTGAACATATTTATAAGAACAGAACCATTTAAACAACATGAATCGATACATGATAAGATGAATCGATTCATTTTGCGAATTTCCAGAATTCTTCAAACAGCATGAATCGATACATGATAAGATGAATCGATTCATTTTGCGAATTTCCAGAATCCTTCAAACAGCATGAATCAATTCATTTTGCGTATTTCCAGAATCCTTCAAACAACATGAATTGATTCATTATGGAATGAATTGATTCATTTTGCGTATTTTCCAAAAGATCAAAAACATTGAAAACAAAGAATCTAAAGGTGGCATTTTTCTTAATATGAAGAAGACACAAACACTTAAAAATTATAATCAATCAAAACTAAGGTTGCTCACAAACTCCCCCTTTTTGATGATGACAAATTTTTTGAAGTGTGAGAATTACTCCCCCTGAGTTTGTGCCTGTCATTGTCTTTTCACACTTGCCTTTTTCTCCCCCTTTGTCAACAGCAAGAAAGAAACACAGGTGATGAAACAGAATCAGGAGAACTAAGATACAGAAGCAAAGTTCACTCACAAAGAATGAAGCATAAAGCGAAACAATTTAAACAAAAGCAAATTACATAATCATAGGTAGTGAAATTGTCAAAGAAAGTTGTGAATTACATAACCAAACCAAACCATAAATTGTTCAAACAAGAAAAACAAAGAAACTTAAGCAACACACAATGATGATATGCAAAATGAAATGCAGCTTCAATGAGGGAAATGGCCACCACACGACTCTGCATCATCTCGATCAGGGTCACGGAAGCTTGGAGGAGGAGGTGGAGGAGGCATTTCATCTGGATTCTGCCCCATGAAAGCATAATGCCTGAAACGCCTCTGAACCTCTGTGCTTTGAAACCGTTCCATAATCCCCGGGTGCGAACGACAATCATCCATAAATCCAGACATCTCATTATAGAACACTTGATGCCACTTAACCAGTTCAGTATGCCAGGAATGTTGATTATGGTACATTCGAGTATGATCATCATGCCATTCACGATGCTCCTTATGCCATTCCGTTTGCTGGACATGTCACGCACGAGCCTCCTCATGCCGGGCATTGTTTGCAACTTCCAATTGTGCAAACATTTCAGTAAGATAAGCAGGAGCAGCAGTAGATGAAGTCGGTGGAGCCGAAGAGGGAGCGGGATCATAGTTTGTAGGAGACCACCTTTGTGGTACCCACTCACCCCAACCGGTGTTGGCATTCGCATCAGGAGGACTTTCAACATCTTCCATATCTTCATCCCTTTGTTCTTCAACATAAATGTGTTCATCCGGAATGTCAAAGTTGTAGATGCGAGTTCGAGTGCTGCGTTCAAAGAAGTAGTAGCAGCGACGCTCGATGTCCCATCGATAACCCATATGAGAGAGTGTGGCATTGTTGAATTCTTGCACACTAGAGGCTGATAAGAGAGGCACAGGAGGAAAAGTCACTTTCCAAAACTTGAGAATCCGCATGATCTGAGCAGCATATGTAAGTGTCACACCCCAAATTTTACCCCTAATCGCTCGCATCATAATCATACATTTATCGCATTTAGCAGGGATTTTTCCCGATTTATTTTTTCCGTTGTTTTTCTCATTTTCTAGCTATTTATATTTTTGATTCTTAATTTCTTTTCATTTCTAAGCTTCCATCCTAAATCTAATTTCTATTCCTCATTTCCAACTTTTAATTATTTTCTAACTTTTAAAACTTAATTTTTAATTTCTATCCTCAAAGTTTGATTAAAAAAATAATATAATCTTATTCCCAATTTTTAAGTTTTCAAATGTAATTTTATTTCTATTTTCAATTTTCAAGTTTTACTTCTTAACGTAATTTTAACTTTTTTCCTTAATTCATTTTTTTTCTAATCTCCATTTTTCTAATTTACTCTTAATTTCCAATTTTATTTTTTATCTTTTTCAACTCATTTTCAAGTTTCTATTTCTAATCTAATTTCAATTTTCAATTTATTTTTAGTTTATTCTAATTTAATTTCAATTTCTAAGTTATTTTTAATTTACTTTTCTTTTAAGATTTCATTTTTTAATTTAATTCCAATTTCTTTTCTTATAATTAATTTTAATTCCAAGTTTTTTTTATTTAAGTTTATAAGTTATTTTCAATTTTAAATTTAATTCTTTTTCATTTCATTTCTAATTTAAGTATTATATTTAGATTCTAATTTAGAACTTTCATTTCCAATATTAAGTGCCAAGTATAAATCATAACTTAGTGTAAATAATCAATCTTTATTTCATATCTATTGTTATGTTACAATTGCATAGAAAATGTACAAAAAAATTCTGCACTAGAATACAAATGCAACAGCTCCAAATCTGCCCCAAATCAGCATGCAGCCACCAACAACCTGCTCCACTTCTCCACCCACAGCAGCAATTCAGGCCTTGTCCCTTTTATTGAAACCCTTCACCTACAAGCAACCAAAAAATTCAGCATAAGAACCATATCAGAACAGCCCCAAAACCACACTGTGATATTCAAAAAAATCAGTTCAGCATCCAACAACACTACAAATTCAGCTCTACAAACGCCATCCAAACGGCTACAAAAACTACAAAAAAATCCAGCCACATCCATATAAAACAGTTCAAAAAAAACCACTGTGATATTCAAAGAAAACATACAATCAGCCTCATAACTACACACAAATCAGCATCACAAACACACAAAAAAAACAGTCCCCAAAACCCCTGTATCAGCCCCATAAAAAACCCTGTTACAGTCCCATAAATCACACTAAAAAATCAGCCACTGAATACAACACAACAACCCTCAAAACCTCACTCAGAACAACTTCAAAAATCAGCACAAAAAAGATTCAGCAACAAGGAGTAGGAGACTTACTACTCGTGGACTCTTCACCCCGATAACATTCGGGTCGGTATATTTCTTTCTCCTTCCTTTCTTTTCGCATATTTGTTCATGTTTCTTCTTTAAATTCCTTTTGTTGCCTCTCATTCTCGCCACTGAAACTGTCCCATTCTAACAAACCTGAAAAAAACCAAAAAGAGAATCACCACGAAATCACCGTTACAAACTGAACAAGAACCTTTGAAACCAAAATCTTGAAAATGCGAGCCTCTGCAACTCACCATTCAACTCTCCCAAATCTTCAAGCACAGAAAACATATCCAAAAAAAGATGAAACAGAGAAACTGAGATACCATTTTTTTTTCCAACCTCCATTCCTTCACCAAACACACATACTGTTTTCTTTCCATAAACCACAAGCACGCAAACTGTGATTTCCACCACAAACCACTTCGAAACCGCACCACCATTACCTTATCTCCATTATCACCATCACTCACCTGCAAAAAGTAAAAACCATCACAGTCACATGCAAAAACCAGCAAGGAATCCATATCAGGAGAGGAATTACATAACAACAAACAGTGAGGATAAACCAGCAACATAACCGTTTCCTCACCACCCGAAAACCCTCAAAGCACCTCAAACCAGACTTTACACAACCTTGAACAAACCACCCTTGGCTCTTCCAACCATTCACCAAAACACAGACTGAAACCTGTCCGCATATCACCATAAAACCACCCCTTTTTTTTTCTTTCGGACAACTGTCTTCATCCTTCATCAACAAACACAGCATACCTTCATCTTCTCTGACCCGTAAACCTCAACCTGCAACAAACCTGTCAAAAAAATTACAAACCAAAACCTGAAAAAAAACCAGAAACTCAAACCTGCAATTTGCTTTTCAAAACTTAAGCCACCATACCTCATTGCATAAATGTACAAAGTCACTTTCAAACATCATTTCAGATCCAAAAACAACCTGCAAACACGCAAACCTGTCACTAAACCGTCCAATCCAAATCCATCCGAAATGAAAAATTAGAGAGAAATTGAGAGCTTGAGAGGGTACCGCGATTTGAACCAGAACTGAGAGAGACTAGAGATCGTGAGGATCACCGCTCCAAAGCCACTGCGGACTCACTGCCTCCACCCTTCTTCAATCACGAACCACCACCAGAGAACTGACTCTAACCTCCGCCGCAAGCCCAGCCCACAAAACCGTGAACAACAGAAACTATCGCCCACCTTACCCGCTCACCTCCTTCAACCCACTCATAGACACTCATCCCCACCGAGAACCTCTTCATAAACCAGCCGTAAACCTTGTCACCATCAAAACAACCGTCCTTTACTCGCCATCATAAAACCGAATGAGAACCATAAATCCTGCATAACAAAAACCAAAACTGAGATCAACCTGCAAAACAACAACAAAAAAATCCAACAACACCAAATCTCATTAAAACCACCAAGCACCCAAAGCCGCGACCAACCATCCCTTCGCGAACTCACCGACACGAAACTGAGACACAAGCCTTCTGAACCGCAAAACTGTAAATCATCCCTCAAGCCAAACGCAGAGTCTGAGAAACTGAAGCAAACCAAGACACGAAGCCAACACCACTAGCCTCCGCGACGAATCGCCGGACGAACCAAACGAAATCCAGCCACAAACAACTCAGCCAAATCATCATCAACCACGCTTCGAATCCTTTACCTTCAAACAAACGAAACCCACCAAAACCACCGCGTCGGCCATCACCCTGTTATCATCATTTGAAACCGCCGGCGAACCACCGAAACACAAAACACCCACAAGCCGTCCACGAAACGTCACCGTTAAATACAGCAACGTTCGTCCATCAGAGCACCGTCGCGAGCGAAACAGCGAGATTCAGAGAGAGAGCTGAGCGAAAGAGAGAGGACACCATTAAAATCAACCCATAAAACCATGAGACGGAAACGAGAAGCTGCGAGTGTGAGAACATAGGATTTCGAACGAGAACTGAGCGAAGCCGAGTGTGAGAAAGAGATTTTCCGCCGTTGAGTTGATTGTGAGGGTGAGGTTTCTTTTCCATCATCGTGAGTTGAGACGGAGAGAAGCAGAAGCGTGAGTTGAGACGGAGAGAAGCAGAAGCGTGATTGAGAGTGAGAGAGTATCGCGAGTTGAGAGAGTCAGAGCGAACATTGAGAGAGACATGCGATTGAAAGATTGAGAGGGATGAGCGATTGGAAAGAAAGAGAGGGAAGGCGTGACTGAAAAATGAGGAAAGGGTAAAGGTTGATCATGAATTTGGGTTTTTCTTTTTTATTATTAATCTGTCTTCACATTTATTTATTCTTTCTTTTTCATTACATTTATATATATGTTATTTGTTTATTTTATTTTTTTAAAAAAAATTAATTAAATTAAATTTTTCTTTTGTGCGGTTATTCTCATATTATTTTCCTTTTATAAAGATATCCTGATACATAGGATTATTTTGTTAAATTATTTTTATTCATACTGTTGATAATTAGATTTATTATTAAGTTTAAGTTTTTATTTATTTATTTTATTTAGGTTATTGTAACTATTTATTTACAATTCAATTTATATAAAAAAGATAATAATAAAAATCACAAAAATGCTATATTTGTTTGTTAAAAAAAATCAATCAAGAAGTATTATTTTTTGTTTAAGCTATCATTTATCTTAATTTTCAAAATGTCAAAAACATGTATATTTTTTTAGTAACAAAAAATTCAAAAAAACAATTTACTCACTTCTTTGAAAAGGAATTGAAAATATTATTTCATTAAGTTGGCTTATTATTTTTATTTTTATTTTTGTTATTATTATTATTATTATACCTTGTTTCATTATTATCTAAAAAGTCTTTAAAAATCTAGTGAATCTTTCTTGCATCTTTATTTTTTGGGGCCAATGATATTATTAAGGGTTTATCGATGTTCGATATTTGTAATCGACGTCATCTAAACCCATATGAGGCCATGCATTATTTATTTCTAATCCTAGTTTATATATATATGTATACTTTATTTTACTTATTTGTTTAAGAAAATCTCTAAAAAAGGTTTTATATATTTTCATTTTTATTTGTTTAAGAAAAAAGAACTTTAAAAGAAAAGTTTAGTTGTGATCTCTTATATTTATCTGGGCCGATGATATAACAAAGGTCACGATAAATCGCTTCCGATTAATCGTGACCCATATGAGGCCATTGCATTTTATTTCTATTTCATACATTTATTCATTTCTTATTCCATTTAATTCATTATTTATTCTATTTAATTTATTTAATTCATTTCATTCCATATTTCAATTTTTTTCTTTTATTATTAATTATTTATTTCTCGCATATTTACACCATTTAATTTAATTTTCAAGATAATAATTCCTTGGTCCAACGCCAAGTGAAATTCACTTCACTTCACATACACTCACACACGTAAGTCGGTCGTTTACGATCGCCATCTGCACAGTTCCTTACACTGCACGGCTTTTCAACTTAAGCAAATTTGACGCACAGCGCTTGTTTTCCACCCCCGCATTCTCGATCCATATATCGAGCCATAGCCCGGTTACTAAGCCTTTGCCTTATTTCCCATTTACTTCATTCAATTTATTTTTGCAAGTAGCAGCCTTTGCCTAGTCTTAGGAGCTTGCACCCTCTTTTATTTATTTTCTGTTGTTGCATTTCGATCCAAAAGGGAAAGACTCCTGCAGTTGACTCAATGTCATAGGAAGTTTAGCCGTCCCTCATCCTTAGGTCCTTAGCCATTAGGTCCTTAGCTTTTTATTTTATAACTTTTTGTGACTTTCTTAAAGTCACGTGAGTGTTTGCCATAACACTTACCTCCCCCGCGAACCTTGAGCGTAACCAAGTGTTCGTGAATCCTTAGGAGAACTACGAGTGCTCTGATTCTACACCCGATACGTAGGCATCGATGCGATGTTGTGCGAGCACCATTAGAAATAAAACCTTAGGTTCCCTTAATTTTAACAAGCAATAAACAACAATAATGCAAATATCAACAAGAGGTTCCCGTAGGATACTGTGGATGCTTAGGATGCTAACACCTTCCCTAGGTATAATCAACCCCCGAACCTAGTTTCTCCTCATTTAGGGTTTTTACGATCTTTTTCCCTTTTCCTTTTGGATTAAATTAAAGTCGGTGGTGAACATTTAATGTTTTGCGATTCAAGCTCACTCAATAGCTTGGTATCCGATTCTCACCGCGACAGAAATGGCGACTTCACTGGGGAGTCTATTTTTGAGGGTTAAGCCCACCTTGTATATTTGTATATTCGTTGTTGTATTGCTTGTTATTATTTTGGATTTTTGTTGGGTGTTCCGTGTGTGGTGAGATAAGTCCTAACCCGGACTTGAGTGCAAATAAGATAGGACGGTGGTATATTCAAGAAGGCTTGTAGGGAGTTGAGTCCCGACCAAGTTGACTTGAGACACCACCACTCAGCGGAGGCCTCCTCGGATGTAGTTTTGTTGATCGAGTTCAGTCGTGAAAACATTACTATATTCGACCTGAGAGCCATTAATGCTGAGGACCTTAGAACATTTACCCCCACTTGGCCTTTTTAGGGATGTAGTGCGATGACTATGAGGATGCAAATCCGAAATAGTTGATACGCGATACTACACTCGGATGAGACTCTCTTGAGAATATTACTGATTACCAAGTCGAGTTGGGAAGTCGGTAATATCCGAAAGATGGGACAGTGATTCTGGGAACTTTTAGAACCCGTTGTACAGGTACAAATAAACTCATAGTACACACCTTTTTGGGAGGGTTGAACCTTTGACCTCATGCAAGCTTTGAACCTAAGCCTTGTTTGTGTTTGTTGCATTCACGCATCATGAAGCATCATTTTTACCATTTATTCAAGGAACTCAGAAACTCTATCTTTGCAAATATCATAGGTATCATCATGGACTTTGGAAGAAGAAAGACTGTCAAGTACACATTCAAAACTCCCAAACTCGAAGACCTAAGGAAATTAAGAGACTTGGTTCTGGATCAAGATGCCTTCATGGAGAAGCATAGGAGACTTTTAGCTTTGCTTAAGACTGATTGGGATGGAAGGTTGCTCTCTGTGATGCTCCAGTTTTATGATCCCCTCTACCACTGTTTTACGTTCCCTGATTACCAATTGGCGCCTACTTTGGAAGAGTATTCAGTTTTGGTGGGATCACGTGTTAAGGATGAGTTTCCATTCCCTGTTCTAGAGAAGGACCCTGAAGAAGCGGAGATTGCAAAAGCAACATATTTGAGTGTTCCTGAGGTCAAGGCAAATATGACCTATAAAGGAAAGATTTTTGGATTCCCTACAAAGTTTCTGATAGAAAAGGCCAAGAATTTTGTTGATGTGAAGGATATGAAAGCTTTTGAGGCGACTTTTATTCTGCTGATATATGGAGTGCTGCTTTTCCCAAACTTTGAAGACTTTGTCGACCTGAACGCCATCAAGATCTTTCTGAAGAAGAACCCGGTCCCTACCTTGCTCGGAGACACCTACCATTCAATCCATCTGAGGAATCACCATCAGGGAGGGATGATTACTTGTTGTGTATCATTGCTGTATGAGTGGTTTATTTCGCACTTGCCTAAGTCATCTTCATTTTGGAACCTTAAGGATGGTTTGTGGTGGTCACAAAGGATCATGTCTCTTACCCACTCTGACATTAGCTGGTACAATCGTGTTTATGATGGAATATTGATTATTGATAGCTGTGGTGATTTTGCTAATGTGCCTCTTCTTGGCACTAAGGGAGGAATCAGCTATAACCCAGTTTTGGCTCGCCGCCAACTCGGATATCCGTTGAAGGACAAACCTAAGAGTGTTGAAGTGGAAGGAATTTTCTTTAAGGATGACGAAGAACCAGAGCTCAAGAAACAGATTGTACAAGCTTGGAAGTGCATCCATAGGAAGGGGAGGAGTAGCTTGGGAAAGCCGAATTGTGTTTCTATGGAACCCTATCTCCAATGGGTACGAGATAGGGCAGTCAGTCTGAAGATGCCTTACCCTCGCCAGGATCCTATGACCTTCAAGAAACCCATTCTGGTCTTTATGGATGATGCGGAGAAACTGAAGATTGATTTGGAGAAAGAGATTCGAGAGAAGAATGCATGGAAGAATCGACACCAGATCATCAGTAGTGAGAATGAGGAACTTAGAAGACAGCTGAAGATGAAGGAAGAAGAAGAGCTCTCCAGCAAGAAAAGGAAAGCACCAGAGGATTTATTTTCCTCCAGCACTCAAGAGGACACTTCTTGGAAGTCGATCGTGGATCAACTTATGCTTGAAAGGGCTCAGATGAAGGCACAAATCGAGAAGCTCAACTTGAGGCTTTTAGGAGAATCTCCTTAGGACTTTATCTTTATCTTTATTAAACTTTGTTTGGGATTTTTGAAAGTGTACTCAAGACTTTGTATCACTTTTTGAATTTAATGAAATCATATCCTTTTGATTATTATGTGTTCTTTGGTATTTGCAAATTATTTCTTAAGTTCCTTGAATAAAATTTCATTTTTGCATTGCACTCATACATTTGGCATTGCATTTGCATTTTTTTCATGAAACTCATTCCCGTCATCTGCTCTCAATTCAGCTTTCACACTGAGGCTCTCACGCAAATACTACACTCGAGCTCAAGCCAGAAAAAGGATGGCTGAAAGAGACATAGAGATGGATAGAGTTAACGAAGAGCTTACTGAGATTCGTGGAGATATGGGTCAGATGATGGAAATGTTGCAAGTCATTCGAGCGAAGATGGATACCCAACGGACTGTGGTGTCAGAAATTGTTACTGCAACGACTGAAGTTGTCACTGCAACGACCCAGCCTACATCATCAGTCATTACCCCTGTGACCTGGCCTCCTTTTGGACTTCCTCATGGATTCGTCCCTCCTCCTCATGGTTTTGCTTCTCAAAGTTTTATTCCTTCTTCTTCAGGGTTTGCTACTCAAAGTTTTATTCCTCCTTCCCAAGGACTTACTGCTCAGAGTTTTATACCTCCTTCACAAGGGTTTGCTACTCAAAGTTTTATTCCTCCTTCCCAAGGACTTGCTGCTCAGGGTTTCTTCCCTTTTTCTCAAGATTTTGCTACTCAGAGTTTTATACCTCCTTCCCAAGGATTTGCTGCTCAGGGTTTCTTCCCTCCGTCCCAAGGCTTAGCTTCACAAAGTTTCGCACCTCCCTCTCAGGGCATGGCATTTCCTTTCCAAGGTTTTGTGCCTCCTCCTCAAGGATTTGCTGCTCAACAAACGGTTCCTGTGACTAATGAAGAGAATCATGCAGTTGCTAATTTTACACAGGACATTGTGCACACCCGTGCTCAACCGTACTTCAATGACCATCAGGGGTATGAAGCGCCAGATATGTCTGAAAACGGGGATGAGAAACATGTGAAGATGCAGGAGAATTTTGATACCCTTGAAAAAAGGTTAAGAGCGATAGAAGGTGACCAGATCTTTGGGGCTGCTGCCAGAGAGATGTGTCTGGTGTCTGGATTGGTAATACCTCCAAAGTTCAAGATACCCACGTTTGATATGTACGAGGGCGCAACTTGTCCTAAGAACCATCTTTTGATGTACTATCGAAGAATGGCTGCGCAGGTGGACAATGATAAGTTAATGATCCACTGCTTTCAAGACAGTCTGAAGGGAATCTCTTCTAAATGGTATCTGACGCTTGACCAGTCGAAGATCCGCAGTTTCCAAGACTTGGCAGATGCTTTCATCCAGCAATACAAGTACAACATGGACCTTGCTCCCGATAGGAGGCAATTGCTAAGCATGTCCCAGAAAGAGTCTGAATCCTTTAAAGAGTATGCTCAGAGGTGGAGAGGGACCGCTTCTCAAGTAGAGCCCCCATTGACTGAAAAAGAATTAGCTGACTGGTTCGTTGACACTGTGCGACCAGAATTCTATGAGAGAATGGTGGGAAGCATAACTGCTAGTTTCTCTGATTTAGTGGCTGTGGGAATCAAGGTAGAACTCGGTTTGAAAAGTGGAAAGATGAGTGGTGCATCTGGTAGTTCCAGCACTGGCAGTGGAAGTAATGTTAAGAAATTTACCAGTAATTTCCACAAGAAGAAGGAGGGTGAGACGAACGCCATAATGACAGGTCAAAGAAGGAATCCGCTTTGGCAGAGAACTCCACCTATGGCTCAACAGCAGTATGCTCGTCAACAGCAGTATGCTCATCAACAACAGTATGCCCAACATCCTTATGTAGCGGCGGTTCAACCAGCATTTAATCCACAAGTCCCCATGTATCGGTCAGCTCAAGCAGTACCGATGTACCAACAAGCGGCTCCAATGATTCAACCTTATCAACAAATGCTCAACAATCCAGGCTATCAACAAGCACCCAATGCTTCAGCCTACCAGCAGAGGACTCCAGCTCCTCATTCAAATCCCAATTTTCAGAATAGAAGACCAGGTGGAAGGCCTCCAAATCCTCGAATCCCTATAACTTATACTGAGTTATATCCTTCACTGTTGAAGAAGGGTTTGGTTACTCCAAGGCCTTTGGGTCCTCCACCAAATCCGCTCCCACCAAATTATAACCCAAATGCTCACTGTTTATTCCATGAAGGTGCCCCGGGGCACGATTTGGAGGGTTGTTATGCTTTGAAGTATATAGTGAAAGATTTGATGGAGAAGAACATTCTGTCATTTGGGAATACTGGTCCGAATGTCAAGGATAATCCTTTACCCAAGCATGGGTCTATAAATGCTATTGTTGATGAGTCCGAAGAAGGTTTGATTTTCAATGCCACCGAGATCAAGACCCCGCTTAGAGACTTCCATGCGAAGTTAGTAGAGGCGGGTATACTGAAAAGTTGTCATGAGGATTGTGAAGGTTGTGTTGATAGTCCAAAGGGATGTGAATTGGTCCTGAAAGATGTTCAAAATTTGATTGATGAAGGCGTCTTACAAGTGAGTGGTCATATGAAGAGGAATGAGGTGGCGGTGATTGAACCCATTTTCAACTTGCCGGAATCTAATTCTACCTGGGTGCCAGTGTTCAACTTGCCTGAATCTTCAGGAGTTCAACCTGTCTTCAATACTCCAGAATCTGTGGTGCCAATTTTCAACATACCTGAGCCAAGATTTGAACAGAGGAGTAACTCTTTCCGTTATGAAGACACTAAAGCAGTTCCTTGGAAGTATGATACAGGGAGAGTTCATCAGAAGATTGATAAAGCTAGTCGCCAGGAAGGTTCAAAAGTTGCAAGTGCTGATATAGCGGGTGCAGGTCGTTTGACTCGCAGTGGTCGTGTATATACCCAGCAAGCCAATACGGCTCCGCCTAAAGAAGTCATACCAGCTGTTGTCAATAAAGACAAAGAGGTAGTCTTGGGGGAAGAAGATGCAGAGTTCCTCAGAATCATAAAGAAGAGTGATTATAAGGTTATTGATCAGCTGCATCAAACGCCTTCCAAAATATCTATCCTATCACTTCTTATGCATTCTCCGGCTCATCGAAGTGCGCTTCAGAAGTTGCTAGCTCAAGCACATGTTACGCATGATATAACAGTGAATCAGTTTGATGGAGTCATTGCCAATATCACTGCGTGTAACAACCTCAGTTTCAGCATGGAGGATCTTCCGAAGGAGGGCTTGGACCACAACCGTGCGCTCCACATATCAGTGAAATGCCAAGAGGATACTTTAGCAAGAGTTCTTGTGGATACGGGATCTTCATTGAATGTTTTGCCGAAAAGAACACTTGCAAAGTTATCTTATCAAGGGGCAGAGATGAGACCCAGTGCACTGATCGTGAAAGCATTTGATGGGTCGAGGAGAACCGTTATTGGAGAAGTAGACCTACCAATCCTGATCGGGCCACAGGTCTTCAAAATCACTTTCCAAGTCATGGACATCAATCCTAATTACAGTTGCTTGCTGGGAAGACCTTGGATCCATGCTGCTGGGGCAGTCACTTCTACCCTACATCAAAAGATGAAGTTTGTGGTTGATAACAAGCTGGTAACCGTGTCTGGGGAAGAAGATCTCATGGTTAGCAACCTTTCTTCCTTTAGTTATATTGAGGCTGATGAAGATGCTTTGGAAACTTCTTTCCAAGCTCTTGAGATAGCCAATGCTGTCATTTTGGAAGTAGAGGAACCAAAAGGGAAGGGAATCCCATCTTTTGCATCGCTGAAGAGTACCATTTCCACCATTGAAGAAAGAAGCCATGAAGGTTGGGGTGATGTCATCGAGGTCAAACAGAAGCTAGATCGTTGCGGGTTGGGTTACAAACCAACTCATGTGAAGGAAGGAGCGTCAACCTCCGTTAAAGGACGTCTGAAGACCATTCAAGAGGTGTTTTCCAGTGCTGGTTATCAGGTCAATGCAATTGATGGAGTTTCTGAAGATGAAGATGTGAATCATCTGGTGTATCAGTGTGAAGAAGCCTTGGACAATTGGGAGGCAGTCGAGATCCCAGAGTTTTTTCCATTGTCAAAGTAATTTGTTGATTTTTCAATGTTTTCAAAGTTCCCTAGCTCTGCCCAAGGCTATGGGAGTATTTTGTAGGGCCCCTTTCTCATTTTTAAAGTTATTATCAATGAAGGCATTTTGTTGAACTCTTATTTTGATCATTTACTGTTTCTCTCTTTTCACTTTTAAAAAGAAAATGGCAATCTTTCAAAACCAATAAAAAGCTTTTTCTCTTGCATTTCTCTATTTTCCACTTTTAATAAAAGCAAATCATTATCATATGCAGAATAAACGAAAACCCTGTTGAATCCAATGACTCCACATTCTCTCCTAACTTTGATTCGCCCATCTACCAAGCGGAAGATGAAAGTGAGGAAGATTGTGATATTCCCGAAGAACTGGCAAGATTAGTTGAGAATGAGCACACAGATCTTCATCCACATAAGGAGCAGGTTGAGACCATCAACCTTGGCACTGATGAAGATGAGAAGGAAGTCAAGATTGGTACAACACTTGGGGCAGACATCAGAGAAAGATTGGTCAAGCTTCTCAGAGAATATGTAGATGTGTTTGCATGGTCATATCAGGATATGCCCAGCTTAGACACAGACATAGTGGTCCACAAGTTACCTCTTCGACCAGATTGTCCTCCTGTAAAGCAAAAGCTTCGAAGAACAAGACCAGACATGGCTCTGAAGATTCGAGAAGAGGTCAAAAGGCAGTTTGATGCGGGATTCCTTGCAGTTGCAAAGTACCCTGAGTGGGTAGCTAATATCGTGCCAGTCCCTAAAAAAGATGGCAAAGTCAGAATGTGTGTGGACTATAGGGATTTGAACAAAGCCAGTCCGAAGGACGATTTCCCTCTCCCGCATATTGATACTTTGGTTGACAACACTGCTAAATTTGCTGTTTTCTCCTTCATGGATGGGTTTTCAGGATACAACCAGATCAAGATGGATCCTGACGATATGGAAAAGACTACATTCATCACACCATGGGGCACTTATTATTACAAGGTCATGCCATTCGGTCTCAGAAATGCAGGAGCCACTTATCAGAGGGCAATGGTCACCCTTTTCCATGATATGATGCATAAAGAGATAGAGGTTTATGTGGATGATATGATTGCCAAATCACAGAGTGAGGAGGATCATTTGAATCATCTCTTGAAGTTATTTGAGCGTCTCAGAAAGTTCCAACTGCGCCTGAATCCAGCTAAGTGTACTTTTGGTGTCCGATCAGGAAAGTTACTTGGTTTTATTGTTAGTCAGCAAGGTATTGAAGTAGACCCGGACAAGGTCAGAGCAATTCAAGATATGCCAGCTCCCAAAACAGAAAAGCAAGTCAGGGGTTTCCTTGGAAGATTGAACTACATCTCCAGATTCATCTCCAACATGACTGCTACATGTGAGCCTTTATTCAAGTTACTCCGGAAGAATCAAGCAATTGAGTGGAGTCCTGATTGTCAATTGGCTTTTGAAAAGATTAAGGTTTATCTACAAGAACCTCCTATCTTGGTCCCACCTACTCCAGGGAAACCTCTTTTCATGTATCTGACTGTGCTCGAGGGATCTATGGGTTGTGTATTAGGCCAACAAGACGAAACTGGTCGTAAGGAGCACGCCATCTATTACTTAAGCAAGAAGTTCACAGACTGTGAGAGCAGATACTCACTTTTAGAGAAAACTTGCTGTGCCTTGGCATGGGCGGCCAGACGCCTCAGGCAGTACATGATTTGTCACACTACTTTGTTGATCTCGAAAATGGATCCAATAAAGTACATCTTTGAGAAGCCTGCTTTGACTGGAAGACTCTCCCGTTGGCACATGTTGTTATCCGAATACGACATCCAATATGTAACCCAGAAGTCTATCAAGGGCAGTGTTTTGTCTGAATACCTTGCTGATCATCCTGTTGAAGATTATGAACCTTTGAAATTCGATTTCCCGGACGAAGACATTGTGTTGATAAAGGACTATGAAGTTCCAGGTCCAGATGAAGGTCCCGAGCCAGGTTCTCGTTGGAAGATGATGTTTGATGGTTCCTCTAACTACATGGGGCATGGTGTAGGAGTTGTTTTGATGAATCCTGATGGTGGTTATACTCCTTTCACAGCCAGATTATGTTTCGAGTGTACTAACAACATCGCTGAGTATGAAGCATGTGTTTTAGGTATCGAAGCTGCAATCGATACTAGAATCAAGATCCTTGAAGTATATGGAGACTCAGCTTTGGTAATATACCAAGTCAAAGGTGAATGGGAGACCCGTGACGAGAAGTTGATCCCTTATCGGGCCCACATTGTGGAGTTAATTAAATACTTTGATGAAGTCACTTTTCATCATGTTCCAAGGGCAGAAAATCAAATTGCAGATGCTTTGGCTATGTTGGCATCTATGATTCAAGTCAGATTTCTTAATGAAGCTCCACTCATTACAATCGAGCGAAGAACTGCACCAGCCTACTGTCTACTGGTCGAAGAAGAAACTGATGAGAAACCGTGGTTCTACGACATCAAGAACTACTTGCAAAATCAGGAGTACCCAGCGGATGCAACAAACTTAGACAAGAAGACTTTAAGAAGATTGGCATCCAAGTTCTTCCTCAGCAACAATGTGCTTTACAAGAGAAATCATGATATGGTTCTGCTCAGATGTGTGGACAAGCGCGAAGCAGACTTATTGATCAGGGAAATACATGAGGGATCATTTGGAACACATGCCAATGGACATGCCATGTCCAGGAAGATTTTGAGAGCTGGATACTTCTGGTTGACCATGGAGTCAGATTGTTTCAAGTATGCCAGGAGGTGTCATAAATGCCAGATTTATGCCGACAAGGTGCACGTACCTCCAACACTTTTGAATGTTCTGTCATCGCCTTGGCCTTTCTCAATGTGGGGCATTGACATGATAGGGGCAATTGAGCCTAAAGCTTCCAATGGCCATCGGTTTATCTTGGTTGCAATCGACTACTTCACCAAATGGGTAGAAGCAGCTTCCTACGCCAATGTGACAAAGCAAGTGGTTGCCCGTTTCATCAAGAACCAAATTATCTGCCGTTATGGAATCCCAAGCCGGATCATCACAGATAATGGGACCAATTTGAACAACAAAACAATGAAAGAGCTGTGTGAGACATTCAAGATTGAACATCATAACTCTTCTCCGTATCGACCGAAGATGAATGGAGCTGTTGAAGCTGCAAACAAGAACATCAAAAAGATTCTGCAGAAGATGGTAAAAACTTACAAAGATTGGCACGAGATGTTACCATATGCTTTACACGGATACAGAACATCAGTTCGTACCTCAACAGGGGCAACCCCTTTCTCTCTGGTGTATGGGATGGATGCAGTTCTCCCTATTGAAGTAGAGATACCATCTTTGAGAATCTTGATGGAAACCAAACTGGAGGAAGCTGAGTGGGTCCAGAGCAGGTTTGACCAACTGAACCTCATTGATGAGAAGAGAATGACCGCCATGTGCCATGGCCAGATGTACCAGAAGCGCATTAAGAGAGCATTTGACAAGAAAGTCCGTATCCGAGAATTCAAAGAAGAAGATCTTGTACTCAAGAAAATCTTGCCAGTCCACAAAGACATGCGTGGAAAATGGAGTCCTAACTATGAAGGCCCATATGTTGTGAAGGTGGCATTCTCCGGAGGTTCCTTAATCCTTACAACTATGGATGGTGAACAGCTTAAGCACCCGGTGAATTCTGATGCAGTCAAAAAATATTATGCCTAAATAAAACCCGATAGGTCGAAAACCAGAAATGGCGACCTAGGCAAAAATGGGTATCCCGGTGGATCAAAACCTATGAAGGAGATCCAGGCAAAAGTTAGGGATAAAAATGAAAAAATAAGAGCTCGCTAAGTTGAAAACCCGAAAGGGCGGCTTAGGCAAAAAAGAGCGTCCCGGTGGATTGAAAACCCGAAAGGGCGATCCAGGCAAAAGTTAGGGACAAAGGCATTTGACTGTATCAGACGGTGTTTACCATTACTGAAGAATCATACTGGAAGATCGATCCAATTGCTCTCGTCGGAAGCAAGGTGTCGGGCAGTCTTAGTTATTAGGGATTGTAGTGGTCGTTGGATTCAATGTAGACCCTTACCCATTGCCATTTTCAAACTGTAATTTCCCATGGAGTTTTTTGCCATTGGCAAGCTACCATTCTTGAATAAAATGCAAACTTTGCCTATGAATTTTGTTCAGCTTCTTATTTTCTTTTGTTATGCAAAATGCCATCGCTTGATTACAATTTAACTCTGAAAATGACAAGTTTTTTAAGGAAATCTTTTTGAAAACACTGAAAAACTTTTAAGTTCTTTTGACTTTGGAAAATTGAAAAAAGAGAACCTTCTGCTTCCCCAAGAAGCCTTGGTTTGCAACAACACTTTTACGCTATTATTACAGGAATCTCCATAGAAGTTCAAAACTGATAACACTCTTGGATGGATCCTTGGACCAAGCATGATTTCCAAGTTCGATGACATCTCCCCGGTGTTTTTCATGTTGCTCACCTGAGTATTGGTGTTGAGAGCCTACTCCTCTTTGAGTCTTGTCAAAACTCTTTGTCTCTTTAGAGTCAACATTTGCATATCATGATCATTCGCATCATGCTCAATCATGCGCATTTGACATTAGCATTTGTCTATTCCCCAGTTGTCGTCTGTCTATTTTCAAGTCCAGATATCATTAGTGTTCAACTTGAGATTTCATTGTTGTTGGTACCCGAAGTTTGGTTTACCAATGTTTTTGTCCCCAGTAATTGCTGGTGTTCCCCGTGGAATTTTAATTGTGATTGGTATTTGTCTTTATGACCACCGTGTCTCCTTGAAGTCCAATTGTCATTGGCACAAATCTTTTAAGTAGATCCTGAAACCTTTTGCTTAAATCCAGTCCATTTGATTTTATACATACTTGTACCTTTCTCCTGATGGTTCCTGAAGGAATTTCCAGAGGTTGGATGTCTTATCTTATTTGAAAACTCCAACATATTTTGTTGTTACTTCTTTGCGTTAGCCGGTCGCTTAGAGCCGTTGATTCATCTTTGGGTGATCTCCATTCTATCCCCAATGTAGCTGGTCGCATAGAGCTGCTACTAAATCATTGTGATTTCCTTCCTTATCCTTGGTGTCGGCAGTTACATTTGAACCTGCTAATTTATCATTTTTGATTACTTTGACTACTTTGCCTTTATCATTCTTAGTGTCAACCGGTTTTTAACTTGTTGCGCATTCACTTTGAGTGTATTTTGGCTTTCTTTTGTAGTGTCAATAGGTTTCGAACCTATTGCGTTTCCATTTCGATTATTTCTGTTGTTATTCTTGGTGTCAGTTGGTCGCATTGAGCCGCTGCGCATTCACCTTGAATAAGCTGGTTGTCATTCTCAGTGACAGTTTGGTCGCATCGAGCCGCTGTGCATTCACTTTGAATGTTTATTTTTGTTGATTATTCTCAGTGACAGTTGGTCGCATCGAGCCGCTGCACTTTTCCTTTTGAATGTTTATTTTTGTTGTTATTCATTGGTGTCAGTTGGTCGCATCGAGCCGCTGCGCATTCACCTTGAATTTTGTGCCATTCCTATTTCCCGTGACAGTTGGTCGCATTGAGCCACTGCACATTCTTTTTGGATGACCTAATTGTTGTATTCTTAGTGTCAGTTGGTCGCATAGAGCCGCTGCGCATTCACTTCGAATATTATGTTTATCATTTCCAGTGACAGTTGGTCGCATTGAGCCACTGCACATTCTTTTTGAATGTTTATTTTGTTGATCATTCTTGGTGTCAGTTGGTCGCATCGAGCCGCTGCGCATTCACTTCGAATATTTTTGTTGCATTCTTAGTGTCAGTTGACCGACAATGGCCGCTGCGCATTCACTTCGAATGTTTATTTTGTTGTATTCTTAGTGTCAGTTGGTCGCATCGAGCCGCTGCGCATTCACCTTGAATAAGCCGTTTGTCATTCTCAGTAACAGTTGGTCGCATCGAGCCGCTGTGCATTCACTTTGAATGTTTATTTTTATTGTTTATTCTTAGTGTCAGTTGGTCGCATCGAGCCGCTGCGCATTCACTTTGAATTTTGGGTTATTTCTATTCTTAGTGTCAGTTGGTCGCATCGAACCGCTGCGCTTTCACTTTGAATTTTATGTTATCATTTTCAGTGACAGTTGGTCGCATCGAGCCACTGCACTTTCCCTTTGACTGTTTTTTTTGTTGTATTCTTAGTGTCAGTTGGTCGCATCGAGCCGCTGCGCATTCACTTTGAATTTTATGTTTATCATTTCCAATGCTAGCTGGTCGCATAGAGCCGCTGCATTTTCTCTTTGAATGTTTATCTTGTTTGTATTCATGGTGTCAGTTGGTCGCATCGTGCCGCTACGCATTCACCTTGAATAGGTTTGTTGTCATTCTTAGTGACAGTTGGTCGCATCGAGCCGCTGTGCATTCACTTTGAATGTTTGTTTTGTTGATTATTCTTAGTGTCAGTTTGGTCGCATCGAGCCGCTGCGCTTTCACTTTGAATATTATGTTTATCGTTTTCAGTGACAGTTGGTCGCATCGAGCCGCTGCACTTTCTCTTTGAATTTTGTGTCATTTCTATTCATGGTGTCAGTTGGTCGCATAGAGCCGCTGCATTTTCTCTTTGAATGTTTATCTTGTTTGTATTCATGGTGTCAGTTGGTCGCATCGTGCCGCTGCGCATTCACCTTGAATAGGTTTGTTGTCATTCTTAGTGACAGTTGGTCGCATCGAGCCGCTGTGCATTCACTTTGAATGTTTGTTTTGTTGATTATTCTTAGTGTCAGTTTGGTCGCATCGAGCCGCTGCGCTTTCACTTTGAATATTATGTTTATCGTTTTCAGTGACAGTTGGTCGCATCGAGCCGCTGCACTTTCTCTTTGAATTTTGTGTCATTTCTATTCATGGTGTCAGTTGGTCGCATCGAGCCGCTGCGCATTCACTTTGAATATTATGGTTTTTATTTCCAGTGACAGTTGGTCGCATTGAGCCACTGCACATTTCTCTTTGAATGTTTATCTTGGTTGTATTCTTAGTGTCAGTTGGTCGCATCGAGCCGCTGCGCATTCACTTCGAATATTTTTGTTGATTATTCATGATGACAGTTGGTCGCATTGAGCCACTGCACATTTCTTTTTGAATATGTTGGTTGATTATTCTTAGTGTCAGTTGGTCGCATAGAGCCGCTGCGCATTCACTTCGAATATTATGATTATCATTTTCAGTGACAGTTGGCCGCATGGAGCCGCTGCACTTTCCCTTTGACTGTTTATTTTGTTGTATTCTTAGTGTCAGTTGGTCGCCTTGAGCCGCTGCGCATTCACTTTGAATTTTATGTTTATCATTTCCAGTGACAGTTGGTCGCATCGTGCCACTGCACTTTCTCTTTGATTGTTTATTTTGTTGTATTCTTAGTGTCAGTTGGTCGCATCGAGCCGCTGCGCATTCACTGTGAATATGTTGCTGCTTTTATTTCTCAGTCATTTGGTCGCTTAGAGCCATTGGTCAACCACTTCGATTTATTTCCTTGTCTTATTTGTATTCTTGGTGTCAGTTGGTCGCATCGAGTCGCTGTGCAGTCACTTTGGATTTCATTTTGTTTTGTCTGTGTTCGTTTGATCCAATGATTTGGATTTCTTATGTTCCCGTCTTTTGGTTATTCTTAGTGTCGACAGTTACACTTGAACCTGTTGATTTGTCACTTTGAATGTTTCCCGTTTTCGTTTCTTTATCCCCAATGTTTGCCGTCCCCAGTGTTTGTCATCCCCAGTGAGTTTTGGTTTGTGGTCGTCGACATTCTCATCCTCATCATTTATACCATAATCATCATCTCATTGCATAAGGGTTGCGGAGTTAGATAGTTTTGTAGTCCAGCATAACATTGCATTTAGGGGCAAAATTTCCGGTTATTTCTGTATTTAAATACCTTTCACCATGATCGCCTGAGTGTCCTCCGTCATTCACGCCATCTGGTAAAGTTATTTAAATAGGGGCAACTGTCACACCCCAAATTTTACCCCTAATCGCTCGCATCATAATCATACATTTATCGCATTTAGCAGGGATTTTTCCCGATTTATTTTTTCCGTTGTTTTTCTCATTTTCTAGCTATTTATATTTTTGATTCTTAATTTCTTTTCATTTCTAAGCTTCCATCCTAAATCTAATTTCTATTCCTCATTTCCAACTTTTAATTATTTTCTAACTTTTAAAACTTAATTTTTAATTTCTATCCTCAAAGTTTGATTAAAAAAATAATATAATCTTATTCCCAATTTTTAAGTTTTCAAATGTAATTTTATTTCTATTTTCAATTTTCAAGTTTTACTTCTTAACGTAATTTTAACTTTTTTCCTTAATTCATTTTTTTTCTAATCTCCATTTTTCTAATTTACTCTTAATTTCCAATTTTATTTTTTATCTTTTTCAACTCATTTTCAAGTTTCTATTTCTAATCTAATTTCAATTTTCAATTTATTTTTAGTTTATTCTAATTTAATTTCAATTTCTAAGTTATTTTTAATTTACTTTTCTTTTAAGATTTCATTTTTTAATTTAATTCCAATTTCTTTTCTTATAATTAATTTTAATTCCAAGTTTTTTTTTATTTAAGTTTATAAGTTATTTTCAATTTTAAATTTAATTCTTTTTCATTTCATTTCTAATTTAAGTATTATATTTAGATTCTAATTTAGAACTTTCATTTCCAATATTAAGTGCCAAGTATAAATCATAACTTAGTGTAAATAATCAATCTTTATTTCATATCTATTGTTATGTTACAATTGCATAGAAAATGTACAAAAAAATTCTGCACTAGAATACAAATGCAACAGCTCCAAATCTGCCCCAAATCAGCATGCAGCCACCAACAACCTGCTCCACTTCTCCACCCACAGCAGCAATTCAGGCCTTGTCCCTTTTATTGAAACCCTTCACCTACAAGCAACCAAAAAATTCAGCATAAGAACCATATCAGAACAGCCCCAAAACCACACTGTGATATTCAAAAAAATCAGTTCAGCATCCAACAACACTACAAATTCAGCTCTACAAACGCCATCCAAACGGCTACAAAAACTACAAAAAAATCCAGCCACATCCATATAAAACAGTTCAAAAAAAACCACTGTGATATTCAAAGAAAACATACAATCAGCCTCATAACTACACACAAATCAGCATCACAAACACACAAAAAAAACAGTCCCCAAAACCCCTGTATCAGCCCCATAAAAAACCCTGTTACAGTCCCATAAATCACACTAAAAAATCAGCCACTGAATACAACACAACAACCCTCAAAACCTCACTCAGAACAACTTCAAAAATCAGCACAAAAAAGATTCAGCAACAAGGAGTAGGAGACTTACTACTCGTGGACTCTTCACCCCGATAACATTCGGGTCGGTATATTTCTTTCTCCTTCCTTTCTTTTCGCATATTTGTTCATGTTTCTTCTTTAAATTCCTTTTGTTGCCTCTCATTCTCGCCACTGAAATTGTCCCATTCTAACAAACCTGAAAAAAACCAAAAAGAGAATCACCACGAAATCACCGTTACAAACTGAACAAGAACCTTTGAAACCAAAATCTTGAAAATGCGAGCCTCTGCAACTCACCATTCAACTCTCCCAAATCTTCAAGCACAGAAAACATATCCAAAAAAAGATGAAACAGAGAAACTGAGATACCATTTTTTTTTCCAACCTCCATTCCTTCACCAAACACACATACTGTTTTCTTTCCATAAACCACAAGCACGCAAACTGTGATTTCCACCACAAACCACTTCGAAACCGCACCACCATTACCTCATCTCCATTATCACCATCACTCACCTGCAAAAAGTAAAAACCATCACAGTCACATGCAAAAACCAGCAAGGAATCCATATCAGGAGAGGAATTACATAACAACAAACAGTGAGGATAAACCAGCAACATAACCGTTTCCTCACCACCCGAAAACCCTCAAAGCACCTCAAACCAGACTTTACACAACCTTGAACAAACCACCCTTGGCTCTTCCAACCATTCACCAAAACACAGACTGAAACCTGTCCGCATATCACCATAAAACCACCCTTTTTTTTTTCTTTCGGACAACTGTCTTCATCCTTCATCAACAAACACAGCATACCTTCATCTTCTCCGACCCGTAAACCTCAACCTGCAACAAACCTGTCAAAAAAATTACAAACCAAAACCTGAAAAAAAACCAGAAACTCAAACCTGCAATTTGCTTTTCAAAACTTAAGCCACCATACCTCATTGCATAAATGTACAAAGTCACTTTCAAACATCATTTCAGATCCAAAAACAACCTGCAAACACGCAAACCTGTCACTAAACCGTCCAATCCAAATCCATCCGAAATGAAAAATTAGAGAGAAATTGAGAGCTTGAGAGGGTACCGCGATTTGAACCAGAACTGAGAGAGACTAGAGATCGTGAGGATCACCGCTCCAAAGCCACTGCGGACTCACTGCCTCCACCCTTCTTCAATCACGAACCACCACCAGAGAACTGACTCTAACCTCCGCCGCAAGCCCAGCCCACAAAACCGTGAACAACAGAAACTATCGCCCACCTTACCCGCTCACCTCCTTCAACCCACTCATAGACACTCATCCCCACCGAGAACCTCTTCATAAACCAGCCGTAAACCTTGTCACCATCAAAACAACCGTCCTTTACTCGCCATCATAAAACCGAATGAGAACCATAAATCCTGCATAACAAAAACCAAAACTGAGATCAACCTGCAAAACAACAACAAAAAAATCCAACAACACCAAATCTCATTAAAACCACCAAGCACCCAAAGCCGCGACCAACCATCCCTTCGCGAACTCACCGACACGAAACTGAGACACAAGCCTTCTGAACCGCAAAACTGTAAATCATCCCTCAAGCCAAACGCAGAGTCTGAGAAACTGAAGCAAACCAAGACACGAAGCCAACACCACTAGCCTCCGCGACGAATCGCCGGACGAACCAAACGAAATCCAGCCACAAACAACTCAGCCAAATCATCATCAACCACGCTTCGAATCCTTTACCTTCAAACAAACGAAACCCACCAAAACCACCGCGTCGGCCATCACCCTGTTATCATCATTCGAAACCGCCGGCGAACCACCGAAACACAAAACACCCACAAGCCGTCCACGAAACGTCACCGTTAAATACAGCAACGTTCGTCCATCAGAGCACCGTCGCGAGCGAAACAGCGAGATTCAGAGAGAGAGCTGAGCGAAAGAGAGAGGACACCATTAAAATCAACCCATAAAACCATGAGACGGAAACGAGAAGCTGCGAGTGTGAGAACATAGGATTTCGAACGAGAACTGAGCGAAGCCGAGTGTGAGAAAGAGATTTTCCGCCGTTGAGTTGATTGTGAGGGTGAGGTTTCTTTTCCATCATCGTGAGTTGAGACGGAGAGAAGCAGAAGCGTGAGTTGAGACGGAGAGAAGCAGAAGCGTGATTGAGAGTGAGAGAGTATCGCGAGTTGAGAGAGTCAGAGCGAACATTGAGAGAGACATGCGATTGAAAAGATTGAGAGGGATGAGCGATTGGAAAGAAAGAGAGGGAAGGCGTGACTGAAAAATGAGGAAAGGGTAAAGGTTGATCATGAATTTGGGTTTTTCTTTTTTATTATTAATCTGTCTTCACATTTATTTATTCTTTCTTTTTCATTACATTTATATATATGTTATTTGTTTATTTTATTTTTTAAAAAAAAATTAATTAAATTAAATTTTTCTTTTGTGCGGTTATTCTCATATTATTTTCCTTTTATAAAGATATCCTGATACATAGGATTATTTTGTTAAATTATTTTTATTCATACTGTTGATAATTAGATTTATTATTAAGTTTAAGTTTTTATTTATTTATTTTATTTAGGTTATTGTAACTATTTATTTACAATTCAATTTATATAAAAAAGATAATAATAAAAATCACAAAAATGCTATATTTGTTTGTTAAAAAAAAATCAATCAAGAAGTATTATTTTTTGTTTAAGCTATCATTTATCTTAATTTTCAAAATGTCAAAAACATGTATATTTTTTTAGTAACAAAAAATTCAAAAAAACAATTTACTCACTTCTTTGAAAAGGAATTGAAAATATTATTTCATTAAGTTGGCTTATTATTTTTATTTTTATTTTTGTTATTATTATTATTATTATACCTTGTTTCATTATTATCTAAAAAGTCTTTAAAAATCTAGTGAATCTTTCTTGCATCTTTATTTTTTGGGGCCAATGATATTATTAAGGGTTTATCGATGTTCGATATTTGTAATCGACGTCATCTAAACCCATATGAGGCCATGCATTATTTATTTCTAATCCTAGTTTATATATATATGTATACTTTATTTTACTTATTTGTTTAAGAAAATCTCTAAAAAAGGTTTTATATATTTTCATTTTTATTTGTTTAAGAAAAAAGAACTTTAAAAGAAAAGTTTAGTTGTGATCTCTTATATTTATCTGGGCCGATGATATAACAAAGGTCACGATAAATCGCTTCCGATTAATCGTGACCCATATGAGGCCATTGCATTTTATTTCTATTTCATACATTTATTCATTTCTTATTCCATTTAATTCATTATTTATTCTATTTAATTTATTTAATTCATTTCATTCCATATTTCAATTTTTTTCTTTTATTATTAATTATTTATTTCTCGCATATTTACACCATTTAATTTAATTTTCAAGATAATAATTCCTTGGTCCAACGCCAAGTGAAATTCACTTCACTTCACATACACTCACACACGTAAGTCGGTCGTTTACGATCGCCATCTGCACAGTTCCTTACACTGCACGGCTTTTCAACTTAAGCAAATTTGACGCACAGCGCTTGTTTTCCACCCCCGCATTCTCGATCCATATATCGAGCCATAGCCCGGTTACTAAGCCTTTGCCTTATTTCCCATTTACTTCATTCAATTTATTTTTGCAAGTAGCAGCCTTTGCCTAGTCTTAGGAGCTTGCACCCTCTTTTATTTATTTTCTGTTGTTGCATTTCGATCCAAAAGGGAAAGACTCCTGCAGTTGACTCAATGTCATAGGAAGTTTAGCCGTCCCTCATCCTTAGGTCCTTAGCCATTAGGTCCTTAGCTTTTTATTTTATAACTTTTTGTGACTTTCTTAAAGTCACGTGAGTGTTTGCCATAACACTTACCTCCCCCGCGAACCTTGAGCGTAACCAAGTGTTCGTGAATCCTTAGGAGAACTACGAGTGCTCTGATTCTACACCCGATACGTAGGCATCGATGCGATGTTGTGCGAGCACCATTAGAAATAAAACCTTAGGTTCCCTTAATTTTAACAAGCAATAAACAACAATAATGCAAATATCAACAAGAGGTTCCCGTAGGATACTGCGGATGCTTAGGATGCTAACACCTTCCCTAGGTATAATCAACCCCCGAACCTAGTTTCTCCTCATTTAGGGTTTTTACGATCTTTTTCCCTTTTCCTTTTGGATTAAATTAAAGTCGGTGGTGAACATTTAATGTTTTGCGATTCAAGCTCACTCAATAGCTTGGTATCCGATTCTCACCGCGACAGTAAGGGTGATGTTTTTGGAGCTGTTCCGCGTAAGAAAGATACGCTTGACAAAGTAATTGGCCCAGTTTAAGGGTATCTTCTTCTGCAAAATGTACAATAAATGGATATCCGACTTGTCCAATCGAGAATGCCCACCGGACCTTGGACGCAAGATATGCGAAAAGATCTAGTGCAGAATTCTTGGAACACTTTTAATCATACCAGAAGTCAGAGGCTCATCATCAGCAAGAGGTCTATCCAATTTAGAAATGGATGCACAAAATTCCTTCAACTTAAACTGAGTTTCAAAGTTCTGGTCATGCCACATCTGCAATTCAGCCGACACAGATGGCAGACTGAACACTGTGGACCAGTCATCAGCCTCAAAATGGTAAGTTCTGGTTCCAATCGAACACTTGAACGAGTATCCTTTTCCAGTTTTCACACCAGCATAGAAAACACGAATAAAGTCTTCATGATACTCATCTTTAATAGTTAAAAAGGATCCAAGATTTTGTGCGTCGATTAAATCCGCAACTTCTTCTAAACTAAGAATATGTACATCACTAGTATCGAAAATATGTGGTTTCATAACTAACCTTGATTTAAAGGAAGCTTCAAATTCTTCAATAATGGCAGGATGAAGAATTGCATTCCCGGATGGAGGAATTTCAGGAAGAGAAGGAGCCTGATGAGAAGACCCAATGGGTTCCTCGCCTTTTCGTTTTCCCTTTTCTCTTGGAATCAAAACTCTTGGAGGCATGGTGGAAGGTTAGGGTTTGAGAGAAGAGGGGTTTTTGTGCAGTTAGGGTTTGATGCAAATGATGCAAATGAGATGATGAGAGAGATATAATGGGGTTTTGTAACTGATTGACATGTCATGGCAGTTGCTGATGTGTCGATTCATGGAAAAATAAACTGAATTTACGACAGGATGAATCGATTCATGCCTGTATGTATCGATTCATTTCGAAAAAATTTTAAAAGTCAGAATGCTATGTATTGATACAAGCAACTATGAATCAATACATACTGTAACTGGTTTGAAAGAAATTAAAATAAAATCAACATGAATCGATTCAAGATTGTTGGGATCGATTCATTATGCGAATTTTTGAAATACAGATGACAATGAATCGATACAAGTAACTATGAATCAATACATACTGTAACTGGTTTGATAGAAATTAAAATGAAATCAACATGAATCGATTCAAACTTGTTGGGATCGATTCATAATACGAAAATTTGAAATTTCAGTGGATATTGCAAGAATTGACACACCAATGAATAAGCAAAACAACCATTATGCAGCAGAATGAATTACAACATTGTATACATGCTTAAGAATACTTTACACATAAAAACATCAATGTTCAAACATTCATATGAAAAGAAGTTCATGTAAACAAGAAATCATTTCTCAAACATACATTGATCATACAATATTAACAAAGTGAAGAGAAGAACAATATTACCTCCGTCGTAGTATTCTCATGAGGCACTAGTGAAGACTACAATCAGAACTTAGAAAATACGATGAGATAAATAGAAACTATAACAATCAAACTTAAGGCACCAATGCGGAGAGATCAAGAATCCCTAATTCGCGACGAATGTTGAAGAATGGTTCAGTTGCCAAAGGTTTAGTGAAAATGTCAGCAAGTTGATTTTTAGTATCAACATGCTCAAAAACAACATCTCCTTTTTCAACATGATCGCGAAGGAAGTGATGTCGAATCTCAATATGTTTGGTGCACGAGTGTAAAACATGATTCTTAGTGAGATTAATGGCACTAGTGTTGTCACATTTAATTGGAATGCGTTTAAGTTCAATGTCAAAATCTTGTAGTTGTTGTCTTAGCCATAAAATTTGAGCACAACAGCTACCGGCTGCAACATACTCAGCCTCTGCAGTAGACAAAGCTACGGATACTTGTTTTTTACTATGCCAACTTATTAACGAATTTGAAAACATATGACATGTGCCACTAGTGCTTTTCCTATCTGATTTGCAGCAAGCAAAATCAGAATCAGAGTAACCTACTAAGCTGCAATCGCTTCCTTTGGAATACCATAGCCCATATTTAGGTGTTCCATTAAGATACCTAAATATACGCTTGACTGATTTTAAGTGAGATTCCTTAGGATTTGATTGATATCTTGCACACATACACACACTAAACATGATGTCTGGTCTAGAAGCAGTAAGATACAAAAGAGATCTGATCATACCTCTATACCTCTTTACATCAACACACTTACCATGTTCATCTTTGTCCAAGTTTCCGTTGGTAGGCATAGGAGTGTCAATTGATTTAGAATTATTCATTCCAAAACGCTTGAGCAACTCTCTACAGTATTTTGTTTGACATACTGTTGTACCTTCATCAAGTTGCTTTATTTGGAGGCCTAAGAAGTAGTTCAACTCCCCCATGAGACTCATCTCAAACTCACCCTGCATAAGATTAGAAAATTCTTCGACCAAGTGTATGTTAGTTGAACCAAAAATAATATCGTCTACATAAACTTGAACTAAAAGAATGTGCTTTCCTTTGTGTTTAATGAAGAGTGTATTATCCACTTTACCTCTAGAATATCCATGATCAAGTAGAAATTTGATAAGTCTTTCGTACCACACCCGGGGTGCTTGCTTAAGACCATATAAAGCACGCTTTAATTTGTAAACATGATCTAGATATTCAGAATTTTCAAAACCGGGAGGTTGTGAAACGTATACTTCTTCATTTATAACACCATTTAAAATGCACTCTTTACGTCCATTTGGTAAAGCTTGAAATTCATAGAACACGCATAAGCAAGCAAAAGACGTATAGCTTCAAGGCGAGCAACCGGAGCATAAGTCTCCTCATAATATATGCCCTCCTCTTGGTTATACCCTTGTGCTACCAAGCGTGCCTTGTTTCTAGTTATCACTCCGCTTTCATCAAGTTTATTCCTAAAAACCCATTTAGTACCTATGATGTGATGATCTCGCGGACGAGGGACAAGTTCCCAAACGTCATTTCTTTTAAATTGATTTAGCTCTTCTTGCATGGCCATTAGCCAAAATTCATAAACCAAGGCCTCTTTAGCATTTTTAGGTTCCATTTGTGATACAAAAGCAAAGTGAGAACAAAAATTACTTATCTTAGAACGAGTCAACACTCCCTTTGAAATGTCTCCCAATATATTGTCTATGGGGTGGTCTTTAGAGGATTTCCAAGCTGGTGGAAGATCCTTCACTTCAGATATTCCTTCCTCTTTATCTTTTTCATGACATGTATCTTCCTCCTTCTCAATAGCAACCGCTTCGGATTGATCAATTTCCGAACAGGCTTCTTTGAGTATGTCTTCTGTAGATACACCTGCGTCATTAAAAGAGATACCTTTTCCGACAATTTTTGGGTAAGACTCATCAAAAGATATATGGACAGATTCTTCAACAGAAAGTAAACGCCTATTATACACTCTATATGCTTTGCTTGATTGAGAGTAACCAAGAAAAATACCTTCATCAGCTTTGGCATCAAACTTCCCAAGATTTTCCTTACCGTTATTCAAAACAAAACATTTACAACCGAACACATGAAGATGAGACAAGTTTGGCTTTCTACCTTTTAAAATTTCATAAGGGGTTTTATTCAAAATAGGACGAATTAAAATCCTATTCAAAACATAACAGGTTGTGCTAATTGCATCAGCCCAAAAGTATTTTGGTAATCCACCTTCATTGAGCATTGTTCTTGCCAATTCCTCTAAAACTCGATTTTTGCGTTCCACAACACCATTTTGTTGTGGAGTTCGAGGAGCTGAAAAGTTGTGCTCAATGCCATACTTGTCACAATACTTATCAAAGAGATGGTTTTGAAATTCACCTCCATGATCGCTTCGGATTGTAACTATTTTAGAATTCATTTTGTTTTGGGACAGCTTTGCAAAACTTTTGAAAGCAGAAAAAGTTTCATCTTTGCTATGAAGGAATATAGTCCAAGTGAATCTAGAGTAGTCATCTACTATTACGAAACCATAATAGTTTCCACCTAAGCTCTTTGTCCTAGATGGTCCAAAGAGGTCCATATGGAGAAGCTCAAGGGGTCTTGAAGTTGAATTTATGTTTTTAGATTTAAAAGAGACCCTTGTTTGTTTCCCCATTTGACAAGCATCACATAGGTGGTCTTTTGAAAATTTTATTTTTGGAAGACCTACTACTAGATCCTTGGATACAACCTTATTAAGAAAATCAAAATTAACATGCGCTAAGCGTCTATGCCATAGCCATGAATCATCATTTAGGGCTACTAGACATTTAGTGCTTGTTAAGGATACACTCAAAAGATCAAGCATATATATGTTGTTTACTCTTACACCCTTAAACACAACATTTTGTTCGGTATGTTCAATTTTGCAACAAGTTTTTGTGAAAGAAACTTTGTAACCTTTGTCGCATAATTGACTTATACTCAACAAATTGTGTTTAAGTCCCTCTACAAGATGGACATCAGAAATAGTAGTGGTAGAGGGGTTACCTACACTACCTTTACCAAGTATAGCTCCTTTGTTATTGTCTCCATAAGTAACATACCCCTTCTTCTTTGCTTTGAAGTCAATAAAAAGTGATATGTCACCCGTCATGTGCCTTGAACACCCGCTGTCCAGAAACCATCTTCTTTCTACGGATGCAAGACACCCATCCTACAACATCAAAAGAGAGAGGTAGGTACCCAATTTTTATTGGGTCCAAGTGGGTAAGTTGTAACATGGTTGTCTTTAGGCTTCCATTGATAAATTCCTTTAGGCACTAGAAATCTTCTAAATTTGCATTTTTCAATGGTATGGCCAGCATGACAACAATAGTGACAAACACTACGATAATGTTGTTGTTTATTATTGGTCCTTAAATCCTTTGGAACAAAAGAATATTTTGCATATGGAGGATTTAATGACTTTTTGAACAACCTAGTATCAATGGCATAAGTAATCTTAGGTTGCAAGGCTTTTTCCAATTTGACTTTAAGAGAAATAACCTCTTGTTGCCAAATGTGACAAGCTTCACAATGCCTTATTTTACTATAACCATCAATATCAATAGCTTTTGAATTTTCTGCAATACTAGCTTTCAAGTATTCTAAATCTTTTTCAGCATGTTGTACTTTACCTTCCAAGTATGAAAAAATCTTTTTATCGGAAGATAATCTTTTGAATGCTTCTATAGCTTCATTATGCAGTTTTTCAAAAGCTACTTTCAATTCAGAAAAAGACATAGAAGAGAAATTGTTATAATAAGCTTGTTTTACCTTTTTATCATCACTTTTCTTGTGGTGGGACTGATTTTTGGTGTGAGCCATAAGACACAAATTTGAGGTTTCATCGCTATCACTTGAGCATTGTGTACTTGATGAATCACTATCACTTTCCCAAGCAATGTAAGATCTTCTTTGCTTATTATACCTTTTTGGTGGAGCTTTTCTTTTATCCTTTTTCTTTAAAGGACAATCCGTTTTATAATGACCGGACTTGCCACAATTAAAGCAAGACCCTCTTTCTCTATTCTTATTAATCTCTTCCTGTTTTGAATCCATAGATTGTCTTCTAAAATTTATGAGATTTTTGTCGGAATGCTTGATTCCATTATTTCGAATGAATCTATTATATCTCCTAACAAAATGTCCCATTTCTTCGTTACCGGAGTCTTCGTCACTACTTGACTCATTGTTGCTTAGCTCCTTTTGTGAGGACTTTGAGTTAGAAGCCATAAGAGCTATAGGCCTCTTCTCACTCTCTTTGTCTTTATTCTTCTCCTTTCCCTTTTTACTTTTGTTCTCAAACTTTTCTAGACTTTCTAGTTCTTGTTGATGTTCCTCCAGCTTTCCAAACAAAGTAGTCATTGTGAGTGTCGTTAGATCATTAGCTTCCTTGATAGCTGTTACTTTAGGTTGCCATTCCCTGCTAAGACATCTCAGAATTTTATTAGTAGCAATATCATTGGAAACAGGTTTTCCAAGTGCATTCAAACGATTAATGAGATGAACAAATCTCTTTTGCATGTCGGGAATAGATTCTCCTTGTTTCATGCGAAAGAGTTCGAACTCTTGATTAAGTGTGTTAATGCGGGACTGTTTTACTTCAGTTGTACCTTCATGTGCAATTTCTAAAGCATCCCACATTTCTTTAGCTGTCGAGCAATGGGAAACTCGATAATACTCATCTGCACTAAGTGCTGAAATTAGCATATTTCGAGCTCTCCAATCACTTGACCATTTTTTCTCATCTTTTTCATCCCAATCATCTTCTGGTTTAGGTACTATGGCACCTGCCTCATTCATCATGGTAATTTGAAAAGGACCATTTTTAATGGCAGCCCATACGCGCCTATCAACAGAATTTATGTGAACTCGCATGCAATCTTTCCAGTAGCCGTAATTTTCACCATTGAAAACAGGAGCTCTATTGTATGCCCCCTTTGGTTCAGAATCCATAACGTTACAGGCAGCCACAAAGCACCAGCGAACCGGTGCTCTGATACCACTTGTTAGACGCTGTGGCGAGTGATCTAGAGGGGGGGTGAATGGATCACTCCCTTGATTTCAAGGATTTAAAAAGTTTTTCAGAGTTTTCAAAGAGTTACGGAAACAACGGTCCCAAATAAACACGCGTCTATTCTGAACTGGCCACTAGAAGACCAGACATGTGATAACGTGCTGGATTTTCGATTGCGATGATAAAGGATTAAACACACAATATGTAAAACAGTTGAATGCACCTATCACTAAAGCTATTTCCAATGAATCGAAAAACAAATGAAAACGTAAATAGAGATAGAGAAGAGATACAATACGCCGAGATTTGGTAAGGAAGTTCCCCACGTTCGTCCTCGCGTATGGGTACGTCTCCCTCTCAATTTCGAATCGAAATTGAGAACTTTTATATCAAAATTGCTGAATCCGTCGATTACAAGGTTGCAATACAAACACTAGAATTCTAAACACCTAGAACTTCCTATTGTATCAACCTTCACTTGATCTGAGCCCAATCAAGATTCCCTGCAAGTAATACAATCAATTCACCGGTTCCACGACCTATTTGCGAAATCCCCCGATTTCCAAAACTTTCGATGCGGCTGAATCTGACTTGTAAACGTGACTAACAAACCCTCAAGAACACACCCGTTCTTGAAGGAAAACCCAGCTGGTTTTTCCTTGAAACCTTCTATCAATCTTCAACTCAGCTGGATCTCCGATCGTACCACTGAACGTTATCCCGAAAGCCTTCAATTCACAGGACAGCAAACACTTCCTTGTTGATGTTCTTGAATTAAGATCTTTGAGAAGATGATGAAGATGAATTTGATTCTAGGTTTCAAGCTTGCTCAACATTAAAGTTCCAACACTCCAAAATCCCTTTCTTGATGTGTTCTTCAATGATCTATCACTTTGAAATTCGTATCTGATTTTTATGTGATCTGTTATCTATGACCAACTAAATGAAACACTCCACATATATATATGCAGATTCTGTTAGAGGAAAAACAGATTAATGAATCGATTCAAGACATGATGAATCGATACATACTGAACATATTTATAAAAACAGAACCATTTAAACAGCATGAATCGATACATCATAAGATGAATCGATTCATTTTGAGAATTTCCAGAATCCTTCAAACAGCATGAATCGATACATGATAAGATGAATCGATTCATTTTGCGAATTTCCAGAATCCTTCAAAAAGCATGAATAGATTCATTATGGAATGAATTGATTCATTTTGCGTATTTCCAAAATCCTTCAAACAGCATGAATTGATTCATTATGGAATGAATTGATTCATTTTGCGTATTTTCCAAAAGATCAAAAACATTGAAAACAAAGAATCTAAAGGTGGCATTTTTCTTAATATGAAGAAGACACAAACACTTAAAAATTATAATCAATCAAACCTAAGGTTGCTCACAGTAAACTCATTATATCCTCCCCGATTATGGATAATGAGCCTACTTAAGTATAAGATAAGCATCTCAACTTAATTACCATGATGATGTAGGATTAAGATCATTAACCTACTTGTGATTATTTAGATGTTTTTGGGGTTTTGTTTAGTGTTAAGTAATGAGTTTAATCTCTAATCAGGGATTAATGAACTCATTACACCATCCTAAGAGAAGGATGATAGAGATAACACTTAAGCTGAGAAAGACTCCTCAACTTAATCATGGTTAGGGACTAAATTCATTATATAACAAGCCTTTATTAAAATGGATTTTAATTAAAAGGTGAGATTAAGAAATGGATTTTATGTTTGTAAGACTTATCTTGAGGGGGACTTGTCCATTAAACACTAGGGTTAGTCCCTCTTAACCAAAAGGAAGAGATGGAACCCTAATGCAAGGCCCAAGTTACAAGCTTAAGTCTTGATCATTATTAAGTGTTTTGATTAAGAGGTGTAAACAAATTAAAGGTTTAAAACTAAGGATTAAAGTTATACACTCCATCCTAAGATAAGGATGCAGGCATAACCCTAATTCAAAGTCCTAAAGCTTTAAGTGTTTAGCCTTTGATTATGAGATGAGAAGAGAGACTCAAGGAGAATCAAAGGTAAAATACTAAGGGAGACTATATACAACCCTAAAATTATCATTCTTGGATATCCTATGGTTTGTGAGGCTTAAAGGGAAGATCTTCAGATGGCCACCAAGGAAGAAGAAGCAGATGAGAAGAGAAGGAGAAAAAGAATAGGTTACTTACTTCCTGAAGAAGATAAGTAATCTAAGAGAATGAGGAGGAGCAAGAGAGCACAAGTGAAGCAAGTTCACTTCAAAGACAAATAATATATGCAAATGAAAAGATGAGAAGAGGTGGTATGTGAAGGCAAATCCACATCCCAAACAACTTACCATAAGCCCCTGAAATGTTAGTGTGAGATGCATAAGATGCAAAGCAAAAGGAAATAAAGCATATGAAGGTGAAAAGACCAAAACCAGAAGTGAATATGCAATGCAAATGTGTTATGAGATGATGCAAAGTCATACATAATTCTTATGAATGTTCATACAAGGATGAGATGCAAAGGAAGCATGTAAGAAGCTTGAAAACACATGAATGTACATGAAATGTAATGAATGAAAAGCATACCAAATGAATGAAGAAATGATCAATCAATGTTCAAGCATGTCTTAAGATGTCTAAGATTTCATACAAATAAATGAAATGCCATGGCAAGTTCATATGATGATGCTATGTAAAGATGAATGCAAATGAACATGAGAAATTAGGGTTTATGAATGTATGAGATGCAAATGACCAAAACAAAAGCATACATCATGACAAAAATTTGAAATTGAACTCAAGAAAACCCTAAACATATACAAGATCACTCACCAAAGATGGGGGCAGAAACTAAACCTAGGCAAAGTTATGAATTTCCTAAGTTAACTAGGGTTTTTGGGTGCTTCTAAAGGGAAAATGCAAATAAAATTGAAAATGCAAGATAAAAATATGAGATAAATAACCTAGATACTATATGCAATATGTGAAACAATGCAAAAAGAACCAAGTTCAAACTCATCATAGTTAGGCAGAAATGAATTTTTCAAGTTAGGGTTAAAAAAATGTGAAATTTAAGAACCCTAATTCAAAGAAAATTGTGAAAATGTGATTAAACCTAAATATAAATTTGTATGGTGAGTTTGAAAATGTTTCTAAATGTATTGGAATGCTTCATGAATTTTTTGGTGAATTTAGAAACCTAAATGCATATTTAATTAATTAAAATCAATTAATTAATTAAATAAAACATTTAAATATTTTAAAAATACTTTTTTAATGCAAAAATTAAAATACAAAATGTTTTCAGGTTAAGAAAAATATTTGAAACAAAAATGCAAAGTTTTAGAATTTTTTGATGTTTTATACTATTTTAAATAAAATGACAAAAGAAATGAAAAGAAAATGAATTAAAAATGAAAATAAATGAATGTATGAAGATCCAGTGGCTGAGATTCAAACTGGGAAGGGAAATGTTGATTGCGCGCGTAATCCTATGGTCCAGATCAAATCTGGCTAATTGATTTTAATTAAATTAATTAATTTTAGATTAACATTAATGATGCAATCTGGGCCACTCAAATACGCGCTAACCCTAAGATCCAAAGGCCCATATTCAAACTGACTAATTAAACCCTAAACATTTTCAGGTGACCGGAGGTGACTGGAGCAAGCTCCGGTCATCTTCTCCGGCGAGCACCTCACCCCAACTTCTTCCCTAGGCTGCCCCAGACCCCCAAATTCTCCAGAAACAATCCCCAAACCATTCTAAACAAGATTCAGGCCATGAAAATCATTTATCATGCATCAAAGTGGTGAATCGAAGAAAAACATTTTTAGGTCAAAAATTTCAGAGTAAGCATACATCCTGGTTTCTCAACCATTTTCAAAACAAATCATATCAGCATGATCAGGGAGACACATAGAATCATTTAAGAACTTAAAAGAAAGGTTCTGGAAAATTTGTTCTTGATGGTTACCTGAGATGAAGCTTTCACAATCTGAGCTTTTTGAACCTCTCCTTGATTCTAATCCACCCCAATGAACTCCCTGAAGCTTCTGAAAGGCTTAGAACAAGTTTGTATGGCTTGATTTTAGTGTTTCAGTTCTGATAACTCAGAAATCGTGTTTCTGATTGAGAGGTTTTTAGGCCATGGCAAGGGATGGGAAATGATCCTTAGGTTATGTGGAGTTGAATGGTGAAAGAAATTTGGAGTTTGAGTGGCTGGTTTGAGAGAATCGAAGAAGAGAAGTTTTTTGTGATTTTCTTGCAATCTGAGTTGTGTTGTGTTTCAGGCTCCAAGATCATATGAAATGAGGTCCATGATGCTTGTATGTGATGTCTTGATTGGTCAGAAGGTTGGTGGTGGCATAGTGTGATTGGTATGGACAAATTGTAAAAAAGTCAAAAGTTTTGTACCACAAGCATGGGCCATGGTAGAAGCTGTTTCAAGGGGTGTCTGGCCTCAGCTGAGTTCATGGATGGCCCTTGGATTGAAACATGTGAGCTGTAACAAGTGGATGAAGAGTTTCAATAGGTTTTGCAAATTTCCAACTTTGAGAATTTTGTGAAAATGGCTTAATGAAACTTGCAATCCAAGGCACAATTCTGGTCCAAATGCATTTCACTATGTTTGTATGATGTTTAGAAGTCAATTAGAGGTCATGAAATGGCTTAGAACTTGAATTTGCAAAAATCCCTCTTTGGTGCACACTTGAAAATTATAGGATTTTTGCCAACTTTGAAAGGCCATATCTTGAGTTCTAGGATGAATCAAGATATGTTCTTATACTTTTTGAAAATGGTAAGACATAATCTACAACTTTCATGCCCAAGAATTTTTCATTTGAAGCATTTTTGGTCATGAAAGAATAGGTTGAATATCTTTCCCAAAATAGAACGTTTCCATTACAAGTCCTTTCCAAAAATAGCAAGTTTGCATTTGGCTCAAAATTATTCAACTTTGTGAAATTACAACCACTTATAAGATCAAATAAAGATCATAGAGACTCAAAATGATGATGATGACCCTTTGGTGCCCTTGATAGAGGCCTCAGATTCCCTGATTTTGCCTTTACTTGCTCAAGAAGTTACCCAATGATCAAATGACTTCCACTGTGAATTTCTTCATCAAACTTGGTACACATGATCCTTATAACACATTAAGACCATTAGAAATAAGAATGACCAAAAAATTTGGGATTAAGGGCTCTGAAACCAAAACCCTAATTTTAGATCATCTGTGCAGGAAATCTTCAGTCTGCCTTTATGCCTTTGCCATTCTTTGTGATCTCTTGACTTTTATGAACTTTGGGGAGCATATTGTGATCATGAAACACACATGGACCCTCTTGGTAAGATTCAAGACCTTTGGGATGGCTCATATCACTTCTTGGATTGCTCAGATCACAAACCCTAGATGCAGATGAAATGAAACTATGTAGTGGGATGGTATGCTTATGTAATGCAATGCTATATGAAAGATCACAAGCCATGGTTTGAGAAAAAAGTGAGGGAAAATTTGGGGTGTTTACAGCTGCCCCTATTCAAGCATGAGTTAGCTGTGCAGGATGTAAGCGCCTGGCTTAACAGACAAACAAGATAACTTGTGGTTGAATACCAAAGACAGTCCGAAATTTGCACTCACTGGGGAGAAAAAGAAATGGGATATAAATTGTAAAAGATAGTATAGTATGAATATCAAATGAAAGCGATGGAGGATGACCATCGAGCAGAGGACGACTGCTGGGGGTAAACGGTAAGTAAAGCAATGACGGGGACGGCCATCATGTTGGGAAATAAAGAAACCGCGACGAGGACGGCCATCGGGTAAGGAAATAAATTTCTCTGGGGATTGAGTGAATCATTTATGGGGACGGACATCAGGCTTGGAAAGTAAAGTAAACAACGATGGGGACGGTCATTGGGCTAAACTGATGAAGGACGATCATCAAGAAAAGGAAAAGGGACCACGACGGGGACGAGCATCGGGTTTAAGGAATAAATGAAATATTTGACGAGGGATGGTCATCAAAGGTGAAGGAAGATCACCTAGCAGGGGATGGCCTGCTCTTTATCACGACATAGGACGAATGGCGGATAGAAACAATCAGCGATGGGGACGGCCATCGGGTAAGCATGATGAAGGACGATCATCGAGAGGTGAAGGACGATCACCTAGCAGGGTACATCTGCTCTTGGGGATTATCGCGACATAGGACGAATGCCGGATAACAAGATCAACGATGGGGACGACCATCGGATAAATGATGAGAGACAGTCATCAAAAGGTGAAGGACGATCACCTAGCAAGGGACGGCTGCTGAAAATATCACGACATGGGACGAATGTCGGATAGAAAGTTCCGACAATGGGGATTCCACTGGGGAAAGGATGAGGGATAGTCATCCAAAGGTGAAGGACGATCACCTGGAAGGGGACGGCTGCCGAAAGTATCATGACATAGAATGAATGCCGGATAAAAAGTTGTCTTGTTTCTATGGGGATGTAAACACAGATGAGTGCTTACGCTCTTGAAATAAACGGTATAAGTGTTTGACAGAGTGTATAGATTAAAGATGTGGACGAGCATCCTTAGAACCACGATATGGACGAGTACTGATAGAAACAAACGATGACACGTATTTAAGGGTGATGATACGGACGAGTATTAATCGGTTAAGTAAGGAACATGGACAAGTGTTGAATCTGCTGAGGAGGTGATATATACAAGATACAGACAAATATCAAAGACTTCTATATAAATATGATCAACTGGTGAAGTATGTGCAAAACACGGATGAGCGCCGAAAGTTTGAGCAAGGGACACGGACGAGTGTTTTAACTTGCTGGGGAAGTATGACATGGGTGAGTGTCAAAGAATATGTACAGGTATGACCAAGTATTTGAGAATTCTGAAGGTTTTATGGCGACCTTACTGGGGAAAGATGACACGAACGAGCGTCAAAATGAGCATGTATAAATATGAACAGGCATCTGTGTTTGAAAGTGCAAAGGGGGGGCTTTGGCTTTTATCTGTAGGGGATATGAGTTTTGTATATTGCTGGTGAAGTGATTTTATATTTGCGTGTGACTGGCTCGAACCTGGCTCATGATCATGCAAATGTTTGATTTTTGCCGTAATGCTCCATTTTAGACGGAATGTTACGCTCATTTTTGTGAATATGATGCGAATGCTATGATTATGCAAATGAGAAACCCGATTCGAACTCCGGATCCTGCGGGGAAAAAGATCTCTGGGCGATCTGTCTGGAGGGAGAAATCAGCTAGGGAAAGAGACCATTGGCTGATCTGTCTGGAGGGAGAACTCTGTTGGGGATGAGGAAGTTTCAGCAACTCCGCTGGGGCAGTACTTCATGCATTGCTCTACTGGGGAGAAAAAGGAAACTCTGTAGGGAAGCAAATTCACCGACTCTGATGAGGATGAGAGAATCGTGGCAACACTGATGGGGAATAGAAAGTTCCTGACCACTTTGCTGGGGAAGCCGTCAGGCATTGCTCGGGAGATCCCGCTTGGGGATGAGATAACTTCTGGGAAGTAATACGTTGGGGATTGATGAATTCCTCAAGGGATCCCCTAGGGGGATAACAACTCCATGGGGGAATACTTCTTGTCAAGGAGTCCTGCTGACGATGCGATTGCTGGCTTGGCTGGGGAAAATGGTCGATATGCCCCATGCTGTGAAATGGTCTGCCTTGAGTACCTGCAACCTGTTAAACAAAAGAAACGCACAAGTGTTCCGAGGTATCCTCAACCGGATTCCGTCATAGGAGTTAGATTTTTCTGAAAGCAATATATTCCCTGCAAGCATTTATTAAAACTGCTCATATGTCTTATGCAAGTGTTGTATTATGAACTTTGGACATTTTGCAAACGAAACAAAAATGTACAAAACAAAGTGTGACTGAATATTCTGATTTTATTGATTTGTGCGCCCTGAATAGGCAAGTACAATCAAAGAAGCGAATCCCCTGAAATGAGGAGATTGCTGCAAATTGAGAAAATAAAAGTGTTGGCAATGTTGAAGATGACGCTCTAGTGAGCTTCCTTTGCTATGACCCGTATGACCTTGACGTTCTTCTTTTCTTGCTTTCTGAAGAAGGTTGATTCCGACTGACGCTTTATCCTTTCGAAGCTTGCCATGTTGTGAGTGATATAGACGAATTCAGAATATGGTTGTTCACTTGTTCCCTAATTTTGCGTGGATCGCCCTTTCGGGTTTTCAATCCACCGGGATACCCATTTTTGCCTGAGTTGTCCGATGTGGCTTTTCAACTCAACGGGTGTACGTTTTTTTTTTCAATTTTCCCTTATTTTTTCCCGAGTCTTTTATTCTGTTTTTGACTCGTCGGGATGCCCTATTTTTGCCTGGACTTACATTCTGTTTTTATGTCTAGCAGGTCATTTTATGCGAAGTATTTTTTAACTGCATCTGAATTCACAGGAGATAAGAAATCCTCGCCATCCATAGAGGTGAGAATCAGTGCTCCACCAGATAAGACTTTCTTTACTATGAATGGGCCTTCGTAGTTTGGTGTCCACTTGCCCTTGTGGTCTGTATGAGGAGGAAGGATCATTTTCAGAACAAGCTCTCCCACTTGGTATTCCCGAGGTCTGACTTTCTGATCGAAGGCTTTCTTCATTCGCTTCTGACATAATTGCCCATGGAAAATGGCTGCTAATCTTTTCTCTTCAATCATATTCAGTTGATTGTATCGAGACCGGACCCATTCTGCTTCATCCAGTTTCACATCCATCATTACCCGTAAGGAGGGTAGTTCAACTTCAACAGGTAGGACAACTTCCATACCATATACAAGCTGATAAGGCGTTGCCCCAGTAGATGTTCTGATAGAGGTTCGGTACCCATGAAAGGAAAATGGTAGCATTTCATGCCAGTCCTTGTAGGTGACTACCATCTTCTGCACAATCTTCTTGACATTCTTGTTAGCAGCCTCAACATCGCCATTCATCTTTGGCCTGTAAGGAGAAGAGTTGTGATGTTGAATTTTGAAGTCCCGACAAAGTTCTGTCATTATCTTGTTGTTCAAATTGGAACCATTATCAGTAATGATTCGCTCGGGAACTCCATATCGACATATGATGTCTCTTTTCAGAAATTGAGCTACCACTTACCTGGTGACATTTGCATATGAAGCTGCTTCAACCCATTTGGTGAAGTAATCAATGGCTACCAGGATGAATTTGTGACCATTTGAAGCAGTCGGTTCAATCTTTCCAATCATATCAATGCCCCACATGGCGAATGGCCAAGGTGAAGACATTACATTCAAAGGATTCAGAGGCACATGCACTTTATCTGCGTATATCTGGCACTTGTGGCATTTCCTGGCATAGGCACACAGTCTGCATCCATTGTGATCCAGTAGTAACCTGATCTTAAGAACTTCTTTGCCATTGCATGTCCCCCGGAATGAGTACCGAATGAACCTTCATGTACTTCGTGCATCAGTAGGTCTGCTTCCTTCTTGTCAACACATCTGAGCAAGACCATGTCGAAATTTCACTTGTACAAAGAACCATCAGCATTGAGGAAGAAACTATCAGCCAGCCTTCTCAACATCTTCTTATCATTTGACGATGCCCCAGGTGGGTATGTCTGATTCTCCAAGAAGCACTTGATGTCATGGTACCAAGGCTTGTTATCGGTGACAGTGTCCACAGAGAATACATATGTCGATCTGTCCAATCTGGATACTAAAATCCGAGGTACATAATTAGCAGCTTGTACTTTGATCATGGATGAAATGGTAGCCAAAGCGTCTGCAAACTGATTATCATCTCGAGGGATGTATTCAAGCTTGACTATTGTGAAGAAGGTCAACAATCTCCTCGTATAGTCACGGTAGGGAATCAGATGCTCCTGATGAGTGTTCCACTTACCGTTGGTCTGGTTGATTACCAAAGATGAATCTCCGAATACATTCATGGTTTTGATCCTGAGGTCAATGGCTTCCTCAAGACCCATGATACAAGCTTCGTATTCTGCCTCATTATTAGTGCAAACAAAGGTGAGTTTTGCTGAGAAAGGCATGTGGACTCCCTTGGGTGTAATAATCACTACACTAACCCCACGACCGTTGCAATTAATCGCCCCGTCAAACATCATAGTCCATGCTTATTCTGGGTCAGGCCCTTCAGTGTGAATAGGCTCTTCAACATCTTTTTCTTTCAAGAACATGATGTCTTCATCAGGGAAGTTAAATCTCATAGGCTGGTAATCATCAATGGGTTGCTCATCCAGATACTCAGACAATACACTACCCTTGATGGCTTTTTGAGAGGTGTATTGAATGTCATACTCTGTTAGAATCATTTGCCACCATGCAACCCTTCCGGTAAGTGTTGGCTTCTCAAATATGTACTTGACTGGATCCATCTTTGAGATCAATAAGGTAGTATGAGTCAACATATATTGTCTTAGTCGGCGAGCAGCCCACGCTAAAGCACAACAAGTTTTCTCGAGCAGTGAATAACGTTGTACACAGTCGATAAACTTTTTGCTTAGGTAGTATATCGCATACTCTTTTCGAACAGACTCGTCATGCTATCTCAACACACACCCCATTGACTCTTCTAAAACTGTAAGATACATGATTAAAGGTCTTCCTTCTATTGGAGGCATGAGAATTGTAGGTTCTTGCAGATATTCTTTGATCTTGTCAAAAGCTCTCTGACAATCATCGTTCCACCTGACTGTTTGTTCCTTTCTTAACAGCTTGAACAAGGGTTCGTATGTTGTAGTGAGATGAGATATGAACCTTGAGATGTAGTTCAATCTACCTAAGAACCCTCGAACTTCTTTCTCAGTCTTAGGTGTGGGCATTTCCTGAATAACTTTCACTTTGTTGAGATCAACCTCAATTCCCTTTTCACTTATAATAAAACCCAGTAGCTTACCAGAACGCACCCCAAATGTGGATTTGTTGGGGTTCAACTTCAACTGATACTTCCTCAGACGCTTAAACAATTTCAGCAGATTCACCAGATGATCTTCTTCTGTTTGGGACTTAGCAATCATATCATCCACATAACACTCGATTTATTTATGGATCATATCGTGGAATAGTGTTACCATAGCCCTTTGATATGCTGCACCGGCGTTCTTCAGACCAAACGGCATTACCTTATAACAAAACGTACCCCAGGGTGTGATGAAAGTTGTCTTCTACATGTCTTCAGGTGACATCTTAATCTGATTGTATCCAGAAAAACCATCCATGAAAGAGAATATCGAGAACTGAGTCGTGTTATCCATCAATACGTCAATGTGAGGTAATGGGAAATCATCCTTCGGGCTTGATCTGTTCAGATCCTGGTAATCCACACATATACGCATCTTGCCGTCCTTCTTAGGTACCGGTACAACGTTAGCAACCCACGGAGGGTAACTAGTTACAGCGAGAAAACCGGCATCCCACTTCTTTTGTACTTCTTCTTTGATCTTCATGGCCATGTCTGGGCGAGTACGGTGCAACTTCTGTTTGACCGACGGAAAATCTTCTTTCAATGGCAGTCTGTGCATTACAATATCCGTATCCAGACCTGGCATGTCTTGATAGGACCAAGCAAATACGTCGACATATTCTCGGAGCATACTGATGAGTTGTTCTTTCATCGGAGCTTGCAGACTGGCCACAATCTTTACCTCTTTCACATCTTCCTCGGTACCAAGATTGACTGTTTCAACCTCCTCCTGATGAGGAGCAATCACTTTTTCCTCTTGCCTTAACAACCTAGCCAAATCTTCAGGAAAATCATAGTTTTCATCAACCCCTTCATCTGCTTGATTAATCGGTTTGTCAAAGTCATACGAAGTCATAGCAGTGTTGTTGTCGGTGCAATCTGGAGGATTATCTCTGCAAGGGTTGAGATTTGTTTATTTTAGTGATTGATTTTAATCTTGTTTAGAAAAAGTGTGAATGGAGTTATTATTAAAAAAACATTGCCATTTATTGTTTTGTGCGAAAATAACAAAAATGAAAAGACAGTAAGCGAAAAAAGATCGTTTGCAAAAGATGTCCATTTGTTCATTAATCATTCATTTGCACAAAATACAAATATGGCCCTATTAAAAAATGAGTCATGTCACCTTGGGCAAGATGCAGGACTTGATGCATGCTTAAATAGGAAATAATAATTACTCTACAGAAGTAATCCTTATAATTTCCTGGGAAGACCAGTTGAGGACTTGCTGGCCTGGGACCCTTGGAAGAATCCAGCTTTCTAGGTTGAAGTCACTTTCAGCCTCGTCTTCCACATTGTTGATTGCATCCATGGTTAGCATTCCCCCGATGATAAACTTGGGAGCTTCAACCGCCTCCTCTTGGACCTGTCGGGATGGTTTGTAACCCAACACGAACTTGTCTTCCTTGATCTGAACTTGCAGCAGCTTGCCCCAGCCCTGGGCATTCCCGTCTTCAACAACCTTCCAAGCTTGCTTATAAGAGGAGATCGAAGTACCAGACACTTTAGTCGTTGCTTTATTGACATTGAGGGCCTCAAACCCTTGGCTCATTGTCTCATGGATCTCTCTGTCCATCTCAATATACTTGTAAGTAGCTAGATGACTGACTAAGATATCCTCCTCCCCACAGATTGTGATGACTTGGCCTTCCCATTCGTATTTTAACTTCTGGTGAAGGGTTGATGTCACAGCGCCAGCGGCATGAATCCATGGCCGACCCAACAAACAGCTATAGGCAGGCTGAATGTCCATCACGTAGAAGATAGTTTTGAAGATTTGTGGGCCAATCACCACAAGCAACTAAATTTCCCCAAGAACCGATCTTTTAGAACCGTCAAAGGCTCTTACTACCAGGTTACTTGGACGCAATGCAAGACCTTCATATTCCATCTTGACCAAGGCTTTCTTTGGAAGAACATTGAGTGAGGACTCAGTGTCAACCAAGACATGAGAGAGAACATCACCATTACACTCCAAGGTGATATGTAAAGCCTTATTATGGTTACGGCCCTCCATAGTTAGATCAGGATCAGTAAAACCTAGCCCATGGCTAGTATTGACATTTGAAACCATCGTTTCTAGTTGATTAACTGTAATCTCTTCTGGCATGTAAGCTGCGTGCATGACTTTGAGAAGTGCATTCCTGTGAGCTTCAAAACACATCAACAGTGATATAATAAAGATTTTGGATGGTGTCTGATGGAGCTGGTCCACAACCTTATAGTCACTCTTCTTGATTATTCTCATGAACTCATCTACATCCTGTTCATAGGATTTCTTCTGAGATTCCTTGGTAATAGGCTCTTCAGGCACCACACTCTTGCCCTTAGCCTTGGCAGTGGCTTCTGCTTCAGCATTTGTTCTTTGAAATTGTGAGGCAAAGAGACGTCCGCTTCGGGTGAAGCCTCCGCCTCCCCCCACATTATTAATCTGTGGTGTAGAAGTGTCAAGAGTGACTTTCTTTCCGTTGCAATATAAATCTGAGCCATAGTGCCAAGGCATGGCACTGCTTCTATCATATGGAACTGGTCCAGGCACTGTGATAGTGACCAGACTGATTGTTGCGGAAGAAGGAATTGAGACAGTCTGAGGTTCATAATAAATTGTGACAGGAGGTCTGATCGGAGATGGTGCCGGTGATGAAGGTTGATGATGTTAATGGAGATGTTGATGTGAGTTGTTGAAAGAATCTGGAATATGGATTGTCTCCGGATCATAGTAAATGGTAAATGTGGAAATGTCTTCATTAATGGTTGTTGTTGTTGTTGTAGAAGGATGTGTTGAACTGATGTTTGTTGAAGTTGAAGAAGGGATGGTTGTTGATGTTGTAGAAGAATCTGTTGGAATGATTGTTGTTGAAGTTGTAGGAGTGATATATGTTGTAGAAGGAATGGTTGTTGATGTTGTAGGAGTTGGAACTGTTGAAGTGATCTGTAAAGTGCCTTCTTTGATGAGATTATTGATACCGGTCTTCAAGTTTGCACAACCGTTGATGGAAATATTGCAAGCTTCACAGTGGGCCTCACAACCCAGGAACACCTGGCATTTCAAAAGCTAGGCTTTAACCTCGGCCAGAGGTGTTTGAATACTTGCAACACTGTCAATTTGGTTCATCGGTTGATCCTCCTCAATGACATTTATCCTTGGCCCACCATGGCTAGGCATAGGATTCTTAGTAACACTTGGAGGAGGTGCAAAGTTGACTGCCTTAGAATCAATCAAATCTTGAACCTTCATGTGTAAGGCTCTACACTTTTCTGTTGTATGGCCGGATGCATTTGAGTGGAAGGCACATCTGGCATTAACATCATAGTTTCTTGGGAGATTCTGGGGATATGGTGGAGCCAGAGTCCTCAATTCGATCAGATTGAGCTTTAATAATTGTGGTAGTAAGGCAGGATAGGGCATCGGAATGGGATCGATAACCCTATTGATTTGTGAAGTCCTCTGTTGAAACAGACGTTGTTGCTGATTATTATTGTTGTAAGATCTCTGTTGAGGAAATTGTTGCTATGGGAAGTGTTGTGGTTGTAAGGGATACTGTTGTTGAGGTGCTGAAGCTGGAATGGTGACAACAGCTACTGATCATGGCATGTATTGAGGCCTACCTTTGACCATATGTACTGAGTTAGTTTCACCTGTCCTGTGAGGTCCTGAGAAAAGTTTCCTTGCATTGTTGGAACTAGCACCATTGTCTGAAATTTTGCCCATCTTCAAAAGACTCTCAATTCTCTCACCAGCTATAACTACATCAGCAAAACTGGTGGACGAGAAAGCAGCAAGTCTGTCAATGTAAGTTCCTTGTAATGTGTTCATAAACATGTCATCCATATCTCTTTCTGACATAGGAGGTTGGACAGTAGTAGCAAGTTGTCTCCATCTTTGGGCATATTCCCTGAAGCTTTCTCTTGAAGACTGAGACATACCCATCAGGAGGGTTCTATTGGGTGCCATATCCAAATTGTACTGATACTGGCGTATGAAAGCCTCGGCTAAATCCTTCCAGTTTCTGACAGTTGCTCTGGATAGGTGAGAATACCACTCACGGGAGGCCCCGGTCAAGCTATCTTCAAAGTAGAACATCCATAGCTTTTCATCCATGGTGTAAGCTTTTAATCTTCCCAGGAAGGATTGAAGGTGGGTACGAGGACAGGAGGTACCGTTGTACTTTTCAAAGCAATGAGGCTTGAACTTGTGAGGAATCCTGACCCCCTCAACTAGACTGTAGACAGCTGGGTATTCCTCTCTTTCAGCTTCAGACAGTTGGGTATTCCTCTCTTTCAGCTTCTCAAACTCTTCTAAACTGACTATAGCTATAGGCTATACTGATGATGGCCTTGTCACATCCTCTAGGGTGAATGGCATGCGAGTGATTTGTCCTCTGATGCGAGACCAATCAATGTACTGAGCTGAAGCTATGTTGTTACACTTGCCAAGAATAGCAGTCCCTTTTGTCTGAATGTTATCCCAAGCCTAGGCTGCTTGTCGGATGATGGCATGATTATTATAAACATCACAGTAAAGGGTCTCTGCCAAATCCTGCTCTCTTGGTGGATGTACTAAGGCATACCCTAGATGCCTTTTGAAAATTAAAGGATTGTAGTTGATGCAACCCTTCACTCCAATAAGAGGTACATTGGGATACTGCCCACAGCTTTTAATTATATCCATGCCCTTGGTGCTCTGAGTACACCACCTGATGTCTTCTGAAGTGAGAGCAATCATTCTCTTAGCCCAATTTCTTGACTGATGGGGATTCAAGAAAGCTTCTGTCTTTGGCAGGTGTCTCAATAACCAACAATAGAAGAGAGGTGCACAACATCTGACTAATCTTCCCTTTTGCTTCTCATTTCTCTGATGCACTGAGTAGTAGAAATCCCCTAGCAAGGTAGGAACTAGATTCTTCAACAGGAAAAGGTGGATAGCACTCTTGCTTACAAACTTAGGCTCGTCTACAAACAAGATGATTCCATATATACCAAGGGCCAGGAGAGCACAGACAGTTTCCCACTTCCCAACTGCAGCATGACTGGTGGCCTGAGTGATCAAGAAGTCCAAGTGGAGGCCTGGGATTCCAGCCTTGGTGGTCATATGTTGATCAATGGTGGTGCTTTACAAATGCAAAGCCTTAGCTATGTCTTTATTCCTAGGTGTAAACACCCCAAATTTGCCCTCACCCAGTTCACACCATGGCTTGTTATCTTTTCATTTGCATAAGTTCAATCATAGCATCTCATATCACATTTTTTATTCACTGCATTGTTTCAAAGTCATCTGCATCTAGGGTTTGTGAACAGAGCCATTTGAGCCACTCCAAAGGTAATCAATCACTTCAAAGGGGTCCATGTATGTTCAAGCATCATATTATATCCTCTCAAGATCAAAGGAGTCAAAGAATCACAAGAACTGAGAAAGGCATGGAAGCAGAGCCAGGATTGACTGCACAGATGACCTAGAATTAGGGTTTTGGTTTCAAAGGCCATAACTCCAAATTTTTTGGTCATTCTTGTTTCTATTGGTCTCTATATGTTATGAGGATCATGCATATCAATTTTCATGAAGAAATTCCATGGGGAAGGCATCTAATCAAGAGTTGACTTCTTGGGCAAGTCAGTGCAAAATCAGGGCATCTAAGGCCCCCAATGACCCAACCAAAGGGTGTTCTCCATCATTTTGAATGTGTATGATCTTTATTTGATCATAGAAGATGTTATAAGTTCACAAAGTTGAAGAATTTCAAGCCATTTGCAAAGTTGCCTTTTTGGGAAAGTGACTTGTAATGAAAACTTGCCATTTTGGGAAAGTTTTTCAACCTCCTCTTTTTGATTAAAAAATGCTTCAAATGAGAAAACTTTGGTCATGAAAGTTGTAGAATGGATCATTACCTTTTCAAAAAGTACAAGAACTCATTCTAATTCATTTTTGATCAAAAGTTATGGCTTGTCAAAGTTGGACAAAATCACATAATTTCAAGTTTTGAACCAAAGAGGCAAAGTTGCAAAACCTCATGCCAAGGCAAAATGTGACTTCAAATTGACTTCTATGAATTACACAAACATGAACCATGACCTAAAAGTCAGAATGCACCAAAGAATTGTCCAATTTCATGACTTGTGCATTAAGAAACTTCAAAAGGGCCAAGACTTTGTGAAATTGCAAAAACTCTCACAAACCCTAATCCACTTGCTGCATTGCCTCTAATCCATTTCCATGGTTCTCCCTGATTCAAGCTGCAGCCAAGCCATGCCTTGTACCTTGACTTCCATAGCCCATACCTCTCTTACACAAAAAGTTGACTTTATGCATTTTGCTCCATACCAATCACACTGCTCCACAACAACTCTCTGACCTATCAAGGATTGATATGTGTACCAAAAGCAACCCAACACATAACACAACACAGCCTGATCTCTCTCATAAGCCATAGTTCCCAAAACTCACCTCTTATGCATTTTGTTTCGAAACTCATCCCACAAGCCACAAACATCAAAACAAACTTCACAGAACCACTCACCATATTCCTCTGATCATTTCCCAATCCTCATTTGTCCCTGAAACCACCCCAAGCAGAAACACGATTTCTCACTTCCCTTGAACAAAACTTCATCAAACTCTTAAATCAGCCACATTAAACTCCAACCAAGCATTGCAAGCTTCTCAGGGGGTTCATTAGAGGCATTTTGGATCAAAGAGGCAGCCAGAAAGTTCCAAAGATCAAAGCTTCAGTTCAGGTGAGCTCAAGAACATTTTTTTCCAGAAACATGTTTTTAAGTTCCTAAATGATTCTCCATGCTTCACTGATCATGTTGATATGTTTTGTTTCGAAAATGGTTGAGAAATAAGCATGTATTCGTGTTCTGAAATTTTTTGACCTAGAACTGTTTTGATTCGATTCTCCTTGTTGATGTGTTTTAAATGTTGTTTGTTTGTTGATTCTTGATGTATGATGTATGGGGATCATTTCTGGGCAGATAGATTGGATTTTAGTGACCTAGGGAAGAAGTTAGCAATTTTCAGGGAGGGTTGTGGCCGGAGAAGATGACCGGAGGTCATTTCGGCCACCTGAGAGTCATTAGTGTGTTAATCACGTTTAGTGTTCAGTTTGAATTTGGACCATGGATTTGTTTGACTGGCGTTGACTCCCGCGTGTTTGAATGGCCTGGATCATTTCATTAAACCCTAATCCTAATTAATTAGATTAATTAATTAAGTTTAAATAAATCCAGTCTGTTTGAATGTTAGCCATTAGATATGGCGCGGGTCAATTCCCTCCATTTTTGTTTGAATCTCAGCCAGTGGATCTGCATACTTCCCATTAATTCATTTTTATTTTCATTTTATTTGATTTATCTTTTACGAATTATTTAAAATAGCAAAAAGCATTTAAAAATTCTGAAAATTTTTGTCAAGCATTTCATTAATCTTTAGAACCCAAAAATATTTTTATTTTTATTTTTTGCATTAAAAATTATTTTTAAATCATTTAAATGTTTATTTTTAATTAGTTAATGAAAATTAATTAATTAAAAATACATTTAGGTATTTAAAAATTCCAAAAAAATTCACATTGCATCTTAAAACATTTAGAAACATTATCAAACTCTCAAAGCAAATTTCTTTTTGGTTCTTGATGCCTTTTGATCATTTTTATTGGAATTAAATTCATTTTAAGGCAATATTTTTGTTCAAACTTGGAAAAATCCATTCTGCCTAACCTTTGAGAGTTTGATGATGGTTATTCTTATATTGCATCCTTCATGGCATGTAGTTTATAGGATAAATTTGGTTTGAATTGATCTTCCATTTTCAATTTGTTTTGCATTTTCCATGATGAGGTACCTTAAAACCCTAGCCAACTTGAGAAATTCATAGCTCCCATTAGGTTAAGAGTTAGGTCCCCTCCTTTGGGCAGTGAACTTGTGTAGAGTTAGGGTTCCTTTGAGCCCCTTTTCAATTTTTTATCACATCATTTGCTTCTGGTTTTGAATTTTTGCATTGTATGTTGTATGTAAACCCTAATTTGTGCTTTCACTTGCATCCATCTTTCACTTGCTTGCATTCCATGACTTGCCATGACATTTTGTGCATCCACATGATTCATAATACATATTAGGACATATTAGAATCATGATTGATCATTGCATCATTCCTTGGCCATGTTATATGTTCATTTCATTTCATAAACATTCATGAATCCTTATGGTTCAAGGCATGCTTCATTTGCATTCTTATGCTTGCTTGATCACTCTCATCTCTTGTCTTATGTTTGCATCCTCTCTTAGCATCATTAACATCATGTTTATGCTTCTGGTTTTGGTTTGCACCATGGCATTTCATCCCATTCTCATTGCATTTCATTTACTTTTGCTAACTTTTCAGATGGTAAGTTGTTTGAGAAGTGAATTTGCCTTCACTTCTCACAATCTCTCTTCATCTTTCTTGCATCATTGCTGCATTTTATCTTGTCTTTGTGTGAGCTTGCTCATTCTTGCTCTTTCCCACTTTCTTTATTCAAGCAACTTGTCTTCTTAAGTGAAGCAAGTTGTTTTGCTTCTCTCTGCTTCCTCCTCATTTCATCTGCTTCTTTCCTGGTGGCTTCTCTCTTGAAGATCCCTTGCAAGCTTCATAAACCCTAGGAACAACCAAGCATGATAACAATTAGGGTTTGATTAGCCCCCCCATTTAGTTTTTGCCTTTGTGTCATCTTTGAGTCTTCTCTTCTCATCTCCTAATCAGGGACTAAACCCTAAAGGTTTTAAGGCTTTGTGATTAAGCTAATGCCTGCATCCTTCTATTAGGATAGAGTGTGTAACTTTAATCCTAAGTGTTAAACCCTTAATGTGTTTAAATCCTTTAATCAATTCACCTAATAATCACTAAGACATCAAGCTTGTAACTTGGGCCTTGCATTAGGGTTCTAATTCTTCCTTAACTGGTTAAGAAGGACTAACCCTAGTGTTAATGGACAAGTCCCCCTCAAGTTGTCTTACAAACCATAAAAATCACTTCTTCATCTTATCATTAACTAAAATCCACTTTAATAAAGGCTTTGTTTTATCATGAGGTTAATTCCTAATCATGGATTAAGTCGAGGAGCCTTCCTCAGCTTAAATGTTCTCATCTATTATCCTTCTATTAGGATGGTGTAATGGGTCCATTAAATCCTTGATTATGGCTTAAACTTATTACTTAACACTAAACAAAAACAACAAAAACATCTAATAAATGCAAGTAGGTTAATGATCTTAATCCTACACCATGGTGATTAAGTGTGAGGTGTTTACTGCACACTTAAGGTATTCTCATTACCCCTAATCAGAGGGAGGATGTGATGAGTTTACTAACCCTTTGGTTTAGGCTTAAGATCATTTTCTTATGACAAACACAAAAAGCAATAAAAGACTGAAAACACAAAAACAAACAATAATCGTCTCCTTCGGGATTCTTTTCTCATCATTTTCACTCACAAACGAGAACTCGCTTCTTCCGTCTAATGCAAGACAGTTTGCACTTGAGCCAGACAGGTCATACACTTGAGCATAGACAAGCAAGAAGTTCACAAGTCAATTTATCTTTCAGTCTCTTTGAGTCGAACTACGGTGTTCTGACTTCCTCATTGCACGAGAGGATACGTAGGCATAACTTAACAGTTATCGAACAAAAGTCTCTGTATATTCCCCCCTCTTCCAGCATTATCCTTTAAGCCTCATAGTCTTGAGCTTTACATCCTTGTTCTTACACTGACACTTCTCTTATACACTTCACACTTATTTTACACTGACACTTGCATTCTTTCCAGCTTTGATACACAAATTGCACTGACACTACCCCTTTAAAACACAAATCTTTTAAGCGTGGATCCCGTCGAGTACGGCGGACAATCTTGGTGCTAATACCTTCCCAGGTTGTAACCAACCCCCTTTCTCAGTCTCTCTGGTTCGCGACCGTCTTATCCATCTTTTCTTAGGTATATGCAGCATTACCTCTCCTTCGGGATAAAAATGCCTAGCTGGCGACTCTTGTCTTCTGAGTTCACCCATGTGTGTTCTCTCTCTTTTCACCGACCGTTCGCGTCTGTACCCCTCTTGGCCCCTGTGTCATTTGGTGGGAGCGACACTAGGAGCAGTTATCTCAGGGTTGAAAGGGATCCCTCTTCTGATAGGGACACCAACAACATGGAAAACTCTTCCAACAATGGACCCATCTGAAAGTCTGGGAAAGTAAAACATTTGAGAGGAGGGTCATAAAATTGAAGGCAAGTGTGAATCATGCTCCTCTGTGATGCATCCAAGTCCATGATCATGTTCATGATACCACCATAATGTTCCCTGAATAAAGGGACATGATCAGGATTGATAAGTGCCTGAATCTGCCTGATGCTTGCTAGAGATGGCTCAAAGAAATGGTAAGTAATGTTGCTCTTCCTGGATGAGTCCATACTGACAATGGATGTTGATGAAGATAACTAAGGAGAAATAACTCATGAAGACAACTGGAGAAGATGTCAGCTGGAGAAGATCTATGATGAAGATAACTGATGAAGATGCCTGAGCAGAAGAACAGTCAAAACCAAACCGAAGATGATGTGGATACCTTGTAAAACAAATAGACAAATGTTAAAATGATGCAAAATGATGTATGCAGAATGATATGTAAGGGTTTGTGATCAGGTGATGGATCTGTTGTTTTGCTTTGATTGGGTCCATGAGTGTTCATAAGTCCAGATGAAGGCTAGAGAACCAGTAACCAGGTGGGGAACTCAAATAAAGAGTCACAAGTCCAAGGTTTCATAGAATCAATCCAAAATAGTGTAACCTTGAAAACAATATCCAGTAACAGGGTATGTTGAGGCCAAGGGTTCCTGCAAACCTGTAAACATCCCAACCCCCTCACAGGTATTGTTCTAGAACGAGGATCCTCAGACTTGGATCTATTATGAGAAGTGTAAACACTTCTAACCCAGAGGTACAATGTTTACATTAATCATAAAGAACACTCCTCTGATTCACCTCAGATGCTGAAGGTCATCTAAAAAGGTCATCCAGACTTAGCAGGCTTCCCATATAGTCCTAGAACTACAGGAAATTCGTAGCACAGAGTTCTCAAGAAGAATCCCATGTTTGAATCGTGTTTCATATTCCCGCACCAGACCGAAATGGAATGGGAAAGAATATGAAGCCATTCTAATCCTATGTGTCACTCAGGCTCCCGGTGTGGAACCTTGCTCACTGAGTTACCCCTTCCACCAAGGCAAACAAATTAATCCAGCAGATGATATGATGACAATAATATGTAATGCATAAAACAGTAAATGAAAGCAATAAAAAAAGTTGTACAGAAAGCAATAAATAAAGCAATAAACAAAAAGAACACATAACACCCCCATAAACATAAATCAAACAAGCGCTAGGAGAAACCCACAAAAAGAACAAAAGCCCTGGTTGCAAGATAGTCTCCCCAGCAGAGTCGCCAAGTTGTCGCTCCCCGGACTTACGTCCCGGTGCAAACGCAAACCGTCGGTGAAAAGAAAAGGAGGTTGAATTGAATAGAGTCGCCAGCTAGGCATTTTTATCCCGAAGGAAAGGTAATGCTGCATAAACCTAGAAAGAGATGGATAAGACGGTTTCGTACCAGAGAAACTGAGAAAGGGGGTTGGTTACTATCTGGGAAGGTATTAGCACCCAGATCGTCTGTCGTACTCGACGGGATCCACGCTTACTTGATTGTGTTTAAAAGGGGTAGGTGTATGTGTTATCTGTGTGCAAAAGCTAGGGAAAGAAAATACAGGTGTCAGTGCAAAAAGGGTGAATTGCTCAGGAACTGGGGATTTAGAAAGAATGTTGAAAGAAGAGGGAAGACAAAGAGACTTTTGTTCGATAACCGTTAAGTTATGCCTACGTATCCTCTCGTGCAATGAGGAAGTCATAACACCGTAGTTCGACTCAAAGAGACTAAAAATAAATTGACTGTGAACTGCTTGCTTGTCTATGCTCAAGTGTGTGACTCGTCTGTCTCGAGTGCTAACTGTCTTGCATTAGACGGAAGAAGCGAGTTCTCATTTGTGAATGAATGTGGTGAGAAAAGAATCTCGGAGGAGACGATTATTGTTTGTTTTTGTGTTTTCAGTTTTTTATTGTTTTTGGTGTTTTGCATAGGATAATGAGCTTAAGCCTAAATCAAGGGTTGTAAACTCATTATATCCTCCCTGATTAGGGATAATGAGCCTACTTAAGTATAAGATAAGCATCTCAACTTAATTACCATGATGATGTAGGATTAAGATCATTAACCTACTTGTGATTATTTAGATGTTTTTGGATTTTTGTTTAGTGTTAAGTAATGAGTTTAATCTCTAATTAGGGATTAGTGAACTCATTACACCATCCTAAGAGAAGGATGATAGATGAGAACACTTAAGCTGAGAAAGACTCCTCAACTTAATCATGGTTAGGGACTAAATTCATTATATAACAAGCCTTTATTAAAATGGATTTTAACTAAGGGTGAGATTAAGAAATGGATTTTATGTTTGTAAGACTTATCTTGAGGGGGACTTGTCCATTAAACACTAGGGTTAGTCCCTCTTAACCAAAAGGAAGAGATGGAACCCTAATGCAAGGCCCAAGTTACATGATTAAGTCTTGATCATTATTAAGTGTTTTGATTAAGAGGTGTAAACAAATTAAAGGTTTAAAACTAAGGATTAAAGTTATACACTCCATCCTAAGATAAGGATGCAGGCATAACCCTAATTCAAAGTCCTAAAGCTTTAAGTGTTTAGCCTCTGATTATGAGATGAGAAGAGAGACTCAAGGAGACTCAAAGGTAAAATACTAAGGGAGACTATATACAACCCTAAAATTATCATGCTTGGATATCCTATGGTTTGTGAGGCTTAAAGGGAAGATCTTCAGATGGCCACCAAGGAAGAAGAAGCAGATGAGAAGAGAAGGAGAAAGAAGAATAGGTTACTTACTTCCTGAAGAAGATAAGTAACCTAAGAGAATGATGAGGAGCAAGAGAGCACAAGTGAAGCAAGTTCACTTCAAAGACAAATAATATATGCAAATGAAAAGATGAGAAGAGGTGGGATGTGAAGGCAAATCCACATCCCAAACAACTTACCATAAGCCCCTGAAATGTTAGTGTGAGATGCATAAGATGCAAAGCAAAAGGAAATAAAGCATATGAAGGTGAAAAGAGCAAAACCAGAAGTGAATATGCAATGCAAATGTGTTATGAGATGATGCAAAGTCATACATAATGCTTATGAATGTTCATACAAGGATGAGATGCAAAGGAAACATGTAAGAAGCTTGAAAACACATGAATGTACATGAAATGTAATGAATGCAAAACATACAAAATGAATGAAGAAATGATCAAGAAATTTTCAAGCATGTATTAAGATGTCTAATATGTCATACAAATGAATGAAATTCCATGGTAAGTTCATATGACGATGCTATGTAAAGATGAATGCAAATGAACATGAGAAATTAGGGTTTTATGAATGTATGAGATGCAAATGACCAAAACAGAAGCATACATCATGACAAAAATTTGAAATTGAACTCAAGCAAACCCTAAACATATATAAGATCACTCACCAAAGATGGGGGGCAGAAACTAAACCTAGGCAAAGTTATGAATTTCCTAAGTTAACTAGGGTTTTTGGGTGATTCTAAAGGGAAAATGCAAATCAAATTGAAAATGCAAGATAGAAATATGAGATAAATAAACTAGAAACTATATGCAATATGTGAAATAATGCAAAAGGAACCAAGTTCAAACTCATCATAGTTAGGCAGAAATGAATTTTTCAAGTTAGGGTTAAAAATGTGAAATTTAAGAACCCTAATTCAAAGAAAATTGTGAAAATGTGATTAAACCTAAAAAGAAATTTATATGGTGAGTTTGAAAATGTTTCTAAATGTATTGGAATGCTTCATAAATTTTTAGGTGATTTTTTGAAACCTAAATGCATATTTAATTAATTAAAATCAATTAATTAATTAAATAAAACATTTAAATATTTTAAAAATACTTTTTTAATGCAAAAATAAAAATAAAAAATGTTTTCAGGTTAAGAAAAAATATTTGAAATAAAAATGAAAAGTATGAGAAGTTTTTGATGTTTTTTGCTATTTTAAATAAAATGACAAAAGAAATGAAAATAAAATGAATTAAAAATGAAAATAAATGAAAGTATGAAGATCCAGTGGCTGAGATTCAAATCGGGGAGGGAAACATTGACTGCACGCGTAATCCTAGGGTCCAGATCAAATCTGGCTAATTGATTTTAATTAAATTAATTAATTATGGATTAACATTAATGATGCAATCTGGGCCACTCAAATACGTGCAATCTGGGCCACTCAAATACGTGCTAACCCTAAGATCCAAAGGCCCAGATTCAAACTAACTAATTAAACCCTAATTAAACCCTAAACATTTTTAGGTGACCGGAGCAAGCTCCGGTCATCTTCTCCGGCGAGCACCTCACCCCAACTTCTTCCATAGGCTACCTCAGACCCCCAAATTCTCCAGAAAAAATCCCCAAACCATTCTAAACAAGATTCAGGCCATGAAAATCATTTATCATGCATCAAAGTGGTGAATCGAAGAAAAACATTTTTAGGTCAAAAATTTCAGAGTAAGCATACATCCTGGTTTCTCAACCATTTTCAAAACAAATCATATCAGCATGATCAGGGAGACACATAGAATCATTTAAGAACTTAAAAGAAAGGTTCTAGAAAATTTGTTCTTGATGGTTACCTGAGATGAAGCTTTCTCAATCTGAGCTTTCTGGACCTCTCCTTGATGTTAATCCACCCCAATGAACTCCCTGAAGCTTTTGAAAGGCTTAGAACAATTTTGTATGGCTTGGTTTTAGCGTTTCAGTTATGATAACTCAGAAATCGTGTTTCTAATTGAGAGGTTTTTAGGCCATGGCAAGGGGTGGGAAATGATCCTTAGGTTATGTGGAGTTGAATGGTGAAAGAAATTTGGAATTTGAGTGGCTGGTTTGAGAGAATCGAAGAAGGGAAGTTTTTTGTGATTTTCTTGCAATCTGAGTTGTGTTGTGTTTCAGGCTCCAAGATCATATGAAATGAGTTCCATGATGCTTGTATGTGATGTCTTGATTGGTCAGAAGGTTGGTGGGGGCATAGTGTGATTGGTATGGGCAAATTGCAAAAAGTCAAAAGTTTTGTACCACAAGCATGGGCCATGGCAGAAGCTGTTTCAAGGGGTGTCTGGCCTCAGCTGAGTTCATGGATGGCCCTTGGATTGAAACATGTGAGCTGTAACAAGTGGATGAAGAGTTTCAATAGGTTTTGCAAATTTCCAACTTTGAGAATTTTGTGAAAATGGCTTAATGAAACTTGCAATCCAAAGCACAATTTTTGTCCTAATGAATTGCACTATGTTTGTATGATGTTTAGAAGTCAATTAGAGGTCATGAAATGGCTTAGAACTTGAATTTGCAAAAATCCCTCTTTGGTGCACACTTGAAAAATATAGGATTTTTGCCAACTTTGAAAGGCCATATCTTGAGTTCTAGGATGAATCAAGACATGTTCTTGTACTTTTTGAAAATGGGAATACATAATCTACAACTTTCATGTCCAAGAATTTTTCATTTGAAGCATTTTTGGTCATGAAAGAATAGGTTGAATATCTTTCCCAAAATGGAAAGTTTCCATTACAAGTCCTTTCCAAAAATAGCAAGTTTGCATTTGGCTCAAAATTCTTCAACTTTGTGAACTTCCAACCACTTCTAAGATCAAATAAAGATCATAGAGACTCAAAATGATGATGATGACCCTTTGGTGCCCTTGATAGAGGCCTCAGATGCCCTGATTTTGCCTTTACTTGCTCAAGAAGTTACCCAATGATCAGATGACTTCCATAGTGAATTTCTTCATCAAACTTGGTACACATGATCCTTATAACACATTAAGACCATTAGAAACAAGAATGACCAAAAAATTTGGGATTAAGGCCTCTGAAACCAAAACCCTAATTTTAGGTCATCTGTGCAGGAAATCTTCAGTCTGCCTTTATGCCTTTGCCATTCTTTGTGATTTCTTGACTTTTATGAACTTTAGGGAGAATATTGATATCATGGAACACACATGGACCCTCTTGGTAAGCTTCAAGACATTTGGGATGGCTCAGATCACTTTTTGGATTGCTCAGATCACAAACCCTAGATGCAGATGAAATGAAACTATGCAGTGGGATGGTATGCTTATGTAATGCAATGCTATATGAAAGATCACAAGCCATGGTGTGAGAAAAAAGTGAGGGTAAATTTGGGGTGTTTACATTAAGGAACCATTTACCCTAACGGTTCAAGCACCAATTAGGTTATTGTTTGGAGTCAGTCACCCCTTTGTCTTTCGTGTCTGTGCCACACGACTTTGTTCTTGTTTAAGGATCTTTCTTGTGTAATCCTTCTTGTATTTCGCTTTTGCATTCTTTTGCTTATCCCTAAATTTTTCCTGGACTGATTCTTGTGAATCTTTGATTGTAGAGTCCAACAGGATGCCCTAATTTTTGCCTAAGTCGCTTGTTTTCAAGTTTAGACTTAGCAGGCTTTTTCATTTATTTTTTTTGGACTCTTTTTTTAACAAATCGTGTGACATTGTTTGTCTTGATTACTTTGTGACGGTTGTGACTGCCTCATTCTTTGGTCGATGAAGGATAACCATTGTGGCTTCCAGTCTTTGGACCTCTTGATTAGTATAACCATTGCGGTTTCCGGTCTTTGGACCTCTTGATTGGGATAATGAGACGTAATAGATCCTCATATACACTCCTTTATGAAAGTCTGAACGCTCGGTCCAACTAGATGACACCTACCCTGCCCTTGGGTTACATGTGAGGGTTTTTTCGTGCAAAAAGAAACTCATACTTCAAGGCTTAAAAGGGTTAGCGAGGGTCTATCTCCCTTATATCTCCGGTGTTTAGGGATTTGAAACAAAGCATGTACATCGTCAACAGGGTCTTATTCAAGAGAATACAATTAGATATTCTTGTGTTTTTGCTTCGTCATTCTCCTTCATAGAGTTTAAGCACAACAACTGGTATTACAATGCACATGCATAAAATTATAAGTGAATGCGAATGAATTACTTCAAGAAAAACATGTGAATTTTATTATTGCTAACATTTAAAATCAAACAAGTTTCATGCTTGCATACAAATGTTTAAACAAACAAAAGAAACTACAAATGAAAATGCATTACAGAAGTTGAACATTACCGTCATTTAGGAGACTTGACTCCATTTGGACTTGTTGCTTCTGAAGATGCCCTTGCAAACTGGGAAGTCAATTTGATGAGGAGACTCCAATGTATGGGTAGTCTGTCTGGTATTATGACCTTTGAGTCGATCAAATGTTGCATTTTGTGCTTGAACACATCACAATTGTCAATTGTATGCCTAAATTCCCCTGAGCGGTACTTGGATCTAGCATTCACATCGTGGTTGCCATTATTGAGGAGGCCTGACTCTGCCTCGACTTATTGCTCTTAGAGACTTTCATTAGTCAACAGTCTGGATGTTCATTCCCTTACTGATTTGGTGCCATATTCATACCTTTCCTGGCATTTGGAATAATAGTCTTAGAGTCATTCAAATTCGTGACCTTGTCTTTACCTTTTCCTTTGAAAGACTTGAAATATTCAATTAGATGGCCAGGTTCCCTAGAATGGTAGTCACACTTGACATTCAACATTGAAATCCCAAAGTAAATTTTGTCGGAGATGATCCTGATGCGACTAGCTCAACCAATTTGGATTTAAGCAAATGAGGAAACATGTTGCGCATATGACATCAGAATATGATTAAACTTCTTCTCAAGCTGCTATGGCCTTTACCCATATACTTTGTCCCTAGGACTCTCTTGGGAAGCTGAGGTTGGATGCTAACAAACAACATCTGGAGGGAAGAGATTGATAAATAAAGTTAATGAACAAGGTTGCTCGCAAAGATCTCACGCGATCTCCTGCCTACGTATCTCCTTTGACTAATGGAGAATCAGAGCGATGTAGTTCCCCTCACTAAGGATGAAAATGCAATGAAGGAAACAAACACACAAACTTCATTACTCAGAGTATTTGAATATTGTTGACTTTATTTGCTTCTACGAATACCCTTGCAACCTGGGTGACTAACTCGAAGATTTCAGCTTAAAATGGACCATCTAGTATAACAACCATGGCACCTTCATTCGTAAAGTTCACCCCGGCTCCATCGTGATCAGGCATTGGGTTTCAGAGTACATTAGGGTGAGGGGATAAATTGATTGCCTTGGAGTTAATTAGGTCTTGTAATTTATTCTAGAAAGCCCAACATTTCTCAATAGTGTGCCCCTGGGCACCCGAATGGAATTCGCACCTGGCGTTTGCATCAAAATTTGGTGGTAGATTGTCAGCAGAAGGAGACCTCATGGCATGGAGTTCAACCAAGTTCAATTTAAGCAACTCTGGAAGCAATACAACATACAAAAATGGGATAAAATCAATTTTATGGTCCCTCTCTCTTGTTCTTTGTTGGAATGGTCTTTGTGCCTGTTGTTGCTAACCCTGAGGTTATTGTTGAACCTATGGGATAGGAATAATCACTCCAGCTGCTTGGTAGTACCCTTAAGAATGATCTTTGCCTCTACCCTTATACCAAACATTTGTCTCTCCTTATCTTCTTCTTTTGCTTTTTCCTAAAGTCCTTTTCACACCAGAAGAACTAGCACCACTTACATCCTGGATCTTTCCCAATTTCAACAAGTTTTCTATCCTTTCTCCAGCAATAACGATATCAGAAAAACCGATGGACGGGAAAGCAGCCAGACGGTCCAAGAATGCACCTTGCAAGGTGACCATAAACATGTATTCCATTTCCTGGTCCAGCAACGGGGGTTTAACTTGGGCAGCCAGCTCACGCCTCTTCTGGGCATACTCCTTAAAACCTTCCTTAGGTCCTTGAGACAAGTTCTTCAACTGGGTGCGGTTTGGAGCCATATTAATATTATATTGATACTGCTTGAGAAAAGCTTCAGCTAAATCTTTCCAGCTTCGGATAGAGACCCTGCTTAGCTTCATGTACCAGCTCAATGAAGCTCCAGTTAAACTATCTTGGAAGAAATGCATCCAGAGCTTCTCGTCATCAGTGTGAGCCGAGATTATTCCAAAATATGCGTGAATGTGAGTTCTCGGGCACATAATGCCATTGTACTTGTCGAATGATGGCACCTTGAACTTAGGAGGGATTTTGACTCCTAGCACTAATCTCAGATTGGTTACATCAATGCCCTGGGAATTATGACATTCCATGGCCTTAATCTTCTCTGTCAGCTCTTCATACCTTCGATCATTGATCTTGTTCATATTACCCATATCAGCATCCAATAGAGTGAACTGGTCCTCTTGTGTGTCTTCTAAAACCACATTACGGGTCACAGTCCCATTTGGATTTGGATCTTCATTACGGACAGCATTCAGATCCACAGTCATAGTAGGTGTCCTATTATTAGCATTTACCTGGGGTTGCTCAACCATTAATCTGAGGCACTCCTGGTTCTAGGCCATGCCAGTCATCAGTTCCATGAACTGATCCATCCTCTGTCAGAGCTTAGTGAGAACATTTTGCATTTTCTCAGCCATTCTTACTCGGTTTCTATCTATGGGTCGGATATCGATGAATACATTGACCAGCTATACTTCCTGCAGTTGAATAAGTTAAGAAATCCAGATAACCTATTAAAATGCAAATATGAAATGCATGCAATGAATGTGTATGACATGTCTATTCATTTTTAGGGCATCCCATCCCCTGATTCCAACTTTACGAAGTTGGCGAAGATAGAAACATTTAGCCTTTTTCTTGTCTTGCATACTCAAAGAATGATACCCACAACTGGAATCAAGGATGTGATATGCAACCCTGTAAATGAATAAATGTGTGTTTAGAATGCAAGTATTCAAATGATGTTATTCAATGCACTGGCATCTGATCCCTATTGCATATACTGAGCATTGTTGTATTGTCTTCTGATTTTCCTGAATACCAATTGTCAAGAATACCAGATCATGAGCATGTGTCAACCAAAAACCCAAGTATTAGGAACAAGGTAGGTTGAAGGTCAACCTGTAAACAGTCCCCCACCTCACGGGTGTGCTCCGGGTCGACATCATGGACTCTTAAAGCCGATAAGCAATAATACGTTCACCATCTCCGAGAAATGGCTCATGACTGAATCAAGGAATCGATTAGGCATTATGTACTACTTAGGGAGGTCTCAACTGAGTCCAGGAAAAACAAGCATCCCTCATAAGTCCCCAGATTCAAGCACTGAATCGAGAAACAATAGTACATTCAGCCCTTTGGATACAATACTATCGTCATACGAACAATTTGCTTTAACTGAGTTCCTATGAGAGAACCAGGCCATCCTATGTGGTTTCCTAGTGGGCCCTCGGGTGCGAATGGGTTTGCCACAGAGTGTGGTCTGCCACTATCACCACTGGAGTGGGATGTTTCCACTAAGGTTCTCGATGATCGATTCCTAGTGTTAGCAGCTCAGGTGGGAACATTCTATGGCCTGCCTATGCAGTATAGAACTTCTCCCAAGAGAGCCTGATCTGGGTGTGGGACTCGTGAAAACTATATGTGCTCAAGACCATGCAAGCCACACGATTGTCCACTCTAAATCCTATGTGTATACTCAAGACGAGTAGTTGGCTTATCTCATAGTAACCCCATCCCGCCAAGGAAAACCAGAACAACCATTATATGCCAATATATGCAACAGTAAGGTAAAGTGCGGAAATCAGTAAATAACATAAAGCGATAAACTGTAAATAAAATAGTAAAGCTGAACTAAAGCGCACAACAACAAATGGATAAACACCCGAAGAAAACAGAAACAAATAAGCGCTAGGATTGACTCTCATAGGGGAAACCAGAGATTCTGGGTTCGGTCCCCAGCAGAGTCGACAGTTGGCGCTCCCGAGATTTTCATCCTAGTACAAACGCGAAAGTGGCGCGAAAAAGGTAGAGTCGCAACCATGCATTTTTATCCCGAATGAATGGGAAAGGTAATGTTTCACAAACCGAAGAGAAAAGGAAATGACAAGGTCATACGAACCAAAGAACTGGGTTTGGGAGTTGGTTACGACCTGGGAAGGTATTAGCACCCCAGACTGTCTGCCGTACCCGACGGGATCAACGCTTGTTCATCTGTTTCAAAGGGTGAGAAATAAGATGCTGCTGAACAAAAAATGGCTAACTTGAACTGGAATGAGAAAGGGAATTGGAAAAAGAGAATGAGAATGTGCGGGAAAAATGTAGGGAAAATAAAGAATATGCTCGAATGGGCCCCACCACACTGCCTACGTATCTCATGAGAAATGAGAATCAGAGTCGACGTAGTTCACCTAACTAAGGTTGATATTTGTTTGTGTTTTTTAGGATGACATTGTCATAGATCTAACTCAGGTGTTGTCGGCTCACTGAATCGAGGGCGTTACCGTCTTGTTGTCGAACTGTTGAGACAAGTCATAATCGTCTGCAAAGAATGGGAGATGAGAAGAGAAGACGTGATGTCTTTGTTTATTGTATTTTAGAAGAAGTGTTTTGATTTTGGTGTTTATCATATGTACAACAATAAAAACTATGATACAGGAGCGAATAATTTCCAAGGTCGCCCCAATGGAAAGTTTGTAAAACATTCTAGAAGATTGAAGGAGACCTCCACTAATCATTTTTTATATGGCTTAAGGCTCGTGGCGTATTGTACACATTTTCATTATTAAATGTTTTTTTATTTTTCTTTAAAGATGAGAAGTGAGACTTAAGTTGCAAAATGAAAATTCTAATGGAACTAGACTTACCCTAAGTAATTGTGTTCAAATGGGAGTCTTATGGTTAGTGAAGCTTGAAAGGGGAAAGCCTACCTAATCAAATACTAAACCTGAAATGTGAGTATTAGAAATGAAATAATGAACATGGTCTCCTTATGTCATGGTGGGTAAGAACGTATGATAAGTCGCAAAAGGAATGTAATGATGGATCAGGTGGGTCGATTGCACGATGTTGAGACACACAACTTATGGTTCGTGACATACAAGGTTGTGTTTTGGTTTATTGGAGTGAATCGAAGGTGTAATCGAGGGAGGTCCTAAAAGCATATGAAATTTATTTATTATTTTGAAATTATTCGACGTTGGATCGAATATTCCTTTTCTTCCTTTTTTGAACTTTTGGTTTTCTAACACTTCATTTTATCTTTTCTACACTAATTATGAGTATCATACAAGCATAAAAAGTATTCTAAACTATTACATCATGAAAATATAAGAACCATAAAAAACAATCAAAACATAACGGAAAAACAATCCAAATTCATTAGCATAGTCCTCGAATAATACCTCGCACAACCAAAAAAATTGTTAGTAAGTGAATTTAATATGAGTATGCAAGAATATGAACAAATGAATTAATGTGTAAGTAAAATTACAAAAAAAACATTAAAAAGCATATAAAGTAAAAAATCGAAATTAATGTGAAAAAGTCGACAATCGAGAATTAAATTTTGTTTAAAATTTATTTACATGCTAAACTATTATTTTTTAATTTTCTGGAATTTTTTTATCAGGAGAAACTATTTTAAAAAAATTGGTTTTTGAAAAGAAATTAAAATGAAAATTAAAAGAAAATAAAAGAAACAGGGGGGTGCCAGACTAGTAATCTTTTAGTTAAAACAACAATGGGCCAGGAAATAGGGAGGCGCGGAAAGCAGGACTGGTTAGGCCCACACACCACCCAGCCTGAAGGTCTATATGATGCACTATAATCAAAACAGTTGACTAAAAAGAGACGGCATGATTCATGATGATGATATTGATGATGATATGAAGGGTTGTGATACGGGAATGCATTGTAACTACTATGGGGTGGCACATACGGGATCGTAATCTGATGGTCCTACCAGACGGTGACAAGTGTCACCGCCGGAGTGGACCACACACAAAATATCTTCCATCCTTATCTCTTAATTTGAAAATTTACGGTGGAGAATAATGGGGCTTTATGAGTTTTATTTTTTCAACATAAATTAAAACAAAAAATCACAAGAATCAGATTCACTCTCATCTATCTCTCAAAACGCGTTTCTTCCTTCTCTCTCTCTCCCAATGTTCATGTATTTCTTCTTCTTTAAAAACACATTAACCCTAGCTGCCTCCGCGGCTTCCGGTGAACCACCACCATAAACCTAAACCTAAACACTAACCCCATTCATTTTTCATGCTCGTCCCGAATCCAGAACTTGTTTCTTCTAAATTCTCCCCAAACTCTCAGATCGAAGCCGTACAGAAATGAAAGAGGAATTATTCGGAGCAAGCGATACTTACGTCATTTTTGTTCTTGATGCAAGCGTGGATGATTGAGGAAGCATGCGATAAAATCGACGGCAATTTTGAATGCTTGACGGTACGATCTCTTCGTCTCTTTCAAATTTTTGACCTCTCTATGTCCTACAATCTCTTATACTTTCGGTTTCGTGTGCATGTGTATCTTGTTGCTGAGTTGCGCGAGGTTGATGTTCTTGCCGCATTTATGTTGTTTGGATTTTGTAGGTTGCTGAATTTGTTGCAGGTTATCGTGTTGATTGATGAAGGTTCGGAGTTATGGTGGTGAAGGCTGACACAAATCTTTAAGGAAGATCAAAGGTGGAGATTGAGTTGATGAAGATGTATGAAGAAGAAGTTGAATTGAGATGATGAAGATTGTTGGAGAAGAAGGTTGATGAAGAGTTGAAGATGATTCAGAGGTTAAAGGAATAGAGTGAAAAATGATAGAGATAAAGAATGGAGAGGTTTGGGATGAATGAAGGAGTGAGAGATTGAAGAAGTTGCGGAATGAGATTGAGAGAGAGAAAATCGTTTCTACAATACCAGAAAATGGAATAATGAAGGAGAGAGCATGAAGATGATGATGAGTTTCAGCTTTATAGGTGATCAATGGTGAGGGTTAAATGGAGATTTCCTTAAGAATTCAGTTAGGATTATGTTAGAAGCTCTTAGGATTTGTAGTTGGAATTTTGGCTCTGATTTTTGTATTGAATCTTTGATTTGTTACTGATTGTAACACAATGGGAGAACTAACTTTTAGTTTTTGTCGCAAAAACTATGTTGCAAATAGCAAGAGTCGCCACAGACTTTTATTTTATCCAATAAAGAAAGGCATAAAAGAATAGGAAAGACCTTTGAAAAAGATTTGGGTTCGGGGGGTAAGTTATATAAAGGGAATGTGTTAGCACCCTTTGTATCCATGGTTATCCATGGGCTCTCAACTGATTAGCTCACTTTACTTTGTTTGAAAGAAGATAATGTAGTGTGTGATTAGAAAATATTTTCATAAAGATTTTAGCTTTGTAATGATTCTCGTATGAATGTGTACAAAGTGTTTTGTTTGAAAGTATTTGAAGAGGTGAGGTGTAAAGAGTATTTTGAAAATTTGTGAGCAAGCACTTAAGAACTACCTACCCTAAATTGTAAGGTCTTTCTTGTTATTTCGTTTCTTTAGGGATATGACTGCCCTTACTATTAATTAGTAAATAGTCTTTATCCTTGGATTTGAAGGGACAGGCGTAGGGTCATCATATGGTCATAGAAGGCAACATGTAAGGGTATCTTAGTAATTCGAAGGGACTATCATCATTTTTCCGTAGGGTCATCGAGGGACGAGATCATTTATTCGTAGGCAGCTCGAAGGGTCATCGATGGACTATGATCTTTATATCGAAGGGACTTGATGATTTTTATTCGTAGGCAACTTTGCTAAGACACCCCTACGTCAAGGGGCTTGGCCAATTTGTAAGGCAAAAAGAGGGGAAACCCTTGGGGTGTATGTGTGAAAAGTGTGTTGTATTCAATTATTCGATCTTGGATTAGTGTGATCTAATGGTTGATTTTAATTAATCTTGCCATACAATCTTATTAATCATACATCTAACAGTTTATAAGGTGCAGAAAGTAAAAACCCTAATTAAACTATTACAAGGCTTTGGGAAAGTTACATAATTATAAAACCCTTGCAAAAAATAAAGTGCGGAAAGAATAAAAATTCTTACGCTATTACATCTCATAGGCAATTACAATATTTAGGAAAGTCGTGCGAGAAAAGTAAATCTAGTTATTACAAGGCTTTGTGCATCCTATATAATTGTTCTAGGAATTATAAATGACAAAGAAAGTAAAATCGGGGAAAAAGAATTGGAGAGAGGGAAATATTTAATATTTGTTTAGTGAAACTAATTAGTTAATTTGTTTTATGAATAATTTATTTTTATTAAAAAGAAAGAAATTTAAATCTAATTAATCATTAATTAAATAATTTATTTTTTTGTATTTTAGGATTTTTTAAAAAAAGATTATTATTTTTATTATTTTTTTAGTTAATTAGTTTCTATCTAAATCAGAAATAAATAAGAAATAATACAATTACAATAACAACATTGGATCGTTGAAAATTAACAAAAATTAAAATAACAGATAAATTGCTACCACTAACGGTCATCGCAATATGGATAAAAAATTATACGGATCTAAATTTATAAAACTAAAACGAAAGAAATAAAAAAAACAACAATGTTGCTAGCGCACAATTGCGATCATCACAATTGGATCGAATCAATACAAGTGTCACACATCATGCACACCAATGTACAAACAACGTATCGACACGATCCGAATAAAATTATTAAATTATAAAATAAAAATATTATTTAACAAAAGTAACTATTATATATATATATATATATATATTACATTCGTCTAACTTGCTTCTATTCCGGCTAATATTAAGACAAAATACATGTTATGCTATGAAGATGATGCAAATGAATGCGAAACAACAACAAAAAATCGGTTAGAATTAAAAATCAGAGGGCAAATTTTGGGGTACAACAGCTTCCCATGTTCAATCTTCTTAGACCTGAGAAGTTAGATTGGTATGCGTGCCAGTCCTAATCTGAAGGTAGAAGAGGATTGAACACTTAAACCCAAAAATTTGCACTCGCCGGTGCGCAAAGTAATATTGATTGTATTGCTTGAATGGGTTTAGAGATGCCATTCGGAGTATTTGGAGAGGGGCTTATGGATGCCATCCAACATATCTGTTGATAGGAGTATCAGAATGTGTCTATGTTTGACTCTATTTGAATGTTGTTACTGAACTATGTATTAGAACTAGATCTTCATCTCGGTCGTCTCTGAACTATCTCTGTGAGATATCCCGAACTAAGTATCAGAACTAGATCTTCGTTTCGATCGTCTTTATACTGTCTCTAGAAAATATCCTGAACTAAGTATCAGAGCTAAATCTTCGTCTCGATCGTCTCTGAACTATCTCGGTAAAATATCATAACTAAGTATCAGAACTAGATCTTCGTCTCGATCGTCTCTGAACTGTCTCTGGAAAAAATATCCTTAACTAAATATCAGAACTAGATCTTCGTCTCGATTGTCTCTGTACTATCTCAGGAAAATATCAGAACTAGATCTTCGTCTTGATCGTCTCTGAACTGTATCTGGAAAAGAATATCCTGAACTAAGTATTAGAACTAGATCTTCGTCTCGATCTTCTCTGTATTATCTCTAGGAGTCGACAATGTTCTTTTGATCACAAACTATCCTGAAAAGGAAAAGTTAGTTTTATGCAAGGTCATTTGATGTATGTAATGCAGGGCACGATGTTCTTAATGTAAATGAGAATGTCATATGCGTTATGGATGTGTATGCCATGATATGTTGTAAATGATGTATGGATTAATTATGTAGTTGAAGCACATTAGTAGCTTCGTGTAACAACTGCTAGCTGGGAAATAAATCATGACTTGTTGATGAGGAATATGAAGACATTGTTCCCGTCTTGTTTCAGAATATTGTACTTAAGATCTTTTGATTTCCGTTCGTCGTAATTTTTATTGAAGGATCAAATTCCTAAATACCCTGACTAAGGATAAAAGAGACGGACATTCCCCTGAGAGACTTATTCGGACAAGTGTCAATTTTTCTGAAAATATCAGGCCTTGAAAAAAATCTTTATGGGATTTTGTAGAGCTGGAAGTACAAGAGGCTACTTGGAATACTTCGCCGAAATAAATCCATAAAGATTACTCTGTGGGATGAGCCTGCGAAGATCTGTTGGATATAAAATTTGTTGGGGATTCTTACCTCCAAGATTCCTTAGTAAATGTTATTTATTGTATATGTTTTTTTTTTGTAAACATCAATCATATTCAAAATCATGCATTCATTCAAAATACCCAATGGATTCAGAACTTCTGATATTCTTGACTTTCCCGAGTAATTTTCTAGGAATTATCATGATTGAATCTGAAGTTATGATACTGACATCATCTGATACAATTGGCACAGACAATTAACTTCCATAATGGCTTTTTTCTGAAACCCAATATCAAGGCAATGTAATGAGAAAGATGTGCTTTCGGATTGCGGTGGATCGTGTACGCCCTGGGTAATGGTTAAGGAGCTTGCAACTAAATTAGATAGCGTTGCCCCTAGCTGAGGATGATTGTCCCAGAATGGAAGTATTTTAAAGGAGCTTCCTCAAGAGAAATAAACGGGATGCCCCCTAATAACATGCCCCCGGCGTCGTGAACTTGGTAATGTTACTTCTGGCAATTCAGATGAGGAAATATGCCTTTGGCTATTAAGCATCATTGAATCTTAACATGACTTCCCCAGATGAATTGGACAATAACATGGCATGCCCCCTTGATTGGAAGATAGTGATTGTGCCCCTTGTATATATTGGCTTTGATCCAACTGATTCAGGCCCAGGAAGCAACTTTGTCTGTCAGGAGGATTTGGTTTATTGAATGTTCATCATGTAAGCTTCTTTGCTGTCAAACACTTAGTTATATGCAAATAATGATATTCAAAATGCAATACTTATGTCTGTCTTGAAGTTTTGAAAAAGAATTATTTTAGCAAAATAATGTTTGTAAAAATTGTGATATTAACTCAAGATTTATAATAAGCCCTAAAGGAGACAGGATACCTTTTTGTAGAAGTAAGCTTTCGAACTAACCATGCTTCAGTTAGGACTTTTAAAGGGTTGTAACGTGGTCTGGTTCATAGTTTAAGAAACAAAAGGATAAAGGCTCAAATTTTATTTGTACCCAACTCATCCTTCGTGATGTTCTTCAGTCCTATGTTCAGTTAACTTATGCATTAAGGCTCCAAAGAAGTTTAGAATTGTAACACTGACATTTGCGATGGTTCAGAAACCAGAAGTTTATTTGAAAAGCCAGTCATCTTCTTTTTTTTTTGAGGATTTGTAGTAACCTATTTTTCTCTTGACTTTGTTATCCCTTCCTTTTGCCTGAACTGTTTGTTTCAAGATTACAATCAGCGGGATGTCTCAATTTTTACTAAGTCTCCTTCATAGGTTTTGACTTAGTGAGCTTTTCTTTTGCTAGATATTGACTGTCGGGCTTAATGATTACATGGAACCATCATTAGTTGTGTACAAAAAGGACAATTAGCATAATTGAGTTAACCAAGGAACTACCCTGCCCCAGGTTATGATTAAGGGTTATAATTTGCGTGAGAATGAAAACTACTACTTCATAGGCTCAAAAGGGTTGACTAGGGATTAACTTCCTTATATCTCCATTGTTTAGGAATCGAAACAATTCTTGCACATCGTCAGCATAGTCTGTTCAAAGCATACTAAATGAAATTATGGTATCGTCTTCGTCATCCTTCCTCTAAAGGCTTACAACTTTAGCAAGAGTTAAATATCACAAAAGAGAAGTAAGAAGCATAGTTTAAATATAGTGAAACGAATGGATTAATTCAAGACAAACATATGCAATGCATTATCGTGAAAACAAGAGTTTGACATAATAGTAAGTGTTTAAGCCAACAAAAGATATTACAAATGAAAATTCAAATGTTCTTAAAGCCTCCTATAAACTTGTCACTACGGATGTCTAGTAACTTCGATATTTGATGGATGATAGAAGAATTCAATATAGTCTTCTGGCATAACCTCGAGGACTCCTTCGTCAATCGTGTCTTGAATCTTATTCTTTAATGCCTAACAGTTATTAGTATCATGTCCAGGATTGTTGGAGTGATATGCACACCTTGCATTGAGATTATAGCTAGGAAAGGAAGTATTGGGATTCTGAGGAGGGTCCCTCAAGGTAATTAGATCTCCCTTCAACATGTGTTACAGCGCCTGGGCCAATGACATATTGATTTTAGTAAATTGTCTCCTAGGTGTACCTTGCTTAGGATGATTATTCTGTTGTTGATTTTGTGGCACAGGTGCAGGATTAGAGATCAGAACTACTCCCACGGATTGGTTACAGTTGTTCTTATTATGACCCTGTTGGTCGTACACAATATTGAATTCCTTTTCCTCATTAGATGGATTCTTGGTGGTACTTGAAGAGGTAGCCACTTGTATTTTACCACTTCGTATTCCATTTTCAACATGTTCTCCAGTCATTATTAGCTTAGTGAAACCAGATGACGAGCTTCCAACTAGATGACTATAAAAAGGACCAATCAGCGTACTCATGAACATGTCAACCAAATCTTTGTCAGTTAAAGGAGGTTGAACCCTGCTTGCAAGATCTCTCCATTTCTGAGCATACTCTTTGAAACTTTCATTGGAGCCCATGGACATGCTTTGGAGTTGCATACGATTTGGCACTAAATCAGAGTTATATTAATATTGTTTGTAAAAGGCTTCAGCAAGATCATTCCGGGTACGAATATTGGTACTCTCAAGTTGGTAGTACCATTCTAGTTGAGCTCCAGATAAACTTTCTTGGAAGAAATGTATCCACAACTTTTTGTCAGCAGTATGTGGCTGGATCCTTCGAACATAAGACCTCAAATGTAGCTTCGGACACGAAACACCATCATATACCACAAAAGTAGGAACTTTGAATCCAAGAGGAATGACAACTCCAGAAATCAGACACAAATCTTTGAAATCTAAACCATATATTTTTTGCAACTCCATGGCATTCAAACGGTCTTCCAGTAACTTGTATTTATCATCACCGGCCGAATCATAGTAATAATTCTCCTCTTGATCAGAATTCCCAATAGTACCATGTTGATTGCCTTCTTCTTTCACAGAATCTCGGTGATCATCGTCTCCATTAATTTCGACCTCATCGTCTGTCTTAATTTAACCTTTGAATCTCCTCCCCATGTTAATAAGGCCTACCGATTTTCTTGTTTTCTTTTTCTTCTTGGTTAGGAGTGCCTTCAGTTCTTCTTGTCCTTTGGACAAGTTCAGGATTATCTCTTGGAATTGGGTGTTCTGGGTTTGGAGATCTTTGACAGTCTGTTTGAGAGCCATTTCAACTAAAATAAACTGCGAGAAGATAAGAAACCTATCACAGAAACTTGTTATGCAATGGTATGGTATGTAGATTCATATGCAATGTTTTCAAGGACCACGTAGGATTTAAATTTGTTAAAGGAAAACAAAAACAAAACTTTTATTAGTACATATAATTGCCCCTTGGGCTTACAATGAAGGAAAACAAAAAGTTACAAAGAGAATAATAATCATTTGAGACTCAAGTATCCCATGGACTCTTCCTCTTTGGGTTGAGATATGTATTGAGATTCCTCTCTTTGGATTGAGATATGTATTGAGATTCCGCTCTTCGTGAAGTTGATTTGTTAGCTCCAACATGTTCTCTTAGCATAGAACTGAACCTCAAAGGAATCCCTACAAAGTTGATCCGGATAGTGTTTCTACGAGCGGAAGCCAAAACCTGCCACAAAGAACAAAGATAAATCCCTTGGTCCTTGAAATATTTAGTGAAAATGCTATGTTATGATGTCATGATGTTATGATGGCATAATGTTATGATGTCATGATGTTATGATGTTGTGTTCATGTTTAAAACAAGCAAATGGAAAATACAAACAAGTCACACGATGGCCTTAGGTTTAAAGGCTTGCATGAAGTTCATAGGTAAGTATCCTCCCCACTGAAGTTTAGTTGGTTCAACCTGTCCTAGAACCGGGTTCTAAGGGATCTCAATTTCACTGATTCTTTTCAAAGGTTGTTGTTCAGTATGGCAACTGACTTGCCAACCAAAACCTCCCAAGATTAGAATCTCAATGAGCGTAGCATCGAGTATCAACCAACTTTAGACTGCACCAAAGCTGTTTATCTCACTACTTTCTAATGGCCAAGATGAGTCAATTAGGGTTCTAAAGGGTAGTTAGTGTTAATGACGCCATATGGCAGCCTGATATTATCCTCAACTGACTTGAAGAACATCGATACCAACCAAGATGTCACACTAACAGTAGCCACCAGATCAACCATATCGGTATACATCGCATAGTTTCCTTGGTCTATTGCTACTTACCTAAGGTACACTAGATTCAGGTTATGATCTTTCTCACAATAGCCCCACAACAAGTACCCTTAAAATTAAAGCAATCAATTCAAACAAGTAAAGTGTCCTAACTCTAAGGTAACCCATCTTTTAATTAGTACTCCCCAACAGAGTCGTCAGTTCTATAAAACGGTGGGAGTAATGACTTTTAGTTTTTTTTGCAAAAACTATGTTGCGGATACCAAGAGTCGCCACCGACTTTTATTTTATCCAATAAAGAAAGGCATAAAAGAACAGGAAAGACCTTTGAAAAAGATTTGGGTTCGGGGGTAAGTTATACAAAGGGAAGGTGTTAACACCCTTTGTATCCATGGTTATCCATGGGCTATTAACTGCTTAGCTCACTTTACTTTGTTTGAAAGAAAATAGTGTAGTGTGTGATTAGAAAATATTTTCATAAAGATTTTAACTTTGTAATGATTCTCGTATGAATGTATATAAAGTGTTTTGTTTGAAAGTATTTGAAGAGGTGAGGTGTAAAAAGTATTTTAAAAATTTGTGATCAAGCACTTAAGAACCACCTACCCTAAATTGTAAGGTCTTTCTTGTTATTTTGTTTCTTTAGGGATAAGACTATCCTTACTATTAATTAGTAAGTAGTCTTATCCTTGGATTTGAAGGGACATGTGTAGGGTCATCATATGGTCATAGAAGACAACATGTAAGGGTATCTTAGCAATTCGAATGTACTATCATCATTTTTTCGTAGGGTCATCGAGAGACGAGATCATGTGTTCGTAGGCAACTCGAAGGGTCGTCGAGGGACTATGATCTTTATATCGAAGGGACTTGATGAATTTTATTCGTAGGCAACTTTGCTAAGACACCCCTACGTTCGAGGGACTTGACCATTTTGTAAGGCAATAAGAGGGGAAACCCTAGGGGTGTATGTGTGAAAAGTGTGTTGTATTCAATTATTCGATCTTGGATTAGTGTGATCTAACAGTTGGTTTAATTAATCTTGCCATACAATCCTATTAATCATACATCTAGCAGTTTATAAGATGCAGAAAGTAAAAAACCTTAATTAAACTATTACAAGGTATTGGGAGAGTTACATAATTAGAAAACCCTTGCATAAAATAAAGTGCGGAAAGAATAAAAATTCATACGTTATTACATCCCATAGGCAATTACAATATTTAGGAAAATCGTGCGAGAAAAGTAAATCTAGTTATTACAAGACTTTGTGCATCCTATATTGTTCTATGAATTATAAATGACAAATAAAGTAAAATCGAGGAAAAATAATTGGAGAGAGGGAAATATTTAATATTTGTTTAGTGAAAATAATTAATTGATTTTTTATGAATAAATTTATTTTTATGAAAAAGAAAGAAATTTAAATCTAATTAATCATTAATTAAAAAAAAAATTGTATTTTAGGATTTTTTTTTTTAAAAAAAAAATTTTTAGTTAATTAGTTTCTACCGAAATCAAAAATAAATAAGAAATAATACAATTACAATAACGACGTTGGATCGTTGAAAATTAACAAAAATTAAAATAACAGATAAATTGCTACCGCGTAGCGGTCATCACAATATGGATAAAAAATTATACGGATCTAAATTTATAAAAATAAAACGAAAGAAATAAAAAAAACAACGATGTTGCTAGCGCACAATTGTGATCATCGCAACTGGATCGGATCAATACAAGTGTCACATATCATGCACACCAATATACAGTATCAACACGATCCGAACAAAATTATCAAATTATAAAATAAAAAATTTATTTAACAAAAGTTATATTATATTATATTATATATATATATATATATATATATATATATATATATATATATATATATATATATATATATATATATATATATATATATATATATATATATATATATATATATATATATATATATATATATATATATATTACATTCGTCTAACTTGCTTCTACTTCATTAGATTATATGGTATAATTTAGAATAAAATCCAACTTAAAATATTAATATATTAATTAGTTCAAATATTAGTCCTCGAATACGTTTATTCCTACCTCATGGAAGTGCTGAACTTTTGTGTATTACAACATGTCTAATCATATTAACATTATATACGTTATATTAGTAATATATCTATACATATTATATACATATTAACATGTTATCAATATATATTATGTGATTAGTAAATAAGAAAGAAAAACGTGAAACGGTAAACAAAAACTATATACATATGTGCATGGATGAATGCATCAAATACTATGTATTGTGAGAGCAAATCACAAACAGTACAAAACATTTAAAAGAAAGGTCTCACATTCAGATATAGTACTTGGATTGAAACGCCTATCAGTCTCCGTCTCTTTTTTTCATGCGCCGTTTTGTCTCTTTTATTTTTCTCTTCGGTCTCTTTTCTTTTTCTTTCTAGTAAACATTTATACGATTAATTAGGGTTAATGTCAATTGGGTCTTAATATTTATTTTGAAACTCAATAAAATATTAATATAATGAATTAAATAAAGTTTAATAAAAATAGTTAAAATTAAAATAAAAACTAATAAACCTATTTATTTATTCTAGACTCAATGCTAAAATAAACAGATTCAAAAAAAGAAAACTCGGGGGTCAAAATGCTCGAAAAAATAAAATGAATACATCGAAATAATCAGCGTGAAATAAACGACTCGAAAAAATACAACGTTTGATTGGATTTTGAAATAAAATTTATGACCGTTTAAACTGCCCAGACTGATCAACATACGACCAAAAATAGTCGTAAAAATATTTTTAGCATGTCAGATTAAACCACGAAATCATAGATTAATATTACTAACATTTGCAAATTTTAAATTTGACATTTTCCGTTTATTGATTTTAGGCACAATTTGAAAATTAATTTGACCAGTCTGTCTGTAAATTCCGAGAAATTATTTCGAATGTAATTCACGTAATCAATAGATATTCCGGTACTTGTTAATAGAACTACTTATGGGCAATATTTTCCACTTTGAAAAGAACTAATTTAACAGGAACTGTCGCTTTCGCGTATTCAGAACCGAGTTGTACTCTCTAATCAACTCCATCTATTGTCACGGATAAAAAGGTGTGTATTGCGTTAGAGTAGTAAACCTATTTTTAAGAAATATAGTATCTTAACTAAGTTGAAAAGTACTTTAACCTGAATTTCTTAGCAAAAAAAGGTTCTAACGAACCAGACTCTAAACTTCTTAACGCGTCCGAAAATCGTTTTAAAATCCCTTTTCTTTTTAATCTAAAAACTCCTAATGAACTAGAAAAAGCGCTTTTGGCTGTTTTTGAAATAGTGAAAAACAATTAAACTTATATTGAAAGTTAAAATAGCCCTTAAATGTTTCTACGAACAGTTGTACGGATTACCGGTTCAATTACGATCCTTACATTCTAACCTTTATGGATTTAGTTAGACATAGTAAAGTAAAAGTTCTTTTTATTTCTTTTCATGAAAGTAATTAGTGCGAGTGCGGAAAGTAAATGAAAGTAGTGCAAGTGCAGAAAGTAAATAAAAGTAGTGCGAGTGCGGATAATAAAGGTATTTAAAGCGAGTGCGGAAAATAAACGAAAGTAGTGCGAGTGCGAGAAATAAATAAAGTAAAGCGAGTACGGGAAATAAATAAAAGTAAAGCAATGCGGAAAGTAAATAAAATAAAGCGAGTGCGGGAAAATAAAATACGAACTGGAATTAAAATGGCGGCAGGATTAACTTCCTCCCAGAGTACTCCAAAACTCGATCATACAGACGTATACAGACTCGATCACTCGATTGCAGTAACACCCCGATGTGGAATGATAACTACTTTAAAACTGATATATGCCTAAGAGATTCTAAGTTTGGATGAAGAAAACGAAATTCTAAAGTCCTATTTATAGGCAAATATTAAATGGGAAAAGACCAGGATGCCCCCCTCCACTAAAAAGTGGAGGGAAGCCTTTTTGCCTTGTGGAGCCCGCCACAGGCCTATGGCACCCGCCATAGGTGTAAATTGGTGGAGAAAGTGGGGATCATGGGCCCTTGGCAGTTGTGGAGTGGTCTTGAGACGTGGCCACATCATGGCAGATCCCATGGCGCCAGCCACGGTGGATGCCGTAAGTGTAAAAAGCTGAATTTCTTGGTTTTCGTTCGTTTCCACTCCTTTTTCGCTCCTTTTCTCGATTTAGGCCCCGATTACATAGAAAACCTGACAATAAAGAAAAACAAAGTAATAACATAACAAAATAACAATAAAACCTAAGAATGCAAGCGAAATCGGAGTCAGAAATACGGTGAAATTTAGTGTTATCAAATCCTCCCACACTTAGACCTTTGCTTGTCCTCAAGCAAACATTAAAAGCTCAAAAATGAAGAAAACTGGTGTCAACATGTGATTTGGGCTAAAGGGCTTCTAAGTTCAAGTCAGGATGCAGTGATAGGTACTAACTAAGTGAACCAAGGGTACCCTAATAACACAGACACAAACTTCAATCCTATATTAACCACCCTATGTCATCCCACAATACCTAGGCCTATCTTCTCATCTCTTTTTGGGTCCTTTTCATTCAGGCACAATCACATTAAGCCCGTTATCCGTACATGCTTCATAGTAGAGTGACCAGTTAGTGATTCTGATCCATAACATAAGGTTTCTGACACATAAGCATGTGTAAACCCGTTTTATTTGACCTAAATGTAGCTGCGGGGGATCAGATCGTAATCCGCTCTACCAAGTTCACTGCCAGATACCTCTGAACCAACTAACAATAGGTGACTGCAATGTTTTTCTTTTTGTGGCAAAAAAATGTTTCTTCTCTTTTTTCGATTTAAATGACTTTGTGAGAGTCAGTAGTCACTTATCCCAGAGTTTCCCTTTTCTTTTTTATTAGCACTGGATCATTCACTTATGTTCATCGGCCCCCTATGTAGAGCATGCTTAGGCTGGAGCTGACTACTAGAATAAACTACTTAGGACAATTTTTGAATGATAATAAAGGTCATGGTGTGCGGGGTTTAGGAGTGATTCCTATATTCAAGAGGTCTATGGTGCTACAATGGTACTGATGTTTCAAAAAGTTGACCTAAGTCACCACATCCTAATCCAAACCTGTCTCAAAGCCCAAAAACATGTGAAACAACATTGTTTTCTTTTTTAATTTTTTTTTGGTAAGGCTAAGGAAATGGGAAAAATGAGGATGTACTAAAGATGCACTATACTGGTGACTCGTCAGACTCATGCATTATCTAAGAAAAGTTAAACTAGATAACTTACTGAAAAGGAAAATAACAGAAAGCAAATAAATAACTAGAAATGGAAATGACAGAAAGCAATAAAATCCCCTCCCACACTTAAATCGAACATTGTCCCCAATGTTTCGAAACAAGATAAGGAGAGTAACCTGGAAAACTACTGCGGAGGAGCACTGGTGCCCTCACCGACCTGCTGTGATGGCCTGAAACGACGGGATCTACTACGCTGCTGATCCCTCCGGTCAAGTCGTGCTGATAAGGCAGCCTGGGCACCCCGGACCTCTCGAAGGTTACCTAAGATGGAACCCTGAGTGGCCTCCATAAGCTGGTGGTGTCGACGGTTGACTTCTCGCTGACGGGCCTGCTCTAATGTGAAGTCGGTCAAGGCACGACAAACGTTACTGTAGGCACGATCCGAAACCGATCGTGATTGTTGCATGAAGCTCATGTTGTCCGTCAGTTGTTGTGAAATAGTAGAGAGTAGGTTGTCTCTCCTTTCCTCTCTATCCGTCATATCACGCCATATCTCCTCAGTGACATAGAATCCAGGAGTAGCACCTGTAACAGGGTTAGAGGAAGATGGTGCAGTGTGTGACTGTGAAGGACGATGGGGGGACATGTGAGGTACGGGAGAATGTTCTCTCCGATCATATTCTTCATCAGTGTCATGTGCCTCCCCATCAGGAATATTAGGAGGAAGTGGACCCAAAACAGGTGGAGCATTCAGATCATAGGTCCAGTTCCTTTCATTACGTACATCGGTACGTCTACTGCAAGGTAAAGCAACAGATGGGATAGCTACCCCATGAACCATCAACTCATAACCACCTGCTCTCCTCGTTCGGCACAATTTCATGTCTTTTAGAAATTTTAAATTAATTGTGTGAGGAGGTAGTGGTTCAAGTGTAGCTATCTCATTGTTCAGGTTAAGAGCCCGAGCAATAGACGTAACAAGTCCTCAAAAAACAATCGGTCCTATTTTATTAGTAGTTAAAGCCATGTGTTCAAGCATAAACGGGACCGGATTGATATGGATATTAGTGAGGCATCCTTGCAAAAATATGAGCTCTTTAGCGTTTACCTTATTTGGACTCTCCCGGCCAAAAATAATACATGCCAAAAGATATCTGAAAACTCTTATGGTCGGGTTATGGATGGTCGACGCAAGTATTCCTTCAAAAGAATTTATTGAAGTACTTGACAGCCTCTGCCAGAAGGAAAATACCTCGGCCGACCATTCCGCATCCAAAGGTGCCTCACATATCGCACCTTCCCTATGAGGGATTCCTAACAAGCCTGTTAGTTCGTTGGTACTGTATTCGTATTCAATTCCAAACAATCTAAAATTAACAGTACCGACTGTGCTAGCAGAGTTAGGACTGACAGTGTATATCAATGAACTTAAAAACTCAATTGTCAGCCTCTCATAGGTAGGTTCCTGATTAACAAAAATATTATGCAAACCTAGGAAATCTAATAAATGAAAAACACTATGATACAGACCCAAAGCATAAAGGCAATTATCATCGACGTACCTAGTCGAGAGAATTTCTCGACTCTGAAGCCTTTGAATAATTTTCCTTTGCCTATCACCCGGTCTTCCATCGCGAAGAAGATATCCATTGAACTCCATTGTTGTTGCTCCTTGAGAAGTGAAAGGTGGTGAAGAATGGTTTATGTGAAAAATGGTAAAGGTTGGATTTTTATGGTTTGTGGTGGATGAAAATAAAAATGGATTTTGGATGGGTTTTATAGATGGTGAATGTTTGGGAAATGTGGGAGCTTTAATGGGGTTCAATGGGGTTTTTGGAAGTTGGAAAAATGGGTTTTGGAAGTTTGAAGGTGTGAAAATGGTGGGGATGAAGATTCAGCCCCGAAATAAGGGAGGACGACATGGTGCCCGCCATGGGCCTATGGCGCCCGGCATAAGGCTATTTTGCCTTTGGGCCTTGGAATTTTCAATTCTTCTTTTGGGCCTTGCGTACCTTCGGTCTTCGGGGGGGGGGGGGGGGGGGGTCCGGATAGCGTTTTCTTCTTTCTTCTAAGGCATGAAGCTTGCATTTTTTTTTATGAAGACAAAAATAAAAATATTTTTGTCTTTATATTTTTTTTTTCGTTATTCGACATAAAATAAAATAAAATAAAACAAAAGAAAAGAGAAAATTGAGATTAGTGCATGAAATAATATATAAGATAAAATCAAAGTACATGAAAAAAATGTAATATATGCGATAATATAAAATATGTCTGGAGATGCGAGAAATAAAATAAAGCATGAAAAAGAAATTAAATACTAGGGTAATAATGTCAGTGTAAAACGATCATGTGGTAGGCCTCTCTTCCTGGTTCGATCCACGAATCTCAGCTATCTCCCTCAGAAGCTCTTCAATCTCCTGATATAGAGAATCGGCCTCTGAGGCATGAGTGGGATCAGATATCGCGATCTGTAATGCCAAGTCCGCTACTTCCTGCTTGAGCAGGGAAGTCTACTTGCGGAGCTCATAAATCTGGGTCTGTAGATCAGGCGACTGCAAAGACATATTGTTAGACATAACAGTGATTCGGGGAGAAAGAGGTGTAGGAGTTTACTCAGCGGCGGGAGGTGATTTTGGCTCTTCGACAGTCTCTCCATAACCCTCTAAAGCATAACTCTAATTAGCAGGGTCGTGGACACTGGTCATCAGCGGGTCTGGTAATGTAAAGTAATGTATCACTTCGCCGTTGATCAGTAATCTAAACGTGTTGGGCTCAAAAGAGGCCCTCATCATTAGTCCTCTGTCAAGACAAAAGTCAACATCCAGGGTGGTGTAGCAGCAGAAGGTCCTAAGGTGCAATAATTTGCGAGACAAACCCAATGCAGTAGCTATCTGTGTAACAATCTCACCGACATGTATAATGCCTACAGATGATCTGGCGACACTAGCAAGGCCCTTCAACAGAAAGTTGCCACAAGCAACTGGGCGTGACTGAGTCGCACAAAACAGTAGGAAAATCTCCTCTTCACTCAGCAGAGTCTCTGTATCTGGCAAACCGAGGAAAGAGTGTGCTAGAATCATCTGGAAGTATCTTAACGCAGGGTTGTGAATTACCTGAGAAAAATGAATGGAAGGATCTTGGATCCCTCCACCTGAGATGTTAGACCAAAACCTTTCCACTTCTCTGCTCATAAAATACCCCATCGGTGTCTCTGGAATAACATCAGGAGTAGTCTGAAAACCTAGTAAATCACCAAACTCTTTGTGAGAGAATGAGTAGTCAGTCCCGAACAACCTGAAAACAACATGTCCATCGGGTCCAGCCCAAGGATCATAATCAAACGAGCTGAGGAACTCTAGAGTCAAGTTCCTGTAAGTGTTGTTCATATCGTCGAACTGGTCCCACTGGAGTTGGTGGCATAAGAGTCTGACGCTTGGCTCTATCCCCAAGGCATCCATGCAATCTTGGCCTGGGTACCTGGTAGGTGCCATAGGGCGTCTCATGTGGACATAGTAACGCTCTCTCTGTGTGTCGTCTCTAAAGGCCACGTGCATTTCATCGGGGTTTTGCATTCTGCACAAGGTTAGAAAACAAGGGTCCTGAAATTACATAAAACATTCAATCCTTAGTCCTGACAAAATAACAAAATAAAAAAATTAAAATAAAAGTAAAAATAAATAAAAAGTACGTAAGATAAGAAAACCATGAGTTGCCTCCTATGCAGCGCTTGTTTAACGTCATTAGCTCAACGACCGGATTTTACACATCATTCAAAGGATATGGTGGATCACTCAGAGTATGGTAGGAGTACGTTGTTAGGATGTCACCTCCTTCGTAGGGATTCAACCTCTGTCCATTGACGATGAACGGTCTACATGTTTGGTTCTTGATTTCAATAGCACCAGATCTCAGAATCTTAGATACTTCGAAAGGGCCAGTCCATCTTGAACGAAGCTTCCCTGGAAAAAGTCGTAACCTAGAATCGAACAGGAGAACAGGATCACCCATTTTGAAGTCTTTTCTTATGATTCTTTTGCCATGCCAAGCTCTTGTTCTTTCTTTGTATATGATGGCATTTTCGTAGGCAGATTGTCTGAGCTCTTCTAATTTGTGGATATCAAGGATACGTTTTTCACCAGCAGTTAAGTAATCCAAATTCAAAGTTTTGATGGCCCAATAGGCCTTATGCTCCAACTCAAAAGGTAAGTGACATGATTTTCCATAGACCAGTTGATAAGGGGTTGTTCCTATATGGGTTTTGAAAGCGGTTATATAGGCCCATAATGCTTCTTGAAGTTTCTGCGACCAATCTTTTCTAGATATAGAGACAGTCTTCTCGAGAATTTTTTTGATCTCCCTATTAGATACTTCCACTTGTCCATTAGTCTGTGGGTGGTATGGTGTTTCTACTCTATGCTTAACTTCATACTTACTTAAAAGTTTATCAAATATTCTCGATATGAAGTGTGATCCTCCATCACTTATGACTAAACGGGGGGTTCCAAACCTGGGAAATATATAGTTTTTAAACAATTTAATGACTACTCTGGTGTCATTCGTGGGTGCGGCGATAGCTTCAATCCATTTAGACATGTAGTCAACAACTACTAAGATGTACTGATTTCCTAAAGATGGTGGGATAGGTCCCATAAAGTCTATACCCCATACGTCGAAGAGTTCTACTTCTTGGATATTTCTTAGAGGCATTTCATTACGTCATGAAATATTTCCTGTACGTTGGCATCTGTCACATTTGACAATGAAAGCATGGACATCACGCCACATAGTAGGCCAGAATAGGCCAGCTTGAAGAATCTTGGCGTAGGTCTTAGATGTGCTTGCATGTCCACCATAGGGTGCAAAGTGACAATGCTCAATTATATTATGTACTTCTTCTTCTGGAACACAACGGCGGAAAATGTCATCTTTACCTCTCTTGAAAAGAAATGGTTCATCCTAATAGAAGTTTCTCACATCACTGTAGAACTTCTTCTTCCGGTGGTAATTTAGATCGGGGGGTGTGATGTCAGCGGCTAGGTAATTAACAAAGTCAGCATACCAAGGTACATTACTTATAGCTAAGGATTTATGAGAATGCTCATGTGGGTCTGGGTTATCATCTTCAATAGTTTCTAGTTGGGCTATCAGTCTATCATAGGAAAAATTGTCATTTATGGGTACTGAGTCAGGTTTAAGGTATTCTAGCCTTTAGAAAGGTGATCAACTACTACATTATCAGTGCCTTTCTTATCACGGATATCTAAATCAAACTCTTGCAGTAACAGAATCCATCTAAGTAACCTAGGTTTGGCATCCTTTTTACTTAGTAAGTAACGAATGGCAGCATGGTCTGTGTAAACTATAATTTTGGCTCCTACTAGATAAGATCTAAATTTGTCTACGGCGAAAACTACAGCTAGGAGCTCTTTTTCGGTTGTTCCATAGTTAAGTTGTGCAGCGTCTAGGGTTCTACTGGCATAATAAATTACGTGTAACTTTTTATCTTTTCTCTGACCTAGAACGGCTCCTACAACATAGTCACTAGCGTCACACATTATCTCAAACGGTTCTGACCAATCAGGGGGTTTCATTATAGGTGCTGAAATCAGAGCTTGCTTCAGAAGATTAAATGCTTCAGTACATTTTTCATCGAAGATGAATTCAGCATCTTTCATTAAAAGACCAGTTAAGGGCTTTGTTATTTTGGAGAAGTCCTTGATAAAACGTCGGTAAAATCCGGCATGTCCAAGAAAACTTCTTATCTCCCTGATAGTCTTCGGCGGTTTTAGATTCTCTATGACTTCTATTTTAGCTTTGTCTACCTCTATACCTTTTTCGGAAACTATATGTCCTAAAACAATCCCTTCGGTGACCATGAAATGACATTTTTCCCAATTTAGCACAAGGTTTACCTCTACACATCTTTCAAGGATTTTCTCTAGGTTGATAAGATAATTTTTGAAATCAGATCCACAAACTGAGAAATCGTCCATAAATACTTCCATGATTCCATCTAAATAGTCTGCAAAGATAGACATCATGCAGCGTTGTAAAGTGGCAGGGGCATTACAGAGTCCAAAAGGCATTCTTCTGTAGGCAAAAGTTCCAACAGGGCATGTAAAGGTAGTTTTTTCTTGATCTTCGGGGTGAATAGGTATTTGGAAGAATCCTGAATATCCATCTAGGTAACAAAAGTAAGAGTGTCTGGCTAGGCTCTCCAACATTTGGTCTATTAATGGTAATGGGAAATGGTCCTTCCTAGTTGCTTTATTTAATTTTCTATAATCTATGCACATACGCCAACCTCCATCGGTTCTTTTTGCTATAGGTTCGCCCTTCTCATTTTGCATGACTGTGATGCCTCCCTTTTTAGGTACTACATGCACATGACTCACCCATTTACTGTCCGAGATATGATATATTATACCTGCCTCTAGTAACTTAATAACTTTAGTCTTAACTATTTCACTCATCATAGGATTTATTCTTCATTGGTGCTCTCTGGAGGGTTTTGAATCTTCTTCAAGCAAAATCCGATGCATGCATACAGATGGGCTTATTCCTTTTAGATCTGAGATCTTATATCCTAAGGCTGAAGGGTACCTTCGTAAAACATCTAACAATTGGTTGGTTTCCTCTTGGTTTAAGGTAGAACTGACTATAACTGGACGGTTCATTTCTTCATCAAGAAATTCATATCTCAGGTTCTTAGGCAGTTCCTTAAGTTTTACGGTTGGTTTTATAGGGCAAGGCATAGGATCTAGGGTAAGAGATAAACATTCGTGAAGGTTATCATCAATGTAGGGTTTTTGATAACTGTCATCTTCCCAAATAAGGGTTGAGGGCAATTTTATAGATTCAATTTCTTCCTCTTGTTCTAATTCCCTAATGCACTCATCAATGATATCTAAGGCATAACAAGCATCTCCTATTACAGGTGCCATAAGAAATTTCGAGAGTACAAATTCTATCTTCTCGTCACCTACCTCGAAGGTTAGTTTCCCTTTTTTAACATCTATTATGGCTCCAGCGGTTGATAATAGCTGACCTATCCTAACATCTATTATGTCGTCATCTTCTTTAATGTCCATGACAACAAAATCAGTAGGTATAAATAGCTGACCTATCCTAACAGGGACGTCTTCAAGTATGTCTATAGGGTATTTAACGAATCTATCGGCTAATTGAAGTGACATATTAGTAGGTTGTAATTCTCCTAAGTTTAACCTTTCACAAACTGCTAAAGGCATTAAGCTCACACTAGCTCCTAAGTCTAGAAAAGCTTTTTCGATGACATGATTCCCCAAAATACAAGGAATGGAAAAATTTCCGGGATCTTTATCTTTCTTTGCTAAACTATTTTCGGAAATAGAATTACATTCCACGGGTTTCGGATCTTCAAGTCTACGTTTATTTGTAAGTATGTCTTTGAGAAACTTAGCGTAAGAAGGTATTTGGGTGATGGCTTCTGTAAAGGGGATTTCTACGTGAAATTTTTCTATAACCTTAACGAATTTTTGATACGGATTATCGATTTGGGTTTTCTTTAGTCTTTGAGGGTATGATATTGGTGGTTTGTATGGCGGTGGTGGTACATAGGTTTTGTTTTTAGGTTCTTCTCCTTTTTCTTGACTTTCCGGGTTTTCAGATTCCTCTGGTTCCTTTTCCTCATTTCTCTCAGAAGTTTCGGGATCACTTAATCTAGGGTTAGAAGGTTCCTTATAAGCGGTTCCACTTCGTAGAGTAATGGCATTTGCTTGCCCTTTCGGGTTTTGTTGAGGTTGTCCAGGGAACTGTCCTCCAAGTGTAGTCTGAGGGGCTTGGTTTAAAGTTACCTGAGAGATCTGGGTTTCAAGCATCTTGTTATGAGTAATAATTTGGTCAACCTTGGTTCCTAACTGGGTAATTAGTTCGTTAACATGGACGTTTTGGTTCATGAACTCTTTGTTTTGTTGTGTTTGAGCGATGATAAAATTTTCCACAATTTTCTCAAGGCTCGGATTTGGAGGTACAGGTTGCATAAGTTGATTTGTTCTTGGGGCTTGGTAACCTTGTTGTCTCGGAGGTGCGGTATTTTGAATAGGGTTATTATTTTTGTAGGAGAAGTTTGGGTGATTCCTCCATCCAGGGTTGTATGTGTTTGAAAATGGGTTCCCTTGGGTGTAGTTCACTTGCACAGGGTTGGTCTCATTTAACAAATTGCATTCGGCGGATTGGTGTCCTTACGTCCCACATATCTCACAATTCGGCGAAACTACAGCTACAGTATTCGGGGTTGTACACATATGTTCGACTCTAAGGGCCAACGCATCCATTTTAGCTTGCATCATGTCCATAGAGCTTAGCTCATGTATTCCTTCTTGGGCTTCCTTCTTTTCCATTGTTGCTCATTTTACTCCCCATGATTGATGGTTTTGGGCCATATCTTCGATAAGGGCACTAGCTTCAGGGTAAGGTTTGTTCATCAGTGTGCCACCAGCGGCAGCGTCGATGGTCATCTTAGTGTTATGATGAAGTCCATTATAGAAGGCTTGAATGATTAGCCAATTATCTAAGCCATGATGTGGGCATGCTCTTAATAGTTCTTTATATCTCTCCCGGGCTTCGAACAACGACTCTCCTTGGTGTTGGGTAAATCTGGTTATTAGGTTTCGAAGAAGAGCGATCTTACTTGGGGGAAAATATCTAGCAAGGAAAACTTTTCTAAGGTCTTCCCAAGTTGTTATGGAATTGGGTGGAAGGGAATCTAACCATGATAGAGCTTTATCTCTGAGGGAAAAAGGAAATAATCTTAAGCATATCGCCTCAGGAGGAGCTCCATTGGTTTTAAAGGTGTCTGCTAACTGGAGAAAGTTTTTTAAATGTTGGTTTGGGTTCTCAGTAGCAAGACCTGCAAATTGTATTTGTTGCACTAATTGCAGCAGGGATGGTTTAAGTTTAAAATTATTGGCTGGGATAACAGGGTTTACTATACTAGAACTAGGTTCCTCGTTTGATGGTTGGGAGAAGTCCTTAAGAGGTCTTCGGTTTTGATCTTCGGCCATAGCTCTCCTATTCCTATGGAAAAACAAACGTGCGCGAGCGTAACGTTCAGGTTCAGCTAGAGGGTCTACTAAGCTTCTGGCACTGCGAGTCTTTCACATTGACCGACAGGTAACAACCTTATCTAAACGGTATAACTAAAGAGTATGAAATTTGACGAAATTGGTCCCCGGCAATGGTGCCAAAAACTTGATGCGTGTTTTTCGCAAGTGTACGAACACGTCAGAGTAATATAAAAGATTGTCGAATCCACAGAGACCAAGTGTCAATCTATCGTACCTGTTGTTATGGTGTGTATCTAAGGCAACTGAATATAAAGGTTTTAAGGAGTGCGCAATGGTAAATAAAATAATAATTTTAAACAATTGATAAAGATAGGCTCGAATGTAATTCACGTAATCAATAGATATTTCAGTACTTGTTAATAGAACTACTTATGGGCAATATTTTCCACTTTGAAAAGAACTAATTTAACAGGAACTGTCGCTTTAGCATATTCAGAACCGAGTTGTACTCTCTAATCAACCCCTCCTATTGTCACGGATAAAAAGGTGCGTACTGCGTTAGAGTAGTAAACCTATTTTTAAGAAATATAGTATCATAACTAAGTTGAAAAGTACTTTAACCTAAATTTCTTAGCAAAAAGAGGTTCTCACGAACCAGACTCTAAACTTCTTAACGCGTCCGAAAATCGTTTTAAAATCCCTTTTCGTTTTAATCTAAAAACTCCTAATGAACTAGACAAAGCGCTTTTGGGTGTTTTTGAAATAGTTAAAAACAATTAAACTTATATTGAAAGTTAAAATAGCCCTTATGTGTTTCTACAAACAGTTGTACAGATTACCGGTTCAATTACGATCCTTACATTCTAACCTTTATGGATTTAGTTAGCCATAGTAAAGTAAAAAGTTCTTTTTATTTTTTTTCATGAAAGTAATTAGTGCGAGTGCGGAAAGTAAATGAAAGTAGTGCAAGTGCAGAAAGTAAATAAAAGTAGTGCGAGTGCGGATAATAAAGGTATTTAAAGCGAGTGCGGAAAATAAACGAAAGTAGTGCGAGTGCGAGAAATAAATAAAGTAAAGCGAGTGCGGGAAATAAATAAAAGTAAAGCAATGCGGAAATTAAATAAAATAAAGCGAGTGTGAAAAAATAAAATACGAACTGGAATTAAAATGGCGGCAGGATTAACTTCCTCCCAGAGTGCTCCAAAACTCGATCACACAGACGTATACAGACTCGATCACTCGATTGCAGTAACACCCCGATGTGGAATGATAACTACTTTAAAACAGATATATTCCTAAGAGATTCTAAGTTTGGATGAAGAAAATGAAATTCTAAAGTCCTATTTATAGGCAAATATTAAATGGGAAAAGACCAGGATGCCCCCCTCCACTAAAAAGTGGAGGGAAGCCTTTTTGCCTTGTGGCGCCCGCCACAGGCCTATGGCGCCCACCATAGGTGTAAACTGGTGGAGAAAGTGGGGATCGTGGGTCCTTGGCAGTTTTGGAGTGGTCTTGAGACGTGGCCACGTCATGGCAGACCCCATGGCGCCAGCCACGGTGGATGTCGTAAGTGTAAAAAGCTGAATTTCTTGGTTTTCGTCCGTTTCCACTCCTTTTTCGCTCCTTTTCTCGATTTAGTCCCCGATTACATAGAAAACCTGAAAATAAAGAAAAAAAAAGTAATAACATAACAAAATAACAATAAAACCTAAGAATGCATGCGAAATCGGAGTCATAAATACGATGAAATTTAGTGTTATCACTAACTACCATGGATAGTGAAGATTTCCTACACTCTGTGAATGCGGACATAGTCAAAAAATACTACGCATGAATGAGATCCGCTAGGCTGACATGCCTATGCAAAAATAAGGGCATCCCAACAACCAAAGATGTTCGGGCATAAATTATATATATATATATATATATATATATATATATATATATATATATATATATATATATATATATATATATATATATATATATATATATATATAACTGTACACCTGGCAAGTCGAAAACCTGAAAAAGCGGATTGGGCAAAAAAGGGTATCCCGGTGGACTAAGAACCTGAAAAGGCAGTCCAGGAAAAATTTAGGGATTAAAGCATACAACTATGTTCCATTGGATCACTCTTTTACTGCCATTTAGTCTTATTACCAACACCAAGTTAAAAAAAAGGCCAAGTAGACCAGTCACCTCCTTCCGACAATAAGGGATGAGATGTTTGAAGATAATGGCAATAACATAGTCGAAACTTGATGGGATCATTTACACATAGATTTTCTTTTCTCCTTTTTTGTACTTTTTAATTTTCTACGACAAATTCCTCTTACTAGGATTTCTTTCTCTTTGTTCAAAATTGCCTATTTATAGGCCACTTTCAAAATCAATACTTTTTAGACTCAACTTTACTTTTCTTGTTTTACTTATGTGTTAACGTCCATTGGTTACTTTGAATAAATATATGCATTTGAATATGGTTAATGTTTACCAAAAATACATATAAAATTACAATAATAGCATTTACTAAGGATTTGTGGAGGTTGGGATCCCCGCCCAAACTTATATCCAACAGGTCTCCACAGATTCATCCTCATAGAGTTATTCCAGCAAAATGTTTCAAGCAGTCTCTTCCCCAACAGAGCTTGTATTTCCAAAACTACAAAGTCCCCGGCAGGATTCTCTCCTCCAACAGAATCCGTTCGAACCCGATATCCCAGAAGAGTTGATGCTTGGTCAGATAAGTATATCAGGGGAATGTCATCTTGTTTATCCCCAGTCAGAGTATATAGGAACTAAATCCTTCAATATAAAGCACGACGAACAACTGAATGAAGCAATGTTTTCACCCTCTCCAGCAATGAACCAGGATTTATTTTCCCAAGCCAGAGAGTGCTACAACTACTGATATGCTTCAAGTACATAATTCATTCATCATCCACAACATATCATAGCATACGCATACAAAACGCATATAACCTTCGCATTTACATTAAGAGCATCATGCAATGAATTACGCACATCATGACATTGCATAAAACTAACTTTATTTTCCGGATTAATTCCCCAACAGACGAACATCATCAACAACTTATCATCTTTCGGACTGATATCTTGGGCTGCTACATCCCCCAGGATCACATCTATTAGTATCTCGGGCTGCTATATCCCTCGAGACTACCTCTATCAATATCTTGGACTGCTATATCCTCCAGGATTACATATAATAACGTCTTGGACTACTATATCCTCCATGACCACACCAAACAACATCTTGGGCTGCTATAAACCCCCAGGATTACATTTACCAATATCTTAGGCTGCTATAAACCCCTGGGATTACATTTATCTCCATCTTGGGCTGCTAACCCCTAGGATTATATATACTTAAATCTTGGGCTACAATAAACCCCCAGGATTACATTCACCAATATCTTGGGCTGCTATAAACCCCCAGGATTACATTTATATCCTTCTTGGGCTGCTATAAACCCCCGGGATTATATCTACCTTTATCTTGGGCTGTTATAAACCCCCTGGATATCCATTAATACGAATGGCATCTTTAAGCCCATCTCCGACAAATACTACATCAACTTACTGGATGACATCTAAGCCCATCCAAGCAATACAGTCAACCAACAGTTCAAATTTCTGGGCACTTATATGTTCAATCCTCTTCCACCTTCAGATCACGATTGGCACGCACACCAATCTAACTCCTCAGGTCTAAGAAGATTGAACAGGGGCAATTGTTGCACCCCAAAATTTTCCCTCACATATTTGAGACAAATTGATTCAAAAGGTCTCCCCACACTCATGGGAATCTCAAAAGTTCAAGGCAACTCAAAGAATGATCACACATGCACTCCTCCTAAACAAGGGTCCTCCAATTAGGGTTTTGCTACCTTCAAAGGGAATGGGATTTCCAAGGCCTCAAATGGGTGTCATAGTGTCTCATATGTTTCAAAGAATCCTCATACCAAGTTTCAAGTCTTACTTCACAAGTTTGCTCAGCCAGATGCTTAGATAGTCAATAGTCAGTTGTATTGGATAAAAAGTGAATTGTGGTCAACATACAGTCAAACTTCAATGTTTTTGGTAAACATCAAGATTTTGAAGTAAGATTCATCATTTGATCAAGGGTTGATCATGATTCATCAAAGAAACCTCAAATTCATCAAAAGTAAAAATTACTAAATTAGGGTTTTCTTAAGGAGGAGTCAACTGAACTTCGACCAACCATAACTTTCATAAGCTCTATCAGAAGTTTCCCATCCAAAGCACATTTTGAAGAAAATTCAGTTCTCTACAACTTTGTGTCTCTAAGGACAAGGCCAAAAATTATTCATTTGAGAGATATAGGCCAAGACATTACAGGTCATTTTGAAAGTCAACAAAAAAACACATTTTTCCCAAAAATGTTTACAAAATGAAAAAAGGCTTCAAATGAAATTTTTTCTATATAAAAGTTGTATAGAACACAATGAGGTTTCCAAAAAGTCCTAGTTTTCCTTCATATGATGAAAATCGAGCAAGTTATGAATTTCACAAGTTGGACGATTTTGAGAAAATGCATGAAATGTCAAATGAATTATTTTGGATCTTTGGACTATATGGCCCATATTTTTGAGGTTTATACACGTCCATGACTCCATCAAAGACCCCTAAACCCATCCATGTTTTTTTATGACTTTTATTTATTTTATTTTTTATTTTTATTCATTAAAATTGAAAATAAATTAAATAAAAACACAAATAATAATGAAGAATGGCGCATGGGCCATCTAGAAGATCCAATTTATATTCTTGGAAGGAATCATATCATTCATGCAAGAATCTCCATGACTTGAAGAGTGAATATTATCAAAATAGAAGGTCTTGTACATCACTTGATTATGAGATCCTTTCCTTTGATCCAAGCCCAAACTTTGACCTAATTCCATCCTCCTATATATACTTACATCATTCTCATGTTGCAGAACAAGAATCCTTGCCTCCACAAACCCTAAAATATTTTCAAATTTCATTCAAAAAAGCTTGATCTATAATAACTTTGCAGCAAGTTTCAACATTCTTTTCATGTCCATTCCTTCCTAAAATCATCCCAGTAGACCAATCATATTGTTCAAGGTTGGAACAACCTGAAACACATGCTACGCGCCATGGTCGTTCCTTAACTTTTTTATCTTTGAAATCTTCATTACAATGCATTTACATCAATTTTATTCATATAATTATGTTCATTATCATATATATACATGTCTTGATCAGTTGTTTGTGAGCCATAATACATGAATTAAAATATGCCATTGTTAGGGCACCACGAGTTGCAAGCTTCAAATCTCATATTTGAGTTCCTCGACCTCTATTTAGGGGAGTAGGGTGATTTTTACTATTTAAAAGTTGTTGTTTTGCAGGTTGGGATCCCTAGCCCCCCCTTTGTTGTTCTTTTTTTTATTTTTATTTTTTATTTTTTTCCCATTTTATTATTGAACTTTATTTTTTATAATAAATTGATAATTATATAACAATTCAAAAAAAAATGTTTTTTTAAACCAACCAAAAAGTTAGAAAATACTTCATTAGAATATTTTATTTTAAAAAAAAACACCAAGAGAATAGATTCATGATCATTTTTTTAATTTAATAAATATTTGATTATTGTGTAATGTCTCATATAATAAATACCTAGAATATCATTATACAAGAGTTTTATGGGTATTGACACCATCATAAGTGCCTAATAGCATAATTCACATTCTTGACCAATTCTAAAATTCTATACAACAACGGTACAAGACATGGAAATCATACTAAAAATAAAATACTAAGATCAAATACAATATACATTATTGTACAAAGATATAAAATACACAGCGGAAACTAAATATATGCTTCTCTTGAAACATCCCGAGCATAGCTCCATTTGTAAACCAAACCTGCAAAAGAAACCTGAAAAGCAACAATAATAGTTGGTTGAGATATCATCATCTTAATGAGTTCCCTATCTTAGAGTTCTCTCGGCTCTAAAGGTTCGAATCTAACCACTACTCGAGTCTTTGGTCACTTCTCTACAAGAAACCAAAACAAGATGGACAAGTCCATACAACGCTCTCAACACTTCACGTGGGACTCAATGGAATACACACCTCAAGTGTTATCAGCAAGGCTTCCCATGGGACTCAGTGTAATACCCACCTCAAGCCACTACCTAAGTTTTTACGGATGCTTCCCGTGGGACTCAAAGTAACCCACCTCAAGACTTACTCAAGACTTCAACGGGCAAGGCTTCCCATGGGACTCAGTGTAATACCCATCTCAAGCCACTACCATGCTTCCCGTGGGACTCTATGTAATATCCACCTCAAGCCTTTACTCGGGCAAGACTTCTCATGGGACTCAGTGTAATACCCACCTCAAGCCTTTACTCGAGCAAGACTTCCCGTGAGACTCAGTATAATACCCACCTCAAGTCACTACCATGCTTCCCGTGGGACTCAATGTAATACCCACCTCAAGCCTTAACTCAGGCAAGACTTCCTGTGGGACTCAGTGTAATACTCACCTCAAGTCACAATCATGCTTCCCGTGGGACTCAATGTAATACCCACCTCAAGCCTTAACTCGGGAAAGACTTTCCGTGGTACTCAGTGTAATATCCACCTTAAGTCATTACCCGCCTCAACAACGGTTTTCGCATCAACCTAGGGTAACCCTAAACATCTCACAAGTTATACCTTTTTATTTCCAATAGCTCAGAATTTCCTAACTAACATAATTATGGTTAATTAGAAAATTTGGATAAAAGTATGCTCAAAATAATATTTTTCGGTCCTATAAGATAGAACATATTATTAGCTTCAAATCGATATAAAGAATAGTTAAATCAGATAAATGATGAAGAAGTTGTGAATTTTTAAAGAAGGATCAAAATAGTATTTTTAATCGGCATAAAATAAATAAATATTTTCCACTTAAAAATTAATATTTTGCTCTACCATTGGATATTATGTTTTCATAGCTTTCCAACGATATAAAGTTTGCCTCAATCGGATACCCAAGTAAAAAGTTGTGAATTTTATAAGAAATGTCATTTTTCAAGACACAACAGTGGTAACCGGTTACTACCCAAAGGGTAACCGATTACCAGTGTAAAATATGCCCAAAAACTCAGTTTTTCAATGGGTAACCGGTTACTACCCATAGGGTAGCCGATTACCACCGCACCCGAAGCTGAAAATGAGCGTTTTACACAACTAAAACCCCTCCAAACTCAATCCAAACACAATGGATCATCCAAGCAATCTTAGTAGATTTAATATACATGTAACTCGACTATTCTACCCGATTATTTCACCATTTTAACTGTTAGAAACTTCGATTTAACCGATTAATCAATTTTAACCTAAACTCTAAACATCCAAAACTCTTAAAAGAAAATCTTCTAACTAGAATCCACCTTGGCAATGAATAGGAGTTTCATGAATATGATGATTGATGAAGATGATGATGATCCAAGCTCTTCATGAACTTCTTCCTCTTCTCCTAGGATTTCCTTCTTCTTTCTCTCTTTCTCCTTTCTTTCCTTTTCTTCTTCTCCTTACCAACTTTCTTCTTTTTCTCTTTTTATAACAAATACAACAATATAAATTATACTAATATAACTTTAGTTGGTAACAACCGGTCCAAATTGAGAGTATCCAAAAATATCTCTGAGTCAATTATTAAATAAAACCTTTGATTCAGATAATACTAATTAATTAATTTAAGTTCGTCAGTTGCTCTAATTATTTTTAATTGAAAACTCTCAGAGTATACCGGAACCCTATTAATCTTAATTAATATTATCCAGAGCATTTATTAAAATACGGGTATTACATATTGTCTCATTAATTAGATGGTAGTTCAAAAAAATGAAAAAAAAATTCTTTTTTAATAAATTTCTAAAAAGCACTAAAAATATTTTCTTTTGAATAATATCTTTTTTTTTATTAAATTAAAATTAGCAAAACAAATTAATGTAACTTATCTTTAAAAGTCAAAAATAATTATTTTCTTTTATAATTTATTTATTAGTATTAATCTCTCTTTTAATCATTTAAACTTTTTTTTTTCTTTCTCATCCCAAAGACTCAATATTTTTCCCATCTTTTCATTTTGATTATTTTACGATTTTCTAGAAAAATGTATATGTGCCAAAAAGACTTGTAATTTATTATTTCCACGATTTCTTTTTACTTATGTAATTGCCTATGGAATGTAATAGTCTAATTAGGATTTTACTTTTCGCACTCCTCAATTATGTAACTCCCTCAAGGTCTTGTAATAGTCTAGGATTTTATTTTCTGCATTTTTACTTTCTGCACCTATAAATTGCTTATATGTATGACTAATAGGATTGTATGATAAGAGTAAAAACAACTTAGAAAACTTTAAATCCAAGATAAAATAACTGAAAATGACACACCTTGTACACTTGCACCTTTAGGATAGCCTCTCTTGTTGCCTTACGGATAATGGTCATGTCCCTCGAATGTATGGGTATCTTAACAAAAGACGCTTACGAAAAAATCATCATAGTTGCCTACGAAAAAATATCATAGTCCCTTGATGACCATTCGAGTTACCTATGAAAAGATTATCTCGTCCCTCGATGACCCTACGGAAAAAATATCATAGTCCCTCGATGACCCTTCGAGTTGCCAAAAAAAAGATGATATCGTCCCTTGATGACCCTACAGAAAAATGATGATAGTCCTTTCGAATTGCTAAGGTATCCTTACGTGTTACCTTCTATGACCATTCGATGACCCTGCGCCTGTCCCTTACATCCAAAGATAAGACTACTTACTAACTAATAGTAATGACAATCATATCTCTAAGGAAAGAAAAATAACATGAATGACCTTGAGTAGGTAGGAAACCCTTAACTGCTTGTTCACAATTTCAAAGTAAAATTATTCTTTGCACCTCACACTTTCCAAAAAACCACTTTGTATACATTCATACGAGAATCATTACAAAGGCGGGCTTTTTCTAAACACGCCCCACTATCTTTTCAAACAAAAAACAAAGTGAGCTAAGCAGTTAAGAGCCCATGGATAACCATGGATACAAAGGGTGCTAACACCTTCCCTTTGTATAACCTACCCCCCAAACTCAAAAATCTAAACCAAGGTCTTTCCTATTCTTTTCCACCTTTCCTAATTGGATAAAAGAAAAGTCAGTGGCGACTCTTGCTATCAGCAACATTGTTTTTTGTGAAAACAAAAACGACAAAGTCAGTTTTCACACCGTATATTATTCGATATCCCACCCCTTTTGTTTGAATGTTTCCCTTTGTTGGTAACGTGCAGGTAATCAAGATTCGAGTACTTAGTCGTCTCAAGTCGGTTTTGTCGCTCTGATATGTAGCATTTCAGGGGTATAAATGCATGTTTTGTTTTGTGGATTTTATTTAGTATATGAACTCGTTTCAATTATTTTATGATGAAAACCACGCTGAAGTATTTGATGTTGAATATTTTGGAAGTTGTTTTAAAGTTGCAAGTTTTGTTGAATCCGCTGCGTAGTTTGTAAAACCTGATTAATAATGAAGTTTTGTTATTTGATTTTTAAGTTAAAATATAATATCCCATGTTTGTTGATGATTTTTTATAACTCTGATTTAAAATTAAAGTCGGATAGAAATGGGGTGTTACACTGTGCAATAGAATCTTCATAGGGAAGCGAGCACGTCGTTGAGGGACTGAATGGATTTTTTTGACTTTGGGTTGGGAACTCCTAAAATGCTTGACATTTGTCGGGGTTGGCCTCAATCCCGTGCTCGGTGAGATAGAAACCGAGGAATTTCCCTGCCCGGACACCGAATGTGCATTTTTCAGGATTAAACCCCATTTTGCATTGTCTCGCCTGCTCGAAAACCTTTCAGAGGTGTTGTACATGGTCGATCTCATCGTGTAATTTCACGATCATGTCGTCCATGTATACTTCGAGCATGTCTCTAATCTCTCCTCGAAAGACCTTATTCATCATTCGTTGGTATGTGGCCCCGACAGTCTTTAGTCCGAATGGCATTATGTTGTAATAGTAATTGCCCGTCGGGGTCATGAAGGCCGTATGTCTCTTGTCTATGTCCGACATAGGGATTTGGTTGTATCCATTATATGCGTCCATAAAAGACAAGAGTTTTAAACCTGCAGAGTTGTCGACCAATTTATTTATATTAGGCAGAGGAAAAGCATCTTTGGGACAAGCCCTATTAAGATCAGTATAGTCAACACACATACGCCATTTTCCATTATTTTTTTAAGAAGGACTAAATTAGAGATCCAGGTTGTGTAATGGGCTTTAGAAATAAAATTTGCCTCTAAGAGGTCTTTTACAACTCGCTCAGCAGCCTCCGCTTTCTCGGGAGACTGTTTGCGCATACGTTGTGCTACGGGCTTAACTGCCTAGTCTAAAGCAAACTGATGGCAGGCGACCTCGGGGTCGAGCCCGGGCATCTCTGCAGCATTCCATGAGAAGAGGTATGTGTTCTCCTTGAGGAAGACTGCGATTTTCTCCCTTGTTTCTGCGGGAAGCTTCGTGCCTATCTTCACAACTCTGTCGGGGTTGTCGCCTAGGGGAATGAGCTCAAACTCTCCGTCTGGGACCGGGTGGAATGGATGGGTTGGGGTTTGCCCGTGGATGGGGTTCTGTGCTTCCCTGTCATCCTCGCCAATGCGGCTGTCGAGGTCGATGGCGTTGATTCCCTGGGGGGAGGCTTCTCTTTGACCCTAGGCTTCTTGTTATTCTTGGTGTTGATTATGTCATATCCTTTTACTGCAACATCATAACATCTTCGAGCAGCCTCGATGTCACCGTGGATTGTGACTACGCGGCCCAGTTTAGTGTAGTACTTCATCTTCAGATGGACGGTGACCGCAGTCAATTCAGCCAGAGTTGGGCGGCCGAGAATGCAGTTGTAAAGGGAGGGGCCCTCTATCACCAGGAATTGGACTTTGACTTCTCTAGTTGTTTCTTGCTCTCCGAAGGTGACGAGGAGCTCGATATACCCCACGGTTTTTTGGTGGCCCCATTAAATCGTTGAAGGCCGAATCCGACGTACGGGGATAAATTGGTCTTGTCCATCTTAAGAGTCTTGAATAGGTGGACGTACATGATGTCCACCGAACTACGTTGGTCAACCAGGATGCGTCGAACGTCAAAGCGTGTCATCTTGGGCCTTATTAGTAAGGGGATGATGGAATTACGGGAGCCGCCCGACAGCTCTTCGAGGAAGAAAGATATTGGGTTGGACTTTCCTCGATACTTCGTCAGTGTTGCCAACTGTTCGGGCACGGTCATTAGGAGTTCGTCGAACTTACGTTTCACTGAGATGGCAGCGTTTTTTGTGTTCATCCCTCCTCCTGGTATAACGAGACCTATTAGGAAGTCATCCCAGGGACTAAGAGTTGCGGTTCGTTCCCCTGGTACTGAGTCGGGGAGATGGAAGTCCTCTGGGCGTGATATGCACAGGGCTACTTGGTATGAGGAGTCGCCGAGTGGTGTGTCCTTGCGAGCTCTCTTCGTTTCATGCTCCTTGTGTCGGGGAGTTTTGTTCCTCTTGGTGTACTGTTTGAGGTGGCCTTCCTGAATCAGGATATCAATTGCGTCTTTCAGATGGATGCAGTCTTCAGTCACGTGCCCGTGACTTCTGTGAAAACGGAAGTACTTAGATTTATCGGTATGGGGCTTGGGTGCAGAAGGTTTGGGGAACCTTACCCTGCCCTGTTTGAACTCGGAATTGATGCACTCGGCGAGGATGCTTTCGCGGGGAGCTGTTAGCAACATGTATTCACTGTAATGGCCCGCGGGGCCCCTTTCTTCACAGGTCTCACGGGGTTTCTCCTCCCCCCGCTTGTCTCCATTGCAGCAGGGAGCGTTGGGATCCTCGCGCTTGGGGTGGTCGGTTTCACCAGTATTGCGGTTATTTCGAGCATTGTGAGCAACCTGTTTTTCTTCATATCTGATGTAAGCTTGGGTTTTGTGCAGGAGCTCGTCTAGGGTGCGGGGAGGCTCTATCCCGACCGCTCCGCTGAGTTCGCTTCCGAGAAAGAGTCCTCTCTCGAGGAGGTATTTCTTCATGTGCTCCGTTGTGTCTACCTCGAAGGCCTCTTGGTTGAACCGCTCGATGTACGAGCTCAACGTCCCATTCTTCCTCTGCATTATAGCTTCAAGGGTTGCCTCAGTTTTGGGATGACGTCGGGAGGTTGTGAAGTGCCTCGTGAATGTAGATTTCGTGTAGGATGTGATGGACTCCGGGGCCAGGCTTTTGTACCAGGTCATGGCTCCTTTTCTGAGAGTTATTGAAAACAGTCTACATTTGAGATGCTCGGTGATGTCATTGCGGTAGTCGAGCATGGAATTAATGTTGTCAACGTGATCATCGGGATCAATGGTCCCGTTGTAGATGGCCAAGTGTGGGGTTTCTCCATGCCTTTGGGGAGTGGTGCCTCCATAATTGCTCGCGATAGTGGGTAATGGGGGTCTTCCTCATCGCTTCTCAACGGGGAGAACTCATCTTTCTTGGGACTCTTATCGCGTCGGGGCGAGGTCCTCGATCGTTCAGTCTCATGGCGTATCCTGGATTTGTTCTTCTTAGGCTCGAGAGAACGTCGTCCCCGCCGTAGAGGAGAACGTCCTCGTTTCTTCGTAGCTTCTGGACGTTGTTTCTCATGCAGCGTCCTTCTTCCTTGTTAGGGGTGATATTCCCGTCGGTCAGCTTCCAAGGCCATGATCCTCTCATGCTACTAGTAGAGCATGGAGTTGGCCTGGTTGAGGGCATTCACCATATCAATCATAGTGATGTCTCCTTCGACGGGAACTGGGATGGGATGGAATGGAGCGACCGAGAGAATTTGAGACTGAGGTTGCAAAGCGCCATTATATTCGGGTTCAGGCGAAGGGGTGGTTGGTTTCCCATCTCTGTGATCAGATTCGTTGTAGTTCAGATTGTCCTCCATCGTGTAGTCGACGATGGGAGGGTGATGGTTGTCGGCGTGTTCTCCGGCCATACTGGAAGGATAAAGATGGATTTGAGCTTTGATCTTCTGTTGTGGAAGAAGGGGATAGTTATATTCCTACAGACGGTGCCATTGATCTTACCTGATCAGGAGGGCCTTCTAGTAGTTGAACACGAATAACAAATATGGTTGATGAGCGGGGAAGGGGTGTACCTACAAGGCACTCCGATGCCAAAGTAAGTAAGCGGTACAGAAAATGGTAAGTAAGAAGTGTTTTAGAATACCTGGCCCTTTATTGAAAAAGGATATTTATAGTGAGCCCCCAGCGCTGGGCCAAGGTTCTTCTTTGGGCTGGATTAGCTAGGCCCAAGGAAGAACTGCCAAGGTACGCGTAGGAGCGTGTAAGACCTAGTACGCGGTCTTGCCCTTGGTCCAACTGCCCCTATCTTCCAGGAGATAATGATGGACAGTTGGGTGACGTGGCAGATGAGGAGGAGATACGGTCTCCTCGTCACTTGCCCGGTGGATAGGGTGTTTGCCCGACACGTAGACATCTGCTTGGGCTGTTGTGAGTCTGCCCGACGATATAGAAGATGTGTCCGACTAGATGGGCCTCTGCCTGACATGTTGGGCCATGGGTCAGCGGTGTCCTCGAGGCCCAGTCCATAACAGAATGTTAGTAATTTGTAGATACTTACTTGGATTAATAATTTAGTTTCTTAGTTAATAGGTATGCAACTAGCAAAATATGACACTGCTAAGGAGGTTTGGGGTAATTTAAAACGTATGTATAATCAGTTTAATTTTGAAAAATGGTACCAATTGGAGTGTGGAATTAGGGCTCCCAAACAAAACAATATGATCAATCAAGAATTTTATTCGACTGTGATTTATTTATGGGATTAATTTGGTCTTATGGAATCAACGAAATTAAAGATTGTCAAAGCAGACATCGAGCAAAGAGAAAAGCAATGTCTCGTTCAATATTTGATGGCTTTTCAAGATGATTTTGAGAATTTTTTTGGAATTATTTTACATCTTAATCATCTTTTCAATGTTGATTTAATTTTTAATGATTTAATGGTAGAAGAAATCATATTTATACTCACCCTGACATGGTTTAAAAAAGGAATTCTCCACACTCCTCCATCTGTTTTTATTGCTCAGATTAACCAAGGTGAATATCAAGGTAGAATTTGACTTGGTACTGATGAATGTGTTTTTTATAAGGAAACTGTTACGAGTAAATAAAAATAATTTTTAAAATCCATCATCCAATGTTGTTGTTGCTCCTACTACCATTGGTTTTAGTTCTGATTATGTATGTCCATTAAAGTCCACTTCTCAAATATCTGGTATTGTAGAGCAGCTTCAAAAGATTCTTTTCACTCAGCCACATGTTGTGTCTACCTCATCTATTAAAGGTTTTAATTCTTCTAGTCTATCATATATGCCTCATTCCATATGGATCCTTGATTCTGTATTATCACACCATATGTCATATGATGATAAATTATTTGTGTCTTTAAATCCTTTTTCATTATGCCAGTTATGATTGTTGATAGTACAACTAGCCATTAGCAGCCATTTGTTATGTCTTTACAACCAATATGTCCCTTTATGATGTTTATTATATTCCCAGTCTTACCTTGAGTCTTAATTCAGTTAACCAATTGTGTGATTATAGTTATTGTTTCATTTTCTTCCACTTTATTATTGTATGCAGGACCCATAATCCAGGAGGCTGATTTGGATAGTTCGTAGACATGGGGAGTATATATTTTGGATGAGTTGAAAGTATCAGATACTACATCCTTAACTTCTACTTCTACTACTGATTCATTAGTTTTTTTTCATTTGAATTCTTTGTCTTCTAGTTTTTATTCATGGAATTCTCGTCTAAGACACACACACACACACACACACATACACACACATATATATATATATATATATATATATATATATATATGTATATATGTATGTATATTCTTCTAGATTAAAGTACTTAACTTCTACTGGGGCATTAGGAAAGTTACAAACCAATGATATTTCAGATTGTTGTGGTTTGAACTGGAAAAAATTCCAGCTTTACCTTTTAATAAGAGTATTTTTATTTCATATGCACCCTTTGAATTGATTCACTATGATGTATGAGGTCCACCACCAGTTATTACCAAAGGTGGATCTAGATACTATGTTTCGTTTATTGATGAATATACTCATTACTGTTGGGTTTACCTTATGAAAAATCACTCTGGATTTTTTGATAGTTATCATATGTTTCGTGTAATGGTTAAATACACACTATAATGTAGTTATAAAGTGATTATATTATGATTTAGGTGGTGAATATACCTCCAATAAATTCTCTAAATTACTTGTGTATGATGATGGTATTCACCAGACATCTTGTATTGATATTCCTCAACATAATGGAGTTGCTGAAAGAAAACATTGTCATATTGTTGAAACTGTTTGTTCCCTTTTATTGTTTGCTTCAGTTCCTAGTGATTTTTGGGTGATGCGACTTTTATTGTTGTTCATGCCATTAACGGAATCACATTGTATGTCACATCATGTTTGTCTCCTTTTAAAAAATTGTATGATTATATCCCTGATTCTTCTTCTTTGAAAGTCTTTGGATTTACTTGCTTTGTTCCTTATCCACAAGTATAACGTAGTAAGTTATCTTCTCGTTCTACCATATGTGTTTTTATTAGTTATGATGATGTTCAAATGGACTATTGTAATTATAATCCTCAATCAAGAAAACTTTTTGTTTCTCATCATGTAACATATTCCTTTTTTATATCTTTCGTTTGATTCTAATATTACTAGTAGTTTGAGCTCACTCATTTTAATCCTTTTGGTCTTTATGATAATATTTATAGTGATTGTAATTTTGAGAACTACACGTTTGATACTAATGTTAATCTTGATATTAACATCCCTCTTATCCCCACGACTACCTAACAACCTCCCATGACTGTTGATTATTCTCCCCCTTATCGTTATTCATCACATGATCATAAGACAACTCAGTTGCCTGATTTTGTCTATTCCACTTAATCTGTTTCTTTTTCTTCTTTTCTAACCTCTATTCATAATTCTCTTGGGCCCTCTTCCTATAAAGAGGCTATACTTGACCCTCTTTTCCAAGAGGCTATGACAAAAGAACTCACTTCTCTACTCAAGACAAATACTTGGAAGTTAGTAAGTATTCCTCTTGGAAAACGTGATATTGGATCTCGCTGCCTATACAAAATCAAACTACGCTACATGGGTCAGTTTAAATCTACAAAGCATGTCTTGTTTTTAAGGGATTCTCTAAAAAATATGGTATGGATTATGAAGAAACCTTTGCTCCAGTGGCCAATGTGACTTTTATTCACAATCTTATTGTAATTTCATCGGTTCTCCAGTGGCATATTTCTCAAATGGATGTTAAAAATGCTTTTCTAAATGGTGATATTCACGAGGGAGTATATATGGTACCTCCTCCAGATGTTTCTCATAATCATGGGGAAATGTGTAAGTTGAATAAGGCTTTATATGCTTTGAAACAAGCTTCACATGCTTGGTTTGAGAAGTTTACCACTATTATTACATATTTTGGTTTCCACTCTAGTGATTATGATTCAACTTTATTTTTCATAACCACATCTCATGGTTTTATTTTACTTTCTATATATGTTAATGATATGATAATTACAAGTGATGATGTTAATAGGATTGATGATTTGAAATTATAATTAGCCAAACAATTTGAGATGAATGATTTAAGTATTATTCGCTACTTATTGGGTATTGAAGTTGGCTAATCTCCTAAAGACTACATTTTTTTTATACTAGAGAAGCAAATAACCCTCTTGAATTGAATGTAAAAGATGATCCCTATAATTGTGTTATTATACCATATCCCACTTTGTATCACACTTTGGTTGCCATACTGGTGTACCTTACGATTACCATACTTGATATTACTTATGATGTTCATGTTGTTAGCCAATTGTTGTCTCACCCAATACAGTACATTGGGTATTTGTTCTTCGCATTCTTCGTTATCTTTGAGGAACCCAATTTTAGAGCCTTTTATTTCCCTCATCGTCCCTATTAAAGTTATGTGCTTATTCTGATGCTGATTGGGTTAGTGACACCACAAATCGCAATTCTACAACATGTTTTTTTTATCTTTCTGGGTGACTCTATTATTTGTTAGAAAAGTAAGGAACAATATATTGTATTCCACTCTTCTACAGAAGTTGAGTATCGTGCTATGGCATCCACCACTACTAAAATATTTTGGTTGCGTTGGTTACCTTTGGATATGGGTATTACTCTTTCTGAACCAACTCCCATGTATTGTGATAACAAAAAGTGCCATTAAAATGTGTCAGTTTCCGGTACAAGTACCCTCTTGTTGTAGGTCGTTCAAGATTTTCCTGGGAGTATGACATAAATTACTAAGCATCAGAGCACTTCCTATTCAACTCTCATTTCTATCCATTTTGAATATTATAATAGTGGATACAGTTTTGATTCAATAGGTTAGGTCCACTTACTTTTTGGAGAATCTTGTTTTAATTGAAATATTAACATTCATTATTGCAGCGTAGAAAAAATCGAAACAAACTTGAATCATTCATTTTCATACTTCCTTTTGATTCTAAATTCTTCTCACAACTCATTAGTTCATAAATATACCAAACACATTGAGATTGATTTTCACTTCACTCATCACCATCTTCACCATAGAACAATTACTTTACCGTTTGTCTCTTCCTCTTTGTAGATTGCTGATTTGTTTACGAAGACACATTCCATTAGAGGTTTTTAATTTCTTTCTTGACAAAATATTGATGCTTCCTATTAATGCATCATGAGTTTAAGAGGGAGACATTTTATAATATTATTATTATGTTATTATTTAATATTATATATTAGTAAGGGTAGTTTAGTCTTTTAATATTATCTAGTATTTATACTCTATTGTAATCCTTATTCCACATTCTTTTGTTATTCTAATGGAAACCCTAGAGTCTCTTATCTTCTGTTAACAATTATTAGGTGAATGTAAAATATGTTAATACAAAATAGTCGAATATTTCTCGAGGTCACATAGTTTCACTAAAATTGTAGGAGTGTTTGACTTAGTTAAAACATAATGGAACTTGACAATTTAACATTTTACTTGTTTTCATGTAAACGAACCATATTTGGAAAAATGATTGCACATGTGGATAAAGTAAACAAAATGTAGCATATGAGGGAAGATCTAGTTGAATGTGGAGCGCCATTACCTCCACAAACTACCAGTAACTAAAAGAATAACACATCAGCCATGTAAATAAGCGAGCAATGGTAAATTATGTATGTAACTAGAAGAATAATACACCGACCATGTAAATAAGTGAGCATGGTAAATTATGTATGAGAATTTGATTTTGAAAGTAGAACTAATATTTGTGTGTAACAAATTACTTACACATTTGTATCCCTTTATAGTTCATTCTCAGTTTAATCACCTAAAGAAAAAAAGGAATCATAGTTGAGATCTTTTAGCCGATAGCCCGATACTTAAGATAACTTTCAAGTTAAACAACAAAATCCACATGCCTAATGGGACACTGTGATCAAAACCAATAAAAAAAACATATCTATAAGCCACAAATATGTGTATAGCGTGTATTTGAATTCTTGAAAAAAGTGTCAATAAAATGGATCAACCATCGATATCCAAGAGACCAGGCCAACACATACCTAATAACCATCCAAAATCGTTGGAATGCTAATGTTTACGACTCCTAGAAATACTTGTAAAGACGCATCAACTGATCCACTTAAATAATAAGTGGTTATGACTACATCTTTTATTGGAAGATATATTAACATATGGATACATTGAAATTGTTTAGTCGATATATCTTTATTTTGATGTTTTGTATAATTTTCACTATTTATAATTTGATTTGTTATTATTTAAATTTTCATGTAATTCATTTATTCTATTAGAAATGTACCTTGAGTCACCCTCACATTCAAAAAAAATTGAATCTGTGTCAATATGTTTTTAAGCTTGAGTAAGCTGGTCAAAGTTAACATCTCGTGTGTGTCTTGAATCATAAGTTAGACAACTTAAAACAATATTTTTAAAGCTTGATTCGAATCAAGCATATGACTAATTCAAATCAAACATCAATTTGAAATATGTATTTTTCCATTGACTTATTTATTTGAATCATGGGTGTATGTGACTCGAATCACAATACTCCTTGAATTGAATCACAATTTCTTTTGACATTAATCATGACCATACACTTTCCGAAAAACCAACCATTATTTGAATTACTTTTTTGTCTTACTCAACTCATGAATGTAAATCATGATTCTAATCAATTGACAACATACATATTTTATTACCTTGGTTTAAGTAATTAACTTTGCTAATTCAAATCATAACTACATGATTTAACTCAAATCATTTGTTCTCTTCCTCACCTTTATGTCCCCTACCTCCAGCACATACATAAATCATTTTTGTCAATTTTGTAAAAAGTGGTTGAAAGATTTAATTCTTACACATTCATAAAAACTTATTGAGTTAGTTGCTTATGATCAAGTAAGATACAAAATTCCATATTTTTCACAAATCTCAAGAGAAACTCGTGAGTTTTTTTTCCTTTCACAAACACTTCTTCTCCTTGTTCCAACCTTGTGAAAAACTTACTAATATGTTTTTCTTGTGAGATATAGTTTATGTTGTGTGAGATTATTTAGACTCAATTCCAAGTGAAAGATTTCCAAGCATTAAAAATGGAAGACTGAAGTTGCATGTCTCTAATACATTAAAGGGGAGAACCCCAATACAGTTTTGTCTCGAACCACAGTGTCTACATGACTCGAATCATAAGAAAATGGGCCACTTCTTTTATGTTGATCTTGTTCCACTCTATGTGTTCACTTGACTCGAACCAACAGACGTTCTTGACTCAAATATAACAACCATTTTACCTACTTTTGTGCTTAATCTCCAACTGTAAACACCCCAAATTTGCCCTCACCCATTTCATACCATGGCTTGTGATCATTACATATGCATAAACACAATCATAACATCTCATACCACATTTTTGATTCATTGCATTGGTTCAAAGTCATCTGCATCTAGGGTTTGTGATCTGAGCAATCTAAGGGCTTCTTGAGTCACTCCAAAGGCCATCAATCACTTCAAATGGGTCTATGTGTGTTCAAGTATCATATTATATCCTCTCAAAGCCAAGAATGTCAAAGAATCACAAGAACTGGGAATGGTGTGGAGGCAGAGCCAGGCTTGACTGCACAGATGACCTAAAATTAGGGTTTTGGTTTCAAAGGCCATAACTCCAAATTTTTTGGCCATTCTTGTTTCTATTGGTCTCTATATGGTATAGGGAGTATGCATATCAATTTTCATGAAGAAATTCCATGGGGAAGTCATCTGATCAAGAGTTGACTTTTCAAGCAAGTCAGTGCAAAATCAGGGCATCTGAGGCCCCCAATGACCCAACCAAGGGGTGTTCTTCATCATTTTGATTGTATATGATCTTTATTTGATCATGGAAGATGTTAGAAGTTTACAAAGTTCAAGAATTTCAAGTTTTTGCAAAGTTGACTTTTTTGGGCAAGTTTGACTTTTAATGAAAATGTCATTTTAAGCAACTTTTTCAACCCTTACTTTTTGATTCAAGGAAGCTTCAAATGGAAAAACTTTGGTCATGAAAGTTGTAGAATAGATCTTTACCTTTTCAAAAAGTACAAGAACATGACCTAATTCATTTTGGATCAAAAGTTATGGTTTGTCAAAGTTGGCAAAAATCACTAAATTTCAAGTCATGCACCAAAGAGGCAAAGTTGCAAATTCATTTCTCAAGGCCAATTAAGTCATCAAATGGACTTCTAAACCACTCAACATGATCACACAACATTCAAAATTCAGAATGCACCCAAGAAATCACATGTTTCATGGCTTATGGATCAAGTTTCTCTCATAGGAACCAAAGGCAAGCCAAGTTGCAAAAGTCATGATAGCTTCTCATCCACTTGCTGCCTAGTTTGCTGAACCACCCTAGTCCTTCCTCACATCATGCTGCGCAAGACAAGCCCTTTGTACCAAGCTAGCAAGTAGCCCATGCCCTTCTTACACAAAAGTTGACATTTTGCAAAAGCACCCATACCTATCACAAAAGGACATGTCATGTCATCTGACCAATGACATTTGTTTATGTTAATCAAATGCAAGCCAAGGCACATAACAAGCAAGCCTGAAACCAGCCATAGCACAACATTCTCATTTTCACTCCATTGAGCAAAACTCTTCGAAACACTCTCCTCAAGCCACAAACTCAAAAACAAACTTCATAGAACTCATCACCACATCCTTCTGATCATTTCCCTGCCTTCATTCATCCTTGAAACCTCACATAAGCCAGATACGATTCTCACCTGACCTTGAACAGAACTTGTTCAAACTTCTAAACCAGCCATCACAAACTCTCTCTAAGCATCAGAAGTTCATCAAGGGCATAAAAGGAGTGGATTGCACAAAGAGAAGGGGCCAGAAAGTTGCAGACTGAAAAGCTTCAAACTCAGGTAGCTTCAAGAACTTTTTTTTCCAGAAATGGATTTTTAAGTTCTTAATAGCTTCTACATGCTTCCCTGATCATGAATATGTGATTGCTTTCGAAAATGAGTGAAAAATGAGCATGTATGCAGTCTCTGAAACTTTTTGCCCTAAAACTATTTTGATTCGATTTGGCTGATTTAGGAATGAGAAATGTTGTTTGATTGAGGGGTTTGATTCGTTTTTAAGTGGGGATCATTTCTGTTTAGTTAGATTTCGTTTTCGTTGCGTGTGGAGAGAGTTAGGTGTTTTGGCCCGCCGGAGAAGATGACCGGAACCACTGTTCCGGTCATCTGAAAGTGATTAGGGCAGGATTAGGGTTAATTACATTAATTAGGGAAGTGTGAATTTCAGCCCTTGGATATGGCTCCAGGTCAATTCGCGCGCGTGTATGTTTAAATTCTGACCCTTGATCTTGCATACTTTTCCATTTTTCAGTTTAATTCATTTTATTTTTCATTTAATTGCATTTCTTTTCTCCAATTTATTTAAAATAGCAAAACAATTTTAAAAATTCTGAAAATTTTTGTATAAACTTTTATTAATTTTCAGAAACCAAAAATATTTTTATTTTTATTTTTAGCACATAAAAAATATTTTTAAATATTTAAAAGTTTATTTTTAATTAATTAATGAGAATTAATTAATTAAAAATACTTTTAGGTATTTAAAAATCACCAAAAAATTCATGAAACATTTAAAACCATTTAGAAACATTGTTCAACTCTCAAACCAAATTTCTTTTTTGATCTTGATGCATTTTGATAATTTTCCATGGAATTAATTCATTTTTAAAGCATTATTTTGATCCAAACTTCCAAAAATCATTTCTGCCTAACCATTGAGAGTTGGACCTTGATTCTTTTTGCATTGCATTGTGTTTAGCATGTAATTTGTGAGATTAAATGGTCATGGTTTGATCTTTCATTTTCCATTTTGTTTGGCATTTTTCTTGTTAAGGAACCCTAAAACCCTAGAAAACTTAGGAAAATCATATCTTGAATTAGGTCAAGAGTTGGAACTTCTCCTTTGGGCAGTGAGTTAGTATGGGTTTAGGGATCCTTTGAATGTATTTTCAATTTTTTGTATTGGTGTTTGCTTCTGATTTTGGTTTGTGTTTGATGCTTTGATCATAAACCCTAATTTGGGCTTCCATATGCATCCATCTTGCATTTGCTTGCATACCTTGACTTGCCATAGCATTTTTTTGCATCCATTTGATTCATGTGACATCTTAAGACACATTGAAAGCATGTTTGATCATTGCATCTTGCATTTGCCTTGTTGTATGCCATTTGCATTTCATAACTTTTCATGTATGTTCATGTTTCTTAACTTGCTCCATTTGCATCCATAAGTTTGTATGATCATCCTCATGTCTTGATTCATGTTTGCAGCATCTCATAGCATCATTATCATCTCATATATGCTTCTGGTTTTGGTTTGCACCATGTCATTTCATCCCATTTTGCATTGCATTGCATTCCTTTATTAACATTTCAGGTGGTAAGTAACTTTGGGAAGTGGATTTGCCTTCACTTCCCACATCTTCTTTTCATCTCCTTCTTGTATCCATGCTGCATTTTGTTATGTGCTTGAGATTGAGCTGGCTCTTTCTTCTTCTTCTTACTTTCTTTCCTCAAGTGACTTGACTTCTTGAATGAAGCAAGTTACTTTGCTTCTCCTGATCCTTTCATCTGCTTCCTGGTGGTTCCATTGAAGACTTCTCTTGTAAACCTCACAAACCTTAGGAACAACCAAGCATGACAATGATTAGGGTTTTGTTTAGTCTCCCCTCTTAGTTTTACCTTTGTGTCTCATTGAGTCTTCTCTTCTCACCTCATAATCAGGGACTAAACCCTAAAGGCTTTAAGGCTTTGTGATTAAGCTTATGCCTGCATCCTTCTATTAGGATGGAGTGTATAACTTTAATCCTAAGTGTTAAACCCTTAATGTGTTTAAATCTCTTAATCAATTCACTTAATAATCATCAAGACTTCACACTTGTAACTTGGGCCTTGCATTAGGGTTCTAATTCTTCCTTAACTGGTTAAGAAGGACTAACCCTAGTGTTAATGGACAAGTCCCCCTCAAGTTGTCTTACAAACCCTAAAAAACACTTCATCATCATATCATTAAGTAAAATCCACTTAATAAAGGCTTTATTTTGTCATGAGTTTAATCCCTAATCATGGATTAAGCTGAGGAGCTTTCCTCAGCTTAAACATTCTCATCTATTATCCTTCTATTAGGATGGTGTAATGAGTCTGTTTAATCCCTGATTATGGCTTAATCTCATTACTTAACACTAAACAAAAACACCAAAAACATCTAAATAATCACAAGTAGGTTAATGATCTTAATCCTACACCATGGTGATTAAGTGTGAGAATCTGACTTCACACTTAAGGTATTCTCATTACCCCTAATCAGAGGGAAGATGTGATGAGTTTACTAACCCATTGGTTTAGACTTAAGCTCATTAACTTATGACAAACTCCAAAAAGCAATAAAAGACTGAAAACTCAAAAACAAACAATAATCGTCTCCTTCGGGATTCTTTTCTCATCACACTCACTCATAAACGAGAACTTGCTTCTTCCGTCTAATGCAAGACAGTTTGCACCTGAGCCAGACAGGTCATACACTTGAGCATTGACAAGCAAGCAGTTCACAGGTCAATTCATCTTTCAGTCTCTTTGGGTCGAACTACGGTGTTCTGACTTCCTCATTGCACGAGAGGATACGTAGGCATAACTTAACAGTTATCGAACAAAAGTCTCTGTATATTCCCCCTCCTTCAGTATCATTCTCTTAGCCTCATGATCTTGAGCATCTCATTCTTTGTTCTTACACTGACACATCATTTATACACTTCACACTTCTCTTACACTGACACCTGTACATACTTTTCCAGCTCTTTATACACAAATTGCACTGACACTACCCCTTTAAAACACAAATCTTTTAAGCGTGGATCCCGTCGAGTACGACGGACAATCTGGGTGCTAATACCTTCCCAGGTTGTAACCAACCCCCTTTCTCAGTCTCTCTGGTTCGCAACCGTCTTATCCATCTTTTCTAGGTCTATGCAGCATTGCCTTTCCTCTGGGATAAAAATGCCTAGCTGGCGACTCTTTTCTTCTCCAGTGAGTTCACTGCTGTGTGTTCTCATTGTTCTCTTTCGCCGACCGTTCGCGTCTGTACCTTTATCTGGGCCATTTCCCATTTATCGGGAGCGACAGCTTGGCGACTCTGCTGGGGATCATTATACTGTAACCAGGGCTTCTGGTTCTTTTTGTGGGTTCCTCCTAGCGCTTGTTTGATTTGTGTTTACTGGGGTGTTATGTGCTATCTGTGTTTGTATATTTGTTTTATTTACTGCTTTATGTACAGTTGTTTTATTGCTTTCTTTATAGCTTTACATATATCATACTGTCATGCTGTCTGGCTGGATCTGGTTTTGCTTTGGTGGGTGGGGTTCTATTGAGAGTTAAGGTCCTATACCTGGGACCTGAGTGACACCTAGGCTAGAGTGGTTCATGTTCTTTCCCATTCCATTTCGGTCTGGTGCGGGAATATGAAGCACGGTTCAGATATGGGTTTCTTCTTGAGAACTCTGTGCTGCAGATTTCCTGTAGTGCTAGAGCTATCTGGGAAGCCTGCTAAGTCTGGATGACCTTTAGTATTGACCTTCAGAAACTGAGGTGAATTAGAGGAGGAACTTTTATGATTATTGCAAACACTGTACCTCCGGGTTAGAAGTGTTTACACTTCTCATAACTGATCCAAGTCTGAGGATCCTTGTTTTAGAACACCACATGTGAGGGGGTTGGGCTGTTTACAGGTTTGCAGGTACCCTTGACCTCAGCATACCCTGTTACTTTGTGTTGGTTAAGAATACTCCATGTTGGAACAGTTCTTGTGATTCTAAACCCTGGACATATGACTCTTTATTTGAGTCCCCCACCTTGGTAACTGGATTTATGAACCTCCATCTGGATTTCTTGAACATACCTGGACTTATATCAAAGCACTTGATCAGATCCAGCTCAGTCACAAACCTTTGCATGTCATTTGCATACATCATCATTGCATCATTTTGACATTTGCTTATTTGTTTTTCAGGGTATCCATCCTTTATTTTTGGCTTGGTTTTGACCCCATCATCAGCATAGACCTATCTTCATCAGCACCTACTTCAGCTATCAGCTACCTGCTTCAGTCACCTGCACCTGCCTGTCAGTGGCCTATCTTCAGTGCTATTCTCCATCACCAGCATCTGTCTCAGCTCTTCTTCAGCAACATGGCACCTAAAAAGAGTAACATCTCCTACCATTTCTTTCAGCCCGAGCTAGCTGACATCAGGAAGATTCAGACCCTGATTACTCCAGACCATGTACCACTATTCAGAGAACGCTATGGAGGTATACTTGATGTGGTTATGGATTTGGACCCTTCCCGAAGGAGCCTGATTCATACTTGCCTGCAGTTCTATGATCCCCCTCTGAGGTGTTTCACTTTTCAGGATTTTCAGTTGGGCCCTTTGTTAGAAGAGTATTCATCATTGGTCGGTATACCTATCAGGGGTGGAGTCCCTTTCAACCCTGAGATGGCTTTTCCAAGTAATGAAGAAGTGGCAAAGGCATTGCATTTGGAACCAGTTCTGATTGGGCAGAATATGACCACCAAGGCTGGAATCCCTGGTCTACATCTGGATTTCTTGATCTCTCAAGCTACCCTGAAGGCTTCTTTGGGAGAGTGGAAGGCAGTCTGTGCCTTATTGGCCCTGAGCATATATGGGACTATTTTATTTGCAGATGAGCCTAAGTTTGTTAGTAAGAATGCAATCCATCTTTTCATCCTAAGGAACCCAGTGCCCACCTTACTGGGAGATTTCTACTACTCTGTGCACCAAAGGAATGAAAAGCAAAGAGGAAGATTAGTGAGATGCTGTGCTCCCTTGTTCCATACTTGGTTGCTCAAGCATTTGCCAAAGACTGATGCATTTTTGAACCCTCACCAGCAAAGAAACTGGGCTAGAAGACTCACTGCTTTGACCTCAGCTGATATCAGGTGGTGCACTCAGAGCACCAAAGGCAGGGATATCATTACCAGTTGTGGGCAGTTTCCCAATGTACCCCTGATAGGAGTTAAGGGTTGCATTAACTACAACCCTCTGCTATTCAAAAGACAACTGGGCTATGCATTGGTCCACACTCCTAAGGTACAAGATCTGGCTGAGACTCTTTACTGTGAGAACAAGCCTAATCTGGCTATTGTCAGGCAAGCAGCCTGGGCATGGGACAATGTTCAAACTAAAGGAGTGACCATTCTGGGGAAGTGCAACAATGTGGCATCAGCATAGTACTATGAATGGTCCCATGCCAGGGCTCAATTTTCTGGGATGCCCTTCACCATGGAGGATATGCCTGGGCCATCCTCAGCACCACCTCCTGTCACTGTCAGTTTGGAGGAGTTTGACAAATTAAAAGAGAGAAATGAGAAGTTAACTCAGGCCCTACAGAAGACCCTCTGGGAGAGGAGTGATGGTAGGTTGGACATTGAAAGGTTAGAGAAACTGAAGGTGGAGCATCTGGCCAGAATTGAGAAGTCAGAGGATTATATCAAGAAGTCTAGGGCTGGAGAACAGATCTTGAATAATGCCTGCAAGGAAGCCCAGTTCCAGAAGGCCATGACTGATTTGTATCTGAAGGAGAGCCAAGCCAGGTGGGTCAGGATCACCGAAGCTCGTACTCTGGAAGATAAGAGGACTCAGGACAAGATTGAGCAGCTTGAAGCTAGTGCAAAAGAGCAACAGGAAGCCCTGGCAGCAGCCCAGAGAGAGATCTCAGAGTTGAAGATTAGAGCTGGAGTGAAGAGGTCAAAGGACCAGAGTCAACACAAGAAGCTAACTGCAGCTGTTACTACCAGGAATCTCCTTATCAGGAATCTTACAGAGCGTCCAGCTGATCCTGGGACTGAAGCACTTCTCAAAGAAGTTCAGGAGGATGAGTGTGGTCTTGGTGTCTGACTTTTGCTTGTTGTTGCTTTCATTTCATGTACTTTTATTTTCTTATGTTGTATTTTTGACCCCTCAGAGGGCTTGTATTTGTAAACAAACTATGTATCAGTTACTTTTTGTAATATATGTATCAGTTTGTTCCATCTGGGTTTCTTTCAAAGCAACATCAACAATATCTTCAAGGGTCTGGAAAGGTCAAAACCAAGTGCCAAGCCGGATACCTTGGAAACAAATAAGCATACTGCATTGCATGCTAACCTTTGTTTGTTTTGTAGGTTTGTTTTGTTGTTGTTGCTAACTCTGTTGTGATATTCAGGAACTATTGCTCGCCGATGGGTGTTCCCACTTAACCGTCCACACAGATATCCAACCCGTAACAATCTTCCGGGCATACAGATGGACCAGGTACAGCAGGACCTTACAGAGGTCAGGAACCAAATGGCCAATGAAAGATTGGAAATGAGGGCTCAGATGACACAGTTTATGGAGGTGATGAACAATATGGCTCAGAGCCAAGAGAGATTAAGAGCAATGGTAGAGAGGCAGAATCAAGAAGACCCCCATATAGGGACTGCTGGGACAAGCAACAATGAGAGGGTCCAACCTCATGTCAACCCCCCTGTATTTGGACCCCACCTTCATCCAGAGATCAACATTCCTGCTAATGTTCAAGGGACTGCCACTGCAGGCAGAGTGCTGCAAGAAGACCCCCAGGAGGATCAGTTCACAGTAATGGGTGCTGGGGATGAGGCCTATGACAGAAGGCTGGACGAAATTGCTGAAAAATTAAGATCCTTGGAGTCTCAAAACTCTTTGGGTTTTGATGTTATGGACATGGGCTTAGTGGACGGGGTCAGGATTCCCCATAAGTTTAAGCCTCCTTGTTTTGAAAAGTACAGTGGGACCTCCTGCCCACGAACCCACTTGCAATCCTTTCTGGGGAGGTTGAAGGCATATACCATGGACGAGAAGCTATGGATGTTTTATTTTGAGGATAGCTTAACAGGAGCTTCAAGGGAATGGTACTCCCATCTGACTAGAGCCACCATCAGGTGTTGGAAGGACTTGGCAGAGGCCTTCATTAGACAATACCAGTATAATTTGGATATGGCACCCAACAGGACCCTCCTGATGGGAATGTCACAGTCATCCAGGGAAAGCTTCCGAGAGTACGCCCAAAGATGGAGACAGCTGGCTGCTGCTGTCCAGCCACCTATGTCAGAGAGGGAGATGGCAGATATGTTTATGAACACCCTCCAAGGGACGTACATTGATAGGCTAGCTGCCTTTTCTTCTACCAGCTTTGCAGATGTCGTAATAGCCGGAGAAAGAATCGAGAGCCTGTTAAAGATGGGCAAGATTTCTGACAACGGCGCCAGCTCATCCAACAACACAAGGAAGCCTTTTGTGGGCCCAAGAAGAACTGGTGAGACCAATGCTATCCATACCAACAGGGGCAGACCCCAATACGTTCATAGGTCCGTGGCAGTAGTCACCATTCCCGCTCCAATTCATCCACAACCAGTTTATTAACCGCAGCAACAAAATTATCAACAACAAACTCAGTATCCTCCTCAGAGAAACTACAACAACACCAACAACAACAATCAGCAAAGACCGTTCCAACAGAGACCTTCTCAGGCCAATAGGGTGATCGATCTGATCCCTATGCCATATGCCACATTACTGCCACAACTCCTGAAACTCAACCTGGTTGAGCTAAGGACGTTGGCACCTCCAGATCCCGCCAGTCTACCCAAAAACTACGACTCCAACGCCAGATGTGCTTTTCATTCAAATGCACCTGGCCATAGTACAGAGAAGTGCAGAGCTTTGCACATGAAGGTACGGGACTTGGTAGATTCTAAGGCTCTAAACTTCGCACCACCACCAAATGTTAACAAAAACCCTATGCCAAACCACGGAGGTCCCAGAATCAATGCTATTGAAGAAGACAAACCGTCTTACTTGATAACCAGTGTGGGTCAGATTCGGACATCGTTGGTAGAGATTAAAGCTCAACTCCTTGAATGTCAAATATTCCCAGGATGTGAGCTAGGGTGTGCTTATTGCAACATTTCAGTGAATGGTTGTGACAACTTGAGAGATGGCATAGATGGTCTCATCCAGAGTGGCCTGCTTCAAATCACAACATCAATTCCTACCAATCCAGCAGTCTCCTTGACAACAGTTCCCGAGTCTTCTACAACTGCAACAACCATTATTCCAAACAACTCTTCAATCTCGTCAACAAATGCATCATCTGTCACTTCAACGGACCAGATATCAGCAAACATCTCTTCTACAACTTCAGCACTCCTTCATTCAGAGTCTCCTACAACAACAACACCCATCCTTCCAACAATGTCTTCTACAACTTCAGCAGCAAATGTCTCAACGGTTACAATTTATTATGATCCTGAAAATGATTCTGCCTACAACTCACAAAATGCCACCCCTATCAGAGCACCAGTCACAATATACTATGATCCACAGACTATCATGATTCCTTCTGCAGCTGCTATCAGTCCAGTCACTATCACAGTGCCTGGACCAGTACCTTATGAAAGCAGTAATGCCATCCCTTGGCATTACGGCTCTGATCTATACTGCGAAGGACAGAAAATCACTCTTGAATCATCAACTTCTTCACCACAAATAGATAATGTGGGAGGAGGCGGAGGCTTCACTCGAAGCGGACGTCTCTTTGCCCCGCAAATTCAAAGACCCACTGCTGAAGCAGAAGCTGCTGCCAAGGCAAAAGGGAAAAGTATGATGCAAGAAGAGCAGGTTGTTAAAGAAGCTTTAAAAACACCTTTTGATCAGGAAGTTGATGAATTCATAAGAATCATCAAGAAAAGTGATTACAGGATAGTGGACCAGCTTCACCAGACGCCTTCCAAGATCTCTATTCTATCATTGCTTATGTGCTCCGAGGCTCATCGGAACGCACTACTAAAAGTCTTGCACGCAGCTTATGTGCCAGAAGAGATCACCGTTAATCAGTTGGAAGCTGTGGTTGGGAATGTTAATGCTAGTCATGGACTAGGGTTCACCAACACTGATTTGACTACGGAAGGCCGCAATCATAACAAGGCTTTGCACATTACTATGGAGTGTAAGGGTGCAGTTCTTTCCCATGTGCTGGTAGACACAGGGTCATCCCTCAATGTCTTACCTAAAAAAGCCCTTGTGAAGCTAGAGTATGAAGGATTGGCATTACGTCCCAGTAACTTAGTATTGAGAGCCTTTGACGGTTCTAAGAGATCAGTTCTGGGAGAAATTGAGCTGCCTATAACGATTGGCCCACAAACTTTCAAAATGACCTTCTACGTGATGGATATACAGCCTGCCTACAGCTGTCTATTGGGTAGGCCATGGATTCACGCCGCTGGCGCCGTGACCTCAACCCTTCACCAGAAGTTAAAATTCGAGTGGGAGGGTCAAGTCGTTACTATCTGTGGAGAGGAGGATATTTTTGTTAGCCACCTGGCTACCTACAAATATATTGAGATGGATGGGGAGATCCACGAAACTATGAGTCAAGGGTTTGAGGCCTTGAACATAAATGAAACTTCTGCTGTACCTGGAACCTCAATGACATCATACCAACAAGCCCGGAAGGTTGTTGAAGAAGGAACTGCCCAAGGCTGGGGCAAATTGCTACCTGTGGAGAAGAAAGAGGATAGATTTGGGTTGGGTTACAAACCAACTCAACAAGATCAAGCAGAGGCTGCTAAGGAGCCCAAATTTGTTAGTGGGGGAATGCTCACCCCCAATGCTGTCAACAATTTGGAAGACGAGGATGAAGGCGACCGCAACCTGGAGAGTTGGATCCGTCCAAAGATCCCGGGGAGCAGTATCTCAAACTGGTCTTCCCAGGAAATTATAAGAGTTACTCCTGCAGAGTAATTATTATTTCCTGTATATTTTATAGCATGCATCAAGTCTTGCATCTTGCCCAAGATGACAAGACTCATTTTGTAATCGGGCCATCTGTAATTTTTGTGCAACAAGATTAATCAATGAAATATCAGACATCTTTTGCAAATGAGTCTTTTTCTTTTCCGATCACTGTTTTTCCATTTTTCTTTTTGTACAAAAAAATAAATGGCAATGTTTTCAAAATGACAACTTTACTTCACTTTTCTAAACAAGATTAAAATCAAATCACTAAAATGAACAAACTGAACCCTTGCAGAGAGTGCCTTCCAGACTGCACCGATAACAGCACGGCAATGACTTCGTATGACTTTGACAATCCAATCAATCAAGCTGATGAAGGGGTTGAAGAAGACTATGAGCTTCCTGAAGAGCTAGCCAGGTTGTTGAGACAGGAGGAAAAGGTTATCACTCCTCATCAGGAGGAAGTTGAAACGATCAATCTTGGTACAGATGAAGATATGAAAGAAGTTAAAATCGGGGCCTGTTTACAAGACTCAGTGAAGAGACAACTGATTGACCTGCTTCAAGAATATGTGGATGTGTTTGCTTGGTCTTATCAAGATATGCCAGGGTTGGACACCGACATTGTTGTGCACAAGTTGCCTTTGAAAAAAGATTGCCCGCCGGTTAAACAGAAACTGCGTCGTACTCGCCCAGACATGGCGATGAAAATCAAGGAAGAGGTACAAAAGCAATGGGACGCCGGGTTCCTTGCCGTGACTAGTTATCCACCGTGGGTTGCTAATATAGTACCTGTGCCCAAGAAAGACGGCAAAGTAAGAATGTGTGTTGACTACCGGGATCTGAACAGAGCTAGCCCGAAAGATGACTTCCCATTACCCCACATTGATGTATTGGTGGATAATACAGCTCAGTTCTCGGTATTCTCCTTCATGGATGGATTTTCAGGATACAATCAGATCAAGATGTCACCTGAAGACATTGAGAAGACAACCTTCATCACACCTTGGGGCATTATCTGTTACAAGGTAATGCCATTTGGACTGAAGAATGCTGGTGCAACATATCAACGGGCTATGGTGACATTATTCCACGATATGATCCATAAGGAAATCGAATGTTATGTGGATGACATGATCGCCAAGTCCCTTACTGAAGAAGACCACCTGGTAAATCTGCTGAAGCTGTTCAAGCGTCTGAGGAAGTACCAACTGAAGTTGAACCCCAATAAGTGCACATTTGGGGTGCGATCCGGTAAGCTGTTGGGTTTTATTGTGAGCGAGAAAGGGATTGAAGTTGACCCTGATAAAGTCAAAGCCATTCAAGAAATGCCTGCACCAAAGTCTGAAAAAGAAGTTCGAGGGTTCTTAGGTCGATTGAACTACATTTCAAGGTTCATCTCCCACCTTACAGCAACCTGTGAGCCCTTGTTTAAGCTGTTGAGAAAAGAGCAAACGGTCAGGTGGAATGAAGACTGCCAGAAGGCTTTTGACAAGATCAAGGAGTACTTACAAGAACCACCAATCCTCATGCCTCCAGTTGAAGGAAGACCTCTAATAATGTATTTGACAGTATTAGAAGAGTCAATGGGGTGTGTGCTGGGCCAGCATGACGAGTCTGGTCGAAAAGAGTATGCAATATACTACCTGAGCAAAAATTTTACCGACTGTGAACAATGTTATTCACTTCTCGAGAAAACTTGCTGTGCTTTAGCGTGGGCTGCTCGCCGACTGAGACAGTATATGTTGACCCACACTACTTTGTTGATCTCAAAGATGGACCCAGTCAAGTACATATTTGAGAAGCCAGCACTTACCGGACGGGTTGCAAGATGGCAAATGATTCTTACAGAATATGACATCCAATACACATCTCAGAAAGCCATCAAGGGTAGTGTATTGTCTGAATATCTTGCTGAGCAACCCATTGATGATTACCAGCCTATGAGATTTGACTTCCCTGATGAAGACATCATGTTCATAAAAGCAAAAGATCATGAAGAGCATGTTCACACTGAAGGGCCCGACCCGGAAGAGGAATGGACTATGATGTTTGATGGGGCTGTTAATATGAATGGTCGTGGCGTTGGTGCAGTACTCATTACACCTAAAGGAGTTCACATGCCTTTCTCGGCAAAACTCACTTTCAACTGCACTAACAACGAAGCTGAATACGAAGCTTGCATTATGGGTCTTGAGGAAGCCATTGACCTCAGGATCAAGACGTTGACCGTATTCGGAGATTCAGCTCTGGTAATCAATCAAACCAACGGCAAATGGTACACACACCAAGATCATCTGATACCTTACAGGGATTATACAAGGAGGTTATTGACTTTCTTTACAACAGTCAAGCTCGAGTATATTCCTCGGGATGAGAATCAGTTTTCAGATGCTCTGGCCACCATTTCGTCCATGATCAAAGTTCAAGCTGCCAACTTTGTACCGCAGATTTCAGTGTCTAGACTTGACAGACCAGCATATGTATTCACAGCAGATGTTGTCAAAGATGATAAGCCTTGGTTCCATGACATTAAGTGCTTCTTAGAGGATCAAACATACCCACCGGGGGCATCTTCCAATGATAAGAAGACATTAAGAAGGCTTGTTGGAAGTTTCTTTCTGAACACTGATGGTTCCCTGTACAAGAGAAACTTTGATATGGTGCTCCTCAGATGCGTTGACAAGACGGAAGCAGACTTGTTAATGCATGAAGTGCACGAAGGATCCTTTGGTACCCATGCTGGAGGGCATGCCATGGCTAAAAAGTTGCTAAGATCAGGTTATTACTGGATCACAATGGATGCCGACTGTTGTGCCTATGCCAGAAAATGCCATAAATGCCAGATTTATGCGGATAAGGTGCATGTGCCTCCCAATCCTTTGAATGTGATGTCTTCACCCTGGCCCTTTGCCATGTGGGGCATTGACATGATTGGCAAGATTGAACCAACTGCTTCGAATGGCCACAGATTCATCTTGGTTGCCATTGATTATTTCACTAAGTGGGTCGAAGCAGCTTCCTATGCCAATGTTACAAGACAAGTGGTAGCCAGATTTCTGAAGAAAGATATCATCTGTCGATACGGAGTTCCCGAGCGAATCATTACTGATAATGGTTCCAACTTGAACAACAAAATGATGGCAGAGCTATGCCGGGACTTCAAGATCCAACATCACAATTCTTCTCCTTACAGGCCAAAGATGAATGGCGCTGTTGAGGCAGCAAATAAAAATATCAAGAAGATTGTGCAGAAGATGGTAGTCACCTATAAAGACTGGCATGAAATGCTACCATTTGCTTTGCATGGGTACCGCACGTCAATCAGGACGTCCACTGGGGCAACACCGTATCAACTTGTGTATGGTATGGAAGCAGTCCTACCAGTTGAAGTTGAATTACCCTCTCTACGGGTACTAATGGATGTTAAACTGAGTGAAGCAGAATGGGTTCGGGCCCGATACGAACAACTGAGTCTGATTGAAGAGAAAAGATTGGCTGCAATCTGTCATGGGCAGTTATATCAGAAGAGAATGAAGAAAGCCTTCGATCAGAAAGTCAGGCACCGAGAGTACCAAGTAGGAGATCTTGTGCTGAAGAGAATCCTCCCTCCTCATACAGACCACAGGGGCAAATGGACTCCGAACTATGAAGGACCATTTGTAGTAAAGAAAGTTTTCTCTGGTGGAGCACTGATGCTCAGTACCATGGATGGTGAAGATTTCCCGTCCCCTGTGAATTCAGATGCAGTTAAAAAATACTTCGCATAAAATGACCCGCTGGACATAAAAACAGAATGTAAGTCCAGGCAAAAATAGGGCATCCCGGCGAGTCAAAAACAGAATAAAAGACTCGGGAAAAAATAAGGGAAAATAAACAAAAAAATGTACACCCGCTGAGTTGAAAAGCCGCATTGGACAACTCAGGCAAAAATGGGTATCCCGATGGATTGAAAACCCGAAAGGGCGATCCATGCAAAATAAGGGAATAAGCGAACAACTGCACTCTGAATTCGTCTGTATCACTTACAACTCGGCAAGCTTCGAAGGGATCAAGCTTCAATCAGAATCAAGCTTTCTTCAGAAAGCAAGACGAGAAGAACGTCAAAAGTCATACGAGTCATAGTAAAAGAGGAAGCTCCTTAAAGCGTCGTCAACATTGCCAACACATTTTGTTTTCTCATTTTTGCAACAATCTCCTCATTTCAGGGGATTTGTTTCTTTGACTGTATATTGCCAATTCAGGGCATTTGAATTAATAAAATCAGATTTTCAGTCATTGTTTTGTCTTGTACATTTTTTATTTGCAAAAAATGTCTGATGTTTTAAGAAAAACTGATTGCATAAATACAAATGCTTATCTTCAAAAAAAAATATGTAATAAAAGTCACATGCTTGCAGGAAATATACTTACTCACAGAAGTGTCTAAACTCCTATGACGGAATCCATTAAAGGATACCTCGGGATTATTTGTGCGTTTCTATATCTTTGCAGGATTGCAGGTATCCAAAATGCAACTGGGGGCATGTAAGCTTCATCCCAGCAAGCTGGCAAATCAGTACTCACTCAGTCTTAGCACCCGAAGTGTTTTCTCCCCAACCGAGTTGCCACTTGTTAATTCTCCCCATCAGAGTTTCCAGACATCACTTCTCCAACAGGGCAGTACCAGAAGGCACCCATATCCCCGGTTGAGTCAAGAACCCTCCTCAACAGAAGATCTTTCAGTGATCCCTCTTTCTCCCCAGCCGAGTTGCCATTTCCTCCTCAGCCAAGTACAAAAGTCAGGAGACCATTTCCCCACAGAGCTTCAGCCTCTATCCAGAAGAGCAACGCATGAAGGAATCACAACAGAGTGAAGAAAGCTTCTACAAACCCCAGCTGGGCCTCTCATTATCGGGATGGGTCTATCAGTGACCTATTTCCCCCAAGAAGATACATCTCATTAGATCCACCAATGATCTCATCCCCAGCTGGGATGTCCATTTCAAGCAGATCAACCAGAGGTCTTCGCAACATCGGGATCCGAATCCCGGATTGGTATCCTCGCATAATCATAGCATTCGCATCATATTCACCCATAAAGTGTAGCATTCCGTTCAAAACGGAGCGTTACGGCAAAAATCAAACATATAGCATAATCATAAGCCATGTTTTGAATCAAACACTTGTGAATAATGACAATCCATCAACATACAGAAAACTCCTCCCAAAATCCCCAGCGGAGATTCCCCAGCAAACACGGTTGCCTTACATTCACAAACACCAGTATATACCCTCTTTGGCACCCGTCCGTGTCAATACTCCCCAGTAAAAGTTGCCTGAACACTCTGTGCAAACAGTACCACCTGTATTACAGATACTTTTTGACACCCGTCTGTGTCATACCCCCAGCAGAAAGCCAAAGACATCCTCTTTGCACTCACATGTACTTATAATTTCCTTGACATCCATCCGTGTCATTTTCCCCAGTACAGTAACATAAACACTTTGTATATCAGATACTTGTTTATACTATATTCTTCTCCTTCTGGCGCTCGTCCGTGTCACTCTCCCCAACAGAATAAACACTCATCTATACACCACTCACACTTATATAGGTGCTCGTCCGTATCTTGTATACACCATGTATATCCCCACAGATTCGACACTCGTCCGTGTTCTTTGTTAACCAGTTGGTACTCGTCCGTACCATCATCTCAGAACATGCGTCAAGCGTTTGTTTCTACCTGATACTCGTCTGTATCATATTCTTAAGGATGCTCGTCCGCATCTTTAATCCATACACGCATCAAACACTTTTGTCTTCTTGAATATAGACACTCGTCTGTGTCTATTATTCCCCAGAAGAGTCCTTTCAGATTCAACACTCGTCCGTGTTCTCTGTTAACCCGTTGATACTCGTCCGTATCATCATCTCTGAACACGTGTCAGTATTTGTTTCTACCCGATACTCGTCCGTATCGTAGTCTTAAGGATGCTCGTCTGCATCTTTAGTCTATACATAAACATCTAAACACTTATACCTTTTGTTTCTTGGATGTAAACACTCGTCCGTGTTTACTATTCCCCAGTAAAGCAAAATTTCTTTTTTATCTGACATTCGTCCTATGTCATGATAAACCCTGAGAGCAGCCGTACCCTGCTAGGTGGTCGTCCTCAACCTCTTGATGGTCGTCCTCCATCATGCTCATCCGATGGCCGTCCCCATCGTTGTTTTTTCATCCGACATTCGTCCTATGTCGTGATGTTTAGCAGTCGTCCCCTGCTAGGTGGTCGTCCTCCACCTTTTGATGATCGTCCTTCATCATTTTATCCAATGGTCGTCCCCATTGTTGATTTTGGTTATCTGGCATTCGTCCTATGTCATGATAAACCTTGAGAGCAGCCGTCCCCTGCTAGGTGGTCGTCCTCCACCTCTTGATGGTCGTCCTCCATCATGCTCATCCGATGGCCGTCCCCATCGTTGACCCTTTTATCCGGCATTCATCCTATGTCGCGATATTTTCGGCAGCCGTACCCTGCCAGGTGGTCGTCCTCCACCTTAGATGACCGTCCCTCATCTTAACCCAACAGAGCAGCCGTCCCCTGCTAGGTGATCGTCCTTCACCTTTGATGACCGTACCTCATCATCTGTTTATTTCATTTATTCTTTAACCCGATGGTCGTCCCCGTCGTGGTCCCTTTTTCTTTTTCCTGATGATCGTCCTTCATCAGTTTAGCCCGATGGCCGTCCCCATCGTTGGTTACTTTACTTTATGAACTTGATGGCCGTCCCCGTCATGTTTCATTAATCCCCAGAGAATCTTGCAGCTTTACTTGATGGTCGTCCCCATCATAAGTCTTCTTATCCCCAGCATGTCGGCCGTCCCCGTCATCGCTTTATTTTCCGCACTCTCTCCAGCATGTCGGCCGTCCCCGTCATTGCTCTTTACCCAGCAGTCGTCCTCTGCTCGACGGTCGTCCTCCATCACCCGCACTTTACAATATACTTTATCTTCTTTTACAATCTATATCCCTTTTCTTCTTCATTCTGTGAGTGCAAATTTTGGACTGTCTTTGGTATTCAACCACAAGTTATCTTGCTTGCCTGATAAGCCGTCGCTTACATCCTGCACAGCTAACTCATGTTTGAATAGGGGCAGCTGTAAACATCCTAAATTTGACCTCACCCATTTCATACCATGGCTTGTGATCATTCCATATGCATAAACACAATCATAACATCTCATACCACATTTTTGATTCATTGCATTGGTTCAAAGTCATCTGCATCTAGGGTTTGTGATCTGAGCAATCTAAGGGCTTCTTGAGTCACTCCAAAGGCCATCAATCACTTCAAAGGGGTCTATGTGTGTTCAAGTATCATATTATATCCTCTCAAAGCCAAGAATGTCAAAGAATCACAAGAACTGGGAATGGTGTGGAGGCAGAGCCAGGCTTGACTGCACAGATGACCTAAAATTAGGGTTTTGGTTTCAAAGGCCATAACTCCAAATTTTTTGGCCATTCTTGTTTCTATTGGTCTCTATATGGTATAGGGAGTATGCATATCAATTTTCATGAAGAAATTCCATGGGGAAGTCATCTGATCAAGAGTTGACTTTTCAAGCAAGTCAGTGCAAAATCAGGGCATCTGAGGCCCCCAATGACCCAACCAAGGGGTGTTCTTCATCATTTTGATTGTATATGATCTTTATTTGATAATGGAAGATGTTATAAGTTTACAAAGTTCAATAATTTCAAGTTTTTGCAAAGTTGACTTTTTTGGGCAAGTTTGACTTTTAATGAAAATGTCATTTTAAGCAACTTTTTCAACCCTTACTTTTTGATTCAAGGAAGCTTCAAATGGAAAAACTTTGGTCATGAAAGTTGTAGAATAGATCTTTCCCTTTTCAAAAAGTACAAGAACATGACCTAATTCATTTTGGATCAAAAGTTATGGTTTGTCAAAGTTGGCAAAAATCACTAAATTTCAAGTCATGCACCAAAGAGGCAAAGTTGCAAATTCATTTCTCAAGGCCAATTAAGTCATCAAATGGACTTCTAAACCACTCAACATGATCACACAACATTCAAAATTCAGAATGCACCCAAGAAATCACATGTTTCATGGCTTATGGATCAAGTTTCTCTCATAGGAACCAAAGGCAAGCCAAGTTGCAAAAGTCATGATAGCTTCTCATCCACTTGCTGCCTAGTTTGCTGAACCACCCTAGTCCTTCCTCACATCATGCTGCAAGACAAGCCCTTTGTACCAAGCTAGCAAGTAGCCCATGCCCTTCTTACACAAAAGTTGACATTTTGCAAAAGCACACATACCTATCACAAAAGGACATGTCATGTCATCTGACCAATGGCATTTGTTTATGTTAATCAAATGCAAGCCAAGGCACATAACAAGCAAGCCTGAAACCAGCCATAGCACAACATTCTCATTTTCACTCCATTGAGCAAAACTCTTCGAAACACTCTCCTCAAGCCACAAACTCAAAAACAAACTTCATAGAACTCATCACCACATCCTTCTGATCATTTCCCTGCCTTCATTCATCCTTGAAACCTCACATAAGCCAGATACGATTCTCACCTGACCTTGAACAGAACTTGTTCAAACTTCCAAACCAGCCATCACAAACTCTCTCTAAGCATCAGAAGTTCATCAAGGGCATAAAAGGAGTGGATTGCACAAAGAGAAGGGGCCAGAAAGTTGCAGACTGAAAAGCTTCAAACTCAGGTAGCTTCAAGAACTTTTTTTCCAGAAATGGATTTTTAAGTTCTTAATAGCTTCTACATGCTTCCCTGATCATGAATATGTGATTGCTTTCGAAAATGAGTGAAAAATGAGCATGTATGCAGTCTCTGAAACTTTTTGCCCTAAAACTATTTTGATTCGATTTGGCTGATTTAGGAATGAGAAATGTTGTTTGATTGAGGGGTTTGATTCGTTTTTAAGTGGGGATCATTTCTGTTTAGTTAGATTTCGTTTTCGTTGCGTGTGGAGAGAGTTAGGTGTTTTGGCCCGCCGGAGAAGATGACCGGAACCACTGTTCCGGTCATCTGAAAGTGATTAGGGCAGGATTAGGGTTAATTACATTAATTAGGGAAGTTTGAATTTCAGCCCTTGGATATGGATCCAGGTCAATTCGCGCGCGTGTATGTTTAAATTCTGGCCCTTGATCTTGCATACTTTTCCATTTTTCAGTTTAATTCATTTTATTTTTCATTTAATTGCATTTCTTTTCTCCAATTTATTTAAAATAACAAAACAATTTTAAAAATTCTGAAAATTTTTGTATAAACTTTTATTAATTTTCAGAAACCAAAAATATTTTTATTTTTATTTTTAGCACATAAAAAATATTTTTAAATATTTAAAAGTTTATTTTTAATTAATTAATGAGAATTAATTAATTAAAAATACTTTTAGGTATTTAAAAATCACCAAAAAATTCATGAAACATTTAAAACCATTTAGAAACATTGTTCAACCCTCAAACCAAATTTCTTTTTTGATCTTGATGCATTTTGAGAATTTTCCATGGAATTAATTCATTTTTAAAGCATTATTTTGATCCAAACTTCCAAAAATCATTTATGCCTAACCATTGAGAGTTGGACCTTGATTCTTTTTGCATTGCATTGTGTTTAGCATGTAATTTGTGAGATTAAATGGTCATGGTTTGATCTTTCATTTTCCATTTTGTTTGGCATTTTTCTTGTTAAGGAACCCTAAAACCCTAGAAAACTTAGGAAAATCATATCTTGAATTAGGTCAAGAGTTGGAACTTCTCCTTTGGGCAGTGAGTTAGTATGGGTTTAGAGATCCTTTGAATGTATTTTCAATTTTTTGTATTGGTGTTTGCTTCTGATTTTGGTTTGTGTTTGATGCTTTGATCATAAACCCTAATTTGGGCTTCCATATGCATCCATCTTGCATTTGCTTGCATACCTTGACTTGCCATAGCATTTTTTTGCATCCATTTGATTCATGTGACATATTAAGACACATTGAAAGCATGTTTGATCATTGCATCTTGCATTTGCCTTGTTGTATGTCATTTGCATTTCATAACTTTTCATGTATGTTCATGTTTCTTAACTTGCTCCATTTGCATCCATAAGTTTGTATGATCATCCTCATTGAAATTCTGTGATCAGGTATGAGATGTCCTAAGAGATGTCCCAACACTTAATAGGACATTTGACAAATTTAACCAAAACTTAAACAGCAAGAAAAGTAAACAACACAGAAGTTTGTTAACCCAGTTCAGTGTATAACCACACCTACATCTGGAGGCTACCAAGCCAGGAGGAAATCCATTATTAGTAATATTAATTCTAGACTTAAACCACCCTGTTTAATCTATCACTTAATACTTACCCAATGCAATTTCTACCTAAGACTCACTTAGATAAGAGTACCCTACTCACTCCCCCTCAATCACCCAGTGATCAAGTTTACAAGTTTACTGAAATTGAAGACATCCTTCAAACAAAACAGCTTGATCTTACTTAACAGTTTCAATCAAGTCACAAATGCACTTTTGCTTAAAAGCTCATAAAGTGGTACATAAAAACAACCTGCTATTTAAAACACTAGACACCCTATTTGGTCTTCTCAAATTCGTACTCAATTCTATGAGTTTCTGTTGTTTAAATAGGTATCTGAATTTTGGGCTTTCTGTAGAATGATCCAGCCCTAATGTGCAGCAACTGTCACCTTGAATTTAGGGTTTGTTACCTCCTATATTCTAGGTGCATTAGGTCTTCTGTTTTAATCTGAATCTTCAATTTAAAACTCCCTACAGATGCGCCTTGTTCTGTTTTTATCCAGCATTAATTAATTCCAGATAGTTCTCCTTAAATATCTCTGATCTGTTAATCAATAATTAATCCTGGTAGCAGGTCTGAGATGTCTCAACATCTGTTGGGACATCCTGACAAAACTGAACTTAGTCATTTACACAATGTCCCAACATCTGATGAGACATCCTGAAATAAGTTCACATACTCTGTTTGCTAATGTCCCAACATCTGATAGGACATTCTGAACTGAATTTAACATTTCTTGTTTGGTCAAAAATTCTGCCAATTCTTAAAACATCTACAAACTCCCCCTTTGGCTAATTTTTGGCTAACATCTTTCCTGGTTTTCAGAGTGCAGCAGAAGTTCTTTTTATCAGAGTATATCATTACTTTTCTGTTGATTTTTATTTGAGATTACTCCCCCTCAAACAAATATGTGTCCAGTCTTGTTTCAACAGAAATACACACTGATTCAGTTCAGACAGAAACAAACAGATTTCATTCAAAAATTTAAACAGCAGTACAAATTTGTTGTTGTTCTCCCCCTTGGTAGACACAAAATTAGGGGCCAAAGACACTATTACTGTCATTACATTGCTGTCATTACATTGCTGTCACATACATTGATCACTCAGATTCATCACTCTCAGTTGCTTCTTCCACTTCAGTGTCTTCATTCTTAGCAGCTTCACTTTCTTCAGCAGCCTCACTGTCTTCACCAGCTTCACTGTCTTCATCAGTTGCAACATTCTGATCTTCTTCACTTTCCAATCTTTTAATTATTTCTTCAAGCTTCTGCTTTCTAGCTTCAAGTTCTTTGCAGGTGATTTTGAGTTCAGCAATTAAAGCTTTCTTGGAGATTGGATTCTTAGCAGAGGAGGGACCAGCAGATGTCCCAGCAGGTGTTTCAACATCCGCAGCATGGTGACTGAGAAATAATTTGTAGTGAAAAGCCAGGGGGCTCTCTCTTTTGCATGCTGTATCCTTGTCAGTGAGAATGCCCGGGTATTGATTGAGCACTATCCCACACAGCAATGATGGAAAGGCTATTGGAAGCTTTGTTGCTGAGGAGCTGGCATGCTTCATGGTTTGATCAAAGATAAAAGCTCCATAGTCCAGATTGGTTTGAGTTCCCACAGCATAGATGAATTTGGCTAGACCAGTTGAGATTGAGGAAGTGTGGTTGGTAGGCACCCAGTTAGCAGTTCCAATTCTGTTCAGCATGGCATACTTTCTGGTAAGCATGCTCACAGAGAGCTTTCCCTTCACAGGCCATGCCTTGACCTGGTTTGCAGTGATCACTTTACAGACTTGATTATCTGTCTTACCTAGCTCATTGGGTCCATCTGTTTCTCTTCCCAGATACTCATTGATGATTTGAGGAGAAAACTGGACACATTTGCCTCTAACAAAAACTTTTCTAAACTCAGAGGACTTACCATTTGAGCAATCCTCCTGAAGATTCACAATGAACTCTTTGACAAGAAGTTCATAGCAGGGAGAGAGGTCTGAGACTGTTTTGAAAAGTCCTGCAGCAGAGATGAGGTCAATCAGTTCAGTGCACTCAAGTGCATTGCTGCTTAGTTCTCTTTCCAAGGCAACCCTTCTTTGATACACATATTTCCATCTGTTGACACTGGAGACATGATGGAAGGATATGTTGTCTAATGGAGCTTCTGGAACAGCTGTTGAAGCCCTAGATGGGGCTGGTCTCTTCTTGGGAGGAGATGTTGGGACATCTGATTCAACATCTGAGTCAGATGGGGTGACAGCTTTCCTTTTCTGAGTTTGGACTTTACTCCATTGTTTTAATGGTCTAAAAGTGGCTTTAGCCTTGCCTTTCTTTGGACTAGCCTTCTTCTTCTCAGGGATTGCTGCTTCAGCTTGCATCTTGCCTTTCCTGGACCTTAGCCTTTTGGCTATGCTGGGTTTAACAGAGGTTATGATCTCTGCATCAGAGTCCTGCTCCAGGTTCACCACTGGATGAGATTGAGCAGTCTCTTCTTCAGCTTGTTGATCAGCAGGGATTTGACCTTCATTTGAGACTTTGGTCTGATCCTCAGAGATTTCTTCATCATTTTCATTTGAGGTCTTATTCTGGTCCTCAGTTTGTTCCAACTCAACATCAGATGAGTTCTTTCTCTTATCTTCAGATGTTCCAACATCTGTTGGGACATCTTGTTCTTCTGCAGCTTGAGCTTGTTCTTCTTGAGATGCAGGTATGGTTTTCAGAGGAACAGAGATCCCACTCACCTTTCTTTGTTCAAACAGAATTTGAGTGACAATCTCCTTGATTGAATCATCCACATATTGTGAAGATTTAGGAGGCATGTTAGCTGGAGAGGGAGTGCCTTTAGCTTTGCTTCTGACTTGATCTTTACCTCTCTTTGGAGTTCTTGCCTTTTTAGTGTGAGAAACGCTTCCCCTGAGTTCGTCCAATGGGGTTGATTGCATTGGTACTACAGAAATGGGAGTGGCATGAACTACGTCTTCTTGATTGAGAACTTCTTCAGTTGAGTTAGGGTTTTGAGACATTGTTGAGGAAGATGGATAGAAAGCTTTAGGGTTTTTAATTTCTGGAGAATAGCTGGATAATGTGAATCGCTTGTGATAGTAGGATGGGAATCTTGATAGCTGATTATAAGCAGTTACTAAATAAGTAACCGTTACAGTCCAAATGATTTGGAACGAAATTCCCAAGGATCTAGTCCAGACTAGCTTTGCCATCTGGAACTTATGCCATGCAATGTCATATGACATGTTGGCACATCTCATTAACTGCTAGATATCACATAAACAGATTCCAAGTTTGCCCCTTAAGTTCTCAAATTGTGTAGCATCCAATGCCTTGGTAAAGATATCAGCTAACTGCAGATCTGTAGCTACATGCTCCAATGAAATCACCTTTTCTTCTACAAGATCTCTGATGAAATGATGTCTGATATCAATATGCTTTGTCCTGCTGTGTTGGATAGGATTTTTAGATATGTTGATTGCACTTAAGTTGTCACAGTACAATGTCATGACATCCTGTGGGACATTGTACTCAGTGAGCATCTGCTTCATCCAAACCAACTGAGAACAACTGCTACCTGCTGCTATGTACTCAGCTTCAGCTGTAGATAAAGATACACAATTCTGCTTCTTACTGAACCAAGAAATCAGATTGTTTCCTAGAAAGAAGCATCCTCCTGAAGTGCTTTTTCTGTCATCAGCACTTCCTGCCCAATCAGCATCACAAAAGCCAGTGAGAATAGGTTTGCAACCATGAAAGTACATTATGCCATAGTCACAAGTACCATTAACATATTTAAGGATTCTCTTGACTTGATTGAGATGACTGACTTTTGGATCAGCTTGATATCTTGCACAAACTCCTACTGCAAATGCAATGTCTGGTCTGCTAGCAGTCAAGTATAACAAGCTTCCAATCATGCTTCTATATAAACTTTGATCTACATTCTCACCCTTCTCATCTTTAGACAGCTTTAAATGTGTGGGAGCAGGAGTTCTTTTATGAGAAGCATTTTCCATTCCAAATTTCTTCACTATGTTCTTGGAGTACTTACTTTGGGAAATAAACATTGAGTTTTCCATTTGCTTTACTTGCAGACCAAGAAGGTAGGTTAATTCACCTACTAGACTCATTTCAAATTCAGATTCCATCTGCTTGACAAAATGTTTGACCATCTTATCAGACATCCCACCAAACACAATGTCATCAACATATATTTGTGCAATCATGACATTACCTTCTTCATCTTTAACAAACAGGGTTTTATCAATCCCACCTTTTCTGTATCCTTGCTTGATAAGAAATGTGGTAAGTCTTTCATACCATGCCCTTGGAGCTTGCTTCAGACCATAAAGTGCTTTCTTGAGTTTGTATACATGATTTGGACAGCTTGGATCAACAAATCCTTTAGGCTGTTCTACATATACCTCTTCATTAAGATAACCATTAAGAAAGGCACTTTTCACATCCATTTGAAATAGCTTGAACTTTAAGATACAAGCAATTCCCAACAGTAGTCTTATTGATTCAAGCCTTGCTACTGGTGCAAAGGTTTCATCAAAGTCTACTCCTTCAATTTGAGTGTATCCTTGAGCCACAAGTCTAGCTTTGTTCTTTGTAACAATTCCTTGTTCATTTGACTTGTTCTTATACACCCATTTTGTACCAATCACATTTATGTCATCAGGTCTAGGTACAAGATTCCACACTTCATTCCTTGTGAATTGACCTAATTCCTCTTGCATAGCACAAATCCAGTATTCATCAGTGAGAGCTTCCTTGACATTTTTAGGTTCTATTTTGGAAACAAAACAAGAACCTGAAATCACTTCTCTTGATCTAGTGCTCACACCTCTGTTGGGATCACCAATTATTAAATCTTTGGGATGATCCTTCTGTATTCTGATGGAGGGAGGTTTGCTTGAATCTTCTGACCTTGTATCATTTTGAGTGAAGTTATATTGATCATTCTTTTCTTCAGCTTCAACCTTGATATCAGCAGATGTTCCAACATCTTCTGGGACATCTGTAGGAGCATCATCAATTATCACATTTATGGACTCCATGATAACATTTGTTCTGTAGTTAAATACTCTATATGCTCTGTTGTTTATAGAGTATCCAAGGAAAATTCCTTCATCACTTTTAGGATCCATTTTTCTCCTTTGCTCCCTATCTGCCAGAATATAGCATTTACTTCCAAATACATGAAAATACTTAACAGTGGGTTTTCTGCCCTTCCAGACTTCATATATTGTGGACAAAGTTCCTTTTCTCAAGGTAACTCTGTTATGGATATAGCAGGCAGTGTTCATGGCTTCAGCCCAGAAATACAGAGGTAGCTTTTTAGCATGTATCATAGCTCTTGCTGATTCTTGAATGGTTCTATTCTTCCTTTCAACAATCCCATTCTGTTGAGGAGTGATAGGTGAAGAATACTCATGATTGATTCCTTCTGAAGAGCAGAAATCTAAGAACTTTTGATTCTCAAATTCTTTTCCATGATCACTTCTTATTCTGATCACACAGCTGGATTTTTCCCTTTGCAATCTTTGACATAATTCTTTGAATACATCAAATACATCTGACTTTTCTTTGATGAAGTTTATCCATGTATATCTTGAAAAATCATCAACCACAACATAGGCATACCTCTTACCACCAAGACTTTCAACCTGCATAGGTCCCATAAGATCCATATGTAGAAGTTCCAAAACTTTGGAAGTTGTCAGATGTTGAAGCTTTGGATGGGACATCTTGGTTTGCTTGCCTATTTGACATTCACCACATATTTTGCCATCATCAATCTTCAGTTTAGGAATACCTCTTACAGCATCCATAGATATGATCTTCTTTATGCCTCTGAAATGAAGATGACCTAGTCTTTGATGCCACAGTTTCACTTCTTCTTCTTTAGCTAGAGAACAGGTTGAAGTGAGACTGAGATTTTGGGATTCCCACATGTAACAGTTGTCTTTAGATCTGGCTCCTTTCATGACAACCTCTTGTTCTTTGTTAGTCACTATACATTCAGATTTGGTGAAGTTTACAATGTATCCTTGATCACATAGTTGACTTATGCTGATCAGGTTAGCAGTTAAACCTTTAACTAGCAGCACATCATCTAGTCTTGGAACATCTTGACAATTCAAGGTTCTAACTCCCTTGATTTCTCCTTTAGCTCCATCTCCAAAGGTAACATACCTGGATGAATGTGATTTTAAGTTTACTAGCAAATTCTTTAATCCAGTCATGTGTCTTGAGCATCCACTGTCAAAGTACCAGTCTTCTTTAGCTGATACTCTCAGAGATGTATGTGCTATGTATGCAGTACTTTTCTTTGACCAGATGAGATGAGATTTCTTTTGATGCCTCTGCTCTGAGTGTTGTTCAGCTGATCTCCAAGCTTGATTATTGATCTTGTTCTTGGATATGTGGCTTAGATCAGTCTGAATGTCAGCTTTTGGTCTCCAAACTTTCTTGATGACCTCTGTCTTCTGCTTAGGAGGTTGCTGATTTCTATGCAGCACTTTCTTGGTACCTTCTACTTTCTGCTTGGAAGGTTGCTGACACATCTAATTTGGATATCCATGTAACTTATAACAGTGAGGTTTGATATGCCCAAATCTTCCACAGTGATGGCATCTCCATCTTTGATATTTTTTCTTCATTTTGTTCTTTCCAGAATGTTGAGGCATCTGTTGGAACATTATGTTTGTCTTTGTGTTCTGATGTTGGAGCATCTGTTGGGACATTTTGTTTGACTGTGTAGTTTTTGAAGTAGTTCTGCTAGAGCTTGTTTCATCTCTGTCATATCCCAGTCCACTTTTGTCCCCTGAATGTTTATTATTGCTGAGAATAACATCCAGTGTGTTTGAGCTGCTGTTCAACATTCTAACAGATTTGGACATATGTTCCAATTTAGAGTTGAGAAGGCTAACTTCACTTTTTAAGGTTTCAATGATCTCCTGATCATTTGCTTTGTCATCTTCTAAAGTCTCATTCTGCTTCTTTAGCTTTATAACATCACTGCATATTTCAGAGCTTCTTTTGTAAAGATCTTTGAATGCTTGCTCAAGTTCTTCATAAGTAAGTTCTCCACAACTGGAATCACTATCATATTCACACAGTCCAGCTAGAGCAGTAATATGCTTAGCTGATTCTTCTTCTGACTCTCCTGAGTCTTCATCAGACCAGGTCACAGAGAGTCCTTTCTTTTGCCTCTTTAAGTAGGTAGGACATTCAAACTTGATGTGTCCATATCCTTCACATTCATGGCATTTGACTCCTTTATCTTGACTGGTCTTTTCAGCAAACTTTGACTTTCTGTTAGCATCATATGGTCTCCTGTTCTCAGAGTTTGTGTTTCTTCCACTGGATTTGGATTGGCCTTCCATTCCTCTGAGAATCTGTTTGAATTGTCTTCCAAGCAAGGCAAGGTTTTCTGATAAGCTTTTGTCATTTGCTGATTCATCATCTTCTTCTTCATCTGTATTTGACACCAAGGCTATGCTTTTGTTCTTTTTGACATTTGTGTCATTCATTCCCATCTCAAAAGTTTGAAGAGAACCAATGAGTTCTTCAACTTTCATGGAGCATATGTCTTGAGCTTCTTCTATTGCAGTGACTTTCATGTCAAATCTTTTTGGCAAAGATCTGAGAATCTTTCTTACAAGTTTTTCATCAGTCATCTTTTCTCCCAAAGCTCCAGAAGTATTGGCTATATCCAAGATGTTCATATAGAACTCATGAATTGATTCATCTTCCTTCATTCTCAAGTTTTCAAACTTGGTGGTGAGAAGTTGAAGTCTTGACATTTTTACTTTTGATGTTCCTTCATGAGTTGTTTTGAGAGTATCCCAAACATCTTTGGCCAGCTCACAATGATGCACTAGTCTGAAAATATTTCTATCAATGCCATTGAATAAAGCATTTAGGGCTTTTGAGTTGCCTAGTTCTGAATCTTCTTCCTCTTTACTCCATTCTTCTTCAGGTTTCAGAACTATTGATCCATCTTTGGTGTCTTGAACAGGATGTTTCCATCCAACATTTACTGCTCTCCATGCCCTGTTGTCAAGTGACTTTAAGAATGCAATCATTCTTGGCTTCCAGTAGTCATAATTAGAACCATCCAGTATAGGTGGTCTATTTACTGACCCTATATCTCTGTCCATGTTACAGAATTTGTTTTCCCTAGATCTCACCCAGTATAAACAGGCAGGGTGCCTGCTCTGATGCCAATTGAAATTCTGTGATCAGGTATGAGATGTCCTAAGAGATGTCCCAACACTTAATAGGACATTTGACAAATTTAACCAAAACTTAAACAGCAAGAAAAGTAAACAACACAGAAGTTTGTTAACCCAGTTCAGTGTATAACCACACCTACATCTGGAGGCTACCAAGCCAGGAGGAAATCCACTATTAGTAATATTAATTCTATACTTAAACCACCCTGTTTAATCTATCACTTAATACTTACCCAATGCAATTTCTACCTAAGACTCACTTAGATAAGAGTACCCTACTCACTCCTCCTCAATCACCCAGTGATAAAGTTTACAAGTTTACTGAAATTGAAGACATCCTTCAAACAAAACAGCTTGATCTTACTTAACAGTTTCAATCAAGTCACAAATGCACTTTTGCTTAAAAGCTCATAAAGTGGTACATAAAAACAACCTGCTATTTAAAACACTAGACACCCTATTTGGTCTTCTCAAATTCGTACTCAATTCTATGAGTTTCTGTTGTTTAAATAGGTATCTGAATTTTGGGCTTTCTGTAGAATGATCCAGCCCTAATGTGCAACAACTGTCACCTTGAATTTAGGGTTTGTTACCTCCTATATTCTAGGTGCATTAGGTCTTCTGTTTTAATCTGAATCTTCAATTTAAAACTCCCTACAGATGCGCCTTGTTCTGTTTTTATCCAACATTAATTAATTCCAGATAGTTCTCCTTAAATATCTCTGATCTGTTAATCAATAATTAATCCTGGTAGCAGGTCTGAGATGTCTCAACATCTGTTGGGACATCCTGACAAAACTGAACTTAGTCATTTACACAATGTCCCAACATCTGATGAGACATCCTGAAATAAGTTCACATACTCTGTTTGCTAATGTCCCAACATCTGATAGGACATTCTGAACTGAATTTAACATTTCTTGTTTGGTCAAAAATTCTGCCAATTCTTAAAACATCTACACTCATGTCTTGATTCATGTTTGCAGCATCTCATAGCATCATTATCATCTCATATATGCTTCTGGTTTTGGTTTGCACCATGTCATTTCATCCCATTTTGCATTGCATTGCATTCCTTTATTAACATTTCAGGTGGTAAGTAACTTTGGGAAGTGGATTTGCCTTCACTTCCCACATCTTCTTTTCATCTCCTTCTTGCATCCATGCTGCATTTTGTTATGTGCTTGAGATTGAGCTGGCTCTTTCTTCTTCTTCTTACTTTCTTTCCTCAAGTGACTTGACTTCTTGAATGAAGCAAGTTACTTTGCTTCTCCTGATCCTTTCATCTGCTTCCTGGTGGTTCCATTGAAGACTTCTCTTGTAAACCTCACAAACCTTAGGAACAACCAAGCATGACAATGATTAGGGTTTTGTTTAGTCTCCCCTCTTAGTTTTACCTTTGTGTCTCATTGAGTCTTCTCTTCTCACCTCATAATCAGGGACTAAACCCTAAAGGCTTTAAGGCTTTGTGATTAAGCTTATGCCTGCATCCTTCTATTAGGATGGAGTGTATAACTTTAATCCTAAGTGTTAAACCCTTAATGTGTTTAAATCTCTTAATCAATTCACTTAATAATCATCAAGACTTCACACTTGTAACTTGGGCCTTGCATTAGGGTTCTAATTCTTCCTTAACTGGTTAAGAAGGACTAACCCTAGTGTTAATGGACAAGTCCCCCTCAAGTTGTCTTACAAACCTTAAAAAACACTTCATCATCATATCATTAAGTAAAATCCACTTAATAAAGGCTTTGTTTTGTCATGAGTTTAATCCCTAATCATGGATTAAGCTGAGGAGCTTTCCTCAGCTTAAACATTCTCATCTATTATCCTTCTATTAGGATGGTGTAATGAGTCTGTTTAATCCCTGATTATGGCTTAATCTCATTACTTAACACTAAACAAAAACACCAAAAACATCTAAATAATCACAAGTAGGTTAATGATCTTAATCCTACACCATGGTGATTAAGTGTGAGAATCTGACTTCACACTTAAGGTATTCTCATTACCCCTAATCAGAGGGAAGATGTGATGAGTTTACTAACCCATTGGTTTAGACTTAAGCTCATTAACTTATGACAAACTCCAAAAAGCAATAAAAGACTGAAAACTCAAAAACAAACAATAATCGTCTCCTTCGGGATTCTTTTCTCATCACACTCACTCATAAACGAGAACTTGCTTCTTCCGTCTAATGCAAGACAGTTTGCACCTGAGCCAGACAGGTCATACACTTGAGCATTGACAAGCAAGCAGTTCACAGGTCAATTCATCTTTCAGTCTCTTTGGGTCGAACTACGGTGTTCTGACTTCCTCATTGCACGAGAGGATACGTAGGCATAACTTAACAGTTATCGAACAAAAGTCTCTGTATATTCCCCCTCCTTCAGTATCATTCTCTTAGCCTCATGATCTTGAGCATCTCATTCTTTGTTCTTACACTGACACATCATTTATACACTTCACACTTCTCTTACACTGACACCTGTACATACTTTTCCAGCTCTTTATACACAAATTGCACTGACACTACCCCTTTAAAACACAAATCTTTTAAGCGTGGATCCCGTCGAGTACGACGGACAATCTGGGTGCTAATACCTTCCCAGGTTGTAACCAACCCCCTTTCTCAGTCTCTCTGGTTCGCAACCGTCTTATCCATCTTTTCTAGGTCTATGCAGCATTGCCTTTCCTCCGGGATAAAAATGCCTAGCTGGCGACTCTTTTCTTCTCCAGTGAGTTCACTGCTGTGTGTTCTCATTGTTCTCTTTCGCCGACCGTTCGCGTCTGTACCTTTATTTGGGCCATTTCCCATTTATCGGGAGCGACACCAACACCTATAAATCTTTTTCCATCTCATTTTTTCAAAACAACGTACGTAACTATGTGATAATAACTTTCACTCTATATGATTTTTAAAACTCAAATATCTTGCAAACACAATTCTTCATCTTCAACCTCTTGTTTTGGATTCAAATCTTAATTGTAAATATTTTTAATTATTGAGGAAGAATTGTCTTTGAAATAACGTTTCTTTGAAGAGTGTGTGAAGATTTTTAGGAAACTTGCAAGATTGTGATAGCTGTGACTGGTGGTGACAAATTTTGATGAAAAAAAGAGGTTCTTCTCTCCATGTTGAACTTGGTAGTGTTGTGCAAAGCCTATATACAAGATAAGAGTTCTTCTCAATCTTCAAATAGTTCATCGCTCAAGAAATCAATGGATCAAAAGGGATTGCCATATACGAAGACTTGAAGCAAATTGGTAAAGCTAGAAGATTCAAGAAGCGATGATCAAGTAAAGATTTTGTAGAGAGTTATACATCAAGGTTATATAAAAGTCAAGATCCATAGGAGATTTATTTTATCAACATTGTTGTAGATGTATTAATTGAATGAGCTTGTGTAATATTTGTCAAAATATAGTAGAAGAACAATGTTCAAAGGGAAACCATTGGAGAGTGGAGTAATCTCATGCAAGGACGATAAATTCAAACCACTATACATCCTAGTGTATTTTAAATTTTGTAGATTATTTCATGTTTAGGTAATCGTTTCCTAGTGTAGTTTATTGATAATTCTTGTTGGTGATGATTAATTACATAAGTGTAGGTTTTGTTAGAATTGGAACCTATTTGTGTCTTAGTGTTGACTAAAATCTGCAAACTGTGGTCTTAGATAGTTATAGCAATTAGATTTTATAAAGAACACATCTTGTGTAATTTGCGAATTGTCAATTCACTATAGTTTGTAACTCTTTGGATATAACCTCTAATCAATCTGAGATAGTTGTTAATTGTGTAACAATATTCGTGATTAATTTCCAATTCAACCATAAAGTCTCTATTTTTCGCTATAAGACATTCACATCGAAAAACTATGATATTTCATTTTGAAAATAAGTCAAATTTCTTAAAAGGGTATATTTACCCCTTATTTAGACCGTTTCTTTACTATATATTCTCACCCAACATGCACCACTAGCCTATCACCATGAACTGCATTTATTTATCCAGATTATTTTGCTAAAATTTTGGCGTTATCACCGCCCACATTCTGATGCAATCATGTTCATCTTTTCTCATGGGCAACATCATTTTCTGACGGGTCTCTCGGTTGAGCCACCATTGAAACGACCGACAATGTTAAATTGTCTGGTGTTTTCTTGTAATCACGGGTGTGATGTCCATAACAACCACAACTGGAGCAAATAATTTGAAACCCTTCATACCGCACGTTATACAAATGGTCATTAACAATGACCTTTCCGATAACCGACAAGGTCAGATCAATCTCCACACAAATTCTCACAAACCACCCCTGAAATTCTGTAATGAGATGTCCTAAGAGATGTTCCAACACTTAATAGGACATTTGACAAATTTAACCAAAGCTTTAAACAGCAGGAAAAATAAACAACACAGAAGTTTGTTAACCCAGTTCAGTGTATAACCACACCTACATCTGGAGGCTACCAAGCCAGGAGGAAATCCACTATTAGTAATATTAATTCTAGACTTAAACCACCCTGTTTAATCTATCACTTAATACTTACCCAATGCAATTTCTACCTAAGACTCACTTAGATAAGAGTACCCTATTCACTCCCCCTCAATCACCCAGTGATCAAGTTTACAAGTTTACAAAAGTTGAAGACATCCTTCAAACAATAACAGCTTGATTTTACTTAACAGTTTCAATCAAGTCACAAATGCACTTTAGCTTAAAAGCTCATAAAGTGGTACATAAAAACAACCTGCTATTAAAACACTAGACACCCTATTTAGTCTTCTTAAATTCGTACTCAATTCTATGAGTTTCTGTTGTTTAAATAGGTATCTGAATTTTGGGCTTTTCTGTAGAATGATCCAGCCCTAATGTGCAGCAACTGTCACCTTGAATTTAGGGTTTGTTACCTCCTATATTCTAGGTGCATTAGGTCTTCTGTTTTAATCTGAATCTTCAATTTAAAACTCCCTACAGATGCGCCTTGTTCTGTTTTTATCCAGCATTAATTAATTCCAGATAGTTCTCCTTAAATATCTCTGATCTGTTAATCAATAATTAATTCTGGTAGCAGGTCTGAGATGTCTCAACATCTGTTGGGACATCCTGAAAAACTGAACTTAATTTATTCACACAATGTCCCACCATCTGATGAGACATCCTGAAATAAATTCACATACTCTGTTTGATAATGTCCCAACATCTGATAGGACATTCTGAACTGAATTTAACATTTCTTGTTTGGTCAAAAATTCTGCCAATTCTTAAACATCTACAAACTCCCCCTTTGGCTAATTTTTGGCTAACATCTTTTCTGGTTTTCAGAGTGCAGCAGAAGTTCTTTTTATCAGAGTATATCATTACTTTTCTGTTGATTCATATTTGAGTTTTACTCCCCCTCAAACATATATGAGTCCAGTCTTGTTTCAACAGAAATATTCACACTTATTCAGTTCAGGCAGAGACAAACAGATTTCATTCATTTAAACAGCAATTACATTTGATGTTGTTCTCCCCCTTGGTAGACACAAAATTAGGGGCCAAAGAACTATTGCTGTCATTACAAATGCCTCACATACACAGATCACTCAGATTCATCACTCTCAGTAGCTTCCTCCACTTCAGTGTCTTCATCTTTATCAGCTTCACTTGCAGCTTCACTGTCTTCATCAGATGCAGCTGTCTGATCTTCTTCACTTTCCAACCTCTTAATTATTTCCTCCAGCTTCTTCTTTCTAGCTTCAAGCTCTTTGCAGGTGCACTTTAGCTCAGCAATCAAGGCCCTCTTAGAGATTGGATTCTTAGCAGTGGAGGGACCAGCAGATGTCCCAGCAGGTGCTTCAACATCTGCAGCATGGTGACTGAGAAATAATTTGTAGTGAAAAGCCAGGGGGCTTTCTCTCTTGCAGATTGTGTCCTTCTCAGTTAAAATTCTAGGAAATTGGCTTAATATTATACCACATAGCAATGAAGGAAAAGCTATTGGTAGCTTTGTTGCAGTAGAGATGGCATGCTGCATAGTCTGATCAAAAATGAAAGCTCCATAGTCCATTTTGGTTTGAGTTCCAACAGCATATATAAATCTGGCTAGACCAGTTGAGATTGAGGAAGTGTGGTTAGTAGGCACCCAATTAGATGTACCAATCCTGTTCAGCATGGCATACTTTCTGGTAAGCATGCTTACAGATAGCTTTCCCTTCACAGACCATGCCTTTACCTGGTCAGCAGTTATCACCTTACAGACTTGATTATCTGTCTTGCCTAGCTCATTTGGTCCATCTGTTTCTCTTCCTAGATACTGATTTATGATTTGGGAAGAAAACTCCACGCATCTACCTCTAACATAAACTTTTCTAAACTCAGAGGACTTACTATTTGAGCAATCCTCCTGAAGATTCACAATGAAATCTTTGACAAGAAGTTCATAGCAGGGAGAGAGGTCTGAGACTGTTCTGAATAGTCCTGCAGCAGAGATGAGATCAATCAGTTCTGTGCACTCAAGTGCATTGCTGCTCAGTTCTCTTTCCAGGGCAACCCTTCTTTGGTACACATACTTCCACCTGTTCACACTAGAGACATGGTGAAATGATATGTTGTCCAAGGGAGCTTCTGGTACAGCAGTTGAAGCTCTGGATGTTGCTGGTCTCTTCTTGGGAGGAGATGTTGGGACATCTGATTCAACATCTGAATCTGATGGTGTGACAGCCTTTCTTTTCTGAGTTTGAACTTTACTCCATTGTTTTGATGGCCCAAAAGAGGCTTTAGCTTTCCCTTTCTTTGGAGAGGCTTTCTTCTTTTCAGGAATTGCTGCTTCAGCTTGCATCTTACCCTTCCTGGACCTGAGTCTTTTGGCTATGCTGGGATTGACAGATGCTATAATTTCTGCATCAGAGTCCTGCTCCAGGTTGACCACTGGAGGAGATTGAGCAGTCTCTTCTTCAGCTTGTTGATCAGCAGGAATTAGATCTTCATCTGAGGCTTTGGTCTGATCCTCAGAGACTTTGTCATTATCTTCATTTAAGGCCTTATTCTGATCCTCAGAGTTTTCTTTATCACTTTCACTTGAGGCCTTTTCTTGGACCTCAGTCTGTTCAGCATCAGATGAATTTTCTTTCTCATCTGCAGATGTTCCAACATTTATTGGGACATCTTGTTCTGCAGAAGTGTCCTCTGCAGTTTGAGATGGTTCTTCTTGGGGAGCAGGCATGGTTTGCAATGGAACAGAGATCCCACTCACCTTTCTTTGTTCAAACAGAATTTGGGTGACAATCTCCTTGATTGAATCATCCACATAGTTTGAAGATTTTGGTGGCATGTTAGCAGGAGAAGGAATGCCTCCTTTGGCTTTGCTACAAACTTGATCTTTAGCTCTCTTTGGTGTTCTTGCCTTTTTAGTGTGAGAAGCGCTTCCCCTGAGTTCGTCCAATGATGTTGATTTCATTGGTACCACAGAAATTGGAGTGGCATGAACCACGTCTTCCTGGTTGAGAACTTCTTCAGATGTTTTAGGGTTTTGAGACATTGTGAAGGAAGAAGGATGAACAGCTTTAGGGTTTATGATTTCTGAAGATTTGAGAGTTAATGTGATTCGCTTGTGATGATATGATGAGACTCTTGATAGCTGCTTATAAGGAATTACTAAATAAATAGCCGTTACAGTCCAAATGATTAGGAATGAAATTCCCAAGGATCTAGTCCAGACTAGCTTTGCCATCTGGAACTTATGCCATGCAATGTCATATGACATGTTGGCACATCTCATTAACTGCTAGATATCACATACACAGATTCCAAGTTTGCCCCTTAAGCTCTCAAATTGTGTAGCATCCAATGCTTTGGTAAAGATATCAGCTAATTGCAGATCTGTAGCAACATGCTCCAATGAAATCACCTTCTCTTCTACAAGATCTCTGATGAAATGATGTCTGATATCAATATGCTTTGTCCTGCTATGTTGAATGGGATTCTTTGATATGTTGATTGCACTTAAGTTGTCACAGTACAATGTCATGACATCCTGTGGGACATTGTACTCAGTGAGCATCTGCTTCATCCAAACCAACTGAGAACAACTGCTACCTGCTGCTATATACTCAGCTTCAGCTGTAGATAATGACACACAATTCTGTTTCTTACTGAACCAAGAAATCAGATTGTTTCCTAGAAAGAAGCATCCTCCTGAAGTGCTTTTTCTGTCATCAGCACTTCCTGCCCAATCAGCATCACAGAAGCCAGTGAGAATAGGTTTGCAACCATGAAAGTACATTATGCCATAGTCACAAGTACCATTAACATATTTAAGAATTCTCTTGACTTGATTGAGATGACTGACTTTTGGATCAGCTTGATATCTTGCACAAACTCCTACTGCAAATGCAATGTCTGGTCTGCTAGCAGTCAAGTATAACAAGCTTCCAATCATGCTTCTATATAAACTTTGATCTACATTCTCACCCTTTTCATCTTTAGTCAGCTTTAAATGTGTGGGAGCAGGAGTTCTTTTATGAGAAGCATTTTCCATTCCAAATTTCTTCACTATGTTCTTGGAGTACTTACTTTGGGAAATAAACATTGAGTCTTCCATTTGCTTTACTTGCAGACCAAGAAAGTAGGTTAATTCACCTACTAGACTCATTTCAAATTCAGATTCCATCTGCTTGACAAAATGTTTGACCATCTTATCAGACATCCCACCAAAGACAATGTCATCAACATATATTTGAGCAATCATGACATTTCCTTCTTCATCTTTAACAAACAGGGTTTTATCAATCCCACCTTTTCTGTATCCTTGCTTGATAAGAAATGTGGTTAGTCTCTCATACCATGCCCTTGGAGCTTGCTTCAAACCATAAAGTGCTTTCTTTAGTTTGTATACATGATTTGGACAGCTTGGATCAACAAATCCTTTAGGCTGTTCTACATATACTTCTTCATTAAGATAGCCATTTAAAAAGGCACTTTTCACATCCATTTGAAATAGCTTGAACTTTAAGATACAAGCAATTCCCAACAGTAGTCTTATTGATTCAAGCCTTGCTACTGGTGCAAAGGTTTCATCAAAGTCTACTCCTTCAATTTGAGTGTATCCTTGAGCCACAAGTCTAGCTTTGTTCTTTGTAACAATTCCTTGTTCATTTGACTTGTTCTTATACACCCATTTTGTACCAATCACATTTATGTCATCAGGTCTAGGTACAAGATTCCACACTTCATTCCTTGTGAATTGACCTAATTCCTCTTGCATAGCACAAATCCAGTATTCATCAGTGAGAGCTTCCTTGACATTTTTAGGTTCTATTTTGGAAACAAAACAAGAACCTGAAATCACTTCTCTTGATCTAGTGCTCACACCTCTGTTGGGATCACCAATTATTAAATCTTTGGGATGATCCTTCTGTATTCTGATGGATGGAGGTTTGCTTGAATCTTCTGACCTTGTATCATTTTGAGTGAAGTTATATTGATCATTCTTTTCTTCAGCTTCAACCTTGATATCAGCAGATGTTCCAACATCTTCTGGGACATCTGTAGGAGCATCATCAATTATCACATTTATGGACTCCATGATAACATTTGTTCTGTAGTTAAATACTCTATATGCTCTGCTGTTTATAGAGTATCCAAGGAAAATTCCTTCATCACTTTTAGGATCCATTTTTCTCCTTTGCTCCCTATCTGTCAGAATATAGCATTTACTTCCAAACACATGAAAGTACTTCACAGTGGGTTTTCTGCCCTTCCAGACTTCATATATTGTGGACAGGGTTCCTTTTCTCAAGGTAACTCTGTTATGGATGTAGCAGGCAGTGTTCATAGCTTCAGCCCAGAAATACAGAGGTAACTTTTTAGCATGGATCATAGCTCTTGCTGATTCTTGAATAGTTCTATTCTTCCTTTCAACAATCCCATTCTGTTGAGGAGTGATAGGAGAAGAATACTCATGATTGATTCCTTCTGAAGAGCAGAAATCTAAGAACTTTTGATTCTCAAATTCTTTTCCATGATCACTTCTTATTCTGATCACACAGCTGGATTTTTCCCTTTGCAATCTTTGACATAATTCTTTGAATACATCAAATACATCTGACTTTTCTTTGATGAAGTTTATCCATGTATATCTTGAAAAATCATCAACCACAACATAGGCATACCTCTTACCACCAAGACTTTCAACCTGCATAGGTCCCATAAGATCCATATGTAAAAGTTCCAAAACTTTGGAAGTTGTCAGATGTTGGAGCTTTGGATGGGACATCTTGGTTTGTTTGCCTATTTGACATTCACCACATATTTTGCCATCATCAATCTTCAGTTTGGGAATACCTCTTACAGCATCCATAGATATGATCTTCTTTATGCCTCTGAAATGAAGATGACCTAGCCTTTGGTGCCATAGTTTTACTTCTTCTTCTCTAGCTAGAGAACAAGTTGAAGTGGGACTGAAGTCTAATGGCTCCCACATGTAACAGTTGTCTTTTGACCTTGCACCTTTCATGACAACTTCTTGCTCTTGGTTAGTCACTATGCATTCAGTTTTTGTAAAGTTTACACTGTATCCTTGATCACATAGTTGACTTATACTGATCAGGTTAGCAGTTAACCCTTTAACTAGCAATACATCATCTAGTCTTGGAACATCTTGACAGTCCAAGGTTCCAACTCCTTTGATCTCTCCTTTAGCTCCATCTCCAAAAGTTACATACCTGGATGAATGTGATTTTAAGTTCACTAGCAGATTCTTCAACCCAGTCATGTGCCTTGAACATCCACTGTCAAAATACCAGTCTTCTTTAGCTGATACTTTCAGTGATGTATGTGCTATGTATGCAGTACTTTTCTTTGACCAGATGAGTTGAGATTTCTTTTGATGCCTCTGCCCTGTGTGTTGTTCAGCTGATCTCAAAACTTGATTGTTGATCTGGTTCTTGGGACTGTGGCTTTGATCAGTCTGAATGTCAGCTTTTGGTCTCCAAACCTTCTTGATGACCTCTGTCTTCTGCTTAGGAGGTTGCTGATTTCTTTGATGTCTAAGCACTTTCTTGGTACCTTCTACTTTCTGTTTGGAGGGTTGCTGATACATCTGATTTGGATATCCATGTAGCTTATAACAGTGAGGTTTGATATGTCCAAATCTTCCACAGTGATGGCATCTCCATCTTTGATACTTCTTCTTCATCTTGTTCTTTCCAGAATGTTGAGACATCTGTTGGAACATTATGTTTGTCTTTGTGTTCTGATGTTGAAGCATCTGTTGGGACATCTTGTTTGACTGTATAGTTTTTGAAGTAGTTTTGCTAGAGCTTGCTTTATCTCTGTTATATCCCAGTCCACTTTTGTCCCCTGAATGTTTATTATTGCAGAGAATAGCATCCAGTGTATTTGAGCTGCTGTTCATCATTCTAACAGATTTGGACATATGTTCCAGCTTAGAATTGAGAAGAGTTACTTCACTTTTTAAGGTATCAATGATTACTTGATCACTTGCTTTTTCTTCTTCTAGTACTTCATTCTGCTTCTTTAGCTTTATGACCTCACTGCATACTTCAGTACTTCTCTTGTACAGATCCTTGAAGGCTTGCTCAAGATCTGCATAAGTAAGCTCTTCACAGCTGGAATCACTGTCATATTCACACAGTCCAGCTAAAGCAGCAATGTGCTTAGCTGATTCTTCTTCTGAATCTCCTGAGTCTTCATCAGACCAGGTTACAGATAGTCCCTTCTTTTGTCTTTTTAAGAAGTTAGGACATTCCTTCTTGATGTGTCCATATCCTTCACATTCATGGCACTTGATTCCTTTTTCTTGACTGGTCTTTTCAGCAAGATTTGATCTTCTGTTAGCATCATAGGTTCTCTTGTTTTCAGAAGAGTTTGTGAATCTTCCACTGGAATTTGATTTACCTTCCATACCTCTGAGAATCTGTTTGAACTGTCTTGTAATCAATACAAGGTTTTCTGATAAACTTTTATCATTTGCTAGTTCATCATCTTCTTCTTCATCTGCATTTGAAACCAAGGCAATGCTTTTGTTCTTTTTAGCATGTGTGTCATTCATTCCCATCTCAAAAGTTTGAAGGGAACCAATGAGTTCTTCAGCTTTCATGGAGCATATGTCTTGTGCCTCTTCTATTGCTGTGACTTTCATGTCAAATCTTTTTGGCAAAGATCTGAGAATCTTCCTTACAAGCTTTTCATCAGTCATCTTTTCTCCCAAGGCTCCAGAAGTATTGGCTATATCCAAGATGTTCATGTAGAACTCATGAATTGATTCATCTTCCTTCATTCTCAAGTTTTCAAACTTGGTGGTGAGAAGTTGAAGTCTTGACATTTTTACTTTTGATGTTCCTTCATGAGTTGTCTTGAGGGTATCCCACACATCTTTGGCCAGCTCACAATGATGCACCAGTCTGAAAATATTTCTATCAATGCCATTGAATAAAGCATTTAGGGCTTTTGAGTTGCCTAGTTCTGAATCTTCTTCCTCTTTACTCCATTCTTCTTCAGGTTTCAGAACTATTGATCCATCTTTGGTGTTTTGAACAGGATGTTTCCATCCAACTTTTACTGCTCTCCATGCCCTGTTGTCAAGTGACTTTAAGAATGCAATCATTCTTGGCTTCCAGTAGTCATAATTAGAACCATCCAGTATAGGTGGTCTATTTACTGACCCTATGTCTCTGTCCATGTTACAGAATTTGTTTTCCCTAGATCTCACCCAGTATAAACAGGCAGGGTGCCTGCTCTGATGCCAATTGAAATTCTGTAATGAGATGTCCTAAGAGATGTTCCAACACTTAATAGGACATTTGACAAATTTAACCAAAGCTTTAAACAGCAGGAAAAATAAACAACACAGAAGTTTGTTAACCCAGTTCAGTGTATAACCACACCTACATCTGGAGGCTACCAAGCTAGGAGGAAATCCACTATTAGTAATATTAATTCTAGACTTAAACCACCCTGTTTAATCTATCACTTAATACTTACCCAATGCAATTTCTACCTAAGACTCACTTAGATAAGAGTACCCTACTCACTCCCCCTCAATCACCCAGTGATCAAGTTTACAAGTTTACAAAAGTTGAAGACATCCTTCAAACAATAACAGCTTGATTTTACTTAACAGTTTCAATCAAGTCACAAATGCACTTTAGCTTAAAAGCTCATAAAGTGGTACATAAAAACAACCTGCTATTAAAACACTAGACACCCTATTTAGTCTTCTTAAATTCGTACTCAATTCTATGAGTTTCTGTTGTTTAAATAGGTATCTGAATTTTGGGCTTTTCTGTAGAATGATCCAGCCCTAATGTGCAGCAACTGTCACCTTGAATTTAGGGTTTGTTACCTCCTATATTCTAGGTGCATTAGGTCTTCTGTTTTAATCTGAATCTTCAATTTAAAACTCCCTACAGATGCGCCTTGTTCTGTTTTTATCCAGCATTAATTAATTCCAGATAGTTCTCCTTAAATATCTCTGATCTGTTAATCAATAATTAATTCTGGTAGCAGGTCTGAGATGTCTCAACATCTGTTGGGACATCCTGAAAAACTGAACTTAATTTATTCACACAATGTCCCAACATCTGATGAGACATCCTGAAATAAATTCACATACTCTGTTTGATAATGTCCCAACATCTGATAGGACATTCTGAACTGAATTTAACATTTCTTGTTTGGTCAAAAATTCTGCCAATTCTTAAACATCTACAACCCCTTTCAACATTCAGAGTGTTACTATCTATCTTAATAGGAGTATCCACAAATGATTCCAAACCAAAAAGGACACTTTCATCATAATACAATAAGTTAAGTTTGAAAATCGAATTCAAACCAAGGTTTTTCCACTTTTATGAGCGGATATGCAATGTCTGGAGTCCATCAATGCACTATCAAATATTATCAACCTCGAGCGGTTTGCGTTTCATTCCCGCATCAATCTACATATCATTGTATCGCATTCGAAAAATAATAATAAATCATGAGCATTTGCATATGCATGAGGCACGTGACAGGGCTAGGCTTGTCAATATTTGGAGTTCAAGAGAAGAAAAGACACTATAAAAATAATACCAATCAATTCCATGAGATATTCATCAAGAAAACAAAGAATTGGAGTTTTGGCTCCATTAACCGGTTAACGCTTTGGTTAACCGGTTAACAGTGGCGAATTTTGTAACACCCCCTTCTATACCCCCAAATAATACATTAAATCATTTATGCACAGATAAAATTTCGTCAGAGTATAATTTAAATCAAGTATAAAAAGAAGCATGCCACATTACGTGAAATTAAAACATACAACACCTGTTCAAACAGATATGCAACAATGAGGTAGCTATCCACAAAGGAATTTCAATCCTTACACCCATATCTCAATTATAAATTGCACAGCGGAAAACTTAAATCATCGACAACTTCAACTTATATATTTATCAAAATATATCTACAAGTTAGAAGTGCACGAATATATCATGTTATACAAAACATATCCACAACGAATACATATACAAATGTATCCCCAAAAAGGCACAAGGCCGCCTAACTACCCGGTGCTACATATCAGAGCCGACCGACCAAAAGATATGAAGACAAGCTTCACAAAAACGACTCCAACACACCTAATCTGCAATGCCTCATAGAGCATCATAAAACAACAAAAGGGTGAGAAACATTATCATAATAATATTGCACATAATTATATATCTCAACATATAACATATACATCAACATATTCTCACCACAACATATCATTCATACACAACATAAAGCATACTTATACGCATACTTATCACCATTTCTTTCACATAACACAAATCATATCCAACCATATTCACATGACCCACATACATCGCAATGTATCTTCATTTACCGATACACATAAATCTTATATTATTTATGTCTATTCTTCACTTACATTTATTCTGCATAAACATACGACAAGCTATGTTTAAATCACACATATACATTCAATGTATAAATCACATACATATATACATATCAACATGCATATATATATCCGCAAGTATGTCATTCACACATACCAATCATTTCACAACATTCCAAATAAACAGATTCACAATCATATTTATTTCAGCATATACATACAATGTATAAAATGCAACTCATAGAGACTGCCATACGACTCTATGCAGATGCAACGCGGTACCAACTCAACATTCAGCAAGTTCACTCAGGAGCCAAATAGAATCATCGCTTGTTACCTAAAGTAACTCCCCGTCGGGAACACGATGTTCCCCATTGCTCACACCCCACATGGGCACACAATGTTTCAAGATTGCTCACACCCCACACGGGCACACAATCCGATTGCTCACACCCCACACGGGCACACAATCAATGTGAATAAATCACCCATCGCTCACACCCCACACGGGCACACGATGTTTCAGGATTGCTCACACCCCACACGGGCACACAATCCGATCGCTCACACCCCACATGGGCACACGATCTTGTTGTAGTCATCGCTCACACTCCACATGAGCACACAATGCTACAACGAATTCACAAATAATCCCACAGCACAAGAATGCATACATTATGCTTACATGCAAAATGACACACAACATTCTTGAAAATGCATACATATTCACAATATAGTTATGCATTCATCTCATACAATTAGCATACATTCGCATTTAATTCAAGAAATGTATCTATTTGCCAAATGGCCACAACACAACAATCAAACCCACAATTTCATAATTAACATAATTACGTTTTATCGGAAAAGTCGGGTAAAAGTCAGCTAAAATTACTCTTCTTAGCATCAATAGATTCTACATGTTTTTAGCTTCGCATTGATATAAGGATCGCTGTAAACACCCCAAATTTGCCCTCACCCATTTCACCATGGCTTGTGATCATCTCATATGCATAAACTCAATCATACCATCTCATATCACATTTTGATTCACTGCATAGGTTCTAAGTCATCTGCATCTAGGGTTTGTGATCTGAGCAATCCAAGAGCTTCTTGAGCCACTCCAAAGGTCATCAATCACTTCAAAGGGGTCTATGTGTGTTCAAGCATCATATTATATCCTCTCAAAGTCAAGATTGTCAAAGAATCACAAGAACTGGGATTCGTATGGAAGCAGAGCCAGGCTTGACTGCACAGATGACCTAAAATTAGGGTTTTGGTTTCAGAGGCCATAATTCCAAATTTTTTGGCCATTCTTGTTTCTATTGGTCTCTATATGGTATAGGGAGTATGCATATCAATTTTCATGAAGAAATTCCATGGGGAAGTCATCTGACCAAGAGTTGACTTTTCAAGCAAGTCAGTGCAAAATCAGGGCATCTGAGGCCCCCAATGACCCAACCAAAGGGTGTTCTTCATCATTTTGATTGTATATGATCTTTATTTGATCATGGAAGAAGTTGTAAGTTCACAAAACTCAAGAATTCCAAGTCTTTTGCAAAGTTGACTTTTTGGGCAAGTTTGACTTTTTAAGGAATTTGTCATTTTAGGCAACTTTTCAACCTTTACTTTTTGATTCAAGAAAGCTTCAAATGGAAAAACTTTGGTCATGAAAGTTGTAGAATAGATCTTTCCCTTTTCAAAAAGTACAAGAACATGACCTAATTCATTTTGGATCAAAAGTTATGGCTCATCAAAGTTGGCAAAAATCACTAAATTTCAAGTTATGCACCAAATGGAAAAACTTGCAAATTCTTGTACCAAGGCAATTTGTGACTTCTAAGTGATGTCAAACCTTTACACATGATCACACAACATCTAAAAATCAGAATGCACCCAAGGAATCACATGTTTCATGGCCCATGGATCAAGTTTCTTTCATGAGAACCAAAATGAACCAAGTTGCAAAAGTCATGATAACATCTCACCCACTTGCTGCCTAGGTTGCTGAACCATCCTAGCCCCTTCCTCACATCATGCTGCGCAGCATACCCTTGTTGTACTAGGCTAGCAAGTTGCCCATGCCCTTCTTACACAAAGTTGACAAATTTGCAAAAGCACCCATACCTATCACAAAAGGACATGTCACTTCATCTGACCAATAGCATTTGTTTATACAAAGAAAATGCAAGCCAAAGCACATAACAAGCAAGCCTGAAACCAGCCATAGCACCACATTTTCATTTTCACTCCATTGAGCAAGAGCTTTCGAAACTCTCTCCACAACTCACAAACACACAAACAAACTTCATAAACCTTCTCAACACATCTCCCTGAACACAAAGCAACCCTCAAAACAGCTTGAGAGCCACAGAATCACAAACACGATTCTCACCTGACCTTGAACAGAACTCAAGCAAACTTTCAAGCCAGCCATCACAAACTTCAACCAAGCCTTGAAAGCTTCTCAGGAGGTCCAGGGGAGTTGTTTGCAAGCAAAACATCAGCCAGAAAGTGCCAGAAACTAAAGCTTCGATTCAGGTAACCTTGGAAATTCATTTTCCCAGAACCTTCATTTCTTGTTTCTAAATGATAAAGCATGCTTCCCTGAGTTCATTAAGCTTTTTACTTTTGAAAAAGATTGAGAAATGAGGTTGTATGATGTTTCTGAAATTTCTGCAGTTTTGAATGTTTGATTCGTATCTTGATTTTGTGTTGAAATAAATGGATTTTGTTGCTGGATTATTGTTTAGGGATGTTATTTTAGTTGATCTGGAGAGTTTGGCATGATTTCATGGCGTATTGAGGGAGATTGAAGGATGAGGTAGCTGGAGAAGACGACCGGAACAGTGTTCCGGTCGCCTGAGAATCATTAAGGCTGGATTAGGGCTAATTAATTAGGGTTAGTGAATTTGAATGTAGGCCATCCAGATGCGCGCCTAGTCAACTCCCGCGCGTGTGAGTTTGAATGCTGGCCTTAGGATCAGTTGACTTCTTCATTAATTCATTTAATTTCATTTTTATTTTCATTTAAATACATTTTTTTTCTACAATTTATTAAAAATAGTAAAACTTATTCAAAAATTCTGAATTTTTTTGTACAAACTTTTATTAAATTTCAGAAACCAAAAATATTTTTATTTTTATTTTTTGCATTCAAAAAATATTTTTAAATATTTAAAAGTTTATTTTTAATTGATTAATGAGAATTAATTAATTAAAAATACTTTTAGGTATTTAAAAATCACCAAAAAATTCATGAAACATTTAAAAACATTTAGAAGCATTGTCCAACCCTCAAACCAAATTTCTTTTTTGATCTTGATGCATTTTGAGAATTTTCCATGGAATTAATTCATTTTCAAGGCATTATTTTGATCCAAACTTCCAAAAATCATTTCTGCCTAACCATTGAGAGTTGGACCTTGATTCTTTTTTCATTGCATTGTGTTTAGCATGTAGTTTGTGAGATTAATTGGTCATGACTTGATCTTTCATTTTCCATTTGTTTGACATTTTTCTTGTTAAGGAACCCTAAAACCCTAGAAAACTTAGGAAAATCATAACTTGAATTAGGTTAAGAGTTGGAACTTCTCCTTTGGGCAGTGAGTTAGTATAGGATTAGGGATCCTTTGTGTGCATTTTCAATTTTTTTATATTGATGTTTGCTTCTGATTTTGGTTTTTGATTGATGCTTTGATCATAAACCCTAATTTGGACTTCCATATGCATCCATCTTGCATTTGCTTGCATAACATGACTTGCCATAGCATTTTATGCATTCTTTTGATTCATTGAACATCTTAAGACATATTGAAAGCATGTTTGGTCATTGCATCATGTGTTTGCCATGTTGTATGTCATTTGCAAATCATGACTTTTCATGTATGTTCATGCTTCTTAACTTGTTTCATTTGCATCCATGAGCTTGTATGATCATCCCCATGTGTTGTTTCATGTTTGTAGCATCTCATAGCATCATTAGCATCATGTATGTGCTTCTGGTTTTGTTTCTCATCATGCCATTTCATTTCATCTTGCATTTCATTGCATTTCTTTTCTAACTTTTCAGGTGGTAAGTAACTTTGAGAAGTGAATTTGCCTTCACTTCTCATATCTTCTTTTCATATCCTTCATGCATCCTTGCTGCATTTTGTTTTGTGATTGAGATTGAGCTTGTTCTTTCTTCTTCATCTTACCTTCTTTCTTCAAGTGACTTGACTTCTTAATTGAAGCAAGTTACTTTGTTTCTCTCTGCTCCTTTCATCTGCTTCCTGGTGGTTCCATTGAAGACTTCTCTTGTAAACCTCACAAACCTTAGGAACAACCAAGCATGACAATGATTAAGGTTTTGATTAGTCCCCCCACTTAGTTTTACCTTTATGTCTCTTTTGAGTCTTCTCTCCTCACCTCATAATCAGGGACTAAACCCTAAAGGCTTTAAGGCTTTGTGATTAAGTTTATGTCTGCATCCTTCTATTAGGATGGAGTGTATAACTTTAATCCTAAGTGTTAAACCCTTAATGTGTTTAAATATCTTAATCAATTCACTTAATAATCATCAAGACTTCACACTTGTAACTTGGGCCTTGCATTAGGGTTCTAATTCTTCCTTAATTGGTTAAGAAGGACTAACCCTAGTGTTAATGGACAAGTCCCCCTCAAGTTGTCTTACAAACCCTAAAAAACATTTCATCATCATATCATTAAATAAAATCCACTTAATAAAGGCTTTGTTTTGTCATGAGTTTAATCCCTAATCATGGATTAAGTTGAGGAGTTTTTCCTCAGCTTAAACATTCTCATCTATTATCCTTCTATTAGGATGGTGTAATGAGTCTGTTTAATCCCTGATTATGGCTTAATCTCATTACTCAACACGAAACAAAAACACCAAAAACATCTAAATAATCACAAGTAGGTTAATGATCTCAATCCTACATCAAAGGTGATTAAGTGTGAGAAGCTGACTTCACACTTAAGGTAATCTCATTACCCCTAATCAGAGGGAAGATGTGATGAGTTTACTAAATCCATTGGTTTAGGCTTAAGCTCATCAACTTATGACAAACTTTCAAAAGTAATAAAAGATTGAAAATACAAAAACAAACAATAATCGTCTCCTTCGGGATTCTTTTCTCATCATCTTCATTCACAAACGAGAACTTGTTTCTTCCGTCTAATGCAAGACAGTTTGCACCTGAGCCAGACAGGTCATACACTTGAGCATAGACAAGCAAGCAGTTCACAAGTCAATTCATCTTTCAGTCTCTTTGGGTCGAACTACGGTGTTCTGACTTCCTCATTGCACGAGAGGATACGTAGGCATAACTTAACAGTTATCGAACAAAAGTCTCTGTATATTCCCCCTCCTTCAGCAATATTCTTTAGCCTCATGATCTTGAGCATCTTATTCCTGTTCTTACACTGACACTGTATATTATACACTTCACACTTCTTTTACACTGACACCTGTACATCCTTTTCCAGCTCTTTTGTACACACATTGCACTGACACTACCCCCTTTAAAACACAAATCTTTTAAGCGTGGATCCCGTCGAGTACGACGGACAATCTGGGTGCTAATACCTTCCCAGGTTGTAACCAACCCCCTTTCTCAGTCTCTCTGGTTCGCAACCGCCTTATCCATGTCTTTCTAGGTCTATGCAGCATTGCCTTTCCTCCGGGATAAAAATGCCTAGTTGGCGACTCTTTTCATTCCCTGTGAGTTCACTCCTGTGTGTTCTCACATTCTTTTCGCCGACCGTTCGCGTCTGTACCTTTATCTGGGCCATTTCCCATTTATCGGGAGCGACAGCTTGGCGACTCTGCTGGGGATGCCTTATACTGTAACCAGGGCTTCTGGTTCTTTTTGTGGGTTCCTCCTAGCGCTTGTTTGATTTGTGTTTACTGGGGTGTTATGTGCTATTTGTGTTTATGTATTTATGTCATTGATTTATGTACAGTTTTGTTTATTGCTTTCTTTATAGCTTTATATATATCATACTGTCATATTGTGCTGGCTGGATCTGTTTTGTTGCTTTGGTGGGTGGGTGTTCTATTGAGAGTTGAGGTCCTATACCTGGGACCTGAGTGACACCTAGGCTAGAGTGGTTCATGTTCTTTCCCATTCCATCTCGGTCTGGTGCGGGAATATGAAACACGGTTCAGATATGGGTTTCTTCTTGAGAACTCTGTGATGCAGATTTCCTGTAGTGCTAGGGCTATCTGGGAAGCCTGCTAAGTCTGGATGACCTTTAGTATTGACCTTCAGAAACTGAGGTGAATTAGAGGAGGAACTTTTATGGTTATTGTAAACACTGTACCTCCGGGTTATAAGTGTTTACACTTCTCATAACTGATCCAAGTCTGAGGATCCTTGTTTTAGAACACTACCTGTGAGGGGGTTGGTTTGTTTACAGGTTTGCAGGTACCCTTGACCTCAGCATACCCTGTTACTTTGCTTTGATTAAGAGTAATCCATGTTGGAACAGTTCTTGTGATTCTAAACCCTGGACATGTGACTCTTTATTTGAGTCCCCCACCTTGGTTACTGGACTTATAGACCTCCATCTGGATTTCTTGAACATACCTGGACTTATATCAGAACACTTGATCAGATCCAGCTCAGTCACAAACCCTTGCATATCATTTGCATACATCATCATTGCATCATTTTAACATTTGCATATTTGTGTTTCAGGGTATCCATACTTTATTTTTGGCTTGGTTTTGACCCCATCATCAGCATAGACCTATCTTCATCAGCATCTACTTCAGCTATCAGCTACTTGCTTTAGTCACCTGCACCAGCCAGGCAGTGGCCCATTTTCAGTGTTATCATCAGCACCTGTCTCAACTCTACTTCAACAACATGGCACCTAAGAAGAGTAATATCTCCTATCACTTCTTTCAGCCTGAGCTAGCTGACATCAGGAGGATTCAGACCCTGATTACTCCAGACCATATACCACTATTCAGAGAACACTATGGAAGCATACTTGATGTGGTTATGGATTTGGACCCTTCACAGAGGAGCCTGATTCATACATGCTTGCAGTTCTATGATTCCCCTCTGAGGTGTTTCACTTTTCAGGATTTTCAGTTGGGCCCTTTATTAGAGGAGTATTCATCATTGATTGGTATACCTATCAGGGGTGGAGTCCCTTTCAACCCTGAGATGGCTTTTCCAAGTAATGAAGAAGTGGCAAGGGCATTGCATTTGGAACCAGTACTGATTGGGCAAAATATGACTACTAAGGCTGGAATCTCTGGTCTACATCTGGATTTCTTGATCTCTCAAGCTACCCTGAAGGCTTCTTTGGGAGAGTGGAGAGCAGTCTGTGCTTTATTAGCCCTGAGCATATATGGGATTATTTTATTTGCAGATGAGCCTAAGTTTGTTAGTAAGAATGTAATCCATCTTTTCATCCTGAGGAACCCAGTGCCCACCTTACTGGGAGATTTCTACTACTCAGTACACCAGAGGAATGAAAAGCAGAGGGGAAGATTAGTGAGGTGTTGTGCTCCTTTGTTCCATGCTTGGCTGCTCAAGCATTTGCCAAAAACTGATGCATTCTTGAACCCTCACCAGCAAAGAAATTGGGCTAGAAGACTCACTGCTTTGACCTCAGCTGATATCAGGTGGTGCACTCAAAGCACAAAAGGAAGGGACATCATCACCAGTTGTGGGAAGTTTCCCAATGTACCCCTGATAGGAGTTAAGGGTTGCATCAATTACAACCCTCTGCTATTCAAAAGACAACTGGGCTATGCATTGGTCCACACTCCTAAGGCACAAGACTTGGCTGAGACTCTTTACTGTGAGAACAAGCCTAATCCGGCTATTGTCAGGCAAGCAGCCTGGGCATGGGACAATGTTCAGACTAAAGGAGTAACCATTCTGGGAAGTGCAACAATGTGGCATCAGCACAGTACTATGAGTGGTCCCATGCCAGGGCTCAATTTTCTGGGATGCCCTTCACCATGGAGGATATGCCTGGGCCATCCTCAGCACCACCCCCTGTCACTGTCAGTCTGGAGGAGTTTGAGAAATTGAAAGAGAGAAATGAGAAGTTGACTCAGGCTCTACAAAAGACCCTTTGGGAGAGGAGTGATGGTAGGTTGGATATTGAAAGGTTAGAGAAGCTGAAAGTGGAGCATCTGGCTAGGATTGAGAAGTCAGAGGATTATATCAAGAAGTCTAGGGCTGGGGAGTAGATCTTGAAGAATGCCTGCAAGGAAGCCCAGTTCCAGAAAGCCAGGACTGATTTGTATCTGAAGGAGAGTCAAGCTAGGTGGGTCAGGATCACCGAAGCTCGTACTCTAGAAGATAAGAGGACTCAGGACAAGATTGAGCAGCTGGAAGCTAGTGCAAGAGAACAACAGGAAGCCCTGGCAGCAGCCCAGAGAGAAATATCAGAATTGAAGATCAGAGCTGGAGTGAAGAGGTCAAAGGACCAGAATCAACACAAGAAGCTAACTGCAGCAGTTACTACCAGGAATCTCCTTATTCGGAATCTCACAGAGTGTCCGGCTGATCCTGTGACTGAAGCACTTCTCAAGGAAGTTCAGGAGGATGAGTTTGGTCTTGGTGTCTGACTTTTGCTTGTTGCTGCTTTCATTTCATGTACTTTTATTTTCTTATGTTGTATTTTTGACCCCTCAGAGGGCTTGTATTTGTAAACAAACTATGTATCGGTTACTTTTTGTAATATATGTGTTAGTTTGTGCCATCTGAGTTTCTTTCAAAGCAACGACATCTTCAAGGGTCTGGAAAGGTCAAAACCAAGTGCCAAGCCGGATACCTTGGAAACAAATAAGCATAATGCATTGCATGCTAACCCTTTGTTTGTTTTGTAGGTTTTGCTTTACTTGTTGCTAACTCTGTTGTGATTTCAGGAACTATTGCTCGCCGACGGGTGTTCCCACTCAACCGTCCACACAGATATCCAACCCGTAACAATCTTCCGGGCATACAGATGGACCAGGTACAGCAGGACCTTACAGAGGTCAGGAACCAAATGGCCAATGAAAGATTGGAAATGAGGGCTCAGATGACACAATTTATGGAAGTGATGAACAACATGGCTCAGAGCCAGGAGAGATTAAGAGCAATGGTAGAGAGGCAGAATCAAGAAGATCCCCACCTAGGGACTGCTGGGACAAGCAACAATGAGAGGGTCCAACCTCATGTCAACCCCCCTGTATTTGGATCCCACCTTCATCCAGAGATCAACATCCCTGCTAATGTTCAAGGGACTGCCACTGCAGGCAGAGTGCTGCAAGAAGACCCCCAGGAAGATCAGTTCATAGTGATGGGAGCTGGGGAGGAAGCCTATGACAGAAGGCTGGACGAAATTGCTGAGAAATTAAGATCCTTGGAGTCCCAAAACTCTTTGGGCTTTGATGTTATGGACATGGGCCTAGTGGACGGGGTCAGGATTCCCCATAAGTTTAAGCCCCCTTGTTTTGAAAAGTACAACGGGACTTCCTGCCCGCGGACCCACTTGCAATCCTTTCTGGGGAGGTTGAAGGCATACACCATGGACGAGAAGCTATGGATGTTTTATTTTGAGGATAGCTTAACAGGAGCTTCAAGGGAATGGTACTCCCATCTGACTAGAGCCACCATCAGGTGTTGGAAGGACTTGGCAGAGGCCTTCATTAGACAATACCAGTATAATTTGGATATGGCACCCAACAGGACCCTCCTGATGGGGATGTCACAGTCATCCAGGGAAAGCTTCCGAGAGTACGCCCAGAGATGGAGACAGCTGGCTGCTGCTGTCCAGCCACCTATGTCAGAGAGGGAGATGGCGGATATGTTTATGAACACCCTCCAAGGAACATACATTGACTGGCTGGCTGCTTTCTCTTCTACCAGCTTTGCAGATGTCGTTATAGCTGGAGAAAGAATCGAGAGCCTGTTAAAGATGGGCAAAATTTCTGACAACAGTGCCAGCTCGTCCAGCAATACAAGGAAGCCTTTTGTGGGCCCGAGAAGAACTGGAGAGACCAATGCTATCCACGCCAATAGGGGCAGACCCCAATATGTTCATAGGTCTGTGGCAGCAGTCACCATTCCCGCTCCAATTCATCCACAACCAGCTTATCAACCACAGCAACCAAATTATCAGCAACAAAATCAGTATCCTCCTCAGAGAAACTACAACAACACCAACAACAACAATCAGCAAAGACCGTTCCAACAGAGACCTTCTCAGGCCAATAGGGTGATCGATCCGATCCCTATGCCATATGCCACATTACTGCCACAACTCCTGAAACTCAACCTGGTTGAGCTAAGGACGTTGGCACCTCCAGATCCCGCCAGTCTACCCAGAAATTACGACTCCAACGCCAGATGTGCTTTCCATTCAAATGCACCTAGACATAGTACAGAAAAGTGCAGAGCTTTGCACATGAAGGTACAAGACTTGGTAGACTCTAAGGCTCTGAACTTTGCACCACCACCAAATGTTAACAAGAACCCTATGCCAAACCACGGAGGTCCCAGAATCAATGCTATTGAAGAAGACAAGCCGTCTTACTTGATAACCAGTGTGGGTCAGATTCGGACACCGTTGGTAGAGATTAAAGCTCAACTCCTCGAATGTCAAATGTTCCCGGGATGTGAGCTAGGGTGTGCTTATTGCAACATTTCAGTGAATGGGTGTGATAACTTGAGAGATGGCATAGATGGTCTCATCCAGAGTGGCCTGCTTCAAATCACAACATCAATACCTACCAATCCAGCAATCTCCTTAACAACAGTCCCCGAGTCTTCTACAACTGCAACAACCATTGTTCCAAACAACTCTTCAATCTCATCAACAAATGCTTCATCTGTCACTTCAGTTGACCAGATATCAATAAACATCCCTTCTATAACTTCAGCACCCCTTCATTCAGAATCTCCTACAACAACAACACCCATCCTTCCAACAATGTCACCTACAACTTCAGCAGCAAATGTCTCAACAGTTACAATTTATTATGATCCTGAAAATGATTCTGCCTACAACTCACAAAGTGCCACTCCTATCAGAGCACCAGTCACAATATACTACAATCCACAGACTATCATGGTCCCTTCTGCAGCTGCCATCAGTCCAGTCACTATCACAGTGCCTGGGCCAGTGCCTTATGAAAGCAGTAATGCCATCCCCTGGCATTACGACTCTGATCTATACTGCGAAGGACAAAAAATCACTCTTGAATCATCAACCCCTGCACCACAAATAGGCAATGTGGGAGGAGGCGGAGGCTTCACTCGAAGCGGACGTCTCTTTGCTCCACAAATTCAGAGACCCACTGCCGAAGCAGAAGCTGCTGCCAAGGATAAAGGGAAGAGCTTGGTACAAGAAGAGCAGGTTGTTAAAGAAGCTTTAAAAACACCTTTTGACCAAGAAGTTGATGAATTCATGAGAATCATCAAGAAGAGTGATTACAAAATAGTGGACCAGCTTCACCATACGCCTTCCAAGATCTCTATTCTATCGTTGCTTATGTGCTCCGAGGCTCATTGGAACGCACTACTAAAAGTCTTGCACGCAGCTTATGTGCCAGAAGAGATCACCGTCAATTAGTTAGAAGCTGTGGTTGGAAATGTTAATACTAGTCATGGACTAGGGTTCACCAACACTGATTTGACTACGGAAGGCCGCAATCATAACAAGGCTTTGCACATTACCATGGAGTGTAAGGGTGCAGTTCTTTCCCATGTGCTGGTAGACACTGGGTCATCCCTCAATGTCTTACCTAAAAAAGCCCTTGTGAAGCTAGAGTATGACGGATTGGCATTACGTCCCAGCAACTTAGTGGTGAGAGCTTTTGATGGTTCCAAGAGATCGGTTATGGGAGAAATTGAGTTGCCTATAACGATTGGCCCACAAACTTTCAAAACGACCTTCTACGTGATGGATATACAGCCTGCCTACAGCTGTCTATTGGGTAGGCCATGGATTCACGCCGCTGGCGCCGTGACCTCAACCCTTCACCAGAAGTTAAAATTCGAGTGGGAGGGTCAAGTCGTTACTATCTGTGGAGAGGAGGATATTTTTGTTAGCCACCTGGCTACCTATAAATACATTGAGATGGATGGGGAGATCCACGAAACGATGAGTCAAGGGTTTGAGGCCTTGAACATAAATGAAACATCTGTTGTACCTGGAACCTCAATAACATCTTACCAACAAGCCCGGAAGGTTGTTGAAGAAGGAACTGCCCAAGGCTGGGGCAAATTGCTACCTGTGGAGAAGAAAGAAGATAGATTTGGGTTGGGTTACAAACCAACTCAACAAGATCAAGCAGAGGCTGCTAAGGAGCCCAACTTTGTTAGTGGGGGAATGCTCACCCCTGATGCTGTCAACAATTTGGAAGACGAGGATGAAAGCGACCGCAACCTGGAGAGTTGGATCCGTCCAAAGATCTCGGGGAGCAGTATCTCAAACTGGTCTTCCCAGGAAATTATAAGAGTTACTCCTTGTAACACGGTGGGAGAACTGACTTTAGTTAAATGTTGCGGATAGCAAGAGTCGCCACCGACTTTTATTTTATCCAAAGGAAAGGCATAAAAGAACAGGAAAGACCTTTTAAAAGATTTTTGGGTCCGGGGGGTAGGTTATGTAAAGGGAAGGTGTTAGCACCCTTTACATCCATGGTTATCCATGGGCTCTTAGTTACTTAGCTCACTTTTGAATTGTTTTTGAAAGTGTAGTGTGTGAATAGAAAAATTTTCATAATAGTTGATAATGATCCATGTACGGATGCGTAAAAACTTGTTTTTGAAAATTTGTTTGAAATTTGTTAAGTGTGAAAAGTTTTGAAGTGAGCAAGTACATAAGAGGAACCTACCCTAAAGTTTTAAGTCTTTCTTGTTCTTTATCCTTTAATTGGTAAGACTATCCCTACTATTAAGGAGTAGGTAGTCATTACCTTGGATGTAAGGGACATGAGAGGGACATTTATTTTTGAAGGCAACTGTGGGGTGTAATAAGCATAAAGGAGGGACTATCATCATTATTCGAAGGGACTTGATTTTTTAAGGCAACCATTAGGGACTTGATGATTTTTCTTTTTAAAGGGACTTGCTTTATACACCCCACTTGACCTTATGATTTAGGCAACTTGAGGGATAACCTTAGAAATGTGAGATGGCGATTAAAAAATCGACTTACGTGTGTGAGTGTTCAATATTATTTATCTTTAATTTAAATGCTCTAATTTTATTTTTAATAGAATACATATTTTTGCACTCCCTAAATTACTAACCATAGCAATAATTAAATAATTAAAATATTACAAAATTTACATCCGAGAAACAATTACAACATAATTATAAAAATAATAAATAGCAAAAAATATAAATATATAGCAAAATAAATATAATAAGCAAAAATAAATAAGTAACTAAAATAGGGGTTAGTGATAAATAAATAAAATAAGGTTAGTGAGAATAAAAAAATAATAATAATAATTAGAAAAATAAACAAGGTTAGAGAAATAATAATAAAAATATAAGATAATAGTAAACAAAAAATAATAAATAATAGTATAGTTAGTAACAATAATTAAAGTAAATAGAAACAAAATAGAAAAAATATTATAATGATATGAACACAAAGTTTAATTTTAATATATAATAAGAAAAATTTTTAAGCATAATATAATTATAAATCTTAATCATTTACAAAAGTTTAATTATTTATGAATATATATCAACAATTATTAAAAAAAAAAAATATTTACACATTATGACGAAAATAAATTTTAAATATCATGTTCATAAAAATAATCATATTTACAAAATTTACATGAATCATATTAAATAAATAAATAAATATACATAATAATTACATTAAGAATTAGAAAATAAAATTATTTAGAAAAATAGAATTAGGTTTTATTTTAGAAAATATTTTTAGGGTTTGATTTATAATATACAAAAATATGTGAATTAATATACCTATATTTTAACTACATGAATAATAATGAAATTTAAATCACATAATATACATATAAGAAAATTATAATTTTAATTTATTTCATATATAATAATAATTGAATTAAGAAAAATAAGCAAAAGAAAGAAAAGAAATCAAAAACCTGGTGGGGCTGGGGTTTGAACCCAGTCCCCTATACTTGCAACCATAGTCTCTACCACTGGGCCATTGTGTACGCAGGTGAAAGAGAAAGGAGAATAGTTGCTTTTGATCTTTGTCACAAAAACCTGGAAAATAAAAGAAATAAAAAGGCCTGGGGGAGGATTCGTACCCAGGACCTTTTGGTGACAAGCATGCATACGTTACCGCCTGGCTGGGAGAGCCTAACTGATAGCTTGTTGACAAGAAACTATAATATATTACATCTTCTTTTATCCTGAAAAAATAGAACAAAAATAGTGGTACAAGCCAGATTCGAACTCATGCCATCACCCAACAAGCCTACAAGCCTTACCACTGAGACATACACGCGCGTGTGATAAACAAACTAACAATTAAAGACAAAATATTTTCATTAATTTTTGAATTCTCAAACGCGCGGGAAGAGGTCATCTTCTACCTCCAGAGCTGCGAATTTAGCTACGAAAATAGCTGGGAGTTTACCTGCGAATTTTGCTACCTGTTCAAACCTGCGAAACCCAAACACTCATGAAACAGCATCAATTCATGAAATTGGTTAGTGATTCACAATCCTCACAGTTCACATAACAATTCTATGTTTCCAGAATTCATTTATATGCATTCAAACGATAAACCCTAATTGTGAGGTTATGAACCCTAACATGGCCGTTTGCGTTTTAGACACTCATTCTTCAATCCAATTGTCCAGAATCGTTCTAGGGATCAAGATAAACACATATCAATCATCAAAAACAATTCATAATGCATAGATTAATAGATTTGAAAATTTGAATTTTCAAGAGAAAGATGAGTTCGGGTAAAGCATTATGGCATGATTTGGATGAATGTGAGGGATGCTTTAGCTTCAGTGATGATCCAAGAACACGTCTATGTCTTTATTTTACCTTGAAACCTCTTGGATTGAAGAATCCGAATGTCACTTTTTTGATGAATTTTTGAGATTTTGAAACTTACCCTTGGCTGCTGGAATTCGTGTCCTAGGGTTATGCTTATGCTAAGTACTTATATGTGAGTGAATTAGGTTAAGAAAACTCATTGGTTGTGTGGAGATTTGATCCAAAAAAGATTGAAAAAGATTGAACTTTGAATTTCAAATATTTGCTCATGAAAGCTTACTATCTTTGGATAAATCACATGATTTCTTTCTCTTTCACCTTCAATCATCAATTAAGACTTTCTAGAAGCATTATCTTCCTCCAAAAATAGATTTTCATATTTTATATTTATTTAAAATGACTTTTATGAATTAAATCAAAAATAAATAAAAATAAAATAATAAAAATTCTGAATTTTGGTCATTTGGGTCGTGCATGATGATATGATGTGGATTGGATCACAATTTGGCAAGCCCATTTGGAAGGAATTGGTTCTAGACCCCCATTTTCAATATAAACCATCACAAAATTTCCCAACTTTGCAAGGGCATATCTCCCTCAATTTTAAAGGTATGAGGGTGTTCTTGGACTTTTTGGAAAGCTTGAAGAGTCCTCTAAACAACCCCATTGGTTTCAGGTCCATATCATTTACCAATCTCAAGTTATGCCCTTTTGAAGTTGTTGACTTTTTGTTGACTTTTGAAATGACCTATAATGTCTTAGCTCATATCTTCCAAATGAAGAATTTTTGGGATTAACTTGCAACATCAAAGTTGTAGAGAATTAAATTTCCTTCAAAATGAGCTTTGGATGGAGACTTGGTGATGAAGCATGTGAAAGTTATGGCTGGTCAAAGTTCAATTGACTTTTACTAAGGAAACCCTAATTTAGAAACTCCTGATTATTGATGATCTGGAATCTCCTTGATGAATCATGATCAACCCTTGATCAAATGATGAATTTTACTTCATATACTTGATGTTGGCAAAAAATCATGAAGTTTGACTTTGGTTTGACCACAGTTGACCTCAGTTTGACTTTTTGACTGCATTGACTGATTTTGACTTATCTGATCATCTGACTGAGCAAACTTTTGAGAAAAGTCTTGAAACTTGACATGGGGGTTCTTATACACATATAAGATGTTATGAAGCTCACTTGAAGTCTTGGAGGTCCATTTAGCTTGATTAAAGTCAAAACCCTAGTTTTGGATGCACTGCTTAGGAGGTGCATTGTCTGAGGGAATTGTCAACTCCTTTGACCAATTGTGAACTTTGTGAACCTTGTGAATCTTCATAAAGTGTCTTGTGATCCTCATGGGAGGTATTGTGAAGCTTGTGAACCTTGTGAACCTCATGAAGTGGCTTTGTAGACCTCATGAACCTCAGGAGAGCTTTGTAATCATAGTGATTCTTGTGAACCTTGTGAACCTTCAAGAAGTGACTTGTAGACTTCATGAACTTCATGAAAGGTCTTGTAAATGTTGAGAAGCTTGTGAACCTTGTGAACCTTCAAGAAGTGACTTGTAGACTTCATGAACCTCATGAAAGGTTATATAAGCATTGAGAAACTTGTGAACTTTGTGAACCTTCAAGAAGTAACTTGTAGACTTCATGAACCTCATGAAAGATGTGAAAATGTTGAGAAACTTGTGAACCTTGTGAACCTTCTTAGCACACAAAGTCTTGTATTGTGAGGGCAAATTTTGGGGTGCAACAGCTGCCCCTGTTCAATTTTCTGAAACCTGAGGGGTTAGATTGGTATATTTGCCAGTCGTGACCTGGAAGGTTGAAGGGGATTGAACACAAAAGCCCAAAAATTTGCACTCACCAGTGCATTAAAGTGATATGATTGAGTGGGCTTAAAGATGCCACTAGGGGAAAGTTCTTCAGATATATTTCTTGGAAGATAAAGCAGTCCAAAATATGGAGGTATAATGAAAGCTGTCAGGAGTCTGGAGCAGTCCTGAGGTATCAATATAATTTCCAGAGGGTAGAGCAATCTTGAGAGATTGATGATATGCTTTCAGGAGGATAGAGCAATCTTGAGAGATTGATGATATGCTTTCAGGAGACTGGAGTAATCCTGATGTAACAGCACGTCTTCAGGAGGATAGAGCAATCAATAATGATAACCCTAAAGCAGTCTTGAAGTAATAATATGATTTCAGGAGGATAGAGCAATCAATAATGATAACTCTAAAGCAGTCTTGAAGTAATAATATGATTTCAGGAGGATAGAGCAATCAGTAGCTCTAAAGCAGTCTTGAAGTAATAATATGATTTCAGGAGGATAGAGCAATCAGTAGCTCTAAAGCAGTCTTGAAGTAATAATATGATTTCAGGAGGATAGAGCAATCAGTAGCTCTAAAGCAGTCTTGAAACAATGAGAAGTTGTCAGGAGGATGAAGCAACCCTGAGGTAATAGTATGATATGCTTTCAGGAGACTGGAGTAATCCTGATGTAACAGCATGTCTTCAGGAGGGTAGAGCAATCCTGATGATCATTTGTTGGATAATTAACCTGAAAACAAGGTAGCATTCTGTATGATAGTGTTAGTTTATGCATTATGTATGCATGTATGATATGATGCACTTAGGTAAATGTATTATTTATTTATGGATATGTATGTTATGGTATGATATAAATGATGTATGTATGATATGATACTGCCGGAAGCGTCTGGATATCTTCGTATAACAACTGCTGGCCAGGGAAGATAAATCCTGATTCGTTGTTGAAGAATATATTATACATAACCCTCCGTCTGCTGGGGATAACGGGGTATAGATAACCTCCCGTATGCTGGGGATAGTAAGGTATGGATAACCTCCCGGATGCTGGGGATAGCAAGGTATACATAACCTTCGTCTTCGTTTGATGGTAGGGTAGATATAACCTTCCGTCTTCGTTTGATGGTAGGGTAGATATAACCTTCCGTCTTCGTTCGTCGCACTCTTATTGAAAAGTAAATTCCCGTATATCCGTATGAGGATAAAAGAGATGGATATAAATTCCAGGGGAGATAAGACTTTATAAAGACGGATTCGTCCTACTGAGGGTTTTGTAACTGTCTTGTAAAGGTGAACTGGCGAAGCTTCGTTGAAATCCTCCCCTCGTTCGTCCTTAGTAAATACTATTACTGCATTTTCATGCATTTCTGGTAAACATCAATCATATTAAGCATTCATGCATTTTTGGTAAACATTAATCATATTCAAAAGCATACATACATTCAAACACAATCAATGGACGTTTCGCTTATGTAAATAGGGTAAAAGTAAATCTGGATTCAAAAGATGGAATTTATTTATATCAAAAAGTGACCCATACACGGGTAAGTTTGTACAAGGAGACATAAACCCTAGTAAGAGGATTTTGTCATAAAGTTTTTACAAAACAAAGAGAATCAGCTATGTGGGAAGTAATCCTATTGAGTTTCAATTCTACTATTGCCATTATCTTCAAATATCTCATCTTCTGCTGTTCAGACGGACACGAATGGATTGAGCTTTATCTGTTCGAGCTTGAGTAAGTAGTACAACTGGTTGCAGTTCCATGGGTGATCCAAACGAGACATAGTCATACGCTTTAATCCCTAATTTTTGCCTGGATTGCCCTTTCAGGTTTTCAATCCACCGGGATACCCTTTTTTGCCCAAGCCGCCTTTTCAGGTTTTTGACTTGCCGAGTGTACATCTTTTTATATATATCCCTAATTTTTGCCCAAACCCTTTTGGTTTGCCGGGATGCCCTTATTTTTGCCTAGGCCTGTCAACCTAGCGGGTCTCTTTTCATGCGTAGTATTTTTTAACTATGTCTGCGTTTACAGGCTGTGGGAAATCTTCACCATCCATTGTAGTCAGTATCATGGCACCTCCTGAAAACACTGTCTTGACTACAAATGGTCCTTCATATGTTGGAGTCCACTTGCCCCTAGGATCACCTTGTGGTAATATGATGCGCTTGATTACCAAGTCACCAACCTGATATACCTTTGGCTTAACCTTCTTGTTAAAAGCTTTGATCATCCGTTTCTGGTACATCTGGCCATGACAAACTGCTGCTAACCTCTTCTCATCAATCAAATTTATCTGGTCGAGTCGAGTCTGAATCCACTCATCTTCATTCAAGCCTGCATCCTTCATAATTCTTAAGGAGGGAATCTGAACTTCAATGGGCAAAACTGCTTCCATACCATAGACCAAGGAGAATGGGGTTGCCCCTGTTGAAGTACGTATTGTAGTACGATAACCATGAAGAGCAAATGGTAACATTTCATGCCAATCTTTGTAAGTAACAGTCATCTTCTGTACAATCTTCTTAATGTTCTTATTAGCAGCTTCAACTGCCCCATTCATCTTTGGACGATACGGAGAAGAGTTGTGATGCTTAATCTTGAACTGCGTGCAGAGATCAGTAATCATAGTGTTGTTCAGATTAGAGCCATTGTCAGTGATAATCCTCTCAGGGATGCCATACCTACATATGAGATTGTTCTTAATGAATCGAGCCACAACATTCTTGGTAACAGATGCAAATGAAGCTGCCTCTACCCACTTCGTGAAGTAATCAATAGCAACCAGGATGAAACGATGCCCATTCGAAGCAGTAGGCTTGATCTCACCAATCATATCAATGCCCCACATGGCAAAGGGCCAAGGAGCAGTCAACACATTTAATGGAGATGGAGGTACATGAACTTTATCAGCATAGATTTGACATTTGTGACAAGTTCGGGAGTGCTGATAGCAGTCAGCTTCCATGGTAGTCCAATAGTAACCTGCTCTCAATATCTTCTTTGCCATAGTATGTCCACTAGAATGAGTGCCAAAGATCCCGTCATGCATATCTTCCATAATCTCAATTGCTTCCTTCTTATCCACACAACGAAGCAAAGTTGAATCATGATTGCGTTTGTACAGAATGCCATTACTCAAAAGGAACTTAGCAGAGAACCTCCTCAGGAACTTTCTATCTTTGACTGATGCCCCTTCAGGAAACTCCTGAGCTTCAAGATATCTTTTTACTTCATAGAACCAAGGCTTCTCCTCTGCCCCTTCTGTATCAATCTCATTGCAGTATGCAGGCTTTTCAAATCTATCAATAGTAATCTTGGGAGCTTCATCATCCCAACTGATCTCAAACATGGATGCCATGGTGGCCAATGCATCTGCCAACTGATTCTCTCTTCGTGGAATATGTCCAAAGGTAATCTCTTTGAAATGTGGGATCAAAGACAACACATGCTCTCTGTAAGGAATGAGATTATCATGCTTGGTATCCCAATCTCCTTTAATCTGACTTACTACCAGGGCTGAATCTCCATACACATCAAGGAACTGAATCTTCATATCAATAGCAGCTTTAATACCCAGGATACATGCCTCATACTCAGCCATGTTATTGGTACAATAGAAACAAAGTCTGGCAGTAATTGGGGTATGACAACCTTCAGGGGAACTAATCACAACACCAACACCATTACCAAGTGCATTAGAGGCACCATCAAAAACCATAGTCCATCGGGATCCTTGTTCAGGTCCGTCATATTGTCCAGGTTCTTTGGTAATAATCATGATATCTTCATCAGGGAACTCAAAATTCATTGACTGATAATCATCCACTGCTTGATGAGCCAAATGATCAGCAACAATACTTCCTTTAATGGCCTTCTGAGTAGTATAATGTATGTCATATTCTGTCAAGATCATTTGCCATCTTGCAATTCTTCCGGAGAGAGCAGGTTTCTCAAATATGTATTTGATTGGATCCATCTTTGAAATCAACAAGGTAGTATGGGTCAACATATACTGTCTTAGTCGGCGAGCAGCCCATGCCAAAGCGCAGCAAGTTTTCTCGAGCAGTGAGTATCTTGTTTCACAGTCGGTAAACTTTTTGCTAAGGTAGTATATTGCCTGCTCTTTTCGACCAGACTCGTCATGTTGCCCCAACACACACCCCATTGAGTTGTCTAACACTGTTAAGTACATAATCAAGGGTCTTCCATCAACTGGTGGCATCAAAATTGGAGGTTCTAGCAGGTATCTCTTGATTTCATCAAAGGCATTTTGGCACTCATCATTCCATTCCATCACCTGATCTTTCTTCAACAACTTGAAGATTGGCTCACAGATGGTAGTTAATTGGGAAATAAATCTTGCAATGTAGTTCAATCGTCCCAAGAAACCTCTAACCTCCTTCTCAGTACGGGGAGCTGGCATCTCTCGTATAGCTTTTACTTTTGCAGGATCCACTTCAATACCTTTTCCACTGACAATGAAACCCAGGAGCTTTCCAGATCTAACCCCAAAAGTACACTTGTTCGGGTTCAACCTCAACTTGTATTTCTTCAACCTCTCAAACAACTTGTGCAGATGATCAAGATGTTGTTCTTCATTCTGAGACCTGGCTATCATATCATCCACATATACCTCTATCTCATGATGAATCATATCATGAAACAAAGCCACCATAGCACGCTGATATGTTGCCCCTGCATTCTTCAAACCGAATGGCATTACCTTATAGCAAAAGGTGCCCCACTGTGTCACAAATGTTGTCTTCTCCATATCTTCGGGTGCCATCTTGATTTGATTGTAACCAGAGAAACCATCCATAAAAGAGAATACCTTATGCTGAGCAGTGTTGTCTACCAGAATATCAATATGAGGAAGTGGAAAGTCATCTTTAGGGCTAGCCTTGTTCAAATCTCTGTAGTCCACACACATACGCACCTTACCATCTTTCTTAGGAACTGGTACCACATTTGCAACCCACTGAGGATAAGAAGTCACTGCTAAGAACCCTGCATTAAACTGTTTCATTACCTCTGCCTTGATCTTTTCTGACATTTCAGGACGCATTCGACGAACCTTTTGCTTCTTTGGACGACAATCTTCTTTCACTGGCAAACGGTGAACCACAATGTCTGTATCCAACCCAGGCATATCTTCATAAGACCAAGCAAAGATCTCCACATAGTCACGTAACATCTGAATCAACCTGCTTTTGACGCTGTCCTCTAAATCAGCCCCTATCTTGACCTCTTTTCTGTTTTCTTCAGTTCCCAAATTCACAACTTCGACTGGCTCTTCATGTGGCTGTATAGCTTTCTCTTCTTGTTGTAACAACCTAGCAAGCTCTACAGGTATTTCACAATCGTCCTCATTTCCGTCTTCAGTTTGATAGATCAGATTCTCGAAATTATAATTGGCAATAGCAGAACTGTTATCAACAGGATCCAGAGTGGATGTGGATCTGCATTTAGTGATGTGGGTGTGTGTAAGAACACATAGCTGATAAAACGAAAATAAAAGAAAAGAAAGACAAGGAACACAATATTTACGAAAACGAAACGTCCACTGATTTTATTGAATGAAGTATGCAAATGAAATGACAACCCGTAACAAGCACACCATTGTGCCCCGGGTAAGGCACATGGCTTGAAAGTTTTATTGTTTAAGAAATTACAAATTTAAAATATAACAACACAGTAATAGTATTTACTCCTGACTAAAGGAGATAGGGATAACATCTTCAGCTTTCCAATTATTTAGTCCAGCACCCACAGTAGGAAAAATCCATGCATCCAAGTTGTAGTCTTCATCTTGATCTCCCACAGCATTAATCTGATCCTTCACAATCCCTTGATTAGTGACACGGGCAGCACGAGCACGACGAACAGCCTTCTGGGACTCTGCAGTGAAACCCAAACCAAACTTGTCAGATTTGTATGGAATATCAGGAAGCTGACCCCAAATAGTACAACCACCTTCATCCACCACAGCTCTAGCATCATTGAGGGAAGCCATTGCCATTGTTGGAGGCTTTCTGGTGACCACAGGAACTTTCTTCACAACAGGAGGAGCTACATAGTCATTAACAACCCAAGGAACCACTTCAAACGTCTGACACGGAGTCTCAATGTATTCACCTTCCATTTCCAGATACTTGAAAGTGTTTACATGGCTGACAAAGTATTCTTCTTCTCCATAGACAGTAACAACCTTTCCATTCGCCGGATATCTCAACTTTTGGTGCAATGTAGAAGTCACAGCACCTGCCCCATGGATCCAGGGACGACCAAGTAGACAAGAGTATGAAGGATGAATATCCATCACATAAAATGTAGCAGTAAACACCTGGGAACCAACTTGGATTGGAAGATCAATTTCCCCATGCACTACTCTTCTAGAACCATCAAAAGCCTTTACCACAATATTACTGGGCTTCAACACAGCATCTTCAGGACTCAGCTTGTTCAGGACTTCCTTGGGCAACACATTCAGAGAGGAACCATTGTCTATCAGCACATGAGACAGGGTAGTGCCCCTGCATTCAATTGAAATATGCAGGGCCCTGTTATGATCCCTCTTGGCAGGGGTCAAATCAGCATCAGAAAATCCTAACCCATTATCATAGGTCAGGTGGGCAACACAGTTCTCAAATTGGTCAACAGAAATTGCACTGGGTACATGAGCCATCTTCAGAAACTTGATCAATGACTTGGCATGAGCCTCAGAACATAACAACAAGGACAGCATAGAAATCTTTGAGGGAGTATGTCCCAACTGATCCACAATGTCATAATCACTCTTGCGAATGATTTTCAATACTTCTTCCATCTGCTTAGAGAGATCATCAACAGCTGGCACATCAGTAGATACAGGCTCAATAATAGGACCCTTGCCCCGAGCATCAGTGGTGGAAGTAGCAGCAGGAGTAACTGCATTCTTGGAAGTAACTGGAGGAGAGAAGACTCTTCCACTACGAGTGATCTTGCTAGATCCAGCAATATTATCAATGTCAATAGGCACATCAGCTACAGGCTCTTGCTTAACACCATGGATGTAAACATCAGACCCATAGTGTCAAGGCACAGCTTTGTCAGACGTATACGGGATAGGACCAGGAGTAGTAATGACCACAGGAGCTACTCTGGCTTCAGCAACAACTTTCACAGGACCTTCAGCAGTAATTTTGATGGGACCCTGATGAGTGATTTTAATGGGACCCTTTGAAGTGATTCTTATTGGTACTTTGTCAACCATGTCAACCTCTTCAATCTTCCTACCCTGAGTCAGATGATCCACCATACTTTCTACAGACGACGGAGTCCTCTCAAACACTATAGTATACTTATCCATGAGACGCTGAATTCCATCTCTCAATATGAAGCAACTATCTGGCTTATAGGTACAATACAAACAATCTTCACGACAACCTGGAAAGATCCCAGCTTGTACTAACCTCTTTTTGATAACAGACAGTGGTGTGGTCAATTCCATAACTGAATAAACATGTAGATCTTCTTCAATGGCATTGACCGTCTTCTCGTGATTTGGCATTGGAGCAGTAATCACATTGGGAGTACCCGGAGGATCAAACTCAATTTCTCCAGCATCAATCATATCCTGAATTTTATTCTTCAAGACCCAGCAATTATTAGTATCATGTCCCTGACAGTTTGAATGGTATGCACACCGTGCATTGGGATTGTACCTGGGAGAGGTAACATTGGGATTCTGAGGAGCCTCTTTTAAAGTAATAAGCTCAGCCTTCAACAAATGTTGCAATGCCTGAGCCATTGACATATTGATCTTCGTGAACTGTCTTCTAGCCCTCTGTTGGTTGCCCTATGGCTGCTCTGTTGTTGCAGGAGTTGGATTTGAAATATGAACTGCACTAACAGACTGATGCCTTCTGTTACGATCAGGCTGACCATAAACAGCATTGGATTCCTTCTTCCCAGTGGGAGGCTTCTTTGCAGCACCTGATGAAGAAGTGCCCACATGGATCTTACCATTCTTTATACCATTCTCTACTCGCTCTCCTGTCATGATCAACTCAGTGAAGCCAGATGATGAGCTTCCAATGAGATGACTGTAGAACGGACCATTCAGCGTACACATGAACATATCAACCAATTCCCTGTCAGTCAAAGGGGGTTGAACTCTTCCAGCTAAATCTCTCCACTTCTGAGCATACTCTTTAAAACTTTCTTTGGCACCCATAGACATGCTCTGAAGCTGCATGCGAGTGGGGGCTAAGTCAGCATTGTATTGGTACTGCTTATAGAAAGCTTCAGCAAGATCATTCCAGTCTCTGATGTTGACACTCTCCAACTGATAGTACCACTCCAGCTGAGCTCCAGATAAGCTCTCTTGAAAAAAATGGATCCACAGCTTCTTATCAGCAGTGTGGGGTTGAATTCTTCTGACATATGACCTCAGATGCAGCTTGGGACAAGAGACCCCATCATAGACAACAAAAGTAGGAACCTTGAAACCCACAGGTATGACCACCCCAGATATCAGACTCAAATCCTCAAAATCCAGCCCAGATGACTTCTGCAACTCCATGGCATCCATCCTATCCACCAGCATCTTGAATTTGTCTTCATTAGGCTCATGGTAGTAATTAGCCTCAGAATCAGAGTCCCCCATTGAATGGTGGAGACTTCCTACCTCTTTCTCAGATTCTTCAGATTCATAGTCTTCAGCTGGTTCCTTGGTCTTGGCAAGACCTTTGAACCTTCTTCCCATGTTGATCAACCCAGCAGACCTTCTAGTCTTCTTAGTCTTCTTGGCCAGCAGTGCCTTCAATTCATCCTGCCCCTTGGACAGGTTCAAGATCAGCTCTTGGAACTGTGCATTTTGTGCCTGAAGATCCTTAACTGATTGTTCAAGAGCCATTGCTGAAATAAACAGCGAGAAGATGAGAAACCTGTGCACAATTATAAACCTGTGATGCAATGAAATGATATGGTAATGCATATGCAATGTTTTCAAAGACCGCAGGATTTAAATTTGCTTAGACAAACACGAAAGTAAACTTTTATTAGTAATAACTTGTTTTGCCTTTTAGGCATACAGAAATGAAATGAAATAAAATAAGTACAAAAGATGGGGTTTTAAGTCTCCCATGGACGTTTCCTCTTTATGTTGAGGTATGAATTGAGGTTTCGTTCCTCATGAAGTTGCTTTGTTAGCTCTAGGATTCTTGCTTGGCTTGCTTTGTAATGAGCCTCGAAAGTATCCCTTTGCTCCTTCAGTTGGATCCATGATCTCTGCAAGTCTTCCTTATCAGTAGGCATGTCTGGGTGAAGGATGGTATAAGTTGTGTCTCCTTCAGCAACAGGTTCCATGGTAACTGGTAGGACGGCAGGATAGGGCATCATGAGTGTCTGAGCACGAGATCGTATCCATCTGAGATAAGCCTCCATAGGAATAGTGTACTTAGGCTCCAGTGTCTTGCTGTCAATCCTGTTTACCTTTCCCCAGGCTCGTATGAATCTCTGACGGTAACCCTGAAGATCATTGTCATAATCAAACACAATGCCTTGAATCAACATGTCATGTGGACCATCGCTCCGGGCGTAACCAAACTGTCGTAAAGCTAGAGAGGGGTTGTAAGTGATGCCTCCTCTTATGCCTAGAAGTGGCACGTTAGGAAACTCCCCACAACGGTCAATGATGGTGACATTCTCCATAGATCTGGAGCACCAATGGATGTCTGAGTGAGAAAGTGACATGATCCTCTTGGACCATCTGAACCCTTGCTCATTCTTTATTACTGAGCGAGGAAGGTGAGAAATAAACCACCTGGATAGTAAAGGTATGCAGCACATCAAAGTTCCCCTTGCCCTTGTAGTACGGGTGTGAAGAGAATGCAGGATATCTCCAAGTAGGGTAGGCACTGGATTGTGACTCAGGAATATGTTGATGGCATGAACGTCTATGAACTGATCTGGATTGGGGAACAATACTAAGCCATATATCAGCAAGGCTAAGACCTCCTCAAAAGCATCATAGCTCATGGCCTTCAAGAACATTTGAGCTTTATCCATTAATACCTTAGCAAGAATACCCTTGACTCCACTTCTCGTTTCTAGAACAATGTCAGACTTCTTCAGATGTAGAGCTGCAGCAATAATTTCTGGTTTAAGCTCCTTCTCCAAGCCTGTGAAGGGTCTTTGATCAAGAACAGGTATACCCAGAAGCTTAGAGAACTCCTCCATGGTAGGGACTAACTGATAGTCGGGGAATGTAAAGTAGTGGTGCTTAGGGTCAAAGAACTGAAACAGGACACTCATCATGTCTTCATTGAACCCTGAAGTGACTAGATCCAATAGGTGACCATGTCTCTTGATGAACTGGGAGTGATCAGACACCTGAGAAACCAACTCTTTAAGCTTGGGAGGTATCCCCACAAAGTTGATCCTGATGGTGTTTCTACGAGCAGAAGCCATGACCTGCAACAAAAAACAAAGATAAATCCTTTGGTCCTTGAAAGGGTTAGGGAAAATGCTATGCTTATGATGCATGATGATGTCATGATGTTATGTTCAATCACAAACATGTGGCACACACAAGCAAGTCACACAATAGCCCTAGGTTTGAAGGCTTGCATGAGGTTTAAAGGTAAGTACCCTCCCCTGAAGTTAGATGGTTCATCCTGTCCTACAAAAGTAACCGGGTTCTAAGGGATCTCAATATCATTGATCCTTCACAAGGGTGGTTGTTCAGAAGGCAACTTACTTGCCAACCAAAACCCTCCAAGTTTAGAATCTCAATGAGCGTAGTATCGAGTGTCAACCAACTTCAGTCTGCACCAAAGCCGGTTACCTCACTACCTTCTAAAGGCCAAGATGAGTTAACTAGGGTTCTAAAAGTTAGTTAGTGCATTGACAACATATGGCAGCCTCATATTATCCTCAACTTGACTTAAGGAACATAAGCACCAACCAAGAAGTCGCACTAACTATGGCCACCAGATCAACCGTATCGATATACGTCGTACAGTTTCCTTGGTCTATTGCCATTTACCTAAGGTACACTAGATCCGGGTTAGGACCTTTCACACATAAGAGCACCCCAACAATATAATATAAAGCAAACAAGGCAAACAATTTAAAGTGATCTAATTCCTAAGGGTACCCCTCTTAAATTTAAATCCCCAGCAGAGTCGCCAGTTCTGTAACACGGTGGGAGAACTGACTTTAGTTAAATGTTGCGGATAGCAAGAGTCGCCACCGACTTTTATTTTATCCAAAGGAAAGGCATAAAAGAACAGGAAAGACCTTTTAAAAGATTTTTGGGTCCGGGGGGTAGGTTATGTAAAGGGAAGGTGTTAGCACCCTTTACATCCATGGTTATCCATGGGCTCTTAGTTACTTAGCTCACTTTTGAATTGTTTTTGAAAGTGTAGTGTGTGAATAGAAAAATTTTCATAATAGTTGATAATGATCCATGTACGGATGCGTAAAAACTTGTTTTTGAAATTTTGTTTGAAATTTGTTAAGTGTGAAAAGTTTTGAAGTGAGCAAGTACATAAGAGGAACCTACCCTAAAGTTTTAAGTCTTTCTTGTTCTTTATCCTTTAATTGGTAAGACTATCCCTACTATTAAGGAGTAGGTAGTCATTACCTTGGATGTAAGGGACATGAGAGGGACATTTATTTTTGAAGGCAACTGTGGGGTGTAATAAGCATAAAGGAGGGACTATCATCATTATTCGAAGGGACTTGATTTTTTAAGGCAACCATTAGGGACTTGATGATTTTTCTTTTTAAAGGGACTTGCTTTATACACCCCACTTGACCTTATGATTTAGGCAACTTGAGGGATAACCTTAGAAATGTGAGATGGCGATTAAAAAATCGACTTACGTGTGTGAGTGTTCAATATTATTTATCTTTAATTTAAATGCTCTAATTTTATTTTTAATAGAATACATATTTTTGCACTCCCTAAATTACTAACCATAGCAATAATTAAATAATTAAAATATTACAAAATTTACATCCGAGAAACAATTACAACATAATTATAAAAATAATAAATAGCAAAAAATATAAATATATAGCAAAATAAATATAATAAGCAAAAATAAATAAGTAACTAAAATAGGGGTTAGTGATAAATAAAAAAAATAAGGTTAGTGAGAATAAAATAATAATAATAATAATTAGAAAAATAAACAAGGTTAGAGAAATAATAATAAAAATATAAGATAATAGTAAACAAAAAATAATAAATAATAGTATAGTTAGTAACAATAATTAAAGTAAATAGAAACAAAATAGAAAAAATATTATAATGATATGAACACAAAGTTTAATTTTAATATATAATAAGAAAAATTTTTAAGCATAATATAATTATAAATCTTAATCATTTACAAAAGTTTAATTATTTATGAATATATATCAACAATTATTAAAAAAAAAAATATTTACACATTATGACGAAAATAAATTTTAAATATCATGTTCATAAAAATAATCATATTTACAAAATTTACATGAATCATATTAAATAAATAAATAAATATACATAATAATTACATTAAGAATTAGAAAATAAAATTATTTAGAAAAATAGAATTAGGTTTTATTTTAGAAAATATTTTTAGGGTTTGATTTATAATATACAAAAATATGTGAATTAATATACCTATATTTTAACTACATGAATAATAATGAAATTTAAATCACATAATATACATATAAGAAAATTATAATTTTAATTTATTTCATATATAATAATAATTGAATTAAGAAAAATAAGCAAAAGAAAGAAAAGAAATCAAAAACCTGGTGGGGCTGGGGTTTGAACCCAGTCCCCTATGCTTGCAACCATAGTCTCTACCACTGGGCCATTGTGTACGCAGGTGAAAGAGAAAGGAGAATAGTTGCTTTTGATCTTTGTCACAAAAACCTGGAAAATAAAAGAAATAAAAAGGCCTGGGGGAGGATTCGTACCCAGGACCTTTTGGTGACAAGCATGCATACGTTACCGCCTGGCTGGGAGAGCCTAACTGATAGCTTGTTGACAAGAAACTATAATATATTACATCTTCTTTTATCCTGAAAAAATAGAACAAAAATAGTGGTACAAGCCAGATTCGAACTCATGTCATCACCCAACAAGCCTACAAGCCTTACCACTGAGACATACACGCGCGTGTGATAAACAAACTAACAATTAAAGACAAAATATTTTCATTAATTTTTGAATTCTCAAACGCGCGGGAAGAGGTCATCTTCTACCTCCAGAGCTGCGAATTTAGCTACGAAAATAGCTGGGAGTTTACCTGCGAATTTTGCTACCTGTTCAAACCTGCGAAACCCAAACACTCATGAAACAGCATCAATTCATGAAATTGGTTAGTGATTCACAATCCTCACAGTTCACATAACAATTCTATGTTTCCAGAATTCATTTATATGCATTCAAACGATAAACCCTAATTGTGAGGTTATGAACCCTAACATGGCCGTTTGCGTTTTAGACACTCATTCTTCAATCCAATTGTCCAGAATCGTTCTAGGGATCAAGATAAACACATATCAATCATCAAAAACAATTCATAATGCATAGATTAATAGATTTGAAAATTTGAATTTTCAAGAGAAAGATGAGTTCGGGTAAAGCATTATGGCATGATTTGGATGAATGTGAGGGATGCTTTAGCTTCAGTGATGATCCAAGAACACGTCTATGTCTTTATTTTACCTTGAAACCTCTTGGATTGAAGAATCCGAATGTCACTTTTTTGATGAATTTTTGAGATTTTGAAACTTACCCTTGGCTGCTGGAATTCGTGTCCTAGGGTTATGCTTATGCTAAGTACTTATATGTGAGTGAATTAGGTTAAGAAAACTCATTGGTTGTGTGGAGATTTGATCCAAAAAAGATTGAAAAAGATTGAACTTTGAATTTCAAATATTTGCTCATGAAAGCTTACTATCTTTGGATAAATCACATGATTTCTTTCTCTTTCACCTTCAATCATCAATTAAGACTTTCTAGAAGCATTATCTTCCTCCAAAAATAGATTTTCATATTTTATATTTATTTAAAATGACTTTTATGAATTAAATCAAAAATAAATAAAAATAAAATAATAAAAATTCTGAATTTTGGTCATTTGGGTCGTGCATGATGATATGATGTGGATTGGATCACAATTTGGCAAGCCCATTTGGAAGGAATTGGTTCTAGACCCCCATTTTCAATATAAACCATCACAAAATTTCCCAACTTTGCAAGGGCATATCTCCCTCAATTTTAAAGGTATGAGGGTGTTCTTGGACTTTTTGGAAATCTTGAAGAGTCCTCTAAACAACCCCATTGGTTTCAGGTCCATATCATTTACCAATCTCAAGTTATGCCCTTTTGAAGTTGTTGACTTTTTGTTGACTTTTGAAATGACCTATAATGTCTTAGCTCATATCTTCCAAATGAAGAATTTTTGGGCTTAACTTGCAACATCAAAGTTGTATAGAATTAAATTTCCTTCAAAATGAGCTTTGGATGGAGACTTGGTGATGAAGCATGTGAAAGTTATGGCTGGTCAAAGTTCAATTGACTTTTACTGAGGAAACCCTAATTTAGAAACTCCTGATTATTGATGATCTGGAATCTCCTTGATGAATCATGATCAACCCTTGATCAAATGATGAATTTTACTTCATATACTTGATGTTGGAAAAAAATCATGAAGTTTGACTTTGGTTTGACCACAGTTGACCTCAGTTTGACTTTTTGACTGCATTGACTGATTTTGACTTATCTGATCATCTGACTGAGCAAACTTTTGAGAAAAGTCTTGAAACTTGACATGGGGGTTCTTATACACATATAAGATGTTATGAAGCTCACTTGAAGTCTTGGAGGTCCATTTAGCTTGATTAAAGTCAAAACCCTAGTTTTGGATGCACTGCTTAGGAGGTGCATTGTCTGAGGGAATTGTCAACTCCTTTGACCAATTGTGAACTTTGTGAACCTTGTGAATCTTCATAAAGTGTCTTGTGATCCTCATGGGAGGTATTGTGAAGCTTGTGAACCTTGTGAACCTCATGAAGTGGCTTTGTAGACCTCATGAACCTCAGGAGAGCTTTGTAATCATAGTGATTCTTGTGAACCTTGTGAACCTTCAAGAAGTGACTTGTAGACTTCATGAACTTCATGAAAGGTCTTGTAAATGTTGAGAAGCTTGTGAACCTTGTGAACCTTCAAGAAGTGACTTGTAGACTTCATGAACCTCATGAAAGGTTATATAAGCATTGAGAAACTTGTGAACTTTGTAAACCTTCAAGAAGTAACTTGTAGACTTCATGAACCTCATGAAAGATGTGAAAATGTTGAGAAACTTGTGAACCTTGTGAACCTTCTTAGCACACAAAGTCTTGTATTGTGAGGGCAAATTTTCGGGTGCAACACTCCTGCAGAGTAATTATTATTTCCTGTGTATTTTAAGCATGCATCAAGTCTTGCATCTTGCCCAAGATGACAAGACTCATTTTGTAATCGAGCCATCTGTAATTTTTGTGCAACAAGATTAATCAATGAAATATCAGACATCTTTTGCAAATGAGTCTTTTTCTTTTCCGCTCACTGTTTTTCCGTTTTTCTTTTTGTACAAAAAATAAATGGCAGTGTTTTCAAAATGACAACTTTATTTCACTTTTCTAAACAAGATTAAAATCAATCACTAAAATGAACAAACTGAACCCTTGCAGAGAGTGCCTTCCAGACTGCACCGACAACAGCACGGCTATGACTTCGTATGACTTTGACAATCCAATCAATCAAGCTGATGAAGGGGTTGAAGAAGATTACGAGCTTCCTGAAGAGCTAGCCAGATTGTTGAGACAAGAGGAGAAGGTTATCACTCCTCATCAGGAGGAGGTTGAAACGATCAATCTTGGTACAGATAAAGATGTGAAAGAAGTTAGAATGGGGGCCTGCCTACAAGACTCGGTGAAGAGACAACTGGTTGACCTGCTTCAAGAATATGTGGATGTGTTTGCTTGGTCTTATCAAGATATGCCAGGGTTGGACACCGATATTGTTATGCACAAGCTGCCTTTAAGAGAAGAATGCCCGCCGGTTAAACAGAAGATGCGCCGTACTCGTCCAGACATGGCAATGAAAATCAAAGAAGAGGTACAAAAGCAATGGGACGCCGGGTTCCTTGCCGTGACTAGCTATCCACCGTGGGTTGCTAACATAGTACCTGTGCCTAAGAAAGACGGCTAAGTAAGGATGTGTGTTGACTACCGGGATCTGAACAGAGACAGCCCGAAAGATGATTTCCCATTACCTCACATTGATGTATTGGTGGATAATACGGCTCAGTTCTCGGTATTCTCCTTCATGGACGGATTTTCAGGATACAATCAGATTAAAATGTCACCTGAAGACATGGAGAAGACAACCTTCATCACACCTTGGGGCACGTTTTGTTACAAGGTAATGCCATTTGGACTGAAGAATGCGGGTGCAACGTATCAATGGGCTATGGTGACACTATTCCACGATATGATCCATAAAGAAATCGAATGTTATGTGGATGACATGATTGCCAAGTCCCTTACTGAAGAAGACCACCTGGTAAATCTGCTGAAGCTGTTCAAGCGTCTGAGGAAGTACCAACTGAAGTTGAACCCCAACAAGTGCACGTTCGGGGTGCGATCTGGTAAGCTGCTGGGTTTTATTGTAAGCGAAAAAGGGATTGAAGTTGACCCTGATAAAGTCAAAGCTATTCAAGAGATGCCTGCACCGAAGACAGAAAAAGAAGTTCGAGGGTTCTTAGGTCGATTGAACTACATCTCAAGGTTCATATCTCACCTTACAGCAACCTGTGAGCCCTTGTTCAAGCTGTTAAGAAAAGAACAAACGGTCAGGTGGAATGAAGACTGCCAAAGGGCTTTTGACAAGATCAAGGAATACTTACAAGAGCCTCCAATCCTTATGCCTCCAGTTGAAGGAAGACCTCTGATAATGTACTTGACAGTATTAGAAGAGTCAATGGGGTGTGTGCTGGGCCAGCATGACGAGTCTGGTCGAAAAGAGTATGCAATATACTACCTAAGCAAAAAGTTTACCGACTGTGAACAACGTTATTCATTGCTCGAGAAAACTTGCTGTGCTTTAGCGTGGGCTGCTCGCCGACTAAGACAGTATATGTTGACCCACACTACCTTGCTGATCTCAAAGATGGATCCAGTCAAATACATATTTGAGAAGCCAGCGCTTACCGGACGGGTTGCAAGATGGCAAATGATCCTCACGGAATATGACATCAAATACACATCTCAGAAATCCATCAAAGGCAGTGTATTGTCTGAATATCTTGCTGAGCAACCTATTGATGATTACCAGCCTATGAGATTTGACTTCCCTGATGAAGACATCATGTTCATAAAAGCAAAAGATCATGAAGAGCCTATTCACACTAAAGGGCTTGACCCGGAAGAAGAATGGACTATGATGTTTGATGGGGCTGTTAATATGAATGGTCGTGGTGTTGGTGCAGTACTCATTACACCTAAGGGAGTTCACATGCCTTTCTCGGCAAAACTCGCTTTCAACTGCACTAACAACGAAGCCGAATACGAAGCTTGCATTATGGGTCTTGAGGAAGCCATTGACCTCAGGATCAAGACGTTGACCGTATTCGGAGATTCAGCTCTGGTAATCAATCAAACCAACGGCAAATGGTACACCCACCAGGATCATCTGATACCTTACAGGGATTATACAAGGAGGTTATTGACTTTCTTCACAACAGTCAAGCTTGAGTATATCCCTCGGGACGAGAATCAGTTTGCAGATGCTCTGGCTACCATTTCGTCCATGATCAAAGTTCAAGCTGCCAACTTTGTACCTCAGATTTCAGTGTCCAGACTTGACAGACCAGCATATGTATTCGCAGCAGATGTTGTCAATGATGATAAGCCTTGGTTCCATGACATTAAGTGCTTCTTGGAGGATCAGACATACCCACCTGGGGCATCTCCCAATGATAAGAAGACTTTAAGAAGGCTTGCTGGTAGTTTCTTTCTGAACACTGATGGTTCCCTATACAAGAGAAACTTTGATATGATACTCCTCAGATGCGTCGACAAGACAGAAGCGGACTTGCTAATGCATGAAGTGCACGAAGGATCCTTTGGTACCCATGCTGGAGGGCATGCCATGGCTAAGAAGTTGCTAAGATCAGGCTATTACTGGATCACAATGGATGCAGACTGTTGTGCCTATGCCAGAAAATGCCATAAATGCCAGATTTATGCAGATAAGGTGCATGTGCCTCCCAATCCTTTGAATGTGATGTCTTCACCCTGGCCCTTTGCTATGTGGGGCATCGACGTGATTGTCAAGATTGAACCGACTGCTTCGAATGGCCACAGATTCATCCTGGTTGCCATTGACTATTTCACCAAGTGGGTCGAAGCAGCTTCCTATGCAAATGTTACCAGGCAAGTGGTAGCCAGATTTCTGAAGAGGGATATAATTTGTCGATATGGAGTTCCAGAGCGAATCATTACTGATAATGGTTCCAACTTAAACAATAAAATGATGGCAGAGCTGTGTCGGGACTTCAGGATCCAACACCACAATTCTTTTCCTTACAGGCCAAAGATGAATGGCGCTGTTGAGGCAGCAAATAAAAATATCAAGAAGATTGTGCAGAAGATGGTAGTCACCTACAAAGACTGGCATGAAATGCTACCATTTTCCTTGCATGGGTACCGCACGTCGATCAGGACATCCACTGGGGCAACGCCGTATCAACTTGTGTATGGTATGGAAGCAGTCCTACCGGTTGAAGTTGAATTACCCTCTCTACGGGTACTGATGGATGTTAAACTGAGTGAAGCAGAGTGGGTTCGGGCCCGATACGAACAACTGAGTCTGATTGAAGAGAAAAGATTGGCTGCAATCTGTCATGGGCAGTTATATCAGAAGAGAATGAAGAAAGCCTTCGATCAGAAAGTCAGGCACCGAGAGTACCAAGTAGGAGATCTTGTGCTGAAAAGAATCCTCCCTCCTCATACATACCACAGGGGCAAATGGACTCCGAACTATGAAGGACCATTTGTAGTAAAGAAAGTTTTCTCTGGTGGAGCACTGATGCTCAGCACCATGGACGGTGAAGACTTCCCGTCCCCTGTGAATTCAGATGCAGTTAAAAAATACTTCGCATAAAAAATGACCCGCTGGACATAAAAACAGAATGTAAGTCCAGGCAAAAATAGGGCATCTCGGCGAGTCAAAAACAGAATAAAAGACTCGGGCAAAAATAAGGGAAATTAAACAAAAATGTGTACACCCGCTGAGTTGAAAAGCCGCATTGGACAACTCAGGCAAAAATGGGTATCCCGATGGATTGAAAACCCGAAAGGGCGATCCATGCAAAATAAGGGAATAAGCGAACAACTGCATTCTGAATTCGTCTGTATCTCTTACAACTTGGTAAGCTCCGGATGGATCAAGCTTCAATCAGAATCAGCCTTCCTCAGAAATCAAGACGAGAAGAACGTCAAATGTCATACGAGTCATAGCAAAGGGAAGCTCCCTAAAGCGTCGTCAACATTGCCAACACATTTTGTTTCTCAATTTGTAATAATCTCCTCATTTTAGGAGATATGTTTCTTTGACTGTACCTTGCCGATTCGGGGCACATGAATTAATAAAAGCAGATTTTTCAGTCATGTTTCGTCTTGTACATTTTATTTGCAAAAATGTCTGATGTCTCTAAAAAACTGATTGCATAAATACAGATGCTTTTCCTCTAAAAGTCGCATGCTTGCAGGAAATATACTTACTTTCAGAAGTGTCTAAACTCCTATGACGGAATCCGGTAAGAGATACCTCGGGATTATTTGTGCGTTTCTATATCTTTGCAGGATTGCAAGTATCCAGAATGCAACTTGGGGCATGTAAGCTTCATCCCAGCAAGCTGGCAAATCAGTACTCACTCAGTCTCAACACTCAAAGTGTTTTCTCCCCAGCCGAGTTGCCACTTGTGGATTCTCCCCATCAGAGTTGCCAGACATCACCTCTCCAACAGGGCAATACCAGGAGACGCCCATATCCCCGGCTGAGTCAAAGAACCCTCCTCAACAGAATCTCTAGGGAGATCTTTCAGTGATTCCCCTTTCTCCCCAGCCGAGTTGCCATCCTTAGCCAAATACAAAAGTCAGGGAACCATCTCCCCACAGAGCTCCAGCCTCTATCCAGAAGAGCAGCGCATGAAGGAATCACAACAGAGTGACAAAAGCTTCCACAAGCTCCCAGTTGGGTCCCTCATTATTTGAGACAGGTCTATCAGTGATCTGTATCCCCAAGCAGATATTATCTCGTAAGATCTACCAATGATCTCACCCAGCTAGGATGACCATTTCAACCAGATCGGCCAGAGATCTTCATAAGCCACGGGATCCGTGTCCCGGATTGGTATCCTCGCATAATCATAGCATTCGCATCATGTTCACCCACGAAGCGTAGCATTCCGTCTAATACGGAGCATTACGGCAAAAATCAAACATATAGCATAATCATAAGCCATAGTTTGAATCAAACACTTGTGAATAAAGACAATCCATCAACATACAGAAAACTCCCCCCAAAATTCCCAGCGGAGATTCCCCAGCAAAAGCAGTTGCCTCACATTCACAAACACCAAGTATATACTCCTGTAGACACCCGTCCGTGTCATCACTCCCCAGTAAAGTCGCCAGTACCACTCGTATTACAGATACTTTTTGACACCCGTCCGTGTCATATCCCCAGCAGAAAGCCAAAGACATCCTCTTTGCACTCACATGTACTCATATATATACATTTCCCTGACATTCGTCCATGTCATTCTCCCCAGTACAATAACCTAAACACTTTGTACATCAGATACTTGTTTATACTATACCCTTCTCCTTGTGACACTCGTCCGTGTCACTCTCCCCAACAGTTAATTACTCATCCACATACCGCTCATACTTATGCAGATACTCGTCCGTATCTTGTATACACCATGTAAATCCCCACAGATTCGACACTAGTCCTTGTTCTTTGTTAACCAGTTGATACTCGTCTGTATCATCATCTCAGAACATGCGTCAAGCGTTTGTTTCTACCTGATACTTGTCCGTATCATAGTCTTAAGGATGCTCGTTCGCATCTTTAATCCATACACCGAGTCAAACACTTATGTCTTCTTGAATATAGACACTCGTCTGTGTCTACTATTCCCCAGAATAGTCCTTTCAGATTCAACACTCGTCTATGTTCTCTGTTAACCCGTTGATACTCGTCCGTATCATCATCTCTGAACGCGTGTCAGTATTTGTTTCTACCTGATACTCATCTGTATCGTAGTCTTAGGGATGCTCGTCCGCATCCTTAATCTATACACAGCATCTAAACACTTATACCTTTTGTTTCTTGGATATAAACACCCGTCCGTGTTTACTATTCCCCAGTAGATCGCCAACAAAGCAATTTTCTTTTCATCTGACATTCGTCCTGTGTCATGATAAACCCTGAGAGCAGCCGTACCCTGCTAGGTGGTCGTCCTCCACCTCTTGATGGTCGTCCTCCGTCATGCTCATCTGATGGACGTCCCCATCGTTGATTTTCTATCCGACATTCGTCCTATGTCGTGATATTTAGCAGCCGTCCCCTGCTAGGTGGTCGTCCTCCACCTCTTGATGATCGTCCTTCATCATTTTATCCAATGGCCGTCCCCATTGTTGATTTTGGTTATCTGGCATTCGTCCTATGTCATGATAAACCTTGAGAGCATCCGTCCCCTGCTAGGTGGTCGTCCTCCACCTCTTGATGGTCGTCCTCCATCATGCTCATCCGATGGTCGTCCCCATCGTTGACCTGTTATCCGGCATTCGTCCTATGTCGCGATATTTTCGGCAGCCGTACCCTGCCAGGTGGTCGTCCTCCACCTTAGATGACCGTCCCTCATCTTATACCCAACAGAGTAGCCGTCCCCTGCTAGGTGATCGTCCTTCACCTTTGATGACCGTACCTCATCATCTGTTTATTTCATTTATTCTTTAACCCGATGGCCGTCCCCGTCGTGGTCCCTTTTCCTTTTCCTGATGATCGTCCTTCATCAGTTTTAGCCCGATGGCCATCCCCATCGTTGGTTACCTTACTTTATGAACTTGATGGCCGTCCCCATCATTTTTCATTGATCCCCAGAGAATCTTATAGCTTTACTTGATGGTCGTCCCTATCATAATTCTTTTTTATCCCCAGCATGTCGGCCGTCCCCGTCATTGTTTCATTTCCCGCACTTTTTCCTGCATGTCGGCCGTCCCCGTCATTGCTCTTTACCCAGCAGTCGTCCTCTGCTCGACAGTCGTCCTCCGTCGCCCACACTTTATAATATACTTTATTTTCCTTTACAATCTATATCCCTTTTCTTCTTCATTCTGTGAGTGCAAATTTTGGACTGTCTTTGGTATTCAACCACAAGTTATCTTGCTTGCCTGATAAGCCGTCGCTTACATCCTGCACAGCTAACTCATGTTTGAATAGGGGCAGCTGTAAACACCCCAAATTTGCCCTCACCCATTTCACCATGGCTTTTGATCATCTCATATGCATAAACTCAATCATACCATCTCATATCACATTTTGATTCACTGCATAGGTTCTAAGTCATCTGCATCTAGGGTTTGTGATCTGAGCAATCCAAGAGCTTCTTGAGCCACTCCAAAGGTCATCAATCACTTAAAAGGGGTCTATGTGTGCTCAAGCATCATATTATATCCTCTCAAAGTCAAGATTGTCAAAGAATCACAAGAACTGGGATTGGTATGGAAGTAGAGCCAGGCTTGACTGCACAGATGACCTAAAATTAGGGTTTTGGTTTCAGAGGCCATAATTCCAAATTTTTTGGCCATTCTTGTTTCTATTGGTCTTTATATGGTATAGGGAGTATGCATATCAATTTTCATGAAGAAATTCCATGGGGAAGTCATCTGACCAAGAGTTGACTTTTCAAGTAAGTCAGTGCAAAATCAGGGCATCTGAGGCCCCCAATGACCCAACCAAAGGGTGTTCTTCATCATTTTGATTGTATATGATCTTTATTTGATCATGGAAGAAGTTGGAAGTTCACAAAACTCAAGAATTCCAAGTCTTTTGCAAAGTTAACTTTTTGGGCAAGTTTGACTTTTTAAGGAATTTGTCATTTTAGGCAACTTTTCAACCTTTACTTTTTGATTCAAGAAAGCTTCAAATGGAAAAACTTTGGTCATTAAAGTTGTAGAATAGATCTTTCCCTTTTCAAAAAGTACAAGAACATGACCTAATTCATTTTGGATCAAAAGTTATGGCTCATCAAAGTTGGCAAAAATCACTAAATTTCAAGTTATGCACCAAATGGAAAAACTTGCAAATTCTTGTACCAAGGCAATTTGTGACTTCTAAGTGATGTCAAACCTTTACACATGATCACACAACATCTAAAAATCAGAATGCACCCAAGGAATCACATGTTTCATGGCCCATGGATCAAGTTTCTTTCATGAGAACCAAAATGAACCAAGTTGCAAAAGTCATGATAACATCTCACCCACTTGCTGCCTAGGTTGCTGAACCATCCTAGCCCCTTCCTCACATCATGTTGCGCAGCATAACCTTGTTGTACTAGGCTATCAAGTTGCCCATGCCCTTCTTACACAAAGTTGACAAATTTGCAAAAGCACCCATACCTATCACAAAAGGACATGTCACTTCATCTGACCAATAACATTTGTTTATACAAAGAAAATGCAAGCCTAAGCACATAACAAGCAAGCCTGAAACCAGCCATAGCACCACATTTTCATTTTCACTCCATTGAGCAAGAGCTTTCGAAACTCTCTCCACAACTCACAAACACACAAACAAACTTCATAAACCTTCTCAACACATCTCCCTGAATACAAAGCAACCCTCAAAACAGCTTGAGAGCCACAGAATCACAAACACGATTCTCACCTGACCTTGAACAGAACTCAAGCAAACTTTCAAGCCAGCCATCACAAACTTCAACCAAGCCTTGAAAGCTTCTCAGGAGGTCCAGGGGAGTTGTTTGCAAGCAAAACATCAGCCAGAAAGTGCCAGAAACTAAAGCTTCGATTCAGGTAACCTTGGAAATTCATTTTCCCAGAACCTTCATTTCTTGTTTCTAAATGATAAAGCATGCTTCCCTGAGTTCATTAAGCTTTTTACTTTTGAAAAAGATTGAGAAATGAGGTTGTATGATGTTTCTAAAATTTCTGCAGTTTTGAATGTTTGATTCGTATCTTGATTTTGTGTTGAAATAAATGGATTTTGTTGCTGGATTATTGTTTAGGGATGTTAGTTTAGTTGATCTGGAGAGTTTGGCATGATTTCATGGCGTATTGAGGGAGATTGAAGGATGAGGTAGCCGGAGAAGACGACCGGAACAGTATTCCGGTCGCCTGAGAATCATTAAGGCTGGATTAGGGCTAATTAATTAGGGTTAGTGAATTTGAATGTAGGTCGTCCAGATGCGCACCTAGTCAACTCCCGCGCGTGTGAGTTTGAATGCTGGCCTTAGGATCAGTTGACTTCTTCATTAATTCATTTAATTTCATTTTTATTTTCATTTAAATACATTTGTTTTCTACAATTTATTAAAAATAGTAAAACTTATTCAAAAATTCTGAATTTTTTTGTACAAACTTTTATTAAATTTCAGAAACCAAAAATATTTTTATTTTTATTTTTTGCATTCAAAAAATATTTTTAAATATTTAAAAGTTTATTTTTAATTGATTAATGAGAATTAATTAATTAAAAATACTTTTAGGTATTTAAAAATCACCAAAAAATTCATGAAACATTTAAAAACATTTAGAAGCATTGTTCAACCCTCAAACCAAATTTCTTTTTTGATCTTGATGAATTTTGAGAATTTTCCATGGAATTAATTCATTTTCAAGGCATTATTTTGATCCAAACTTCCAAAAATCATTTCTGCCTAACCATTGAGAGTTGGACCTTGATTCTTTTTTCATTGCATTGTGTTTAGCATGTAGTTTGTGAGATTAATTGGTCATGACTTGATCTTTCATTTTCCATTTGTTTGACATTTTTCTTGTTAAGGAACCCTAAAACCCTAGAAAACTTAGGAAAATCATAACTTGAATTAGGTTAAGAGTTGGAACTTCTCCTTTGGGCAGTGAGTTAGTATAGGATTAGGGATCCTTTGTGTGCATTTTCAATTTTTTTATATTGATGTTTGCTTCTGATTTTGGTTTTTGATTGATGCTTTGATCATAAACCCTAATTTGGACTTCCATATGCATCCATCTTGCATTTGCTTGCATAACATGACTTGCCATAGCATTTTATGCATTCTTTTGATTCATTGAACATCTTAAGACATATTGAAAGCATGTTTGGTCATTGCATCATGTGTTTGCCATGTTGTATGTCATTTGCAAATCATGACTTTTCATGTATGTTCATGCTTCTTAACTTGTTTCATTTGCATCCATGAGCTTGTATGATCATCCCCATGTGTTGTTTCATGTTTGTAGCATCTCATAGCATCATTAGCATCATGTATGTGCTTCTGGTTTTGTTTCTCATCATTCCATTTCATTTCATCTTGCATTGCATTGCATTTCTTTTCTAACTTTTTAGGTGGTAAGTAACTTTGAGAAGTGAATTTGCCTTCACTTCTCATATCTTCTTTTCATCTCCTTCATGCATCCTTGCTGCATTTTGTTTTGTGATTGAGATTGAGCTTGTTCTTTCTTCTTCATCTTACCTTCTTTCTTCAAGTGACTTGACTTCTTAATTGAAGCAAGTTACTTTGTTTCTCTCTGCTCCTTTCATCTGCTTCCTGGTGGTTCCATTGAAGACTTCTCTTGTAAACCTCACAAACCTTAGGAACAACCAAGCATGACAATGATTAAGGTTTTGATTAGTCCCCCCACTTAGTTTTACCTTTATGTCTCTTTTGAGTCTTCTCTCCTCACCTCATAATCAGGGACTAAACCCTAAAGGCTTTAAGGCTTTGTGATTAAGTTTATGCCTGCATCCTTCTATTAGGATGGAGTGTATAACTTTAATCCTAAGTGTTAAACCCTTAATGTGTTTAAATCTCTTAATCAATTCACTTAATAATCATCAAGACTTCACACTTGTAACTTGGGCCTTGCATTAGGGTTCTAATTCTTCCTTAATTGGTTAAGAAGGACTAACCCTAGTGTTAATGGACAAGTCCCCCTCAAGTTGTCTTACAAACCCTAAAAAACATTTCATCATCATATCATTAAATAAAATCCACTTAATAAAGGCTTTGTTTTGTCATGAGTTTAATCCCTAATCATGGATTAAGTTGAGGAGTTTTTCCTCAGCTTAAACATTCTCATCTATTATCCTTCTATTAGGATGGTGTAATGAGTCTGTTTAATCCCTGATTATGGCTTAATCTCATTACTCAACACGAAACAAAAACACCAAAAACATCTAAATAATCACAAGTAGGTTAATGATCTCAATCCTACATCAAAGGTGATTAAGTGTGAGAAGCTGACTTCACACTTAAGGTAATCTCATTACCCCTAATCAGAGGGAAGATGTGATGAGTTTACTAAATCCATTGGTTTAGGCTTAAGCTCATCAACTTATGACAAACTTTAAAAAGTAATAAAAGATTGAAAATACAAAAACAAACAATAATCGTCTCCTTCGGGATTCTTTTCTCATCATCTTCACTCACAAACGAGAACTTGTTTCTTCCGTCTAATGCAAGACAGTTTGCACCTGAGCCAGACAGGTCATACACTTGAGCATAGACAAGCAAGAAGTTCACAAGTCAATTCATCTTTCAGTCTCTTTGGGTCGAACTACGGTGTTATGACTTCCTCATTTCACGAGAGGATACGTAGGCATAACTTAACAGTTATCGAACAAAAGTCTCTGTATATTCCCCCTCCTTCAGCAATATTCTTTAGCCTCATGATCTTGAGCATCTTATTCCTGTTCTTACACTGACACTGTATATTATACACTTCACACTTCTTTTACACTGACACCTGTACATCCTTTTCCAGCTCTTTTGTACACACATTGCACTAACACTACCCCCTTTAAAACACAAATCTTTTAAGCGTGGATCCCGTCGAGTACGACGGACAATCTGGGTGCTAATACCTTCCCAGGTTGTAACCAACCCCCTTTCTCAGTCTCTCTGGTTCGCAACCGCCTTATCCATGTCTTTCTAGGTCTATGCAGCATTGCCTTTCCTCCGGGATAAAAATGCCTAGCTGGAGAATCTTTTCATTCCCTGTGAGTTCACTCCTGTGTGTTCTCACATTCTTTTCGCCGACCGTTCGTGTCTGTACCTTTATCTGGGCCATTTCCCATTTATCGGGAGCGACAATCGCTAAAAACGAATAACCGAAACTCAAGCTACGGATTAAAACACATAATCCCTCAAAACCTACAAGCTCGCTGAGCGCCCTCTTGCTCGCTGAGCGAAATTCACCCTAGAACTCTCACTGAGCGAGGGGTAGCTCGCTGAGCGACCGCTGCGATTTCAGCAACACACCAGCTGCGAACAGTCAACTCTAATCACCCCAAAACTTCTTTAAACTCACTCAAACATGATCAATAGCATGTATCTAACATCATACTTCAATTACAATGATTTCTAATCGATTAATCCACCAATTTCTCACATTTTCTCTCAACCCTAACTATTCATCTTCTCTAACTCTCATCAAAACCAAAACTCAACCAATTAAACACATACATAATCATATACAAGATTAAGATAACAATGCTTATCTTAATAATTACTCAATTAAAATAAAAGACTCCAACAAAAATGGGAATTATCGAATCGGGGCGTTACAACTCTCCCCCACTTTAGAAATTTTCGTCCTCGAAAATATTACCTGATTCAAATAACTTCGGATACGACTCGCGCATCCCACTCTCTAATTCCCAAGTCATATTGCCTTCCGCAGTGCCTCCCCACGCTACTTTCACAAGCGCAATATCCTTGCCTCTTAACCTCTTGATCTCACGATCCAAAATTCTAACCGGCAAAGCTTCCACCGTAAGGTTATCTCTCACCTCAACCTCGTCCATATGAATAACATGTGACGGATCCGGAACATACTTTCGAAGTTACGAAACATGGAACACATCATGTAAATTCGAAAGGTTCGGGGGCAACGCCACACGATAAGCCACAACACCAACTCTTGCAGTAATCTGATACGGACCAATAAAACGAGAAGTCAACTTCTTCGACTTCAAAGCACGACCCACACCCGTAACCGGTGTAACTCTCAAAAACACATGGTCGCCTTCTTGAAACTCAAGATCCTTTCGTCTCTTATCATGATAACTCTTTTGCCTACTTTGAGAAGCTCTCATCTTCTCCCGAATAAACTTCACCTTTTCCGTAGTTTGTTGTACCATCTCCGGTCCAACTACCGTTCTCTCTCCGGTTTCATGCCAACACAAAGGTGTTCGACATCTCCGACCATATAAAGCCTCAAATGGTGCCATACCAATACTCGAATGAAAACTATTATTATAGGTGAACTCAATCAACGCTAAATAACTATCCCAAACACCACCTTGTTCTAGCACACAAGCACGCAACAAATCCTCTAATGATTGAATCGTCCTCTCGGTTTGACCGTCCGTTTGCGGATGGTAAGCCGAACTCAATCTTAGCTTAGAACCCAAAGCCTTTTGCAAACTTTCCTAAAACCTCGATGTAAATCTAGGATCTCTATCCGATACAATACTCTTAGGGACTCCATGTAACTTCACAATCACGGAAACATAAATCTCGGCTAGCTTCTCCAAAGAATAACTAATATCCATCGGAACAAAGTGAGCAGATTTAGTAAGCCTATCAACAATCACCCAAATCGCATTGTGACCTCTTTGCGTATTCGGCAAACCCGTAACAAAGTCCATCGATATACTATCCCATTTCCATTCTGTAATATCCAACGGTTGCATCAAACCACTAGGCTTCTGATGTTCCACCTTCGACTTCTGACAAGTCAAACACGCATACACAAAATGAGCCACATCTCTCTTCAATCCAACCCATAAAAAGATCTTCTTCAAATCTTGATACATCTTGTTCGCTCCCGGATGAATACTAAAATTACTCCGGTGTCCTTCCTCTAAAATCATCTTTTTCAACTCTACATCACCGGGAATACAAATACGTCCACGAGATCTCAAAACTCCAAAATTATCAACCTTAAAGTCCTCATTCTCATTCATCATCAAATCAACAAATTTCAAATCCAACTTTTGCTTTTCACAAACGGTTGCAAGAAAATCATTTGTAACATGAAGCATACCAAGTCTCACACTCCCCGGCGTCATCTCGCAAACCAAACTCAAATCTCTAAAATCTTCCAAAAGCTCCCATTCTTTCACCATCAAAGCGGACATATGTAACAACTTATGACTTAACGCATCGGCTACCACATTTGCCTTATCCAGATGGTAATTCAAACCAAAGTCATAATCCTTCAAAAGTTCTAACCATCTTCGTTGCCTCATATTCAACTCTTTCTGATCAAATAAATACCTCAAACTCTTGTGATGACTAAAAACTTCAAATCTCGCACCAAATAAATAATGCCTCCAAATCTTTAGAGCAAAAACCACAGCCGCTAATTCCAAATCGTGCGTAGGATAATTCTTTTCATGCACTCTCAATTGTCTCGAAGCATAAGCTACAACTTTTCCATTTTGCATCAAAACACCACCTAGTCCAAACAAAGAAGCATCACAAAACACAACAAATGGTTCCGTAGGATTCAGTAAAACCAAAATCGGAGCCGTAGTCAACCTTCTCTTAAGTTCCATAAAACTTTCTTCACAATGAATATCCCAAATGAAAGACTTTCCTTTACACATCAATTGTGTTAACGGAAGTGCCAACTTTGAAAATCCTTCAATAAACCTCCGATAATAACCCGTCAAGCCTAAAAAGCTTTGAATCTCCGTAACCGATCTAGGAACTTCCCACTGCATCACAACATCAATCTTGGATGGATCCACACTAATACCACCATCAGAAATAACATGCCCAAGAAAACTCACCTTCGTCAACCAAAACTCACACTTGGATAACTTAGCATACAATTGTTTCTCTCTCAAAATCTGCAACACAATCCTTAAATGTTCCTCATGCTCTTCTTGAGACTTAGAATAAATCAAAATGTCGTCGATGAACACAACCACAAAACAATCCAAATGTTCATGAAAAATACGATTCATGTATTCCATAAACACACCCAGCGCATTAGAAACTCTGAATGGCATCACGGAATACTCGTAATGACCATACCGTGTCCTAAAAGCCGTCTTTTGAATATCCTCCTCTTTCACCCTAATCTGGTGATATCCTGATCTCAAATCAATCTTACTAAACACACGCGCACCAACCAACTGATCCATCAAATCATCAATCCTCAGAAGTGGATACTTGTTCTTAATTGTCACCTTATTCAACTGTCTGTAATCAATGCATAACCGCATGCTTCCGTCCTTCTTTTTTACTAACAATACCGGTGCACCCCAAGGAGAAACACTCGGCCTAACAAACCTCTTGTCCAACAAATCATTCAATTGCTTTTTCAATTCTACCAACTCTGAAGCTTACATACGATACGGTGCCATCGAAATCGGTCTAGTATCCGAAATTAGATTAATAGAAAACTCAACTTCCCTTTCCGGCGGTACATCCACAATATCATCAGGAAACACTTCTGGAAAGTCACACACCTCTGGGGACCTACTAAGCTCCACTTCATTATCCACAGACAACGACGCAAACAAACCAAACAACTGAGCTTCATCCACTAAAAGTTTCTTCAACTCTTTCGTGGATAGGAAACTCTCTTCTTCATCATCCAAAGAAGGAAACCTTACTAACCTATGATAGCAATCTATATGAACTCGATTAAACTGCAACCAGTTCATACCCAAGATTACATCCAAACCTTCCAACGACAAATAAACCAAATCCAAAACAAAGTCTTTACCAAACATGGTCAAAGAATAACTTACACACACTAAACAAGCAATTACCGACCCTGAAGCAGGAGTCTCAATAACCATCTCACCACCCCAAGAAGACATAAACAAATTCAAACGCTTAGCGCACTCAAGAGAAATAAACGAATGAGTCGCTCCCGTATCAATAATAGTAACTAAAGGCGTACTATTAATAAAGCATGTACCTTTAATCAAACGGTCTGCACTAGTAGTATCCTTCCCTGCTAATGCAAATACCTTTCCGCCCGCCTAAGCTTGTTTCGGCTTAGTACACTTAGTACTAATGTGGCCAACTTCACCACAATTAAAGCACTTCACCACACTTCTTCGACACTCGGTCGTAGCATGTCCAAGACCACCACAATTAGCACACTAAACCAAATTATTTCCACACTCAAAAGACTTGTGGCCTAAGGTGCCACACTTATAGCACTTCACGGGACCAGAACTCCCTCCACTAGATCTCTTGTCAAAGCTTCCCCTATGATTGCCCTTATCAGCGGGTGTCACATAAGGTCCACTTCGAACCTGTTGCTTCCCTCTCTTCTCATTCACACTCTTATAGTGCGTAGAACGAGCTTTACTATCCTCTTCAAAGATCCTACAACATTCAGTCAAATCCGAAAACCTTCTGATCCTCTGATATACCACATCTTACTTAATCTCCGGACGCAAACCATTCTCATACTTAATGCACTTAGAAAACTCAGCAGTAGCAGCAGCATAATGAGGATGAAATTGAACCAATTCCACAAATTTAGCAGTATAGTCAACCACTGACATACTACCTTGCTTCAACTCAAGGAATTCCATCTCCTTCTTTCCTTTAACACTCTCAGGATAATACTTCCTTAAGAACTCAGTGCGAAAAACTTCCCATGTAATCTCTTCACCTTCTTCCTCTAAAGAAAGACTTCTACCGACCCACCAGTCATCGGCTTCTTCCTTCAACATGTGAGAACCAATCCTCACTTTACTTCCCTCAGCACAATCCATCACTCAGAAGATTCTCTCAACTTCCTTCAACCAGTTCTGAGAACCATCAGGATCAAACCTCCCCTTGAAAATCGGCGGTTGATTCTTCCTGAACTCATCGTTCACATTTACATTCGGCGCTCCCTACACCGCCCTAGCCATTGATTCCAAAGCAGCAGCCATCACATTGTCATTTCTACCAGCCATATTCTGATTATTCCCAAGACAACAACAAGATTAAACAAAAGTTCAATCACAACAACATCAAGACAGACACAACTGACTCGAACACTGGCTCTGATACCACTTAATGTAACACCCCCTTTCTATACCCCCAAATAATATATTAAATCATTTAGGCACAAATAAAATTTCGTCAGAGTATAATTTAAATCAAGCATAAAAAGGAGCATGCCACATTACGTGAAATTAAAACATACAACACCTGCTCAAACAAATATGCAACAATAGGGTAGCTATCCACAAAGGAATTTCAATCCTTACACCCATATCTCAATTATAAATTGCACAACGGAAAACTTAAATCATCGACAACTTCAACTTATATATTTATCAAAATATATCTACAAGTTAGAAGTGCACGAATATATCATGTTATACAAAACATATCCATAACGAATACATATATAAATGTATCCCCAAAAAGACACAAGGCCGCCTAACTACTCGGTGCTACATATCAGAGCCGACTGACCAAAAGATATGAAGACAAGCTTCACAAAAACGACTCCAACACACCTAATCTGCAATGCCTCATAGAGCATCATAAAACAGCAGAAGGGTGAGAAACATTATCATAATAATATTGCATATAATTATATATCTCAACATATAACATATACATCAACATATTCTCACCACAACATATCATTCATACACAACATAAAGCATGCTTATCACCATTTCTTTCACATAACACAAATCATATCCAACCATATTCACATGACCCACATACAATGCAATGTATCTTCATTTACCAATACACATAAATCTTATATTATTTATGTCTATTCTTCACTTACATTCATTCCGCATAAACATACGACAAGCTATGTTTAAATCACACATATACATTCAATGTATAAATCACATACATATATACATATCAACATTCATATATATATATATATATATATATATATCCACAAGTATGTCATTCACACATACCAATCATTTCACAACATTCCAAATAAACAGATGCACGGTCATGTTTATTTCAGCATATACATACAATGTATAAAATACAACTCATAGAGACCGACATACGACTCTATGCAGATGCAATGCGGTACCGACTCAACATTCAACAAGTTCACTCAGGAACCAAATAGAATCATCGCTTGTTACCTAAAGTAACTCCCCGTCAGGCACACGATGTTCCCCATTGCTCACACCCCACATGGGCACACAATGTTTCAGGATTGCTCACACCCCACACGGGCACACAATCTGATTGCTCACACCCACACGGGCACACAATCAATGTGAATAAATCACCCATCACTCACACCCCACACAGGCACACGATGTTTCAGGATTGCTCACACCCCACACGGACACACAATCCGATCGCTCACACCCCACATGGGCACATGATCTTGTTGTAGTCATCGCTCACACTCCACATGAGCACACGATACTACAACAGATTCACAAAGAATCCCACAACACAAGAATGCATACATTATGCTTACATGCAAAATGACACACAACATTCTTGAAAATGCATACATATTCACAATATAGTTATGCATTCATCTCATACAATTAGCATACATTCACATTTAATTCAAGCAATGTATCTATTTGCCAAACGGCCACAACACAATAATCAAACCCACAATTCCATAATTAACATAATTACATTTTATCGGAAAAGTCGAGTAAAAGTCGGCTAAAATTACTCTTCTTAGCATCAATAGATTCTACATGTTTTTAGCTTCGCATCGATATAAGGATCGCTAAAAACGAATAACCGAAACTCAAGCTACGGATTAAAACACATAATCCCTCAAAACCTACAGGCTCGCTGAGCGCCCTCTTGCTCGCTGAGCGAAATTCTCCCTGGAACTCTCGCTGAGCGAGGGGTAGCTCGCTGAGCGACCGCTGCGATTTCAGCAACACACCAGCTGCGAACAGTCAACTCTAATCACCCAAAAACTTCTTTAAACTCACTCAAACATGATCAATAGCATGTATCTAACATCATACTTCGGTTACAACGATTTCTAACCGATTAATCCACCAATTTCTCACATTTTCTCTCAACCCTAACTATTCATCTTCTCTAACTCTCATCAAAACCAAAACTCAACCAATCAAACACATACATAGTCATATACAAGATTAAGATAACAATGCTTATCACCCTTACCCGATTATTCCGATTTCTTGGAGCAATCTTGAAGCTTTTCCAACTTTTCTCTCTTTTCTCTTCTTTCCTCTTTCTCTCCTCTTTCTTTCTTCTCTATTTCTTTCTATCTTTTTCCTTTTCTTTCTTACCAACTTTCTTTTATATCTCTCTCTCAATTCTATTTCTATTTCTACTACTAACTAATTCTATTTTCTACACTTAACTCATTTTATCTCTTTTCCAATCAAAAATATTATTTTCTCACAAAATACCAATTCTACTAATTCTAACTTATCACTAATTAACAAAAGTCTAAAATACCCTCTTATCCAATTTAACCCGGAAACTCTCGAAACGGTAAAATCTCACAACACAATATATCACATTAATTCATCAACATCAAATATCATCATGATAATTTCACAAACAAAATTATAATTACTCAATTAAAATAAAAGACTCCAACAAAAATGGTAATTATCGAATCAGGGCGTTACAAATTTGGAGAAAATATTTTGAAAAGTGGTTGTGTTCATCATTTCCCTCCACATTTCCTTCCATTCTTTTTCCTCTCATTTTTTCCACTTCAATTCCATCCCATTTCCCTTGGATGTTTCTATCACCTTTTAGATTATTCCAAGGAATATTCTTCACTCCAAACCACTTTTAACTAACTCCATTCCTAATCCCATACCTAAAACCTAATTTCATTCCCAAACCTAGCTCCAAGCCTAGTCTCTATAAACCCTAATCACTTCAATGCAAAAGGTTCCTAATTTCATTCTTCACAAAATTTCATTTCCAAAATCACTTTTCTCTCACTTTTTCCTTCTATTCACCAAAATCACCAAAGCTTTTTCATAGAAGTTCTTCAAGTTTCACATTGAAACTTGTTGATCTTGAAGCTTGGCCTCCATTCAAGCATTGATTTGTGAATTGTGGAAGAAAAAGCCACTATTTCGGTTTGATTTCGGCTTATCGGAAGTGATCGCACAAGAGTTTCTCAAGATCGGCATCAAATCGCATTTATTTTGCGTATTCGCGGATCCTCGGTTTTCTCTTCGATCAAGCTCCGATTCTTGCAATATTCACCGAACCAAGTCTCCGCTTCGTAGGTTGGTGCTTCTAAACCGCTTTGCATTTAATTTATTATCTTCATCTCGCCGTTGCGGCATTCTTTAAAGTGCTTACCGTTATGATTATGTTTTGATCGGTGTTCTTGCGTTTTGATTGTGATTCGTTGATTTTGATTGTTAAAAGCTAGGTTGTAGCTTGGTCTAGGTGTTAGTGTGTGTTAAATAAGCCATAATTGAGTAGAAATTTGTGTTAATATGTTTATATGTGTGTTAGGGATGTTTAGAGGTAAGTTTGTGGCCAAAAGCACTTATTTCAAAGCAAATTTTTACATCCTGTTCAGTGTTAACTGATTAACGCTTTGGTTAACCGGTTAACACATGCGTTTTTGGCCAAGTTGTTGCTGTCTGGAGTCCGTTAACCGGTTAACTCTATTGGATTTTGGATTTTTAGCTTATTTCAATGCTTGTGTGATTTTCTTTGTGCCTTTAATCTTCATACATGTTTAGGCGTTTATTTTAGGGAATTTTTAGGTCCATTTTCAGTACGTGATTTTGTCGTTTCGAGTCGTCTCGACACACGTTTTGTTACTTTTGCATACTATGTGTTAATTGTCCATTAAGGCATGTAATGTTTTGCATATTGTTATGTCATGTTGTAATGCATCCATTAGCATCTTAATGCATGTTCTCATTCTGTTTTGCATCATAATTATGGTACATACATTGTTGATTGTGATTACCATGCTATGCCATGAGTTCTTGAAAATGCATGAACATAAATGTGCACTTTCTTGCATTCTAGTTTGCATTGTTGATTGCATTGCCATGTGATCTTAATTATGTTTTTGGTGCCAACTAACATGTTTTAATTAATGATCCTTGTTGATACACGCACATATTCCATGTTCATATGATTATGTGATCAAATACTTGAAAGTGCACAATTGTGTTCATTGTTTTGTATACATTTTGTTCATGAGCATCCATAAAAATATTATGTTCACCCAATCATACATGTTGATGTTTGTTAATCATGATATGTGAAGTATTTCCATTAGTTGTTATCCATCTTGTGCATAAAAATGAAAATAATAAAATCTGCCTTGTTTTTCATAGTTGTGGTGTGAAGCGATAGTTGTTAAATGTGTGTTGTTTGTTGCATGTTCATACTTTTTACACCTATTTTTGCATGTTGTGTATTAGCTGCAGTAGGCTGTTTGTGTTGTGCAATGTTTTCATAGTTGTTTGTGCATTTGAGAGCTGTAAAAAGCTGCTGGATTTTAGCTTAGCATTACTTTTAAACCCCTTTAGACTTAGGATTGAGTCTAGTTTAGGTCCTAGTTGCCTTAGGAATTATTTGGTATGTGTTTACCTCATTCCTTTTTATCAAATGCAATATTAACATTTGTTTTGTAGGGAGGTTGAGGTATGCTTCCTTCAACTTATTATTTTACTTCCTTTATGCATTTAATTTGCATTTAATTTCCTTTACCTTTCATACTTGTGTTTGGTAGGATTTTCCCCCTCTTTTGTAGAATCAATTTAACTTCTTTCGGAAGTAAGTTGCATTATATTCCTTTTCCTCATTAGGACTAGAAACTACACTAACCATTAGGATCTCCTTTGGTATTGAATAAAGCAACTTAGGGTTGGTCTTAGTCCCCCTTAGTTTTGTCCTTTTCCGATTTGAGTCCTCTTTCTCACCTCAAAAGATAAACACCAAAACACCTAATAAATTCTACAAACAATACACTCAAAACAATTCTCATAAAAGGCAACAAACAAAGACATCACGTCTTCTCTTCTCATCTCATACTCTTTACGGACGAATATGACTTACCTCGACAGTTCAGACAGTGATACGCTAAACGCCCTCGAGTCAGAGCCAGCAACACCTGAGCTAGAGCTATGGTAGCGTCATCCTAAAAAACACAAAGTTCCCGCCTTAGTTAGGCGAACTACGTCGACTCTGATCCTCATATTCCCGATGAGGTACGTAGGCAGTGGGGTAAGACCCGTTCGAGCACATTCTTTATTTTTCCTACATTTCCCTCTTTCTTTCCATTTTCTTTTCCAGTTCTCTTTCTCACTTCCATTCCACTTAGCAATTCTTTTTCTTCAGCAGCATTTTATTTCTCACCATTTGAAACAAACAAACAAGTGTGGATCCCGTCGGGTACGGCAGACGGTCTGGGGTGTTAATACCTTCCCAAGTCGTAACCGACTCCCAAACCCAAATCTTTGGTTCGCAAGGCTTCGTTCTTTCCTTTTCTCTTAGGTTTGTGCAACATTATCTTTCCCGTTCTTTCGGGATAAAAATGTCTGGCTGGCGACTCTACCTTTTCCGCGCCACTTTCGCGTTTGTACTAGGATGAAAATCCCGGGAGAGACACATCCACATGCCTTTTGACAAAATTTTCTCTTTGTCTGCGGGCAGTTCACACTTGACCATAAAGAAATCATTATCAACGTCCGTGATTTGAAAACCTCCTGTAAGTTTCCACATTTTCTTTAACCTATTATTCATCCAATGATAGTCCACGTTCTTCCCAAAAAGTTTAATGACTAACACCTCCTTCCAAAGATTAAACAGTTCCTAGAAATTTTTTTCATCTATCGTGACCTTTAGTAGCTATTAGTTTCCTCCTTTAAGAGAGACTTTCACAAATCCTTTTTCAATCAGGTATATTCTCTCCTTCACAGTAATAATTCTTTGACCTTCAATAATAAAGATATGTCATAACGACGATCTAGGAAACTTAGACATACCTCCATCCGGTTGTGACTTGACCGGGCAGCGGAGAAAACAAGTTATCAATCATCGGTTATAGTTAATTCTTTAATTTTTTTATTTAAGAAATATATATTTTTTAGTTGTACTAAAGTCCACGTGTCATGTTCCGACTCTAGACAAAAATTTCTCAAACTTCAGTCCCACTAAGCCCTTCTCCTCTCTCTCTCTTCTGCGATAAACCCTTCCGGTTTCTCTCCTGCGATTCTCCGCCGCCGTCACGTCAACACCGTCGCTTCCGGCAACGCCGTCACAGTGCCGCACAGGTTGGTTCCCCTCTTTATTCTTCCCTATTTTATATTCTATTTAGCTTTGTATGCTTTGTATCTTCCTCGATTGCATTCTGCTTGTTCCCATTTTCTGTTTCGTACTCGCACGGTTGAGATTGTTTATTCCTTATTCACATTGAAATTGATTTGTTCTATTGCTACTACGAGACAGAGAGATTCGTTTGGTTTCTTCAACTGGATTTGAAAGACATTGATAGAGAGAAAGAGGAGTGAATTTGGGGGAAAATGGTGGTTAGGATTCGGCTATCGCGTCTAGGATGCAAAAACAAGCCATTCTACCGTGTGATGGCTGCCGATAGCAGATCTCCAAGAGACGGCAAACACCTCGAAGTTCTCGGTTACTACAATCCCATACCTGTTCAAGATGGTGGAAAAAGAATGGGTATCAACTTTGACAGAGTCAAGTAAGTAATTAACAATAGAAGGCGTGTCAAATGCCAGGGTCCTAAAATTATATTCAATTAGTTTCATTTTCTCAAGTTATTATTGTTGTCGATGTGTCAATGTAGTGTTGTTGTGTTCGTGTCCGTTCCTTCGTGTATATATACACGTAGGTGATAGTGTTGTTTTTCTTCTTTTTGTTTTAGGTATTGGCTTTCCGTAGGAGCTCAACCTTCGAATCCTGTTGAGCGTCTTCTGTTTCGAGCAGGGTTACTTCCTCCACCACCAACTGTGGCTATGGCGCGCAAAGGTGGAGCCCGTGACACTCGTCCTGTTGATGCTTTAACCGGGCGTGTACTTGATCAACAAAAGCCTCCTAATTCCAACAACAATGAAACCTCTGTAACTGAAAATGAAAACCCGTGAAGTCTTATGTTTTTCATTGCTGTCTTTAAGAGAAGAAAATAAGATGTTATATACTAATGCGTCTTGAAACAGTTGATTTCTACTGTGGAAATATTATTTGCTTATCCAATTTCTCCTGTGAAATGCATTTATTGGAATTTGGATCTGTGCTGTGTTGTTGTTTGATTGAGGTGTTTTTCATGTTAGCTCCGGGTGCTTTTTGTTGTTTTGGTCACTTAAGTGGCAATTACTGCACAAATAATAGTGCGCGCTCCTTGTATTTTATTTGTTTAGAATGGCTCCGAATCAACCTTAAGAGAATTGGCATTTTTTGAGTGTTATGTTATATGTATTTTTCTGTTAATGCATATTGGTTTTGCCTGTTTAAATAATTTCTTCAGCAGGGCTATTTTATCATCTAATTATTACTGTACATTCATTTTTGGTACAACATTGATTCGAATTAGTTTAATCTAGTTGTTCAGATCAACAGGAAATGGGAAGAAATTGCATTCAAGCATGTCTATGCTAGAACTTATTTAGTATGTGAAGATTTTGAGCTAAATGAAGTGTACCAGTGCACACGCAGGTGTGATAGGCTCAGCTGTAAATCATTAGGGATAAGTTGAAAACTGGTAAAAAGGTCTCTAGTTGTTGTAGTTATTGGATTGGACTTGCCTGAGTTGGAGGGTTCATCTCTTACTAAGTATTCTGACAAAAAAAAAAGTTATGAGCTAAAACGAAGTATACTGCAGTGCAGGCTGTTCCGAAACAGATGAAGTTTCAAAGAAAAAGCAAGTCCGGCAATAAGTTGGGACTTGGATGTTTCAAGCTAGAATCTCAATAGATGATTCTTCTTTTGATTAATCAGTTCAAGCTGGAGTGAAGGTGTTTGTTCTCTGTGCTGCCCCGTTGTGTATTATTTTAGTTTTGTCGAAGTTTTGATTCTATTAATTGGTGGCGTCTAAGGACAAGTGTGATAAAGTGCTTTCAGAATTTGAAAGCATGTTCTTTCGATTGGAAACTAATGCAGATAACCTAAACCCCTAACTTTTCCTTCATCCTATGCTTCCCCCATTCAAACAGGCGGTGCGGTTCCCTTTCACGCATAATTGATGAAGGAATAGGTAGCATTGCTAACATAAGGTGTATTTTGTGGTTGAGGTGTGACTATTCTCTGCTGTCCTATCATGCCATTTCATTCTGTGGAGTGTACAACCAGGTCTTGTCATTGGAGTTCTTGCATTTTAATCAAAACATCTATTTTGTTTGGTAAGCTTTCAATTCAATATCATGTTGCCTTGCATTGTTTTGCTCAATATTAAACTTGTGATAGCTGCCACATCCATGGTGCTAGGATTCCAGATCCTTTGTTGATTTTTGATCCCTTGGAACTTACATGACATGATAGATTTCATATTTTTAATTTCTTGAATGATGTTGCAAATATGCAATTGATAAAGTGAAGTCCTATAAGTTAACTTTTGATACCAATTGTTTTTTTAATGCGAGGAGCTGTGAATGGCGAGACAACACTGTCAATTTGAAATGAGTAACACAAACTGACATATCAAATCAAAGAAGGATACAATGAGTGATGTTGAAAAACCTTGACTAAAATCAAAGCCCATAAAAACAAAAACTTAATCATTAAGTAGAAGCCATAACTCAAGGGTTAACCACCAACATATATGAATGCAAAGGCAGCAACAGACTCACTCAGAAACCAGTAGCAGCATGTGTTACTCATTAATAAACTAGTAGTAAGCATTGCGCAGACTCACTCACAAAGTTTAGTAATCCACACTAAGTCTACGCAACTTGATCAACATAAACCAATCATCATGTTCCCAACTATCCTTTTTAATGAACTTTACTTCCTAAATTCAAGGGGTCAATTTGTACAAAAAGAAAGTTTTTCCTCCATAGTTGAGCAATTACGGACTCCACATGTATCATGATGCATGTTCCCATCCATCTTATTCAATATGCCTCAAGCACAATTGTAATCACCAACAAAACAAATAACATTTCCAATTTAACATTCATTACAAGGTAATAAGAACCAAATCTTAGTACACCATTTTTGAGATACCAGAACAAATCATTTATAAATTGAATTTTCAATGATCTCAAATATGGAACTAAAACTATTTTTCCTTGGTAGAAAATGATGTTGCAGACTTTAGCAAGAGAAATCATATATCCTTCCATTCATAACAATTAATATAGGAAGCCAAAATCATCACAAAACCAACAAATCTAAACTGAATCAAATTGGTGAATCTTAACCCAACAAATTTGATCGGGTGCAGAAATTCGACCATCAACCTCCCATCAAATTTAGTATTCAGATTGAATTTCAACATCAAGAATTTGAGCAAGAACTAACTTGTGAGCATGAAGAATCAAGTTGTATGAACACTCAAACATATATTTGTGTTATAGAGGCAAAAAAAAAAAAAATCATTTCTAGATCTAGGAACAACGCAATGGCAGATTATTGAATCTAAAAAAATCTGGATATGCCAAATCTTAGTGCAGGAGAAGTGGAATTTTGTGAAGTAGTTAGCAGCATCAAATCAACTAATGTCCAAAGCAATCAACGAATCTTAACTCAAATCAAACACCGAAGCAATTTTTCTTTGATGCATTTAAGAGACCGGTCGTGAAAAACCCAGTTTCCATCGTAATATCTCAACGGTGACCTCTACTTCAAAACATTAAACGGTAAAAAAATTGAATGGCAGAGCAAGCATCATCTTGAACTGGTAATTCGGCATGAACATAACAAGAATCGGATCAAGAAATTGGAATCGAAATTGAATCCAAAGCTAGAACAAAAAGATTGTTAGTTTTGCCAGATAAACGAAGTTAAGACCTATGAATTGTGGAAAACGAAAAAGGAAACAAATGGCATATGTATACAAATTGAAAACGAAATCAATCAAACATGAATCACAATCGGAATTTCAAGAGTCTCATACGAAGACAAAAAAATCATATCGAAACAAATCAAAGTAAAATATCAGAGTAAAATATTACAAATGAAAAGGATGAGTACAGTTGACTACTCTAAATCTATTTATAGGAACTAACAAACTAGTAACCATTTCTAACTAATAACTGTTTGAATACATATCTAACACATTGTATGATTCATGCTATAGTTGCAATGAGAAGTGCAGAATTTAAAATAGAATTTTACAAACTTCGAATGACTAAGGTGAGTTTTACTAGCATCACTAATAAGCATATGTTTAGTTGTTTACTGATAATCACATTTACATAACACTCATCCCAGGAAAAACTCAATTCAACACCATTTCATTGCTGGGAATGAAAAATAATCAACTTTCTTTCTTAGGATGCATTGCTTGTAAAACAGCTTCAAATTCTTCTTTTACTCTTTCAAAGACATTTGGTGCCTTAACTTCATCTATAGGAGTATTCTCATCGATATCATCATTCATTCCATGAGTTTCTTTTTCATGATGATGCTGTTTTGATTTATCAAGATGATGTATCACAGATTCAATCTCTGCCTTAGCTTTCAGAAATATGTTGCCTTCCTTAACTTTTGTTTCTGTCAACAGAAAATGTTATATATCAAGTCAACAAATTATGAGAATAAATCGACAATTTAGTTCTTAAAATATCACTTTCTCTACTATTTGGTCCCGGAACTCAACAATCACTGACATTTACAACCCATGATTAAGAAAGGCTATTATTTACAACACTGATATTTACATTTACAAAATATTATATTATAGAAAGGAAAGCATCTAAGGCAATGAATACTCGTCAGAGTTGAGCTAACTCAATCTTACAAAACTGACTTGTAGTAAAAGAATTGCCCCCACTTATAAATACATATTCATACCATATATTGTCTGATGTGAGACTCTTAACACACCACGTCACGCTCAAGACTAGATATCTTGAGCGTGGAATGGTGGGTGACCCAATAGCAGAAACCTGATAACAGGTAGCCCAATGAATCTTAAACCTGACTCTGTATCATCTTAGAATTTGTGGATTGAGTTTAACTCAACCTTACAAACCCGGCTTGAAGGTAGAGAATTTCCCCCACTTATAAACATATGATCAGGTCAAATATTATTTGATATGAGACTCGTAACAGAGACATCCTAAAAAAAAACAAATTGCACGTGTCGAATGGATCGGAAAAGGTAAGGTTCGTCTACAAAACATTCACTGCAAAATTGTTTATAATTTAAACTATTTCTAAGCAATTTAGAGTTAGACTCACAAATTGATGTGCTCCTATATAATTACAATGAATAAGTAGTGTTGTCAAATATCAACCACGATGGTGGCGGGTTTTATGCCCTCAGCCATGGCCAAATATGTAAAGGATGCTGGCGGGTTTTATGCCCTCTGCCATGGCCAAATATGTAAAGGATGCTGGCGCCGTATGCCAATATAACAGCACCATATGCCGAGCATTATTGCGGATCCGACAGTTAAAATCACTAACTACATGATGTACAAGCATCTAATCTATATCCAATGTTATTATGGACACAATCTCAAAATGACCAAGAAAAAAACCATTATCACAAAGTAAGATATATATACCTGATGAAGAATTTGAGATTTCTTGCTTATGATTTGTCTCCGCCTTTTGATTTCCACACCTACGCGACAAAAAAAGTAGAAATCAGATTTTGTCAACCGAACTATTCAATCCATGAGTTTTTCATGTAAGAAAGTTATGATTTCAATTCAACCTTATATCCTGAGTCGAATCTTTGTGATTATTTTGATGGAACACTTGAGCAATGGCTTGAAACTCCTCCTTGGCTCTTTCAAAGACATTTGGAGCCTTAACATCATACACCAAGGTATTCTCATCAATATCACTATTCAACCCATGAGTTTCCCTATGATGATTACTTGAAGACTTATGAGAATGCAATATAGCCTCAAATTCTTCCTTTGCTCTTTCAACCAAATTGGGTACTTTTGCTTCTTTAACCAAATGCATAAAAAATCATAACAAAATTTCCATAACTTATATTCAAGAGATTGAAAATGAAAATGAAGCAATGAAGGGTGGAAAATACGTAAAGAAAGTGATTGTAGTATTAATACCTGATGGAGATTTTGTTGATTCCGTCATGGTGGTTTTTCTGTTAAGGTTGTTGTTTGTTACAGTAGGGAAAGGGGAAAAAGGAAGATATGCAAAGTAAACGACGTGACGGATTGAGATTCCAACCTGTTATCGAGTCATCGTTGATATAATAACTTATGGGATTTGGATTTGAAAAAACAATGGGTTTTCCGTGGTTTTTTTATTAAATATCCACCTGCCCTTTTCACTCATGTATTCTCTAATAATTTAATTTTGAATACAATTGAAATGGATTAACAGTATAAATTAGAGAAAATAGTAAAATAATTTTATACCATAAATCAATCACTATAGATAAAATAGTAAAATAATTTGGTTTAAATATATTTTTGAGTTTGGATATCTCTTATTACAAAATCTACGAATTTCGTCCTTTAAAATAAATGTGATTTGTATTTATTTGATCCCCTAACATATCTGATGATGTGTCTTATTTTTTAATGACGTGACATGTATCAATAGAATTCATGTCATCATATATTTTTTATGTCACCAAACTTTTTCATGTTATGTTTTTTAATTACATATAATATTATTATAATTGTTTATAAGTTAGGGATATTGGATTTTATTGTGTTAATTATATTCTTCTTTCAATTGTCATTTTTCATTATTCATAGTCTTCTTTTTCCTTAGTTTCTCAGTTTCTTCTTCAGTTTCTTTTATCCAACACTTTAAGCATTTTTAGTTTTCTTTGGTATTTTGGTATCCATATTCAAGTGTGTTGGTCCAATAAAATTTAGCCTTGTATATCTTATATATTTGTCATAACTTCTGCATATATAAACTAGTAGAAGATAAAGAAATCATTCTAATAACAGTTATCCAACCTGTTCCGGACTGGACCTCGAGGACACTGTTGGCCCATAGCCCAACATGTCGGGCAGAGGCCCATCCAGTCGACCAAGCCTTTGCATCGTCGGACATACTTACAACTGCCCGAGCAGGTGCTTGGCGCGTCGGAAAAACACCATGTCCATTGAAATGATGATGGGGAGACCTCGTCTCCGTATCACCTGCCACGTCACGCAACTGTCCACCATTATCTCCTGAAAGATAGGGGCAGTTGGACCAAGGGCAAGACCACGTGTTAGGTCTTACACGCTCCTACGCGTACCTTGACAGTTCTTCCTTGGGTCTAGCTAATTCAGCCCAAAGAAGAACCTTGGCTCGACGCTGGGGGCTCACTATAAATACCTTTTTCCACTAAAAGGTCAGGTATTCTGAAACACTATCACTCTTACCATTTTATGTATTGTATACTCACTTTGGCATCAGAGTGCCTTGCAGGTACACCCCCTCCTCACTTGTCAACCATCACCTTGTTCGTGCTCGACCTCTAGAGGGCCCTTCTGATCAAGTAAGATCAGTGTATACTCACTTTGGCATATGAGTGCCATGCAGGTACACCCCCTCCTCACTTGTCAACCACACCTTGTTCGTGATCGACCTCTAGAGGGCCCTTCTGATCAGGTAAGATCAGTGGCGCCGTCTGTGGGAAACTAGCTATCCCCTTCTTCCACAACAGAAGATCAAAGCTCCAATCCATCTTCCATCCTTCCAGTATGGCCGCAGAGCACGGTGACAACCACGACATTTAACCTAAACTACAGCGAAGCTGACCTCAGAGACGGGCAACCTGCCACCCCGTCGCCTGAACCCGAAGATAATGAGGTTCCACAACCTCAATCTCAGATTCCGCCGGTTGACCCATTTCAGCCTATCCCAGTGCTCGTCGAAGGAGACGTCACCATGATAGTTATGGTGAACGCCCTCAACCAGGCCAACTCCATGCTCTACCAGCAGCACGAGAGGATCATGGTCCTGGAGACTGACCGACGGGAAAATCGCCCCCAACAGGGACGAAAGGTGCTGCACGAGAAGCAACGTCCAGAAGCTGCCAAGAAACGAGGACGTTCTCCTCCACGGCGAGGAAGACGCTCCCCCGAACCCAAGAAGAACAGATCCAGGATACACCATGAGACCGATCGGTCGAGGACCTCGCCCCGACGCGAGCAGAGTCCTGGAAATGAGGACTTTTCCCCGTTGAGAAGTGATGAGGAAGATCCACATTGCCTGCTCTCGTGAGCCATTATGGAAGCACCGCTCCCCAAAGGCATGGAGAAACCCCCGCACTTGGCCATTTACGACGGGACGACTGACCCATATGATCATGTCGACAACATCAATGCTATGCTCGACTACCGCAACAACATCACCAGGGATCTCAAATGCAGATTGTTTTCAACAACTCTCAGAAAAGGAGCCATGGCTTGGTACAAAAGTCTGGCCCTAGAGTCTATCACGTCCTGGAGAGTCATGAAATTCGTGTTCACGAGGCACTTCACAGCCTCCCGACGTCACCCCAAGACGGAGGCGGGAGGCGACCCTTGAAGCTATAATGCAGAAGAAAAATGAGACACTGCGCTCGTACATCGAGCGGTTCAACCAAGAGGTTGTCGAAGTAGATTAAACGGAGCACATGAAGAAATACCTCTTCGAGAGGGGGCTCCTACCCAGAACTGAACTCAACAGAGCGGTCGGGATAGAGCCTCTGTGTACTTTGGACGAGCTCTTAAATAAAGCTCAAGCGTACATCAAGTACAAAGAGAAACAGGTTGCCCATAATGCTCGGAATAATCGCAGTACCGATGACATTGACCACCCCAAACGCGAAGAAGCCAATGCTCCCCGCTGTAATGGGGATAAGCGAAAGGAGGAGAAACCCCGCGAGACCCGTGAAGGAAGAAGACCCACAGGACGTTACAACAAGTACACGTTGTTGATGGATTCCCGCGAACGCATCCTCGTCGAATGCATCAATTCCGAGTTTAAACAGGGTAGGGTTAGGTTCCCAAAACCTTATGAACCCAAGCCCCATACAGACAAGTCTAAGTACTACTGTTTTCACAGAAGTCACATACATGTGACCGAAGACTGCATCCATATAAAGGACGCAATTGAGATCCTAATTCAGGAAGGTCATCTCAAACAGTACACCAAGAGGAACGATACTCCCCGACACGAGGAGTAAGTGACAAAGAGATCTCGCGAAGACACACCACCCGACGATTCCTCATATCAGGTGGCCATATGTATATCCCTTCCGGAGGACTTCCATCTCCCCGACTCAGGTCCAGGGGAACGACTTGCTGCCCTTAGTCCCTGGGAAGACTTCCCAACAACTTTCGTTATATCAGGAGGAGGGATGGACAACGAGAACGCTGTTATTTTAGTGAAACACAAATTCGATGAACTCCTACTGACCGCGCCCGAACAGTTGGCGACACTGACAAAATATCGAGGAAAATCCAACCCGATATCTTTCTTCCTCGAAGAACTGCCGAGCGACTCTCCTAATTCAAGTATCCCCTTATTGATAAGGGCCAAAATGGTGCATTTTGACGTTCGATATATCCTGGTCGACCAAGGCAGTTCAGTGGTCATCATGTATGTCCACCTATTCAAGACTCTCAAGCTGGACATAACTAACCTATCCCCGTACGCCGGATCCGACCTTCAAGGATTTAATGGATCCGCCACAAAACCATGGGGGTATGTCGAACTCCTCGTCACATTCGGCGAGCAAGAAACAACTAGGGAAGTCAAAGTCCAATTCCTGGTGATCGAGTGCCCCTCCCTCTACAACTGCATCATCGGCCGCCCGACTCTGGCCGAATTGACAGCGGTCCCCTCCACCGTCCATCTGAAAATGAAGTACTATACCAAGCTAGGCCGCGTAGTCACAATCCACAATGGCATTGAGGCCGCGCGAAGATGTTATGACGTTGCAGTAAAAGGACATGCCATAATTAACACCAAGAATAACAAGAAGCCTAGGGTCGAAAAGCTGCCTCCCCCCCAAGGAATCAACTCCGTCGACCTCGACAGCCGCATCGACGAGGACGACACTGAAGCACAGGACCCCGTCTGCGGGAAAGCCTCGACCCACCCATTCTGGCCGGTCCTCAACGGAGAATTCGAGCTTATTCACCTGGGCGACAACCCCGACAGAGTTGTGAAGATAGGCATTGGACTGTCCGCAGAGACAAGGGAGCAACTCACAATCTGCCTCAAGGAGAACGCGAACCTCTTCGCATGGAATGTTGCAGAGATGCCCGGGCTCGACCCCGAGGTCGTCTGTCATCAGTTAGCTTTAGACCATGCTCTTAAGCCCGTAGCACAATGTAGGCGCAAACAATCTCCTGAGAAAGCGGAGGCTGCTGAGCAAGCTGTAAAAGACCTCTTAGAGGCAAATTTTATTTCTAAAGCCCAGTACACAACCTGGCTCTCTAATGTAGTCCTTGTTAAGAAAAATAATGGAAAATGGCGTATGTGTGTTGACTATACTAATCTCAATAAGGCTTATCCCAAAGATGCTTTTCCTCTACCTAACATAGATAAATTGGTCGACAACTCTGCAGGTTTCAAACTCTTATCTTTTATGGATACATATAGTGGATACAACCAAATCCCTATATCAGAAACAGACAAGAGGCACACAACCTTCATGACCCCGATGGACAATTACTACTACAATGTAATGCCCTTCGGGCTAAAGAACGTCGGGGCCACATTCCAACGGATGATGAACAAGGTCTTCCGATGAGAGATTTGGGACATGCTCGAAGTATACATGGACGACATGATCGTGAAGTCGCACGAAGAAATCGACCAAGCATAACACCTCCGAAAGGTTTTCGAGCAGCGAGACAATGCAAAATGAGGTTTAATCCTGAAAAATGCACATTCGGTGTCCGGGAAGGTAAATTCCTCGGCTTCTATCTCACCGAGCGCAGGATTGAGGCCAACCCCGACAAATGTCGGGCGTTTTCATAGTTCCCAACCCCAAACTCAAAGAAATCCATTCAATCCTTTAACGGTATGCTTGCTTCCTTATACCGCTTCGTCGCCAAGTCCGCCCAACACGCATTGCCTTTCTTCAAACTATTACGAAAAGAGGCCAGCTTCGAGTGGATCGAAGAATGCTAGCAGACACTGCTCTATCTGAAAAGGGCACTCTCCGAACCACCGGTCTTATCCCGACCACTAGAAAAAAAGACTCTGTATCTGTATCTGTCCGTAGCGACTGAGGTCGTCAGCGCCGTCCTCATCCGAGAAACCGTTGAGGGGCAAAACCCTATTTATTTCACGAGCAAAGCTCTCTAAGGTTCAGAGCTCAGATATCAACAGATCGAGAAATTTGCCTTAGCCTTGATAAATTCCACAAGGAGACTACGACATTACTTCCTTGCCCACACGATTAAATTCCGAACCAACCAACCCATCAAGCAACTCCTCGGCTGACCAGACATGGTCAGTCGAATGCTGAAGTGGTTGCTGGAGCTATCAGAGTTCGATTTCCAATACGAAAGCAGGAAAACCCTGAAAGCTCAGGTCCTAGCTGATTTCGTTGCAGAGATGACGCATATCCCGATCCCAACTAGCGACACTCACAAGTGGACGATCTTTGTCGACGGTGCTTCCAGCTCGGCAGACAGTGGCGCAAGGATCATCCTCGAAAACGAAGATGGTATTCTGATCAAGGTCTCACTGGAATTGGCCTTCCCGACCTCTAATAACCAGGTCGAGTTTGAAGCATTCCTCGCAGGTTTAAGATTAGCTGAGGACTTAGGGTCAAAGGGTGTAAAGATACCAACTGACTCTCAACTCGTGGCATCACAGGTATGAGGAGAATATCAGGCTAAGAATGACAATTTCATCGAATACTTAGCCTTAGTGAAAGATAAACTCGAAAAATTCAATGCATGGGAGGTCCAACACGTCCCCCGCGAGCACAACACGTGAGTGGACTTCCTGTATAAATTGGCGAGTACGAGGAAGAAGGGCAGGAATAAGTCTATGATCCAGGAAATCCTTCCCCGACCAAGCATCAAACGGTCACCTCCCCCGCTCGAAGTAAATGCAATTGGTGACGCCCATTACTGGATGACGCCCATTCACAACTATCTCACGAGAGACGAACTCCCAACGGACCCCAAAGAGGCAGCCGCGACCAAGAGAAGGGTGTGCTCATACGTTTTCCTCGAGGGCAAACTCTATCGAAGGGGATTCGCCATTCCGTTACTCAAATGTGTCAAAGAGGAAAGGGTCCCCGACATACTGGGAAAAATACACAGGGGGATCAATGCTCAATATCTCGGTGGGAAATCATTGGCGCGCAAAGCCTTGCGAGCAAGCTATTACTGGCCGACAATGCAACACGACTCTAAGTCACATGTAAAAAAATATGACAAGTGCCAAAGACATGCCAACATGCATCTCGCGCCCCCCAACGAGCTGAAGACATTCTCCTCTCTGTGGCCTTTCACATGGTGGGGGATGGACATCCTCGGTCTCTTTGTGATCGGCTCATATCAAAACAAATACTTCATCGTGGGGGTGGACTACTTTACAAAGTGGATCGAAGCAAAAGCCCTGGCCAAAATAACGGCACAAAACATTCTCCGGTTCTTCAAAAGAAATATCCTTGCATGCTTTGGCATACCCCAAGTGCTTATCACCAACAACGGGACACAGTTCACGAACGAAAGATTCCAAGACTTCGTTGCCGGCTTAGGTACAAAGCAGCACTTCACGTCCGTCGAGCACCCTCAAACTAACGGCCAAGCTAAGGAAGCCAACAGGGTAATCCTACGATGATTGAAACGTGGACGCGGTGAAGCGAAAAGGGCATGGGTCAGGTTAACATACGGTACCGAGGCGGTCATCCCGGTAGAAATTCGAGAGCTGACGAGGCGCACAGAAGCACCCCTTGACGAGGAGTTGAACGAAAAAGCATTGTGAGTCGAGCTAGACCTCGTCGAGGAAATCCGCTCTGAGGCAGCCCTACGAGAAGCTTTCCTTAAACAGAAAATAGCTTTACGCAACGACGCAAAAGTCATAAGAAGAGAATTCCAAGTGGGCAGCCTGGTCCTCGGATGGAACCAGAAAAACCCACGGAAAGGCAAGCTAGCCGCTAACTAGGAAGACCCATACCGTGTTTGAGATAAGACGGACAACGAGGCCTACTACCTTGAAAACCTACAAGGTGAAAAACTTCCTCGACCATGGAACGCAGAAAAACTTAAGTAGTACTATAACTAAAACATCTAAGGAAGGCATGAGAGGTACAACCACAACCTTCGTCACCAATCGAAAGGGAGGATAACGCCTACATAAGGCTAGCACAACCATCCCCGATGTTGGACATCTTAAACGAGCTCTAACATCGCAATACCATGTCAGCAGGGAACCCAGCTCGTGATAGGAAGGCCCAAGCCCCGAGATTAGGGTGTCCAATCGCGACCCTAATCCCGATCTTTGGCGGACGTAAAACCCACCACCTCGTCGGTTCCCTAAACCGACGAGTCTAAATAGTCGAGCACAAAAAAGTTCAAAACAAATAGCAGTTTAAACAAACATTAATTCAAACAAAGGAGACACACAATAAAATTCCGAAAAAAATATTATCTTTAAATCCGGCCAAAACCCGACCATTCAAGTACATACAAAAGATGCGCGCAGGCCATTACAACAACATCCAAACAGGTACGCGGGCCATAAATTCAAAGTAAACTAAGGGTCGCTGCCCAAACCTAGGCCTCTTCATTGTTGTCGTCGTCGTCCTCTTCCAGCTATTCCTCGGCGACAAAGGGTCAGACAATATCCCCATCAGTCACGTAGTAGTTATGAGTCATCCCCTTGGTTACAAGCGCCAGATTCACGACCTTGAGTTGATCGGTAGCATTATCAAATCCTTCTTTAAAGACGACCACCAGATCTTTGCAGAGCTCATGGATCTTGCCGACCAACTCACCCCGGTACGAAGGGCCAACTCTTATTTATTATCATCCTCAAGAGGAAGGACCACACCTTCTAGCAACGCAAGTCGTGCCCGAAGATGCACATTCTCCTCGTCCGCCTTGTTGAGCTCGACCGCCTGCTCCTTCAGGCCCTTGTTCTCCTCTTTTAAGGCATCCCGCTCACGCTTGACCTTATCCAACTCCGAGAACAACCCTTCTTGAAGGTTATGCTCCTCCTTGTAGTCAAACAGATCTTTGGAGAGCTTGTTCTTCTCAGCCCTTGTTGTCTGAAGTGCTTCCTCCAAAACAGCAGTGGAGACAGTGGTGTCGGACAACACCAAAGCCTTCTCCATGACCCAGATAACAGCAGCAATATCCCAGGCCAAATCTGCCCACCTGGCATATTGTCTTGGTCGAGCAAGGCTTTCGCTTCGGGTGCCGCCACCATGACGGATCCCTCGGGCTTGAAGAAATCCCTCTCCATATAGCAAGGGGCAACAGATAACTCCTATGTTCGCCCGATTGCATGCCGCCCACGGCACCTGACCGGGCAAGAGACAAATTTTTCCGTTGACGCTTCGAGCGAGGGGAGTTGACAAATGGTGGAGGGCTATCCAGTATCGATATCAAGGAACCTGGTTGCGCAATTGCTTGGGGGGAGTCAGAGGTTGAGCTGGGAGTGTCGGAGCCGCCGACCCCATGCTCCGTTGCCACCTCCTGGACGTGGCTTGTAACCTTCTTTTTTTTCTTTGTTTGAACCCTGCCCGTTCCCCAGGCCTGATTGTCCAACTTCAATACCCACTCCTCGGCTGAGGGCATGCTTCTTGCAAAACAAAAAATTAAGAGAATCAACAAACAAATATAACATCGGAGGAGCAGGAAAGGCCGAAAGAACCTACGTAATAACCGAATATCCTCCTAGTTTGTATCACACTTGAACAAGGCTTTTGGTATTAATCAAGCGAGTTTCTAGGACGGGCAACCCGTCGTCATCTATGTAAGGGTTGTTCATTCGGTCCATGTAGACCTCCAAGTTGAAACTTTGGACATAGTCCACCAATATTTGATAAGCCAACTTGTCCTCGGTCCCCAGAATCGCGTGTCGGACTCGGTAATAACTGGTCAGCAGATCAAAATGGTTCGACTGCCACCTTAAGGGGATCTTCGACATCAACTGCTCCACGCTGTTTGCATCCTGTTTACGGATGTAGAGGCTATCGAAAGCGTACTGGGTGATCGGTTTCACCGAGTACCATCTCCCTTTGAAGTGGCGGGCTGAATCAACGTACATCTTGAACAACCTTGAGGGTTGCATGAAAGACACCCAACTATGACGCCCTCCTCCTCCCGACTATTGCAGGTGGAAGACACGAAAGAAGAGGGGCAGTGTGCAGCCAATCCTAAGGTGTCGGTAGACCAGCTCGAATGCCCGAATAAAGGAGATGGCGTTAGGGTGAAGTTGTGAAGGCGCCAACCTGAGCCACCTAAAGACCCCCATCTGAAAGTCATTAAAGGGGAGCCTCATCCTCGCCTCCCGGAAGGCGAACTCATACATCGTAAACTGTTTCCCCTGGAAACGCGAGCATATCTGATCTTCTTCTCGAGGAGCGTAGCACTTCCAGTTAGGTTTATCCTCAGGACCCAACTCCTCGGCTACTGTGTACGCGGTGAAACTTTCATCCACATAGTAAGATTCTTCTTCCAATGTCTCGTCGGCGACCCACGATAGGTCGTTTTGGTCGGACGAAGAGGCGACCACATTTCCTTCCCCGGGTTGTCTTTGGCCAGCTGTACCTGAAAAGCATAAGGAAAAAGTGAATTCGACATCGCATCAAATCCACCATTCCATCGCAGTTCAAGTGAAAGGGCGAAGAGTTGAACGCTCCAAGTTCTCACTAACGTTGCCCTAATCAACAAAGGGATAGGTGAAGATCCCTTTTGAGCGCTCACGGAACACCTAAAAGTTCTTGAGAAAACAAAGAAATTCTTGCTCGGATAATGCATAGGGCGCCCGCGACCTTCATCTAAAGCATGATGATTCTAGTCAGCCTATTTATATAAACATGCTTAATTCACCCGACTCATTCAAATTATTCCTGGGACAATCATACCTAAACCCTATAAGCTAGCCTAAAATGGTAATCTACCTACTCTAAACAGAACAATTACCACTATTACTACCTACCAAGTGAAAAAATTATCAGAAGAAGAAGATTCGAAGGGTTACCTGACATGATGATGGCGGGGGGAGAGCGGTGGCACACGAGGAGCTAGCGGTGGTGAGCGGTGGCGAAGGTTGAGAGAAGTTCTTGGCTGCTAGTCCAGTTAATCGTAGGAGCGAAAAGTGAAATGAAGTGGTTTCTCCACTTTATATATAGGAGAAGCGCGTGGGAGGACGCACTAAGGTAATTATTACTTAGGCTCCCTAGGTCGGCCCTAGCACAAGAAACGAAGCGACACGCTTTAAATTCCCCGAACGCAGCACTTTAGAGAATTCTGAACGACGTCAAGCATCTCTAGGTCTCCCCGACTCAACTAAAGATTCCTCGATTACTAAAGACGCCTCACCCCAGTCAAATCGACATATGTCCTCCTAGGTTTACCGAATAAATCGACATGTCAATCACTTTTGCACGGGCGATCGATCCCAACGGCCCATTCCACGGTCTATGTCCTACCTCGACATGTTAGTTGTGCCCAACTCTATTTCTCTTAACTCATCACTCCAGCTTGGAGACTCGACTTGGGGGGGCTCCTGTTCCGGACTGGGCCTCGAGGACACCATTGGCCCATATCCCAACATGTCGGGCAGAGGCCCATCCAGTCGGCAAAGCCTTCTGCATCGTTGGACATACTTATAACTGCCCGAGCAGGTGCTTGGCGCGTCGGGCAAACACCCTGTCCATTGAACTGATGATGGAGAGACTTCATCTCCCTATCACCTGCCACGCCACCCAACTATCCACCATTATCTCCTAAAAGATAGGGGCAGTTGGACCAAGGGAAAGACCACGTGCTAGGTCTTACACACTCTTACGCGTACTTTGGCAGTTTTTCCTTGGGCCTAGCTAATCCAGCCCAAAGAAGAACCATGGCCCGGTGCTAGGGGCTCACTTTAAATACCATTTTCTACTAAAGGGTCAGGTATTCTGAAAAACTATCTCTCTTACCATTTTTTGTACCGTATACTCACTTTGGCATCAGAGTGCCTTACAGGTACACCCCCTCCTCACTTGCCAACCATCACCTTGTTCATGCTCGACCTCTGGATGGCCCTTCTGATCAGGTAAGATCACAACCTAAAGCACCAATATTGAATCTTAATAACGCTACCTTCATGCCAAAATTTCAAACACTTAAAAACACACACACGCACACACTGCAAAACCAAATCAGAAAACCCTAAAGACTACACTGTAACACCCCAAAATTTGCCCTCTAAATTATTACTATCTAACTGGCTTATGCTTCACGTTCATATGCATCTCCATTAAGTCATAACATCACAATCATGCATTTCATTGAGCTCCTAAGGCGTGAGATCAATGCCATATGAAGTTAGGGTTTCACACCCTATCTATATCTATCAGTTGGATTTGGAGTTTCGGCTATGTGGCTATTAATAACATCGGCTTCCTATGCACTTTCTACTCAATTAGGGTTTATTTCCCTGATTAGGTGATCTTTGAGGAACTCACTCATAAATGTTGTTCATTGGCGCATCAGGCTCATTATCAAGGCGGATTAGCATTTTATTCATGTTTAAGATCGAGAACGTATCACCAACTAAAGATTAGCAGATTAGGGTTCTCGAGCCAAGTTAACTTGGTCGTGCATCACTTCATATTTCAAGACCTATCATTATCAAAGGATTCACTGTGATTGAGGCCCTTTATTTGTTGCTTATAACTCGATTCGAGAATAGTGTTTTCAAGTGATTAAGAAAGGCACAATTCATGGATTATCGATTTTGGTTAGGGTTCATCATGGCATCATAGTGCTGGAAAAGTGGTTTGTCCAAAGGTTCCATTTGCGCTAAAGAAAAGTGTGTGGTCATTGGTTTATTTGGAAAGAAGTTGTTCGAATTAGTATTTAATTCCATAGTTCACCTGATTTAAGTCCATATGTCATTTTCAATCCACTTTCAAATTAATTGTCCAAAACCACATTCATTATCCAAGTTATTTTCCTTAACCCATTATTAATCCATCTTTTAGAGATTTTATCATATTATCCATTTTATTCAAATTTTAATTCAATAATCATTTGTCATTGTCATAAAAAAATATCATTTTCTTTTGCTAAGCTTATGCTAATGTTTGGGTTAAAGTCCATATTTTGTACATTTCAAAGCCCATGACCTCTTAGTCCATATCCATATTCTTGTTTCCGAACCGATTAATTCTATTTCCATTTAACCATTTCTATCCATACTTTAAGCCCAATTAAAATCATTTTTCTTGGCCTCATTTTTATCCATAACTAATTACCAAAGTCTATTTTTGCTAAGCCCATTTTTTAAAGCTAAATCTTGACAACAAAAATGTTAATAAGAAATAGGGTAAGAAATGATAAGTGTCATAAAGTAACAAAGAAAAAATAACAGAAAAATAAACTAAATCAGAATCCAGTTACAATTTTTTTATGCTCATAACAAAAGGATAAAGGGAGTTACATCATAATATTTTTTGGGGAAAAATAGCAAAAAAGTGGCTTCTGCATTTTTCACTGTCGACACTAAGAAACCAATTCAATATCTCGAATCCCTTCATCAATCTCCAACAGAAAAACAAGAATGATTCTCATCCTCACCAATCGTCGTCGCCGTCTTCGATTTCACCTGCAAGAATACACAAATTCGAAACCGACTCAGATTGGCATACCAGAAAGAGTATAAGAAGAGTATCGAATCGCATAACAATGCAAGGGTTCAAAGATTCACAAACTCACCATATCAACAATAATTCAGAACAACAAGCACATTTTCATCGATCTCCCGATTTCAATACGTGTCTTCATCAACAATGACACTTCTAAAATCAAAATCTTTGACTCTGCAAATTCACATCAGCACATTCTTCATAACTCTCTCCATCTTCATCACCATGACAAGTTCCTCACTCCCCAATTTTCTTCACGCATCAATCTTCTCAATTCTCCAATTCGAAGCTCTTCAACAACCTGCATCGCACAACAACAGATTTATACATCAACAATAATGAACCACACAGTTCAGAAGAAGGAAGCCCACCGAATGAAGACTAGCATAATAGCTAAAAAAGGGAAATGAGAAAAGTTAATTACACATGGAATACAAAAATTCAGATTCAGTAGAACATTGGAAAAGTCGGTTACGCCATAACCGATATAACCAAAAAGTCAGTTACATACTAGAATTGACAACAGAAAATCACGATACAAAAAAATCAGCTACAGAAATCATCAACCAATCTAACAGAAATTAAAAGGAAAAGAAGTCGGTTACACCATCAATAAAATTCCTACCTGAAATCGTAACAGAATTTGGGCATAGAACCTTTTTCTAAACACTCAAGGATCGTGTATAAAAGGCAAAATCCTCTTCAATCTGATGGCGGATCCTTCTTCCAACTTCATTCTCTCTGATTCTCTGCATCTTTCTCTTCCCCATTCAACATTCTCCAGCACTGAACTCTCTGCAACCACTTCAAAACTTCAATCTTCATCATCTTCCAAAACGTAAAAAACCTTCTCTCCAATGGCGTTCTTGAATCTTCATGCTTCCTTGCATATCAACACCTTAAACCTTCCTCGAATCCCCATCAACCTTCAAGATTAATCTTTAACCAGAACTACAAGATCAACCTTTAACCTCCTAATCAAATTTCTGCAATTTCGATCTTCTGCATCGACGTCACAGTTTCAATCGGAAATCTCATCTTCGCCTTCAATATTTGGTGGTTTTGAAACTACATCATCATCAATTTTCATTATCATCAAGACCTGTATAATATCACACACAACATATGCCGATTCAGCACGAGAATGACGAACGTAAATAGAAGCAAAATTGATTTGGAGCCAACAAGAAGAACAAGCCAAGGAACGCGTACCTAACTTCTTCGATTCGCCATCGAGATTCTTCAATGATCTTCAAACAGATCTCTCTAGTTTCTTAGTCCTTATCACGCATCTTCATCTGGTTTCAGTAGAGGTGATTTTTACCACAACAAGAACAAGCGACAACCGCAACTGATTCGATCAAATCGTCATCTGCATCGCGTCCATTTCGATTGCCCGCTCTGTTGCGAAGATTCACTGTCGTCTTCATCGCTCAGCGTCATTATATTCATATCGACCCTCCTCCAATTCACAAGGTACACATTGCTTATTATGATCTCTGTGAGTTGTTGATTATGTCGTTTAAGGTTCGATTAGAGTAGACATGAGCGTATTTACGAGATTGTGAGGGTTAGGTTTCAGATTAGTGATAGGGGTGAGGTTTAGGTTGTGTTTGAGAGTGGATGTTTAGAGGTTTTGGTCACTCTTCTTCAATGGTTTGCCGCGGCGGCGCCGATCGGAGGAGGAGAGGTACTAGGGTTTAGTTTTGGGAGAAGAAGAAAGGAATGTTTGAGAAAAAGAAACGCGTTTGGTGAGAGTGAGAGAGAAAGAGTTTAAGGATTCTGAGATCTATTTGTATAAATTAAATTGTTAGTTAATTGTTTTGATTATGAATTAAAAGGGGATTAAAACTCTTAAAGCCTTATTAATGCACCTGTTTGAATTAACCAAATCATTAATTACATTGATTTCTACCGTTAATGGTTGATAGGGTAGATGGATAGATGTTGCGGTGGTCCACTCCGGAGGTGACATTTGTCACCGTCCGGTAGGACCACCAAATTTCAATCCCCTGCGTGTTATTCTACCGTTGTTACCCTATATCTCCATTTTGTGTCCATTGAATGAGAATACTAGATGAGGACTGGGATCATAGGGCCAGGATTCGGTCAAGAAAGTTGACTAGAAAGTATGCCATGCACCTCCAATCTTCCAGCACGTCTTGGGCCTTCCTTAGCTGCTATTTGCACCCATGCGTTTCAGCTCAATTGGTTTCTTAACTAGCAATATTTCTATATTTTCACCCCTTTCTTATTGCTAATCCTTTTAATTTCTATTTTCATACCTTTTCAATTTAAATCCATAAAAAATACTAAAACTTGTAATAAAATTCTACAAAAATTATAGGAGCTTTCTAACTCATTTTAGAAATTTTCTATATTTTTACTTTTTGATTTTTGGCATTTTTCAATTTTATTTCGAATTTCCATTTAATTAGTTTTCTATGGAATTCTTTCATGAAAACTTCATTTTGTACATTTTATTTCTCCCACTTCCTATTTGATTTTTATCCCATTACTTTTGCTATGTGTTGCACCCCAAAATTTTCCCTCACAAAACAAGACTTTGTGTGCTAAGAGGTTCAAAAGGTTCACAAGACATTTCATGAGGTTCACAAGGTTCACAATTAGTCAAAGGATTTGACAATTCCCTCAGACAATGCATCCTCCTAAGCAGGGCATCCAAAACTAGGGTTTTGACTTTAATCAGGCTAAATGGACTTCCAAGACTTCAAGTGAACTTCATAACATCTTATATGTGTTTAAGAATCCCCATGACAAGTTTCAAGACTTTTCTCAAAGGTTTGCTCAGTCAGATGATCAGATAAGTCAAAATCAGTCAAAGTAGTTAAAAAGTCAAACGGAGGTCAACTGTGGTCAAACCAAAGTCAAACTTCATGATTTTTTGCCAGCATCAAGTATATGAAGTAAAATTCATCATTTTATCAAGGGTTGATCATGATTCATCAAGGATATTTCAGATCATCAAGAATCAGGAGTTTCTAAATTAGGGTTTCCTCAGGAAAAGTCAACTGAACTTTGACCAGATATAACTTTCACATGCTTCATCAACTTTTTCCCATCCAAAGCTCATTTTTAAGGAAATTTAATTCTCTACAACTTTGTGTCTCACAAGCCAAGCCCAAAAATGCTTCATTTGGAAGGTATGAGCTAAGACATTATAGGTCCTTTTAAAAGTCAACAAAAAGTCAACAACTTCAAAAGAGCATAACTTGAGAATGGTAAAAGATATGGACATGAAACCAATGGGGTTGGTTAGAGTACTCTTTAAGATTTCCAAAATGTCCAAGAACACCCTCATAGCTTTAAAATTGAAGGATTTGTTCCCTTGCAAAGTTGGGAAATTTTTGGGTGGTTTATGAAGTAAATGGGGTCTTAAAACCATAATTCTTCAAATGGGCTGACTTTTTTGTGACCCAATGTGTTCCATGACATCATGCACGAAATTTATTTAATATTTTCATAATTTTATTCATTTTATTTTATTTATTATGATTTTTTATATTAAAAATCATTTTAAATTCAAATAAAATATAAAATATGAAGATTTAAAAAATATTTTGATTCTAGAAGGTCATGAAGGTTAATTGGATCAAATTGATATGAGAATTATGGTGATTGTCTTAAAATAGCAAGGTTACATTCAAGAATATTTGAATTTTAAGACATGATCTTTTTCAATCTTCAATGATCAAAAAGTCCAAATAACCTTACAATGTTTTGACCTAATTATGTTCTACTATATATACATAACTCATCCAAACGCAAAGGACACGAATTGGCTACCTCAAGAGTAAGTTTCAAGTTTTCATATTTCATCAAAAATTCCAAATTCGGATTCTTCATTACCAAGCTTTTCAAGGTATTCTAAGGACACTACAAGCTTCCTCAAGCATCCCTGAATCGAAACCAATCATCATATGCATTTGAATCATGCCATAATGCATAACCCGAAGCAATGTTGTTCTTGAATTATTTTTTTTCGATTTCATAAATTCACTGTGTTTTAATGGATTTTGTTTGTTTAATCATGTTTATAATGATGTGTAGAATGTTTCTGGATACTTAAATCAAAGCTTCATGGCCGAATCATGAAAACACCATTTTTAGGGTTTCGGTCAAGGTTTAGGGCTTTATGATCTATGGAATATAAATGAATTCTAAGACCATGAATTGATTTGAATGGACCTCTGGATTATGGTTATGGATTTAATTTTATGAAATTTTGTGGTTTTCTTGATCATTGAGTTTCGTAGGATTTGCTGCCAATGGAGATTCGCAGGAAATATGGTAGGAAACTTTGCAACAAAATTCGCAGGAACCAAGGTTGAAGATGAAGACCAGTGGCGCCAAAATTCATATTCAAAATTTGTTATAATATTTTATTATATGTTGTTAATCTTATATCAGAATAAGTTGCTAGCTCAGGTGGTTGGTGTGCGTATGCGTGATGTTCAAGGTCCTGGGTTCGAATCCCCCAGGCCTTTTTGCTTTGTGGTTTTTATTTTGATTTTTTTTTCAGGATACGCATAAAAGAATATGAAGGCAACATGCTATCACCAAATGCGCATTGGCCTAGTGTTGGACTGGTTGGTCTTAGGGATTGCAAAGCCTAGGGCCTGGGTTCGAATCCCAGCCCCAGGTATGTTTTGTTCATTTCTTCCATTTTATTTTTGTTTAATATATATTATAATTGATTTAATTAAATGATAAATAATTAAAATAAAATGTTTATATTATTTTGTATGATTTCAATTTCATATTTTGTTTCTTAAATTTAAACTTTATTAAAATTACTTAATATTTATCTTATTATATATATTATATTATTTTGTATAAATAAATAAATTAATTATATAAACCCTAATATTTCATATAAAACCCTAATTCTATTTTCTAAACTCATGAACCCTAATTTATTTTGAAAAACCCTAATTATTTTATAAATATTAATATTTGTATATAAATGTTAATTATGTTTATTTATTTTTATTATTTGTTTATATTATCATTATACATAGTTTTATATAAATAATGTAAATAGTTTAATTAATTAATTAACCCTAACTTATTTTTCTAAATAATTATAAAAAAAAACTTAATTTTATTTTTATGAATATAATTTATTATTTGTACATGTTTATTTAATTATAATTAGCAAGGATTTTTATAATATGCATATAAATTTAAATCATTATAATTTAGTATATAATACTTATTATTTATTTCTTTTATTAAATTCTCTTAAAAAATATTATTTATCTAATTTTGAACTTTTAATTTATTTATTATTATGATAATTTTTTCATATTATGCTTATTTATTTTTGCTTATTATTACTAACCCCCTTACATTTATTTATTTTTGTTTATTACTACTAACCCATTTAATTATTTATTTTATTTGTTTATTTTTAATTATAATGTAATTGTATCCCTTATGTAATAGTTGTAGTAATTTTTATTATTTATTTTTAAATGCTATGGTTAGTAAAATAGGGAGTGCAAGACATGTTTGTATTTAAAATTGGATTTAGATCATTAATCTTAAAGATAAATATGTGAATTGGTACACTCACACACGTAAGTCGATCCTGAATCGCCATCTCACTTCTTAAGGGTTACCTCTCATGTTGCCTAAATAAAAGGTCAAGTAAGGTGTAAAGCAAAGTCCTTTCTCTAATATCATCTAGTCCCTTAACAGATAAAAAGATCAAGTCCCTTCGAATGTTGCCTTCGTAATGATCTTGTCCCTTTCGAATAAAGATGATAAGTCCTTTCGAAATTGCTAAATACACCTTACAGTTGCCTAAATAACAGATATCCCTTCATTTGTCCCTCACACATCCAAGGTAATGACTACCTATTCCTTAATAATAGGGATAGTCTTACCACTTAAAGGATATTCAAAAACAGAAAAGACTTAACTTAGGGTAGGTTCCTCTTATGTACTTGCTCACTTTTCAAAAACATTTCAAACACTTCACATTTTTCAAACAAATTTTCAAAACAAAGACTATATATATCCGTATATGGATCATTATAAAGTACTTAAAGGAAATTTTATTCACACACTACACTTTTCAAAACAATTTAAAGTGAGCTAAGTAACTAAGAGCCCATGAATAACCATGGATGTAAAGGGTGCTAACACCTTCCCTTTACATAACCTACCCCCCGAACCCAAAAATCTTTTAAAAGGTATTTCCTGTTCTTTTATGCCTTTCCTTTGGATAAAATAAAAGTCGGTGGCGACTCTTGCTATCCGCAACATAATTAAAGTCAGTTCTCCCACCGTGTTACAGAACTGGCGACTCTGCTGGGGATTTAATAAAAGAGGGGTACCCTTAGGAATTAGATCACTTTAAACTTGTTTGCTTTGTTTGCTTTACTTTACTTGTTGGGTGCTCTTATGTGTGAAAGATCCTAACCCGGATCTAGTGTACCTTAGGTAAATGGCAATAGACCAAGGAAACTGTACGGCGTATACCGATATGGTTGATCTGGTGGCCATAGTTAGTGTGACTTCTTGGTTGGTGCTTATATTCCTTAAGTCAAGTTGAGGATAATATGAGGCTGCCATATGTTGTCAATGCACTAACTAACTTTTAGAACCCTAGTTATCCCATCTTGGCCTTTAGAAAAGTAGTGAGATAACCGGCTTTGGTGAAGACTGAAGTTGATTGATACTCGATGCTACACTCATTGAGATTCTAAACTTGGAGGGTTTTGGTTGGCAAGTAAGTTGCCTACTGAACAACCACCCTTGTGAAGGATCAATGATATTGAGATCCCTTAGAACCTGGTTACTTTATAGGACAGGATGAACCAACTAAACTTCAGGGGAGGGTACTTACCTTTAAACCTCATGCAAGCCTTTAAACCTAGGGCTATGGTGTGACTTGTTTGTGTGTGCCACATGTTTGTGATTGAGCATAACATCATGACATCATCATGCATCATAAGCATAGCATTTTCACTAACCATTTCAAGGACCAAAGGATTTATCTTTGTTCTTTGATTGTAGGTCATAGCTTCTGCTCGTAGGAATACTATCAGGACCAGCTTTGTAAGAGACTCATTACAAAGTAAGTCAAGAAAGGATCCTGGAGCTGACAAAGCAACTTCACGAGGAGCGGAATCTCAACTCATACCTCAACACAAAGAGGAAACGTCCATGGGAGACTTAAAACCCCATCTTTTGTATTTACTTCATTTCATTTTGTAAGCCCAAAGGGCAAACAAATTTGTTACTAATAAAAGTTTACCTTCTTAATTGTTTAAGCAAATTTAAATCTTGCGGTCCTTGAAAACATTGCATACGCATATCATATCATTGCATCATAGGTTTTTTGTGTACAGGTTTCTTATCTTCTCGCTGTTTATTTCAGCAATGGCTCTTGAACAAACAGTCAAAGATCTCCAGGCACAAAATGCACAGTTCCAAGAGCTGATCCTGAACTTGTCCAAGGGGCAGGATGAATTGAAGACACTGCTGGCCAAAAAGACTAAGAAGACTAGAAGGTCAGGAGGCCTGATCAACATAGGAAGAAGGTTCAGAGGTCCTGTCAAGACCAAAGAACAGGTTGAAGATTATGAGTCTGAGGAGTCTGAGAAAGAGGGAGGAAGTCTCCATAATACAATGGGGGACTCTGATTCTGAAGCTAACTACTATCATGAGCCTACTGAAGATAAGTTCAAGATGCTGGTGGATAGAATGGATGCTATGGAATTGCAAAAGTCTTCTGGGCTGGATTTTGAAGACCTGAGTTTGATATCTGGGGTAGTTATACCCATTGGTTTCAAGGTTCCTACTTTCGTAGTTTATGATGGTGTCTCTTGTCCCAAGCTGCATCAGAGGTCTTATGTCCGGAGAATCCAACCTCATACTGCTGATAAAAAGTTGTGGATCCATTTCTTCCAAGAGAGCTTATCTGGAGCTCAATTGGAGTGGTACTATCAGTTGGAGAGTGTCAACATCCGTGATTGGAATGATCTTGCTGAGGCTTTTTATAAGCAATATCAATACAATGCTGATCTAGCCGCTACTCGCATGCAACTACAAAGCATGTCTATGGGTGCTAAAGAAAATTTCAAGGAGTATGCCCAAAAATGGAGAGACTTGGCTGGAAGAGTACAACCCCCTCTAACTGACAGGGAGTTAGTTGATATGTTCACGTGTACGTTGAATGGTCCTTTTTACAGTCATCTCATTGGAAGCTCATCATCTGGCTTCACTGAGTTGATAATGACAGGAGAGCGCGTAGAAAGTGGTATAAGGAGTGGCAAGATTCAAGTAGGTGCTTCTTCTTCAAATACTGCAAAGAAGCCTCCTAGTGGGAAGAAAGAGGCAAATGTTGTTTATGGTCAACCTGATCGTAATAGGAGGCATCAGTCTGTGAGTGCAGTTCATATCTCCAATCCAACTCCTACAACAACAGAGCCACCCCAGGGCAATCAACAGAGGCCTAGAAGGCAGTTCACTAAGATCAACATGTCACTGGCCCAAGCCTTGCAACACTTGTTGAAGGGTGAACTTATCACTTTGAGGGACCCTCCTCAGAATCCCAATGTTACCTCTCCCAGGTATAATCCTAATGCACGATGTGCATATCATTCAAATTGTCAGGGACATGATACCAATAGTTGCTGGGTATTGAAGAATAAAATTCAGGATATGATTGATGCTGTAGAGATTGAGTTTGACCCTCCGGGTACTCCAAATGTGATTACTGCTCCCATGCCAAATCATGAAATGACTGTCAATGCCATTGATGAAGTTTCACATATTTCCTCAATTGCAGATTTGACTACGCCATTGTCTGTTATTAAGAAGAAGTTGGTACAAGCTGGGTTCTTTCCAGGTTGTCGTGAAGATTTTTTATATTGTGCTTATAAGCCGGATAACTGCTGGAGGTTGAAGGACGGAATTCAACGCCTCATGAATAATTACACCATAGTGTTTGAGAGGACACCACCTTCTGTGGAGAGCATGGTTGAGCATATAACTAAAGGTGCGAAGGTTGAAGAGGTGGATATGGTTGATAAAATGCCAGTAAAGATTACTTCCAAGGGACCTGTAAAAATCACTCGTAAGGGTCCAATTAAAATTACTGCTGAAGGTCCTGTGAAGATTGTTGCTGAAGCTAGAGTGGCTCCTATGATCATTACTACTCCAGGTCCTATTCCGTACACTTCTGATAAAGTTGTTCCTTGGCATTATGGTTCCGATGTTTATATCCATGGTGTTAAGAAGGAACCCTTAGCTGATACGCCTGTTGTTGGTGAAAACCTTGATGTTGATAATATTGCTGGATCTAGTAAGATCACACGAAGTGGAAGAGTTTTCTCTCCTCCAGTTACCTCCAAGAATACAGTCACTACAACTACTGATGCTCGGGGCAAAGGTCCTGTTATTGAACCTATACAAACTGATGTGCCAGCTGCTGATGACCTTTCTAAGCAAATGGAAGACGTATTGAAGATCATTCGCAAGAGTGATTATGACATTGTTGATCAATTGGGGCATACTCCCTCCAAGATTTCCATGCTGTCTTTATTATTGTGTTCTGAGGCTCATGCCAAAGCCTTGATTAAATTTCTGAAGACTGCTCACGTACCAAATGAGATTTCGGTAGATCAGTTTGAAAATTGTGTTGCACACTTGACCTATGATAATGGGTTAGGTTTCTCCGATGCTGATTTGACTCCTGCCAAGAGGGATCATAACATGGCTCTACATATCTCTATTGAATGTAGGGGCACTACCCTGTCATATGTATTAATAGACAATGGCTCCTCTCTGAATGTGTTGCCCAAAGAAGTTCTGAATAAGCTTAGTCCTGAAGATGCTGTGTTGAAGCCCAGTAATATAGTGGTGAAAGCTTTTGATGGCTCGAGAAGAGTGGTGCATGGAGAAATTGATCTCCCAATCAAAGTAGGTTCTCAGGTCTTCAATGCTACCTTTTATGTCATGGATATTCGTCCTTCTTATTCTTGTTTGCTTGGGCGTCCCTGGATCCATGGGGCAGGTGTTGTAACCTCCACCTTACATCAGAAGTTGAGATATCCAGTAGAAGGAAAAGTTGTCACTGTTTACGGAGAGGAAGGATATATAGTTAGCCATGTGAACACCTTTAAATATCTTGAAGTAGAAGGTGAATATGTTGAAACTCCATGCCAGACATTCGAAGTAGTCCCTTGGGTTGTTAATAATTATGAAGCTCCCCCTGTTGTCAAGAAAGTTCCTGTGGTCACCAGAGTACCTCCTACAATGGCCTCCCTCAAAGATGCTAGAGTTGTGGTGGACGAAGGTGGTTGTACTATTTGGGGTCAGCTTCCAGACATTCCTTACAAGTCTGAAAAATTTGGTTTGGGTTTCACTGCAGAGTCCCAGAAGGCTGTTTGTCGTGCTCGTGTTGTTCGTATCACCAATCAGGGGATTATGAAAGATCAAATCAATGATGTGGGTGACTATGACGAAGACTACAACTTGGATGCTTGGATTTTTCCTACTGTGGGTGCTGGGCTCAATAATTGGAAGGCTGAAGATGTTATTCCTATCTCCTTTAGTCAGGAGTAAATACTATTACTGTGTTATTACGTTTAAAGTTTGTAATTTTTGAACAATTTAAACTCTTAAGCCTTGTGCCTTACCCGGGGCACAATGGTGTGCTTGTTACGGGATGTCATTTCATTTGCATACCTCATTCAATAAAAATCAGTGGATGTTTCATTTTCGTAAATATTGTGTTCCTTGTCTTTCTTTTATTTTATTTTTCTTTTATCAGCTATGTGTTCTTACACGCACCCACATCACTAAAATGCAGATCCTCATCCACTCTGGATCCTGTTGATAACAATTCTACTATTGCCAATTATAATTTCGAGAATCCGATCTATCAAGCTGAAGATGGAAATGAGGACGATTGTGAAGTACCTGTAGAGCTTGCTAGGTTGTTACAACAAGAAGAGAAAGCTATACAGCCACATGAAGAGCCAGTCGAAGTAGTGAATCTAGGAACTGAAGAAAACAGGAAAGAGGTCAAGATAGAGGCTGAATTAGAGGATAGTGTCAAGAGCAGATTGATTCAGATGTTACATGACTATGTGGAGATGTTTTCTTGGTCCTATGAAGATATGCCAGGTTTGGATACAGACATTGTGGTTCACCGTTTACCAGTAAAAGAAGATTGTCGTCCAAAGAAGCAGAAAGTTCGTCGCATGCGTCCTGAAATGTCAGAGAAGATTAAGGCAGAGGTGATGAAACAGTTTGATGCAGGGTTCTTAGCTGTGACTTCTTATCCTCAGTGGGTTGCAAATGTGGTACCGATACCTAAGAAAGATGGTAAGGTACGTATGTGTGTGGACTACAGAGATTTGAACAAGGCTAGCCCCAAAGATGACTTTCCACTTCCTCATATTGATGTTCTGGTAGACAACACTGCTCAAGGTATTCTCTTTTATGGATGGTTTCTCTGGTTACAATCAAATCAAGATGGCACCTGAAGATATGGAGAAGACAACATTTGTTACACAGTGGGGCGCTTTTTGTTATAAAGTGATGCCATTTGGTTTGAAGAATGCAGGGGCAACATATCAGCGTGCTATGGTGGCTTTGTTTCATGACATGATTCATCATGAGATAGAGGTGTATGTGGATGATATGATAGCCAGGTCCCAGAATGAAGAACAACATCTTAATCATCTGCATAAGTTGTTTGAGAGGTTGAAGAAATACAAGTTGAGATTGAACCCAAACAAGTGTACTTTTGGAGTTAGATCTGGAAAGCTCCTGGGTTTCATTGTCAGTGGAAAAGGCATTGAAGTAGATCCTGTAAAAGTGAAAGCTATACGAGAGATGCCAGCTCCCCGTACTGAGAAGGAAGTGAGAGGTTTTTTGGGATGATTGAATTACATTGCAAGATTTATTTCCCAATTAATTGCTACATGTGAGCCAATCTTCAAGTTGTTGAAGAAAGATCAGGTAATGGAATGGAATGATGAGTGCCAGACTGCCTTTGATGAAATCAAGAAATATCTTCTAGAACCTCCAATTTTGATGCCACCAGTTGATGGAAGACCCTTGATCATGTACTTAACAGTATTAGACAACTCAATGGGGTGTGTGTTGGGGCAACATGACGAGTCTGGTCGAAAAGAGCAGGCAATATACTACCTTAGCAAAAAGTTTACCGACTGTGAAACAAGATACTCACTGCTCAAGAAAACTTGCTGCGCTTTGGCATGGGCTGCTCGCCAACTAAGACAGTATATGTTGACCCATACTACCTTGTTGATTTCGAAGATGGATCCAATCAAGTACATATTCGAGAAACCTGCTCTCTCCGGAAGAATAGCAAGATGGCAAATGATCTTGACAGAATATGACATACAGTATACTACTCAGAAGGCCATTAAAGGAAGTGTTGTAGCTGATCATTTGGTTCATCAAGCAGTGGATGATTATCAGTCAATGAGTTTTGAGTTCCCTGATGAAGACATTATGATTATTACCAAAGAACCTGGACAATATGACGGACCTGAACAAGGATCCCGATGGACTATGGTTTTTGATGGAGCTTCTAATGCACTTGGTAATGGAGTTGGTGTTGTGATTAGTTCCCCTGAAGGTTGTCATACCCCGATTACTGCCAGACTTTGTTTCTATTGTACCAATAACATGGCTGAGTATGAGGCATGTATCCTGGGTATCAAAGCTGCCATTGATATGAAGATTCAGTTCCTTAACGTGTATGGAGATTCAGCCCTGGTAGTAAGTCAGATCAAAGGAGATTGGGATACCAAACATGATAATCTCATTCCTTACAGAGATCATGTGTTGTCTTTGATCCCACATTTCAAAGAGATTACCTTTGGACATATTCCCCGAAGAGAGAATCAGTTGGCAGATGCTTTAGCCACCATGGCATCCATGTTTGAGATCAGCTGGGATGATGAGGCTCCCAAGATTACTATTGATAGATTTGAAAATCCTGCATACTGCAATGAGATTGACGCTGAAGAAGCAGAGGAGAAGCCTTGGTTTTATGAAGTGATAAGATATCTTGAAGCTCAGGAGTTCCCTGAAGGGGCATCTGTTAAAGATAAGAAGTTTTTGAGGAGATTTTCTGCTAAGTTCTTCTTGAGTAATGGAATTCTGTACAAGCGCAATCATGATTCAACTTTGCTTCGTTGTATGGATAAGAAGGAAGCAATAGAGATTATGGAAGACATGCATGATGGGATCTTTGGCACTCATTCTAGTGGTCATACCATGGCAAAGAAGATTTTGAGAGCAGGTTACTATTGGTCTACTGTCGCTCCCACCAAATGACACCGGGCCAAGAGGGGTACAGACGCGAACGGTCGGCGAAAGAGAAAGGAAATGAATAGAGTCGCCAGCTAGGCATTTTTATCCCGAAGGAAAGGTAATGCTGCATAAACCTAAGAAAAGATACGGATAAGACGGTTGCGAACCAGAGAAACTGAGAAAGGGGGTTGGTTACAACCTGGGAAGGTATTAGCACCCAGATTGTCCTCCGTACTCGATGGGATCCACGCTTAAAAGATTTGTGTTTTAAAGGGGTAGTGTCAGTGCAATTTGTGTATCAAAGCTGGAGAGAATGCAAGTGTCAGTGTAAAAGAAGTGTAGTGTATGTAAGTGAAGTGTCAGTGTAGGAATAAAGATGAAATGCTCAAAACTATGAGGCTTAAAGAATAAGGCTGGAAAGAGGGGGAATATACAGAAACTTTTGTTCGATAACTGTTAAGTTATGCCTACGTATCCTCTCGTGCAATGAGGAAGTCAGAACACCGTAGTTCGACCCAAGGAGACTGAAAGATAAATTGACTTGTGAACTGCTTGCTTGTCAATGCTCAAGTGTATGACCTGTCTGGCTCAGGTGCAAACTGTCTTGCATTAGACGGAAAAAGCAAGTTCTCGTTTATGAGTGAATGATATGAGAAAAGAATCCCGAAGGAGACGATTATAGTTTGTTTTTTTGTGTTTTCAGTCTTTTATTGCTTTTGGATGTTTGTCATAAGTTAATGAGCTTAAGCCTAAACCAATGGGTTAGTAAACTCATCACATCTTCCCTCTGATTAGGGGTGATGGGGATACCTTAAGTGTGAAGTCAGCATCTCACACTTAATCACCCTGATGTAGGATTAAGATCATTAACCTACTTGTGATTATTTAGGTGCTTTTATTGTTTTTGTTTAGTGTTAGGTAATGAGATTAAGCCATAATCAAAGATTAAACAGACTCATTACACCATCCTAATAGAAGGATAATAGATGAGAATGTTTGAGTTGAGGAAGACTCCTCAACTTAATCCATGATTAGGGATTAACCTCATGACAAAACAAGGTCATTATTAGATGGATTTTAGTTAATGATAAGATGAAGAAGTGAGTTTTATGGTTTGTAAGACAATTTGAGGGGGACTTGTCCATTAACACTAGGGTTAGTCCTTCTTAACCAATTAAGGAAGAATTAGAACCCTAATTCAAGGCCCAAGTTACAAGCTTGATGTCTTGATAGTTATTAAGTGAATTGATTAAAGGATTTAAACACATTAAGGGTTTAACACTTAGGATTAAAGTTATACACTCCATCCTAATAGAAGGATGCAGGCATAAGCTTAATCACAAAGCCTTAAAGCCTTTAGGGTTTAGTCCCTGATTATGAGATGAGAAGAGAAGACTCAAAGAGACACAAAGGTAAAAGCTAAGTGGGGGACTAATCAAACCCTAATTGTTATCATGCTTGGTCATTCCTAGGGTTTGTGAAGCTTAAGAGAGAAAGAGATCTTCAAAGAGCCACCAAGGAGAGAAGCAGATGAAAGGAGCAAAGAGAAGCAAAACAACTTGCTTCACTTAAGAAGACAAGTTGCTTGAGGAAAGAAGGTAAGGTGAACAAGAATGAGCAAGCTCAATCCAAAGCACAATATAAAATGCAGCAATGATGCATAAGAGAGATGAAAAGAGATTGTGAGAAGTGAAGGCAAATTCACTTCTCAATACAACTTACCACCTGAAAAGTTAGTAAAGAAATGAAATGCAATGCAAATGAGATGCAATGCAATGATGCAAACCAAAACCAGAAGCATGAGTATGATGTTAATGATGCTAAGGGATGATTCAAACATGAGGCAAGGCATTAGAATGATCATACAAACACATGGATGCAAGAGAAGCATGTTTTGAACCATGGATGTTCATGAAAAGTTATGGAATGCAAAAGACATATAACATGGAAAATGCAAGATGCAATGATCAAACATGATTCTTATATGTCTTAAGATGTATTATGAATCAAATGGATGCACAAAATGTCATGGCAAGTCATGGTATGCAAGCAAATGGAAGATGGATGCAAAGGAAGGCATAAATTAGGGTTTATGATCAACACACCAAACAAAATTCAAAATCAGAAGCAAACATCATGATAAAAAATTGAAAATGCAATCAAAGATACCCTAGACCTATACAAACTCACTGCCCAAAGGAGGGGTTCTAACTCTTAACCTAATGAGGGTTATGAATTTCCTAAGATTGCTAGGGTTTTAAGGTATCTTGTCAAGAAAAATGCCAAACAAATAGGAAATGCAAGATCAATTCAAACCAATTTTATCCTATAAACTACATGCTATACAAGATGCAATGCAAAAAGAATCATTATCCAACTCTTAATGGTTAGGCAGAAATGAATTTTTGAAGTTTGTCACAAAATATTGCCTAATAATGAATTTAATTCCATTGAAAATGATCAAAAGGCACCAAGAACAAAAAATAAATTTGGTTTGAGAGTTGTAAAATGTTTCTAAATGTTTTTAAATGTTACATGAATTTTTTTGTGATTTTTAAATACCTAAAAGTATTTTTAATTAATTAATTTTCATTAAATAATTAAAAATAATCTTTTAAATGATTTAAAAATAATTTTTAATGCAAAAAATAAAAATAAAAATATTTTTGTGTTCTAAAAATTAATGAAAACCTTGACAAAAATTTTCATAATTTTTAAACATTTTTTGCGATTTTAAATTAAATGTGAAAGATAAAACAATTTAAATGAAATAATAAAAATAAAAAAATGAAAGTATGCGCAAGGGATGGACAGGATTTGATCTGGGCTTGGACTGGTTGACTGCGCGCCAGATCCAAGGGCCCAGATTCAAATCTGACTAAAATGGTTCATGAATTAATTAAACTGAATTTTAATTAATTAATCAGGGTTAGGGTTTCTAATGACGCATCCTGGCAACTCATTCACGCGCGAGTCAACTCTGGTCAAACCATCCTACGCTCCACATTCAAACTCTCATTAATGATTGTAAACACCCCAAATTTTCCCTCACCCATTTCACCATGGCTTGTGATCTTTTCATATGCATAAACACAATCATAACTTCTCATACCACAATTTTGAGTCTTTGCATTGGTTCTAAGTCACCTGCATCTAGGGTTTGTGATCTGAGCAATCCAAGAGCTTCTTGAGTCACTCAAAAGACCATCAATCACTTCAAAGGGATCCATGTGTGTTCAAGCATCATATTATATCCTCTCAAAGTCAAGAATGCCAAAGAATCACAAGAACTGGGATTGGTGTGGAGGCAGAGCCAGGCTTGACTGCACAGTTGACCTAAAATTAGGGTTTTGGTTTCAGAGGCCATAACTCCAAATTTTTTGGTCATTCTTATTTCCATTGGTCTCTATATGGTATAGGGAGTGTGCATGTCAATTTTCATGAAAAAATTCCATGGGGAAGTCATCTGATCAAGAGTTGACTTTTCAGACAAGTCAGTGCAAAATCAGGGCATCTGAGGCCCCCAATGACCCAACCAAGGGGTGATATTCATCATTTTGAGTGTATTTGATCTTTATTTGATCATGGAAGAAGTTTGAAGTTCACAAAATTCAAGAATTACAAGTTTTTGCAAAGTTGACTTTTTAGGGCAAGTTTGACTTTTAATGAAATGTCATTTTATGCAACTTTTTCAACCCTTACTTTTTGATCCAAAAATGCTTCAAATGGGAAAACTTTGGTCATGAAAGTTGTAGATTAGATCTTTCCCTTTTCAAAAAGTACAAGAACATGACCTAATTCATTTTGGATCAAAAGTTATGGTGCATCAAAGTTGGCAAAAATCACTAAAAATCAAATTATGCACCAAAAGAGAAACTTGCAAAATCTTGTACCAAAGGCATTTGTGACTTCTAATTGTTGTCTAACCATTACACAAACATCACATGTAACCTAAAAATCAGAATGGGCCAAGGGTTTCTCATTTGTTTGACCTTTGGAGCAAGATATTTTCATGAAGATTCAAAAGCAAGCAAGTTGCAAAAGCTCATGATCACTTCCATCCACTTGCTGCCTATGTTGCTGAACCACACTAGCCTTTCCCTCACACCATGCTGCGCAGCCCACAGCCCTTGTACTAGCCTAGAACATGACCCATGCTTCTCTTACACAAGAGTGGACATTTTGCAAAAGTAGCTACACCTATCACAAAAGCACAAGTCACATCCTCTGACCAATGGCATTTGTTTATACAAAGAAAATGCAAGCCAAACCACACAAGAGGCCAGCCTGAAACTCACCAGAACTCAGCACCCACAAACTCTCTCCAACTGGCATTTTCCTTCGAATCCCATCCCACAAGCCACAAACCTTCAAACAAGCTTCACCAACCTTCCCACCATGCTTCACTGAACCCAAACCAGCAAGACACAAGCCTGAAACCAGCAAGAACTCAACTCTCTCATTTTTCACTCTCAAAGCCAAAGCCTTCGAAACTCTTCACACAGGCCACAAACACTTGAACAAACTTCACAAACCTTCTCAACTCATCATCCTGATCACAAAGAACCCCTCACCCTTGCCTGGAACAGCCTGAATCACAAATACTATTCTCACCTGAGCTTGAACAAAACTTGTTCAAACTCTCAAACCAGCCAACATAAACTCCTTCTAAGCATTCAAACATCATCAAGGGACCAAGAGGAGTGGATCGCATCAAGAGGAGAGGTCAGAAAGTTGCAAAATTGAAAGCTTCGAAACTCAGGTAGCTCAAGAACATTTTCTCCAGAAATGGATTTTTAAGTTCTTAAGTTGTTCTTCATGCTTCCCTGATCATAAATATGTCATTGGTTTTGAAAATGGTGGAAAAATGAGGATGTAATCGTGTTCTGAAAGTCTTGCCCTAAAATTTCTTTTGTTTCGATTCATGTGTTTGATGCAATATAAATGATGTTTATGTTAGGGTTTTGATTCAGTGGAGTATGGGGAGGATTTATGTTTGTTTAGATTTCATTTTAGTTGCGTTTTGAGGATTCTAGGAATTTTCAGGTGGGGTTCCCACCGGAGAAGACGACCGGAGGTCTTCTCCGGCCACCTGAAAATGATTAGGGTTTAATCCCTGTAATTAAGGAAGTTTGAATCTCGTGCGTTGGATCAGTTGACCTGGTTGACTTGGCGCGTGTGTGAATGGCCCAGATGCCCTCATTAAACCCTAATCATAATTAATTAATTCATAATCCAGTTTAGTCAAGTTTGAATGTGATCCATTAGATCTGGCGCGCAGTCAACAACTTCATTGCCAGATTCAATCTCAGCCTTCCATCCTGCATACTTCCCATTTATTTTATTTTCTTTTCTTTTTATTCCATTTAATTTGTCCAATTTATTTAAAATAGTAAAAACCATTTAAAAATTATGAAATTTTTTGTCAAGAGTTTCATTAATTTTTAAAACACAAAAATATTTTTATTTTCATTTTTTGCATTTTAAAAGTATTTTTAAATATTTAAAAGTTTCTTTTTAATTAATTAATGAGAATTAATTAATTAAAAATACTTTTAGGTATTTAAAAATCACCAAAAAATTCATGAAACCTTTAGAAACATTTAGAAACATTGTCCAACCCTCAAACCAAATTTATTTTTTGATCTTGATGCATTTTGAGAATTTCCTATGGAATTAAAATCATTTTTATGCATTATTTTGATCTAAACTTCAAAAAATCATTTCTGCCTAACCCTAAAGAGTTGGACCTTGATTCTTCTTGCATTGCATTGTGTTTAGCATGTAGTTTGTGAGATTAAATGGCCATGATTTGATCTTTCATTTTCAATTTGTTTGGTAATTTTCTTGTTAAGGACTCTAAAACCCTAGAAAACTTAGAAAAATCATATCTTGAATTAGGTTAAGAGTTGAGACCTCTCCTTTGGGCAGTGAGTTAGTATAGGTTTAGGGATCCTTTGAGTGCATTTTCAATTTTTTGTAATGTTGATTGCTTCTGATTTTGGTTTTTGTTTGTTGTATTGTTCATAAACCCTAATTTGGGCTTTCATATGCATCCATCTTGCATTTGCATTCATGCCTTGACTTGCCATAGCATTTTATGCATTCTTGTGATTCATGGAACATCTTAAGACATATTGAAAGCATGTTTGATCATTGCATCTTTCATTTGCCATGTTGTATGCCATATGCATCTCATAACTTTTTATGTATGCTCATGTGTCTTAACTTGCTTCATTTGCATTCATAAGTTTGTATGATCATCCACATGTGTTGTTTCTGGTTTGTAGCATCTCATAGCATCATTAACATCATGTATGTGCTTCTGGTTTGTTTTTTTTCATCATGCCATTGCATCCCATTTTGCATTGCATTGCATTCCTTTCACTAACATTTCAGGTGGTAAGTAACTTTGAGAAGTGGATTTGCCTTCACTTCTCATACTTTCTTCTCATCTCTCTCTTGCATCCATGCTGCATTTTTGCATGTGTTTGAGTTTGAGCTTGCTGATTCTTCTTCTTCTTACTTTCTTTCTTCAAGTGACTTGACTTCTTGAATGAAGCAAGTTACTTTGCTCCTCTTGATCTTTTCATCTGCTTCCTGGTGGTTCCTCTGAAGATTTCTCTTGTAAACTTCACAAACCTTAGGGACAACCAAGCATGACAATGATTAGGGTTTTGATTAGTCTCCCCATTTAGTTTTACCTTTGTGTCTCTTTTGAGTCTTCTCTTCTCATCTCATAGTCCAGGACTAAACCCTAAAGGTTTTAAGGCTTTGTGATTAGGCTTATGCCTGCATCCTTCTATTAGGATGGAGTGTATAACTTTAATCCTAAGTGTTAAACCCTTAATGTGTTTAAATCCTTTAATTAATTCACTTAATAAGTATCAAGACATCACACTTGTAACTTGGGCCTTGCATTAGGGTTCTAATTCTTCCTTAATTGGTTAAGAAGGACTAACCCTAGTGTTAATGGACAAGTCCCCCTCAAGTTGTCTTACAAACCATAAAAATCACTTCATCATCTTATCATTAACTAAAATCCATCTAATAAAGGCTTTGTTTTGTCATGAGGTTAATCCCTAATCATGGATTAAGTTGAGGAGTCTTCCTCAGCTTAAACATTCTCATCTATTATCCTTCTATTAGGATGGTGTAATGAGTCTGTTTAATCCTTGATTATGGCTTAATCTCATTACTCAACACTAAACAAAAACACCAAAAACATCTAAATAATCACAAGTAGGTTAATGATCTTAATCCTACTCCATGGTGATTAAGTGTGAGAAGCTGACTTCACACTTAAGGTATTCTCATTACCCCTAATCAGAGGGAAGATGTGATGAGTTTACCAAATCCCTTGGTTTAGACTTAAGCTCATTAACTTATGACAAATTCTCAAAAGCAATAAAAGACTGAAAACACAAAAACAAACAATAATCGTCTCCTTCGGGATTCTTTTCTCATCATCTTCACTCACAAACGAGAACTTGCTTCTTCCGTCTAATGCAAGACAGTTTGCACCTGAGCCAGACAGGTCATACACTTGAGCATAGGCAAGTAAGCAGTTCACAAATCAATTCATCTTTCAGTCTCTTTGGGTCGAACTACGGTGTTCTGACTTCCTCATTGCACGAGAGGATACGTAGGCATAACTTAACGGTTATCGAACAAAAGTCTCTGTATATTCCCCCTCTTTCTAGCCTCATTATTTTAGCCTCATGATCTTGAGCATTTCACTCTTATTCTTACACTGACACTGTATATGTTACACTTCACACTTCTTTTACACAGACACCTGTACATCCTTTTCCAGCTCTTTTATACACAGATTGCACTGACACTACCCCTTTAAAACACAAATCTTCTAAGCGTGGATCCCGTCGAGTACGACGGACAATCTGGGTGCTAATACCTTCCCAGGTTGTAACCAACCCCCTTTCTCAGTCTCTCTGGTTCGCAACCGTCTTATCCATATATCTTTCTAGGTCTATGCAGCATTGCCTTTCCTCCGGGATAAAAATGCCTAGCTGGCGACTCTTTCATTCTCCAGTGAGTTCACGGCTGTGTGTTCTCACTGTCCCTCTCGCCGACCGTTCGCGTCTGTACCTTTATTTGGGCCAGTCCCATCTATCAGGAGCGACAGCTTGGCGACTCTGCTGGGGACCCTTATACTGCAACCAGGGCTTCTGGTTCTTTCTGTGGGTTCCTCCTAGCGCTTGATTGATTTGTGTTTACTGGGGTGTTATGTGTTATTTGTGTTTGTATATTTGTATTTATTTTTGCTTTATGTACAGTTGCTTTACTGCTTTCTTTATAGCTTTGCATTATATCATATTGTCATACTGTGCTGCTGGCTGGATCTGTTTGTTTGCTTTGGTGGGTGGGTGTTCCATTGAGAGTTAAGGTCCTATACCTGGGACCTGAGTGACACCTAGGCTAGAGTGGTTCATATTCTTTCCCATTCCATCTCGGTCTGGTGCGGGAATATGAAACACGGTTCAGATATGGGTTTCTTCTTGAGAACTCTGTGTTGCAGATTTCCTGCAATGCTAGGGCTATCTGGGAAGCCTGCTAAGTCTGGATGACCTTTAGTATTGACCTTCAGAAACTGAGGTGAATTAGAGGAGGAACTTTTATGGTTATTGTAAACACTGTACCTCCGGGTTAGAAGTGTTTACACTTCTCATAACTGATCCAAGTCTGAGGATCCTTGTTTTAGAACACCACCTGTGAGGGGGTTGGGCTGTTTACAGGTTTGCAGGTACCCTTGGCCTCAGCATACCCTATTACTTTGATTTGATTAAGAATACTCCATGTTGGAACAGTTCTTGTGATTCTAAACCCTGGACATGTGACTCTTTATTTGAGTCCCCCACCTTGGTTACTGGACCTATACACCTCCATCTGGATTTCTTGAATATACCTGGATTTATATCAGAGCACTTGATCAGATCCAGCTCAGTCACAAACCCTTGCATATCATTTGCATACATCCTCATTGCATCATTTTGACATTTGTTTATTTGTTTTTCAGGGTATCCATTTTCATTTTTGGCTTGGTTTTGACCCCATCATCAGTATAGACCTATCTTCATCAGCATCTGCTTCAGCTATCAGCTATCTGCATCAGCCAGTCAGTGGCCCTTTTTTTTAGTGTCATCATCAGCACCTAAAAAGAGCAACATCTCCTACCACTTCTTCCAGCCAGAGCTAGCTGACATCAGGAGGATTCAGACCCTGATCACTCCAGACCATATACCACTGTTCAGGGAACACTATGGAGATATACTTGATGTGGTTATGGATTTGGACCCTTCGCAGAGGAGCCTGATTCATACTTGCCTTCAGTTTTATGATCCCCCACTGAGGTGTTTCACTTTTCAGGACTTTCAGCTGGGCCCTTTATTGGAAGAATACTCATCATTGGTTGGTATACCTATCAGGGGTGGAGTCCCTTTCAACCCTGAAATGGTCTTTCCTGGTAATGAAGAAGTAGCAAAGGCATTGCATCTGGAACCAGTTCTGATTGGGCAGCATATGACTACTAAAGCTGGAATCTCTGGCCTGCATCTGGATTTCTTAATCTCTCAAGCTACCCTGAAAGCTTCTTTGGGAGAGTGGAAAGCAGTCTGTGCTTTGCTGGCCCTGAGCATATATGGGATCATATTATTTGCAGATGAGCCTCGATTCATTAGCAAGAATGCAATCCATCTTTTCATCCTGAGGAACCCAGTGCCCACTTTATTGGGGGATTTTTACTACTCAGTGCACCAGAGGAATGAAAAGCAGAGGGGAAGATTAGTGAGGTGCTGTGCTCCTTTGTTCCATACTTGGCTTCTCAGGCATTTACCCAAGACGGATGCATTTTTGAACCCTCATCAGCAGAGGAACTGGGCTAGAAGACTCACTGCTCTGACTTCAGCTGATATCAGGTGGTGCACTCAAAGCACAAAGGGCAGGGATATCATCACCAGTTGTGGGCATTTTCCCAATGTGCCCCTGATAGGAGTTAAGGGTAGCATTAATTACAATCCTCTGCTGCTCAAAAGGCAACTGGGCTATGCACTGGTCCACACTCCCAAGACAAGATAGGCAACAATGTGGCATCAGCACAATATTATGAGTGGTCCCATGCCAGGGCTCAATTCTCTGGAATGCCCTTTACCATGGAGGATATGCCAGGATCATCCTCAGCACCACCCCCTGCCACTGTCAGTTTGGAGGAGTTTGAGGGTTTGAAAGAGAGAAATGAGAAGTTGACTCAGGCTTTGCAGAAGACCCTCCGGGAGAGGAGTGATGGTAGGATGGATATTGAGAGGTTAGAGAAGTTGAGAGTGGAGCATCTGGCTAAAATTGAGAAGTCCGAGGATTACATCAAGAAGTCTAGGGCTGGAGAACAAATTCTGAAGAATGCTTACAAGGAAGCCCAGTTCCAGAAAGCCAGGACTGACTTGTATCTGAAGGAGAGTCAAGCTAGGTGGGTCAGGATCACCGAAGCTCGTACTCTGGAAGATAAGAGGGTCCAATACAAGATAGAGCAGTTGGAAGCTAGTGCGAAAGAGCAGCAGGAAGCCCTGGCAGCAGCCCAGAGGGAGATATCAAAGCTGAAGATCAAAGCTGGAGTGAAGAGGTCAAAGGACCAAAGTCAACACAAGAAGCTAACTGCAGCTGTTACTACCCGGAATCTCCTTATCAGGAATCTCACGGAACGTCCAGCTGATCCTGTGACTGAAGCACTTCTCAAGGAAGTTCAGGAGGATGAGTTTGGTCTTGGTGTTTGACTATTTGCTTGCTGTTGCTGTCATTTTATGTACTTTTATTTTCTTGTAATGTATTTTGACCCCTCAGAGGGCTTGTATTTGTAAACAAACTATGTACCATTTGCCTTTTGTAATATATGTATCAGTTTGTTCCATCCGAGTCTACTTCAAAAGCAACATCAACCGCATCATCAAGGGTCTGGAAGGGTCAAAACTGAACGCCAAGCCGGATACCTTGAAAACAAATAAGCATACTGCATTGCATGCTAACCCTTTGTTTGTTTTGTAGGTTTTTGTTTTATTGTTGCTAACTCTGTTGTGATGTCCAGGAACTATTGCTCGACGCCGGGTATTCCCACTCAACCGTCTGCACCGATATCCAACCCGTAACAACCTTCCGGGCATACAAATGGATCAGGTACAACAGGACCTTGCAGAGGTCAGAAACCAAATGGAAAACGAAAGATTGGAAATGAGAACTCAGATGATGCAGTTTATGGAAGTGATGAACAACATGGCTCAGAGCCAAGAAAGATTGAGAGCAATGGTGGAAAGGCAGAATCAAGAAGATCCACATATAGGGACTGCTGGCACAAGCAACAATGAGAGGGTCCAACCTCATGTCAACCCTCCTGTATTTGGACCCCACCTTCATCCGGAGATCAACATTCCTGCAAATGTTCAAGGGACTGCCACTGCAGGCAGGGTACTGCAAGAAGACCCCCAGGAGGATCAGTTCACAGTAATGGGTGCTGGGGAAGAAGCTTATGACAGAAGGCTGGATGAGATAGCTGAGAAATTAAGATCCTTGGAGTCTCAGAACTCTTTGGGTTTCGATGTTATGGACATGGGCTTGGTAGACGGGGTCAGGATTCCCCATAAGTTTAAGCCTCCTTGTTTTGAGAAGTACAACAGGACTTCCTGCCCACGGACCCACTTACGATCCTTTCTGGGAAGGTTGAAAGCCTATACCATGGACGAGAAGCTTTGGATGTTTTATTTTGAGGATAGCTTAACTGGAGCGTCAAGGGAATGGTACTCCCATCTGACTAGAGCGACCATCAGGTGTTGGAAGGACTTGGCAGAGGCCTTCATCAGACAATACCAGTACAATTTGGATATGGCACCCAATAGGACCCGCCTAATGGGAATGTCACAGTCATCAAGAGAAAGTTTCCGAGAGTATGCCTAGAGATGGAGGCAATTGGCTGCTGCTGTTCAGCCACCTATGTCAGAGAGGGAGATGGCAGATATGTTTATGAACACCCTCCAAGGAACATACATTGACAGGCTAGCTGCTTTCTCTTCCACTAGCTTTGCAGATGTCGTTATAGCTGGAGAGAGAATTGAGAGCCTGTTAAAGATGGGCAAAATTTTTGACAACGGTGCCAGCTCGTCCAGCAATGCAAGGAAACCTTTTGTAGGCACAAGAAGAACTGGTGAGACCAATGCTATCCACACCAATAGGGGCAGACCACAATATGTTCATAGGTCTGTGGCAGCAGTCACCATTCCCGCTCCAGCTCATCCACAACCAGCTTATCAACCTCCGCAACAAAATTATCAGCAACAACCTCAGTACCAGCAACAAACTCAGTATCCTCCGAGAAACTACAATAACACCAACAACAACAATCAGCAAAGACCATTCCAACAGAGACCTTCTCAGGCCAATAGGGTAATCGATCCGATCCCTATGCCATATGCTACATTACTGCCACAACTCCTGAAACTCAACCTAGTTGAGCTAAGGACGTTGGCACCTCCAGATCCTAATAGTCTACCTAGAAATTATGACTCCAACGCCAGATGTGCGTTTCATTCAAATGCGCCTGGCCACAGTACAGAAAAGTGCAGAGCCTTGCACATGAAGGTACAAGACCTGGTAGACTCTAAAGCTCTGAACTTCGCACCACCACCCAATGTCAACAAGAACCCTATGCCAAACCATGGTGGCCCCAGAATCAATGCTATCGAAGAAGACAAGCCGTCTTATTTAATAACCAGTGTGGGTCAGATTCGGACACCGTTGGTAGAGATTAAGGCTCAACTCCTCGAATGTCAAATGTTCCCGGGGTGCGAGTTAGGGTGTGCTTACTGCAACATTTCGGTGAATGGGTGTGATAACTTGAGGGATGGCATAGATGGTCTCATCCAGAGTGGCCTACTTCAAATTACAACATCAATTCCAACCAATCCAGCAATCTCATCAGCAACAATTCCAGTATCTCCTACAACTGCAACAACCATTGTTCCCAACAACTCCTCGGCTTCGTCAACAAATGTTTCATCTGTCATTTCAACTGACCAGATATCAGCAAACATTCCTTCTACAACTTCAGCACCACTTCATTTTGAATCTCCTACAACAACAACACCCATCCTTCTAACAATGTCTCCTACAACATCAGCAACAAACCATGAAGATGTCTCAACAGTTACGATTTATTATGATCCTGAAAATGACTCCGTCTACAACTCACAAAGTGCTACTCCCATCAGAGCACCAGTCACAGTATATTATGATCCACATACTATCACAGTCCCTTCCGCAGCTGCAATCAGTCCAGTCACTATCACAGTGCCTGGGCCAGTACCTTATGAAAGCAATAATGCCATCCCGTGGCATTACGGCTCTGACTTATACTGCGAAGGACAAAAAATCACTTTTGAATCATCAACCCCTGCACCACAAATAGACAATGTGGGAGGAGGCGGAGGCTTCACTCGAAGCGGACGTCTCTTTGCTCCACAAATTCAAAGACCCACTGCCGAAGCAGAAGCTGCTGCCAAGGCAAAAGGGAAAAGCTCGGTGCAGGAAGAGCAGGTTGTTAAGGAAGCTTTGAAAACACCCTTTGATCAAGAAGTTGATGAGTTCATGAGAATCATTAAGAAAAGCGATTACAAAATAGTGGATCAGCTTCATCAGACGCCTTCCAAGATCTCAATCCTATCATTGCTTATGTGCTCCGAGGCTCATCGGAACGCATTACTAAAAGTCTTGCACGCAGCTTATGTGCCTGAAGAGATCACAGTCAATCAGTTGGAAGCTGTGGTAGGAAATGTTAATGCTAGTCATGGACTAGGGTTCACCAACACTGATTTGACTACGGAAGGCCGCAATCATAACAAGGCTTTGCACATTACCATGGAATGTAAAGGTGCAATTCTTTCCCATGTGCTGGTAGACACAGGATCATCCCTCAATGTCTTACCTAAAAAAGCCCTTGTGAAGCTAGAGTATGACGGATTGGCATTACGACCCAGCAACTTGGTAGTGAGAGCCTTTGATGGTTCTAAGAGATCGGTCCTGGGTGAGATTGAGTTGCCTATAACGATTGGCCCACAAACTTTCAAAACAACCTTCTACGTGATGGATATACAGCCTGCCTACAGCTGTCTATTGGGTAGGCCATGGATTCACACCGCTGGCGCCGTGACCTCAACCCTTCACCAGAAGTTAAAATTCGAGTGGGAGGGTCAAGTCGTTACTATCTGTGGAGAGGAAGATATTTTTGTTAGCCATCTGGCTACCTACAAATACATTGAGATGGATGGGGAGATCCACGAAACTATGAGTCAAGGGTTTGAGGCCTTGAACATAAATGAAACATCTGCTGTACCTGGAACCTCAATGACATCTTATCAACAAGCCCAGAAGGTTGTTGAAGAAGGGACTGCCCAAGGCTGGGGAAAATTGTTACCTGTGGAGAAGAAAGAGGATAGATTTGGGTTGGGTTACAAACCAACTCAACAAGATCAAGCAGAGGCTGCAAAAGAGCCCAACTTTGTTAGTGGGGGGATGCTCACCCCCGATACTGTCAACAATTTGGAAGACGAGGATGAAAGCGACCGCAACCTGGAAAGTTGGATCCGTCCAAAGATCCCGGGGAGCAGTATCTCGAACTGGTCTTCCCAGGAAATTATAAGAGTTACTCATGCAGAAGTGTGCCTTCCAGACAGCACCGACAACAGCACGGCTATGACTTCGTATGACTTTGACAATCCAATCAATCAAGCTGATGAAGGGGTTGAAGAAGAGTATGAGCTTCCTGAAGAGCTAGCCAGGTTGTTAAGACAAGAGGAAAAGGTTATTACTCCTCACCAGGAGGAGGTTGAAACGATCAATCTTGGTACAGATGAAGACGTGAAAGAAGTTAAAATCGGGGCCTGCTTACAAGACTCAGTGAAGAGACAACTGATTGACCTGCTTCAAGAGTATGTGGACGTGTTCGCTTGGTCTTATCAAGATATGCCAGGGTTGGATACCGACATTGTTGTGCACAAGCTGCCTTTGAGAGAAGAATGCCCGCCGGTTAAACAGAAACTGCGCCGTACTCGCCCGGACATGGCAATGAAAATCAAGGAAGAGGTACAAAAGCAATGGGACGTCGGTTTCCTTGCCGTAACTAGCTATCCACCGTGGGTTGCTAATATAGTACCTGTGCCTAAAAAGGACGGCAAAGTAAGAATGTGTGTTGACTACCGGGATCTGAACAGAGCTAGCCCGAAAGATGATTTCCCATTACCTCACATTGATGTATTGGTTGATAATACGGCTCAGTTCTCGGTATTCTCCTTCATGGACGGATTTTCAGGATACAATCAGATTAAAATGTCACCTGAAGACATGGAGAAGACAACCTTCATCACACCCTGGGGCACGTTCTGCTACAAGGTAATGCCATTTGGGATCAAGAATGCCGGTGCAACATATCAACGGGCTATGGTGACATTATTCCACGATATGATCCATAAAGAAATTGAATGTTATGTGGATGACATGATTGCCAAGTCCCTTACTGAAGAAGATCATCTGGTAAATCTGCTAAAGTTGTTCAAGCGTCTGAGGAAGTACCAACTGAAATTGAACCCCAACAAGTGCACATTCGGGGTGCGATCTGGTAAGTTGCTGGTATTTATTGTAAGCGAGAAAGGGATTGAAGTTGACCCTGATAAAGTCAAAGCTATTCAAGAGATGCCTGCACCAAAGTCTGAAAAAGAAGTTCGAGGGTTCTTAGGTCGATTGAACTACATTTCAAGGTTCATATCTCACCTTACAGCAACCTGTGAACCTCTGTTCAAACTGTTGAGAAAAGAACAAACGGTCAGGTGGAATGAAGACTGCCAAAAGGCTTTTGACAAGATCAAAGAATACTTGCAAGAACCACCAATCCTTATGCCTCCGGTTGAAGGAAGACCTCTGATAATGTACTTGACAGTATTAGAAGAGTCAATGGGGTGTGTGTTGGGCCAGCATGACGAGTCTGGTCGAAAAGAGTATGCAATATACTACCTAAGCAAAAAGTTTACCGACTGTGAACAACGTTATTCACTGCTCGAGAAAACTTGCTGTGCTTTAGCGTGGGCTGCTCGCCGACTGAGGCAGTATATGTTGACCCACACTACTTTGTTGATCTCTAAAATGGACCCAGTTAAGTATATTTTTGAGAAACCAGCACTTACCGGACGGGTTGCAAGATGGCAAATGATCCTCACAGAATATGACATCCAGTACACTTCTCAGAAAGCCATTAAGGGCAGTGTATTGTCTGAATATCTTGCTAAGCAACCTATTGATGATTACCAGCCTATGAGATTTGACTTCCCTGATGAAGACATCATGTTCATAAAAGCAAAAGATCATGAAGAGCTTGTTCACACTGAAGGGCCCAACCCGGAAGAAGAATGGACTATGATGTTTGATGGGGCTGTTAACATGAATGGTCGTGGTGTTGGTGCAGTACTCATTACACCCAAAGGAGTTCACATGCCTTTCTCGGCAAAACTCACCTTCAACTGCACTAACAACGAAGTTGAATACGAAGCTTGCATTATGGGTCTTGAGGAAGCCATTGACCTCAGGATCAAGACGTTGACTGTATTCGGAGATTCAGCTTTGGTAGTTAATCAGACCAACGGCAAATGGTACACCCACCAAGATCATATGATACCTTACAGGGATTATACAAGGAGGTTATTGACTTTCTTTACAACAGTCAAGCTTGAGTATATTCCTCGGGACGAGAATCAGTTTGCAGATGCTCTTGCCACCATTTCATCCATGATCAAAGTTCAAGCTGTCAACTTTGTACCTCAGATTTCAGTGTCCAGACTTGACAGACCAGCGTATGTGTTCGCAGCAGATGTTGTTAAAGATAATAAGCCTTGGTTCCACGACATTAAGTGCTTCTTGGAAGACCAAACATACCCACTTGGGGCATCTTCCAATGATAAGAAGACTTTGAGAAGGCTTGCTGGTAGTTTCTTTCTGAACACTGATGGTTCCCTGTATAAGAGAAACTTTGATATGGTACTCCTCAGATGCGTCGACAAGACAGAAGCAGATTTGTTAATGCATGAAGTGCACGAAGGATCCTTCGGAACCCATGTTGGAGGACATGCAATGGCCAAGAAATTGCTAAGATCAGGATATTACTGGATCACAATGGATGCCGACTGTTGTGCTTACGCCAGGAAATGCCATAAATGCCAGATTTATGCGGATAAGGTGCATGTGCCTCCCAATCCTCTGAATGTGATGTCTTCACCCTGGCCCTTTACTATGTGGGGCATTGACATGATTGGAAAGATTGAGCCAACTGCTTCAAATGGCCATAGATTCATCCTGGTCGCCATTGATTATTTCACCAAGTGGGTTGAAGCAGCATCATATGCAAATGTCACAAGACAAGTGGTAGCCAGATTTCTGAAAAGAGATATCATTTGTCGATATGGAGTGCCCGAGCGAATCATTACTGATAATGGTTCCAATCTGAACAACAAAATGATGGCAGAGCTATGCCGGGACTTCAAGATCCAACATCACAATTCTTCTCCTTACATGCCAAAGATGAATGGCGCTGTCGAGGCAGCAAATAAAAATATCAAGAAGATTGTGCAGAAGATGGTAGTCACTTACAAAGACTGGCATGAAATGCTACCATTTGCCTTGCACGGGTACCGCACGTCAATCAGAACATCCACTGGGGCAACGCCGTATCAGCTTGTGTATGGTATGGAAGCAGTCCTACCTGTGGAAGTTGAACTACCCTCCTTGCGGGTGCTGATGGATGTCAAGCTAAATGAAGCAGAATGGGTTAGGTCCCGATACGAACAACTGAGTCTGATTAAAGAGAAAAGATTGGCTGCAATCTGTCATGGGCAGTTGTATCAGAAGAGAATGAAGAAAGCCTTCGATCAGAAAGTCAGGCACTGAGAGTACCAAGTAGGAGATCTTGTGCTGAAGAGAATCCTCCCTCCTCATACAGACCATAGGGGCAAGTGGACTCCGAATTATGAAGGACCATTCGTAGTAAAGAAAGTTTTCTCTGGTGGAGCACTGATGCTCAGCACCATGGATGGTGAAGATTTCCCGTCCCCTGTGAATTCAGATGCAGTTAAAAAATACTTCGCATAAAAAATGACCCGCTGGACACAAAAACAGAATGTAAGTCCAGGCAAAAATAGGGCATCCCGGCGAGTCAAAAACAGAATAAAAGGCTCGGGCAAAATAAGGGAAAATAAGCAAAAAAATGTACACCCGCTGAGTTGAAAAGCCGCATTGGACAGCTCAGGCAAAAATGGGTATCCCGATGGATTGAAAACCCGAAAGGGCGATTCATACAAAATAAGGGAATAAGCGAACGACTGCACTCTGAATTCGTCTGTATCACTTACAACTTGGTAAGCTTCGAAAGGATCAAGCTTCAATCAGAATTAGCCTCCTTCAGAAAGCAAGACGAGAAGAGCGTCAAAAGTCAGACGAGTCATAGCAAAAGAGGAAGCTCCTTAAAGCGTCATCAACATTGCCAGCATTTTGTTTCTCAATTTGTAACAATCTCCTCATTCCAGGGGATTTGTTTCTTTGACTGTATCTCGCCAATTCGGGGCATATGAATTAATAAAATCAGATTTTCAGTCATGTCTCGTCTTATTCATTTTTATTTGCAAAAAAAATGTGTCTGATGTCTTAAAGAAAAATTGATTGCATAAAATACAGATGTTTATCTTCAAAAATAAAGTCACATGCTTGCAGGAAATATACTTACTCTCAGAAGTGTCTAAACTCCTATGACGGAATCCAGTAAAGGATACCTCGGGATTACTTGTGCGTTTCCCTATCTTTGCAGGATTGCAGGTATCCAGAATGCAACTTGGGGCATGAAAGCTTCACTCCGGCAAGCTGACAAATCGACACTCAGCGCCCAAAGTGTTTTCTCCCCAGCTGAGTTGCCACTTATTACTTATCCCCATCAGAGTTGCCAGGCATCACAGAAGGCGCCCATATCCCCGGCTGAGTCAAGAATCCACCTCAACAGAATTTCTAGGGAGGTCTTTCAGTGATCTCTCTTTCTCCCCAGCCGAGTTGCCATTTCATCCTCAGCCGAGTACAAAAGTCAGGGAACTATCTCCCCACAAAGCTTCGGCCTCTATCCAAAAGAGCAACGCATGAAGGATCACAACAGAGTGAAGAAAGCTTCTTCAAACCCCAGCTGAGTCCCTCAGTACAAGGATAGGTCTATCAGCGACCCATATCCCCAAGCAGATATCATCTCATCAGGCCTACCAATGATCTCACCCCCAGCTGGGATGTCCATTTCAAACAGATCGGCCAGAGATCCTCGCAGTATCGGGATCCGAACCCCGGTTTGGCACCTTTCGCATGATCATGGCATTCACATCATATTCACCCACAAAGCGTAGCATTCCGTCTAACACGGAGCATTATGGCAAAAATCAAACATATAGCATAATCATAAGCCATGTTTGGAATTAACACTTGTGAATAATGACATCTCAGCAATATACAGAATGCTTCCCCCAAATTCCCAGCGGAGATTCCCCAGCAAAAGCAGTTGCCTCACATTCACAAACACCAGTATATATACTCTCTTTGGCACCCGTCCGTGTCAATACTCCCCAGTAAAGTCGCCCGAGTACTCCCTACAAACAAAACCACCCGCATTACAGATACCTTTTCGACACTCGCCCGTGTCATATCCCCAGCAGAAAGCCAAAGATGTCCTCTTTGCACTCACATACATATGACAATCCTTTGACACCCGTCCGTGTCATATCCCCAGCGCAGTCGCCTACACTTTGTATATCAGATACTTGTGCATATCACACTCTTCTCTTTTGACACTCGCCCGTGTCACTCTCTCCAGCAGTTAAACACTCATCTGTACACCACTTACTCTTATACTGATACTCGTCCGTACCTTATATATACCACTTACATCCCCACAGATTCAACACTAGTCCTTGTTCTTTGTTAACTCGTTGGTACTCGTCCGTACCATCATCTCAGAACATGCGTCGAGCGTTTGTTTCTACATGATACTCGTCCGTATCATAGTCTTAAGGATGCTCGTCCGCATCTTTAATCCATACACTGTGACAAACACTCATGTCTTCTTGAATTTAGATACTCGCCTGTGTCTACTATTCCCCAGAAGAGTCCCTTCATATTCAACACTCGTCCGTGTTCTCTGTTAACCAGTTGATACTCGTTCGTATCATCATCTTTGAACACGCGTCAGTATTTGTTTCTATCCGATACTCGTCCGTATCGTAGTCTTAGGGATGCTCGTCCGCATCTTTAATCTATACACAACATCTAAACACTTATACCTTTTGTTTCTTGGATGTAAACATTCGTCCGTGTTTACTACCCCCCCAGTAGGTCGCCAACAAAGCATTTTTCTCTTTTATCTGACACTCGTCCTGTGTCATGATAAACCCTGAGAGCAGCCGTCCCCTGCTAGGTGGTCGTCCTCCACCTCTTGATGGTCGTCCTCCATCATGCTCATCCGATGGCCGTCCCCATCGTTGATTTCGGTTATCTGGCATTCGTCCTATGTCATGACAAACCTTGAGGGCAGCCGTCCCCTGCTAGGTGGTCTTCCTCCACCTCTTGATGATCGTCCTTCATCATGCTCGTCCGATGGCCGTCCCCATCGTTGACCTTTTATCCGGCATTCGTCCTATGTCGCGATATTTTCGGCAGCCGTACCCTGCCAGGTGGTCGTCCTCCACCTTAGATGACCGTCCCTCATCTTAACCCAACAGAGCAGCCGTCCCCTACTAGGTGATCGTCCTTCACCTTTGATGACCGTACCTCATCATCTGTTTATTTCATTTATTCTTTAACCCGATGGCCGTCCCCATCGTGGTCCCTTTTCTTTTTAACCCGATGGCCGTCCCCATCGTTGGTTACTTTACTTTATGAACTTGATGGCCGTCCCCGTCATGTTTCATTGATCCCCAGAGAATCTTACAGCTTTACCTTGATGGCCGTCCCCATCATGATTCTTTTATCCCCAGCATGTCGGCCGTCCCCGTCATTGCTTTATTTTCCGCACTTTTCCCAGCATGTCGGCCGTCCCCGTCATTGCTCTTTACCCAGCAGTCGTCCTCTGCTCGACGGTCGTCCTCCGTCGCCCACACTTTACAATATACTTTATTTTCCTTTTACAATCTATATCCCTTTTCTTCTTCATTCTGTGGGTGCAAATTTTGGACTGTTTTTGGTATTCAACCACAAGTTATCTTGTTTGCCTGTTAAGTCGTCGCTTACATCCTGCACAGCTAACTCATGTTTGAATAGGGGCAGCTGTAAACACCCCAAATTTGCCCTCACCCATTTCACCATGGCTTGTGATCTTTTCATATGCATAAACACAATCATAACGTCTCATACCACAATTTTGAGTCTTTGCATTGGTTCTAAGTCACCTGCATCTAGGGTTTGTGATCTGAGCAATCCAAGAGCTTCTTGAGTCACTCCAAAGACCATCAATCACTTCAAAGGGATCCATGTGTGTTCAAGCATCATATTATATCCTCTCAAAGTCAAGAATGCCAAAGAATCACAAGAACTGGGATTGGTGTGGAGGCAGAGCCAGGCTTGACTGCACAGTTGACCTAAAATTAGGGTTTTGGTTTCAGAGGCCATAACTCCAAATTTTTTGGTCATTCTTGTTTCCATTGGTCTCTATATGGTATAGGGAGTGTTCATGTCAATTTTCATGAAGAAATTCCATGGGGAAGTCATCTGATCAAGAGTTGACTTTTCAGACAAGTCAGTGCAAAATCAGGGCATCTGAGGCCCCCAATGACCCAACCAAGGGGTGATCTTCATCATTTTGAGTGTATTTGATCTTTATTTGATCATGGAAGAAGTTTGAAGTTCACAAAATTCAAGAATTACAAGTTTTTGCAAAGTTGACTTTTTAGGGCAAGTTTGACTTTTAATGAAATGTCATTTTATGCAACTTTTTCAACCCTTACTTTTTGATCCAAAAATGCTTCAAATGGGAAAACTTTGGTCATGAAAGTTGTAGATTAGATCTTTCCCTTTTCAAAAAGTACAAGAACATGACCTAATTCATTTTGGATCAAAAGTTATGGTGCATCAAAGTTGGCAAAAATCACTAAAAATCAAATTATGCACCAAAAGAGAAACTTGCAAAATCTTGTACCAAAGGCATTTGTGACTTCTAATTGTTGTCTAACCATTACACAAACATCACATGTAACCTAAAAATCAGAATGGGCCAAGGGTTTCTCATTTGTTTGACCTTTGGAGCAAGATATTTTCATGAAGATTCAAAAGCAAGCAAGTTGCAAAAGCTCATGATCACTTCCATCCACTTGCTGCCTATGTTGCTGAACCACACTAGCCTTTCCCTCACACCATGCTGCGCAGCCCACAGCCCTTGTACTAGCCTAGAACATGACCCATGCTTCTCTTACACAAGAGTGGACATTTTGCAAAAGTAGCTACACCTATCACAAAAGCACAAGTCACATCCTCTGACCAATGGCATTTGTTTATACAAAGAAAATGCAAGCCAAACCACACAAGAGGCCAGCCTGAAACTCACCAGAACTCAGCACCCACAAACTCTCTCCAACTGGCATTTTCCTTCGAATCCCATCCCACAAGCCACAAACCTTCAAACAAGCTTCACCAACCTTCCCACCATGCTTCACTGAACCCAAACCAGCAAGACACAAGCCTGAAACCAGCAAGAACTCAACTCTCTCATTTTTCACTCTCAAAGCCAAAGCCTTCGAAACTCTTCACACAGGCCACAAACACTTGAACAAACTTCACAAACCTTCTCAACTCATCATCCTGATCACAAAGAACCCCTCACCCTTGCCTGGAACAGCCTGAATCACAAATACTATTCTCACCTGAGCTTGAACAGAACTTGTTCAAACTCTCAAACCAGCCAACATAAACTCCTTCTAAGCATTCAAACATCATCAAGGGACCAAGAGGAGTGGATCGCATCAAGAGGAGAGGTCAGAAAGTTGCAAAATTGAAAGCTTCGAAACTCAGGTAGCTCAAGAACATTTTCTCCAGAAATGGATTTTTAAGTTCTTAAGTTGTTCTTCATGCTTCCCTGATCATAAATATGTCATTGGTTTTGAAAATGGTGGAAAAATGAGGATGTAATCGTGTTCTGAAAGTCTTGCCCTAAAATTTCTTTTGTTTCGATTCATGTGTTTGATGCAATATAAATGATGTTTATGTTAGGGTTTTGATTCAGTGGAGTATGGGGAGGATTTATGTTTGTTTAGATTTCATTTTAGTTGCGTTTTGAGGATTCTAGGAATTTTCAGGTGGGGTTCCCACCGGAGAAGACGACCGGAGGTCTTCTCCGGCCACCTGAAAATGATTAGGGTTTAATCCCTGTAATTAAGGAAGTTTGAATCTCGTGCGTTGGATCAGTTGACCTGGTTGACTTGGCGCGTGTGTGAATGGCCCAGATGCCCTCATTAAACCCTAATCATAATTAATTAATTCATAATCCAGTTTAGTCAAGTTTGAATGTGATCCATTAGATCTGGCGCGCAGTCAACAACTTCATTGCCAGATTCAATCTCAGCCTTCCATCCTGCATACTTCCCATTTATTTTATTTTCTTTTCTTTTTATTCCATTTAATTTGTCCAATTTATTTAAAATAGTAAAAACCATTTAAAAATTATGAAATTTTTTGTCAAGAGTTTCATTAATTTTTAAAACACAAAAATATTTTTATTTTCATTTTTTGCATTTTAAAAGTATTTTTAAATATTTAAAAGTTTCTTTTTAATTAATTAATGAGAATTAATTAATTAAAAATACTTTTAGGTATTTAAAAATCACCAAAAAATTCATGAAACCTTTAGAAACATTTAGAAACATTGTCCAACCCTCAAACCAAATTTATTTTTTGATCTTGATGCATTTTGAGAATTTCCTATGGAATTAAAATCATTTTTATGCATTATTTTGATCTAAACTTCAAAAAATCATTTCTGCCTAACCCTAAAGAGTTGGACCTTGATTCTTCTTGCATTGCATTGTGTTTAGCATGTAGTTTGTGAGATTAAATGGCCATGATTTGATCTTTCATTTTCAATTTGTTTGGTAATTTTCTTGTTAAGGACTCTAAAACCCTAGAAAACTTAGAAAAATCATATCTTGAATTAGGTTAAGAGTTGAGACCTCTCCTTTGGGCAGTGAGTTAGTATAGGTTTAGGGATCCTTTGAGTGCATTTTCAATTTTTTGTAATGTTGATTGCTTCTGATTTTGGTTTTTGTTTGTTGTATTGTTCATAAACCCTAATTTGGGCTTTCATATGCATCCATCTTGCATTTGCATTCATGCCTTGACTTGCCATAGCATTTTATGCATTCTTGTGATTCATGGAACATCTTAAGACATATTGAAAGCATGTTTGATCATTGCATCTTTCATTTGCCATGTTGTATGCCATATGCATCTCATAACTTTTTATGTATGCTCATGTGTCTTAACTTGCTTCATTTGCATTCATAAGTTTGTATGATCATCCACATGTGTTGTTTCTGGTTTGTAGCATCTCATAGCATCATTAACATCATGTATGTGCTTCTGGTTTGTTTTTTTTCATCATGCCATTGCATCCCATTTTGCATTGCATTGCATTCCTTTCACTAACATTTCAGGTGGTAAGTAACTTTGAGAAGTGGATTTGCCTTCACTTCTCATACTTTCTTCTCATCTCTCTCTTGCATCCATGCTGCATTTTTGCATGTGTTTGAGTTTGAGCTTGCTGATTCTTCTTCTTCTTACTTTCTTTCTTCAAGTGACTTGACTTCTTGAATGAAGCAAGTTACTTTGCTCCTCTTGATCTTTTCATCTGCTTCCTGGTGGTTCCTCTGAAGATTTCTCTTGTAAACTTCACAAACCTTAGGGACAACCAAGCATGACAATGATTAGGGTTTTGATTAGTCTCCCCATTTAGTTTTACCTTTGTGTCTCTTTTGAGTCTTCTCTTCTCATCTCATAGTCCAGGACTAAACCCTAAAGGTTTTAAGGCTTTGTGATTAGGCTTATGCCTGCATCCTTCTATTAGGATGGAGTGTATAACTTTAATCCTAAGTGTTAAACCCTTAATGTGTTTAAATCCTTTAATTAATTCACTTAATAAGTATCAAGACATCACACTTGTAACTTGGGCCTTGCATTAGGGTTCTAATTCTTCCTTAATTGGTTAAGAAGGACTAACCCTAGTGTTAATGGACAAGTCCCCCTCAAGTTGTCTTACAAACCATAAAAATCACTTCATCATCTTATCATTAACTAAAATCCATCTAATAAAGGCTTTGTTTTGTCATGAGGTTAATCCCTAATCATGGATTAAGTTGAGGAGTCTTCCTCAGCTTAAACATTCTCATCTATTATCCTTCTATTAGGATGGTGTAATGAGTCTGTTTAATCCTTGATTATGGCTTAATCTCATTACTCAACACTAAACAAAAACACCAAAAACATCTAAATAATCACAAGTAGGTTAATGATCTTAATCCTACTCCATGGTGATTAAGTGTGAGAAGCTGACTTCACACTTAAGGTATTCTCATTACCCCTAATCAGAGGGAAGATGTGATGAGTTTACCAAATCCCTTGGTTTAGACTTAAGCTCATTAACTTATGACAAATTCTCAAAAGCAATAAAAGACTGAAAACACAAAAACAAACAATAATCGTCTCCTTCGGGATTCTTTTCTCATCATCTTCACTCACAAACGAGAACTTGCTTCTTCCGTCTAATGCAAGACAGTTTGCACCTGAGCCAGACAGGTCATACACTTGAGCATAGGCAAGTAAGCAGTTCACAAATCAATTCATCTTTCAGTCTCTTTGGGTCGAACTACGGTGTTCTGACTTCCTCATTGCACGAGAGGATACGTAGGCATAACTTAACGGTTATCGAACAAAAGTCTCTGTATATTCCCCCTCTTTCTAGCCTCATTCTTTTAGCCTCATGATCTTGAGCATTTCACTCTTATTCTTACACTGACACTGTATATGTTACACTTCACACTTCTTTTACACAGACACCTGTACATCCTTTTCCAGCTCTTTTATACACAGATTGCACTGACACTACCCCTTTAAAACACAAATCTTCTAAGCGTGGATCCCGTCGAGTACGGCGGACAATCTGGGTGCTAATACCTTCCCAGGTTGTAACCAACCCCCTTTCTCAGTCTCTCTGGTTCGCAACCGTCTTATCCATATATCTTTCTAGGTCTATGCAGCATTGCCTTTCCTCCGGGATAAAAATGCCTAGCTGGCGACTCTTTCATTCTCCAGTGAGTTCACGGCTGTGTGTTCTCACTGTCCCTCTCGCCGACCGTTCGCGTCTGTACCTTTATTTGGGCCAGTCCCATCTATCGGGAGCGACAATGATGTAATTAGGGCTTAATGAGTTTCAGGTGGCCGGAGAAGACTTCCGGTCGTCTTCTCCGGCGAGACCTCCAACCTAACTCTCTCAAAATCTCACTAAATCATGCCCAAACCTCCAGATCAACTCAACTAAACATCCTAAACAACAATCCAGCAACAAAATTCATTTCTTTTTCATGAATCATGAAGAACAAACAGAAATCAAATTTACGGGCAAAGTTTCAGACAAACAATACATCCTCATTTCTGCATCATTTTCAAAAATTCAAAGCTCATTGCATTCAGGGAAGCATGTAGATCATTTTAGAAACAAGAAATAAGAGTTCTGGAAAAATGAATTTCCATGGCTACCTGAATCGAAGCTTTCAACCCAAGAGCTTCTGGACCAGTTCCTTGCTTCCAATCAACTCCACTGACCTCCCTCAAGTGTTTGCAAAGCTTATTTGGAGTTTATTTGGGCTAGTTTGAGAGATTGCTTGAGTTCTGTTCAAAGAGGGGAAGAAATCGTATTTGGTTTATGTGAGGTTTCAGGGATGAGTGAGGGCAGGGAAGTGATCAGTGAGACATGCTGAGATGTTTTGTGAAGTTTGTTTTTGTGTTTGATGCTTGTGCTGTGTGATTCGAAGCAAAATGCATTAGGGGAGGTTTTTGGGAATGCTGGCTTGTGTGTGTATTCAGGCCCCAAGATCATATGAAATGGCTTGCTTTTGGTGTGTTTGTAAGGTCTTGGTTGGTCAGAATAGTTGTTGTGTCACTGTGGGATTGGTATGGGGTGTAATACCTCAAAATTTGCCCTCATATTTATTCCCTTTACTGGCATATCGTTTCGCATTCATTTGCATTTCTCATTAGATCATAATATCCATCATCATGCATTTGCATTGTATTCCTCAGGCATGAGATCAGTGTCCTCTGAAGAGCCATGTTATCCCATTGTTTTGCGGTTTCTATTTCGCTGGAGAGTGTGTCATGGATCATGGAATTAGGGCTTCGCATCTTATGTATGGTTGACCGATGAATTCAAAGTTTTGGTTATTTGGCTGTTAATGACACCAGCTTCTTACGCACTTGCTACTCGATTAGGGTTTATTTCCCTAATTAACTGATCTCTAAGAAGTTCATTCGTAAAGACTGTCCATTGGTGTATCAAGCTCATTATCATGGTAGATTATGGTTCTATTTACGATTGAGTTTGAGGGCATTCCACCAACTGAGGTCTTTATTGTTAAAGTCCGATTTGGGATTATTTGATGGGGATATGCATTCAAGTTTGGGATTTCCAAGTGATTTTAAAAGGAGGATGGTTCATGGATTATTGATATTTGGGTTCATCATAACATCAAAGTTTGGTCCAAGAGTAGGGTTCGAATTGAGGTTGAAAAAGTGAGCAACTATGATCTATTTGGAAGGTATCATTCGAATTCAAAAAATAATTCGTTCCTAACCATTTTGCAAGCCCATTTATCCAAAGTCATCCTTCCACTTAATATCCATGTTCAAATTTTACTCGAATCAATTATTTGATCTCAATCATTTTTGTTTCTTCCTTTTTACTACAACCATCAAACTCATTTCTTAAGAGAGTTAGTGTGTTGCATATGTGTCTTGTGTGATTCATGAGTTTTGAGACAAAATTAGAGTGGATTGGATTACCTTTTTGTAACCTTTGGTTATTGGGCCCATTTACTTCTTGATCCTGTTGACATTCATGTGTTCTTTTGTTTTCAAAAAAAAAAGAGAGAGGTTGTGTAAGCATAAAAAAAAAAGAATAACAAAGAGATTGGGGATTACGTTTTGTTTCCATACACTAGAAAAATAATAGAATGCAAAGAGATGGTCATCAAATTTTTTTCAGTTAGAAACAGAAGCTGATAACAGAAAAAGTCTTCATGGAAAACACGGTTATATGTTGATATAATAGAATGAAAAATCTATGACTGAGATCAGAGTTACAAGTGAAAAATTCAGTTACAAGGGATAAGAGAGTTCAGTCATAACGATAGCAGAAGACGGTTACAAAAAGGGAGGAACGAGTTTGAACTGAGAACAAAAATAAAGCTCTAATTAGTTTCATCAGCAATCATCTTCAATCGACATCTTCGGATCATCAGCATCAATCGCAAAATCTTCATTATATCCGCGACAATCTTCACCAAGGACCTGCAGAATTCACATCAGAATCGTTCAGTTCATAATACTACGAAATCGACCATTCATCGCAAAGTTTCACAGTAACACGAGTTCGTAGATCAGGAGAATAGAAGAAGTAACAGAATCCAAATCAAGAGTAAAAATGAGTATTATACCTGAATGTCATATTATCCCATCGACAATGCATCATAAAACCAAGAGCGGGATTCAACAAAACTCTTTGTCATGATTTTTGACAAGCGCCATCACTCTTCAATACCTAGCAAGTATACCATGAATAATAAAATTCGGTCTCAGTTACAGGGGGAGGAAGAACTCATAACAGAATCGAAAATGAATAGACAAATTCTATAACTGAGAACATAACAGAATTTGAGAAAAGAATCGAAAATTCATAACAAAAATAACAGACTTGCCTAACCAATTTTCTTCTGGAAGCTTCATTGGCCATCTTCTATAAATCAGAATCCCAAACCTCTCTCAATCTTTTCTTCCACACAATTTCCCATTTTCTCTTCCACACCACAATCTTCTTCTTTTCCCTCAATTTTCAATTCTGAATATACAGAGACTTTTGTTCGATAACTGTTAAGTTATGCCTACGTATCCTCTCGTGCAATGAGGAAGTCAGAACACCGTAGTTCGACCCAAAGAGACTGAAGGATGAATTGACTTGTGAATTGCTTACTTGTCAATGCTCAAGTGTATGACCTGTCTGGCTCAGGTGCAAACTGTCTTGCATTAGACGGAAGAAGCAGGTTCTCGTTTGTGATTGAATGAGGTGAGAAAAGAATCTCGGAGGAGACGATTATTGTTTGTTTTTGTGTTTTCAGTCTTTTATTGTTTTTGGATTTTGTCATAAGTTAATGAGCTTAAGCCTAAACCAATGGATTTAGTAAACTCATCACATCTTCCCTCTGATTAGGGGTAATGAGAATACCTTAAGTGTGAAGTCAGCTTCTCACACTTAAACACCTCTGGTGTAGGATTAAGATCATTAACCTACTTGTGATTATTTAGATGTTTTTGGGTTTTTGTTTAGTGTTGAGTAATGAGGTTAAGCCATAATCAGGGATTAAACAGACTTATTACACCATCCTAATAGAAGGATAATAGATGAGAATGTTTAAGCTGAGGAAAGCTCCTCAACTTAATCCATGATTAGGGATTAAACTCATGACAGAACAAAGCCTTTATTGGGTGGATTTTATTCGATGATATGATGATGAAGTGAGTTTTATGGTTTGCAAGACAACTTGAGGGGGACTTGTCCATTAACACTAGGGTTAGTCCTTCTTAACCAATTAAGGAAGAATTAGAACCCTAATGCAAGGCCCAAGTTACAAGCTTGATGTCTTGATGATTATTATGTGGATTGATTAAAGGAGTTAAACACATTAAGGGTTTAACACTTAGGATTAAAGTTATACACTCCATCCTAATAGAAGGATGCAGGCATAAGCTTAATCACAAAGCCTTAAAGCCTTTAGGGTTTAATCCCTGAATTATGAGGTGAGAAGAGAAGACTCAAAAGAGACACAAAGGTAAAACTAAGTGGGGGACTGATCAATATTCACATGCTCGGATGGTCCTAGGTTAGTGAGGCTCACTATCTTAAAGAAGAAAGAAAGAAGGAGAGAAAAATGAAAGGAGCAACTCCATGGTGGCCTAAGCACACCTCCAGTTAAGAATGAAAAGAAGAAGATGAGAAAGAAGAATTAAGATGAATAAGAATGAAGAATGAAATAAGATGAGTTAGATGAAATATAAATAAAATAAGGAGAAATAAGATGAGAATGCGATGTGGAGATGAATAAGAATGAAGATAAGGAATGCACAAACAGAGCCTACACCAGTAGGACTTCCAGATGCAACAGCATGCAATAATTAAAATCGGGCCATAGCGTTACCTAACGGAGGAGGTCCGTTGCCTCTTCAATATGAACGAAAGGATCTCAAACAAATGTCCATTACCAGGGAATCAAACAAATGTCCAATAAGCTTCCAACATCCAAACAGACCAACAAAGAGAATCCAAATTCGCAACAAGAATTGGTTCACACAAAACTAAATCCTATCGAAGAATTGACAACAAGATTATGAAAATAAAATCAGTCACAAGGCCATCATCATGCTACCATCCTCATCGTCGGTATCGAACAATAAACCTACAAAGCACCACACCAAACTAGAACCAAAATCAAATAAAATTCTATTTATATAAATAAATTAATTGAGATTAAAACCTAAACTATATAAAAATATATAATCAAGGTTAGAAAAATTAATATAGAGTTAAAACAAAATTATAATCTAAACATATAATGAAATTACTAAAACTATAACAATATTCTAATAGAATCCTAAATTAAAATGTTAACAAAAGTTAATTAATCATGAAAAATTTAAATCTAAACAATTATTATTACTCCTAAGAAAAATATTAAAATTCAAATAAAACAAATGTTAAGAATTATATCAAATATTCAGATCACATTAATATATAAAAAGAAAGTTCTAAAATAAAAACAAAATTAAAAGAAACAAAAGGAGGAGAAGCCGCTGGGTGGGGATGCTGAGAGTTGAATCCTGAAGTGTGAATAACAAATACATGTCACAAAGCCCAATCTACTTCAAATTTCATCTAAAAAAACAAAATAAACAGCCAGATATATCTTAAATTTCTGCAATTTTATTTAAAGAAAACAAAATAACAAAAGGGTTAATAGAGATGAGCAGGGTTCAAAATCCCCAAATCACGATGCAGAAACAAAAAACCCTTCCTCGAAACTGTATTGTTCGTCAACGGCTTCGCAAACCGCCGAACAAACTTCTTCACCGCCGTGACGAAACTCTCCCCATCACCACCTTCTCAAACTAACGGTGATTCACGGCGACGACGGAGCGAAAGAGAGGGTAGGCGACGACAACATGTCGCGGTGATCGAAGCGTTGCCGTTGAAGCTTCGTGGCAACGGGAGCGCGGCCGGGGAAGAAGATGGATTTTTTGATCGGTTCGACCTCTCCGCTGCAATGAACGTTTCTTCTCCGATTCAATTTGCGCACCTTAGCCCTCTTGGTGAGTTTTCAGAGCTATTCTAAATCCTCGACTCCTTTCCCTTTTCGCTTTGGTTCTTCGTGAACCAGTTTTCAAACTCTCTTCATCTTTCTCTTTCTGTTTCTGATTCTGCTTTTCTGGATCTGTTGTTGCTGTTTTCAGATTATTGTTGTTGTGTGTCGGAATGGAGGTTGAGGCGTTAAGGAGAAATGTGGTGTGTTGCGGTTTGACGAAAAGTTGGGAAAGGTGAGGGTTGAAGGATTATGAAAGGTTGTGAAGGGATTATAGTTTGGGATGTCGAAGGATGGTGAGAAAACAGAGAGGTTTTGGTGAATGGTGTTGGCGGTTTATGTGTGCGAGTCAAAGAAAGGTGGCGGAAAAAAAAGGTTGAAGGAGGAGTGGTTGGTATGTGGTAGTTTTCTGAGTTTTTTTGTGAAATTAATTTCTGCTTCTTTCTCGCCTCTGGTTCTGTTTCTGTGTTCGCCTTAATCTCATCTCACTTCTTTTTCGTTTCTGGTTTGTTGTTGACATATGCAGGATGGTGTTGAGAGTGGGATTGATGAAAGGTGGTTGAATGAGTTGTTTTGGTTGATTGGTGATGAAGGTCTGAAGTATAGTTTGGAGGGATTTCGCGATTCACAGGTTTGAAGGAGGGCTGGGCTTGAAGATGAAGAAGAGTTTGTTGTTTTGATGAAGTTAAGATGTTGTTGAGTGATGTGGAGAAGGAAGATAGAGATTTGGGCGTGCGATTGGGTTTGGGAGAGAGGCTGAATATGTTATGCGGTTTTTTGCAGAAAAATAAATAAATGGGTGAGGCGTTTTTTGTGTGAGTTTGTGTGATTTGTTGTATATTTTAGGATTGTTTGAGTTTGTTGGCTTGAGGAAAATATTGTGATGAGAGGGGGGTTTGCAGTGATTGAGGAGATTGGCTGGAGCGTGTTTTCTTTTTTGATGAAGAGAGGATGATTGTTGTTATGTGTGATGATGGGTTGGTGTTGTGTAGGATTTGTTCAGGGATTTTGGCTGAAGTTTTTTTTCTTTTTGCGGCTACTTGCTGTACTCTTTCTGCATCAAAAGCTCTTTTTGCCCACTTTATGAAACTTTTCAATTCTGTCCCCTCTGCTGCCAGCATTTTTGTCTGTTTGTATCTTGCTAATGTACTAACCTTGACTTGGTTCCAAATGAATTAAACAAGTTGGGTTTGGATTAAATCAATTAAATACTAAATTCAGTTAAAATTAAACAAAAATAATAGAAACAGTAATTAATACCTTAAATTTGAATAAATATGTAAAAGAGTAACAAAACTAACTAATAAAATTATGAATTTAAATTAAATTTAAACTGACTAATAAAAATTTAAAACAAAATTAAAATCATACTTAAATTAAAAATAAGTAAATTTAAATGAATAATAACTAATTAAAAGAATATTCTAAGTTTAAAACAAATAAAATTTCTAAGTCTAAACTTAAAGTTCTAAGATTACCAATAAGGTTAAACAGATTCTAACATCATCTGAAATGAAATTATTTTATAAAGTAAACAAAAGTAATTGCAAATTATAAAATAAAATAAAAAAAGACGTTGAACGGTGGAAAAAGGAAAATGCATGATTTATGATTAATAGATGAAAAAAAATGCAGAAATGACTGATAACCTAATCCTCAGAAAATAGCGATCCCATGTCTTAGGAGCTTATGCAAATGGTATGAAAAATGCGTATGATATGCAAACGAGAAGCTGAAAAAGATACAAAAGCCAGAGGGCAAATTTAGGGTGTCTACAGCTGCCCCTATTCAAGCAACTGTTAATCTGAAAAGGATGAGAGCAACGGCTATTAGACGTTCAAGATAAACAGTGATTGAATACCAAAAAGACCCCGAAATTTGCACTCATAGAATGAAGAAGAAAAGGGATATAGATTGTAAAAGAAAATAAAGTATATTATAAAGTGTGGGCGACGGAGGACGACCGCCGAGCAGAGGACGACTGCTGGGTAAAGAGCAATGACGGGGACGACCGACATGCTGGGGCTACAAAGCAAAGACGGGGACGGCCGACATGCTGGGGATAAAAAAGAAATATGATGGGGACGGCCATCAAGTAAAGTTGTAAGATTTTCTGGGAATTAATGAAACATGACGGGGACGGCCATCAAGTTCAAAAAGTAAAGGTAAGCAACGATGGGGACGGCCATCGGGCTAAACTGATGAAGGACGATCATCGGGAAAAGGAAAAGGGACCACGATGGGGACGGCCATCGGGTTAAAGAATAAATGAAATAAACAGATGATGAGGTACGGTCATCAAAGGTGAAGGACGATCACCTAGCAGGGGACGGCTGCTCTGTTGGGGTTAAGATGAGGGACGGTCATCTAAGGTGGAGGACGACCACCAGGCAGGGTACGGCTGCCGAAAATATCGCGACATAGGACGAATGCCGGATAAAAGGTCAACGATGGGGACGGCCATCGGATGAGCATGATGGAGGACGACCATCAAGAGGTGGAGGACGACCACCTAGCAGGGTACGGCTGCTCTCAGGGTTTATCATGACACAGGACGAATGTCAGATAAAAAAGGAAAATTGCTTTGTTGGTGATCTACTGGGGAATAGTAAACACGGACGAGTGTTTATATCCAAGAAACAAAAGGTATAAGTGTTTAGATGCTGTGTATAGATTAGAGATGCGGACGAGCATCCCTAAGACTACGATACGGACGAGTATCGGGTAGAAACAAATACTGACACGTGTTCAGAGATGATGATACGGACGAGTATCAACTGGTTAACAAGGAACACGGACGAGTGTTGATTCTGAGGGGACTCTCCTGGGGAATATTAGACACAGACGAGTGTCTATATTCGAGAAGACAAAAGTGTTTGACACAGTGTATGGATTAGAGATGCGGACGAGCATCCTTAAGACTATGATACGGACGAGTATCAGGTAGAAACAAACGCTTGACGCATGTTCTGAGATGTTGGTATGGATGAGTACCAACGAGGTTAACAAAGAACAAGGACTAGCGCCGAATCTGCGGGGATAGTAAGTATGAGTGGTGTATAGATGAGTGTTTAACTGTTGGGGAGATTGACACGGACGAGTGTCGAAAGGAGAAAAGTATAGTATGAACAAATATCTGATATACAAAGTGTTTAGGTTACTGTGCTGGGGAAGGTGACACGGACGGATGTCAAGAAAATTATATATATGTATCTGTGAGTGCAAAGGGGACGCTTTGGCTTTATGTTGGGGATATGACACGGACGGGTGCCACAAGGAGTATATGCTGATGTTTGGGAGTGTAAAGCAACTGTTTTAGCTTTAGCTCTCCTGCTGGGGAATCTGGGAAGCATTCTGTATACTGCGGACGGGTTGAAAACTTTTAACTCTGATGGGAACGAAGTGTTGGCAACCTGATGCTCGCTGGAGAGGTTTTCACTGGAGGAAAGACGACTCTGCGTGAGGTATACTTTGTTTAACTGCTTTGAACATCTGCTGAGGATCTGATCATCCTGCTCTGACTCCACTGGGGAGAATTTCTTCTTGCTCTGCTGGGGAAATCCCTTGGAAATGAGAATCCTGATGACTCTATGGGAAAAAATCATCTTTAGACTTGGCTAGGGAAGATGCTTGATCACACAATCCTGCTGAGGAGGGAATTCTGATAATTCTAACTTTGTGGGGAAGCAAGGCCTTCAGCTTCCTGTTGGGAAAACTTCACTGTGGACAGATAAGTCCGCTTGGGGATGAGAACGATTCAATTAGCCTTGAAGTTCTGCTGGGGATATCGTCTGTTCCAACTCAGTTGGGGATGTGTCAACCCTCATGGTTGAGAAAAGATTTGGCAATGCTCTGCTGAGGAGAGACTTTGCTGGAGAATCAAAATATGCCCCAAGTATAGCATAACGGCTGTGTTGGGAGGATATGCCAATGAAAATTGGACTTTGACTGAATGCGAATAACCAACTCCTCATGAGGGAATCTTGTTGGCTGAAAGAAGATCTTTATGCTCGGGGAAGAAATAAACTCCCAATGCCCTGCTGGTAAAATAAATACCAGACATTCCCTGAGAATTAACAGTGCTTCAAACTTCTGAGTTCAACAAAAGCATTACTGATCATCCCGAGTGAACTATCATTCCCTTAACTCCTCAATTGTACCATACTGCATCCTTCATAAAAAGATCTTCTTCAGAGGATTTTACAGAAGACTTGGCATCCAGAATTGCCCCAGTGTCTTCAAACTCTTGCAGAAATTCAACAAGTCTTGAGATAACTGCCCCAGATTACGTCTTGAAACAATTCTCGCCCCACATCAGAGCTAAAACAGAAACCATGCGGTATGAAGATGCAATGCAAATGATGTACAATGCAGACATATGCTCATAACCAAAGATATGAAACAAGGATGGTTGGGCGCTAGGGCCAGGTTGATAGATATATATTTTTTGGTTGCCAAGCAATTGGACTTTTGAAGGTGAATTACCAGACGAGAACTGGTTTATTGAAATTAGGCCAACAGACGAGAACTGATGGGCAAAGAATAAGTCGTCAGACGAGAACTGACTCCTTGGGTTCATTGTCAAACGAGAATTGACTCTGAAAAAAGAATGACTACCAGACGAGAACTGGCGTCCAAAAGGTTAATGAAAAGGTGACCAGACGAGAACTGGTTACAAGATTCGCCTACCAGACGAGAACTGGTATTTGAAGTTGGTTTGCCAGACGAGAACTGGACTTTGGGTTTGTCTGCCAGACGAGGACTAGACTTTGAAAAGTTTTGCCAGACGAGAACTGGATTTTGAAATGTTTTGCCAGACGAGAACTGGACTTTGAAAAGGTTTGCCAGACGAGAACTGGACCTTGAAATGTTGATAAGTTAGGGTTACGGGGCCCTGGATGTGAGATTGATGTCGCAGGGTTGTGACCAATGCAATGATGATGCATATGCTCTATATGCTCGAGCGAAACGACATGAATAACGTATGCAAATGATTTATGCAATGATTATGAAAAGCTAGAAAAACTCCCAAGGATGGGGAAAAAGGTCATAGGTGATAAGGCTTCTTGTTGAGAAGGGTGACAAAGGCGACGGTGGTAGCATGATTTCCCGACACTCGTCTTGAACTCTGAGATTACTGATACAAATTGCTCTGTGTAGCTAGAATTTGCTCCTGTTGGGCGAGTCTCTGAACAGACTGTTGTTGATTATCCAATTTCTGGAATAGCAGACTTGGATGTTCTCTCGAAGAGAGTTGCACTTAGGGATCTCTGGAAGTGTCCTGCCTCGGTATGAGCGTGGAAGCGAATTGACTCATTCTGACGGAGGATTGGAAGACTTCATCCTTGGACAACAGAAATTTCGGGTGGCCTGCCCCTGTTTGGCAGATTCAGCTCTGATCAACTGGCTTTGAATGACGTTCCTCGATCAACTGATGCTTGGGAACTCTCTTTACCTTGACAGATTCCTTGGTCAACAAAACCACTGGATAACATGCCCCCGATTCATAGGCTAACAAGATGCTCTTGATTCTGGTCATCATTGTTGAATGATCAAGTTCCCTCGCGATTGCTCTTTGTAGGAACTTTCCTGATGACACAGGCTGACTTGCAATTAAAACTGTACAATCACAAATGGTAATTTTATTGCAGTACACATGCAAGTTTTGAAAATTTATTTATTTTGATGTTGTGACAGTGTGACGAATGGACGATTAGTCCAAACGTAGTGCTGGGTTAGCAAATCGTTAGGAGTCAGTTTACGCAACCTTGTCGTAGTATGCTTTCAGAATTGAACCTGATTCAATTAGGACTTTCAAGGGTTATGACGTGGTCTGGTTCACGGTTTTAGAAAGAAGGATTTATGGCTCAAAGTTTATCTGTGCCCACCCGTTCTCCTTGATGTTCTCCAGTCCTATGTTCAGCTAATTCGACTTAAGCGCTCGCCTCTCACAAGGGTTTTGTAATGATTGAGGAACCAATGACGTTGATGGTTTACGCACCAATGAGGTTTCTTGGAGTAACAGTCGCCCATTCTGACTTTGTGTCTGGTCACACGACTTTGTTCTTATGGAATATTTTTTCAGATTTTTTATTCCCTAACTTTTGCCTGGACTGAATCTTTCGATTTTGAAGTCCAGCGGGATGCCCTAACTTTTGCCTAAGTCATTTGTTTTTCACACTTTTTTTTTTGACTTAGCGGGCTTTATTTTTCTTTTTTTGATTTTTGTTGAACAAATCGTGTGACACTGGCTTGTCATGACTTGCTGAAAGGGTTGACTGCCACATTCCTTTGTTGGTGAGGGATAACCATTGTGGTTTCACGTCCCTTGACCTCTTGAGGTGTAATGAATAAAGGTAATGGATCCTCGGATGCACACTCCTTTGGAAATTTGAACGCTCGGTCAAATTAACTGATAACTACCCTGTCCCGGGTTAAATGTGAGGGTTTTTTGTTTAGAAAAGAAACTCCTACTTCAGGGCTCAAGGGGGTTGACGAGGGTCTATCTCCCTTATATCTCCGGTGTTTGGGAATTGAAGCAATGCCTGTACATCGTCAGCAGGTTCTACCCTGAAAGCATACCTTGAACAATTATGGGTATTCAGTTGTCATCATCCTCCCTCAAACCTGCTAAACAACAGTGAAATAAATGGGAGGTAAATGGATGCATATATTTTTTTTCTTTTTTCAATGCAAGTAAAGAAAAATGAGCGAATGCGACATAATTGATTCAAAAGTGCAAGATCACTACATTAACATTGCCATTTAAAATAACAATGCTTAAAAGACAAGTAGCTGCTAACAGGAAAGAAACTACAATGCAAATGATAAAAGGATACAGTGATCACCAACTCTGATGACATACTGTTGTCTGAGCCACTGAAATCAAGATATGCTTCTTCTGAAGTCTTTGAACTCAATCAGGTGAAAGGTTGACGTGCACAACCAAGCTTCCTTCTGGAAAGGAGATGTAGCCCTTGTCGATCAACTGTTGTACTTTGGCTTGAAAAGCTTTGCAATCTTCAGTTGAATGCCCCATTGATCCACCATGATACCCGCACTGCTCATGAGGATTGTACCCTGGAGGGTACGGCTCTGACAATGGCTTGAGAGGCTTAGGAACCACCAAAGAGCTCTGAATTAGATGCGGCAAGAGTTCACTGTATGCCATGGGGACTGGATGAAAAGGAGAAATCCTTCTTTCCAGATTGTTACGAGGCCTAGGCTGGCTCTGAAGTTGATTCTGAGGTCTTCGACCATGAGATTGCAGATTTGGACGAGGAGGAGCCCAAGGTTTCTGATATGGTGTTCTAAGCATTGCCGAATGCCCGTAAGAGTAACCAGACACAGGAAAAGATGATCTCTGAGAAGATGTTGTTCTAGAATATTCGATATTTGCCATGACTGCACTGACGTCATCCCATTCTTCCTCTTGGGAGATAACAACAGATTCACTTTCACCAGCTGGGATATTCGAAAAGTCCTGGATCTTTCCACTTTTGAGCAGGCTCTCAATGCGTACTCCAACTATCATCAAATCAGAGAAGCTTGTCATCCCAATGCTACTCATTCTTTCCAAGTATGGACCCTGCAAGGTGCCCACGAACAGGTCAATTAATTCTCTGTCTGAAAGTGGTGGTCGCACTTGGGCTGCCAATTCTCTCCACCGCTGTGCATATTCTCTGAAAGATTCACCACTCCTCTGGGATAGGCTCTGCAAGTGCGTGCGATTGGGCGCCACGTCCATATTGTAGTGGTATTGCTTTACGAAAGCTCTGGATAAATCATTCCAAGATTGGATATGACTGCTTTCCAAATCCATGTACCAACTTAAAGATGCCCCACTTAAACTGTCCTGAAAACAGTGAATCATCAACTTATCATTGCAGGCGTAAGAAGTCATTTTTCTACAGAACATCACCAAATGACGCTTCGGGCAACTGACACCAGTGTATTTCTCGAACTTCGGAGTCTTGAAATCTGGAGGAATGACAAGACCAGGTACCAAACACAGGCTTAGAGCATCAAAACCAAAGGCATCAGGATCTGCTAAGGCTTTGAGTCGCTCGTCCAACACACGAAATCTTTCAGCAGGACCAATAACTTGTGGATCCTTGGTTTTCACAAGAGGGATTGCCCCTTGGAAGTTCGGCATAGGGAAGGCAAAACTCTGATAATTCGCAGTATCAGTCGAAGATGAAGGTCCACCTCGGACAGCAGATGGTTCAGGTACATTCTGATTCACGATCGGGGTCTGTACAGGCTGAGCTTGAGCAAGATTGTTCACTTGTGGAAGATCTTCATCATGAGAAAGACCGTACAACGGATTGGTCATTGAAGTGAAACCAGGTGGAAAATCAACATTCTGACGGTTGTTCTCTGACATAGCTACTGACGGCTTCCAAACTGACCTTTTTAACTCTTGGCACTGCTCAGTCTAGCTTCACACACTCTGTCGTCTTCTAACTGTTACCACTTGTTCAAACTGAGTACCGGGAAATCAGCTGGCTGGTCATGGACAAAAGAGGAAGGATGAGCTCTCTGGAGGATGAAAATGCAATGCAGATGCAAATGCAAAATGCAATATGATGATGCAAAAGATGCAAAGACATGGGATCATAGCCGGAAACTGCCTGGAATCTGGGATACTGAACCAAGAATCAAGTGTCTGTAACCACAAGATCTCTGAATAATAACCCAAAATAGTAACTGAGAACCGGAGGTCAATAACTTCAGGATCATAGCGACCGGATCAAACAATTGTACTTGTAATGAGGGTATGTTGAGGTCAAGGGTTCCTGCAAACCTGTAAACAGCCCAACCCCCTCACAGGTGATGTTCTAAAACAAGGATCCTCAGACTTGGATCAGTTATGAGAAGTGTAAACACTTCTAACCCGAAGGTACAGTGTTTACAATAACCATAAAAGTTCCTCCTCTAATTCACCTCAGTTTCTGAAGGTCAATACTAAAGGTCATCCAGACTTAGCAGGCTTCCCAGATAGCCCTAGCACTGCAGGAAATCCGCAATACAGAGTTCTCAAGAAGAAACCCATATCTGAACCGTGTTTCACATTCCCGCACCAGACCGAGATGGAATGGGAAAGAATATGAACCACTCTAGCCTAGGTGTCACTCAGGTCCCAGGTATAGGACCTTAAACTCTCATTAGAACCCCACCCACCAAAGCAAAACCAGATCCAGCCAGCAGCATGACAGTATGATATATACAAAAGCAATAAAGAAAGCAGTAAAGCAACTGTACATAAAACAGTAAAAAATAAAACAAGTATACAAACACAAGTAGCACAAAACACCCCAGTAAACACAAACCAAACAAGCGCTAGGAGGAACCCACAAAAAGAACCAGAAGCCCTGGTTGCAGTATAAGTATCCCCAGCAGAGTCGCCAAGCTGTCGCTCCCGATAAGTGGGAATAGCCCAAATAAAGGTACAGACGCGAACGGTCGGCGAGAGGGACAATGAGAACACACAGCCGTGAACTCACTGGAGAATGAATAGAGTCGCCAGCTAGGCATTTTTATCCCGGAGGAAAGGCAATGCTGCATAGACCTAGAAAGACATGGATAAGACGGTTGCGAACCAAAGAGACTGAGAAAGGGGGTTGGTTACAACCTGGGAAGGTATTAGCACCCAGATTGTCCGCCGTACTCGACGGGATCCACGCTTGAAAGATTTGTGTTTTAAAGGGGTAGTGTCAGTGCAATTTGTGTATAAAGTAACTGGAAAAGAATGTACAGGTGTCCGTGCAAGGGAAAAGTGAAGTGAAATATGAAAGTGTCAGTGCAGGAATGAGAATATGCTCAAGATAATGAGGCTAAAAGAATGAAGCTGGAAAGAGGGGGAATATACAGAGACTTTTGTTCGATAACTGTTAAGTTATGCCTACGTATCCTCTCGTGCAATGAGGAAGTCAGAACACCGTAGTTCGACCCAAAGAGACTGAAGGATGAATTGACTTGTGAATTGCTTACTTGTCAATGCTCAAGTGTATGACCTGTCTGGCTCAGGTGCAAACTGTCTTGCATTAGACGGAAGAAGCAGGTTCTCGTTTGTGATTGAATGAGGTGAGAAAAGAATCTCGGAGGAGACGATTATTGTTTGTTTTTGTGTTTTCAGTCTTTTATTGTTTTTGGATTTTGTCATAAGTTAATGAGCTTAAGCCTAAACCAATGGATTTAGTAAACTCATCACATCTTCCCTCTGATTAGGGGTAATGAGAATACCTTAAGTGTGAAGTCAGCTTCTCACACTTAAACACCTCTGGTGTAGGATTAAGATCATTAACCTACTTGTGATTATTTAGATGTTTTTGGGTTTTTGTTTAGTGTTGAGTAATGAGGTTAAGCCATAATCAGGGATTAAACAGACTTATTACACCATCCTAATAGAAGGATAATAGATGAGAATGTTTAAGCTGAGGAAAGCTCCTCAACTTAATCCATGATTAGGGATTAAACTCATGACAGAACAAAGCCTTTATTGGGTGGATTTTATTCGATGATATGATGATGAAGTGAGTTTTATGGTTTGCAAGACAACTTGAGGGGGACTTGTCCATTAACACTAGGGTTAGTCCTTCTTAACCAATTAAGGAAGAATTAGAACCCTAATGCAAGGCCCAAGTTACAAGCTTGATGTCTTGATGATTATTATGTGGATTGATTAAAGGAGTTAAACACATTAAGGGTTTAACACTTAGGATTAAAGTTATACACTCCATCCTAATAGAAGGATGCAGGCATAAGCTTAATCACAAAGCCTTAAAGCCTTTAGGGTTTAATCCCTGAATTATGAGGTGAGAAGAGAAGACTCAAAAGAGACACAAAGGTAAAACTAAGTGGGGGACTGATCAATATTCACATGCTCGGATGGTCCTAGGTTAGTGAGGCTCACTATCTTAAAGAAGAAAGAAAGAAGGAGAGAAAAATGAAAGGAGCAACTCCATGGTGGCCTAAGCACACCTCCAGTTAAGAATGAAAAGAAGAAGATGAGAAAGAAGAATTAAGATGAATAAGAATGAAGAATGAAATAAGATGAGTTAGATGAAATATAAATAAAATAAGGAGAAATAAGATGAGAATGCGATGTGGAGATGAATAAGAATGAAGATAAGGAATGCACAAACAGAGCCTACACCAGTAGGACTTCCAGATGCAACAGCATGCAATAATTAAAATCGGGCCATAGCGTTACCTAACGGAGGAGGTCCGTTGCCTCTTCAATATGAACGAAAGGATCTCAAACAAATGTCCATTACCAGGGAATCAAACAAATGTCCAATAAGCTTCCAACATCCAAACAGACCAACAAAGAGAATCCAAATTCGCAACAAGAATTGGTTCACACAAAACTAAATCCTATCGAAGAATTGACAACAAGATTATGAAAATAAAATCAGTCACAAGGCCATCATCATGCTACCATCCTCATCGTCGGTATCGAACAATAAACCTACAAAGCACCACACCAAACTAGAACCAAAATCAAATAAAATTCTATTTATATAAATAAATTAATTGAGATTAAAACCTAAACTATATAAAAATATATAATCAAGGTTAGAAAAATTAATATAGAGTTAAAACAAAATTATAATCTAAACATATAATGAAATTACTAAAACTATAACAATATTCTAATAGAATCCTAAATTAAAATGTTAACAAAAGTTAATTAATCATGAAAAATTTAAATCTAAACAATTATTATTACTCCTAAGAAAAATATTAAAATTCAAATAAAACAAATGTTAAGAATTATATCAAATATTCAGATCACATTAATATATAAAAATAAAGTTCTAAAATAAAAACAAAATTAAAAGAAACAAAAGGAGGAGAAGCCGCTGGGTGGGGATGCTGAGAGTTGAATCCTGAAGTGTGAATAACAAATACATGTCACAAAGCCCAATCTACTTCAAATTTCATCTAAAAAAAACAAAATAAACAGCCAGATATATCTTAAATTTCTGCAATTTTATTTAAAGAAAACAAAATAACAAAAGGGTTAATAGAGATGAGCAGGGTTCAAAATCCCCAAATCACGATGCAGAAACAAAAAACCCTTCCTCGAAACTGTATTGTTCGTCAACGGCTTCGCAAACCGCCGAACAAACTTCTTCACCGCCGTGACGAAACTCTCCCCATCACCACCTTCTCAAACTACCGATGATTCACGGCGACGACGGAGCGAAAGAGAGGGTAGGCGACGACAACATGCCGCGGTGATCGAAGCGTTGCCGTTGAAGCTTCGTGGCAACGGGAGCGCGGCCGGGGAAGAAGATGGATTTTTTGATCGGTTCGACCTCTCCGCTGCAATGAACGTTTCTTCTCCGATTCAATTTGCGCACCTTAGCCCTCTTGGTGAGTTTTCAGAGCTATTCTAAATCCTCGACTCCTTTCCCTTTTCGCTTTGGTTCTTCGTGAACCAGTTTTCAAACTCTCTTCATCTTTCTCTTTCTGTTTCTGATTCTGCTTTTCTGGATCTGTTGTTGCTGTTTTCAGATTATTGTTGTTGTGTGTCGGAATGGAGGTTGAGGCGTTAAGGAGAAATGTGGTGTGTTGCGGTTTGACGAAAAGTTGGGAAAGGTGAGGGTTGAAGGATTATGAAAGGTTGTGAAGGGATTATAGTTTGGGATGTCGAAGGATGGTGAGAAAACAGAGAGGTTTTGGTGAATGGTGCTGGCGGTTTATGTGTGCGAGTCAAAGAAAGGTGGCGAAAAAAAAAGGTTGAAGGAGGAGTGGTTGGTATGTGGTAGTTTTCTGAGTTTTTTTGTGAAATTAATTTCTGCTTCTTTCTCGCCTCTGGTTCTGTTTCTGTGTTCGCCTTAATCTCATCTCACTTCTTTTTCGTTTCTGGTTTGTTGTTGACATATGCAGGATGGTGTTGAGAGTGGGATTGATGAAAGGTGGTTGAATGAGTTGTTTTGGTTGATTGGTGATGAAGGTCTGAAGTATAGTTTGGAGGGATTTCGCGATTCACAGGTTTGAAGGAGGGCTGGGCTTGAAGATGAAGAAGAGTTTGTTGTTTTGATGAAGTTAAGATGTTGTTGAGTGATGTGGAGAAGGAAGATAGAGATTTGGGCGTGCGATTGGGTTTGGGAGAGAGGCTGAATATGTTATGCGGTTTTTTGCAGAAAAAAAAATAAATGGGTGAGGCGTTTTTTGTGTGAGTTTGTGTGATTTGTTGTATATTTTAGGATTGTTTGAGTTTGTTGGCTTGAGGAAAATATTGTGATGAGAGGGGGGTTTGCAGTGATTGAGGAGATTGGCTGGAGCGTGTTTTCTTTTTTGATGAAGAGAGGATGATTGTTGTTATGTGTGATGATGGGTTGGTGTTGTGTAGGATTTGTTCAGGGATTTTGGCTGAAGTTTTTTTTCTTTTTGCGGCTACTTGCTGTACTCTTTCTGCATCAAAAGCTCTTTTTGCCCACTTTATGAAACTTTTCAATTCTGTCCCCTCTGCTGCCAGCATTTTTGTCTGTTTGTATCTTGCTAATGTACTAACCTTGACTTGGTTCCAAATGAATTAAACAAGTTGGGTTTGGATTAAATCAATTAAATACTAAATTCAGTTAAAATTAAACAAAAATAATAGAAACAGTAATTAATACCTTAAATTTGAATAAATATGTAAAAGAGTAACAAAACTAACTAATAAAATTATGAATTTAAATTAAATTTAAACTGACTAATAAAAATTTAAAACAAAATTAAAATCATACTTAAATTAAAAATAAGTAAATTTAAATGAATAATAACTAATTAAAAGAATATTCTAAGTTTAAAACAAATAAAATTTCTAAGTCTAAACTTAAAGTTCTAAGATTACCAATAAGGTTAAACAGATTCTAACATCATCTGAAATGAAATTATTTTATAAAGTAAACAAAAGTAATTGCAAATTATAAAATAAAATAAAAAAAGACGTTGAACGGTGGAAAAAGGAAAATGCATGATTTATGATTAATAGATGAAAAAAAATGCAGAAATGACTGATAACCTAATCCTCAGAAAATAGCGATCCCATGTCTTAGGAGCTTATGCAAATGGTATGCAAAATGCGTATGATATGCAAACGAGAAGCTGAAAAAGATACAAAAGCCAGAGGGCAAATTTAGGGTGTCTACAGCCACGTCTTGTTGCTTCCATAAACCTCTCCTGCGAAACGCTTCAAGAAAATGGGCCTAAGGCCATTGTCTTTCTATTGGCACTCTCCGTTTTCCTCATCACACCCACTCCTGTGGGCTTCTCTTGATGTTGGGCTCAGCTCCATAAACTCCTATTCGCGCCCTCCATTTACTTCAGCACCCCATCCGCGGGTTGGATTATGAGACTGGGCCTTCCCCATGAAAATCCTATCTGCACCCACCAAAAATACTGACTCACCCCTCCTGCGGGTTTAATGGTGAATTTGGGCCTAGACCCATGTTTTATTATTTGCTGCCTTTTGAATCTAAAACACCTCTTGTATTCTTATTTTTTTTAGAAATTCCTATATAGATTTTTAATTAAATTTACATGATAGTTTAATTTTGGTGGATTAGTATTTTAATTATTTTCTCGCAAATTTTTAATTAGAATTTTTTGTTGATAATTTTAATTATGGTTTAGCATTAACTTTGGATTAAAGTTCATAAGCTTGTTTTGATCAATATCGGATTGATTTCGATTACGGAAAAGCTTCACAAAGCGAATATGGATGATAAGCATTTATTTTGCTTATGGGAGACTACAAGACCTTGGATGAAGTTTTGGATTTCTTTTTGTGAAGAATCGGCATTTCGACCAAGTAAGTAATCTCGATTCGCCACTTTAATGCACCCCTTTTCTTTTTAATTTTTTGTTTAGTATAGGTTAGAAACAAATCCATAAAAAATAGTAAAATCCACTAGAAAATTCTACAAAAATTCCAGGAGATTGTTAATTCCAATTAGAAATTTTTGACATTTTTGTTTTCTGAATTTTGCATTATTTTCGATTTAATTCTGATTTTTCTTTTAATTAGCTTTTATTGGATTCCCTTTAATTGTGCTGAATTTTGTTGATTTTATTTTGGTGACTTCCATTAACCTTTTTTGCTCATTCTTTTTACTATAGTTAGATGACCCATAATAGTGCTTAGGATATTTTTTGTAGATTTTTTAGAATATTTTATCTTAGATTTTAGAGGCCATTTCTTTAGAAATTAAGGATTAATTCATAGCTGAAAATAATCATTTTTTAGACCTAGTTAAATTTTGATTTTGTAGGATTCCTTTTAGTACAATGTTCTAGGTAGTCATAGGACCCCATAGATTAATTTTCATAATTTTTCCAGAAGTTTAGATATTTTTTAGAATATTAGTTCTTAGGATTAGTTATGTGTAATTCCCATTAGTTTAGGCCATTAAAAATAAAGTACAAAAAATATAGTTTAGACTAGATTTAATCCTAGAATCTAATATAGGCTTAGGTTAGTTTAAATTGAGTTTTAGAATGAAAACATTAGGCTTAACTTCGATTTAGAATATAGGTTAAAGTTCCCTTTTCATTAGAGTTAGAATAAATAAAATAGGACTATTTTTAATTCATGCCTTTAGATGCATTTTTAGAATTTTATTTCTTAATTCAATTTCATTGTTTTGCCTTATCATTTGATTTTATAACTTGTATAGGTTCCCCATTTGTTCTTAGAATCAACTTAACTTCCTTAGGAAGTAAGTTGAATTCTAGTAGTTTCTAGTTTCTCATTAGGAATAGAAAACCCCATTAACCATAGGATCTCTTGAATAAATCAATAAAAATTAGGATTGAGTCTTAGTCCCCTTAGTTTGTCCTTTTATCAACTTGAGTCATTCTTTCTCTCCTCAAAAACAAAATCAATAAAACACTTAATAAAAACCGAACAATCTTGTATGACACGAGACTTTGTTGCGGAGTGTTTATACGCGTCCTGTTTCGGGGCGAGGTGTAAATGCTTCCCGCGATGGATAGGTCTTAGTACAAGACCGTTCACAAACAAATTCAAAACACTTCTCATAAAAGACCAAAAACAAATAATAAGCCACTATCCTGCGGGAACTTCTCTTCTCATCTCATTCACTCACAACGCGAACTTGCGACGACTTGTCTTTCATGCAAAATGGTAAACGCACTCGTACCAGACGAGCCTGCAACACCTGAGCATAGACATACGCGGTTCCAGCATAAAAAACACAAACAAATAGTTCCTGCCTTAGTTAGGCGAACTACGTCGACTCTGATCCTCATTATCCCGATGAGGTACGTAGGCAGCGGGGTAAGGCCCGTTCGAGCACATTCTTTATTTTCCCTACATTTCCCCTTTTTTCCATTCTCTTTTTCCAGTTCCTTTCTCATTTCTCATTCCATTTCCAGTTAGCAGTTTTATTCAGCAACACTTTATTTCTCACCCTTTGAAACAAACAAGCAAGCGTGGATCCCGTCGGGTACGGCGGACGGATTGGGGTGCTAATACCTTCTCAATTCGTAACCGACTCCCGAACTCAGATCTTTGGTTCGCAGGACCTTGTCCTTTCCTTCTTCCCTAGGTTTGTGCAACATTAACTTGCTGGGGAGGGTGACACAGACGAGTGTCAAAAGGTATATTATAGACAAGTAAATGCTTTTCAAAGTATTCAGGTAGTTATGTTGGGGAGGGTGACACGGACGGGTGTCAGGGAATCTGTATGGATATATGTATCTGTGAGTGCAAAGAGGACGCTTTGGATTTCTACTGGGGGTATGACACGGACGGGTGTCAAGAAGCATCTGTAATATATAAGTGTTTGTTTGCTCGGGCAACTTTACTGGGGAGTCATGACACGGACGGGTGCCAAAAGGAGTGTGCATTTGTATTTATGAGTGTAAGACAAATGCCTTGGCTTCCTGCCGGGGAATCTGGAGAATTTTCTGTATATCTTTGATGAATTGTCGAAATTTACAAGTGTTTGATTCAGATCATGGCTTATGATTATGCAATATGTTTGATTTTTTCCGTAATGCTCCGTATTAGACGGAATGCTACGCTCTGTGGGGAGAATATGATGCGAATGCTATGATTACGCAAAGATACTGATCCGGGATTCGTATCCTGTTGCTGCGAAGATCTCTGGTTGACCCGCTTGAAGTGAACATCCCAGCTGGGGATGAGATCATTGGCAGATCTGACACATGGGACTCTGCTTGGGGATATGGGTCACTGATAGACCTATCTTTGGTAATGAGGGACCCATCTGGGGTTTGTAGAAACTTTTGTCACTCTGTTGTGAGATCTTCAGGAATTGCTCTTTTGGATAGAGGCTGAGGCTCTGTGGGGAGATGGTTACCTGGCTTTTGCACTGGGCTGAGGAGGAAATAAATGACAACTCAGCTGGGGAGAAGGCACCTTTGGTGTTAGATTGAGTGGATAATGATTTGCCAGCTTGCTGGGATGAAGCTTTCATGCCCCATGTCGTGCTTTGAACACATGCAACCCTGAAAAGACAGAGAAACGCACAAGTAATCCTGAGGTATCCCTTACTGGATTCCATCGTAGGAGTTTAGGCACTCCCGGGAGTAAGCATATTTCCTGCAAGCATGTGTTTTAGAAGAGAAGCATCTGTATTTATGCAACCATTATCTTAAAGACATCGGACATTCTTGCAAATGAAAATAAAATGTACGAGGCGAAATGTGACTGAAAATCTGATTTTATTAATTCATGTGCCCTGAATCGGCAAGACACAGTCAAGGAAACAAATCCCCTAAAATGAGGAGATTGTTACAAATTGAGAAAATAAAAGGTATTGGCAATGTTGATGACGCTTCAGGGAGCTTCCCTTTGCTATGACTCGTATGACATTTGACGTTCTTCTCATCTTATTTTCTGAAGAAGGCTGATTCTGAAAGAAGCTTGATCCTTCCGAAGCTTACCAAGTTGTAAGTGATACAGACGAATTCAGAATGCAATTGTTCGCTTATTCCCTTGTTTTGCATGGATCGCCCTTTCGGGTTTTCAATCCATCGGGATACCCTTTTTTGCCTGAGTCGTCCGATGTGGCTTTTCAACTCAGCGGGTGTACACACATTTTTTTTACTTTCCCTTATTTTTGCCCGAGTCTCTTATTCTGTTTTTGACTCGCCGGGATGCCCTATTTTTGCCTGGACTTACATTCTGTTTTTATGTCCAGCGGGTCATTTTTATACGAAGTATTTTTTAACTGCATCTGAATTCACAGGGGACGGGAAGTCTTCACCATCCATAGTACTGAGCATGAGTGCTCCACCAGAGAAAACTTTCTTTACTATGAATGGTCCTTCGTAATTCGGAGTCCACTTGCCCCTGTGGTCTGTATGAGAAGGAAGGAGTCTTTTCAACATAAGATCTCCTACTTGGTATTCCCGGAGCCTGACTTTCTGATCGAAGGCTTTCTTCATTCTTTTCTGATACAGCTGCCCATGACAGATTGCAGCTAATCTCTTTTCTTCAATCAGACTCAATTGTTCGTATCGGGATCGGACCCACTCTGCTTCGTTCAACTTAACATCCATTAATACCCATAGGGAGGGTAATTCAACTTCAACAGGTAGGACTGCCTCCATACCATAAACAAGCTGATACGGTGTTGCCCCAGTGGATGTTCTGATTGACGTACGGTACCCATGCAAGGCGAATGGTAGCATTTCATGCCAGTCTTTATAGGTGACCACCATCTTCTGCACAATCTTCTTGATATTCTTATTAGCTGCCTCAACAGCGCCATTCATCTTTGTCCTGTAAGGAGAAGAATTGTGGTGTTGGATCTTGAAGTCTCGGCATAGCTCTGCCATCATTTTGTTGTTCAATTTGGAACCATTATCAGTAATGATTCGCTCGGGAACTCCATACCGACAGATGATATCTCTCTTCAGGAATCTGGCTACCACTTGCCTTGTAACATTTGCATAAGAAGCTTCTTCAACCCACTTGGTAAAATAGTCAATAGCAACCAGGATGAATCTGTGGCCGTTTGAAGCAGTCGGTTCAATTTTGCCAATCATATCAATTCCCCACATGGCAAAGGGCCAAGGTGAAGACATCACATTCAGAGGATTCGGAGGCACATGCACCTTATCCGCATAAATCTGGCATTTATGGCACTTCCTGGCATAAGCACAACAATCTGCATCCATTGTGATCCAGTAATAGCCTGATCTTAACAACTTTTTGGCCATTGCATGGCCCCCTGCATGGGTACCAAAGGATCCTTCGTGCACCTCGTGCATTAACAAGTCTGCTTCTGTCCTATCGACGCATCTGAGGAGTACCATATCAAAGTTTCTCTTGTACAAGGAACCATCAGTATTTAAGAAGAAACTACCAGCTAGCCTTCTTAAAGTCTTCTTATCATTGGATGATGCCCCAGGAGGGTATGTTTGATCCTCCAAGAAGCACTTAATGTCATGGAACCAAGGCTTATCATCCTTAACAACATCTTCTGAGAACACGTATGCTGGTCTGTCAAGTCTGGATACTGAAATTCGAGGTACAAAGTTGGCAGCTTGAACTTTGATCATGGATGAAATGGTGGCAAGAGCATCTGCAAATTGATTCTCGTCTCGAGGGATATACTCAAGCTTGACCGTTGTGAAGAAAGTCAATAACCTCCTTGTATAATCCCTGTAAGGTATCAAATGATCCTGGTGTGTGTACCATTTGCCGTTGGTTTGATTGATTACCAAAGCTGAATCTCCGAATACGGTCAAAGTCTTGATCCTGAGGTCAATGGCTTCCTCGAGACCCATAATGCAAGCTTCGTATTCAGCTTCGTTGTTAGTGCAGTTAAAGGTGAGTTTTGCCGAGAAAGGCATGTGAACTCCCTTAGGTGTAATGAGTACTGCACCAACACCACGACCATTCATATTAACAGCCCCATCAAACATCATAGTCCATTCTTCCTCTGGGTCAGGCCCTTCAGTGTGAATAGGCTCTTCATGATCTTTTGCTTTAATGAACATGATGTCTTCATCAGGGAAGTCAAATCTCATAGGCTGGTAATCATCAATGGGTTGCTCATCAAGATAATCAGATAGTACACTGCCCTTGATGGCCTTTTGAGATGTGTACTGAATATCATATTCTGTGAGAATCATTTGCCATCTTGCAACCCGTCCAGTAAGTGCTGGCTTCTCAAAAATGTACTTAACTGGGTCCATCTTGGAGATCAATAAAGTAGTGTGGGTCAACATATACTGCCTTAGTCGGCGAGCAGCCCACGCTAAAGCACAACAAGTTTTCTCGAGCAGTGAATAACGTTGTTCACAGTCGGTAAACTTTTTGCTTAGGTAGTATATTGCATACTCTTTTCGACCAGACTCGTCATGCTGGCCCAACACACACCCCATTGACTCTTCTAATACTGTCAAGTACATGATTAGAGGTCTTCCTTCAACTGGAGGCATAAGGATAGGAGGCTCTTATAAGTATTCCTTGATTTTGTCAAAAGTCCTCTGGCAGTCTTCGTTCCACCTGACCGTTTGTTCTTTCCTTAACAGCTTGAACAAGGGCTCACAGGTTGCCGTAAGGTGAGATATGAACCGCGAAATGTAGTTCAATCTACCTAAGAACCCTCGAACTTATTTTTCTGACTTTGGTGCAGGCATTTCTTGGATGGCCTTGACTTTATCAGGGTCCACTTCAATCCCTTTTTCACTTACGATAAATCCCAGCAGCTTACCAGATCTCACCCTGAATGTGCATTTGTTGGGGTTTAACTTCAGTTGGTATTTCCTCAGACGTTTGAACAACTTCAACAGATTTACCATGTGGTCTTCTTCTGTGAGGGACTTGGCAATCATGTCATCCACATAACATTCAATTTCTTTATGGATCATGTCGTGGAATAATGTTACCATAGCCCGTTGATAAGTAGCACCAACATTCTTCAGTCCGAATGACATCACCTTATAACAGAACGTGCCCCAAGGTGTGATAAAAGTTGTCTTCTCCATGTCTTCAGGTGACATCTTGATCTGATTGTATCCTGAAAATCCGTCCATGAAGGAGAATACCGAGAATTGAGCCGTATTATCAACCAATACATCAATGTGAGGTAAAGGGAAATCATCTTTCGGGCTGGCTCTATTCAGGTCCCGGTAATCCACACACATCCTCACCTTGCCATCTTTCTTAGGCACAGGTACAATATTAGCAACCCACGGTGGATAACTAGTCACAGCAAGGAACCCGACGTCCCACTGCTTTTGCACCTCTTCCTTAATCTTCATTGCCATATCTGGGCGAGTACGACGCAGTTTCTATTTAACCGGCGGGCAATCTTCTTTTAAAGGCAGCTTGTGCATGACAATATCGGTGTCCAACCCTGGCATATCTTGATAGGACCAAGCAAAGACATCCACATACTCCCGAAGCATATCAATCAGTTGCTCTTTTACTGAATCCTGCAGGCAGGCCCCGATCTTAACCTCTTTCACATTTTCTTCTGTACCAAGATTAACCGTTTCGACCTCCTCCTGATGAGGAGTGATAACCTTTTCCTCTTGCCTTAACAACCTGGCTAGCTCTTCAGGAAGCTCATAATCTTCTTCAACCCCTTCATCAGCTTGATTGATTGGATTGTCAAAGTCATACAGAGTCATAGCCGTGCTGTTGTCGGTGCGGTCTAAAAGGCACTCTCTGCAAGGGTTTAGATTGTTCATTTTAGTGATCGATTTTAATCTTTGTTTAGAAAAAGTGAAGTAAAGTTATCATTTTGGAAACATTGCCATTTTATTTTTGTACAAAAAGAAAAATGAAAAACAGTGAGCGGAAAAGAAAAAGACTCATTTGCAAAAGATGTTCGATATTCATTGATTGCACAAAATTACAAGATGGCCCGATTACAAAATGAGTCTTGTCATCTTGGGCAAGATGCAAGACTTGATGCATGCTTAAAATATACAGGAAATAATAATTACTCTGCAGGAGTAACCCTTATAATTTCCTGGGAAGACCAGTTTGAGATACGGCTCCCCGGGATCCTTGGACGTATCTAGCTCTCCAGGTTGCGTTCATCTTCCGACTCATCTTCCAAGTTGTTCACTGCATCCGGGGTGAGCATTCCCCCGCTGACAAAATTGGGCTTCTTAGCAGCCTCTGATTGATCTTGTTGAGTTGGTTTGTAACCCAACCCAAATCTGTCCTCTTTCTTCTCCACAGGTAACAGCTTGCCCCAGCCTTGGGCAGTACCCTCTTCAACAACCTTCCTGGCTTGCTGATAAGATGTCATGGAGGTTCCAAGTACAGCAGATGCTTCATTAATGTTCAGGGCCTCAAATCCCTGGCTCATGGTTTCATGGATTTCCCCATCCATCTCAATGTATTTGTACGTAGCCAAATGGCTAACAAAGATGTCCTCTTCACCACAGATGGTGATGATCTGGCCCTCCCACTCGAATTTCAACTTCTGGTGAAGGGTAGACGTAACTGCGCCAGTGGCATGGATCCAAGGTCTACCCAACAAACAGTTGTAGGTCGGCTGAATGTCCATCACATAGAAGGTAATCTTAAAAGTCTGCGGGCCAATCATCACAGGAAGATCAATCTCCCCTAGCACTGATCTTTTAGAGCCATCGAAGGCTCTCACCACCAAATTTCTCGGACGCAATGCCAAGCCATCATACTCCAGCTTCACTAAGGCCTTCTTTGGTAGAACATTGAGTGACGACCCAGTGTCCACCAGTACATGAGATAGAACAGCACCCTTGCATTCTAGGGTGATGTGTAAAGCCTTGTTGTGGTTACGTCCCTCAGTTGTTAAGTCAGCATTGGTAAAACCCAGTCCATGACTGGTGTTGACATTTGCTACCACAGTTTCTAGATGATTAACGGTGATCTCCTCTGGCACGTATGCCGCGTGCAAGACTTTCAGTAATGCATTCCTGTGAGCTTCAGAACACATCAGCAGGGATAATATGGAGATCTTTGAGGGAGTTTGGTGAAGCTGATTCACCACCTTGTAACCACTTCTCTTTATAATTCTCATAAACTCGTCTACATCTTGCTCAAAAGATGTCTTCTGAGTTTCTTTGGTGATTGGTTCTTCAGGTACCACACTCTTCCCCTTTGCTTTTGCAGCAGCTTCTGCTTCGGCATTAGGTCTTTGTAATTGTGAGGCAAAAAGGCGTCTGCTTCTGGTGAAGCCTCCGCCTCCCCCAACATTATCAATCTGTGGAGAAGAGGTTGAAGAATCCAAAGTGATTTTCTCTCCATTGCAGTAAAGGTCAGAGCCATAATGCCAAGGGATGGCATTACTGCTTTCATATGGAACTGGTCCAGGCACCGTGATGGTAACTGGACTGACTGCTGCAGAGGAAGGTACTGAAATGGTGTGCGGATCGTAGTAGATGGTGACTGGTGACCTGGCAGGAGGTGCCACTGTTTGTTGCTGAAAGTTGTTATTTGGAGGAACATTTGACGGATCATAGTAGATAGTGACTGCTGAGATATCTTCATTAATTTCTGCTGGTGTTGTAGAAGATTCTGCAGAATAAATGGGTGTTGATGTTGTAGAAGAAATGGTTGTTGACATCTGATTTGTTGAAGTGATGGACGGAGCCATTGTTGATGATATTGATGAATTGGTTGGGATGATTGTTGTTGCAGTTGTAGAAGAGTCAGGAATTGTTGTCAAAGGGATTGCTGGATTTGTAGGCGCCGTTGTTGTGATCTGGAGTATACCACTTTTGATAAGACCATCTATGCCGCTTCTCAAGTTATCACACCCGTTTACCGAAATGTTGCAATAACCACAACCGAGCTCACACCCGGGGAACATCTGGCACTCTAGAAGCTGAGCTTTAATTTCTACCAGAGGTGTCCGAATCTGCCCAACACTGGTGATTAAGAAAGATGGCTTGTCTTCCTCAATGGCATTAATTCTTGTTCCTCCATGATTGGGCATGGGATTCTTGTTGACATTTGGAGGGGGTGCAAAGTTGAGGGCTTTAGAATCCATCATATCTTGTACTTTCATTTGTAAAGCCCTGCATTTCTCAGTGTTGTGGTCGGGTGCATTGGAGTGGAAAGCACATCTAGCGTTGACATCGTAATTTCTTGGAAGATTGGAAGGATCTGGAGGTTCCAATGTCCTTAACTCAACCAAGTTGAGCTTCAGGAGTTGTGGCAACAAGGCAGCATAAGGCATAGGGATAGGATCAATCACCCTATTTGCCTGTGATGGTCTTTGCTGAAAGGGTCTTTGTTGTTGATTGCTGTTGTTGTTGTTGTAGTTTCTCTGTGGAGGATACTGAACTTGCTGTTGATAATGTGGTTGTTGTTGTGGTTGATATGCTGGTTGTTGAGGAATCGGAGCTGGAATAGTGACAGCTGCTACTCTGATCTGTGGACATACTGAGGTCTGCCCCTGCTGGCATGAATGGCATTTGTCTCACCGGTTCTTCTAGGTCCCACAAAAGGCTTCCTGGGATTACTTGACGAACTTGCACCATTATCAGAAATTTTACCCATCTTCAGAAGGCTTTCAATTCTTTCTCCAGCTATGACTACGTCAGCAAAGCTGGTGGAAGAAAAGGCTGCTAGCCTATCAATATATGTTCCTTGCAGAGTATTCATGAACATGTCAGCCATCTCTCTTTCCGACATGGGTGGCTGGACAGCAGCAGCAAGCTGTCTCCACCTCTGGGCATATTCCCTGAAGCTTTCTCTGGAGGATTGAGACATTCCCATCAGAAGGGTTCTGTTAGGAGCCATGTCTAGATTGTATTAGTACTGCCTGATGAAAGCTTCAGCTAGGTCCTTCCAGCATCTGATGGTAGCTCTGGTCAAGTGAGAGTACCACTCCCTTGAAGCCCCAGTCAAATTGTCTTCAAAGTAAAACATCTACAGTTTCTCATCCATAGTATATGCTTTAAGTCTTCCCAGGAAGGACTGCAAGTGAGTTCGTGGACAGGAAGTTCCATTGTACTTCTCGAAGCACGGGGGTTTAAACTTGTGGGGAATCCTTACCCCATCCACTAACCATATATCCATAACATCAAAACCTAGGGAATTTTGAGACTCCAGAGATCTCAACTTCTCAGCAATTTCATCAAACCTCCTATCATAAACTTCATCCCCTGCTCCCATCACAGTAAACTGCTCTTCTTGGGGGTCTTCTTGTAACTCTTCCTCCAGTAGTATTTCCTTGCACATTACCCGGGATGTTAACTTCCGGATGTAGATGAGGCCCATATACTGGTGGGTTAATATGAGGTTGACCCCTTTCATTGTTACTTGTTCCTCCAGTTCCCAGAGGAGACTCTTCCGGGGTTTGTCTTTCTACCAATGCCCTCAATCTTTCTTGGCTTTGAGCCAAGCCATTCATTACCTCCATGAACTGGGTCATTTGGTTTCTCATCTCCAGCCTTTTGTTAACCATCTGGGTTCTGACCTCTGTTAGCTCTTGCTGTACTTGATCCATCTGGATACCAGGAAGGTTGTTGCGAGTAGGATATCTGTGCGGACGGTTGAGAGGGAACACCCGGCGGCGAGCAATAATTCCTGAACCACAACAGAGTTAGAAACAAACAAACCAAAAACAAAACCTACAAAACAAAACAAAGGTTAGTATGCAATGCAGTATGCTTATTTGTTTCCAAGGTATCCGGCTTGGTACTTGGTTTTGACCTTTCCAGACCCTGAGGAAGATGCTTTGATTTTGCTTGAGAAAGAGAAAACTTAGTGAAACAAACTGACAAATACATTACAAATGGTGGATCATACATAGTTTGTTTTTACAACATATGCCCCTGAAGGGTCAAAAATACAACATAGAAAGGAAAAGTACATAAAATGGAAATAACAACAAGCAAAGTAGTCAGACATCTAAGCCAAACTCATCCTCCTTAACCTCCTTCAAAAGTGCTTCAGTTACAGGACCAGCTGGATGCTCTGTGATGTTCCTGATAAGAAGGTTCCTGGTGGCAATAGCAGTGGTCAGCTTCTTGTGCCTGTCTTGGTCCTTTGACTTCTTCACACCAGCCCTAAGCTTCAATTCTGAGATTTCCTTTTGGGCTGCTAGCAAAGCCTCCTGTTGCTTCTTTTCATTAGCCTCTAACTGTTCAATCCTAGTTTGAGTCCTCTTATCTTCTTGGGTGCGAGCTTCAGTGATCCTGACCCACCTAGCTTGACTTTCCTCCAGATAGAGATCAGTCCTAGCCTTCTGAAACTGGGCCTCTTTACAGGCATTCTTCAGTATTTTCTCTCCAGCTCTTGATTTCTTGATGTAGTCTTCTGCTTTCTCAATCTTGGCCAGATGTTCCACTCTGAGCTTCTCCAACCTTTCAATGTCTATACGACCATCACTCCTCTCCCAGAGGTTCTTCTTCAGAGCCTGAGATAAATTCTCTTTCCTTTCCTTCAGCTTCTCAAATTCTTCCAGGTTGACAGTGGCTGGAGGTGGTACTGTGGATGGTCCAGGTGCATCCTCAATGGTGAAAGGCATCCCAGAAATCTGAGCTCTAGCATGAGACCATTCATAATACTGAGCTGAAGCCACATTATTATATCTCCCAAGAATGGCCATCCTTTTGGTCTGGATGTTGTCCCAAGCCCAGGATGCTTGCCTGACAACAGCTAGATTAGGTTTTATCTCACAATAAAGGGTTTCAGTCAAGTCCTGCACTCTAGGAGGGTGAACCAAAGCATAGCCCAATTGTCTTTTAAAAAGCAAAGGATTGTAATTGATGCAACCTTTTACTCCCACTAGAGGTACATTGGGGTACTGCCCACAGCTAATAATTATGTCCCTGCCTTTGGTGCTCTGGGTGCACCATCTGATGTCATCTGAGGTCAAAGCAATAAGTCTTTTAGCCCAATTCTTCTGTTGGTGAGGATTCAGAAAGGCATCAGTCTTGGGTAAGTGTTTAAGCAGCCAAGTGTGGAATAGAGGAGCACAGCATCTCACCAATCTCCCTCTCAGCTTCTCATTCCTCTGATGAACAGAATAATAGAAATCCCCCAGCAATGTGGGTACTGGGTTTCTCAAAAGGAAGAGATGAATAGCACTTTTGCTGATAAACTTGGGCTCATCTGCAAATAGTATAACCCCATATATACTGAGGGCTAACAATGCATAAACTGCCTTCCATTCTCCCAAGGAGGCCTTCAGGATGGCCTGAGAAGTCAGAAAATCTAGGTGCAAACCAGGGATTCCAACCTTTGTTGTCATGTTCTGCTCAATCAATATAGGCTCCAAATATAGTGCTTTTGCCACTTCTCCATTGCTGGGAGAAGTCATCTCAGGGTTGAAGGGGACACCACCTCTGATAGGTACTCCAATCAAAGATGAGAACTCCTCCAGCAGAGGTCCTAACTGAAAGTTCTGGAAAGTGAAGCACCTCAAGGGAGGGTCATAAAACTGTAGGCAAGTGTGGATCAAACTCCTCTGAGAAGGGTCTAAGTCCATAACCATATCAAGGATGCCTCCAATATGTTCTCTGAATAATGGGATGTGGTCTGGAGTAATAAGTGCCTGGACCTGCCTGATGCCAGCCAGCACAGGCTCAAAGAAATGATATGAAATGTTGCTCTTCTTGGGTGCCATGACTGCTGATGAAGAGCTGAAAACAGGTGCTGATGATGAAGACTGATACTGGAGATGAGCCACTGATATGTAACTGAAGCAAACCACTTATGAAGATAGCTAAAGTAGATAACTGATGAAGATAGCTGAAGCAAATAAAGGTATATGCAGTTGAAGGGGTCAAAACCAAGCCAGATGTAATGTGGATACCCTGAAAAACAAATAAACAAATGTTAGATGATGCAATGATGATGTATGCAAATGATATGCAAGGGTTTGTGATCAAGCCGGATCTGATTGTTTGTCTTGATATAAAAGGCCCATGTATGTTTAAGAAGTCCAGATGGAGGTCTAGAAGTCCAGTAACCAAGGTAGGGGACTCAAATAAAGAGCCACATGTCCAGGGATAAATCACAAGAACTGTCCAAAGTGAAGCATTCTTAAACAAAACAAGTATCAGGGTATGATGTGGCCAAGGGTTCCTACAAACCTGTAAACAGCCCAACCCCTTCACAGGTGGTGTTCTAGAACAAGGATCCTCAGACTTGGATCAGTTATGAGAAGTGTAAACACTTCTAACCCGGAGGTACAGTGTTTACAATAACCATAAAAGATCCTCCTCTAATTCACCTCAGTTTCTGAAGGTCATAATAAAGGTCATCCAGACTTAGCAGGCTTCCCAGATAGCCCTAGCACTACAGGAAATCTGTAGCACAGAGTTCTCAAGAAGAAACCCACATCTGAACCGTGTTTCATATTCCCGCACCAGACCGAAATGGAATGGTAAAGAACATGAACCACTCTAGCCTAGGTGTCCCTCAGGTCCCAGGTATAGGACCTCAAACTCTCAGTGAAACCCCACCCACCAAAACAAAAAACCAGATCCATCCAGATGACAGTATGACAGTATGATATATAAAGCTGTAAAGAAAGCAATAAATAATTGTACATAAAGCAATAAATAAAGCAACTATATAAACACAATTAGAACATAACACCCCAGTAAACACAAATCAAACAAGCGCTAGGAGGAACCCGCAAAAAGAACCAGAAGCCCTGGTTACAGTATAAGGTATCCCCAGCAGAGTCGCCAAGCTGTCGCTCCCACCAAATGACACCGGGCCAAGAGGGGTACAGACGCGAACGGTCGGCGAAAGAGAAAGGAAATGAATAGAGTCGCCAGCTAGGCATTTTTATCCCGAAGGAAAGGTAATGCTGCATAAACCTAAGAAAAGATACGGATAAGACGGTTGCGAACCAAAGAAACTGAGAAAGGGGGTTGGTTACAACCTGGGAAGGTATTAGCACCCAGATTGTCCTCCGTACTCGACGGGATCCACGCTTAAAAGATTTGTGTTTTAAAGGGGTAGTGTCAGTGCAATTTGTGTATCAAAGCTGGAGAGAATGCAAGTGTCAGTGTAAAAGAAGTGTAGTGTATGTAAGTGAAGTGTCAGTGTAGGAATAAAGATGAAATGCTCAAAACTATGAGGCTTAAAGAATAAGGTTGGAAAGAGGGGGAATATACAGAAACTTTTGTTTGATAACTGTTAAGTTATGCCTACGTATCCTCGCGTGCAATGAGGAAGTCAGAATACCGTAGTTCGACCCAAAGAGACTGAAAGATAAATTGACTTGTGAACTGCTTGCTTGTCAATGCTCAAGTGTATGACCTGTCTGGCTCAGGTGCAAACTGTCTTGCATTAGACGGAAAAAGCAAGTTCTCGTTTATGAGTGAATGAGATGAGAAAAGAATCCCGAAGGAGACGATTATATTTTGTTTTTTTGTGTTTTCAGTCTTTTATTTCTTTTGGATGTTTGTCATAAGTTAATGAGCTTAAGCCTAAACCAATGGGTTATTAAACTCATCACATCTTCCCTCTGATTAGGGGTGATAGGGATACCTTAAGTGTGAAGTCAGCATCTCACACTTAATCACCCTGATGTAGGATTAAGATCATTAACCTACTTGTGATTATTTAGGTGCTTTTATTGTTTTTGTTTAGTGTTAGGTAATGAGATTAAGCCATAATCAAAGATTAAACAGACTCATTACACCATCCTAATAGAAGGATAATAGATGAGAATGTTTGAGCTGAGGAAGACTCCTCAACTTAATCCATGATTAGGGATTAACCTCATGACAAAACAAGGCCATTATTAGATGGATTTTAGTTAATGTAAGATGAAGAAGTGAGTTTTATGGTTTGTAAGACAACTTGAGGGGGACTTGTCCATTAACACTAGGGTTAGTCATTCTTAACCAATTAAGGAAGAATTAGAACCCTAATGCAAGGCCCAAGTTACAAGCTTGATGTCTTGATAGTTATTAAGTGAATTGATTAAAGTATTTAAACACATTAAGGGTTTAACACTTAGGATTAAAGTTATACACTCCATCCTAATAGAAGGATGCAGGCATAAGCTTAATCATAAAGCCTTAAAGCCTTTAGGGTTTAGTCCCTGATTATGAGATGAGAAGAGAAGACTCAAAGAGACACAAAGGTAAAAGCTAAGTGGGGGACTAATCAAACCCTAATTGTTATCATGCTTGGTCATTCCTAGGGTTTGTGAGGCTTAAGAGAGAAAGAGATCTTCAAAGAGCCACCAAGGAGAGAAGCAGATGAAAGGAGCAAAGAGAAGCAAAACAACTTGCTTCACTTAAGAAGACAAGTTGCTTGAGGAAAGAAGGTAAGGTGAACAAGAATGAGCAAGCTCAATCCAAAGCACAAGATAAAATGTAGCAATGATGCATAAGAGAGATGAAAAGAGATTGTGAGAAGTGAAGGCAAATTCACTTCTCAATACAACTTACCACCTGAAAAGTTAGTAAAGAAATGAAATGCAATGCAAATGAGATGCAATTCAATGATGCAAACCAAAACCAGAAGCATGAGTATGATGTTAATGATGCTAAGAGATGATGAAAACATGAGGCAAGGCATTAGAATGATCATACAAACACATGGATGCAAGAGAAGCATGTTTTGAACCATGGATGTTCATGAAAAGTTATGGAATGCAAAAGACATATAACATGGCAAATGCAAGATGCAATGATCAAACATGATTCTTATATGTCTTAATATGTATTATGAATCAAATGGATGCACAAAATGTCATGGCAAGTCATGGTATGCAAGCAAATGGAAGATGGATGCAAAGGAAGGCATAAATTAGGGTTTATGATCAACACACCAAACAAAATTCAAAATCAGAAGCAAACATCATGATAAAAAATTGAAAATGCAATCAAAGATACCCTAGACCTATACAAACTCATTGCCCAAAGGAGGGGTTCTAACTCTTAACCTAATGAGGGTTATGAATTTCCTAAGATTGCTAGGGTTTTAAGGTATCTTGTCAAGAAAAATGCCAAACAAATAGGAAATGCAAGATCAATTCAAACCAATTTTATCCTATAAACTACATGCTATACAAGATGCAATGCAAAAAGAATCATTATCCAACTCTCAATGGTTAGGCAGAAATGAATTTTTGAAGTTTGTCACAAAATATTGCCTAATAATGAATTTAATTCCATTGAAAATGATCAAAAGGCATCAAGAACAAAAAAGAAATTTGGTTTGAGAGTTGGACAATGTTTCTAAATGTTACATGAATTTTTTTGTGATTTTTAAATACCTAAAAGTATTTTTAATTAATTAATTTTCATTAACTAATTAAAAATAATCTTTTAAATGATTTAAAAATAATTTTTAATGCAAAAAATAAAAATAAAAATATTTTTGTGTTCTAAAAATTAATGAAAACCTTGACAAAAATTTTCATAATTTTTAAACATTTTTTGCTATTTTAAATTAAATGTGAAAGATAAAACAATTTAAATGAAATAATAAAAATAAAAAAATGAAAGTATGCGCAAGGGATGGCCAGGATTTGATCTGGGCTTGGACTGGTTGACTGCGCGCCAGATCCAAGGGCCCAGATTCAAATCTGGCTAAAATGGTTCATGAATTAATTAAACTGGATTTTAATTAATTAATCAGGGTTAGGGTTTCTAATGACGCATTCTGGCCACTCATTCACGCGCGAGTCAACTCTGGTCAAACAATCCTACGCTCCACATTCAAACTCTCATTAATGATGTAATTAGGGCTTAATGAGTTTCAGGTGGCCGGAGAAGACTTCCGGTCGTCTTCTCCGGCGAGACCTCCAACCTAACTCTCTCAAAACCTCACTAAATCATGCCCAAACCTCCAGATCAACTCAACTAAACATCCTAAACAACAATCCAGCAACAAAATTCATTTCTTTTTCATGAATCATGAAGAACAAACAGAAATCAAATTTACGGGCAAAGTTTCAGACAAACAATACATCCTCATTTCTGCATCATTTTCAAAAATTCAAAGCTCATTGCATTCAGGGAAGCATGTAGATCATTTTAGAAACAAGAAATAAGAGTTCTGGAAAAATGAATTTCCATGGCTACCTGAATCGAAGCTTTCAACCCAAGAGCTTCTGGACCAGTTCCTTGCTTCCAATCAACTCCACTGACCTCCCTCAAGTGTTTGCAAAGCTTATTTGGAGTTTATTTGGGCTAGTTTGAGAGATTGCTTGAGTTCTGTTCAAAGAGGGGAAGAAATCGTATTTGGTTTATGTGAGGTTTCAGGGATGAGTGAGGGCAGGGAAGTGATCAGTGAGACATGCTGAGATGTTTTGTGAAGTTTGTTTTTGTGTTTGATGCTTGTGCTGTGTGATTCGAAGCAAAATGCATAAGGGGAGGTTTTTGGGAATGCTGGCTTGTGTGTGTATTCAGGCCCCAAGATCATATGAAATGGCTTGCTTTTGGTGTGTTTGTAAAGTCTTGGTTGGTCAGAATAGTTGTTGTGTCACTGTGGGATTGGTATGGGGGTTTTTGCAAAAAGTAGAGTCTAGGTGTACTTGAGGTATGGGCAAGTGTGAGGTTGTGATAGGGGCATGGTTGAGTTCAGCAGAGATCATGGAGTTCATATGGATCAGATTCTATGAGCTGTAACAAGTAGAGGCATGGCTTCATGAGTTTTTGCAAGTTGGTACATGTTTGCCCCCTTTGGAAATTCATGAAGTTCAAGGCACCAAAATGCAATATTCTTGGGCCAATTCTGACTTTTAGAAGTCACATGATCATATTGTGAAGAGTTTGTGCACATTTGAAGTCTTTAGAATGCTTGATCATAACATTTTGCAAAATGCCTCTTTGGTACAAAACTTGAATTTATGTGATTTTTCCCAACTTTGATAAGCCATAACTTTTGATCCAAAATGAATTAGAATGAGTTCTTGTACTTTTTGAAAAGGGAATGATCCATTCTACAACTTTCATGACCAAAGTTTTACCATTTGAAGCATTTTTGAATCAAAAAGCAAGGGTTGAAAAAGTTTCCCAAAATGGCAAGTTTCCATTACAAGTCATTTTCCCAAAAAGTCAACTTTGCAAATGGCTTGAAATTCTTCAATTTTGTGAACTTCTAACATCTTCTATGATCAAATAAAGATCATACACCATCAAAATGATGAAGAACACCCTTTGGTTGGGTCATTGGGGGCCTCAGATGCCCTGATTTTGCACTGACTTGCTCAAGAAGTCAACTCTTGATCAGATGCCTTCCCCATGGAATTTCTTCATGAAAATTGATATGCATGATCCCTATACCATATAGAGACCAATAGAAACGAGAATGACCAAACAAATTGGAGTTATGGCCTTTGAAACCAAAACCCTAATTCTAGGTCATCTGTGAAGTCAAACCTGGCTCTGTTTCCATGCCCATCTCAATTCTTGTGATTTTTTGACATTCTTGACTTTGAGAGGATATAATATGATGCTTGAACACACATGGACCCCTTTGAAGTGATTGATGACCTTTGGAGTGGCTCAAATGGCTCAGGGATGGATCAGATCACAAACCCTAGATGCAAATGACTTAGAAGCAATGCAGTGAAGCAAATATGCAATATAAGATGCTATGATTGAACTTATGCATATGAAAATATCACAAGCCATGGTATGAATGGGTGAGGGAAAATTTGGGGTGTTTACATCTACCATGGAAGTTGATTGCTATCAACACTCCAGAACATGTCACAGGTGTCAAATTTATGCTGATAAAGTCCATATACCTCCATCACCATTGAATGTGTTGACTGCTCCTTGGCCTTTTGCCATGTGGGGCATTGATATGATTGGTGAGATCAAGCCTACTGCTTCTAATGGGCATCGTTTCATCCTGGTTGCTATTTATTACTTCACAAAGTGGGTGGAGGCAGCTTCATTTGCATCTGTTACTAAGAATGTGGTGGCTCGATTCATTAAGAATAATCTCATATGTAGGTATGGCATCCCTGAAAGGATTATTACTGACAATGGCTCTAATCTGAACAACACTATGATTACTGATCTCTGCACGCAGTTCAAGATTAAGCATCACAACTCTTCTCCGTATCGTCCGAAGATGAATGGGGCAGTAGAAGCTGCTAACAAGAATATCAAGAAGATTATACAGAAGATGACTGTTACTTACAAAGATTGGCACGAGATGTTACCATTTGCTCTTCATGGTTATCGTACTACAATACGTACTTCAACAGGGGCAACCCCATTCTCCTTAGTCTATGGTATGGAAGCAGTTCTGCCCATTGAAGTTCAGATACCCTCCTTAAGAATTATGAAGGATGCAGGTTTGGATGAAGATGAGTGGATTCAGACCCGACTTGACCAGATAAATTTGATTGACAAGAAGAGGCTAGCAGCAGTTTGTCATGGCCAGATGTACCAGAAATGAATGATCAAAGCTTTTAATAAGAAGGTTAAGCCAAAGGTATATCAGGCTGGTGACTTGGTAATCAAGCGTATCATATTACCATAGGGTGATCCTAGGGGCAATTGGACTCCTACATATGAAGGACCATTTGTAGTCAAGACAGTATTCTCAGGAGGTGCCATGATACTTACTACTATGGATGGTGAAGACTTCCCGCAGCCTGTAAACGCAGACATAGTTAAAAAATACTACGCATAAAAAGAGACCCGCTAGGTTGACTGGCCTAGGCAAAAATAAGGGCATCCCGGCGAACCAAAAGGGTTCGGGCAAAAATTAGGGATATATATATATAAAAAAATGTACACCCGGCAAGTCGAAAACCTGAAAAGGCGGCTTGGGCAAAAAAGGGTATCTCAGTGGATTGAAAACCTGAAAGGGCAATCCAGGCAAAAGTTAGGGATTAAAGTGTATGACTATGTCTCGTTTGGATCACCCATGAAACTACAACCAGTTGTGTTACTTACTCAAGCTCGAACAGATAAAAGTCAATCCAATCATTTCCGTCTCAACAGCAGAAGATGAGATACTTGAAGATAATGGCAATAGTATAATTGAAACTCAATAGGATTATTTCCCACATAGCTGACTTTACTTGTTTTGTAAAACTTGTTATGACAAATTCCTCTTACTAGGATTTCTGTCTCCTTGTACAAACTTTCCTATGTATAGGTCACTTTGTGATATAAATAAAATTCCATCTTTGAATCCAGATTTACTTTTACCCTATTTACATAAGCGAAACATCCATTGGTTATGTTTGAATGTATGTATGCTTTTGAATATGATTGATGTTTACCAGAAATGCATAAATGCTTAATATGATTGATGTTTACCAGAAATGCATGAAAATGCAGTAATAGTATTTACTAAGGACGAACGAGGGAAGGAATTCAACGAAGCTTCGCCGGTTCATCCCCACAAGACAGCTACAAATCCCCTAGTAGGGCAAATCCATCTTCATAAATACTTCGAGTCACATCTCCCCTGGAATTTATATCCATCTCTTTTATCCTCATACGGATAGTCGGGAATTTATTCTTTCAATAGGAGTACGACGAACGAAGACGGGAGGTTATGGATACCTTACTATCAAACGAATACGGGAGGTTACAGATACCTTACTATCGAACGAATACAGGAGGTTATGGATACCTTACTATCGAACGAAGACGGGAGGTTATGGATACCTTACTATCAAATGAAGACGGGAGTTTATGAATACTATATTATCAAACAAGACGGGGACGAGTTCCTCATATTCTTCAGTACCAAATCGGGATTTATTTTCCCTGGCCAGCAGTTGTTATACGAAGATACCCGGACGCTTCAGGCTACATGGTTCATACATACATCATTTACATCATACCATAACATATATATCCATAATTACATAATACATTACTTAGGTGCATCATACTATGCATGCATACATAATGCATAAATTAATATTTTCCTTGCAGGATAGTTATATGCAGGTAAAACAATATCAACAACTTATACCTCGGGACGTTGTTTATCCTCCTGAAAGCTATCATGACTTTGGGCCGTTGTTTATCTTCCCAAAAGTTATACTTATACCTCGGGACGTTGTTTATCCTCCTGAAAGCTATCATGACTTTGGGCCGTTGTTTATCTTCCCAAAAGTTATACTTATACCTCGGGACGTTGTTTATCCTCCTGAAAGCTATCATGACTTTGGGACGTTGTTTATCTTCCCAAAAGTTATACTTATACCTCGGGACGTTGTTTATCCTCCTGAAAGCTATCATGACTTTGGGCCGTTGTTTATCTTCCCAAAGGTTACCTCATTATCTTGGGACGTCGTTTATCTTCCCGAAGGCTATCTTGAGACGTCGTTTATCTTCTCAAAAGCCATATTGTTACCTTGGGCCGTTGTTTATCTTCCCAAAAGCTAGATCTTCATATTTGGCATTTGCTTTCCTCTCAAAGAAATATATCTGAAGAACTTTTCTCCGAATGGCATCTCTAAGCCCATTTCCTAGTTCTTCCAAGTGGCATCTTCAAACCCACTCAAGAATATACCACCAGTCATCAGTATTACTCTACGCACCGGTGAGTGCAAATTTTTGGGCTTTTGTGTTCAATCCCCTTCAACCTTCCAAGTCACGAATGGCACATATACCAATCTAACCCCTCAGGTTTCAGAAAATTGAACAGGGGCAGCTGTTGCACCCCAAACTTTGCCCTCACAAAACAAGACGTTGTGTGCTAAGAGTTTCACAAGGTTCACAAGACATTTCATGAGGTTCACAAGGTTCACAATTAGTCAAAGGATTTGACAATTCCCTCAGACAATGCATCCTCCTAAGCAGGGCATCCAAAACTAGGGTTTTGACTTTAATCAGGATAAATGGACTTCCAAGACTTCAAGTGAACTTCATAACATCTTATATGTGTTTAAGAATCCCCATGACAAGTTTCAAGACTTTTCTCAAAGGTTTGCTCAGTCAGATGATCAGATAAGTCAAAATCAGTCAAAGTAGTTAAAAAGTCAAACTGAGGTCAATTGTGGTCAAACCAAAGTCAAACTTCATTATTTTTTGCCAACATCAAGTATATGAAGTAAAATTCATCATTTGATCAAGGGTTGATCATGATTCATCAAGGATATTTCAGATCATCAAGAATCGGGAGTTTCTAAATTAGGGTTTCCTTAGGAAAAGTCAACTGAACTTTGACCAGCCATAACTTTCACATGCTTCATCAAATTTTTCCCATCAAAATCTCATTTTGAAGGAAATTGAATTCTCTACAACTTTGTTTCTCACAAGCCAAGCCCAAAAATGCTTCATTTGGAAGGTATGAGCTAAGACATTATAGGTCCTTTTAAAAGTCAACAAAAAGTCAACAACTTCAAAAGAGCATAACTTGAGAATGGTAAAAGATATTTACATTAAACCAATGGGGTTGGTTAGAGGACTCTTTAAGCTTTCCAAAATGTCCAAGAACACCCTTATAGCTTAAAAATTGAAGTATTTGTGCCCTTGCAAAGTTGGGAAATATTTGGGTGGTTTATGAAGTAAATGGGGTCTTAAAACCATAATTCTTCAAATGGGCTGACTTTTTTGTGACCCAATGTGTTCCATGACATCATGCACGAAATTTATTTAATATTTTCATAATTTTATTCATTTTATTTTATTTATTATGATTTTTTATATTAAAAATCATTTTAAATTCAAATAAAATATAAAATATGAAGATTTAAAAAATATTTTGATTCTAGAAGGTCATGAAGGTTAATTGGATCAAATTGATATGAGAATTATGGTGATTGTCTTAAAATAGCAAGGTTACATTCAAGAATATTTGAATTTTAAGACATGATCTTTTTCAATCTTCAATGATCAAAAAGTCCAAATAACCCTACAATGTTTTGACCTAATTATGTTCTACTATATATACATAACTCATCCAAACGCAAAGGACACGAATTGGCTGCCTCAAGAGTAAGTTTCAAGTTTTCAAATTTCATCAAAAATTCCAAATTCGGATTCTTCATTACCAAGCTTTTCAAGGTATTCTAAGGACACTACAAGCTTCCTCAAGCATCCCTGAATCGAAACCAATCATCATATGCCTTTGAATCATGCCATAATGCATAACCCGAAGCAATGTTGTTCTTGAATTATTTTTTTTCGATTTCATAAATTCACTGTGTTTTAATGGATTTTGTTTGTTTAATCATGTTTATAATTATGTGTAGAATGTTTCTGGATACTTAAATCAAAGCTTCATGGCCGAATCATGAAAACACCATTTTTAGGGTTTCGGTCAAGGTTTAGGGCTTTATGATCTATGGAATATAAATGAATTCTAAGACCATGGATTGATTTGAATGGACCTCTGGATTATGGTTATGGATTTAATTTTATGAAATTTTGTGGTTTTGTTGATCATTGAGTTTCGTAGGATTTGCTGCCAATGGAGATTCGCAGGAAATATGGTAGGAAACTTTGCAACAAAATTCGCAGGAACCAAGGTTGAAGATGAAGACCAGTGGCGCCAAAATTCATATTCAAAATTTGTTATAATATTTTATTATATGTTGTTAATCTTATATAAGAATAAGTTGCTAGCTCAGGTGGTTGGTGTGCGTATGCGTGATGTTCAAGGTCCTGGGTTCGAATCCCCCAGGCCTTTTTGCTTTGTGGTTTTTATTTTGATTTTTTTTTCAGGATAGGCATAAAAGAATATGAAGGCAACATGCTATCACCAAACGCGCATTGGCCTAGTGGTGGACTGGTTGGTCTTAGGGATTGCAAAGCCTAGGGTCTGGGTTCGAATCCCAGCCCCAGGTATGTTTTGTTCATATTTTCTTCCATTTTATTTTTGTTTAATATATATTATAATTGATTTAATTAAATGATAAATAATTAAAATAAAATGTTTATATTATTTTGTATGATTTCAATTTCATATTTTGTTTCTTAAATTTAAACTTTATTAAAATTACTTAATATTTATCTTATTATATATATTATATTATTTTGTATAAATAAATTAATTATATAAACCCTAATATTTCATATAAAACCCTAATTCTATTTTCTAAACTCATGAACCCTAATTTATTTTGAAAAACCCTAATTATTTTATAAATATTAATATTTGTATATAAATGTTAATTATGTTTATTTATTTTTATTATTTGTTTATATTATCATTATACATAGTTTTATATAAATAATGTAAATAGTTTAATTAATTAATTAACCCTAACTTATTTTTCTAAATAATTAAAAAAAAACTTAATTTTATTTTTATGAATATAATTTATTATTTGTACATGTTTATTTAATTATAATTAGCAAGGATTTTTATAATATGCATATAAATTTAAATCATTATAATTTAGTATATAATACTTATTATTTATTTCTTTTATTAAATTCTCTTAAAAAATATTATTTATCTAATTTTGAACTTTTAATTTATTTATTATTATGCTAATTTTTTCATATTATGCTTATTTATATTTGCTTATTATTACTAACCCCCTTACATTTATTTATTTTTGTTTATTACTACTAACCCATTTAATTATTTATTTTATTTGTTTATTTTTAATTATAATTTAATTGTATCCCTTATGTAATAGTTGTAGTAATTTTTATTATTTATTTTTAAATGCTATGGTTAGTAAAATAGGGAGTGCAAGACATGTTTGTATTTAAAATTGGATTTAGATCATTAATCTTAAAGATAAATATTTGAATTGGTACACTCACACACGTAAGTCGATCCTGGATCGCCATCTCACTTCTTAAGGGTTACCTCTCATGTTGCCTAAATAAAAGGTCAAGTAAGGTGTAAAGCAAAGTCCCTTCTCTAATATCATCTAGTCCCTTAACAGATAAAAAGATCAAGTCCCTTCGAATGTTGCCTTCGTAATGATCTTGTCCCTTTCGAATAAAGATGATAAGTCCTTTCGAAATTGCTAAATACACCTTACAGTTGCCTAAATAACAGATATCCCTTTATTTGTCCCTCACACATCCAAGGTAATGACTACCTATTCCTTAATAATAGGGATAGTCTTACCACTTAAAGGATATTCAAGAACAGAAAAGACTTAACTTAGGGTAGGTTCCTCTTATGTACTTGCTCACTTTTCAAAAACATTTCAAACACTTCACATTTTTCAAACAAATTTTCAAAACAAAGACTTTATATATATCCGTACATGGATCATTATAAAGTACTTAAAGGAAATTTTATTCACACACTACACTTTTCAAAACAATTTAAAGTGAGCTAAGTAACTAAAAGTCCATGGATAACCATGGATGTAAAGGGTGCTAACACCTTCCCTTTACATAACCTACCCCCCGAACCCAAAAATCTTTTAAAAGGTATTTATTGTTCTTTTATGCCTTTCCTTTGGATAAAATAAAAGTCGGTGGCGACTCTTGCTATCCGCAACATAATTAAAGTCAGTTCTCCCACCGTGTTACACTATGATTTAGAGGACTAATAATATAACCTGGAATAATTTTTGTTATATTTTTTAGGTCATTTTATACATTGTTTTGATAGTGTTGTTTGTGAAAAAATTGTGATTAGATCTTAGGTAGATTTAAGTGACCATTTGACATAGTTAGGTTATGAATTTTTAGGAGATTTTTTAACACAATATTAGATTCAGGTTAAAGACCCTAGGGAATTAATTTCATATTTTTTCCAGGACTTTTGCTATTTTTAGTACATTGATTTTATTCAACTTTTCCATTGTAAGTCCATCTAGTTTAGCTTAGGATTTTATGGTGCATTTGGACTTAGATTAATTAGGCTTGATCTTATAATATTGTGATGATTTAGTATGGTTTAGCTACTGATTTTAGAATGATGATATTAAGTAAGATCCTTTAGTTTTAGGATTTAGGCATAGAAATCGTTCAAGCGTGTTTACTGAGGCGTTTAGCTTTATTTTTGTTTTATGTGCTTTAATATGCATTTTGAATTAATACTTCTTCATTTTATTTTCTTGTTTGGGTTGCTTTAATATTTGTATTCCACTTGTATAGACTTCCCCATTTTTAGAACCAACTTAACTTCCTTAGGAAGTAAGTTGAGTTCTAATTTTTTTCTTATTTCCTTTCTTCCTTAGGAATAGAAAAACCTCACAAACCATTAAGATTTTCCTTTTGAATATAATAACTAAATTAGGGTTGAGTCTTAGTTCCCTTAGTTTTTGCCTTTTTTTCCACTTGAGTCCTTCTTTCTCATCTCATAAAGAAAAATAATAAAATACTTAATAAAGGTTTAATGTTATCATACGACATGAGACTTTATTGCGGAGTACTTATGCACGTCCCGTTTCGGGGCGAGGTGTAGGTTATCTACCACGATGGATAAGTCTTATTATGAGAATGTTCACAAATAATAAACTCAAAACACTTCTCATAAAAGACAATAAATCAAGACATTGTGTCTTCCTTCTCATCTCTTACTCTTTGCGGACGAATACGACTTGCCTCGACAGTTCAAACAGCGATACGGTAAACACCCTCGAGTCAGATCCGGTAACACCTGAGCTAGAGCTATGGCAATGTCATCCTAAAAAACACAAGCAAGTTTGCGCATTAGTTAGACGAACTACGGCGACTCTGATCCTCATTTTCTCGATGAGGTACGTAGGCAGTGGGGTGGGGCCCATTCGAGCACATTCTTTGTTTTCCCTACATTTCCCCATTTCTTTCCATTTCCTTTTCCAATTCCCTTTCTCATTCCAGTTCCATTCCATTTAGTGTATTCTTTCATTCAATAGCATCTCATTTCTCACCCTTTGAAGCAGACAAACAAGCGTGGATCCCGTCGGGTAAGGCGGACGGTCTGGGGTGCTAATACCTTCCCAGTTCGTAATCGACTTCCGGACCCAGATCTTTGGTTCGCAAGGCCTAGTCTTTTCCTTCTTCCTTCAGATTGTGCAACATTACCTTTCTCGTTCCTTCGGGATAAAAATGTCTGGCTGACGACTCTACCTTTTCCGCGTCACTTTCGTGTTTGTACTAGGATGAAAATCTTGGGAGCGACATACACAGCTATAAAACCCAAACTACGAAATACCTGAAACAAAACCCAATTCAACGAATTTATAGCAAATCAAAACCCTAAGTTTCAAAAATTAAATAAAAGGGTCAGAAACACCATACTTGCATGGAATAAAACAAAGTGAACAAGAGGGTTGTATTGTGTGGTTCGATTGTTGTTGTTTTAGAGTGTATGGAAGGAGATGAACAATGGTGGTGATTAGGAGTGATGTGGGTTTTGTGAGCTGGTGAGTAGAAGAACGAGGGGAGGTTTTTGTGTAATGCAAAGAGAAATAAAGAGTCAGTCACGATGATTATGGGTTTGTTCTCTGCTACAAGGAAGAGAATGAGGAGGGTGAGCGAAAGGTAGATTCTGGATGTAAGGAAGATGAAGAACAATGGAGCAAGGAGAAGAAAATCTATCATGATTTTTATAACTATTTTCAATTATTTTTTAACAATTAAAATAAAGTTATATTTAATTAAAATATGAATTAAGTATTTTGTAAATTAAATTATTTAATTTATTATTAAAATCAACTTATTTGATGACATGGAATACATAGAATAGTGCCACCTCATTAAAAAACAAACCACATCATCAAAATTGTATGGGGGACCAAGTGAATCTAACTTAAGGGATCATATTCACAGGTTTTGTGATAGGGGACCAATAGTTTAAATTGTCCAATCTCGGGGACAAAAAGTGCATTTAAATCAAATTATTTTATATTGTCAATCAATCACCATCATGCATCTCATTACATCAGACATAAATTTTAAGTTAATTGTATAACATGGCAGACATATGAATTCCTATCGGATAATAATGTAAAATTATTTTATACTATCATGACATATCCATTAAACTTCTAATCTTTTTAATTTTATCATTATGATTTATATTTCAAAAGTTTTATATGTTTTTAAAAAATCTACTCTCAAATCCTCAAAATTTTAACCAAAATCCTATATATAAAAAAACGATTGAAGAACATTTGTGAAATGTACCACATATATCAACTAAACAAAACATGTTTTACGCTAGACATTAACTGTAATTTTTTTGTGTGAATTGTGTTATATTCCACATTGAAGAAAAACGTAGTATATAATATGAGACTGAGATATTTTTATTGGACCTTGAGAGGAGCATCCCAAGATCAGAGCAACCTAAAGGAGTTGCGAAAGGGTCGTTGGAAGAATTGAATATGCACAACCTTGGGTCTCCCAATTATGACTTGGGTCACCCGACTCAAATACACATCTATTATATGTGCATCTTACCAACATGTGGTAGCCACCACAACTAGTGGCATCAACTGCGGTGACAAGGAGACCTTAGGAGAAATGCGAACTATTATGGAATAGTTGAGTTGTTTCAACCAATTTTTGAAGTCGAACATCTTGACCCTTCAAGAGAGATATCATGAAGATTTCCATGTCGAAGACGAGTTATGGACCCATACCCTCTCTTAGACGAGATTTAGGGCACTCTAGTATCAAATAACTTCAAACCACCATCATTGAATTTTAATGGAAAGAATGACCTCTGGGAACACACTGTCTCCATCAATACTCAGATTGTAATCATAGGCACCTTTGAATCCTTGAAGTGCAAAATCTTATCAAGCATTTTCAAGGAGGCGTCTCGAAGGTGGTTCATGAACCTCCTACGACTTTTAGTAACCAACTACCAATACTTCTAGAGGAAGCAAAAAAAGGTTTCTACCACTAGCTTATTTAGTGACTGCCATGGACACTTCGAGTTGATGGGGAAGTACCTTTCCCATTCCAAGGAGGCGACCATCAAAGTGATATATTCAAACAAGAAGATGTTTGTGAGAGCATTCTAAAATGGTTTAAGAGCCAAACATTTCAATGAGTTTCTTTCCATAAGACCTTCATCTCCATAAGTTAAACCATGGCACAAATCAAATGACACGTTAAGGGGTAGTGCAATGTAGATAATGATTTGATTAATATGAGCAATGATAGGCTATTAGTCAGACTTAGGGTTTGATTACTTTAGTAGGACATACTTAGGCTTGATAAAGCAAAAATCTTCCATTCTCATTCACATCCCTACCCGCAAAGGCATGGACTTTTAATGAGGCACCATATTTTCTTGATATATTAGTGCAGTTAGTTTTATATATGTTGAAGGTATTGTTGGACCTTCACATAAGGATCATTTCCACCTTATTAGCAATACATTGTTGGACCATTACAGAGAGATCCTTATTGCCTTATATGGAAATACATTGATGTACCTCAAGAGGGATCGTTGATGTCTTATTAGGCAATACATTATTGGTGTCGATCTATGCACTAGCACTTATATTCAATAAGTGATCCAAGATGATAAAGCTTATGGATAACAAAGATATAAGTTAATTAGTGTGAAGCTAAAGTTAAAGATTTGACGCAACTCAATGTTCATTTTCTCTCACTTTTTGTGCCTAACCTCTAGCACCTATATAAATATTTTTTTGTCATTTTTTTCTAAGATAATCATATAATGATATGAATCATAATTTCACACATTCATAAAAAGTTATTTTGTTAGTTTTTCATGAACTAAAGGGATAAATTTCATACTTTCACAAATTTTGAGAAAAACCCATGTGTTCTTCTTTTCATAAACACTTATTCTTCTTATTTCAACCTTGTATTTTTTTTTTAGAATTTTGTTTGTCTGATATCTATATTGTGTTGTATGAGATTCTTTAGATAACCATTATCATCTTAAACCTTGAACATATAAATTATTGTTGTGGTACTTAACTATAGAGATCGAGTATGAGTCATAGATACAAGGTACATTAGAAAAGCTAATGTTCTTTTGTGAAGTTTTATTGTGTGTATCAGGATTAATAATATTTGTATGTCTATGATATCTAAAGATTGACTTCTAGTAAAGAGAAAGATTGTTCCTTATACTCCATTGAAGACTTTGGTATAGTAGAGCAAATATTGTTGTGGAACGAAGTTGTGAGTTTCCAAACATTCTTGGGTAGAACAAAGGCTCAGGCAAGGAACTGATAGGACTTAGTAATAGATGTTGCAAAACAAAGGCTTGGATCAGGAACTTTGATCTAGCAAGAATTTAGGATCAAGATCAAGTGAATATCTTGAAAGATTTACATTTTTAGTATCTTGCTACAATATAAGGAAAAATTAATTCAAATTTATGTTTAGCTAAAACAATTTGTTGGCTTATAGTGTTTAGGGTAGTTGATTATTTGTTACAAAAAAATAATCTCGTATTAACTTTTCATAATAGTGGAAGTGCTAGCGAATTTCAATGGTGAAACCTTGAAGAGTGGATTAAGCTCTTGTGAGGACGAATGAACCACTATAAATCTTGTGTACACTTTGTCTAACCTTACCTCTTTTATTTCTTGTATATACATTGTTTGCTTATACTCTATTGATTTTATATAAATTTCACACGGTTAGGATTTACTGATTTCTAGTAATTTCTTATGTAAAAGAAGGTATTTGTTATACTAAGCCTTTGAATAATCTCCTTGGTGATTAAACATCAAAATTGTGGTCGTAGAATCCTTATCAATTAAATAAGTTTGAAATACACTTTTCATGTACATCTAATATTAGATCAATTGCTACTTAATTGTTTAGTAATTTCTTCATGGTCATATTCTATTTTATGATCATTGTGTCATTTTCTGTAGTAATTTCAATCACATATATTATACATTTTCTATTGTGTCAAGCATTTTTATTAAACTCTGATTTTAAAAAATAAACATTATTCATTTTCTATTGTGTCAATCATTTTTATTAAACTCTAATTTTAAAAAATAAACGTTTTAAACAATTGATTTTTGAAAAATTGTCTACTCAACTCATCTCTTCTAGACAATTTGATTACCATGTTTTCATCTAACAATTTTCTTTAGGGTTATTTAAAGATTTGATTTTCTAAACAATTTGGTATTACTTCGAGGCACCATATTTGACAAATATTGTCTTAATCATTACCATTTTAGAGATAATCAATTAAGAGATGATTTTCAACTTCCTTTAATTTGCTTGGACCTTAAGAGAATTTGGGCTCTAAATTTATTTGGCACCTTTGATTTTTGGAAAATGGTCTACTCAACCCATCCCTTCTAGAGAATTCGATTACCATGTTTTCATCTAACAATTTTCTTTAGAGATTATCTAAAGCTTTGATTTTCTAAATGATTTGGTATTACTTCGAGACGCCATATTTGAAAAATATTGTCTTAATCATTACCACTTTAGAGATAATCAATTAAGAGGTGATTTTCAACTTCCTTTAATTTGCTTGGACCTTAAGAGAATTTGGGCTCTAAATTTATTTGGCACCTTTGATTTTTGAAAAATGGTCTACTCAACTCATCCCTTCTAGACAATTCGATTACCATGTTTTCATCTAACTATTATCTTTAGAGATTATCTAAAGATTTTATTTTCTAAACGATTTGGTATTACTTCGAGGCGCCATATTTGAAAAATATTGTCTTAATCATTACCACTTTAGAGATAATCAATTAAGAGGTGATTTTCAACTTCCTTTAATTTACTTGGACCTTAAAAGAATTTGGGCTCTAAATTTATTTGGCACCTTTGATTTTTGGAAAATGGTCTACTCAACTCATCCCTTCTAGACAATTCGATTACCATGTTTTCATCTAACAATTTTCTTTAGAGATTATCTAAAGATTTGATTTTCTAAACGATTTGGTATTACTTCGAGGCGCCATATTTAAAAAATATTGTCTTAATCATTACCACTTTAGAGATAATGAATTAAGAGGTGATTTTCAACTTCCTTTAATTTGCTTGGACCTTAAGAGAATTTGGGCTCTAAATTTATTTGGCACCTTTGATTTTTGGAAAATGGTCTACTCAACTCATCCCTTCTAGACAATTCGATTACCATGTTTTCATCTAACAATTTTCTTTAGAGATTATCTAAAGAATTGATTTTCTAAACAATTTGGTATTACTTCGAGGCGCCATATTTGAAAAATATTGTCTTAATCATTACCATTTTAGAGATAATCAATTAAGAGATGATTTTCAACTTCCTTTAATTTGCTTGGACCTTAAGAGAATTTGGGCTCTAAATTTATTTGGCACCTTTGATTTTTGGAAAATGGTCTACTCAACCCATCCCTTCTAGAGAATTCGATTACCATGTTTTCATCTAACAATTTTCTTTAGAGATTATCTAAAGCTTTGAGTTTCTAAATGATTTGGTATTACTTCGAGACGCCATATTTGAAAAATATTGTCTTAATCATTACCACTTTAGAGATAATCAATTAAGAGGTGATTTTCAACTTCCTTTAATTTGCTTGGACCTTAAGAGAATTTGGGCTCTAAATTTATTTGGCACCTTTGATTTTTGAAAAATGGTCTACTCAACTCATCCCTTCTAGACAATTCGATTACCATGTTTTCATCTAACTATTATCTTTAGAGATTATCTAAAGATTTTATTTTCTAAACGATTTGGTATTACTTCGAGGCGCCATATTTGAAAAATATTGTCTTAATCATTACCACTTTAGAGATAATCAATTAAGAGGTGATTTTCAACTTCCTTTAATTTACTTGGACCTTAAAAGAATTTGGGCTCTAAATTTATTTGGCACCTTTGATTTTTGGAAAATGGTCTACTCAACTCATCCCTTCTAGACAATTCGATTACCATGTTTTCATCTAACAATTTTCTTTAGAGATTATCTAAAGATTTGATTTTCTAAACGATTTGGTATTACTTCGAGGCGCCATATTTAAAAAATATTGTCTTAATCATTACCACTTTAGAGATAATGAATTAAGAGGTGATTTTCAACTTCCTTTAATTTGCTTGGACCTTAAGAGAATTTGGGCTCTAAATTTATTTGGCACCTTTGATTTTTGGAAAATGGTCTACTCAACTCATCCCTTCTAGACAATTCGATTACCATGTTTTCATCTAACAATTTTCTTTAGAGATTATCTAAAGCTTTGATTTTCTAAATGATTTGGTATTACTTCGAGACGCCATATTTGAAAAATATTGTCTTAATCATTACCACTTTAGAGATAATCAATTAAGAGGTGATTTTCAACTTCCTTTAATTTGCTTGGACCTTAAGAGAATTTGGGCTCTAAATTTATTTGGCACCTTTGATTTTTGAAAAATGGTCTACTCAACTCATCCCTTCTAGACAATTCGATTACCATGTTTTCATCTAACTATTATCTTTAGAGATTATCTAAAGATTTTATTTTCTAAACGATTTGGTATTACTTCGAGGCGCCATATTTGAAAAATATTGTCTTAATCATTACCACTTTAGAGATAATCAATTAAGAGGTGATTTTCAACTTCCTTTAATTTACTTGGACCTTAAAAGAATTTGGGCTCTAAATTTATTTGGCACCTTTGATTTTTGGAAAATGGTCTACTCAACTCATCCCTTCTAGACAATTCGATTACCATGTTTTCATCTAACAATTTTCTTTAGAGATTATCTAAAGATTTGATTTTCTAAACGATTTGGTATTACTTCGAGGCGCCATATTTAAAAAATATTGTCTTAATCATTACCACTTTAGAGATAATGAATTAAGAGGTGATTTTCAACTTCCTTTAATTTGCTTGGACCTTAAGAGAATTTGGGCTCTAAATTTATTTGGCACCTTTGATTTTTGGAAAATGGTCTACTCAACTCATCCCTTCTAGACAATTCGATTACCATGTTTTCATCTAACAATTTTCTTTAGAGATTATCTAAAGAATTGATTTTCTAAACAATTTGGTATTACTTCGAGGCGCCATATTTGAAAAATATTGTCTTAATCATTACCATTTTAGAGATAATCAATTAAGAGATGATTTTCAACTTCCTTTAATTTGCTTGGACCTTAAGAGAATTTGGGCTCTAAATTTATTTGGCACCTTTGATTTTTGGAAAATGGTCTACTCAACCCATCCCTTCTAGAGAATTCGATTACCATGTTTTCATCTAACAATTTTCTTTAGAGATTATCTAAAGCTTTGAGTTTCTAAATGATTTGGTATTACTTCGAGACGCCATATTTGAAAAATATTGTCTTAATCATTACCACTTTAGAGATAATCAATTAAGAGGTGATTTTCAACTTCCTTTAATTTGCTTGGACCTTAAGAGAATTTGGGCTCTAAATTTATTTGGCACCTTTGATTTTTGAAAAATGGTCTACTCAACTCATCCCTTCTAGACAATTCGATTACCATGTTTTCATCTAACTATTATCTTTAGAGATTATCTAAAGATTTTATTTTCTAAACGATTTGGTATTACTTCGAGGCGCCATATTTGAAAAATATTGTCTTAATCATTACCACTTTAGAGATAATCAATTAAGAGGTGATTTTCAACTTCCTTTAATTTACTTGGACCTTAAAAGAATTTGGGCTCTAAATTTATTTGGCACCTTTGATTTTTGGAAAATGGTCTACTCAACTCATCCCTTCTAGACAATTCGATTACCATGTTTTCATCTAACAATTTTCTTTAGAGATTATCTAAAGATTTGATTTTCTAAACGATTTGGTATTACTTCGAGGCGCCATATTTAAAAAATATTGTCTTAATCATTACCACTTTAGAGATAATGAATTAAGAGGTGATTTTCAACTTCCTTTAATTTGCTTGGACCTTAAGAGAATTTGGGCTCTAAATTTATTTGGCACCTTTGATTTTTGGAAAATGGTCTACTCAACTCATCCCTTCTAGACAATTCGATTACCATGTTTTCATCTAACAATTTTCTTTAGAGATTATCTAAAGCTTTGATTTTCTAAATGATTTGGTATTACTTCGAGACGCCATATTTGAAAAATATTGTCTTAATCATTACCACTTTAGAGATAATCAATTAAGAGGTGATTTTCAACTTCCTTTAATTTGCTTGGACCTTAAGAGAATTTGGGCTCTAAATTTATTTGGCACCTTTGATTTTTGAAAAATGGTCTACTCAACTCATCCCTTCTAGACAATTCGATTACCATGTTTTCATCTAACTATTATCTTTAGAGATTATCTAAAGATTTTATTTTCTAAACGATTTGGTATTACTTCGAGGCGCCATATTTGAAAAATATTGTCTTAATCATTACCACTTTAGAGATAATCAATTAAGAGGTGATTTTCAACTTCCTTTAATTTACTTGGACCTTAAAAGAATTTGGGCTCTAAATTTATTTGGCACCTTTGATTTTTGGAAAATGGTCTACTCAACTCATCCCTTCTAGACAATTCGATTACCATGTTTTCATCTAACAATTTTCTTTAGAGATTATCTAAAGATTTGATTTTCTAAACGATTTGGTATTACTTCGAGGCGCCATATTTAAAAAATATTGTCTTAATCATTACCACTTTAGAGATAATGAATTAAGAGGTGATTTTCAACTTCCTTTAATTTGCTTGGACCTTAAGAGAATTTGGGCTCTAAATTTATTTGGCACCTTTGATTTTTGGAAAATGGTCTACTCAACTCATCCCTTCTAGACAATTCGATTACCATGTTTTCATCTAACAATTTTCTTTAGAGATTATCTAAAGAATTGATTTTCTAAACAATTTGGTATTACTTCGAGGCGCCATATTTGAAAAATATTGTCTTAATCATTACCATTTTAGAGATAATCAATTAAGAGATGATTTTCAACTTCCTTTAATTTGCTTGGACCTTAAGAGAATTTGGGCTCTAAATTTATTTGGCACCTTTGATTTTTGGAAAATGGTCTACTCAACCCATCCCTTCTAGAGAATTCGATTACCATGTTTTCATCTAACAATTTTCTTTAGAGATTATCTAAAGCTTTGAGTTTCTAAATGATTTGGTATTACTTCGAGACGCCATATTTGAAAAATATTGTCTTAATCATTACCACTTTAGAGATAATCAATTAAGAGGTGATTTTCAACTTCCTTTAATTTGCTTGGACCTTAAGAGAATTTGGGCTCTAAATTTATTTGGCACCTTTGATTTTTGAAAAATGGTCTACTCAACTCATCCCTTCTAGACAATTCGATTACCATGTTTTCATCTAACTATTATCTTTAGAGATTATCTAAAGATTTTATTTTCTAAACGATTTGGTATTACTTCGAGGCGCCATATTTGAAAAATATTGTCTTAATCATTACCACTTTAGAGATAATCAATTAAGAGGTGATTTTCAACTTCCTTTAATTTACTTGGACCTTAAAAGAATTTGGGCTCTAAATTTATTTGGCACCTTTGATTTTTGGAAAATGGTCTACTCAACTCATCCCTTCTAGACAATTCGATTACCATGTTTTCATCTAACAATTTTCTTTAGAGATTATCTAAAGATTTGATTTTCTAAACGATTTGGTATTACTTCGAGGCGCCATATTTAAAAAATATTGTCTTAATCATTACCACTTTAGAGATAATGAATTAAGAGGTGATTTTCAACTTCCTTTAATTTGCTTGGACCTTAAGAGAATTTGGGCTCTAAATTTATTTGGCACCTTTGATTTTTGGAAAATGGTCTACTCAACTCATCCCTTCTAGACAATTCGATTACCATGTTTTCATCTAACAATTTTCTTTAGAGATTATCTAAAGAATTGATTTTCTAAACAATTTGGTATTACTTCGAGGCGCCATATTTGAAAAATATTGTCTTAATCATTACCACTTTAGAGATAATCAATTAAGAGGTGATTTTCAACTTCCTTTAATTTGCTTGGACCTTAAGAGAATTTGGGCTCTAAATTTATTTGGAACCTTTGATTTTTGGGAAATGGTCTACTCAACTCATCCCTTCTAGACAATTCGATTACCATGTTTTCATCTAACAATTTGTAGTTTCAAAGTACGCCTAAGAGGGGGGTGAATTAGGTGTTATAAAATTTTCTCGTTTATTTTCTTGATCGATGGATTTCTCTTTTACTTGTTTATGGTATGAAAACGATAAAGCGAGAAAGTAAAAGAGACACAGCAAATTATCCTGGTTCCCTTCACAGTCCGAAGGTACATCCAGTCCTCTTTCCAACACGAAAGAGATTTTCCACTAGTTTTTAGAATGTACAACCTATCACACCTTCAATCGGTGAGGCCTACTTTCTAAACAACTAAACAAACCTAGTGTGCAATAACAATCCTCTTGCAATCACTATCCCTTGTGTCCAACAATCCTGGATCACAAGTCACAATAGAAAACCTTTGTTAATTCTTTGTAATTTTGAGAATAGTACAATATGTGATATCAATATAAAATTGATCTTCTCCTTTGATCAAAATCCACTTCTCAATTTTTAATACAACTGTTCAAGATGAATATGAAATGTTATGAATCAAAATATGAACACTTTTTAAATTTTGAAAATATATGAAAAAGAGTGAATTTGATTGAGTGATTTTTATGAAAAATTCTAGGAGGTGTTTTTGAATTTTAAAAAATTCAGAATATATAATATTCAAAGCACCCTTTCAAAAAGGTATGAAAAATTATGAAACATAATTTATTTGAAAAGGTATAATCAAAAGGTACAATTTGAATTTTAAAGAAATAAATTTTTCAAAATCTTTCAGTGTTAACCGGTTAACCAAATGGTTAACCGGCTAACGCATGTAAACGTTAACACTGTCTTTCAAAAATTGAAGTTGTTAACCGGTTAACCAAATGGTTAACCGGTTAACACTGTTAAAAACAAAAAAAATTATTATTTTTAAAAGTGTTAACCATTTTAAAAACATTCCAAAAATTGTATGCATTATATGATAACATATGAAATGATCAATTGAACACTTGTACATCAATCTTTAAAGGGATTTGATGTATACCTCAACACATGTGTCCAAGCCTTGAAATAAACCGAAAGTGCATATGAAGCTTGATCACAATGCCGATTGCTTGTTGCTTTATCATGTTGGGAGCTCTTGACTTTTTGCAAATATGAAGCGCATGAGTCGCGTTGTCTTCATCAAAATCTTCGAGGTTGAAGGCATGCTTCTACATTCTCCCCATTTTTGATGATGACAACCAAAAATTCTGCGAGAGCTTGATCGACGTTTCTCTAAGAAGATCTCCCCCTATGGATAGCAACTCCCCCTAAATTATAGCGGCAGGAGCAACAGAAATTCTGCATCGAGAGGCATTAGAGAAACAAAGTCTTCTCCCCCTTTGGCATTAGAAAAAAGGAAGAGACCAAAAAGCATTGATATGAAAGAAAATTCACCATACAAGCATTGAATAGAAATACTCAACAAGTAAACATGCAAGCAAAACACACATAGAAGCATAAACAAGATTCAACATAACCAACAAGAGTATGAATCATAATGCGGAAAAACTTAATACATGGAAACCAAAATTGCCTAATAAACTTAGGACTTATGTTTGAAACAACAAAACATAAACTAGACTTAAAACATAGTAAAAAACAGCAAGGAAACATGGTCCTCAATCCTCATCCGACATATCCTCATCATCTTCTTCCTCCTCTTCGCTACCGTCCTCATCCTCATCAACAAACTCGGTGGGGTTTCGGGAGCTTAAGACTAAGTTCCGAAGGCTTTTGAAGGCACGCATGGTTTCATGGTGGTTTGTCATGATGGTTGAATAGAGAAAGTCATTTGTGATGCTGGTTTCCGGAATAGGTGGGATGGAGGTGGAGGATCTGTCGTCATACTTGTAGGTTCCATCATTGCTTTTTTATTATGTCGGTGTTTTTGATGATAGTGACTCCATTAATCTCATTAGTCGTAGTAGACATAGCAATAAAAGGCTCTCTATCGATTTCCATATTGGTAATTTCCAAGATTCTTGAAATGAGGCGGCCATAGGGTAATCTTGTCTTTAGAGAAAGTTGTTGCTTCAGATGATACATCATAGTAGGAAGCCAGTTCACCCTAATCTTGTTCTTGACAGCAAATAGAACTTGCATTTCCAAATCATTGATCTGAGACAAGTTGGAATCCTTGGGCATCAAAATATGACAGATGATATAGTGTAGCATCTGATCATCCACGGATAAGTTCTTAGCATAACAGAGTATCCGAGAGGTACGTTGGTCGGACACCACGGCTGCCTTTAGAAACCTACAAATCTGATAATAGTGTTCCATTTTGTCATAGTTAGCCCATTTTCCTTCATCATGGTTTACCCCTTTTCGGAGAAAAACACCCGAATATGGGATAGACAATGAAGAAGCAAGAGTACCTAGGTCAACTCCAATTTCACAGTTTCTTACAATAGCAAACAGTTGGTGTTTCTCCTTATCATCACAGTTAAGAGACATGTTGTTCATAAAAGATTTTACCAAATCCGGATACATTTTTCCATTATCAGCAATAAAGTCTCGCATCCCCTGATATTCTAACAATGCCGGAAACTTAAAGGTTTCAAAGGATTTCAGATTCACATACTTACCCTTAAGAAGATGTCGAACCCGGACACGAAAATCTATTCTCCGCTTCTTGGTTGATTCCATGGTCATTTCCTCTTCACTGCTGGATCTCGAAGATTTTGATGAAGACAACGTGACTCATGCGCTTCATATTTGCAAAAAGTCAAGAGCTCCCAACATGATCAAGCAACAAGCAATCGGCATTGTGATCAAGCTTCGTATGCACTTCCGGTTTATTTCAAGGCTTGGACACATGTGTTGAGGTATACATTAAATCCCTTTAAAGATTGATGTACAAGTGTTCAATTGATCATTTCATATGTTATCATAATGCATACAATTTTTGGAATGTTTTTAAAATGGTTTAACACTTTTAAAAATAATAATTTTTCTGTTTTTAACAGTGTTAACCGGTTAACCATTTGGTTAACCGGTTAACGGCTTCAATTTTTGAAAGACAGTGTTAACGTTTACATGCGTTAACCGGTTAACCATTTGGTTAACCGGTTAACACTGAAAGATTTTGAAAAAATTATTTCTTTAAAATTCAAATTGTACCTTTTGATTATACCTTTTCAAATAAATTATGTTTCATAATTTTTCATACCTTTTTGAAAGGGTGTTTTGAATATTATATATTCTGAATTTTTTAAAATTCAAAAACACCTCCTAGAATTTTTCATAAAAATCACTCAATCAAATTCACTCTTTTTCATATATTTTCAAACTTTAAAAAGTGTTCATATTTTGATTCATAACATTTCATATTCATTTTGAACAGTTGTATTAAAAATTGAGAAGTGGATTTTGATCAAAGGAGAAGATCAATTTTATATTGATATCACATATTGTACTATTCTCAAAATTACAAAGAATTAACAAAGGTTTTCTATTGTGACTTGTGATCCAGGATTGTTGGACACAAGGGATAGTGATTGCAAGATGATTGTTCTTGCACACTAGGTTTGTTTAGTTGTTTAGAAAGTAGGCCTCACCGATTGAAGGTGCGATAGGTTGTACATTCTAAAAACTAGTGGAAAATCTCTTTCGTGTTGGAAAGGGGACTGGATGTACCTTCGGACTGTGAAGGGAATCAAGATAATTTGCTGTGTCTCTTTTACTTTCTCGCTTTATCGCTTTCATACCATAAACAAGTAAAAGAAAAATCCATCCATCAAGAAAATAATCGAGAAAATTTTATAACACCTAATTCACCCCCTCTTAGGCGTACTTTGAAACTACACAATTTTCTTTAGAGATTATCTAAAGATTTGATTTTCTAAACGATTTGGTATTACTTCGAGGCGCCATATTTGAAAAATATTATTTTAATCATTATCACTTTAGAGATAATCAATTAAGAGGTGATTTTCAACTTCCTTTAATTTGTTTGGACCTTAAGAGAATTTGGGCTCTAAATTTATTTGGCACCTTTGATTTTTGGAAAATGGTCTACTCAACTCATCTCTTCTAGACAATTCGATTACCATGTTTTCATCTAACAAATTTCTCTAGAGTTTATCTAAATATTTGATTTTCTAAACGATTTGGTATTACTTCGAGGCGCCATATTTGAAAAATATTGTCTTAATCATTACCACTTTAGAGATAATCAATTAAGAGGTGATTTTCAACTTCCTTTAATTTGCTTGAACCTTAAGAGAATTTGGGCTCTAAATTTATTTGACACCTTTGATTTTTGGAAAATGGTCTACTCAACTCATCCCTTCTAGGCAATTCGATTACCATGTTTTCATCTAACAATTTTCTTTAGAGTTTATCTAAAGATTTGATTTTCTAAACGATTTGGTATTACTTCGAGGCACCATATTTGAAAAATATTGTCTTAATCATTATTACTTTAGAGATAATCAATTAAGAGGTGATTTTCAACGTCCTTTAATTTGTTTGGACCTTAAGAGAATTTGAGCTCTAAATTTATTTGGCACCTTTGATTTTTGGAAAATGGTCTACTTAACTCATCCCTTCTAGACAATTCGATTACCATGTTTTCATCTAACAATTTTCTTTAGAGATTATCTAAAAATTTGATCTAAACGATTTGATATTATTTCGAGGCGCCATATTTGAAAAATATTGTCTTAATTATTACCAATTTAGAGATAATCAATTAAAAGGTGATTTTCAACTTCTTTTAATTTGCTTAAACCTTAAAAGAATTTGGGCTCTAAATTTATTTGGCACCTCCTCCTTACTTTTCTTCCTGGATTTTACATTCAAAGCCTTTGAGGAGAAATTTCTCCTCCTTTTGATAGACATTGAGTCAAACATCAGTTCGTGTTGAACAGTTTATCTAGAAGTTTATTGACAACTAGGAAACTTAAATTAACAATTTTTAGAAATTTAAATTATCAATAAGTTAACCCACATTCAATTAAAACAGTTCAGATAAAATTAATTCAACCACTAAACAAGGAAAAATAAGTCAACCAAAATCAATTATAATTTCCACATAATCAAACATATAGTAATATTTGTATCAAGTGGATACCCATAACATAACACTTCTCCAAAAGACAATCCATTTAGAAGTAGAAATGAATAAGAACACCACTAATATAAGATAAAAGATATTTTAATAATGTAGAAGTAATACATTTTGTTAAACTAAAAATCTTCATCCATGTTGAAGACATGCTCAGCAGCACCGTTACCATTTAAGCTATTCATAACAGAAGCTTTCTGATACTCCCCAACGCGCTTCTCAAAAAAGTTAGTTTTCCCTTGAAGCGAAATCAACTCCATCCAATCAAAAGGATTCTCGGCATTATAAACTTTCCCACACCCAACTTCACTCAACAACCTATCAGCAACAAACTCAATATACTTACTCATCAACTCACCATTCATCCCAACCAAAGCGCAAGGAAGCGCGTCACAAATAAACTCTTTCTCAATTTCAACTGCATCGCGCACAATCATCTTCACTCGCTCCTCGCTCAGCTTCTTCCTCAATTGTGAATAAATCAAACAAGCGAAATCACAATGAAGACCTTCGTCGCGTGAAATAAGCTCGTTTGAAAAAGTTAATCCAGGCATTAAACCGCGTTTTTTAAGCCAGAAAATTGCACAGAAACTTCCGGAGAAAAATATACCTTCAACACAGGCAAAAGCAATGATTCGTTCCGCAAACGAATCAGACGAATCGATCCATTTCAACGCCCATTCAGCTTTCTTGGTGATGCAAGGGATAGTATCGATTGCATGAAACAAACGATTTTTCTCGGTGTTATCGTTGATGTAGGTTTCAATTAGTAGACTATACATCTCGGAGTGGATATTCTCGATCGCGATCTGGAAACCATAGAAAGCACGTGCTTCTGAAACTTGAATTTCTTTCATGAATCTGCCGGCGAGATTCTCCAAGACGATGCCATCGGAGGCGGCAAAGAAGGCAAGAATGTGGGAAATGAAGTGGCGTTCGTCGTCGGTTAGGGATTTCCAGTGGTGAAGATCTTGGGAGAGATCGACTTCTTCGGCTGTCCAGAAAGAAGCTTCAGCTTTTTTGTACATTTCCCAGATTTTAGGGTATTGAATTGGGAACATACAGAAGCGATCTGGGTTTGGTGCGAGAAGTGGTTCTTCTGGAAAAGCAGGCATTGTTTGGGAGTTGGATAATTGAGAAAAGTGATTAATTGAAAAGAAAGTGATTAATTGAAAAGAAAGTGATGATGTGATGATGAAAGAATGAGGCGATGGAGGGGTTTAAATAAGTAAAAAATGGGCGAAAATAGAGGCGGGTGATTTTGAAAATTTGGGGATTTTTTAATTCGGAGAAGCGTGTAGGAGAAGATGGAAAGGGCGCGGGTGATTTGAATTTGTTTGGAAAAGCTTCTGTGAGAAGATTTTGGGAAGGGTGTGGATTCAAAATTTGAGATATTTTCTATTTAGTGCAAATTTTGAGTTGGTAATTGATGAGAATTTTGGAATTGCCGTTTTGAAGTTTTAACCGAGAGGTGCAATGGCAAGACACGTCTATCCAATTGTTCCATTTATCTATTTATTTTTTATTTTTTACTTATTTTAATAATTTTATTAATTAACAAAATATATATATGAAAAGAAAACTTTCATATTTTCATTTTTCATAATTAAAGAAAATTGAATTTGTAAATAAAATGAGTCGGTTGTGAAGGTAGTTTTTAAATTAGAGTATACTAATGTCCAAACGATTTATCCAAATAAAAGTATAAATAATATTTTTTATTTAAATATAATTTTTAAAAATAAAAAATACCGTTTATGAAAATTAATAGTAGGAAGTTATATGAAAATTAATAATAGGAAGTTATTAAGTAAATTATACAGTAAAATAAAGATAAAAATTATAAAAAAATAGATTACAATACTAAGTTCTTATCAATTCTATCAAAATCAATTCTTCTCACCGCAGAACCAAACACATACTAAGTTCATGTGCATCAGGATTGTTGTTACTTGAGAGATTCATTTGGATAAGACTTGTTTCATCTGATAAAATGACCCAATTTTATTTCTTTTCTTACAAGTATTGAATTTGTAACCATCTTAAAAGGAAATGTTGTGAATTAACACATAACAACTTTCTTTTCCTTAACATGAGTATTCATATCCAAGAATTTATTCCTTAATTCTTGTATGATCAATTCAAGAAATATTTTAACAGGGTCGGTGAGGAGAATCAGAGATACAAAGTGTAATACCCCGTATTTAATTAAACGTCCGGGATAATATTAATTAGGATAAATTAATATTATCTAACTCAGAGATATTTTTTGGATATTCTCAAATTGGACCTGTTAGAATACTAACTATTGTATATTGGTATAATATACATTGTTTGATTTTAAAAGAAAGAAAAACAAGTTATGTATTATAAAAGGAAAAGAAAATAGAGAAACTTGGTAAGAGAAAGAAGGAAAAAGGAAAGAAAGAAAGGGAAAAGAAAAGAGAAGAAGGGGGAGAAAACCCTAACAGAGGAAATGCTTGGATTATCACCATTTCTCCCCTAAATCTTCATCTTCACTAACCTCCTCGTCGATTGCAAGGTGGCTTCATAGTTAGAAACTTTTCTTTTGAGTTTTGGTTGAGTTTTGAAGTTTATGAGTTTTAGAGTTTTTAAAGAAAATCTTAGAAATTGATAGATTAAACGGTTAAAACTCGATAAAATCAAAGTATGATAGTCGATATATGTCAATAATCATGTTTGATGATGTTTATAGTAGTTTTAGAACCTTGGGCATTGACTATTCATGATTGGTTTTTCTGCTGTGTTTGCAGAGCTCGCTCGGCGAGCAGATCCAGAAGTTTCCTAGCTTAGCGAGTGGGTCCCTCGCTCAGCGAGACCTGGGAGTTCTGATTTGTGTTTTCTCTCGTAACTTGTGATCCGGGTATTCGTTTTTAGTGTTTCGCATATCGATTTGAAGCTGAGAATATTTACTAATTGATGATGCTAAAAGATATTACGTTTACCCTACTTTTACCCGACTTTTCTGATTAACCGTAATTATGTAAAGTTAAGGAATTAGGGTATTAAACCTATTGTGAAAGGTATGCCTAATCATAAGAATTGATTGAGAGTAGAGGCATGAGATTATTGTGAGAATTTCTAAATGGTGATAATTGAACTAAAATGTTAAAATTATGTTTGAAAACGATATAACTAAAAGTATCAAGGATGGATGAAGAGTTAGGAAATCTTACCATAAACCAATAGTGTGGCCTAGTATTGCGACTAGAAATTGTTAGATGGTATGACTAATGAGGCGCTTAGGTTCATCCTAAGTTGTTGCGAATCCTTGACGCATTATACGCGGTATCCTCCGAAGGGTCTTGTGTAAGTCTTGAGGTGGGTATTACACTGAGTCCCACGGGAAGCGTCAGATTGTGTAAGTCTTGAGGTGGGTATTACACTAAGTCCCACGAGAAGCATCAGATTGTGTAAGTCTTGAGGTGGTTATTACACTGAGTCCTACGGGAAGCATCAGATTGTGTAAGTCTTGAGGTGGGTATTACACTGAGTCTCACGGGAAGCATCAGATTGTGTAAGTCTTGAGGTGGGTATTACACTGAGTCCCACGGTAAGCATCAGATTGTGTAAGTCTTGAGGTGGGTATTACACTGAGTACCACGGGAAGCATCGGATTGTGTAAGTCTTGAGGTGGGTATCACATTGAGTCCTACAGGAAGCATCTGTTTTGGTAGTCGCTTGAGATGGGTATTACACTGAGTCCCATGGGAAGCCTTGTCGGTGAACACTTGAGGTGGATATTATATTGAGTCCCACGTGAAGCGTCGAGAACGTTGTTTTGGTTATTCCATCTCGTTTTGACTTTCCTTATGGAGAAGTGACCTTAGGCTTGAGATGGGTGTTATATCGAGTCTCATGAGAAGTAAAAGGTAATATCCTAGCTAGTGATAGTAGGATTTGTAGAACTCTTGGACGTGGTTCCAACGAGAGTGAGGCGTGTGAACTCAAGGTCGTTTTCCTTCTATAAAGACTTGAGTTAGGTTTTAATAGAACCCTTAGAGCCGAGAGAACTCTAAGATAGCGAACCCACTGAGATGTTGTTATCTCACCCCACTATTGTTGTTGCTTTTCAGGTTCCTTTTGCAGGTTTGATTTACAAGTGGAGTTATGCTCGAGATGTTTCAAGTGAAGCATAGTTGTAGTCTTCCGCTGTGTATTTATGTATCTTGTACGATAATGGATATTGTATTGTTCTTAGCTTTTTATTTTAGTATGATTTCCATGTCTTGTGCCATAGTTTGTATTGTTTATAGATTTGGACAAGAATGTGAATTATACTAGTAGGTATTTATAATGGTGTCAGTACCAAAATAACACTTATATGATATTATTCTAGATATATATTATATGAGGTGTTACAGTTGGTATCAGAGCAGTTTGTATCCTCGACCTAGCCTTGAAACATCATAAGTAAATATTTCCAGCCTCTTAAGTGTGTCTTGCTGGCATGGTTCCTAATATCATACTATGTAGTATTGGGTCTGATCAATCTAATGCTATGTATGTGGTAGGTGGAATCATGGTTGTGCGACCATGAGGATTCTGTAGTGTTGTTGCAACTTGTTTTGTGAGAGTGGGCTCAAGCCAAGAATTAGCATAAGGAGCTGTTGTCAGCTCAGTTGGAGTCTTCATAAGAGTTTTACTCCCTATAACATGGAGTTTCAGAGTGGTGTGTTATTCGAGAAATCCTTTGGAATGGATAAAAGTCTTTTGGGTAAAGATGTCTACAAAATGAATGGTCAGTGTATCTAGGAATATGCAAAGTCACTGGTGGATCAATATCGGTCACTGGTATAATCAAGAGTGTTGAGAAGCCTCATTCCGCGAAGAGAGAGAGAGAGAGAGAGAGAGAGAGAGAGCTTGTGGAATGTGTGACGTAAGTTCAAGAATGAGTAATTCTTGTAAGTGTTTCAATTCTAAGGACGCGATGGCCTTGTGGATGAGCGAGAGCACCTCAAGGAATGTATTCGGATAATACCTCCCAGATGGATTGAAGTTACCAGTTAAAAGTGTTCAGTTTCTTTTGGGAACCTAAAATTATGGCGAAACGTGAAGATGAACACAAGGATGTGACTATATGTTTCAAGTGAGACAAGTACACCTCGGACGAAGGATAGAAAAATCTCTATATAGTGATATGAGATATATGAAGTATGGACTTGATGAAATTGTGTTAAGTGTTAGAGTAAACACATTGGACTTGGAAAAATTTCTAGTAAGATGGTTTGTGTTTGGGTGTGAAAAGATTACTGCAGAGCGTGAAGTTAATACGGTATGAGAAGTCATTGGATAGGGTATAAGTTCAACTGAAGCGAAAGCGTGCTTCTGGATATGCTACATATCCAAATGGAACTCTACGATCAGTGTTACCTCCATGGACATCACTCGTATCGCCAAGGACAAGATTTTCAATGAATGAGATTGAATAAGTATAAACCAAGCCTACGAATTCAGAGAATTGTTTTGGAAAGTTGTTAATTTGGTATTATATGAATTTTTAAGAAGAGCGGACGTCCTGACATTTGATGGTTTACGAGAATGGTGGATGGAAGGACTCTCCTGGAGTTGTTGTTGACTTGATTAAGAAATATTTTGATGTAAAGAAAGCAGTTGTGGAGGTTGAGTTAAATGGTCATCACCTTGAACTGGACTTTTTCTCATGTATCAGATGAATTTGTAATCTGGTTTACAACAACCTATTGCTTGGATTGATGAGGACGAGTCCTCTAACCGTAACTCGTCTGCTGATTTCTTTCAGCTTTGGTCGGTTGGAATCATCTGTTGGTGATGGTTATGACTTTTGTTACAATTGTAATGAGTTGGGAGGCTTAGGTAACAATGAAGATAAGAAGTTGCTTCTGTGTCTGAGTAATCGGTTACCCTACTGGTAGTGACTGATCGTCGTTGTTAAGTTTTGAAAGTTGGATTTTTCTAAGATGTATGCACTTAGACTTGGGCGTCGGTTGAAGCGTTCTTGGTACCAATGGAAAGCTGTGGAAACATTATATGGAATGATTAGTAATGGGTATGGGGATCCCAGTTAATATGTAAGTAGAGGTATCGAAGGTTCTTCAGAGGAGTGCATTACCTCAGATTTCAAGTGTAAGGAGTAGTCGGAGTGTTTGGAATTTATCTCTAGTGAGATTGAGGATGTTGTTGTTGTTTTAGTTCTCGCAGAGGATATAAAGAGAGAGGACAGAGTTTCCTACTAAAGAGGAGATGTTCATTGTTTGTTTTCTTCCCAATAAGGTTTAGGTGTTGGTTTTGTTTGTGGACGAATCAAGTGTCGGCTTACAACCAAAAACCCTTTTGTTAGCATAATTGTACGAGTGGAATCGAGCCGATCCATTGAGTTTTCATGTTATGACCGTGACAGAATGGTAGTTCTACTTCGTCGTTTGTGGGAGTGGTGATTTGTATGTTGCGCCCATTTTTGTGTTATCTCAAGTTGTGAACGGCGAGCGTTGTGCTCATGTCTGGAAATCAAGAGTGAGAATCATCTTGCAAGATGGTGTGGATTGGATTGGTAAATTCGAGCTAGATTGGTTGTTAACAAGGAAAAACAATTTTAGTTGTGTTCGATCGTTTAGCCTTGGATAGGTAATCGGTAGACACATGCCTTTTGGGAACCTTAAGGAATCATACTTTCTAAGCTGTAAGTCTGTTTTAGTTTCCGTTCGAAGTGTCAGTGGGCAAAGTGTTGGACTTTGTTTTGAGCATGTTTTGATGAGAAGTAAATGGTTTGGATGTTGGCGTGTCGTCGTTACGACTATTGAAGAATAGAAGTTACAAAGTTATTCAAGGATCATGAAGTGCCGATCTCTCTAGAGGTGTTTTGGTACCAGAATTTTTGTGTGAATAAGAGATGAATGAATGGTCAGTTTTGTGAAGTCAAGCTTCTCCATGGTCAACACTTGTTTTGATGAAGACACATCTCTTAGCTACAATATGATAAAGAAGGCAAAGTGATTTTCAAGATTAATGCATCATGATTCAAAGACTTATATTTCAAGAAGAAGCTTCATGAAGGTATATTAGCAATTATACACAAATATTAAAGTCTTAGATGCTCAATCAAAAACCTATATCATGGCATAATCATCTCTTAACCTTAGCATCATTTAAATTTGCATTTTTCAAATTTAAACTTGTGTAAATCGATTTCACTATACATGCAATCGATTTACATCTGTTTGTTTTAAGTATTTTTGCCTTTTTAACTTGGTGCAATCGATTTGCATTTACCTGCAGTTGATTGCATGTTTCAAAACTTTGAAAAATTTGGCAACGTATGCATGTGCAATCGATTTGCATTATAGTGCAATCGATTGCAGCCTGTACAATTTTGAAAAATCAGTATTTTTCATAACACCTCTTCATGTATCTTTTCATGGAACCTTTTCATGATGCATTGACATTTGTTCATGAATTTTGTTACTGTTATTACATTGTTTCATAAGGGTGTTATGTGCATATAAATTCCAAACTTTTTCAAATCATTTGTCACCTCTTTCAAAAATATTTTCATAGAAAAAATTCACAAAACTCTTAAACTTTTGACAAGAATTTTTATGCATTACTTCATATCATATAATCAGAAAATTCTTGAGCTATCTAATATTTTATGATTGTGAATTATTGTTAAAGAAAGAGAAGATCAATTGTTATATTGATAAAATATCAAAGCTTCAAATTTATATCTTATAAAATTCAGAATTATTGTTTTGTTCTTGTTATCCGGATTGTGGATATAAGAAGTCTTTTATTGAGAGGATTGTTCTCAATAAGACATGGTGGAAAATTCCAAGAGGATTGATCTTGGTGGATATAGTTTAGTGACTTGTATAGAAAAACTAGGAAGAGTCTTGTAATTGTCCAAAACTATAGTAAATTCTCTTTCGTGTTGAAAGGGGAGTGGAGTACTCTCGGATTGTGAGGGGAACCACTATATATCGCCGTGTCCACTTTACTTTTCCGCTTTACCGCATTTTAAACTTAGAACAATAATCAAGAATTATTCATCCATCGATAAAATTCCGGAAAAATCTCTAAGAACCTAATTCACCCCCCTCTTAGGCGCACTCGTATACTTACAAGTTTTAGTGCCGATAATTCTCAACATCAAGTTATGGACTCCGTAAGACTAATACCAGTTGTGTGCAATTGAGTCGTACTCAAAGATAAGGATTTTAAGTCATCTTCTGAGTAAGAGTGAGAAATGAATGTTCCGAAGTCATGCGTGCAAATTGGGTCGTTTAAGGAACAAGACCCCTGAGAGAAATGGATTGAACAGGAAGTTGTATATGGTCTTCAAAGGCAAGCGTTATGGAAACCCGCAAGTGTACTAAGGATGATTTGAGTTTGGTATTGGTGACCCACTGGCTATTGTAAGTTCTGTGGCGTTATTGTGTTTTATTGATGGAAACCTTGTGTTGACAGAAATCTCGAGTGAATGGAAATTTTGTAAAGAGAGTTGATATGGAACCTAGTAACCATGGCCAGATTGGTTGAGCTTGATTGGATGAATTGTTTCGAGTTTAGAATGGAAATTGGAATTTGTGTGAGTTATGATTGCAACAGTGCAACGCTAGAGAGTTTGGATCGAAGTCACTATTAAGCGGTTGTCAGGCGGATTGTTCTATCGTTGCATGTTTGCAAGTTCTTATTCTATTGGTTGGTGAGAGCTCTGATGGATAAGTATTTTATCCGCAGACTATCAGCTTCTTAGTATTGTTTGGGAATTCGTGGTATCTCCATTGTTAGACTTTGAAAGTAGAGTGGAAGAAGACAGATGAAAGAATTCAGTTAGATTGTTGAGGATCAAAGGAAAATTTTATTCTAAGTGAGTTGTCTATGGTAGGATACTGAGGGAATGAAGTGTTTGGCGTAAATGGTTATAGTTTTGCTGTGAGATCAAGTGGAACTGATAGAAAAGTCTTTTGACAACTTTTGTTATAGAGTTAGTGACTGGAGGATCTTAATAGAATGCTTTTGTTGGGAAATTGTACAAGGAATGGATCTCACCAAGATGCCTTGTAGAACCTTGTCGAGGTAAGCCGAAGTGTTTTGTCTCGTGTTGAGAATCAATGGAAGGTTTTACCGTGGTATGTTTCTTAGACGGAAGGATGAGACTAGGTGATTAAGTATAAAGCAACAAATAGATTGTGAAAGTAGTAATTGGAAGTTAACCCGATGTTGGAAACAAGCGTGTGAACATGGACGCGAAGTTTGATTCGTTGTAAAACGCGGACTTTGAGCCGCAAGGTCAGATTGGAATTTGAGTATGTTAGGATAAGTATGGATCTAAGACGGTGCTGTAAACTGTCGTGAGGATGAGTAAAGGAAATTCGAGGACGAATTTCAATTCAAGGAGGGGAGAATGTAATACCCCGTATTTAATTAAACGCCATGGATAATATTAATTAGGATAAACTAGTATTATCTGACTTAGAGATATTTTCTGGATATTCTCAAATTGGACCCCTTAGAATACTAACTATTCTATATTGGTATAATATACATTGTTTGGTTTTAAAAGAAAGAAAAACAAGTTATGTATTATAAAAGGAAAAGAAAAGAGAGAAAGTTGGTAAGAGGAAAAAAAGAGAAAAAAGGAAAAAGGAAAAAGGAAAGAAAGAAAGGGAGAAGAGAAGAGAACAAGAGGGAGAAAACCCTAAGAGAGGAAATGCTTGGATCATCACCATTTCTCCACCAAGTCTTCATCTTAACCAACCTCCTCGTCGATTGCAAGGTGGGTTCATAGTTAGAAACTTTTCTTTTGAGTTTTGGTTGAGTTTTGAAGTTTATGAGTTTTAGGGTTTTTGAAGAAAATCTTAGAAATTGATAGATTAAACGGTTAAAACTCGATAAAATCAAAGTATGATAGTAATTATATGTCAATAATCATGTTTGATGATGTTTAGAGGAGTTTTGGAACCTTGGGCATTGACTGTTCGTGACTGGTTTTTCTGCTGTGTTCGCAGAGCTCGCTCAGCGAGCAGATCCAGAAGTTTCCTCGCTCAGCGAGTGGGTCCCTCGCTCAACGAGACCTGGGAGTTTTGTTTTGTGTTTTCTCTCGTAACTTGTGATCCGGGTATATGTTTTTAGTGTTCCGCATATCGATTCGAAGCTGAGAATATTTACTAATTGATGATGCTAAAAGATATTACGTTTATCCGACTTTTACCCGACTTTTCTGATTAACCGTAATTATGTAAAGTTAAGGAATTGGGGTATTAAACCTATTGTGAAAGGTATGCCTAATCATGAGAATTGATTGAGAGTAGAGGCATGAGATTATTGTGAGAATTTCTAAATGGTGATAATTGAACTAAAATGTTAGAATTATGTTTGAAAACGATATAACAAAAAGTATCAAGGATGGAGGAAGAGTTTGGAAATCTTACCATAAACCAATAATGTGACCTAGTATTGCGACTAGAAATTGTTAGATAATATGACTTATGAGGCGCTTAATTCCATCCTAGGTTGTTGCGAATCCTTGACGCATTATATGCGGTATCCTCCGAAGGGTCTTGTGTAAGTCTTGAGGTGGGTATTACACTGAGTCTCACGGGAAGCATCAAATTATGTAAGTCTTGAGGTGGGTATTACACTAAGTCCCACGAGAAGCATTAGATTGTGTAAGTCTTGAGGTGGGTATTACACTGAGTCCCACGGGAAGCATCATATTGTGTAAGTCTTGAGGTGGATATTAACCTGAGTCTCACGAGAAGCATCAAATTGTGTAAGTCTTGAGGTGGGTATTACGCTGAGTCCCACGGGAAGCATCAGATTATGTAAGTCTTGAGATGGGTATTACACTGAGTCCCACAGGAAGTATCAAATTGTGTAAGTCTTGAGGTGGGTATCACATTGAGTCCCACAGGAAGCATCCGTTTTGGTAGTCGCTTGAGATGAGTATTACACTGAGTCCCATGGAAAGCCTTGTCGGTGAACACTTGAGGTGGGTATTACATTGAGTCCCACGTGAAGCGTCGAGAACGTTGTTTTGATTATTCCATCTCGTTTTGACTTTCCTTATGGAGAAGTGACCTTAGGCTTGAGATGAGTGTTATATCGAGTCCCATGAGAAGTAAAAGGTAATATCCTAGCTAGTGATAGTAGGATTCGTAGAACTCTTGGACATGGTTCCAACGAGAGTGAGGCGTGTGAACTAAAGGTCGTTTTCCTTTTATAAAGACTTGAGTTAGGTTTTGATAGAACCCTTAGAGCCGAGAGAACTCTATGATAGGGAACCCACTGAGATGTTATCTCACCCCACTATTGTTGTTGTTTTTCAGGTTTCTTTTGCAGGTTTGATTTACAAGTGGAGCTATGCTCGAAATGTTTCAAGTGATGCATAATTGTAGTCTTCCACTGTGTATTTTTGTATCTTGTACAATAATGGATATTGTATTGTTCTTAGCTTTTTATTTTAGTATGATTTTCATGTCTTGTGCCATAGTTTGTATTGTTTATAGAATTGGACAAGAATGTGAATTATACTAGTAGGTATTTATGATGGTGTCAGTACCAAAATAACACTTGTATGGTATTATTCTAGATATATATTATATAGGGTGTTACACAAAGAATTGTTATACAAGATACACATTCAAAATAACACAGCACAAAGAATACAAAATCATAAAACACTATTGTATTTAGTAAAATATTAATATAAATATATGTACATAACCTACAAACTCTATTATGGCTCCTAATATAATCTAACCTGTCTCCCAATACAGGGTGCTTAACAAGAGGAAAAAGTTGTAGACGTACTATATCGTCAAATAAGTTTTTATCATAGCCGCCCCTGTAGGATCTGAAAGCAAATGTCTGACTAGAGACATTCTCAAGTCATTTGGTGCTATTACGAACATATAAACTGCAAATAATAGAAGATCTTTCGAGGATAGTGAAGAACCAAGAAATCCTTGCCACATCCTGCAATTAAAATCATTCAATCATCTTTACATTCTTTAATGTGGGAAAGAAATAAGCAATAAGATAGTCAGAATTATATCACCAGAAGACAAACTGGTTTATCTGAGGCTAACAAGTAGCTTGAGTACAAACCTTTATGCCACAAGGTCATTAATATTTACATATAAAAACTTTAGGAAAGGACTTTTAATGTTAACAATAAGGCGGGTGCCATGTTGCAACTAGCATAGAATCAGTATTATGATTTAAGGCATTTCTTTGGCATTCTTGACAAAAATGTAGAGGACTCGAACATAATTTTATATTTTATACCATATATACTAATAGCTACAACAAATTCGAAAAACATGTACTATACCACATATATGAGAGAAAATAGACCATACCATTCAGGTAAGCAGAAGAAAGTACGAAAGAATGTTCGAGTGCCCTCAATGTCCAGCTGCACAATTAGTGCTAATCCAAAAAGAAAGAATGATCTCTGCCGTTTCCTTTCTTGTGGCCAAAGTGTATTCCAAGCTGAAAGAAAAAGAAAAATTAAATGTACATACAAATCTAAAACCTTACATCAATGCTAAGTCTGACAACGCCGGATCTAAAGTTTGGAATGAACTCAAATATACATCTCAAAATTACACACAACTTTGTATGCCAGATAGCAGAACTATTTGAGGAAAGAAAAGCATAAGCATAGTTTTCTTCATATTGGAGGAATTGGGAACATTTGTGTTTAAGGTTTTAAGTTTACAAGTATACTTGATTACCTCGCATGGATGGATTCTCCTTACTTCTTTCAAAGGTAGAAATGCTCCTTGCATTACCCTCATTCAATATAGTAGCAATTACTGAAGCATATTCCGGAGCTTCCGACAACGATCTCACAACAGAGTAGCCTATTGGATAAAATCCGATATTAAAAGGCTTAAAAGGATGTAAGTTAAGTTAAGCATATGCATATTACGAAAATGTCATGCCTGTGGCTGGATGCACCATGCTGGCAGCTGCACCGAATGCAAGGTTCTTCTGCTCTGTATTAGGTAAGGATCCACCAACTGGGATATAAGACCATTCCTACACAAATTTGTTGATAAAAACACTCAAAATTCATATCAGATACAAAATATGTCTGAATGCACTCAAAATTCATATCAGATGCAAAATATGTCTGAATGCAGCAAATGAAGTATATCAAGGGAAGCACTGTTTTTCAACCCCTCAAAAGAGCTGAATAAGTAAATTAAACTGATGACCAATGAATGTAGCATATAGCTACTGACCAATCAACAATCAAACTAGCATTGCCAAAGTACTTACTTCCTCATAGGTTTTTGTAATTCTGATCCCCATTGTATCTAATCTTGAAAAGAGTTTTTTCTTTAATAAATCAAAAGGCATCGCATCTTTTGATGCCAAACATGTTTCCTGCAATTGGAATTTTTATAAGAATGCAAACAGAACTGTCATAATCAATGTAAAACACTATACTAAGAAAACATTGAGCAAACCTCGAAGAACACTCTCGTTCGAGACATGGGCATTGCATAAAGAAATGTTGGATAGCTCGCTTCTAGACTTTGAACATTTTTCTTCATATAGTCTCTGTAATCCATGAAAACCATAAGGTTTGGATCATAAGGATTGTTTTCCACCTAAAGTTATAACAAAAAGAAAAGTCATTATTGTTCAACTAAAAAGTATACATGTTACATTGTATAGGACAAGAAAAAAAGAAGGTAGACCAATCTTTAGAGACTTCCTGGACTTGGTACGATTTACCTGACTTGTTCAGAAAGAAAGAAAAAAACATTTTCTAATATTGTCATTCTGAACTTTGCATATAAGCACCAATTACTGATTTGCTTTAAACATATTTGAATTAAAGCTGTATTGTTATAAAACCTACAACAAAGAATTTCCAATATTGGTCTGATTTAAACAGGCTTACTAATTGAATTTATTAACAGAGCTGTATTGAAGCCAATGAGTCAAAATAGTGAAAATATTAGCTTGTCACCAGACTTCTTCCACTATACGGTCCATCAACTCAATCATATTATAAGAGGAAGGACACTCACCATTTAATGTTGAAAGGTAAGATATTTATAGGGAATAGTGATACTATCATCAGTATAACAAAAAAATACTAGAACCACAGTTAGCCTCCTACCTCAACTTCCACGCCATAAGCTGTTTGTACACACACCTTTGGACCGCCAACCTCATACTGCAATAGTTTCCCTGAAGCTGCTCCTGATGCAACAGTAGCAAGCCTATAATAAAGGTCAGAAGTTTCAATATTTAATAGGGGTGACCTGGTCCTATAAAGCTACTCCCATAGTAAGGTTTGAGGAAGTTTCAATATGTCGTAGATACGTGGATAAAGTATAACGTTGTAAAAGCTTGCAAATCATACCTGCAGGGCACAACAATATCATATTCACAGACAACATGATTATGACCATTGCTAGCCTCGACAATCCTTTCTACTCTTGAGCCAAGATATGAGACACCTGACTCGACACACCTAGGGAAAATTAATATGAATCACAAATCTACAAAAGTAAATAAAGTATTTCTCACCAAGAAGTTAAATTAGAAATAGCAATGATAGTGGCACAAAAGATATCACCAACAGTTTTACCTTTTTAACAATTCCTCGTGAAGCAAATGCCGACTAACACGGCCATAAGAACGCCCAATAAATATGGGATCTTTATTATCAATATATACAGCAGTATCCTTCCAAACATGCTCAATACATCCTTCAAGTCCAAGACCTGAAATTGTAATGAAGTGCACTTGGTAATGTGTAACATCAACTAAGGAAGCAAAATATATTCTCTTGTCAAAAGGGAAAATATATATTGTTTTTTAGGGAATAAATATCTAAGCTAGAGAGTAAAAACTATTAAAATGTCAAAGAGTTCATTGATCATCAGAATAAAGAAGCAGACAGAAATTCCTTTAAGATCACTGTTTCTATGGTTCATAAACAGAAGGGCAAGACAGAAACCAAAAGCATTAAAAAATTTAGTTCCCAAACAAGCATGCAAACATTATGTAACATGTTTTATAACATTTTATCCAAGATAAGATCTAAATGAATAGCACAGTGATATAAATATAATGTAATCAGAACGATGGAGCAAGAATGATACCTTTAAATTCATCCTCCCATACACCATAGTTGTTTGTAAAAGGAAGATCCGGTCCAATAAGTCCAACTTTTAATCCTAACTTGCTAGATTCAGCAGCTAGAGCAAGACCAGCAGGACCGCAACCAATAACAACTAGATCCAGTATTCCATCTCCAATAGATATAGGTGGCAACTACAAGAGTGATTAACCATAAATTCTAAAAGGAATAATCACACGCAACATAGACAAGTTCAATAATATATTTTATCATCCCCGAAATGCAAAACTGGTGCATTTGTGCATGAAAGTTAACTATGCTTTTAAAACTATAAACATTATTATCAAAATTACATTTCAAGCTTGAAAATAAATTAAAAACTAGTGCATATTTGCATGAAAAAGTTAACAATGCCTTTAAAACTACAAGCAATATTACCAAAACAATGAAAATAAAGATGTGTATGCCATAAGAAGGCCCACTTCACATCATTTTGATTCATAGAAGGAGCTACAAATTCATCCATAGAATTTAAATATCTACATTCTACACGTCCTAAAGAAATGAAACACCATTTTAAATTGACATGGCATAATGCAATTACTCAGAAAAATAAATTTCGAACACTTCTCGAACTACAACTTCTAAAAGAATACAATTCAATCAACAAATAGAAGCTCATAACCTAAAAGAAAAAATCAAAACCAAAGTAAGTCCATAACCTTATTCATATTTCATAACATCAAAAAAATAAAAAATAAATCAAGCACACACAAAGTAGACCTGTTTGGTAACAATCATTCTCTCACAAAATTGTATATTTTCACTAGTTTATAGCTTAATTTTAATTCTATTTTAAATAGCATTTGAACTTAATTGAAAGAAGAAAAAAAATGAATGCGACTAAAAATACTTTTATGTAATTTTATAATTTCTCAATTAGTTCAACAACAAGTTTTACCGAATACTAATATGCTAGCTTATTTGTACTTATTAGAGCTTAATTGAATAGATTTAAATAGTAACTAAAGCTAGTTTTATGTTATTATTTTATAATTATAATAGTTCAACCACTAATTTTAACAAATACTTCAAATTGAGTATGGTATCATATAATGAAATTGTCATCACTCATCAGCCAAATAGCACTAAACTTTAAGAATGGATCATGGCGAAACTCAACATTGCGAAAACCACCGCGACAAACCAGTATCAGAAGGTGCCGATACCGAAACAGTTATTCACCATTTTTATGATTTTTATGATAAAGAACAAATTGGGATTAATTCACACCGCATCAGCAATATATGTTACAACAGCTGCATCGACCGAAATTGCAAAAGATTTTACCCGACCTCGAGTGTTATTTAAAACATGATCATCAATAGCTACAACAAGAGTCAGAATCTGAATAAGAGACACATATGTGAGAACCAGATACCTTATCCGCAAGCTTAGACTGCATTTCCATAGATTTTCTCTGCTGCATTTGAACAAAATCGAGCTCTGAGCCACCAGCCTTAACAAAATCCTCCTCGTCTGCAAAATCCTCTCTGTCAACAACGCAACTCTCGCTTCCTGTACTTGCTTTCGCCTCCACCTTCAGAGAAGCCGAACGTAACCGAATAGCGTCACCATACGACGAGACTCCTCTTTTTCTCCAAAGCTTCTTTCTCCGTAACTGTAACCTAGAAGAAGGACTTGAGCAAAACGCCATTGCTGCTAAGTTTCTCGCTCCAACGCACTCCATTGTTGCTGTGATTATCGTCGTTATTTTGCTTCTATCAAATTATCACCATGGCGTTGAAGAAGTAACGGCTTCAAAGCTGAGTGTTAAACGACGATGTCGTTGATACTCTTACGAGTTTCTTCTAGTTCACTTTTTTGTGAGTGTTTTCCGTTTTGGTTAGAGATATATGGTTTGCGAACGACATGTTTAACAATCATCCGAGAGTACACGTGGAGTTTTCTGATTGGGTGGAGTTTTTGTGAAGCTACCCTTATCGCAAACGAGTCGTTGTATTGTAAGCTTGTAAAGACAGTTCGTGTAATAATCGTGTTGGGGAAAGGAATTACTCCCAATTTGGAAGTCGGCCTTTCAATTTTTTTTAACGATATGATTATTTTAAATTAATAAGTTTGTTTTTTAAGTTTGTTTTATAATGATTTAGTTTTTTTTTTTTTTTTTAAATCTTCATTGTAATAAATTGTAAACTCGTATACTATTTGAATTTATTTTTTTTGCGCTGATTACAAATATATAATTAATTTTACGTTTGATAAACTTGTTTGATAAACTTGATTGCATATTCGTGATCAACGCAAAAAATTAGTTCAATTGATATATGAATTTGTAAAGAAGATTTTTAAAAAAAGATCAAATCGTTATAAAATAAATTTAAGAGACTAACTTGTTAATTTAAAATAACTTAAAGGACCAAATCGTTATAAAAGACACTTAAAGAACTAACTAGATACTTTAAAATAATTTAAAGGATTTGCAGAGTAATTTTGCATATAATTTTTAAATTAGTAGCATGACATATTTGAATTATAAATTCTTATTGAATCACACAGTCACAACTATTTATTTTTATGATTTTAAAATAATTATAATAAAAATTAAACATTTTTATAATTCGACACTAATAATTGAATGATACAAGCTATAACAATTAAATTCATAAATGATACAATTCAATGATTAATATAGTAGTAAGTGATGAATTTGTAGACTAAATTAAAGTAACTTGTGAATCAATCGTTACTTGGTCTAATGGTGATTGACGTTGGACTTGGTAGGAAGAACTACGGTTCGATCCCCCGCAACTCCAATCGAGAGGGGGTTGGAACCACTTGATACCAGAACTGACCCCCGAACCAGACTATGTTTAGCATAAGAATTAAATAGTTTAGCCTAATTCAATATTTAAGGGCTTGTTTGGAATGCTCGAGGACTCCTCACCTGTCACGTAGTTAGTTTGCGATGGACATGGACTAGGTTCGGGCAAATCCAAACTCTAATAAGACAACCCAAACTCCATTTGAACAACCTTCCTGTTTTGTCTTATGGCATTTTTTGTGGCACCTTTGGGTTGTTAAGATCATGGGTTGTTTCTCTATAGGGTCCAATAAAAGTTCTAATCCATAGTCCCTCAAGCACGAGGCCTAGGAAAGGCAAATCAATTAAATTTAGTGAACGACGATATGTTTAAACAAAACTTAAGGGAGCAAATCTCAGACGATACTTGGAGGGTGAGTCCCTTGAGTGAGGCTTCAAGGGTGAGTCCTCAAGCGTCAAACGTGGATATCATGTGTAACATTAAATGCTCTGCCATAAAGAGTTTGTCTTAGAAAGGCGCAAACATTGTGAGCCCTTGATCATAATGCATGCATCAATCATGTGCCATAAATGTTATGCCTACTACTAGTAAGTGTATTTTATTGTTAGACAATGATAGCCTACACGGTCTAGGCCATTGGCTTTATAAATAACTGAATTTTGATTGTGTCGCTCCCAAGATTTTCATCCTAGTACAAACGCGAAAGTGGCGCGGAAAAGGTCAGAGTCGCCAGCCAGAGATTTTTATCCCGAAGAAACGGGAAAGGTAATGTTGCACAAACCTAAGGAAGAAGGAAACGACGAGGTCCTGCGAACCAAAGATCTGGGTCCGGAAGTCGGTTACGACCTGAAAAGATATTAGCACCCCAGACCGTCCAACGTACCCGACGAGATCCACACTTGTAAGTCTGTTTCAAAGGGTAAAAGGATGAAGTTGCTGCTGAATAAAACCGCTAACTGGAATGAGAATGGAAATGAGAAAAGGGAACGAAAAGAAAGAATGGGGAAAATAAAGAATGTGCTCGAACGGGTCCTACCCCGCTGCCTATGTACCTCATCGGGAAGATGAGGATCAGAGTCGACGTAGTTCACCTAACTAAGGCGGGAACTGCTTTGTGTTTTTTAGGATGACATTGCCATAGCTCTAGCTCAGGTGTTACCGGCTCTGACTCGAGGGTGTTTATCGTATCACTGTTTGAACTGTCGAGGCAAGTTGTGATCGTCCGCAAAGAGTGGGAAATGAGAAGAGAATTCTCGCAGGAAAGACGTTTATTATTTGTTGTTTGTCTTTTATGAGAAGTGTTTTGAATTTGTTTGTGAACATTCTCATACTAAGACTTGTCCATCGAGGTAGATAACTTACACCTCGCCCCGAAACAGGACGTGTATAAGTACTTCGCTACAAAGTCTCATGGCGTACGAGAACATCCAACCTTTATTAAGTGTTTTGTTGTTTATCTTTATGAGATGAGAAAGAGAGACTCAATTCGAAAAATGATAAAAACTAAAGGGGACTAAGACCAACCCTAATTCATTTATTGCATATCAAAAGAGATCCTAATGGTTAGTGCGGTTTCTAATCCTAATGAGGAAAAAGGAAAAGAAGAAAAGAGAATTAGAAATCAACTTACTTCCTAAGGAAGTTAGTTGATTCTAAAGAAAGAGGAAGCATATACAAGCAAAGCACAACGTGCTAAGGCAAACAAAATTTAGAAAGCATAAAAAGATGAGGAAAAAGTAGTATAACAAGGCTTACCTCAACCTCCCTACAAAACAAGGGTTAGCTTTACAAAGCATATAGAAAGCATAAGCAAATACAAAGGCTAAACAAGTCAAGGAAATGCATTACGGGATTCCTAGGCCTAAGTCCTAAAACTAAAGGATCTTAAATTATACCAAGCTTCTAAATTCAGTATCTAAACCCTAATAAGGCACTCTAAGATTCTATGATCAAACATAATCAAACTATGTCATAATGCGACAAGAAAACCCTAAAATTCGAGGTGAAATTATATGGAAACGTTTGAATGAAAGAAAGGTACTAAAAAATAAAAATGGTCCTGGAAAAAAATATGAAATTAATTCCCTAAGGTCACCAATCAGAGGCTAATGTTGTGTTAAAATATTTCCTAAAAATTCTCAATCTAGCTATACCAAATGGTCACCTAAATCTACTTAAGAATTATTCACAAACTTGCGCAAACAATACTACCAAAACAGTGGACAAAATGGATTTAAAAATAAAAAATAAATATTTGTAGTTTCTTTTATGAGTCCTCTAAAAATAGAAAAAAGAATGAGGCAAAAAGGTTACAGGAAGTGGAAGAAATAAATTGTAAAAATTGAAGTGTTAATGTGGGGATTCTATTAAAAAGAAATTAAGTGGAAAATCAAAATAAAATTGAAAAATTGCTAAAATCAGAAAGTAAAAGTATGGAAAAAATTCTAAATTGAGTTAGGATGTCTCTGTAATTTTTGGGGAATTTTATCATGAGTTTTGATATTTTTTTATGGATTTAAATTGAAAGTTATGCAAAACAAAAAAATAAAAAACAAAGAAATTGAAAGGGGTGAGAAAGAAGTAATTCTTAGTTAAAATTCACCGGGCTGGAAGTAAGGGGGCGCATATAGTAATTTGCGTGTAGGCCCAACGCGCTAGTCTACAAGTGTATGGCATGGGTCCCCAAGTCAACTCTTTGACCTTATCTGGACCGTTAGATCTGGAACTGGATGATGATAGTTATGATTAAGGCCTATCATTGAAGGTATATGGTTACTAATGTATGGTAACACACATGGGATCACAAAAGAGAAAATCAACTGAACAGTGACAAGTGTCACCGCCGGTATGGTAGAAAGCCACAAAAATCCTATGATCTTATCCTTCATTTTTATCCTCTTAGTCTTTATGATATTTTCTTCATTAATTTTCTAAAATTAAAACACAAAGAGCTAAACCTAAACTCTCATCTTCTTCTTTCCTCAGCCGCCACGTTTCTTCTCCCTCAACTCCAATCACCGCCGCCACGAACCAACACCGGAGGATAACACCACCATGTTGAACCTCGTCCTTCTCCCTAAACTAACACCTTCATCACAAACCTATATTGCAATAAACTACCACCTAACATTCTTCTCCCTCGAACCGAAATCAAACATTCACTATACCGCAAATCACACAAATCACAGTATACTATCATCATGCAATAACAACTAACATCAATGCAACAAACGGTTATGCATAAAAGCATGCTCAAACCGTACCTAGGAACGGAGTTCGTCGAAGGCTATGAGCGATCGAGAGCTCGATGACGACGTTGTTTGACGAGGAAGGTGACGATACACGATGCTTAGATTTGTGATGGCAAAGATGTGTTGAGATCTTGATTGAAGAGTGGAGAAGAAGTCGATGCAGGATGCGCCACGGAGTGAGGTTTCAGGTACAAATTCTCGTTCGATCTTCTTCTTAACTATTGTTTTTCTTCTGTGTTCCCCTTCGAAATCTGAAATTGTGGCTGTTTGTGGTTGGCTCGTCTTCTCTTTCGTTCATGGCTTGTAGTTGATGTTATTTCATGATTTTTGCAGATTATTATTGACGATATCGTGCGATGAAGATGCTTGAAGGTGATGATGAAGATGCTGATTGTTGATAACGAATAGTGTTATGTAGAGTCGAGAAGACATGAAGAGCTGCTTCAGATGACGATGAATGATGAAGATTATCAAGGTACAAGATATTACGTTTTCTGCATCACCATCACGTTCTCCTTTTTCTTGCTATGAGTCTGAATTTTTGTTGGCTTCTGTTACGAGATTGATGAAGAGAAGTATTGCAGAGTGAGGGTGGAGAACATGTTGAGGAGTGAATGAGGTTGAAGATGGATGCAGAATGGTGAAGATTTGGATTGAGAGAGTGTGAAATGAATGAGCCCCTGATGATGAAGATCATCTCAACTTTTATAGATGGATTTCACAGGTAAAAGTTAGTTAGAAATCAATTATGAATTAGTTGGAGTTTTTTGAGAACTTTGTTACTGACTTATAACTGTATTTCTGTTAGTATTCCTTCCTCTTTTTTGTCGATCGTGAATCTGAGAATAGTTCTTGAAATTGTAGGTTTTTGTTTGATAGAGATGTGATAAGATAATTCTGATTGATGAGGTTTGAGTGAAGTTTTTATGGTTAGGAGAGATTCTGAATCGAAGAGTTGACTGCCGATTGTGAGAAGATTTTTCCAGATTTTGTTTCTGCGTTTTTTTGTAACTGAATAACGGAAGTCTCAGTTTTGCGATTTGTATATGTCACCCTTTGTAAACCAGTTCTTTTTGTTATTACTGATAAATTTTCTTCCTTCTTTGAACTGATTTTGTGTTATCTATAACCGAAACCAAATTATTTTATTTCTACTGTGTATTATTTTCTTTTCAATCGAATTTGGATGAAGCTTGTTTGGTGTTTCTTGTATCCGAATTTCTGTTATGCTTTTAATTCTTTGTAACTGGATTTTCGTTGTATATTTTTTTCTTTTTGTGATTTTGTATTGGGATTCTGCACAATTATGCACTGAAGTATCATCTAACATGAATTGGTTTCAATGCAAAGTATAAAAGTGTGCTTCATGATATCCGCCCCTTCCGTTTTTTTTTAAAATTGAATGTATCTAATTGTGCTTCATGATATTGCTTTTAACTTCTACTACATGAAAAGAACCCGTGACTTCCACCCCAAAACCAGCAGTTACAAGTGACAGTGGAGCAACATCAAAATGTGAACTGAAGTACCTTATTTTAATGTGTTTCTTTCCTCTGAACATTTTCATTTTCTTGATTTATTAATAAGTCTTGAACCAAAGGTAGGATTTGAGACACAATCATCATATCCATACTAGGAACTGGGCTTAATAATATAAGAAAATAATGGCCGCTTTTGAATTTATTATTTGCACCTTTGTTCTTGAAATTAAAACATGAGAACTTGTTCTTTGATAAAAAAAACCATTATCCTTAAGACTTGAAATTTCCTAATTTTGATCCAAAGTCTCATCATCCGAATTTTGACTTCTTGATTCCTTAACTGAAAAGAAATCTTGAATCGATCATAGAGAAATAAAATCAATTATAAATCAATACCGGCCTTAAATGAAATAAATCCTTTTGAATCAATTCATATTGAACTTCCTTGAACAAAATTGTGAACATATGACCATGCCTTGAGTTCAGAGAACCGGGACTTAAAATGCGGATTGAACCGCAACTTTGCCAAACTTCCTTTAACAATACACTAGTGTAATACCTCAAAATTTTCCCTCTCGTTTCCTCAACATTTTGCATAGCATCTTGCATACATAAATTCATGAAATAACAAAAAAAAACATTGCATCATGTGTAGCATAGTTGAGGCATAGGTATGTGATCAATGATTGAAGCAATTGAAGGCTATGCAAAGGCAATCAAAGGGCCATAAAGCTTCTCAATCTTGTGCAAAGGGTTCATAACATCCCACAAGTCCTCACTTAAAGCCTCAAGTCTTGAAAAGAATTAATTTGATCACAGGAGGCAGGCAGTGCAATTATCCCGAGGGGAAAAATGGCTGGATTAGGGTTTCTAATGAACTGGGCTTCTCAATGAGATTTTGATCCAAGCATGGTTTCATTGTTGTTTACATCGTGACAAATACCTAAGGTTAAATTTTCATCCTTGGATATTATTTTGGAAGAGCTTCAATTGATCAGTGGAATGAATAGCAAGGGATTTGGGAAAGGTTAACCAGACTGAGCAAAAGGAAGGTCAACTCATGACTTTTTGGGTTCAAAATCATGAAAGTATGATTACAAGAGTCTTATGGACCAAGTTGGATCAAGAAGTGATGAAAAGATCAAGAAAAAATATTTTTTTGAGGAATATGTATCGATGCATACGAGGAATGTATCGATGCATGATGGATTTCATTTGTTGGAAATAATCAAGAAACTTCAGTATACATCGATGCATACAGCCATGTATCGATACATATTAGTAAAAAAACTGACATGCATCGATGCATACGAGGGATGTATCGATACATAGTTGATTTTTTCTGCTGGAATTGCCAGTGCTTCAGTATGCATCGATGCATACATGCATGTATCGATACATATCAGTTAAAAAACTGACATGTATCGACGCATCCGTGTTATGTATGGATACATAGGCCAGTTTTTTCTGCTAACAAGTTGTTGTATGATGCATAGAAAGGGGAAATGATAGTGTTGTCTTGGGGCTGAATTCAGGGGTGATTTGTACACATATTAGAGCTCATTTAGCTTCACATTTTCTCCAATTTAAACTTCAACCATTTCTGCTACATCAGAATGATCCTCACCACAATGATCATGAGCTGGTGTACACTAGATCTATTGGTCTCAAGCTGCATTTAGCCTTTGATTTTGTTGCATCAGCAGGTTATTATTAAGTGTATGTAAGACCACTTTAATTGTTGTACATCTCACAACCAAGTGAGCAAACTCAACCTGTAATCCTTGGGAAACTAAGCTGGTGTTTCACTTCACTAATCTTCAGCATAAGCTTCATGTTCTCTGCAGAATTGGATTGATTTCAATTGAAGAAGGTTCTAGAAATCCAGCTGGCATAATTGTCATAACTAACTTCACTCATTTAACTCACTTCACTCAGTTAACCAAGGCTAATTAACCCTGGTTCTAACTGTTAACCAGAGGTCTAATGCTCTATAAAAGGATGAGTAGTGATTGAGTTTGGGGTTCAACTTCATTTTCACTCAAATCACACAAAAATCCTCCAAATTTGGCTCTGCATTTTCTCTGCAAATTCTCTGCATTTTGAAGGATTAAGCTTCCACAACCATAACATTGATCTTTTTCTTCCTTGCGCTTCTTCAAGCACCATTCATATTGCATTTTCATGGAGATTTGAAGCTGGAAATTTGAAGTTGCATCATCACAACATTTCCACCTTTTGGATTGAACAAGCTAAATCATCATCCAACAAGCCTCATTGAGCATCAATTCATCACCAGCATCATGATTTGCAGCATATCCATGGATTTTATAGCTTGAATCATCAAGAATTCACTTCTGAATTTTTTGTATCTTCATCAATTTCTCAAGATTCTTCATTAACAAAGTGTTTATTTCACTTCACAAAGGATCAAGATCAAGCATAGAAGACATTGGAACCTCACCTCTGGATTTCTACAACTCTAAACACCACTGAATTTCAGGTTTCATCTTCAATTCCATTGACACGAATTCTAATTTTTTTGGTTGTTTTATGTTGATATTAGCTCATTAGGAGCAATGCTTGTGCTGGCTAGTTGATAGGCACCTTAGGTGCTTAGATTCAATTCTTAGGTTGATTCTTGTGTGCTTCGATTTGAATTATTCATGAGCCTTAGGAGAAAGTCAAGCCTAGATTGTTGATGTACTTAAGGAGATGAATTTGTCCATGGCCTTATTTTTCAGTTTGGTAGACATTTGTCCAAGCCCTAACCGGAGAGTGATCGGAGAAGGTGACCGGAGTTTAGCTCCGATGACCGGAATAGTAAACCTAGCATTAAATGGAAAACATAACACAGTCCTTAGATTAGTTTAATTCAATGCTTCAAATTCTGCCACCACATTAATGATCATGTGCCAATCATGTGCCATAATTTGTGAAGAGTTTTTCAGATCACTATTTGCACCCCAGCATGTTTGGGTCCAGCCCAATTCAGTTCAGCTTTTCACTTCTTGCACCCCTCTCCATTTGCCTTGTTTTCTTTAATTTCTGTTTTGATATACTTTCAATTTTAATCCAATAAAAATACCAAAACTCATGATAAAATTCCCCAAAAATCACAGAGACTTCCTAACTCATTTTAGAAATTTTCCACACTTTTACTTTCTGAGTTTTAGCCATTTTTCATTTTATTTCAATTTTCCATTTAATTAGTTTGCAATGGAATTCTTGCAGCTACACTTCATTTTGTTCATTTTATTTCTCCCACTTCCAGTAATATTTTTGTCCCAATGGAATGACTTGGAATAATTTTTGTTATAATTTTTAGGCCATTTTATCCACTGTTTTGGTAGCTTAGTTTGTGCAAAATTGTGAATAGTTCTTAGGTAGATTTAAGTGACTATTTGACATAGTTAGACTAGGAATTTTTAGGAGATTTTTTAATACAATATTATAGTCAGGTTAGGGACCCTAGAGAATTAATTTCATATTTTTTACAGGACTTTTACTATTTTTAGTGCATTAACTTTTAGTCCATTTTTACATTGTAAATCCACCTAGTTTAGCTTAGGATTTTATGGTTCATTAAGACTTAGACTAATTAAGTTTGATCTTAGGATTTTAGAATGATTTAGTATAGTTTAGCTATTGATTTTAGAATGATGATATTAAGTAAATTCCTTTAGTTTTAGGACTTAGGCTTAGAATTTTCATTAAGTGTGTTTAGATGAGGTTTAGGCTTATTTTAGTTTTATGCTTTAATATGCATTTTTTGGAATTAATTTCTTCTTCCTATTTTAATGTTTTTGCCCTAATATTTGTATTTTCTACTTGTATAGGCTTCCCCATGTTTCTTAGAACCGACTTAACTTCCTTAGGAAGTAAGTTGAGTTCTAGTAGTTTTAGTTCCTTTTTTCTTCATTGGGATTAGAAAACTCCACAAACCATTAGGACCACTTCTTGAATATAATAACTAAAATTAGGGTTGAGTCTTAGTTCCCTTAGTTTTTGCCTTTTGCAATTTGAGTCTTTCTTTCTCTCATCTCATAAAGAAAAATAATAAAAATACTTAATAAAAATCGAACGTTCTTATACGCCATGAGACTTTGTTGCAGAATACTTATACGCGTCCTGTTTCGGGGCGAGGTGTAAGTATTTACCACGATGGATAGGTCTTAGTATGAGAATGTTCACAAACAAATTCAAAACATTTCTCATAAAAGACAAAAACAAAAAAATAAGCAACTATCCTGCGGGAACTTCTCTTCTCATCTCATTCATTCTGAACGCAAACTTGCGGCGACTTGTCGTGCATGCAAGACGGTAAACGCACTCGTACCAGACGAGCCTGCAACACCTGAGCATAGACATATGCAGTTCAAGCCATAAAAAACACAAACAAATAGTTCTCGCCTGGTTAGGCGAACTACGTCGACTCTGATCCTCATTTTCCCGATGAGGTACGTAGGCAGCGGGATAGGGCCCGTTCGAGCACATTCTTTATTTTCCCTACATTTCCCCTCCTTCTGTTCTTTCTCTTTTCCAGTTCCTTTTTCATTCTCATTCCAGTAGCAGTTCATTTGTTCAGCATCAGCTTTATTTTCTCACCCTTTGAAGCAAAACAAACAAGCGTGGATCCCGTCGGGTACGGCGGGCGATCTGAGGTGCTAATACCTTCCTAGGTCGTAACCGACTCCCGAACCCAGATCTTTGGTTTGCAGGACCTTGTCTTTTCCTTCTTCCTTAGGTTTGTGCGACATTACCTTTCCCATTCATTCGGGATAAAAATGTCTGGCTGGCGACTCTACATTTTCCGCGCCACTTTCGCGTTTGTACTAGGATGAAAATCCCGGGAGCGACAACTGGCGACTCTGCTAGGGAAGCAACCCAGAATCTCTTGTTTCCCTCGTAGAGTCAATCCTAGTGCCTGTTTGTTTTTGCTTCTTTGGGTTTTTATCTGTTTGCTGCTATGTGCTTTAGTTTAGCTTTACTATTTTCATTTAAAGCTTTACTTTACAGCATTTATCTATTGCTTCTAGTATTTATTTCCCATGCATCATATTATACTGGACTGTCTGGCTGTGCTGGTTTTCATTTTTTCTGTGGGAAGGGAGTTACTGTGAGATAAGCCAAATACCCGACTTGAGTGCACTATAGGATTAGCGTGGACACGTTATACTCGCATGGTTACATGATGAGTGGTGATGTGTTCCACACCCAGACTGCGACCGTCTTGGAACTATTCTGTGTGGGGGTTCTTCCCCACTTCAGGGTACGACCTTGATAGTTATGTGCATCTGGTGACCGATCTTCCAGGACCTTAATGGAAACACCCCTCTCTATTGATGACAGTGACAGACCACATTTGTTGACAAACCCACTCGCATCCGAGGGTCCATTGGGAACTCGCATAGGATGGCGTGGTTATCTCATAGGAATCTAGTTAAAGCAAACTGTTCGTATGACGATAGTATTGTACCCTTCGGGATGAATGTACTATTGTTTCTTGATTTAGTGCTTGAAGCTGGGGACTTATGAGGGATGCTTGTTTTTCCGGACTCAGCTGAGACCTCCCTGAGTAGTACATAATGCCAAACCGATTCCCTGATTTGGTCATTAGCCATCTCTCGGAAATGGTGAATGTATTATTGCTATTCGGGTTTGAGAGTCCGTGATGTTTGACCCAAGTAGCACACCTGCGAGATTGGGAGGGGTTTACAGGTTTATAGGAACCCTGGGACCTTCAACATACCCGCTTTGCCAGTATGGTTCAGTTTTGTGATTCGGTTCTCTTATACTTTGGTTCTGAGATGTGGATCCCGGATCAGAGGGATTATTATTGTGATATGTTGATATTGTGGCCTTGCACCTACACCTGATTATATGATTGGCACATCACAGACACTTCACTGATCACATGCCTCACCTTGCATAAGCATCATAACATCATTAATCATTTGTGTTTCTTTTATTCTTAGGGTTTGCATTACTCCCAGTTTCTGGTTATATCATTACTTCAGAATGGAAGACATCAAAAAAGGGATTGTACACTACAAATTTTTTGATACAAAAGTGGACTTGATTGACCAAATGGTGTCTCTTATTATCCCGGGTCATCTGGGATACTTCAAGGAAAATTATGGCGATATTCTGGACTTGGTATTCAACTTGGATATCTCTCAAAGAAGCGTCATTCACACTTTGTTGCAGTATTACCATCCACGGCTCAGGTGTTTCACTTTTCATGACTTTCAGTTGGGTCCTTTACTAGAAGAGTATGCTCAGATTATGGGAGTGTCAATCAAGGACCAAATTCCTTTCAACTCAGAGATGATTAGGCCAACCCATTATGACATCGCCAAAGCTCTTTATTTGAGCTCATCCGAAGTATTTGCAAATCTGGCTACCACCAAAGCGAAGGTACTTGGTTTCACTCTGGAGTATCTGATTAGAAGGGTTGGAGAATTTGCAGTGACAAATCAGTGGGATTCTGTTTGCGCCATCTTAGCATTATCCATTTATAGGATCATCCTGTTCGTTGATATGGACAAATTTGTGGACATAAATGCTATTCATCTATTCATGTTGAAGAATCTGGTGCCCACTCTCCTGGGTGACTTGTATTATTCAGTGCACTATAAGAATGAGAAGAAGCGAGGAGGTCTAGTTAGATGTTGTGCTCCCTTATTCTACAGGTGGGTTATGAGACATTTGCCTACCACTGAGAGTTTCACTAATCCTAATACTACTTGGGCCCAGAAGCTAAGTACATTGTCTGCCAGAGATATTAGATGGTTTACTTTGAAGTTGAAAGGAAAGAGTTTCATTACCAGTTGCGGGAATTACCTCAACGTTCCTTTATTGGGAGTATCAGGGGGTATCAACTACAACCCCATTCTCTTAAGAAGACAGCTGGGGTATGCACTCAAAGAGATTCCCGATGAATCTGAGTTATTCCAAACTTTCTACTTCTCGGTAAAAGATAATCTTCCGTTGGTCAGAAAAGTTGTAGGCTCTTGGAAAGTGATCAAAAGAAAAGACACGGCATGTCTAGGCAAGAACAATAATCGGATGTTCCCTAAATTCGAAGCTTGGATAAAGGAGGAGGTTCAAACGGCTCTAGTCCCTTTTTCTATACCAACTCCACCTCTAGCAACTGTGCCTTTAGAGGATTACCAAAAACTGGAGGCTTTGGTCAAGCAGCTTAGAGTTGAAAATCAGGAGGCTCACAACTCTTGTCAGAAATTGATGATTCAGAACCAGCAGTTAGAAGATAGAGCTCTCTGAGCTGAAGAAACAGTTCGACTTAAGCAGAAGGACTTTGATGAAAGAGAACTATACTTTAGGAAGAGAGGATCGATTGAGATCCATAAGGCGAGTCAACATCGGAGGGATAAGAAAGAACTGAATGAAGCTAATTAAGCCATCACACTTTGGCAAGATAAGTGGAGCGATCACCAGAAAAAGCAAAATGAGGTAGAGGTTGAATTCGAGTTGAAGATAAAAAACCTTCAGGATGCCCTGGTCGAGCAAGGAAAGTTAGTTCAGAAGGCCCAAGAGAAACAGAGAGAATACCTTCATCATATGACAAAGATTCAACAAATAGCTGAAGATGTCCAGAAAGAAGTTGAAGAGCTGAAGCTTCGAGCCGATGTGAAGAAGTCAAAGGCTGAGCCGAGTCTGAGCAAAGAAAATGAGGAGGCATTCCTGCAGCATATTGAAGAGTTACATGCTTCCTTTGATCTAAGGGATCTCCTCATCCAGAGACTCATCCGGGAGCCCGATCATCCGGATATAACTCAGTTGTTCCAGAATGTCAAGCGCCTTAGCTAGAGGCTGCAGGACTTAGAGATCCCTAGAGTTTAGTTTCATGCTATTGTACTTGGATTACCCACATGCTTGTTGTGGGATTCCTTTTATTGATATACTTTGTTGTTCTTTTGATTGGCACCCTTCGGGGACTTTGTTGTTTCAAACTTCAGTTTATGTAATTGACTTGCTTTGAATATCTTGTTTATTATCTGTTGCACCGACACGGGGTAATGAGCACCAATTCTCCACAACCGTCACATTATTTGAACATCATATGGGTCTTCTTCCAAATATTATTCTCCTAATATCAGGACGGGAAAGGGAAAAAACCTTGAGGATAAAAGGAACACATTGCATTGTATAAACATCATTTGCATTTCTTCTTTGTTTTTTGTAGGTTTTCTACAGGTTGCTTAACTTATCTGCATTTCAGGCAAAGATTGCGAGAGCTACCAAGACCCGGCATCTTCGACAAAATATCCTGCATCGTTACGCAACTCGCAACAACCAGAGAACAGTCATGGATGCTATGCAAACTGAGCTTAATGAGTTCCGTACCAGAATGGGGGAATTCATGGTCATGATGCAAGGGATGGCTCAGGGACAACAATATTTGAGAAATGCAATTCAGGGGCTCAACCCTCCTCAGACTAATCCTCCTGTAACCACTCCTGAGGTACAAGTGATTCCTCCCAACACCAACAATGGCCCAGGTGGACCTCAAGTTCCAGAACCTGGCACAACAACCTTCGTCTCGGTACAAGACAAGAAGGAAGATTAGTTCCCTTCTTTTAACAATGATATGGGGTTTGGCGACGAAGGAAATTTTCAGGACTTCTTGATGCTTGCTGAGAAAGTCAAGGCCCTCGAGTGTAGAGATACTCTAGGGATAGATGTGTCTGGCATGGGTCTAGTCCCCGGGGTGGTTATTCCTCACAAATTCAGGCCACCTACTTTTGACAAGTATAACGGTAGATCCTTCCCTAAAATTCACTTACAGGCATTCTACCGGAAAATTGCTTCCCATACTAGGGATGAAAAGCTTTGGATGTACTACTTCCAGGATAGTCTCTCTGGAGGATCCTTGGAATGGTATATGAAGTTAGAGAGAAGCTCCGTGAGAAGCTGGAAGGAATTGGGAGAAGCATTCCTCAAGCAGTATCAGTATAATATCGACATGGTACCCAGTCGCACTCAACTTCAGAGTCTGACTCAGAAAAACTCGGAGAGCTTCAAAGATTACGCATAGAGGTGGCGTGAAGTGGTCGCTAGAGTGCATCCGCCTTTGCTGGAGAGAGAAATGATAGACCTGTTCCTGGATACCCTCCCTGGGCATTTCATGGAGAGGCTAGCTAGATGTTCCTCAAGTGGGTTCTCTGATATCATCTTAACTAGCGAGAGGGTAGAAAGCTGGATCAAGCAAGGGAAGATTCAGAATAGGGGCGCTTCAAATTCTGGTGTCAAGAAACCCTTCTTGAAGAGGAGAGAAGGAGAAACTAGGGCATTGTACGCGCAGAGGGGAGGAGGTAACAAAGGGATTTATCAGCAAGTGGCCCCTGTCACTAAGCAAAAGGAGATACAAATACAAAGAAATCAAACATCCATTCCATAATCATCTTCTCTGACTTCTTTCAGGAGAGCCTCAGTCACTGGGCCAACTGGGTGCTTTGTGATGGTCCTGATAAGAAGGTTCCTGGTGGCAATGGCACTGGTCAACTTCTTATGCTTATCCGGGTCCTTTGATCTCTTCAAACCCGCCCGGAGTTTCAACTCAGAGATCTCCTTCTGTGCTGCTAACAAAGCTGTCTGACTCTTCTTTTCATTGGCTTCTAGCTGCTCTATCTTAGCTTGGGTCCTCTGATCCTCCTGTGCACGAGCCTCAGTGATCCTGATCCACCTAGCCTGACTCTCCTCTAAGTAATGCTCAACTCTGGCCTTCTGAGTCTTAGCTTCCTTGCAAGCATTCTTCAACACTAACTCCCCTGCTCTAGCTCTTCTGATGTAATCATCCGTCTTCTTAATCTTGGTCAAGTGCTCAATCTGGAGCTTCTCTAACCTTTCATTATCCAGACGGCTGTCATTCCTCTCCCAGAAGGTTTTCTTCAAAGCTTCAGAGAGCTGAGTATTCCTTTCCTTTAATTTCTCAAACTCCTCTAAACTGATAGTAGCTGCAGGCTCCACTGTCGATGGTCCAGGTACATCCTCTAAGGTGAATGGCACACGGGTGATTTGTCCCCTAATACGAGACTAGTCAAGATACTGAGCTGAGGCTATGTTGTTGCACTTGCCAAGAATAGTTGCCCCCTTAGTATGAATATTGTCCCAGGCCCAGGCTGCCTATCTGACAATGGCAAGGTTGTGCTGGATGTCACAATAGAGGGTCTCTGTCAAGTCTTGCTCTCTTAGGGGATGTACCAAGGCATACCCTAATTACCTTTTTGAAAAGCAAAGGATTGTATTTGATGCAACCCTTTACTCCAATCAAGGGTACATTGGGATACTGCACACAACTGGTGATGATATCTTTGCCCTTGGGGCTCTGAGTGCACCACCTGATGTCTTCTGATGTAAGGGCAATCATTCTCTTAGCCCAGTTCTTTTGCTGATGAGGATTCAGGAAAGTGTCTGACTTCGGCAAGTGCCTTAACAACCAACAGTAGAAGAGGGGTGCACAACATCTGACCAACCTTCTCCTTTGCTTCTCATTCCTTTGATGCATTGAATAATAGAAGTCTCCAAGCAAGGTAGGGACTGGATTCCTCAATAGGAAGAGGTGGATAACACTCTTGCTTACAAACTTTGGCTGGTCTGCAAACAAGATGACTCCATATATGCTGAGGGCCAGAAGAGCACAAACAGTGTCCCATCTTCCCGCTGCAGCATGCAGGGTGGCCTGAGTAACCAAGAAGTCCAAATGAAGGCCTGGTATTCCAGCCTTGGTGGTCATATTCTGGTCAATGAGGGTGGATTCCAAGTGCAAAGCCTTAGCTATTTCTTCATTCTTGGGAGCAACCATCTCAGGGTTGAAAGGAATCCCTCTCTTGATGGGGACACCTATCAACATGGAGAACTCTTTCATCAATGGTTCCAACTGAAAATTTGGGAAAGTGAAACATCTGAGAGGAGGGTCATAGAACTGGAGACAGGTGTGGATCATGCTCCTCTAGGATGCATCCAAATCCATGATTATGTCCATAATGCCACCATAATGTTCCCTGAATAAAGGGACATGATCAGGAGTGATGAGAGCCTGCATCTGCCTGATGCCTGTCAGAGTAGGCTCAAAGAAATGGTAGGTGATGTTGCTCTTCCTGGAAGTGTCCATGCTGACAATGGATGCTGATGAAGGAGACTGAGGATAACTGCTGATAAAGGCAACTGAAGAAGATACTGAAGAAGAGTCTCTGATGAAGACAACTGATGAAGAGAGCTGAAAAGAAACTCTGATGAAGATAACTGATGCAGAGGCTGGTGCAGATAACTGAAGGAATCTGGGCAGCAGAACAGGTCAAAACCAAACCAAAGATAAGATGTGGATACCCTATAAAACAAATAGATAAATGTTAAATGATGCAAAATGATGTATGCACAATGATATGCAAAGGGTTTGTGATCAAGTGTTGGATCTGTTATCTGCCTTGATAGGGTCCATGTGTGTTCATAAGTCCAGATGGAGGCTTAGAAAACCAGTAACCAGGTGGGGGACTCAAATAAAGAGTCACAAATCCAGGGTTTCACAAGAACAGTCCAAAATGATACAACCTTAACAAACTAGTAACAAGGGTATGATGAGGCCAAGGGTTCCTGCAAACCTGTAAACATCCCAACCCCTTCACATGTATTGTTCTTGAACAAGGATCCTCAGACTTGGATCAGTTATGAGAAGTGTAAACACTTCTAACCCGGAGGTACAGTGTTTACAATAATCATAAAGGATCCTCCTCTAATTCACCTCAAATGCTGAAGGTCATAAAAGGTCATCCAGACTTAGCAGGCTTCTCAGATAGCCCTAGTACTACAGGAAATCCGTAGCACAAAGTTCTCAAGAAGAAACCCATGTTTGAACCGTATTTCATATTCCCGCACCAGACCGAAATGGAATGGGAAAGAATATGAAGCCACTCTATCCTATGTGTCACTCAGGTCCCCGGTATGGAACCTTAATCACTCAAAATCCCTCCCACCAAAGGAAACAGCAGATCCAACACAAATGATATGATGATAACAATATGAAATGCATATAAACAGTAAATAAACGCAATAAATAAAGCTGTACAGAAAGCAATAAATAAAGCAAATAAACAATAAGAACAAGTAGCACATAACACCCCCATAAACACAAATTAAACAAGCGCTAGGAGAAACCCACAAAAAGAACCAGAAGCCCTGGTTGCAAGATAAGCTTTCCCCAACAGAGTCGCCAAGCTTTCGCTCCCAAAGATTTGCATCCCGGTACAAGCGCGAACGGTCGACGAAAAGAGATATGAAAATGAAGATGGATTGAATAGAGCCGCCAGCTAGGCATTTTTATCCCTAAGGAAAAGTAATGCTGCATAAACCTAAGAAAAGATGGATAAGACAAGTGCGAACTAGAAAAACTGAGAAAGGGGGTTGGTACAACCTAGGAAGGTATTAGCACCCAGATTGTACGTCGTACTCGACGGGATCCATGCTTAAAAGATTGTGTTTAAAGGGGTAGTGTATGTGTTATCTGTGTGCAAAAGCTGGAAAAGAAATATACAAGTGTCAGTGTAAAAAGGGTGAATGCTCAGGAATTGAGGTTTAAAAGAGAATGCTGAAAGAGGGGGTAGACACAAAGACTTTTGTTCGATAACTGTTAAGTTATGCCTACGTATCCTCGTGTGCAATGAGGAAGTCAGAACACCGTAGTTCGACTCAAAGAGACTGAAAGATAAATTGACTGTGAACTGCTTACTTGTCTATGCTCAAGTGTATGACTCGTCTGGCTCGAGTGCTAACTGTCTTGCATTAGACGGAAGAAGCAAGTTCTCGCTTGTGAATGAAGATGATGAGAAAAGAATCCCGAAGGAGACGATTATTGTTTGTTTTTTTGTTTTCAGTTTTGTTATTGTTTTTGGTGTTTTGCATAAGTAAATGAGCTTAAGCCTAAATCAAGGACTTGTAAACTCATTATATCCTCCCTGATTAGGGATAATGAGAATATTTAAGTATGAGATAAGCATCTCAACATAATTTCCATGATGATGTAGGATTAAGATCATTAACCTACTTGTGATTAATTAGATGTTTTTGGGTTTTTGTTTAGTGTTAAATAATGAGTTTAATCTCTAATCACAGATTAGTGGGCTCATTACACCATCCTAATAGAAGGATAATAGATGAGAGCACTTAAGCTGAGGAAGATACCTCAACTTAATCTATGGTTAGGGATTAAATTCATTATATAACAAGCCTTTATTAAGTGGATTTTAATTAAAGGATGAGATTAAGAAATGGATTTTATGTATGTAAGACAACTTGAGGGGGACTTGTCCATTAAACACTAGGGTTAGTCCTTCTCAACCATAAGGAAGAATTAGAACCCTAATGTAAGGCCCAAGTTACAAGATAAAGCCTTGGTGATTATTAGATGATTTGATTAAGAGGTTTAAACAAATTAAAGGTTCAACACTTAGGATTAAAGTTATACACTCCATCCTAAGACAAGGATGCAGGCATAACCCTAATTCCTAAGTCCTAAAACTTTAAGAGTTTAGTCTCTGATTATTGAGATGAGAAGAGAGACTCAAGGAGACTCAAAGGTAAAAAACTAAGGGGGACTAATCACAAACCTAATTATTATCATGCTTGGATATCCTATGGTTTGTAAGGCTTGAGAAAGATCTTCAAGGAAGCCACCAATGGAAGAAGCAGATGAAGGGAGGAAGAAGCAGAAGAATAAGTTACTTACTTCATTGAAGAAGATAAGTAACTTAAAGAAAGAAAGTGAGATATGTAACACAAGTGAACAAGTTCACTTCAAATACATATTAAAATTCAAATGAAATAGATAAGAAGAAGTGAGAGTAGAAGGCAAATCAACCTCTCAAAATGACTTACCACCTGAAAGTGTTAGCATGAATGCATAAAGTATAAATCATAAGGAAATGAAATGAAGTGAGATGAAATGAGATGAAATTTCCAAAGTCAGAAGTGTTTATGCAATTCAAATGTTATGTAAGATGATGTAAAGGCATACAAAATGCATATGTATGATCATACAAAGATGAGATGCAAATGGAAGCATGCTTTGAAGTTTGAAAACACATGAAAGTTAATGAAATGAAATGATTGCAAATCATGGAAAATGAATGAATAAATGATCAAGCATGGTTCTAACATGTCCTAAGATGTATAAGATGACATATGAATGCAAGAAATGTCATGGCAAGTTCATGTATTGATGCATATGCAAGGTGAATGCAAGTGAACACATAAAGTTAGGGTTTTATGGAAGTATGAGATGCAAATGAACAAAACAGAAGCATATGACATGATAAAAATTTTCAATCAAGCTCAAAAAAACCCTAATCCCGTATTAGGTCACACCCCAAAGGAGAAGGTCAGAAGCCTAACCAATCAAAAGTTATGAATTTCCTAAGTTTTCTAGGGTTTTTGGGTGGTTCAAAGGGAAAAATAAAAATCAATTTGAAAATGAAAGATAAATTTATGAGATAAATGACCTATAAACTACATACAATATGCAAATCAATTCAAAAAGAATCAACTTCAAACTCTTCTTGGTTAGGCAGAAATGATTTTTTAAAGATAGGGTTCAAAAATATGATTTTAATGACCCCTAATTCAAATAAAATTCACAAACTATGATCAAACCTAAAAATAAATTTGTGTGAAGAGTTTGAAAATGTTTCTAAATGGATTGGGATGTTTCATGATTTTTTTGGTGATTTTTAGAAACCTAAATGCATTTTTTAATTAATTAAAAGACTTTAATTAATTAAAAATAACATTTAAATATTTTAAAAATACTTTTTTAATGCAAAAAATAAAATAAAAATCATTTTTGGAATGAGAAAAATATTTAAAGTCAGAATGAAAAAGAAAATATTTTTGTGATGCTTTTTGATATTTTAAATTAATTATGCAAAATAAATAGAAAGAAAATGAATTAAAAATGAATTAAAGTGAAAGTATGCAGATCCTAAGGCTGAGATTTAAACTGGGTTGGAGGGAATTGACTGCGCACGCAGATCAATGTCCCACATTCAAACTGGGCTTTAATTATGTTTTGAATTTAATTAATCAGGATTAAAAGTTAATGACTCATCTGGACCACACGTTCACTAACCCTAATCATCATCTAACGGCTACAAACGCATCTGGGCAACTAACCCTAATTAGGGTTCTAAACACTTTCAGGTGACCGGAGCTAGCTCCGATCATCTTCTCTGGCAAGCCAAACAACCTATCTCCTTCCCTGGGCTACCCCAAACCCCCAAACTCTCCAGAATCAATCCCCTAATCATTCTAAACAAGAATCAAGCCACAAACAACATTTATCATTCATCAAAAACAATATTTGAAGCAAATCGTGAAAATAAACAAAACTTTCAGAAGTTCAATACATGCTCATTTCTCAATCATTTTCAAAACAAATCATATCAGGGTGATCAGTGAAGCATGTAGATTCATTTAGAAACTTAAATAGCAAGTTCTGGAAAAAAAAGTTCATGAAGTTACCTGAGTTGAAGCTTTGTGTTCTTGAGCTTTCTGGCCTCCCTCTTGGTTCAAATCCACCCCAATGACCTTCCTGATGATGAAGATGAGCTTAGAGCAAGCTTGTGATGGCTATTTTGAAGGTTTTATTTCTGAAGTTGCAGAAATCGTATTTGTGTTTGGAGGTGTTTTAAGCTATGGTGATGGGTGGAAAATGATCCTGGGGTGATGCTGAGTTGATTGGTGGAAGAGTTTGTGATTTTTTTTGGTTGTGTTATGAGATTCGAAGACTTGAAGTTTTTGGTAATCTGAGCTTAGGGTTACCTTCAAGCTTGTGTGTTGTGTTCTTTGAGGTCCATGATGTTTGTATAAGGTGTTCTGATTGGTTCAGAGAGTTGTTGTGGCATAGTGTGATCAATATGGCTTCATTTGCAAAAAGTCAAGGAAAGTGTACCACAAGCATGGGCTCGGGTCAGAGGTGATCTAAAGGGTGGATTTTTCTCAGCTGACTTTGTGGAGAGCCATAGAATCAGATTACATGAGATGGCACAAATGGATGAAGAGTTTCATAGCATTTTGCAATTCTTGGAAGTTTTTGCCCTTTTGTGATTTCTTGAAGTTCAAGTCATGAAAATGCTTGGTTCAATGCACAATTCTGATGCTTAGAGGCCCAATTGACATGTTGTGAAGTGTTTGTATCCATTTGAAGTCATTAGAATGCTTGAACATGCCAATTTGCAAAATCCCTCTTTGACATAAAACTTGAAATTATAGGATTTTTGCCAACTTTGAAAGGCCATATCTTGAGTTCTAGGATGAATCAAGACATGTTCTTGTAATTTTTGAAAAGTGAAAGATCTAATCTACAACTTTCATGACCAAGAATTTTTCATTTGAAGCATTTTTGGTTAAGAAAGAGGAGGTTGAAAAACTTTCCCAAAATGGAAAGTTTGCATTTCAAGTCATTTCCATTTTTGGCAAGTTTGAAAATGGCTCAAAATTATTCAATCTTGTGAACTTACTACCTCTTATATGATCAAATAAAGATCATATAACTTCAATTTGATGAAAATACCCCTTTGGTTCCATTGTTGGGGGCCTCAGATGCTCTGATTTTGACTTAACTTGCTTAGGAAGTTACCCATGATCAGATGACTTCCACAATGAATTTCTTCATCAAACTTGGTACAAATGATCCTCATAACATATTAAGAACAATAGAAACAATAATGGCCCAAAAAGTTGGAGTTAAGGCCTCTGAAACCAAAACCCTAATTTTGGTCATCTGTGTAGTGAAACCCTAGCTCTGCTTCCATGCTTTGGCCAATTCTTGTGATTTCTTGACTTCCATGAACCTTGAGGAGAATAATATGATGATATAACACACATGGACCCTCTTGGAAAACTTTGAGGCCTTTGGGATGGCTCAGATGGACTCTTGGATTGCTCAGACCACAAACCCTAAATGCAGATGGACTTGAACTATGCAGATGAAACAAAAATGCAATGTGAGGTAGTATGCTTATGCTAATACAAAAATGAAAGATCACAAGCCATGGTGTGATATGAGTGGGGGAAAATTTGGGGTGTTTACAAACACCTGCAACACAAAGAATGAGGTTAGCATGCAATGCAGTATGTCTATTTGTCTTCAGAGGGTATCCTGGTTTGGTTTTTGGTTTTGACCTTCCAGACCTCTGAGAATGATGAATATTTTGAAGAGAAATGAATTCCACAAGCAGATCCAGGTAACACACTGTTGCACCCCAAAATTTGCCCTCACAATACAAGACTTTGTGTGCTAAGAAGGTTCACAAGGTTCACAAGATTCACAATGCTTACAAGACCTTTCATGAGGTTCATGAAGTCTACAAGTCACTTTATGAGGTTCACAAGGTTCACAAGATTCACAATGTTTACAAGACCTTTCATGAGGTTCAGGAAGTCTACAAGTCAGTTTATGAGGTTCACAAGGTTCACAAGATTCACAATGCTTACAAGACCTTTCATGAGGTTCATGAAGTTTACAAGATACTTTATGAGGTTCAAAAGGTTCACAATACCTCCCATGAAGTTCACAAGACATTTTATGATGGTTCACAAGGTTCACAAAGTTCACAATTGGTCAGAAGAGTTGACAAATCCCTCATACAATGCACCTCCTAAGCAGTGCATCCAAAACTAGGGTTTTGACTTTAATCAGGCTAAATGGATTTACAAGACTTCAATTGAGCTTCATAACATCTTATATGTGTGTAAGAACCCCCATGACAAGTTTCAAGACTTTTCTCAAAGGTTTGCTCAGTCAGATGATCAGATAAGTCAAAATCAGTCAAAGCAGTTAAAAAGTCAAACTGAGGTCAACTGTGGTCAAACCAAAGTCAAACTTCATGATTTTTTGCCAACATCAAGTATATGAGGTAAAATTCATCATTTGATCAAGGGTTGATCATGATTCATCAAGGAGATTTCAGATCATCAAGAATCAGGAGTTTCTAAATTAGGGTTTCCTCAGTAAAAGTCAACTGAACTTTGACCAGCCATAACTTTCACATGCTTCATCACCAAGTCTCCATCCAAAGCTCATTTTGAAGGAAATTGAATTCTATACAACTTTGTGTCTCACAAGCCAAGCCCAAAAATGCTTCATTTGGAAGGTATGAGCTAAGACATTATAGGTCCTTTTGAAAGTCAACAAAAAGTCAACAACTTCAAAAAGGGCATAACTTGAGAATGGTAAGTGATATGGACATGAAACCAGTGGGGTTGGTTAGAGGACTCTTCAAGCTTTCCAAAATGTCCAAGAACACCCTCATAGCATTAAAATTGAAGGATGTGTGCTCTTGCAAAGTTGGGAAATTTTTGGTTGGTTTATGAAGAAAATGGAGGTCTAAAACTAATTTCTTCTAAATGGGCTTGCCATATGATGACCCAATCCATACTATAACCTCATGCACGACCCAAGTCAACAAAAATCAGATTTTTTATCATTTTATTTTTATTTATTTTGATTTAATTCATTAAAAATCATTTTAAATTAAAATAAAATATAAAAGTCTAAGATTTAAAATGGATTAAGCTTCTAGAAAATCATAAAAGTGATTGGTATCAAAGTGGTAAGAGAATCATGTTGATTTGCCTAAAATAGAAGGTGTTCATACAAAGATATTTGATTTTTAAGGCATAATCTCTTTGAATCTTTTCCAATCAAATCTCTCACACAATGACCAAATTTTTTAACCTAAATTCATCACACTATAAATATATTACATAACCCTAATCACAAGCCACAAATTTCTGCCTCCCAAGAGTAAGTTTCACAAACCAAAAAATCATCCAAAAACTCAAATTCGGATTCATCCATAGAAGGCATTTTAAGGTATTTTAAGAACACCAAGAGGTTCCCTGGACATCCCTAAATCGAAACCACTCATCTCATACTTTTGAATCACACTCATATGCCATAACCGAATCAACTTTCTCTTGATTTTTCAAATTTTCGATTCATCAAATTCATGCAATATTATTGTGTTTTAACTTTGAAATATTGTTTGTGATAGTATGTAGATCGTTTCTGGATAAAAAACTTGCAGGTTCATGGACAAATGCGTGAGAAGCCATTGTTAGGGTTAGAACCTTTGAATTAGGGTTTCATCATTCACTTAATTTAAATGAATAATAAGATCGTGGCAGGAATGTATGAGCTATGAATAGTTGATCTGGGCTGTTAATTGTTAAGATTGGTACGATTTTCATGGTGTTTCAAAAATCTAGGTTTTCTGTAAAATTCGTGTGCAGGTAAATTCGCAGGAAATTCTGTGGATAATTTCGCAGCTAAATTCGCAAGTCTCAATGAGGAAGAAGGAGTTTTGGCGCGCGGATGATATTTGAATTTTTGTTTTAATATTTTATGAAACTGTTTGTAATTTATTTCATAAATGTTGCTTAGCTCAGTTGGTGGATACACGCGCGTATGGAGCAAAGGTCAGGGGATCGAAACCAGTCTCCAGCAATTTTTTTTGACTTAAATTCATTTATGCAATGGATTTACAATATAATGATCAGCTTCTCTCTCTATATCAACGCGCGCATGTAGCCTGGCTGGTTTTGCACCTTGAGGATTGAGGTAAGGGACCTGGGTTCAAATCCCAGGTCCTTACTTTTTGGTCAATTTCATCAATTTTTTATATTTTTACTATTATTTTCAATTTATTTATTATATTCATGCTATTTTATTTAAATTAGTAAAAACCTAAAAAATATAAAAAGTACCATTATCATAATTGATTTTATTAAAAAAAAAACTTTAAATTGTTTACTTTTACATATATATGTATATTTTTCAATAAATTGTTTATTTTTGTAAATTAATAGATAAACCCTTAATTTTATTCTATAAATTCCTAAAACCCTATTTTTTAAAAACCCTAAAAAATATATTTTTATAAAACCCTAATAACTTTCCAACCCTAATTTTTTCTTCTTCTATTTGTTTAATATTATTATTGGTATATATTATATTTATAATTTAATTAAAGTTCTTGATTTAATTTTTTGTTTATAATTTAAAATTTTGTACATAAATATGTGTAAAAATTAAAATGCCTAATTTATTTTTATGGAAATATTCACTAATTGTTTATGTATGTAAGTAATTTCTAAAAAATTGCAAATTTAATAATTATAATTTATTTCTCATAATATGTTCATAATTGATTTAATAATTTCAAATTTTTTAATTTTTAATATGATTGTTTGTATTCTCTTATTAACTTTTAAATTTTGTTCATTATAATATTTTTGCTTATTTCATTATTATTATTATTAATTATGTTTATATGATTATTACTAACCCCATTATTTTTAAATTATTATTATTATTATTTTCTACTAACCCAATTATAATTGTTTATTTATTTTGTTTATTAATATTTTGCTTATTTAAGTTGCTTTATTTATCATTATTGTAATTGCTTCTGGATGTAATATTTTGTAATATTTAAATATTTATTTTTATGCCATGGTTAGTAAAGATAAGGAGTGTAAACATGTATGTTATTTAAAATTAATTTAGATCACTTAATTTAAAAGATAAATATTTAAAATTGAACACTCACACACGTAAGTCGATCTTTGATCGCCATCTCACTTTCTAGGGTTACCTCTCATTGTTGCCTAATCAAAAGGTCAAGTAGGGTGTATAAAGCAAAAGTCCCTCAAAAATAAAGTCATCTAGTCCCTTAATAATAAAAGATCAAGTCCCTTAAATGGTTGCCTTCGTAATGATCTTGTCCCTTCCGAATAAAGATGACAGTCCCTCCAAAAATGCTTATACACCCCACAGTTGCCTAAATAACAGATGACCCTTCACAAGTCCCTCACATCCAAGGTAATGACTACCTATTCCTTAATAATAGGGATAGTCTTACCACTTAAAGGATTCAAGAATAGAAAAGACTCAAACTTAGGGTAGGTTCCTCATAGTTACTTGCTCACTCTTCAAAACATTTCAAACTACTTCACATTTTCAAACAAATTTTCAAACACAAGTTTTTTACGCATCCGTACATGGATCATTATCAAACTCTTATGAAAATTTCTATTCACACACTTCACATTTCAAAAACATTTTAAAGTGAGCTAAGTAACTAAGAGCCCATGGATAACCATGGATGTAAAGGGTGCTAATACCTTCCCTTTACATAACCTACCCCCCGGACCCAAAAATCTTTTAAAAGGTCTTTCCTATTCTTTTATGCCTTTCCTTTGGATAAAATAAAAGTCGGTGGCGACTCTTGCTATCCGCAACATAACTAAAGTCAGTTCTCCCAACGTGTTACAGAACTGGCGACTCTGCTGGGGATTTAATATTAAAGAGGGGTACCCTTAGGAATTAGATCACTTTAACTTTGTTTGCCTTGTTTGCTTTATACTTACTTGTTGGGCTCTTATGTGTGAAAGGTCCTAACCCGGATCTAGTGTACCTTAGGTAAATGGCAATAGACCAAGGAAACTGTACGGCGTATACCGATATGGTTGATCTGGTGGCCATAGTTAGTGTGACTTCTTGGTTGGTGCTTATGTTCCTTAAGTCAAGTTGAGGATAATATGAGGCTGCCATATGTTGTCAATACACTAACTAACTTTTAGAACCCTATTCATCCCATCTTGGCCTTTAGAAAGTAGTGAGATAGCCGGCTTTGGTGCAGACTGAAGTTGGTTGATACTCGATACTACACTCATTGAGATCTTAAACTTGGAGGGTTTTGGTTGGCAAGTAAGTTGCCTACTGAACAACCACCCTTGTGAAGGATCAATGATATTGAGATCCCTTAGAACCTGGTTACTTTATAGGACAGGATGAACCAACTAAACTTCAGGGGAGGGTATTTACCTTGAACCTCATGCAAGCCTTCAAACCTAGGGCTATTGTGTGACTTGTTTGTGTGTGCCGCATGTTTGTGATTGAACATAACATCATGACATCATCATGCATCATAAGCATAGCATTTTCACTAACCATTTCAAGGACCAAAGGATTTATCTTTGTTCTTTGTTGCAGGCCATGGCTTCTGCTCGTAGAAACATTATCAGGATCAACTTTGTAGGGATACCTGCTAAGCTTAAAGAGTTGGTTTCTCAAGTGTCTGATCATTCCCAGTTTATCAAGAGACATGGTCACCTATTGGATCTAGTCACTTCAGGTTTCAATGAAGACATGATGAGTGTTCTGTTTCAGTTCTTTGACCCTAAACACCATTGCTTTACTTTCCCTGACTATCAGTTGGTTCCTACAATGGAAGAGTTCTCTAAACTTCTGGGTATACCTGTTCTTGATCAAAGACCCTTCACAGGCTTGGAGAAGGAGCTTAAACCAGAGGTTATTGCTGCAGCTCTACATCTGAATAAGTCAGACATTGTTCTAGAAACGAGAAGCGGAGTCAAGGGTATTCTTGCTAAGGTGTTGATAGAGAAGGCTCAAGTGTTCTGGAAGGCTATGAGCTATGATGATTTTGAGGAAATCTTAGCCTTGCTGATTTATGGCTTAGTGTTGTTCCCCAATCCAGATCAGTTCATAGACGTTCATGCCATCAACATATTCCTGAGTCACAATCCAGTGCCTACATTGCTTGGAGACATCCTACATTCTCTTCATACCCGTACTACAAGGGCAAGAGGAACTTTGATGTGTTGCATACCTTTGCTATCTAGGTGGTTTATTTCTCACCTTCCTCGCTCAGTAATGAAGAATGAGCAATGGTTCAGGTGGTCCAAAAGGATCATGTCACTCTCGCATTCAGATATTCATTGGTGCTCCAGATCTATGGAGAATGTCACTATCATTGACCGCTGTGGGGAGTTTCCTAATGTGCCACTTCTAGGCATAAGAGGAGGCATCACCTACAACCCCTCTCTAGCTTTACGACAGTTTGGTTACGCTCGGAGTGATGGCCCATATGACATGTTGATTCAGGGCATTGTGTTTGACTACGACAACGATCTTCAAGGTTACCGTCAGAGATTCATACGAGCATGGGGAAAAGTAAACAGGGTTGACAGCAAGACACTGGAGCCTAAGTACACTATTCCTATGGAGGCTTATCTCAGATGGGTGCGATCTCGTGCTCAGACTCTCATGATGCCATATCCTGCTATCCTGCCAGTTATCATGGAACCTGTTGCTGAAGGAGATACTGCTTATACCATCCTTCACCCAGACATGCCTACTGACATGGAAGACTTACAGAGATCCTGGGTCCAATTGAAGGAGCAAAGGGATACTTTCGAGGCTCATTACAAAGCAAGCCAAGAAAGAATCCTGGAACTAACAAAGCAACTTCACGAAGAACGGAATCTCAACTCATACCTCAACACAAAGAGGAAACGTCCATGGGAGACTTAAAACCCCATCTTTTGTATTTATTTTATTTCATTTTTTGTAAGCCCAAGAGGCAAAACAAATTTATTACTAATAAAAGTTTACTTTCTGATAACGAGAAAACGTATCGATTATATTGCTAAGTTTCATTAACGTTTTATCGCATAATCATCGTTTTAACACTCGATTTCTCGAGTTTTCCTTACCGTTTTGCAGGTACATCATATATGGAGCTAAATCATGAATTAAGAGCAAAAGGAACAAAAGCAACCATAAAAAGATGAAGAAATGAAGAAGCCTGCAGAACTGCATAATTTGTTGCAGTAACGGTCGTCACCAAGGTGTCACGACCGTGACACCCCAAAAGAAGCCATCACGACCGTGAGAACATTGTCACGACCGTGACACTTAAATTGCACAGAACACGAGCGTGAAGACCTTGTCACGACCGTGACAAGGTAAAAAGTAGGTTATTGACTGAGACCACGTCAAAACCTTACGTGAAGGATTTCCTGCCTATTTTTTAGCCACGTTCCTATGTTTCCTCCACCACTTCAGCAAGGCCCAATGCAACAAAGTCCAAAATTGAAGCCCATTAATTGTTCTATAAATACCACAAGTTTTATGAAGAAACGACAGAGCATTTTTTATTCATTTTTCTGCGGAAGCTCTGCCGATTTATTTTACGACCCTGTTTTTATTTCTGCATTATTTTCAGTTTTTTCATTCTTATTGTATCCCAACCCAACATATAACAATTTCCAACATCAGGAAATTGTTATACATTTACTTGTTTCTAAACCTTCAGAATTTGTTTATTTTCGATTTCCGCCAACTCCAAGCTTTCCGGTCTGTGGAAGAAGGAGTCTGCTATAATATTTGTTAACCAGGTTTTTATTATATTGCAAATTTAATATTTATAATGTTTATTTATTTTTCTGCCATGAGTATTTTATTATTTGTTTTTCTGTCTCTGTTTGGTTCAACATCAATGAGTAGCTAATTACCTTAGGGCGGTATGTAGTTAAAACAAACTTAATCGGTAAAATTTAACCATAGGCTAAAAATAATTAATAACTTAACATTCTGGCTGACACTTTTTAATTAAAATCGACCTTTTCGTTACGAGAGTAAGAAAAGAGTATTAGGTTAGGTCAAGACCACGAGAGTGTGAGATTTTAACCAGATAGCTAAAGTTAGGCATTTAAATTAAACACAGCGAGAGCGCTTTAAAATAAATTAGAATTACTAAGTTTCCAAAAATTATCTCTAAACACTTATGGGCTAGCGAGAGCAGGCATAGGGCTTTAGGGGTAAGATCTGAGATAAGACCACGAGAGTGTGAGTTGAGGGTATTTAAACTGGTAACCTCTACCGAATAGATTAAGTAAACACCTTTATAAGCCTAGGTTAGATTGACCCACCTAAGTTAGTATAATTACATACCGACCGCCTTAGTATCATTTTATTAAAACTTAAATTTAATTCCGCCTTTAATATTTTAAAATCAACAAAAAAAATCGTGACAACCCTTCACCTTAGCTAAACTAGAAGTCCATCTAGCACTAAGTAACCATAGAGTCCCTGTGGATCGATAATCTTAAATATTACTTCGATAGGCTGTGCACTTGTAGTTCAGATACCGCTAGACACAAAATTAGACACGTCTTTAGCCCATCAAGTTTTTTTGGCGCCGTTGCCGGGGACCTTAATTTAGTTACTAGTGCACTTTAGGTAGCATTGTCTAGACTAAGGTATCAACTATTTAATTTAATTTAATTTCCGAGTGTATGCCAAGTACTCGCTCTAAAAGCGAAGACTTGCAACCTCTAATCCCTGAATCGGAATGCTTCTTACACGTAAGAAGACGAATATTCGATTACGAAAAAAGTTACAATATTCCAGATCTTCATTTAGATCCGCCTAAACCAGTCGTAACATCAAAGGACGCAGAGATGGCTGAAGAACAGCATCACCCACTCAAGTATTACGCCAGTCCTTCGCAAGCTGAACCACATTCAAGCATTGCAGCACCGGCCATCAACCGAAATGATTTCGAACTAAAACCTTCGTTGATATCAGCCGTACAACAAAATCAATTCGCCGGAAATCCTACCGAGGATCCGAACCTTCATCTTTCGATCTTTGTGCAATACGCAGATACCGTAAAAGCCAATGGAGTTACCCAAGAAGCTATTAGACTACGTTTGTTTCCTTTTTCACTTCGAGACAGAGCAAGAGCCTGGCTTCAATCTCTGCATTCGAACTCAGTAACTACGTGGGAGGAACTTAAGAGAGTTTTCTTGAACAGATATTTTCCACCTAGCAAGACAGCTATGCTGAGAGCTCAGATCAACGGATTTAAGCAAAGGGAAAGCGAATCATTATTCGAAGCTTGGGAACGCTATAAGGATCTGCTGAGACTTTGTCCACATCACGGATTAATAGAATGGATGGTCATCCATACCTTCTATAATGGGCTCTTGTACAATACAAGAATGACAATTGACGCTGCCGCAGGCGGTGCATTGATGGACAAAGAATATAATGATGCCTATGCACTCATCGAAAGTATGGCTCAAAACCATTACCTTTGGGGAAGCGAGAAAGTCGCAACTGAGAAACCAACAAAAGGAGGTATGTACGAAGTGAGTAGTATGGACCAAGTCAATGCGAAGTTTGACCAACTAAGCCAAAAGATCGACAACTTGGCCATAACACCAACAACCACCGTGGCTGCAGTAACACCTAACTGTGAGTTATGTGGAGTCCCAGGACACGAAGTTTCTGATTGTCAACTATTGACAGGAACTCCCACTGATCAAGTGAATTATGCTCAAGGAAACCCATACTCAAACACATACAACCCAGGTTGGAAGAATCATCCGAACTTCTCCTATAAGAATAACAATACTTTATACGCACCAGGTCAAGCACCAGCTACATCACCAGGATATCAAAAGACTGCTCCTAATGTCCCTAGAAAATCGAACCTTGAGTTGATGATGGAGAACTTTATAGCTAACCAATCTCAAACAAACAAGGACTTATTAAACCAAAACATTCACACTAGTGAGCAGATTAAGCAATTAGTGAGCAAAGTAGATGCATTAGCTACACATAACAAAATGCTTGAAACTCAGATTTCACAAGTAGCTCAACAACAAGCACCTACTGCTGCACCAGCTAGAGTATTCCCTGGACAACCTCAACCTAATCCGAAAGGACATGCCAATGCTGTGATATTAAGAAGTGGCAAGGAACTTGACGGACCTACCAATCCAAGACTTGACAATCCAGCCATGTACCAAAAGCCGGATAAATCGACTGAAGTGGTGAATGATCCAGAAGAAAAGGAAGATGATAATCAAGAGGTAGTGGAGAAAGAACAACCTTATGTGCCTCCACCACCCTATAAACCACCAATTCCGTACCCTCAAAGATTAACAAATTCCAAGACGACGGGTCAATTTAAGAAATTTGTTGAACTTCTGAAACAGTTGAATATTACTATTTCGTTTACAGAAGCTATCACCCAAATACCCTCGTATGCTAAGTTTTTAAAAGAAATCTTATCCAATAAGAAAAAGATAGAGGATAATGGAACAGTTACGCTTACTGCTGAGTGTAGCGCAATAATTCAGAATAATATGCCTCCTAAGCTAAAAGATCTAGGAAGTTTCTCTATACCCTGTGTAATAGGAAAATTCGTTATTGACAAAGCTCTATGCGATTTTGGAGCCAGTATCAGTGTTATGCCCTTAACGATTTGCAAAAGGCTAGACATGGGAGACCTTAGACCAACTAAAATGTCTGTTCAACTAGCCGATCGCTCAGTTAAATATCCTGTAGGCATACTAGAAAACGTCCCAGTACGTATAGGACAATTCTACATCCCTACTGATTTTATAATCATGGACATCTCTGAAGACTCCACTACACCTATCATACTAGGAAGACCATTCTTAGCTACCGCCAGAGCTATAATAGACGTAAAAAGAGGAAAGCTGACCTTTGAAGTAGGTGAAGATAAAGTTGAATTTATTTTAACACAATTCTTACAATCACCAGCTATAGAGGATACATGCTATCTATTGGACGTAATTGACGAATGTGTAAGAGAAATGGAATTGAAAGAGACTACCTATTCTGAAATAATGAAAATTCAAATCCCTCCGATTTTCGAAGATGATAATTGGCGTGCACCGTATCAAGACGATAGTCTAAGCGAAAGTTTAGCACTTACACCGGATCCCATGCCAAGTAAAGATAAACCTACACTAGGATTAAAAACTTTACCTCATAACCTAAGATACGAATTCTTAGACATTGAATGTAAAAGACCAGTTATAATAAATTCCAGTTTAGGAACTATAGAAACAAAGAAACTTTTAGATGTCTTGAAGAAATATCCAACTGCATTAGGATATAACATATCTGATCTCAAAGGAATATGTCCTTCAGTCTGTATGCATCGTATTCTGCTAGAAGAAGATTGCAGAACCTCCAGAGAATCTCAAAGAAGAATTAACCCAATCCTTAACACCGTAGTAAAAGAAGAAGTTAAGAAACTACTAGATGCCAGAATAATATATCCAATCTCTGATAGTGAATGGGTTAGTCCAATACATGTAGTGCCAAAGAAAGGAGGTATCACTGTTGTGAAAAACGCTCAAGGCGAATCAATATCGCAAAGAGTAGTGACGGGACATAGAGTGTGCATAGACTATTGTAAACACCCCAAATTTGCCCTCACCCATTCACACCATGGCTTGTGATCATCCTCATATGCATAAACACAATCATATCATCTCACATCTCATTTTTGATTCACTGCATAGTTTCTAAGGCATCTGCACCTAGGGTTTGTGATCTGAGCAATCCCAAAGCATCTTGAGCCACTCCAAAAGCAACCAATCAATTCAAAGGGGTCTACATGTGTTCAATCATCATAATACATCCTTTCAAAGTCAAAACTTCAAAGGAATCACAAGAACTAGGGTTTGAGTGGATGCAGAGACAGGATTGACTGCACAGTCGACTAAAAATTAGGGTTTTGGTTTCAGAGGCCATAACTCCAATTTTTTTGGTCATTCTTGTTTCCATTGCTCTTTATATGGTATAGGGAGTATGCATATCAATTTTCATGAAGAAATTCCATAGGGAAGTCATCTGATCAAGGGTTGACTTTTCAGACAAGTCAGTGTAAAATCAGGGCATCTGAGGCCCCCAATGACCCAACCAATGGGTGATCTTCATCATTTTGAGTGTATATGATCTTTATTTGATCATGGAAGAAGGTTGAAGTTCATAGAAATCAAGAATTTAGGGTTTTTGCAAATGTTGACTTTTTGGGCATAGTTGACTTTTCAAGAATGCATCATTTTAGGTCATTTTTCAAGCCTTGATTCTTGATCCAAAAATGCTTCAAATGGAAAAACTTTGGTCATGAAAGTTGTAGATCTCATCTTTCCCTTTTCAAAAAGTACAAGAACATGATCAAACTCTTCTTGAATCAAAAGTTATGGCAATGCAAAGTTGGCTAAAATCATTGATTTTCAAGGCATGCCCTAAGTGAGAATTTTGCAAAATCTTGGACCAATGCATATTGCAGCCTCTAATTCATTTCAAACCAGCACATAAACTTTCTCTAAGTCCTAAAAATCAGAAATGAACTAAGAATGCCCATGGTTTTATGTTTGGTTGGACAAAAAGGTCACATGTGAACAAAAAGTCACAAGTTGCAAAACTCATGATCATGCTTCCTCCTACTTGCAGCCTTGGATGCTGAGCTTTGCTAGCCTCTCACCTCACCTTGCTGCACCAGAACCAGCCCATGTACTTGCCTAGATCATGAGCCATACCTCTCTTACACATTATTTGACTTTTTGCAAAAGGTAACTTACCAATCAATAAAGGGCATGTCTTGTCAACTGACCAATGAGAGAGAGTTATGTGGACAATTTGCAAGCTAGACATAACACAAGGCAAGGCTGAAACATCCTCATTTAACACATACACAAAAAACCTACCAAGTTGCAAGTTGCTTCGAATCTCTCTGCCCAGCCACAAAACACTCAAGCCAACTTCACCATTCAACTCACCTTGCTCCATAGACCACAAAGCACCAAGAACACAAGCCTGGAACAACCAGAATACTCCATAGCCATTTCTCACCTCAGCCTGCATTTCTCTTCGAAACTCTCACCACAGCTTGCAAACACCTAAACAAACTTTGCAAAGCTTCTCCATTCACCCTCAGGATCACAAACAACCCCTTTCCATGACCTGAAAGTGCTTGAAACACCATTGCCATTTCTGATCAAGCTTGAGCAGAAGCTGTCGAATCTCACTATCCAGCCAACTTAAACTCTCATTGAGCATTCAAACATCATCTGGGGATCAAGTGGAGTAGATTGCACAAGGAGAAGTGGCCTGAAAGTCCTCAAGATTGAAAGCTCCAAATCTCAGGTAGCTCGAAATTATTTTTTCCAGAAATCATTTTTCTTGTCACAAACTTGTTCTATGTGATTCACTGATTATCCTGATGTTCTTAGTTTTTGAAATGGCTTTGATTTGAGCATTTAATTTGTCTCTGAAGCTTGCGTGCCCTAGTTTTTATTTCTTTCGATTCAGTTTGTTTAGGAAGAAGAAATTTGTTTTGAGAGAGGGGTTTGATTCGTGAGAGGTTGGAGATCATTTCCCAGTTCTTAGTTTTCATTTTTGATACGATTTGAGGGGTTTGGGGATTTCTCAGGTGAGATGCTGGCCGGAGAAGACGACCGGAAGTCTTCTCCGGCCACCTGAAAGTGATTTGTGCCCTAATTGCGTAATTAACTCCAGTTTGAATTTTGGCCGTAGATGGCCTTTGACTTGTTGACTTCCCTCCCTTTTGGATGGCCCAGATCCTTTTCATTAGCCCTAATCTCTCTCATTAGTTTAATTAATCTTTAATTAAGTTAATTAATTCAGGAGCCATCTGGGCCCTTCGTTCACGCGCCAGTCAACACATTTAAACTCAGGCTCCATCCTGGCCCTCCATCTAGCTTACTTTCTTCTTTATTTGATTTTTAATTCATTTTGTTTCATTAAACTTGCATAATTATTTTAAAATAGTTAAAAATTCTTAAAAATTATGAAACTTTTTCCTAAAAGTTTTATTAATTTTTAAGACCCAAAAACATTTTTATTTTATTTTTTATCATTAAAAAGTATTTTTAAATATTTAAAAGATTATTTTTAATTGATTAATGGGAATTAATTAATTAAAAATACTTTTAGGTATTTAAAAATTACAAAAAAATTCATGAAATGTTCTAAGACATTTAGAAACATTGTCCAACCTTCAAACCAAATTTCTTTTTTGATCTTGATGCATTTTAAGAATTTTTCATTGAATTAAATCATTTTTTATGCATTATTTTGATCATGGGTTCAAAAATTCATTTCTGCCTATTGGAGAAGGTTTGGACATTGATTCTTTTTGCTTTGTTTTGTGTTTAGCATATAGTTTCTAAGATAAAATGGCCATGATTTGATCTTGCATTTTCCAATTGTTTGACATTTCTTTTGTTAAGAACCCTAAAAAACCCTAATAACTTATAAAATTCATATCTTGAGATTGGTTAGGAGTTGAGAGTTCCCCTTTGGGCAGTGGTTCATTATAGGTTTAGGGTTTCCTTGGGCAGCATTTTCCATTTTTTATCTTGGGGTTTGTTTCTGTTTTGGGTTTTTGTTTGATGTTTGTTCCATAAACCCTAATTTGGGCTTTCACTTGCATCCCTCTTGCATTCTCTTGCCTAACATGACTTGCCTTTGCATTTTGTGCATTCTTGTAATCCATTTGACATCTCAAGACATATAGAAAGCATGTTTGATCATTGCATTGCATATTTGCCATGTCATTTGTCTTGTATGCTTCATAACTTTCCATGATTGTTCATGCTCCTTAACTTGCATCATTTACATCCATGATCTTGTATGAGCATCTCCATGCCTTGCCTCATGTTCATAGCACCTCATAGCATCATTTTCATCATCAATATGCTTTTGGTTTTGCTTAGCATCATGCCATTTCATCCCATCTTGCATTGCATTGCATTTCTTTCTAACATTTCAGGTGGTAAGTAACTTTGAGAAGTGAATTTGCCTTCACTTCTCGTAACTTTTCTTCTCATCTCTCTTGCATCCATTGCTGCATTTATGTATGTGTTTGAGATTGAGCTTGCTCATTCTTTTCCTCCTTACTTTCTTTCCTCAAGTGACTTGACTTCTTGAATGAAGCAAGCCACTTTGCTTCTCTTGATCTTGTTCATCTGCTTCCTGGTGGTTCTTCTGAAGATTGTTCTTGAAAACCTCACAAACCTTAGGATCAACCAAGCATGACAATGAATTAGGGTTTTGATTAGTCTCCCCCCATAGTTTTACCTTTGTGTCTCTCTTTGAGTCTTCTCTTCTCATCTCATAATCAGGGACCAAACCCTAAAGGCTTTAAGACTTGGTGATTAAGCTTATGCCTGCATCCTTCTCTTAGGATGGAGTGCATAACTTTAATCCTAAGTGTTAAACCCTTAATGTGTTTAAATCTCTTAACCAATTCACTTAATAAATATCAAGACATCACACTTGTAACTTGGGCCTTGCATTAGGGTTCTAATTCTTCCTTAAGTGGTTAAGAAGGACTAACCCTAGTGTTAATGGACAAGTCCCCCTCAAGTTGTCTTACAAACCATGAAAATCACTTCATCACCATATCATTAAATAAAATCCACTTAATCAAAGGCTTGTTTTGTCATGGGTTTAATCCCTAATCATGGATTAAGTTGAGGAGCTTTCCTCAGCTTAAACATTCTCATCTATCATCCTTCTTTTAGGATGGTGTAATGAGTCTGTTTAATCCCTGATTATGGCTTAACCTCATTACTCAACACTAAACAAAAACCACAAAAAACATCTAAATAATCACAAGTAGGTTAATGATCTTAATCCTACACCAAAGGTGATTAAGTGTGAGAAGCTGACTTCACACTTAAGGTATTCTCATTACCCCCAATCAGAGGGATGATGTGATGAGTTCACTAAATCCATTGGTTTAGACTTAAGCTCATTAACTTATGACAAAAATCCAAAAAAGCAATAAAAGACTGAAGACACAAAAACAGACAATAATCGTCTCCTTCGGGATTCTTTTCCCATCACCTTCACTCATAAACGAGAACTTGCTTCTTCCGTCTAATGCAAGACAGTTTGCACCTGAGCCAGACAGGTCATACACTTGAGCATTGACAAGCAAGCAGTTCATCAGTCAATTCATCTTTCAGTCTCTTTGGGTCGAACTACGGTGTTCTGACTTCCTCATTGCACGAGAGGATACGTAGGCATAACTTAACAGTTATCGAACAAAAGTCTCTGTATATTCCCCCTCTTTCTAGCTTCATTCTTTAGCCTCATGATCTTGAGCATTTCACCTTGTTCTTACACTGATACTTTCATACTTCACATCACTTATACACTTTACACTGACACCTGTACATTCCTTTCCAGCTATTTTATACACAAATTGCACTGACACCACCCCTTTGAAACACAAATCTTTTAAGCGTGGATCCCGTCGAGTACGACGGACAATCTGGGTGCTAATACCTTCCCAGGTTGTAACCAACCCCCTTTCTCAGTCTCTCTGGTTCGCAAACCGTCTTATCCATCTTTTTCTAGGTCTATGCAGCATTACCTTTCCTCCGGGATAAAAATGCCTAGCTGGCGACTCTATTCATCTCCAGTGGGTTCACTGCTGTGTGTTCTCATTGTCCCTCTCGCCGACCGTTCGCGTCTGTACCTTCATATGAACCCGTTTCATTTGTCGGGAGCGACAGCTTGGCGACTCTGCTGGGGAGCCTTATGCTGCAACCAGGGCTTCTGGTTCTTTTTGTGGGTTCCTCCTAGCGCTTGATTGATTTGTGTTTACTGGGGTGTTATGTGCTTGTTTGTGCTTGTATTTATTTTTGTTTATTGCTTTATGTACAGTTACTTTACTGCTTCCTTTATTGCATTTATATATCATACTGTCATTGTTGCTGGCTGGATCTGTTGTTTGCCTTGGTGGGTGGGTGTTTCATTGAGAGTTAAGGTCCTATACCTGGGACCTGAGTGACACCTAGGCTAGAGTGAATCATATTCTTTCCCATTCCATTTCGGTCTGGTGCGGGAATACGAAACACGGTTCAGATATGGGTTTCTTCTTGAGAACTCTGTGTTGCAGATTTCCTGCAATGCTAGGGCTATCTGGGAAGCCTGCTAAGTCTGGATAACCTTTTAGTATTGACCTTCAGAAACTGAGGTGAATTAGAGGAGGAACTTTTATGGTTATTGTAAACACTGTACCTCCGGGTTAGAAGTGTTTACACTTCTCATAACTGATCCAAGTCTGAGGATCCTTGTTCTAGATCACCACCTGTGAGGGGGTTGGGCTGTTTACAGGTTTGCAGGTACCTTGACCTCAGAATACCCTGTTACTTTGACTTTGTTAAGAATACTCCATGTTGGACAGTTCTTGTGATTCTAAAACCTTGGACTTGTGGCTCTTTATTTGAGTCCCCCACCCTGGTTACTGGATTTTTTAGACCTCCATCTGGAATTCTTGAACACACATGGATCTATACCAAGGCAGTTAATCAGATCCAGCTCAGGCACAAACCCTTGCATATCATTTGCATACATAACCATTGCATCATATTAACATTTGCTTATTTGTGTTTCAGGGTATCCACCTTCATCTGGTTTTGGTTTTGACCCCATCTGCATTACTGACCTATCTCCACCAGCACTAGCTTCAGCTTGTCAGCCATATACTTCAAATACTTGCACTAGCCAGCCAGTGGCCCGCTCCTCAGCATCTTCATCAGCACTCTACTCAGTCTTCAGCATCATGGCTCCAAAGAAAAGCAACATCACCTATCATTTCTTCCAACCAGACTTATCAGACATCAGGAGGATCCAAACCCTGATCACTCCAGATCACATACCTTTGTTCAGGGAGCATTATGGGGATATACTTGACTTGGTCATGGATCTGGACCCATCCCAGAGGAGTTTGATCCACACCTGCATTCAGTTTTATGACCCCCCATTGAGATGTTTCACCTTTCAAGACTTCCAGTTGGGCCCTCTATTAGAAGAATACTCATCTTTGGTTGGTTTGCCTATCAAGAGGGAAATCCCTTTCAACCCTGAAATGGTCTTTCCCAGCAATGGAGAGGTGGCAAGAGCTCTGCACCTGGAACCTGCTTTGATTGAGCAGCATATGACCTCTAAAGCTGGGATCCCTGGCTTTCATTTGGACTTTCTAATTTCTCAAGCTAGTCTGAAGGCTTCCCTGGGGGAATGGAGAGCTGTTTGTGCTCTGTTGGCCTTAAGTGTATATGGAATTGTGTTGTTTGCAGATGAGCCTCGATTCATTAGCAAGAATGCAATCCATTTGCTCATCCTGAAGAACCCAGTGCCAACTTTGCTAGGAGATCTCTATTACTCAGTACATCAGAAGAATGAGAAGCAGAGGGGAAGGCTAGTGAGGTGTTGTGCTCCATTATTCCATGCTTGGCTTCTCAAGCATCTACCCAGGACAGATGCATTCCTAAATCCTCATCAGCAAAGCAACTGGGCTAAGAGGCTCACTACTCTCACTTCAGCAGACATCAGATGGTGTACTCAAAGCACCAAGGGCAGAGATATCATTACAAGTTGTGGGCACTTTCCCAATGTGCTTTTAATAGGGGTCAAGGGAAGTATCAATTACAATCCTCTGCTGTTCAGAAGGCAACTAGGCTATGCACTGGTCCATGCTCCTAAGGCACAAGACTTGGTGGAGACCCTCTACTGTGAGAACAAGATAAGTCTGGCAACTGTTAGGCAGGCTGCCTGGGCTTGGGATCATGTTCAAACCAAGGGAATCACCATTCTGGGGAAGTGCAATAATGTGGCATCAGTCCAATATTATGAGTGGTCCCGTGCCAGGGCCCAATTCTCTGGAATGCCCTTCACCATAGAAGACATGCCTGAGTCATCTTCAGCACCACCCCCTGCCACTATCAGTTTGGAGGAGTTTGAGAGCTTGAAGGAAAGAAATGAGAAGCTAACCCAGGCTTTGCAGAAGACCCTCCGGGAGAGGAGTGAAGGTGTGAGGGAGATTGAAAGATTGGAGAAGTTGAGGGTGGAACACTTGACTAAAATTGAGAAGTCTGGAGATTATATCAACAAGTCTAAAGCTGGTGAGCAGATTCTGAAGAATGCTTGTAAAGAAGCCCAGTTCCAGAGAGCAAGAACAGACTTGTATTTGAAAGAGAGTCAGGCCAGGTGGGTCCGGATCACTGAGGCCCGTACTCTAGAAGACAAGAGAGTTCAGGACAAGATGGAGCAGATGGAAAAAGCCCTGGCAGCAGCCCAGAAGGAAATATCAGAGTTAGAAATCAGAGCTGGAGTGAAGAGGTCTAAGGACCAAAGTCAGAACAAGAAGTTGACTGCAGCTGTTGCAACAAGAAACCTTCTCATCAGAAGTCTCACGGAGTGTCCGGCTGATCCTGTGACCGAAGCACTTCTTAAGGAAGTTCGTGAGGATGAGTTTGGCCTTGGAGTTTGATCATTTGCTTGTTGTTATTCCTATTCCATGTACTTTTGTTTTTGTGATGTATTTTGACCCCTTTAAGGGCTCGTGTTGTAAAAAGAACAAGTTGTATTATTTCATCTTATGTAATATATTTGTGTTGGTTTGTTCCACCTGAGTTCACTTCAAGAGCAACTTCAACAGCAGCATCTTCAAGGGTCTGAAAGGGTCAAAACTGAAAGCCAAACCGGATACCTTGAGAGCAAATAAGCATAACTGCATTGCATACTAACCCTTCTGTTTGTTTTGTAGGTTTTGTTTTATTGTTACTAACCTCTGTTGTGATATTCAGGAATTATTGCTCGCCGCCGGGTATTTCCCCTCAACAGGCCACACAGGTACCCAACTAGAAACAACCTTCCGGGAATTCAGATGGATCAGATGCAGCAAGACCTTACGGAGGTCAGAAACCAGATGGCCAACGAAAGGTTGGAGATGAGAACGCAGATAACACAGTTCATGGAAGTAATGAACAACTTGGCTCAAAGCCAGGAGAGGCTCAGAGCTTTGGTAGAAGGGAGGAATCAAGAGGAACCCCATGTGGGAACTGCTGGCACAAGTAACAACGAGAGGGTCCAACCTCATGTCAATCCCCCAGTTTTTGGACCCCATCTCCATCCAGAGACCAACATCCCTGTCAATATACAAGGGACTGCCACAGCAGGGAGGGTACTACAGGAAGACCCTCAAGAAGACCAGTTCACAGTAATGGGTGCTGGAGAAGAAGCTTACGATAGACGGTTGGATGAAATAGCTGAGAAGTTGAGGTCCTTAGAATCTCAAAACTCTTTGGGATTCGACGTTATGGATATGGGCTTGGTAGACGGGGTCAGGATCCCCCATAAGTTCAAGCCTCCTTGTTTCGAAAAGTATAATGGGACTTCATGCCCCCGGACTCATCTACAATCATTTCTGGGAAGGCTGAAGGCCTATACAATGGATGAGAAATTGTGGATGTTCTATTTTGAAGATAGCTTGACTGGAGCTTCGAGGGAGTGGTATTCCCATCTGACAAGAGCAACAATTAGATGCTGGAAGGACCTGGCAGAGGCCTTCATCAGACAGTATCAGTATAATCTAGACATGGCACCCAACAGGACCCTTCTAATGGGAATGTCACAGTCTTCAAGGGAGAGTTTTCGAGAATACGCCCAGAGATGGAGGCAACTGGCTGCTGCTGTTCAACCACCTATGTCTGAACGGGAAATGGCGGATATGTTCATGAACACCCTTCAGGGAACATATATTGACAGGTTGGCAGCTTTCTCTTCCACTAGCTTTGCAGATGTTGTCATAGCCGGGGAGAGAATTGAAAGCTTGTTAAAAATGGGAAAGATCTCAGACAACGGTGTAAGCTCGTCCAGTAGTACAAGAAAGCCTTTTGCAGGCCCGAGAAGAACTGGCGAGACCAATGCCATCCATTCAAACAGGGGTAGGCCCCAATATGCTCAGAGGTCCATAGCAGCAGTCACCATCCCTGCTCCAGCTCATCCTCAACCTGTCTATCAACCTCCTCAGCAAAGCTATCAACAACAACCTCAGTACCATCAGCAAAATCAGTATCCTCCAAGGAATTACAACAACAGCAACACCAACAACAACAGTCAACAAAGGCCATTCCAACAGAGGCCATCTCAAGCTAACAGAGTGATCGATCCGATCCCAATGCCATATGCTACTTTGCTGCCACAACTTCTGAAACTCAACCTGGTTGAGCTAAGAACGTTGGCACCCCCGGATCCCAATAGCCTACCAAGAAACTATGACTCTAATGCTAGATGTGCTTTTCATTCAAACGCACCTGGTCACAGTACAGAAAAATGCAGGGCTCTGCATATGAAGGTACAAGACTTGGTAGACTCCAAGGCTCTGAATTTTGCACCTCCGCCCAATGTCAATAAAAACCCTATGCCAAACCATGGTGGTCCCCGAATTAACGCTATTGAAGAAGACAGACCGTCTTATTTAATAACCAGTGTGGATCAGATCAGGACACCATTGGTGGAAATCAAAGCTCAACTCCGTGAAAGCCAAATATTTCCGGGATGTGAACTAGGGTGCCTCTACTGCAATATTTCATGGAATGGGTGTGAGGACCTGAGGAATGGCATTGACATCCTTATTCAGAGTGGCCTGCTCCAGATCACCACATCGTTTCCGACAAATCCGGCAACTTCATCAACAACGGTTCCAGAACCTCCTACAACTGCAGCAACTATTGTTCCCGACAATTCACCAGCAACATCAACAAGTACTTCATCTGTCCTCCCAAATGATCAGTTTTCAACAGTTTCTCCTGCTACAACTTCAGCTTCATTCCATTTCGAATCTCCAGCGACAACAACATCAGTCCTTCCAACAACACCTCCTACAACCCCAGCAATCAATCATGAGGATGTCTCTACTGTTACCATTTTCTACGATCCTGAAAATAATTCCGCCTACCATTCAGAAGGTGCTGCTCCCGCCAGAGCACCAGTTACAATCTTTTGTGATCCACAAACAATTATAGCCCCTTCAGCAGCAGCAATCAGTCCAGTCACTGTCACGGTGCCGGGACCAGTACCATATGAAAGCAATAGGGCCATCCCTTGGCACTATGGCTCTGACGTGTACTGTGAAGGGAAAAGAATCACTCTTGAAACATCAACACCTGCACCACAAGTAGATAATGTGGGGGGAGGCGGAGGCTTCACTCGAAGCGGACGTCTCTTTGCTTCACAAGTTCAAAGACCCACTGCCGAAGCAGAAGCTGCTGCCAAGGCAAAGGAAAAGAGCCCGGTGCAGGAAGATCAAGCTGCCAAAGAAGCCTTGAAGACTCCGTTCGATCAGGAAGTTGATGAGTTTATGCGAATCATAAAAAAGAGTGATTATAAAATTGTGGATCAGCTTCATCAGACGCCATCCAAAATCTCCATCCTCTCACTGCTTATGTGCTCCGAAGCCCATCGGAATGCACTACTTAAAGTCTTGCACGCAGCTTACGTGCCTGAGGAGATTACTGTCAACCAATTGGAAACCGTGGTTGGGAATGTTACTGCTAGCAATGGGCTAGGGTTTACCAATTCTGACTTGACAGCGGATGGCCGCAATCACAACAAAGCCTTGCACATAACCCTGGAATGCAAAGGAGCTGTCCTTTCTCATGTGCTGGTGGACACAGGTTCTTCCCTGAATGTCTTACCAAAGAAGGCTCTGGTGAAGTTAGAATATGACGGATTGGCATTGAGACCCAGCAACCTGGTGGTGAGAGCCTTTGATGGTTCGAAGAGATCGGTTCTGGGAGAGATTGAGCTGCCCGTGACAATTGGCCCGCAAACCTTTAAAACTATCTTTTATGTGATGGACATTCAGCCCGCCTACAGCTGTTTGTTGGGTAGACCCTGGATTCACGCCGCCGGCGCAATAACGTCTACCCTTCACCAAAAGTTAAAATTTGAGTGGGAAGGTCAAGTTGTCACAATCTGTGGGGAAGAGGATATTTTCGTTAGCCATCTGGCTACCTACAAGTACATTGAGATGGATGGGGAGATCCATGAAACAATGAGCCAAGGTTTTGAAGCCTTAAACGTCAATGAAGCATCTGCCGTGTCAGGTATCTCCATGTCGTCTTATCAACAAGTCCGGAAGGTTGTTGAAGAAGGAACTGCCCTAGGCTGGGGCAAAGTTTTAGCTGTGGAGGAGAAAAAGGACAAATTTGGGTTGGGTTACAAACCAACTCAACATCAAGCAAGGGCTGCTGGAGAGCCTGGTTTCGTCAGTGGGGGGATGCTTACCCCCGATGCTATCAACTGTCTGGAAGACGAGCTGGAAGAGGAGCGCAACCTGGAAAGCTGGATTCGTCCAAAGATCCCGGGGAGCAGTGTCTCGAACTGGTCTTCCCAGGAAATTATAAGAGTTACTCGATCAGAGTAATTATTATTTCCTGTATTTTTATAAGCATGCATCAAAGTCTTGCATCTTGCCCAAGATGACAAGACTCATTTTGTAATAGGGCCATCTGTACTTTTGTGCAAACAAGATTAAATTAACGAAATATCAGACATCTTTTTGCAAACGAGTCTTTTTCTTTTCTGCTCACTGTTTTTCCATTTTTCTTTTTGTACAAAAATAAATGGCGGTGTTTTCAAAATGATAACTTCATTTCACTTTTTTTCTAAAGCAAGATTAAAATCAATCACTAAAATGAACAAACTTAACCCTTGCAGAGAGTGCCTTCCTGATAGCACCGACAACAGCACGGCTATGACATCGTATGACTTTGACAATCCAATCAATCAAGCCGATGAAGGGGTTGAAGAAGAATATGAGCTTCCTGAAGAGCTAGCCAGGTTGTTGGGACAGGAGGAAAAGGTTATTACTCCTCACCAGGAGGAGATTGAAGTGATTAATCTTGGTACGGAGGAAGACGTGAAAGAAGTCAAAATCGGGGCCTGCCTGCAAGACTCAGTAAAGAGACAACTGATAGATCTGCTTCAAGAGTATGTTGATGTGTTTGCTTGGTCGTATCAAGACATGCCAGGGTTGGATACCGACATTGTTGTGCACAAGCTGCCTCTAAGGGAAGAATGCCCACCGGTCAAACAGAAGCTGCGCCGAACTCGCCCAGACATGGCTATGAAAATCAAGGAAGAGGTACAAAAGCAATGGGACGCCGGGTTCCTTGCTGTGACTAGCTATCCACCGTGGGTCGCTAACATAGTACCTGTGCCTAAGAAAGACGGCAAAGTAAGAATGTGTGTTGACTACCGGGATCTGAATAGAGCCAGCCCGAAAGATGACTTCCCATTACCTCACATTGATGTATTGGTGGATAACACGGCTCAGTTCTCGGTATTCTCCTTCATGGATGGATTTTCAGGATATAATCAGATCAAGATGTCACCTGAAGACATGGAGAAGACAACATTTATCACACCTTGGGGCACGTTCTGTTACAAGGTGATGCCATTCGGACTAAAGAATGCTGGTGCAACATATCAACGGGCTATGGTGACATTATTCCACGATATGATCCATAAGGAAATAGAATGTTATGTGGATGATATGATCGCCAAGTCCCTTACAGAGGAAGATCACCTGGTGAATCTGCTGAAGTTGTTCAAGCGACTGAGGAAGTACCAACTAAAGCTGAACCCCAACAAATGCACATTCGGGGTGCGATCCGGTAAGCTGCTGGGCTTTATTGTAAGCGAGAAAGGGATTGAAGTTGACCCTGATAAAGTCAAAGCTATTCAAGAAATGCCTGCGCCGAAAACTGAGAAAGAGGTTCGAGGGTTCTTAGGTCGATTGAACTACATTTCACGGTTCATATCTCACCTTACAGCGACCTGTGAACCCTTGTTCAAGCTGTTAAGAAAAGAACAGACGGTCAGGTGGAACGAAGATTGCCAGAAGGCTTTTGACAAGATCAAAGAATATCTACAAGAACCTCCAATCCTCATGCCGCCAGTTGAAGGAAGACCTCTGATTATGTACTTGACAGTATTAGAAGAGTCAATGGGGTGTGTACTAGGTCAGCATGACGAGTCTGGTCGAAAAGAGTATGCAATATACTACCTAAGCAAAAAGTTTACCGACTGTGAACAACGTTATTCACTGCTCGAGAAAACTTGCTGTGCTTTAGCGTGGGCTGCTCGCCGACTGAGACAGTATATGTTGACCCACACTACCTTATTAATCTCAAAAATGGATCCAGTTAAGTACATTTTCGAGAAGCCAGCTCTTACCGGACGGGTTGCAAGATGGCAGATGATTCTCACAGAATACGACATACAGTACACATCTCAGAAAGCCATCAAGGGCAGTGTACTATCTGAATATCTTGCTGAGCAACCCATTGATGACTACCAGCCTATGAGATTTGACTTCCCTGATGAAGACATCATGTTCATTAAATCAAAAGATCATGAAGAGCCTATTCACACTGAAGGGCCTGACCCGGAGGAAGAATGGATTATGATGTTCGATGGGGCTGTTAATATGAATGGTCGCGGTGTTGGTGCAGTACTCATTACACCCAAAGGGGTTCACATGCCTTTCTCGGCAAAACTCACTTTCAACTGCACTAACAATGAAGCTGAATACGAAGCTTGCATTATGGGTCTTGAGGAAGCCATTGACCTCAGGATCAAAACACTGACCGTATTCGGAGATTCAGCTTTGGTAATCAATCAGACCAATGGGAAATGGTATACACATCAGGATCATCTGATACCTTACAGGGATTATACAAGAAGGTTATTGACTTTCTTCACAACAGTCAAACTTGAGTATATCCCTCGGGATGAGAATCAGTTTGCAGATGCTCTTGCTACCATTTCGTCCATGATCAAAGTTCAAGCTGCTAACTTTGTACCTCAGATTTCAGTGTCCAGACTCGACAGGCCAGCATATGTATTTGCAGCAGATGTTGTAAAAGATGACAAACCTTGGTTCCATGACATTAAGTGCTTCTTGGAGGATCAAACGTACCCACCTGGGGCATCTTCCAATGATAAGAAGACCTTGAGAAGGCTTGCTGGAAGTTTCTTTCTGAACACTGATGGGTCTTTGTACAAAAGGAACTTTGATATGGTACTCCTCCGATGTGTTGACAAGACGGAAGCAGATTTGTTGATGCATGAAGTGCATGAAGGCTCTTTTGGTACCCATGCCGGAGGGCATGCCATGGCTAGGAAATTGCTAAGATCAGGTTATTATTGGATCACAATGGATGCAGACTGTTGTGCCTATGCCAGAAAATGTCACAAATGCCAGATCTACGCAGATAAGGTGCATATGCCTCCCAATCCTTTGAACATAATGTCTTCACCGTGGCCCTTTGCCATGTGGGGCATTGATATGATTGGCAAGATTGAGCCAACTGCTTCGAATGGTCACAGATTCATCCTGGTCGCCATTGATTATTTCACCAAGTGGGTTGAAGCAGCCTCATATGCAAATGTTACAAGACAAGTGGTAGCCCGATTTCTGAAGAGAGATATCATCTGTCGGTATGGAGTGCCCGAGCGAATCATTACTGATAATGGTTCCAATTTAAACAACAAAATGATGGCAGAGCTATGCCGGGACTTCAAGATCCAACACCACAATTCTTCTCCTTACAGGCCAAAGATGAATGGTGCTGTTGAGGCGGCAAATAAGAATATCAAGAAGATTGTGCAAAAGATGGTAGTCACCTACAAAGACTGGCATGAAATGCTACCGTTTGCCTTGCATGGGTACCGCACGTCAATCAGAACATCCACTGGGGCAACACCGTATCAGCTTGTATATGGTATGGAAGTAGTCCTACCTGTTGAAGTTGAACTACCCTCGTTACGGGTATTAATGGATGTTAAACTGAGTGAAGCCGAATGGGTTCGGGCCCGATACGAGCAACTAAGTCTGATCGAAGAGAAGAGATTAGCTGCAATCTGTCATGGGCAGTTGTATCAGAAAAGAATGAAGAGAGCCTTCGATCAGAAAGTCAGGCACCGAGAGTACCAAGTGGGAGATCTTGTACTGAAAAGAATCCTCCCTCCTCATACAGACCACAGGGGCAAATGGACTCCAAACTATGAAGGACCATTCGTGGTAAAGAAAGTTTTCTCTGGTGGAGCACTGATGCTCAGCACCATGGATGGTGAAGATTTCCCGTCCCCTGTGAATTCAGATGCAGTTAAAAAATACTTCGCATAAAAATGACCCGCTGGACATAAAAACAGAATGTAAGTCCAGGCAAAAATAGGGCATCCCGGCGAGTCAAAAACAGAATAAAAGACTCGGGCAAAAAATAAAGGAAATAAATGAAAAAATGTACACCCGCTGAGTTGAAAAGCCGCATTGGACAACTCAGGCAAGAATGGGTATCCCGATGGATTGAAAACCCGAAAAGGCGATCCATGCAAAATAAGGGAATAAGCGAACAACTGCATTCTGAATTCGTCTGTATTGTCACAACCTGGAAAGCCTTGAAACGATCAAGCTTCAATCAGAATCAACCTTCTTCAGAAAGCAAGACGAGAAGAACGTCATTGTCATACGAGTCATAGCAGAAGAGGAAGCTCCTCAAAGCGTCATCAACACTGCCAGCACCTTGTTTCTCAATTTGTAACAGTCTCTTCATTTCAGGAGATATGTTTCCTTGACTGTATCTTGCCGATTCAGGGCACATGAATTAATAAAATCAGATTTTTCAGTCATGTTTCGTTTTGTACATTTTATTTGCAAAGGATGTCTGATGTCTCTAAAAAATCAATTGCATAAGTACAGATGTTTTTCTCCCAAAAATAATAATAATAAAACACATGCTTACAGGGAATATACTTACTCTCGAAAGTACTTAACTCCTATGACGAAATCCAGTAAAAGATACCTCGGGACCATTTGTGCGTTTCCTTATCTTTGCAGGATTGCAGGTATACAAGACGCGACTTGGGGCATGTAAGCTTCATCCCAGCAAGCTGGCAAATCAACAAAAGATCTCAGCATCCGAAATGCTCTACTCCCAGCTGAGTTGCCTCTTGTTGCTTTCCCCAGCTGAGTTGTTTCTCATAATTCCCCAGCCGAGTTGCCATTTCATCCTCAGCTGAGTACCGGAGTCAGGGAATCATCTCCCCACAGAGCTTCAAGCCTCTATTCAGAAGAGCAACGCACGAAGAAGTCACAACAGAGAGGGAGAAAGCTTCTACAAACCCCAGCTGGGTCCCGTATTACAAGGATATGCCAATCAGTGACCTGTATCCCCAAACAGATACATCATTAGATCTACCAATGATCTCATCCCCAGCTGGGATGTCCACTTCAAGCAAATCAACCAGAGATCTCCGCAGCAACGGGATCCGAATCCCGGATCTGTGCCTCTTTGCATAATCATAGCATTCGCATCATATTATCCCCTCAGAGCGTAGCATTCCGTCTAATACGGAGCATTACGGCAAAAAATCAAATACATAGCATAATCATAAGCCATGTTCTGAAGTAACACTTGTGAATAACAAACCGTTCATCATCATTATACAAAAATCCCCACCAGAGTCCCAGCAAAAGCAGTTGCCTCTCCAATCACCAAACACCAGTATATATTTCTGACACCCGTCCGTGTCATCACTTCCCCAAACAAGTCGCCTGAACACTCTTTACAAACAAAATCACCCGTATTACAGATACTTCATGACACCCGTCCGTGTCATATTACCAGCAGAAAGCCAAAGACATCCTCTTTGCACCCACACATATCTATATATACACTTTCCTGACACCCGTCCGTGTCATATCCCCAGCGCAGTCGCTTAGACTTTGTATAGCGGATACTTGTTCATATTACACTTTTCTCTCTTGGCACCCGTCCGTGTCAGTCTCCCCAGCAGCTAAACACTCATCTATATATACTCTTACTACTCACTTATACAGATACTCATCCGTATCTTGTATACACCACTCATAACCCCACAAATTCAACAATAGTCCTTGTTCTTTGTTAACCAGTTGGTACTCGTCCGTATCATCATCTCAGAACATTGCGTCTAATGTTTGTTTCTACATGATGCTCGTCCGTATCATAAGTCTTAAGGATGCTCGTCCGCATCTTTAATCCATACACTGTGTCAAACACTTGTGTCTTCTTGAACATAGATACTCGTCTGTGTCTACTATTCCCCAGAAGAGTCCCTTCAGATTCAACACTCGTCCGTGTTCCTTGTTAACCCGTTGATACTCGTCCGTATCATCATCTCTGAACATGTGTCAGTTTGTTTCTACATGATACCCGTCCGTATCATAGCCTTAAGGATGCTCGTCCGCATCTTTAATCTATACAATACCAAACGCTTATACTTTCTTTTCTTGGTTGTGAACGCTCGTCCGTGTTCACCATATCCCCAGTAGATCACCAACAAAGCATTTTCTTTTATCTGACACTCGTCCTGTGTCATGATAACCCTGAGAGCAGCCGTACCCTGCTGAGTGGTCGTCCTCCACTTTTTGATGGTCGTCCTCCATCATGCTCATCCGATGGTCGTCCCCATCGTTGTTTTTAGCAGTCGTCCCCTGCTAGGTGGTCGTCCTCCACCTTTTGATGATCGTCCTTCATCATTTTATCCAATGGCCGTCCCCATTGTTGATTTTGGTTATCTGGCATTCGTCCTATGTCATGAGAAACCTCGAGAGCAGCCGTACCCTGCTGAGTGGTCGTCCTCCACTTCTTGATGGTCGTCCTCCATCATGCTCGTCCGATGGCCGTCCCCATCGTTGACCTTTTCTATCCGATGGCCGTCCCCATCGTTGATATTTTCGGCAGCCGTACCCTGCCAGGTGGTCGTCCTCCACCTTTGATGGCCGTCCCCATCATATTCCTTTTATCCCCAACAGAGCAGCCGTCCCCTGCTAGGTGATCGTCCTTCACCTTTGATGGCCGTACCCCATCATCTGTTTATTTCATTTATTCTTTAACCCGATGGCCGTCCCCGTCGTGGTCCCTTTTCCTTTTAGCCCGATGGCCGTCCCCATCGTTGGTTACTTTACCTTTATGAACTTGATGGCCGTCCCCGTCATGTTTCATTAATTTCCAGAGAATTTTACAGCTTTATCTCGATGGTCGTCTCCATCACGATTTTATCTTTCCCAGCTAGTCGGTCGTCCCCGTCTTGGCTTTACCTTTTATCCCCAGCATGTCGGCCGTCCCCGTCATTGCTCTTTACCCAGCGGTCGTCCTCTGCTCGACGGTCGTCCTCCGTCGCCCACTTTACAATATACTTTGTTTTCCTTTTACAATCTATATCCCTTTTCTTCTTCATTCCGTGAGTGCAAATTTTGGACTGTCTTTGGTATTCAACCACAAGTTATCTTGTTTGCCTGTTAAGCCGTCGCTTACATCCTGCACAGCTAACTCATGCTTGAATAGGGGCAGCTGTAAACACCCCAAATTTGCCCTCACCCATTCACACCATGGCTTGTGATCATCCTCATATGCATAAACACAATCATATCATCTCACATCTCATTTTTGATTCACTGCATAGTTTCTAAGGCATCTGCACCTAGGGTTTGTGATCTGAGCAATCCCAAAGCATCTTGAGCCACTCCAAAAGCAACCAATCAATTCAAAGGGGTCTACATGTGTTCAATCATCATAATACATCCTTTCAAAGTCAAAACTTCAAAGGAATCACAAGAACTAGGGTTTGAGTGGATGCAGAGACAGGATTGACTGCACAGTCGACTGAAAATTAGGGTTTTGGTTTCAGAGGCCATAACTCCAATTTTTTTGGTCATTCTTGTTTCCATTGCTCTTTATATGGTATAGGGAGTATGCATATCAATTTTCATGAAGAAATTCCATAGGGAAGTCATCTGATCAAGGGTTGACTTTTCAGACAAGTCAGTGTAAAATCAGGGCATCTGAGGCCCCCAATGACCCAACCAATGGGTGATCTTCATCATTTTGAGTGTATATGATCTTTATTTGATCATGGAAGAAGGTTGAAGTTCATAGAAATCAAGAATTTAGGGTTTTTGCAAATGTTGACTTTTTGGGCATAGTTGACTTTTCAAGAATGCATCATTTTAGGTCATTTTTCAAGCCTTGATTCTTGATCCAAAAATGCTTCAAATGGAAAAACTTTGGTCATGAAAGTTGTAGATCTCATCTTTCCCTTTTCAAAAAGTACAAGAACATGATCAAACTCTTCTTCAATCAAAAGTTATGGCAATGCAAAGTTGGCTAAAATCATTGATTTTCAAGGCATGCCCTAAGTGAGAATTTTGCAAAATCTTGGACCAATGCATATTGCAGCCTCTAATTCATTTCAAACCAGCACATAAACTTTCTCTAAGTCCTAAAAATCAGAAATGAACTAAGAATGCCCATGGTTTTATGTTTGGTTGGACAAAAAGGTCACATGTGAACAAAAAATCACAAGTTGCAAAACTCATGATCATGCTTCCTCCTACTTGCAGCCTTGGATGCTGAGCTTTGCTAGCCTCTCACCTCACCTTGCTGCACCAGAACCAGCCCATGTACTTGCCTAGATCATGAGCCATACCTCTCTTACACATTATTTGACTTTTTGCAAAAGGTAACTTACCAATCAATAAAGGGCATGTCTTGTCAACTGACCAATGAGAGAGAGTTATGTGGACAATTTGCAAGCTAGACATAACACAAGGCAAGGCTGAAACATCCTCATTCAACACATACACAAAAAACCTACCAAGTTGCAAGTTGCTTCGAATCTCTCTGCCCAGCCACAAAACACTCAAGCCAACTTCACCATTCAACTCACCTTGCTCCATAGACCACAAAGCACCAAGAACACAAGCCTGGAACAACCAGAATACTCCATAGCCATTTCTCACCTCAGCCTGCATTTCTCTTCGAAACTCTCACCACAGCTTGCAAACACCTAAACAAACTTTGCAAAGCTTCTCCATTCACCCCCAGGATCACAAACAACCCCTTTCCATGACCTGAAAGTGCTTGAAACACCATTGCCATTTCTGATCAAGCTTGAGCAGAAGCTGTCGAATCTCACTATCCAGCCAACTTAAACTCTCATTGAGCATTCAAACATCATCTGGGGATCAAGTGGAGTAGATTGCACAAGGAGAAGTGGCCTGAAAGTCCTCAAGATTGAAAGCTCCAAATCTCAGGTAGCTCGAAATTATTTTTTCCAGAAATCATTTTTCTTGTCACAAACTTGTTCTATGTGATTCACTGATTATCCTGATGTTCTTAGTTTTTGAAATGGCTTTGATTTGAGCATTTAATTTGTCTCTGAAGCTTGCGTGCCCTAGTTTTTATTTCTTTCGATTCAGTTTGTTTAGGAAGAAGAAATTTGTTTTGAGAGAGGGGTTTGATTCGTGAGAGGTTGGAGATCATTTCCCAGTTCTTAGTTTTCATTTTTGATACGATTTGAGGGGTTTGGGGATTTCTCAGGTGAGATGCTGGCCGGAGAAGACGACCGGAAGTCTTCTCCGGCCACCTGAAAGTGATTTGTGCCCTAATTGCGTAATTAACTCCAGTTTGAATTTTGGCCGTAGATGGCCTTTGACTTGTTGACTTCCCTCCCTTTTGGATGGCCCAGATCCTTTTCATTAGCCCTAATCTCTCTCATTAGTTTAATTAATCTTTAATTAAGTTAATTAATTCAGGAGCCATCTGGGCCCTTCGTTCACGCGCCAGTCAACACATTTAAACTCAGGCTCCATCCTGGCCCTCCATCTAGCTTACTTTCTTCTTTATTTGATTTTTAATTCATTTTGTTTCATTAAACTTGCATAATTATTTTAAAATAGTTAAAAATTCTTAAAAATTATGAAACTTTTTCCTAAAAGTTTTATTAATTTTTAAGACCCAAAAACATTTTTATTTTATTTTTTATCATTAAAAAGTATTTTTAAATATTTAAAAGATTATTTTTAATTGATTAATGGGAATTAATTAATTAAAAATACTTTTAGGTATTTAAAAATTACAAAAAAATTCATGAAATGTTCTAAGACATTTAGAAACATTGTCCAACCTTCAAACCAAATTTCTTTTTTGATCTTGATGCATTTTAAGAATTTTTCATTGAATGAAATCATTTTTTATGCATTATTTTGATCATGGGTTCAAAAATTCATTTCTGCCTATTGGAGAAGGTTTGGACATTGATTATTTTTGCTTTGTTTTGTGTTTAGCATATAGTTTCTAAGATAAAATGGCCATGATTTGATCTTGCATTTTCCAATTGTTTGACATTTCTTTTGTTAAGAACCCTAAAAAACCCTAATAACTTATAAAATTCATATCTTGAGATTGGTTAGGAGTTGAGAGTTCCCCTTTGGGAAGTGGTTCATTATAGGTTTAGGGTTTCCTTGGGCAGAATTTTCCATTTTTTATCTTGGGGTTTGTTTCTGTTTTGGGTTTTTGTTTGATGTTTGTTCCATAAACCCTAATTTGGGCTTTCACTTGCATCCCTCTTGCATTCTCTTGCCTAACATGACTTGCCTTTGCATTTTGTGCATTCTTGTGATCCATTTGACATCTCAAGACATATAGAAAGCATGTTTGATCATTGCATTGCATATTTGCCATGTCATTTGTCTTGTATGCTTCATAACTTTCCATGATTGTTCATGCTCCTTAACTTGCATCATTTACATCCATGATCTTGTATGAGCATCTCCATGCCTTGCCTCATGTTCATAGCACCTCATAGCATCATTTTCATCATCAATATGCTTCTGGTTTTGCTTAGCATCATGCCATTTCATCCCATCTTGCATTGCATTGCATTTCTTTCTAACATTTCAGGTGGTAAGTAACTTTGAGAAGTGAATTTGCCTTCACTTCTCGTAACTTTTCTTCTCATCTCTCTTGCATCCATTGCTGCATTTATGTATGTGTTTGATATTGAGCTTGCTCATTCTTTTCCTCCTTACTTTCTTTCCTCAAGTGACTTGACTTCTTGAATGAAGCAAGCCACTTTGCTTCTCTTGATCTTGTTCATCTGCTTCCTGGTGGTTCTTCTGAAGACTGTTCTTGAAAACCTCACAAACCTTAGGATCAACCAAGCATGACAATGAATTAGGGTTTTGATTAGTCTCCCCCCATAGTTTTACCTTTGTGTCTCTCTTTGAGTCTTCTCTTCTCATCTCATAATCAGGGACCAAACCCTAAAGGCTTTAAGACTTGGTGATTAAGCTTATGCCTGCATCCTTCTCTTAGGATGGAGTGCATAACTTTAATCCTAAGTGTTAAACCCTTAATGTGTTTAAATCTCTTAACCAATTCACTTAATAAATATCAAGACATCACACTTGTAACTTGGGCCTTGCATTAGGGTTCTAATTCTTCCTTAAGTGGTTAAGAAGGACTAACCCTAGTGTTAATGGACAAGTCCCCCTCAAGTTGTCTTACAAACCATGAAAATCACTTCATCACCATATCATTAAATAAAATCCACTTAATCAAAGGCTTGTTTTGTCATGGGTTTAATCCCTAATCATGGATTAAGTTGAGGAGCTTTCCTCAGCTTAAACATTCTCATCTATCATCCTTCTTTTAGGATGGTGTAATGAGTCTGTTTAATCCCTGATTATGGCTTAACCTCATTACTCAACACTAAACAAAAACCACAAAAAACATCTAAATAATCACAAGTAGGTTAATGATCTTAATCCTACACCAAAGGTGATTAAGTGTGAGAAGCTGACTTCACACTTAAGGTATTCTCATTACCCCCAATCAGAGGGATGATGTGATGAGTTCACTAAATCCATTGGTTTAGACTTAAGCTCATTAACTTATGACAAAAATCCAAAAAAGCAATAAAAGACTGAAGACACAAAAACAGACAATAATCGTCTCCTTCGGGATTCTTTTCCCATCACCTTCACTCATAAACGAGAACTTGCTTCTTCCGTCTAATGCAAGACAGTTTGCACCTGAGCCAGACAGGTCATACACTTGAGCATTGACAAGCAAGCAGTTCATCAGTCAATTCATCTTTCAGTCTCTTTGGGTCGAACTACGGTGTTCTGACTTCCTCATTGCACGAGAGGATACGTAGGCATAACTTAACAGTTATCGAACAAAAGTCTCTGTATATTCCCCCTCTTTCTAGCTTCATTCTTTAGCCTCATGATCTTGAGCATTTCACCTTGTTCTTACACTGATACTTTCATACTTCACATCACTTATACACTTTACACTGACACCTGTACATTCCTTTCCAGCTATTTTATACACAAATTGCACTGACACCACCCCTTTGAAACACAAATCTTTTAAGCGTGGATCCCGTCGAGTACGACGGACAATCTGGGTGCTAATACCTTCCCAGGTTGTAACCAACCCCCTTTCTCAGTCTCTCTGGTTCGCAAACCGTCTTATCCATCTTTTTCTAGGTCTATGCAGCATTACCTTTCCTCCGGGATAAAAATGCCTAGCTGGCGACTCTATTCATCTCCAGTGGGTTCACTGCTGTGTGTTCTCATTGTCCCTCTCGCCGACCGTTCGCGTCTGTACCTTCATATGAACCCGTTTCATTTGTCGGGAGCGACAACTATCGTAAACTAAACAAAGCCACTCGAAAAGATCATTTCCCACTACCCTTTATAGATCAAATGTTAGAACGATTAGCCAAGCATTCATACTTCTGTTATCTTGACGGTTACTCAGGATTTTTCCAAATCCCTATCCATCCAGATGATCAAGAGAAGACTACATTCACATGCCCATATGGAACGTTCGCTTATAGACGAATGCCCTTTGGATTATGCAACGCTCCTGCAACATTTCAAAGATGTATGATGTCAATCTTCGCAGATTTTATAGACATCATCATGGAAGTGTTCATGCACGACTTCTCTATGTGCGGGCAAAGTTTTGAAGGATGCCTATCAAACTTAGAAATGGTGTTAGAAAGATGTGTAAAAGTAAACCTCGTGCTTAACTGGGAGAAATGTCATTTTATGGTCAAAGAAGGAATCGTATTAGGTCACGTAATATCTGACAAGGGAATTGAAGTTGATAAAGCTAAGATTGAAGTCATAAAAGATCTTCAACCCCCTAAAACCATTCGAGAAATACGAAGCTTTTTAGGACACGCCGGTTTCTACCGACGATTCATCAAAGACTTCTCGAAAATCACTAAACCTCTTACTGGTTTATTAATGAAAGACGCTGAGTTCATATTCAGTGAAGATTGTCTTAAAGCATTCGAAACTCTAAAAACAGCCCTCATCACCGCACCAATCATGCAACCCCCTGACTGGAGATTACCTTTCGAAATCATGTGCGATGCGAGTGACTATGCTGTAGGCACAGTTCTAGGCCAAAGGAAGGAAAAGAAACTTCATGCGATTTACTATGCCAGTAGAACCTTAGATTATGCCCAGATGAACTACGCCACTACTGAAAAAGAATTGTTAGCAGTTGTCTTTGCGCTTGACAAATTCCGTTCTTACCTAGTAGGAGCGAAAATAATCATTTACACAGACCATGCTGCTATCCGATATTTATTAACTAAGAAAGATGCTAAACCAAGACTCTTGAGATGGATTTTACTCTTACAAGAGTTTGATCTCGAAATAAAAGATAAGAAAGGTACTGAGAACGTCGTAGTGGACCATTTATCTAGAATAGAAGGTATTAAACCCGAACAAGTGCCGATTAACGATGATTTTCCGTATGAACAGCTGATAGCACAAATAGGAAGCGACCTAGTTCAGTTAGACATAAATAAAACAGAAACCGTGGAAACAATCCAGACAACTGTAGGACTGCCATGGTACGCTGACATTGTCAACTACCTAGCCGCAGGAGCTCTTCCACCCGATCTAACCTATCAGCAGAAAAAGAAATTCTTTCACAATCTAAAACATTACTATTGGGATGAACCATTATTGTTCAAGAGAGGACCCGATGGAATTTTTCGTCGATGTATTCCCGAAGAAGAAATAGAAGATGTCATTGCTCAATGCCATTCATCTCCTTATGGTGGACATGCAAGCACTTCCAAGACTTGTGCAAAAATCTTGCAAGCCGGTTTATTCTGGCCTAATCTATGGAAAGATGTCCACATCGCTGTTATAAATTGCGATCAGTGTCAACGCACCGACAATATTTCAAGAAGAGATGAAATGCCTCAAAAAGGAATATTAGAAGTAGAAATCTTTGACGTCTGGGGAATAGATTTCATGGGACCATTCCCATCATCTTTCGGTAATAATTACATACTCGTAGCTGTTGATTATGTTTCGAAATGGATTGAAGCTATAACTTCTCCTACAAACGATACACGAGTAGTAATAAAGCTTTTCAAAAATATAATCTTTCCCAGATTTGGTGTGCCTAGACTCGTCATAAGTGACGGTGGCTCGCACTTCATTTCAAAAATCTTTGACAAATTACTATCTAAGTATGGAGTAAGACACCGTGTGGCTACACCATATCACCCACAAACAAGTGGACAAGTCGAAGTCTCAAACAGAGAAATTAAACAAATCTTAGAAAAGACTGTCGCCATATCTCGGAAAGATTGGTCATCTAAACTTAATGAAGCTTTATGGGCTTATAGGACCGCTTACAAGACACCCATAGGTACTACACCCTTCAAATTAGTTTATGGAAAATCTTGTCATCTCCCGGTAGAACTAGAACACAAAGCTTATTGGGCGATTAGAACTCTCAATATAAACTATAATGCTGCAGGAGAAAAGCGAATCCTAGACATTAATGAATTAGAATAATTAAGGCTAGATGCTTATGAGAATGCTAAGATATATAAAGAAAGAACTAAGCGATGGCACGATAAACGCCTATCTAGGAAAGAATTTAGTGTAGGAGAAGTTGTACTCCTCTTTAATTCAAGACTTAGGCTCTTTCCTGGAAAATTAAAATCTAGATGGTTAGGACCCTTTGAAATAACTAAAGTGTTCCCGAGTGGAGCAATAGAAATTAAGGGTAGGAATAGTGAACCATTCATAGTAAACGGACAACGTTTAAAACATTATCATAAAGTTGAAAATAGAGATTATGCAAATAATCTAAGGCTTTTAGAGTTGTCCACTAATTCCCCTGATTAATCTAAACCTAAGCATTACGTCAGGCTTTTGACGATAAAAACAGCGCTTAGTGGGAGGCAACCCATTTACTCATTTAATTATTTAAACTATTATTTTTATCATTCTTTTATTTTTGTTATTTATCGTTTTATTATTTATTTGTTTTGTCATTTTATAGTTTTATTTCATATTACTAGTATTGCCTTTAAATTATGCATTTCATTTTCTTATTTTTATCTTAAATCACTTTTTACAGATTTTCTAAAAAGTCTTTTCCACTTTCCTTCTCCCCCTGATTTGTTTCCTCCATATTTGCACTAACCATGGCTAACCAACCAATAAACCATATGGAAACCAAATTTAGAGGTAGAAACCAAAGAATGAAGTTTGAAGAGTTATCACAGAGGCAAATGGATTTGACCCTGTACCTGGATGATCAGACTATGGAAACCCTAGGTATACATGATAGCATCCTGTACTTGTTTAACCGACTTGGATGGGAGAATGCATTGATCCAACATAAGTTTGTGACTTACCGCGAGCTCACCCTTGAGTTCCTTAGCTCCTTAGTTTACCTACCTGAGCGCGGTTTTGGATTTAGGAAAGGATTTATCAGTTTCCGCCTATTTGGAATAGAATATGACTTTAACCATAAAGAACTAGCTGACTTATTAGGATTCCCTAGTGGACCCTTTGCTTTTACTACCACACAGGTAGAATTGATGGATATTGAGCTAGATTTCTTTTGGGGAACTTTAACCGGAAACTACCACCCTGAACCAAATAGCATGAACAATGATGAGATCCATAACCCTGCTCTCCGTTACTTCCATAAAATCCTAGCCCACACCTTCTTTGGAAAAGAAGAAAACATTACCGGAGTCTCTAAAGATGAGATATTCATTATGTCATGTTTCACTAATGGACAGCCTGTTAATGGTGTACCTTTCATGATGCAAACCTTCACCCGTATCCAAGAAGAACCTGAATTACCTATATTAGTAGGAGGTCTTGTAACCATGATTGCTGATGCCATAGGACTTAGATACCAATTGCACAGATGCAATCGTTTAGGTACCATCCGTCCTATGAATCTTAACTTCTGCTTTAATCGCCATATCATAAGGAATTTAGGACATCCACCTTTCGAGTACCTAATCCGGAATGAGGTAGTAACCCTGTTCACACTGCCAAACCATGCTAGAGTAAGTGTTCACAATAAGGATAACTGGCTTTATGATTTAACCCCACCTGATTATCCATCCACTCCTGAAACACCTCAGTCTTACAAGATAAAAGATGATATAATGACCGATGTCGAAACTGACCCTGAGACACCTCCTGGTTACCATGACATTGACCACACTGACGAAGTTATTGAAACCCCTGAAGTGAATCAAGGAGATTATGCTAACAACTTACAGAACATCATGAACACTCTTGAAGCTTACCAAACTGACATAAATTCATTTAAAGAAGACATTAAGAGCATGCGATTGGACATTATAGGTTTGACTGACATAACCTGCGAACAATTCTATCACTTGAACTCCGCAATCGAAGATTTGAAGAAACGCTTTTGAAAATGCTATAAGTGATTTAGTTTATTTTTTTTTTCTCATTGTTTTCGTTTCTAGTTAGATTTATTTTTCGCAAACAATTTCGTACCGTACTTTCATTTATGTAATTTCATTTTCAATTACAATATGCAATGCACTTCTAGTTCCAAAATTTCTCCATTTTAATCAATTTATATATTTTTCTATGTACTGTTATGCTTGCATTTATTCCTATTATATAAAAATCTCTCATGCCATGCAAGTTAGCAAAGTACTATGTTGAAATAAATTATTATATGGTGTTTAAATGTAATATTGAGTGAGAAGTGAAGAAAATAAACTATTATAAAGTATGTGAAATATATGAGATAGTGCTTTCTGGAAATTGTTCAACGAAGCAAGCCCTCACGGTCGTCACGTCCCCCTAACGATCGTGACGTGCTCATTTAGCGTGTCACGACCGTCACCTCCCTGTCACGACCGTGACAACCCTAATTATAGGATTCGTGAGAAACAAAACTGTTTCTTTTCGTGACCTCTTCTTCTTCTTCCTCCATAACTTCCGAAAACCACCCATTTTCTCCATAACTTCCGTAACCTCCCATTACCAACTTTAAACTCATTAACCCCCCATTATCACCACACCTATCACATTCTCACCTTCCAATATTTATTCCGAATCATTATTTCTCCCATTTCCTCACTTTTTCACAAATATCAAAAATCTCCATCTTTCACTCTACCTCTTGCATGCAATGGATACCATTCAATTTAGAGAAGGTGATGTTGGAGAAACCCAGAGAGAAAGATTTATCCGATTCCAGAACCGCGGTTTGCAACCTACGCGTTATATCGACACTGAATGCTTGAGAGAGCTCGGAATGCTCAACAGTGTCAAGAACCTGCTTAAGAAGGTTAATCTTTGGGTTCTATGCAGTCAGCCTCAACCAACATTCGAGTTGCTGACACTGGAGTTCTTAAGCTCGTTCTGTTACATCACCGGTTCCGGTTCTCAGAGTCAGCTCACCGGCGTTGCTAAATTCAGATTGTTTGGCCGGGAGTTTGAACTTTCACAAACAAGGATAGCCGAGTTGCTAGGCTTCGCTCACGGAAATGAAGCTCACCTCCGCGTGCCGGATAATTTTAGTGAAACCGCTTTCACTTTATGGCACGACATAACCAATACCCGTGCCTCAGCCTTCCAAAGCCTCAACGCTACACACATCCACAACCCGACAATCCGTTATTTCCACCGAGTCATTTGCAACACCATACTCGCTCGAGAAAGTAACCATAAGCTCAACTCCAAAGAGCTTCTGTTCTTGCACTGCGCTCTAAATGACGAGCCGATCAACGCTGCCCCATTCATGCTTTCTCACATCCAGGCTATTGCGCACAGAGGCTCCACCCCATTTTTCATTGCCGGCATTGTCACCACTCTCGCCTTTCAGTTAGGGCTCAGTGACTTGCTCGACAATTTGCAAGGCATAGCCGCAGAATTCCTCACCAAGAGCTATTGCAGGTCCGCTCACCTGATTGCGCAGCGAGAGGATGGCAGGTATAACCCTGTTGTCCATGGCACCATTTTTCACCATATCATTCTGCCGTCCCGTGACCGCATCGACCCATCCAGCCGAGCCAACTGGCTCTTTATTTCACCAGATGCTGCCGAACACGCCCCTATTCATGATGATCAGGCAGATCCTCCAGCGGATGAGATGCAGGACGCTATGGATGCAGCTGAGCCTGTCCAGGATATTCCAGAGTCATCTACCCGACAACCTCCTACACCGGAAATCACACTTGAGGAAGTCCTCTGTGCGATTCATCAGCAGAACCAGATGAATGCCGCACTGGAGCGAAGGCAGAAGGAGCAGAATGATGCTTTACTCGGCACTATTGCAAGCAACCAGACATCTACTAATGAGAAGCTCGACGAAATTTTTAGCGAGCTAGAGGCCTTACGCATTGATATCACTGCTGCCACCGGCACCGGTTCTGATCCTGAAGCGACTCCTTTCAGACGCTCCCGCACCAGAAGCCGACCCCGCGGTCCTCAGCAGCCGTAGTTCTAGTTTTGCTTATGTTTGTTTTTCGTTTTTGTCGTTTGTACTGTACTTTTACCGCATTTATATCACAACATTGAGGACAATGTCTGATATAGTGTGGGAGAGGTACCTTTCATTTCCGCATTTTTCCCTTCTCGCACTTTTCCATTTCGTTGTATTTTCAATTCCGTTGTATTTCTTTTCGTAAGTTAATGAAACGAGCAAATCTTTGTGCTATTTTCTTTAGTTTCGAACTTTCCCCGTTTATTTAGCCATACCAGAAAAAAATCTTTAATTATTCGCATTACCCGACTTACCTATGGAATCGTAATTAGGAAGCTGAGAACGATTAAACAAGACCAATACAATCTTGACACCTTTGACTTCCCACTTAAGCAATTCCATTCCGATTATCATTACGAGTACACTTTAAGTTTCCGTTCAAAAGTAACCCCTAGTAGTTTATACTAGTAGTCAGCACCGTCTGAACACAAACCACGTGGGGAGCCGATGAATATAAGCGTTTGATGCCTAATCAATAATGATCCTTCATATCTCGATGCAAATGAAAAGAAATTGCACCAAAGTACACGGTCGCATATAAGAAACGAGAAATATGAGAAGGAGTCCATTGCGGGTTGGTTCAGAGGTACTGGTTCTGAACTTGGTAGGGCGTGCTACGGCTCGATCCCCCACAACCTCCAAATCGGATAATATATGTAGGGTTACCACACTCGTGTACCAGACCCCGTGCTTAAAAAGGATCAAAGTCGCTAACCGGCTACTCCACTACGTGCGTGCTAAGGCAAAGGGCTTAATGTGATTGCGCTAGAATGAAACCGGGCGAAATAAGATCGAAAAAACTCTAGGTGAAATCGTAAAGTAATTACCGATTGTTTTGTTTAACGGGAAGTCGACGACATAGCTTGTTGCTTGTGTCATTAGTGTATCGGTAGTGTTCTATCAAAGTACCGGTTTATCCGACAAAACGATCCCTCGTACGGTTTGTTATGAGTATGCGTCAATAAAAACTTGTTCGCCGATTTTCAACCGACTATTTGCTTGAGGACAAGCAAAGGTTTAAGTTTGGGGAAGTTTGATAACGAGAAAACGTATCGATTATATTGCTAAGTTTCATTAACGTTTTATCGCATAATCATCGTTTTAACACTCGATTTCTCGAGTTTTCCTTACCGTTTTGCAGGTACATCATATATGGAGCTAAATCATGAATTAAGAGCAAAAGGAACAAAAGCAACCATAAAAAGATGAAGAAATGAAGAAGCCTGCAGAACTGCATAATTTGTTGCAGTAACGGTCGTCACCAAGGTGTCACGACCGTGACACCCCAAAAGAAGCCATCACGATCGTGAGAACATTGTCACGACCGTGACACTTAAATTGCACAGAACACGAGCGTGAAGACCTTGTCACGACCGTGACAAGGTAAAAAGTAGGTTATTGACTGAGACCACGTCAAAACCTTACGTGAAGGATTTCCTGCCTATTTTTTAGCCACGTTCCTATGTTTCCTCCACCACTTCAGCAAGGCCCAATGCAACAAAGTCCAAAATTGAAGCCCATTAATTGTTCTATAAATACCACAAGTTTTATGAAGAAACGACATAGCATTTTTTATTCATTTTTCTGCGGAAGCTCTGCCGATTTATTTTACGACCCTGTTTTTATTTCTGTATTATTTTCAGTTTTTTCATTCTTATTGTATCCCAACCCAACATATAACAATTTCCAACATCAGGAAATTGTTATACATTTACTTGTTTCTAAACCTTCAGAATTTGTTTATTTTCGATTTCCGCCAACTCCAAGCTTTCCGGTCTGTGGAAGAAGGAGTCTGCTATAATATTTGTTAACCAGGTTTTTATTATATTGCAAATTTAATATTTATAATGTTTATTTATTTTTCTGCCATGAGTATTTTATTATTTGTTTTTCTGTCTCTGTCTGGTTCAACATCAATGAGTAGCTAATTACCTTAGGGCGGTATGTAGTTAAAACAAACTTAATCGGTAAAATTTAACCATAGGCTAAAAATAATTAATAACTTAACATTCTGGATGACACTTTTTAATTAAAATCGACCTTTTCGTTACGAGAGTAAGAAAAGAGTATTAGGTTAGGTCAAGACCACGAGAGTGTGAGATTTTAACCAGATAGCTAAAGTTAGGCATTTAAATTAAACACAGCGAGAGCGCTTTAAAATAAATTAGAATTACTAAGTTTCCAAAAATTATCTCTAAACACTTATGGGCTAGCGAGAGCAGGCATAGGGCTTTAGGGGTAAGATCTGAGATAAGACCACGAGAGTGTGAGTTGAGGGTATTTAAACTGGTAACCTCTACCGAATAGATTAAGTAAACACCTTTATAAGCCTAGGTTAGATTGACCCACCTAAGTTAGTATAATTACATACCGACCGCCTTAGTATCATTTTATTAAAACTTAAATTTAATTCCGCCTTTAATATTTTAAAATCAACAAAAAAAATCGTGACAACCCTTCACCTTAGCTAAACTAGAAGTCCATCTAGCACTAAGTAACCATAGAGTCCCTGTGGATCGATAATCTTAAATATTACTTCGATAGGCTGTGCACTTGCAGTTCAGATACCGCTAGACACAAAATTAGACACGTCTTTAGCCCATCACTTTCGTGTTTGTTTAAGCAAATTTAAATCCTGCGGTCCTTGAAAACATTGCATATACATTCACATATCATCTCATTGCATCACAGGTTTATTGTGCACAGGTTTCTTATCTTCTCGCTGTTTATTTCAGCAATGGCTCTTGAACAAACAGTTAAGGATCTCCAGACACAAAATGCACAGTTCCAAGAGTTGATCCTGAACCTGACCAAGGGGCAGGATGAATTGAAGACACTGCTGGCCAAGAAGACTAAGAAGACTAGAAGGTCAGGTGGCCTGATCAACATGGGAAGAAGGTTCAAAGGTCTTGCCAAGACCAAAGAACCAGTTGAAGATTATGAGTCTGAAGAGTCTGAAAAAGAGGGAGGCAGTCTCCACAACACTATGGGGGACTCTGATTCTGAGGCTAATTACTACCATGATCCTAATGAAGACAAATTCAAGATGCTGGTGGATAGAATGGATGCTATGGAGTTGCAGAAGTCTTCTGGGCTGGATTTTGAAGATTTGGGTCTGATATCTGGGGTAGTCATACCCATTGGTTTCAAGGTTCCTACCTTTGTTGTTTATGATGGGGTCTCTTGTCCCAAGCTGCATCTGAGGTCTTATGTCAGAAGGATCCAACCTCACACTGCTGATAAGAAGTTGTGGATCCATTTTTTCAAGAGAGCTTATCTGGAGCTCAATTGGAGTGGTATTATCAATTGGAAAGTATCAACATCAGGGATTGGAATGATCTTGCCGAAGCCTTCTATAAGCAGTATCAATACAATGCTGATTTAGCTCCCACTCGCATGCAGCTGCAAAGCATGTCTATGGGTGCCAAAGAAAGTTTCAAAGAGTATGCTCAGAAGTGGAGAGATTTAGCTGGAAGAGTCCAACCCCCTTTAACTGACAGGGAATTGGTTGATATGTTCATGTGTACGCTGAATGGTCCTTTTTACAGTCATCTCATTGAAAGCTCATCATCTGGCTTCACTGAGTTGATAATGACAGGAGAGCGCGTGGAAAATGGTATAAAGAGTGACAAAATTCAAGTGGGTACTTCTTCATCAGGTGTTGCAAAGAAGCCTCCCACTGGGAAGAAAGAATCCAATGTTGTTTATGGTCAACCTGATCGTAATAGAAGGCATCAGTCTGTGAGTGCAGTCCATATTTCAAATCCAACTCCTGCAACAACAGAGCAGCCACAGGGCAACCAACAGAGGGCTAGAAGGCAGTTCACTAAGATCAACATGTCAATGGCTCAGGCATTGCAACACTTGTTGAAGGCTGAACTTATTACTCTGAAAGAGGTTCCTCAGAATCCCAATGTTACCTCTCCCAGGTACAATCCCAATGCACGATGTGCATATCATTCGAATTGTCAGGGACATGATACTCATAGCTGCTGGGTCTTGAAGAACAAAATTCAAGATATGATTGAGGCTGGAGAAATTGAGTTTGACCCTCCGGGTACTCCAAACGTGATTACTGCTCCCATGCCAAATCACGAGAAAACTGTCAATGCCATTGATGAAGATTTACATATCTATTCAGTTGCAGAGTTGACCACACCATTGTCTGTTATCAAGAAGAAGTTAGTGCAAGCTGGGTTCTTTCCAGGTTGTCGTGAAGATTGTTTGTATTGTACCTATAAGCCGGATAGTTGTTGGAGATTGAGAGATGGAATTCAACGTCTCATGGATAAGTATACCATAGTGTTTGAGAGGACTCCATCATCTGTAGAGAGTATGGTGGATCATATTACTCAAGGTAGGAAGACTGAAGAGGTTGATATGGTTGACAAAGTACCGGTAAGGATCACTTCAAAAGGACCTGTTAAAATCACTCATAAAGGTCCAATCAAGATTACTGCTGAAGGCCCTGTGAAGGTTGTTGCTGAAGCCAGAGTGGCTCCTATGGTCATTACTACTCCTGGTCCTATTCCGTATACGTCTGACAAAGCTGTGCCTTGGCATTATGGGTCTGATGTTTACATCCATGGTGTTAAGCAAGAACCCTTAGCTGAGGTGCCTGTTGATGTTGATAATATTGTTGGGTCTAGTAAGATCACACGAAGTGGAAGGGTTTTCTCTCCTCCAGTGACTTCCAAGAATGCAGTTACTCATGCTGCTACTTCCACCACTGATGCTCGGGGCAAGGGTCCTGTTATTGAACCTATACCTACTGATGTGCCAGCTGCTGATGATCTCTCTAAGCAGATGGAAGAAGTATTGAAAATCATTCGCAAGAGTGATTATGACATTGTTGATCAGTTGGGGCATACTCCCTCCAAGATTTCCATGCTGTCTTTGTTGTTATGTTCTGAAGCTCATGCAAAAGCTTTGATCAAGTTTCTGAAGACTGCTCATGTACCCAATGCAATTTCTGTTGACCAGTTTGAGAATTGTGTTGCCCACCTGACCTATGATAATGGGTTAGGGTTTTCTGATGCTGATTTGACCCCTGCCAAGAGGTATCATAACAGGGCTCTGCATATCTCAATTGAATGCAGGGGAACTACCCTGTCACATGTATTGATAGATAATGGTTCCTCTCTGAATGTGTTGCCTAAAGAAGTCCTGAATAAGCTGAGTCCTGAAGATGCTGTGCTGAAGCCCAGTAGTATAGTAGTGAAGGCATTTGATGGTTCGAGGAGAGTGGTGCATGGGGAAATTGATCTCCCAATCAAAGTTGGGTCTCAGGTTTTTAATGCTACATTTTATGTGATGGATATTCGTCCTTCGTACTCTTGTTTGCTTGGTCGTCCCTGGATCCATGGGGCAGGTGCTGTAACCTCTACATTACATCAGAAGCTAAGATATCCGGTGGAAGGAAAAGTTGTTACTGTCTATGGAGAGGAAGAGTATTTTGTTAGTCATGTGAACACTTTCAAGTATCTGGAAGTGGAAGGTGAATACGTTGAAACTCCGTGTCAGACATTTGAAGTGGTCCCTTGGATTGTTAATGATTATGTAGCTCCTCCGGTTGTCAAGAAAGTTCCTGTGGTCACCAGAATACCTCCAACAATGGCCTCCCTCAAGGATGCTAGAGCTGTAGTGGATGAAGGTGGTTGTACTATTTGGGGTCTGCTTCCTGACATCCCATACAAGTCTGACAAGTTTGGTTTGGGTTTCACTGCAGAGTCCCAGAAGGCTGTTCGTCGTGCTCGCGCTGTTTGTATCACCAATCAAGGGGTTATGAAAGATCAAATCAATGTTGTAGGTGACTATGAGGAAGACTACAATCTGGATGCTTGGATTTTTCCTACTTTGGGTGTTGGACTCAATAATTGGAAAGCTGAAGATGTTATCCCTATCTCCTTTAGTCAGGAGTAAATACTATTACTGTGTTATTGCTTTTTAAGTTTGTAATTTCTTAAACAATTGAACTCTTAAGCCTTGTGCCTTACCCGGGGCACAATGGTGTGCTTGTTACGGGATGTCATTTCATTTGCATACTTCATTCAATAAAAATCAGTGGACGTTTCGTTTTCGTAAATATTGTGTTCTTTGTCTTTCTTTTCTTTTCTTTTTGTTTTATCAGCTATGTGTTCTTACACACACCCACATCACTAAAATGCAGATCCTCATCCATTCTGGATCCTGTTGATAACAGTTCTACTATTGCCAATTATAATTTCGAGAATCCGATCTATCAAACTGAAGACGGAAATGAGGACGATTGTGAAGTACCTGTAGAGCTTGCTAGGTTGTTACAACAAGAAGAGAAAGCCATACAGCCACATGAAGAGCCAGTCGAAGTTGTGAATCTGGGAACTGAAGAAAACAGGAAAGAGGTCAAGATAGGGGCTGATTTAGAGGATAGTGTCAAGAGCAGATTGATTCAGATGTTACGTGACTATGTAGAGATCTTTGCTTGGTCTTATGAAGATATGCCAGGGTTGGATACAGACATTGTGGTTCACCGTTTACCAGTAAAAGAAGATTGTCGTCCAAAGAAATAGAAGGTTCGTTGTATGCGTCCTGAGATGTCAGAAAAAATCAAAGCAGAGGTAGTGAAACAGTTCAATGCAGGGTTCTTAGCAGTGACTTCTTATCCTCAGTGGGTTGCAAATGTGGTGCCGGTACCTAAGAAAGATGGTAAGGTACGTATGTGTGTGGACTACAGAGATTTGAACAAGGCTAGCCCCAAAGATGACTTTCCGCTTCCTCATATTGATGTTCTGGTAGACAACACTGCTCAGCATAAGGTATTCTCTTTTATGGATGGTTTCTCTGGTTACAATCAAATCAATATGGCACCTGAAGATATGGAGAAGACAACATTTGTTACACAGTGGGGCACTTTTTGTTATAAGGTGATGCCATTTGGTTTGAAGAATGCAGGGGCAACATATCAGCGTGCTATGGTGGCTTTGTTTCATGATATGATTCATCATGAGATAGAGGTGTATGTGGATGATATGATAGCCAGGTCCCAGAATGAAGAACAACATCTTGATCATTTGCATAAATTGTTTGAGAGGTTGAAGAAATACAAGTTGAGACTGAACCCAAACAAGTGTACTTTTGGAGTTAGATCTGGTAAACTCCTGGGTTTCATTGTCAGTGGAAAAGGTATTGAAGTGGATCCTGCAAAAGTAAAAGCTATACGAGAGATGCCAACTCCCCGCACTGAGAAAGAGGTTAGAGGTTTCTTGGGACGATTGAATTACATTGCAAGATTTATTTCCCAATTAACTGCCATCTGTGAGCCAATCTTCAAGTTGTTGAAGAAAGATCAGGTGATGGAATGGAATGATGAGTGCCAGACTGCCTTTGATGAAATCAAGAGATATCTGCTGGAACCACCAATTTTGATGCCACCAGTTGATGGAAGACCCTTGATTATGTACTTAACAGTGTTAGACAACTCAATGGGGTGTGTGTTGGGGCAACATGACGAGTCTGGTCGAAAAGAGCAGGCAATATACTACCTTAGCAAAAAGTTTACCGACTGTGAAACAAGATACTCACTGCTCGAGAAAACTTGCTGCGCTTTGGCATGGGCTGCTCGCCGATTAAGACAGTATATGTTGACCCATACTACCTTGTTGATTTCGAAGATGGATCCAATCAAGTAAATATTTGAGAAACCTGCTCTCTCCGGAAGAATTGCAAGATGGCAAATGATCTTGACAGAATATGACATACAGTATACTACTCAGAAGGCCATCAAGGGAAGTGTTGTTGCTGATCATTTAGCTCATCAAGCAGTGGATGATTACCAGTCAATGAGTTTTGAGTTCCCTGATGAAGACATTATGATTATTGTAAACACCCCAAATTTGCCCTCACCCATTCACACCATGGCTTGTGATCATTTCATATGCATAAACACAATCATATTACCTCATATCCCATTTTTGAGTCACTGCATAGTTTCTAAGTCATCTGCATCTAGGGTTTGTGATCTGAGCAGTCCCAGAGCTTCTTGAGCCACTCCAAATGTCAACAATCACTTCAAAGGGGTCCATGTGTGTTATTATATCATATTACATCCTCTCAAAGTCAAAAATGCAAAAGGATCACAAGAACTGGGAATGGTGTGGATGCAGAGCCAAGTTTGACTGCACAGTTGACCTAAAATTAGGGTTTTGGTTTCAGAGGCCATAACTCCAAATTTTTTGGTCATTCTTGTTTCCATTGGTCTCTATATGGTATAGGGAGTATGCATATCAATTTTCATGAAGAAATTCCATGGGGAAGTCATCTGATCAAGAGTTGACTTTTCAGACAAGTCAGTGTAAAAACAGGGCATCTGAGGCCCCCAATGACCCAACCAAGGGGTGATCTTCATCATTTTGAGTGTATATGATCTTTATTTGATCATGGAAGAAGGTTGAAGTTCACAAAATTCAAGAATTTGAAGATTTTGCAAAGTTGACTTTTTAGGGCATGGTTGACTTTTCAAGAATATGTCATTTTATGCCATTTTTCAAGCCTTGCTTTTTGATCCAAAAATGCTTCAAATGGAAAAACTTTGGTCATGAAAGTTGTAGAATACATTTTTCCCTTTTCAAAAAGTACAAGAACATGATCTAATTCTTCTTGGATCAAAAGTTATGGTGTGACAAAGTTGGCAAAAATCACTAATTTTCAAGTTATGCACCAAATGGAAAACTTGCAAAAACCTTGTACCAAGGCATTTTTGACTTCTAGTTCATATCAAACCAATGTACAAACATTCTATGTGACCTAAAAAATCAGATTTGGACCAAGATTTCACATGTTCATGGTTGGTAAAGTAAGAGATTTTTCATGAAGTTTCAAAAGTGATCAAGTTGCAAAAAACTATCATCACATCTCACCCACTTGATGTCTTGGATGCTGAACCAGCCATAGCTTCTCTCCATGCCATGCTGCGCCAGTCCATGTACTTGTGCTAGCCTAGAACCAAGCCCATGCCTCTCTTACAACAAAGTGGACTTTTTGCAAAAGTAGACATCCCAATCACAGCAGGCCAGGTCACATCACCTGACCAATGGGAGTTCTTTATGCAAGGAAAATGCTGGCCATAACACCCAAGAAGCAAGCCTGAAGCAAGACACAACATCACATTCACAAAATCACCCTCACTTGCATTTTCCTTCGAAACTCTTTGCACAAACCACCAACATTCAAACCAGTTTCACCAATCATTTCACCATGTTCCATTGAGCCAAAACCAACAAGACTTAGGCCTGAATCAAGCAAGAACACCATTTCTCCATTTTCACTCCAACCTGCACTTTCCTTCGAAACATCTTCCACAGGCCATAAACACTCAAACAAACTCCACAAACCTTCTCAAAACATCACCCTGAACACAAAGAACCCTTCACCTCAGCCTGAAACAGCTTGAATCATAATCACCATTTTCACCTGAGCTTGAGCAGAAGCTGTGCAAACTCCCCAACCAGCTAACTTAAACTCCTTCTAAGTATTCAAGCATCATCAGGGGATCATAAGGAGTGGTTTTCATCAAAAGAAGGGGACAGAAAGTAGCAAGAGTGAAAGCTTCGAAACTCAGGTAGCTCAAGAACATTTTTTCCAGAAATCATTTTTTAAGTTCTTAAGTTGTTCTATATGCTTTCCTGATCATGAATATGTCTTTAGTTTTGAAAATGGTGGAGAGTTGAGAGTTTAATCAGTCTCTGAAACTTTTTGCCCTAGATTTTGTTTGTTTCGATTCAGCCATTTCTGGAATGATAAATATGTTTTGATTGGGGGTTTTGGTTCGTGAGTGAGTGGGGATCATTCCTGTGTTTTTAGAATTCATTTTAGATGCGTATGGAGTGAGATTAGGTTTTGTGGTGAACGGAGAAGATGACCGGAACACTGTTCCGGTCATCTGAAAGTGATTAACGGCAGGATTAGGGCATAAGCATTAATTAGCTGATTTTGAATTCTGGCCGTAGGATCTGGCGCCAAGTCAACACGCGCGCGGTTTAGTTTGAACCTGGTCCTTAGGATCTGTTGACTTTTCCTTTTTCAGTTTAAAAATCATTTTATTTTCATATTATTTCATTTCTTTTATACAATTTATTAAAAATAGCAAAAATGCCTTAAAAATTATGAAATTTTTTACCAAGGGTTTCATTAATTTTTAAAACACAAAAATATTTTTATTTTCATTTTTAGCATTTAAAATGTATTTTAAAATATTTAAAAGTTTATTTTTAATTTATTAATGAGAATTAATTTATTAAAAATACTTTTAGGTATTTAAAAATCACCAAAAAATTCATGAAATGTTCTAAGACATTTAGAAACATTGTCCAACCTTCAAACCAAATTTATTTTTTGATCTTGATGCATTTTAAGAATTTCTCATTGAATAAAAATCATTTTTGTGCATTATTTTGATCCAAAGTTCAAAAAATCATTTCTGCCTATCCATGAAGAGTTGGACATTGATTCTTTTTGCATTGCATTGTGTTTAGCATGTAGTTTGTGAGATTAAATGGCCATGATTTGATCTTTCATTTTCAATTTGTTTGACAATTTTCTTGTTTGGAAACCCTAAAACCCTAGCAACTTGTAAAAATCATAACTTAAGCTTGGTTAGGAGTTGAGACCTCTCCTTTGGGCATTGGTTTAGTATAGGATTAGGGGTCCTTTGAGTGGAATTTGCAATTTTTTATCTTAGGGTTTGCTTCTGATTTTGATTTTTGTTTGTTGCATTGATCATAAACCCTAATTTGGGCTTCCATATGCACCCATCTTGCATTCTCTTGCATAACATGAATTGCCATGACATTCCATGCTTCCATGTGATTCATTTGACATCATAAGACATATTGAAAGCATGTTGATCATTGCATCATGTATTTGCCATGTTGTATGCCATGTGCACTTCATAACTTTTCATGTATGTTCATGGTTCCTAGTTTGCTTCATTTGCATTCATGAACTTGTATGATCATTTCCATGTGCTGCCTCATGTTTGTAGCATCTCATAGCATCATTAGCATCATGTACATGCTTCTGGTTTTGTTTCTCATCATGTCATCCCATCCCTTTTTGCATTGCATTGCATTTCTTTTCTAACCTTTCAGGTGGTAAGTGATTTTGAGAAGTGAATTTGCCTTCACTTCTCATGCTTTCTTCTTATCTCTCTCTTGCATCCATGCTTCATTCTTATATGTGTTTGAGTTTGAGCTTGCTCATTCTTCTTCTCCCCACTTTCTTTCTTCAAGTGACTTGACTTCTTGAATGAAGCAAGTTGCTTTGCTTCTCTTGATCCTTTCATCTGCTTCCTGGTGGTTCCATTGAAGATTGTTCTTGCAAACCTCACAAACCTTAGGAACAACCAAGCATGACAATGATTAGGGTTTTGATTAGTCACCCCACTTAGTTTTACCTTTGTGTCTCTTTGAGTCTTCTCTTCTCATCTCATAATCAGGGATTAAACCCTAAAGGCTTTAAGGCTTTTTGATTAAGCTTATGCCTGCATCCTTCTCTTAGGATGGAGTGTATAACTTTAATCCTAAGTGTTAAACCCTTAATGTGTTTAAATCTCTTAATCAATTCACCTAATAATCATCGAGACATCACACTTGTAACTTGGGCCTTACATTAGGGTTCTAATTCTTCCTTAACTGGTTAAGAAGGACTAACCCTAGTGTTAATGGAGAAGTCCCCCTCAAGTTGTCTTACAAACCATAAAAATCATTTCTTCATCTTATCATTAACTAAAATCCATCTAATAAAGGCTTTGTTTTGTCATGAGGTTAATCCCTAATCATAGATTAAGTTGAGGAGCTTTCCTCAGCTTAAACATTCTCATCTATTATCCTTCTATTAGGATGGTGTAATGAGTCTGTTTAATCCCTGATTATGGCTTAACCTCATTACTCAACACTAAACAGAAACACCAAAAACATCTAAATAATCACAAGTAGGTTAATGATCTTGATCCTACACCAAAGGTGATTAAGTGTGAGAATCTGACTTCACACTTAAGGTATTCTCATTACCCCTAAACAGAGGGAAGATGTGATGAGTTTACTAAATCCATTGGTTTAGACTTAAGCTCATTAACTTATGACAAAATCCAAAAACAATAAAAGACTGAAAATGCAAAAACAAACAATAATCGTCTCCTTCGGGATTCTTTTCTCATCTCATTCACTCATAACGAGAACCTGCTTCTTCCGTCTAATGCAAGACAGTTAGCACCTGAGCCAGACAGGTCATACACTTAAGCATAGACAAGTAAGCAGTTCAAGTCAATTTACCTTTCAGTCTCTTTGGGTCGAACTACGGTGTTCTGACTTCCTCATTGCACGAGAGGATACGTAGGCATAACTTAACAGTTATCGAACAAAAGTCTCTGTATATTCCCCCTCCTTCCAGCTTTATTCTTTTAGCCTCATGATCTTGAGCATTTCATTCTCATTCTTACACTGACACTTTCATACTTCACATCACTTATACACTTTACACTGACACCTGTACATCTTTTTCCAGCTATTCTATACACAAATTGCACTGACACTACCCCTTTAAAACACAAATCTTTTAAGCGTGGATCCCGTCGAGTACGGCGGATGATCTGGGTGCTAATACCTTCCCAGGTTGTAACCAACCCCCTTTCTCAGTCTCTCTGGTTCGCAACCGTCTTATCCATTCTTTTTCTAGGTCTATGCAGCATTGCCTTTCCTCCGGGATAAAAATGCCTAGCTGGCGACTCTATTCATCTCCAGTGAGTTCACGGCTGTGTGTTCTCATTGTCCCTTTCGCCGACCGTTCGCGTCTGTACCTTTATCTGGGCCTGTCCCATCTATGGGGAGCGACAATTATTACCAAAGAACCTGGACAATATGACGGACCTGAACAAGGATCCCGATGGACTATGGTTTTTGATGGTGCCTCTAATGCACTTGGTAATGGTGTTGGTGTTGTGATTAGTTCCCCTGAAGGTTGTCATACCCCGATTACTGCCAGACTTTGTTTCTATTGTACCAATAACATGGCTGAGTATGAGGCATGTATCCTGGGTATTAAAGCTGCCATTGATATGAAGATACAGTTCCTTGATGTGTATGGAGATTCAGCCCTGGTAGTAAGTCAGATTAAAGGAGATTGGGATACCAAGCATGATAATCTCATTCCTTACAAAGAGCATGTTTTATCTTTGATTCCACATTTTAAGGAGATTACCTTTGGACATATTCCACGAAGAGAGAATCAGTTGGCAGATGCTTTGGCCACCATGGCATCCATGTTTGAGATCAGCTGGGATGATGAAGCTCCCAAGATTACTATTGATAGATTTGAGAAGCCTGCATACTGCAATGAGATTAACACTGAAGAAGCAGAAGAAAAGCCTTGGTTTTATGAAGTGAAAAGATATCTTGAAGCTCAGGAGTTCCCTGAAGGGGCATCTGTCAAAGATAGGAAGTTTCTGAGGAGGTTTTCTGCTAAGTTCTTTTTGAGTAATGGGATTTTGTACAAGCGCAATCATGATTCAACTATGTTTCGTTGTGTGGATAAGAAGGAAGCAATTGAGATTATGGAAGATATGCATGATGGAATCTTTGGCACTCATTCTAGTGGTCATACCATGGCAAAGAAGATATTGAGAGCAGGTTACTATTGGTCTACCATGGAAGCTGATTGCTATCAACACTCCAGAACATGTCACAAGTGTCAAATTTATGTTGATAAAGTACACATACCTCCATCACCTTTGAATGTGTTGACTGCTCCTTGGCCTTTTGCCATGTGGGATCAAGCCTACTGCTTCTAATGGACATCGTTTCATTCTGGTTGCTATTGATTACTTCACGAAGTGGGTAGAGGCAGCTTCATTTCTATCTCGGTCTGGTGCGGAAATATGAAACACGGTTCAGATATGGGTTTCTTCTTGAGAACTCTGTGTTGCAGATTTCCTGCAGTGCTAGGGCTATCTGGGAAGCCTGCTAAGTCTGGATGACCTTTTAGTATTGACCTTCAGAAGCTGAGGTGAATTAGAGGAGGAACTTTTATGGTTATTGTAAACACTGTACCTCCGGGTTAGAAGTGTTTACACTTCTCATAACTGATCCAAGTCTGAGGATCCTTGTTTTAGAACACCACCTGTGAGGGGGTTGGGCTGTTTACAGGTTTGCAGGTACCTTGACCTCAGAACACCCTGTTACTTTGATTTGATTAAGAATACTCCATTTTGGGACAGTTCTTGTGATTCTAAAACCCTGGACATGTGGCTCTTTATTTGAGTCCCCCACCTTGGTTACTGGATTTATAGACCTCCATCTGGAATTCTTGAACATACTTGGACCTATATCAGAGTTTTTGATCAGATCCAGCTCAGTCACAGACCCTTGCATATCATTTGCATACATAAACATTGCATCATATTGACATTTGCTTATTTGTGTTTCAGGGTATCCACTTTCATCTTTGGTTTTGGTTTTGACCCCATCTTCAGCATTGACCCATCTTCATCAGCATCTGCTTTAGTTATCAGATACCTGCACCAGCCAATCAGTGGCCCCTTCTTCAGTGTTATCATCAACACCTGTCTCTACTCATCTTCAGCATCATGGCTCCTAAAAAGAGCAACATCACCTATCACTTTTTCCAGCCAGAGCTATCTGACATCAGGAGGATTCAGACCCTGATCACTCCAGATCATATACCATTGTTCAGGGAACATTATGGAGATATACTTGATATGGTTATGGATCTGGGCCCTTCACAAAGAAGCCTGATCCACACTTGCATTCAGTTTTATGACCCCCCATTGAGGTGTTTCACTTTTCAGGACTTTCAGCTAGGCCCTCTATTAGAAGAATACTCATCATTGGTTGGTATGCCTATCAGGGGTGGAATCCCTTTCAACCCTGAGATGGTCTTTCCTGGTAATGGAGAAGTAGCAAAGGTTTTGCATCTGGAACCTGTTCTGATTGAGCAGCATATGACCTCCAAAGCTGGGATCCCTGGTTTCCATCTGGATTTCTTGATCTCTCAAGCTACCCTGAAAGCTTCTCTAGGAGAGTGGAAGGCTGTCTGTGCTTTATTAGCCTTGAGCATATATGGAATTGTATTGTTTGCAGATGAGCCTCGATTCATTAGCAAGAATGCAATCCATCTTTTCATCCTGAGGAACCCAGTGCCCACTTTATTGGGGGATCTCTATTACTCAGTGCATCAGAGGAATGAAAAGCAGAGGGGAAGATTAGTGAGGTGCTGTGCTCCTTTGTTCCATACTTGGCTTCTCAAACATTTGCCCAGGACAGATGCATTTTTGAACCCTCATCAGCAGAGAAACTGGGCTAAGAGACTCACTGCTCTAACTTTAGCCGATATCAGATGGTGCACCCAAAGCACCAAGGGCAGGGATATCATCACCAGCTGTGGGCATTTTCCCAATGTGCCCCTTATAGAAGTTAAGGGTAGTATTAATTACAACCCTCTGCTGTTCAGAAGACAACTGGGCTATGCACTGGTCCACACTCCTAAGGCACAGGACTTGGTTGAGACTCTTTATTGCGAGAACAAGCCTAATTTGGCTATTGTTAGGCAGGCTGCTTGGACCTGGGATAATGTTCAAACCAAGGGAATAACCATTTTGGGGAAGTGCAGCAATGTGGCATCAGCACAATATTATGAATGGTCCCGTGCCAGGGCTCAATTCTCTGGGATGCCCTTTACCATAGAAGATATGCCTGAATCATCTTCAGCACCACCCCCTGCCACTATCAGTTTGGAGGAGTTTGAGAGCTTGAAGGAAAGAAATGAGAAGTTAACCCAGGCTTTGCAGAAGACCCTCCGGGAAAGGAGTGATGGCAGGATGGAGATTGAGAGGCTAGAGAAGCTGAGAGTGGAGCATCTGGTTAAGATTGAGAAGTCTGGGGATTATATCAAGAAGTCTAAAGCTGGAGAACAAATTCTGAAGAATGCTTGCAAGGAAGCCCAGTTCCAGAGAGCAAGGACAGACTTGTATCTGAAGGAGAGTCAGGCTAGGTGGGTCAGGATCACCGAGGCTCGTACTCTGGAGGACAAGAGGGTCCAAGACAAGGTAGAGCAACTGGAAGCTAGTGCCAAAGAACAGCAAGAAGCCCTGGCAGCAGCCCAGAAGGAGATATCAGAGCTAAAGATCAAAGCTGGAGTGAAGAGGTCAAAAGACCAAAGTCAGCACAAGAAGCTAACAGCAGCTGTTACAACCCGGAATCTCCTCATCAGGAATCTCACGGAGCGTCCAGCTGATCCTGTGACCGAAGCACTTCTCAAGGAAGTTCGTGAGGATGAGTTTGGTCTTGGTGTTTGACCATTTGTTTGTTGTTGCTTTCATTCCATGTACTTTTATTTTCCTGTAATGTATTTTGACCCCTCAGAGGGCTTGTATTTGTAAAACAAACTATGTACCATTTGCTTTTTGAAATATATGTATTAGTTTGTTCCATCCGAGTTTCACTTCAAAAGCAACATCAACAGCATCTTCAAGGGTCTGGAAGGGTCAAAACTGAATGCCAAGCCGGATACCTTGAAAACAAATAAGCATACTGCATTGCATGCTAACCCTTTTGTTTGTTTTGTAGGTTTTTGATTTATTGCCACTAACTCTGTTGTGATGTTCAGGAACTATTGCTCGGCGCCGAGTATTTCCCCTCAACCGTCCGCACCGTTATCCGACCCGTAACAACCTTCCGGGCATTCAAATGGATCAGATGCAGCAGGACCTTACTGAGGTCAGAAATCAAATGGCCAATGAAAGGCTAGAAATGAGGAACCAGATGACTCAGTTTATGGAAGTGATGAACAACATGGCTCAGAGCCAGGAAAGATTGAGGGCCATGGTGGAAAGGCAGAATCAAGAAGATCCACATATAGGAACTGCTGGCACAAGCAATAACGAAAGGGTCCAACCTCATGTTAACCCCCCTGTATTTGGCCCCCATCTCCATCCTGAGGTCAACATCCCTGCAAATGTTCAAGGGACTGCCACTGCAGCCAGGGTACTTCAAGAAGACCCCCAGGAGGATCAGTTCACAGTAATGGGTGCTGGGGAAGAAGCTTATGATAGAAGGCTGGATGAGATAGCTGAGAAATTGAGGTCCTTAGAGTCTCAAAACTCTTTGGGTTTCGACGTCATGGACATGGGCTTGGTAGACGGGGTCAGGATTCCCCATAAGTTTAAGCCTCCTTGTTTTGAAAAATACAACGGGACTTCATGCCCCCGGACTCATTTGCAATCATTTCTGGGAAGGCTGAAGGCCTATACTATGGATGAGAAGCTCTGGATGTTCTATTTCGAGGACAGCTTGACAGGAGCGTCAAGAGAATGGTACTCTCACTTGACAAGGGCAACTATTAGATGCTGGAAGGACCTGGCAGAGGCCTTCATCAGACAGTATCAGTACAACTTAGACATGGCACCCAACAGGACCCTCCTAATGGGAATGTCACAGTCGTCAAGAGAAAGTTTCCGAGAATATGCCCAGAGATGGAGGCAATTGGCTGCTGCTGTTCAGCCACCTATGTCTGAAAGGGAAATGGCAGACATGTTTATGAACACCCTTCAGGGGACTTACATTGATAGGCTAGCTGCCTTCTCATCTACCAGCTTTGCAGATGTAGTCATAGCCGGGGAGAGAATTGAAAGCCTATTGAAGATGGGTAAGATATCTGACAACGGTGCAAGCTCGTCCAGTAGTACAAGAAAGCCTTTTGCAGGCCCGAGAGGAACTGGCGAGACCAATGCCATCCACACCAACAGGGGCAGACCCCAATATGTTCACAGATCAGTGGCAGCAGTCACCATCCCCGCTCCAGCTCATCCTCAGCCAGTTTATCAACCTCCGCAACAAAACTATCAACAACAACCTCAGTACCATCAACAGAATCAGTATCCTCCGAGAAATTACAGCAACAGCAACACCAACAACAATAACCAGCAAAGGCCATTCCAACAGAGGCCATCTCAAGCTAATAGGGTGATCGATCCGATCCCCATGCCATATGCTACATTGCTGCCACAACTCCTGAAACTCAACCTAGTTGAGCTAAGGACGTTGGCACCTCCAGATCCCAACAGTCTACCCAGGAATTATGATTCCAACGCCAGATGTGCCTTCCATTCAAATGCACCTGGCCACAGTACAGAAAAGTGCAGAGCTTTGCACATGAAGGTACAAGACCTGGTAGACTCTAAAGCTCTGAATTTCGCACCACCACCCAGTGTCAATAAGAATCCGATGCCAAACCACGAAGGTCCCAGAATTAACGCTATTGAAGAAGACAAGCCGTCTTATTTAATAACCAGTGTGGGTCAGATCCGGACACCGTTGGTAGAAATTAAGGCTCAACTCCTCGAATGTCAAATGTTCCCGGGGTGTGAGTTGGGGTGTGCTTACTGCAATGTTTCAGTCAATGGGTGCGATAACCTGAGGAATGGCATAGATGGTCTCATTCAGAGTGGCCAACTTCAGATCACCACATCATTCCCTACAAATCCAGGAATCTCATCAGCAACAACTCCAGAACCTCCTACAACTGCAACAACCATTGTTCCTGACAATTCTTCGGCTTCATCAACAAGTACTTCATCTATTATCTCAACTGATCAGTTATCAACAAATTTTTCTTCTACAACTTCAGCATCACTCCATTTTGAAACTCCTACAACAACAACATCCATCCTTCCACCAATGTCTCCTACAACACCAGCAACAAATCATGAAGATATCTCAACTGTCACAATATTCTATGATCCTGAGAACAACTCTGCCTACAACTCAGAAGGTGCTGCTCCCATCAGGGCACCAGTCACAATTTATTACGATCCACAGACCATTACAATTCCTTCCGCAGCTGCAACCAGTCCAGTCACCATCACGGTGCCTGGACCAGTACCTTATGAAAGTAGCAATGCCATCCCCTGGCATTACGGCTCTGACCTGTACTGCGAAGGACAAAGGATCACTTTTGAATCATCAACCCCTGCACCACAAATTGACAATGTGGGAGGAGGCGGAGGCTTCACTCTAAGCGGACGTCTTTTCGCTCCACAAATTCAGAGACCCACTGCCGAAGCAGAAGCTGCTGCTAAGGCAAAAGGAAAAAGCTTGGTGCAGGAAGAGCAGACTGTTAAAGAAGCTTTGAAAACACCCTTCGACCAAGAGGTTGATGAGTTCATGCGAATCATCAAGAAGAGTGATTATAAAATAGTAGATCAGCTTCATCAGACGCCTTCCAAGATCTCAATCCTATCATTGCTTATGTGCTCCGAAGCCCATCGGAATGCACTACTCAAAGTCTTGCACGCAGCTTACGTGCCTGAAGAGATCACTGTCAATCAGCTGGAAGCTGTAGTTGGAAATGTTAATGCTAGTCATGGACTGGGGTTCACCAATACTGATTTGACAATGGAAGGCCGCAACCATAACAAAGCCTTGCACATAACCATGGAATGTAAAGGTGCAGTCCTTTCCCATGTGCTGGTAGACACGGGGTCATCCCTCAATGTCTTACCTAAGAAGGCCCTGGTGAAGCTAGAATATGATGGATTGACGTTAAGACCCAGCAACCTGGTGGTGAGAGCCTTTGATGGTTCAAAGAGATCGGTTCTGGGAGAGATTGAGTTGCCCATAACGATTGGCCCGCAAACTTTCAAAACGACCTTCTACGTGATGGATATACAACCTGCCTACAGCTGTCTATTGGGTAGGCCATGGATTCACGCCGCTGGCGCCGTGACCTCTACCCTTCACCAGAAGTTAAAATATGAGTGGGAGGGTCAAATCGTTACAATCTGTGGAGAGGAGGATATTTTTGTCAGCCACCTGGCTACCTATAAGTATATTGAGATGGATGGGGAGATCCATGAAACAATGAGCCAGGGTTTTGATGCTTTGAATGTCAATGAAACATCTGCTGTGCCTGGTACTTCAATATCATCATACCAACAAGCCCGGAAGGTTGTTGAGGGAGGAAACGCCCAAGGCTGGGGCAAGCTGCTATCGGTGGAGAAGAAAGAGGACAGATTTGGGTTGGGTTACAAACCAACTCAACAAGATCAAGCAGAGGCTGCGAAAGAGCCCAACTTTGTGAGTGGGGGGATGCTCACCCCTGATGCTGTCAACTGTCTGGAAGACGAGCTGGAAGAAGAACGCAACCTGGAAAGCTGGATTCGTCCAAAGATCCCGGGGAGCAGTATCTCAAACTGGTCTTCCCAGGAAATTATAAGAGTTACTCATGCAGAGTAATTATTATTTCCTGTATTTTATAGCATGCATCAAAGTCTTGCATCTTGCCCAAGATGACAAGACTCATTTTATAATCGGGCCATCTGTACTTTTTGTGCAAACAAGATTAATCAATGAAATATCAGACATCTTTTTGCAAATGAGTCTTTTTCCTCTTCCGTTCACTGTTTTTCCATTTTTCTTTTTGTACAAAAAATAAATGGCAGTGTTTTCAAAATGACAATTTTATTTCACTTTTCTAAAACAAGATTAAAATCAAATCACTAAAATGAACCAACTGAACCCTTGCAGAGTGTGCCTTCCAGACAGCACTGACAACAGCACGGCTATGACTTCGTATGACTTTGACAATCCAATCAATCAAGCTGATGAAGGGGTTGAAGAAGAATATGAGCTTCCTGAAGAGCTAGCCAGATTGTTGAGACAAGAGGAAAAGGTTATTACTCCTTACCAGGAGGAGGTTGAAGTGATTAATCTTGGTACAGATGAAGACGTGAAAGAGGTTAAAATCGGGGCCTGCCTACAAGACTCGGTGAAGAGACAACTGATTGACCTGCTTCAAGAGTATGTTGACGTGTTCGCTTGGTCTTATCAGGATATGCCAGGGTTGGATACCGACATTGTCGTGCACAAGCTGCCTTTGAGGGAAAAATGTCCACCGGTCAAACAGAAACTGCGCCGTACTCGCCCGGACATGGCAATGAAAATCAAGGAAGAGGTGCAAAAGCAATGGGACGCCGGCTTCCTTGCTGTAACTAGCTATCCACCGTGGGTTGCCAACATAGTACCTGTGCCTAAGAAGGACGGCAAAGTAAGAATGTGTGTTGACTACCGGGATCTGAACAGAGCCAGCCCGAAAGATGACTTCCCATTACCTCACATTGATGTATTGGTGGATAACACGGCTCAGTTCTCGGTATTCTCCTTCATGGACGGATTTTCAGGATATAATCAGATCAAAATGTCACCTGAAGACATGGAGAAGACAACCTTCATCACACCCTGGGGCACGTTCTGCTACAAGGTAATGCCATTTGGGCTCAAGAATGCTGGCGCAACATATCAACGGGCTATGATGACATTATTCCACGATATGATCCATAAAGAAATAGAATGTTATGTGGATGACATGATTGCCAAGTCCCTTACTGAAGAAGATCACCTGGTAAATCTGCTCAAGTTGTTCAAGCGTCTGAGGAAGTACCAATTGAAGTTGAACCCCAACAAATGCACATTCGGGGTGAGATCCGGTAAGCTGCTGGGATTTATTGTAAGTGAGAAAGGGATTGAAGTTGACCCCGATAAAGTCAAATCCATTCAAGAGATGCCTGCACCGAAAACAGAGAAAGAAGTTCGAGGGTTCTTAGGTCGATTGAACTACATCTCAAGGTTCATATCTCACCTTACGGCTACCTGTGAACCCTTGTTCAAGTTGTTAAGAAAAGAACAGACGGTCAGGTGGAACGACGACTGCCAGAGGGCTTTTGACAAGATCAAGGAATACTTACAAGAACCTCCAATCCTTATGCCTCCAGTTGAAGGAAGACCTCTAATAATGTACTTGACAGTATTAGAAGAGTCGATGGGGTGTGTGCTGGGCCAGCATGACGAGTCTGGTCGAAAAGAGTATGCAATATACTACCTGAGCAAAAAGTTTACCGACTGTGAACAACGTTATTCACTGCTCGAGAAAACTTGCTGTGCTTTAGCGTGGGCTGCTCGCCGACTGAGACAGTATATGTTGACCCACACTACCTTGTTGATCTCAAAAATGGACCCGGTTAAGTACATATTTGAGAAGCCAGCTCTTACCGGACGGGTTGCAAGATGGCAAATGATCCTTACAGAATATGACATCCAATACACATCTCAGTAAGCCATCAAGGGCAGTGTATTGTCTGAATATCTTGCTGAGCAACCCATTGATGATTACCAGCCTATGAGGTTTGACTTCCCTGATGAAGACATCATGTTCATAAAAGCAAAAGATCATGAAGAGCCTGTTCACACTGAAGGGCCTGACCCGGAAGAAGAATGGACTATGATGTTTGATGGGGCTGTTAATATGAATGGTCATGGTGTTGGCGCAGTACTCATTACACCTGAAGGAGTTCACATGCCATTCTCGGCAAAACTCACTTTCAACTGCACTAACAACGAAGCTGAATACGAAGCTTGCATTATGGGTCTTGAGGAGGCTATTGACCTCAGGATCAAGACGTTGACCGTATTCGGAGATTCAGCTCTGGTAATCAATCAAACCAACGGCAAATGGTACACCCACCAGGATCATCTGATACCTTACAGGGACTATACAAGGAGGTTATTGACTTTCTTTACAACAGTCAAGCTTGAGTATATCCCTCGGGACGAGAATCAGTTTGCAGATGCTCTTGCTACCATTTCATCCATGATCAAGGTTCAAGCTGCTAACTTCATACCTCAGATCTCAGTGTCCAGACTTGACAGACCAGCATATGTATTCGCAGCAGATGTTGTTAAAGATGATAAGCCTTGGTTCCATGACATTAAGCGCTTCTTGGAGGACCAAACATACCCACCTGGGGCATCTTCCAATGATAAGAAGACTTTGAGAAGGCTTGCTGGTAGTTTCTTTCTGAACACTGATGGGTCTTTATACAAAAGGAACTTTGATATGGTACTCCTCAGATGTGTTGATAAGACAGAAGCAGACTTGTTGATGCATGAAGTGCACGAAGGATCCTTTGGTACCCATGCAGGAGGGCATGCCATGGCTAAGAAATTGTTGAGATCAGGCTATTACTGGATTACAATGGATGCAGACTGTTGCGCCTATGCCAGAAAATGCCATAAATGCCAGATTTATACGGATAAGGTGCATGTGCCTCCCAATCCTTTGAACATAATGTCTTCACCATGGCCCTTTGCTATGTGGGGCATTGATATGATCGGCAAGATTGAGCCAACTGCTTCAAATGGCCACAGATTCATCTTGGTCGCCATTGATTACTTCACCAAGTGGGTCGAAGCAGCCTCATATGCAAATGTTACGAGACAAGTGGTAGCCAGATTTCTGAAGAGAGATATCATCTGTCGATACGGAGTGCCCGAGCGAATCATTACTGATAATGGTTCCAACTTGAATAACAAAATGATGGCAGAGCTGTGCCGGGACTTCAAAATTCAACACCACAATTCTTCTCCTTACAGGCCAAAGATGAATGGCGCTGTTGAGGCGGCTAATAAAAACATTAAGAAGATTGTGCAGAAGATGGTAATCACCTACAAAGACTGGCATGAAATGCTACCGTTTGCCTTGCATGGGTACCGCACGTCAATCAGGACATCCACTGGGGCAACACCGTATCAGCTTGTGTATGGTATGGAAGCAGTCCTACCTGTCGAAGTTGAATTACCCTCTCTACGGGTATTGATGGATGTTAAACTAAGTGAAGCAGAATGGGTTAGGTCCCGATACGAACAACTGAGTCTGATTGAAGAGAAAAGATTGGCTGCAATCTGTCATGGACAGTTGTATCAGAAAAGAATGAAGAAGGCCTTCGATCAGAAAGTTAGGCATCGAGAGTACCAAGTAGGAGATCTTGTGCTGAAAAGAATCCTCCCTCCTCATACAGACCACAGGGGCAAATGGACTCCAAACTATGAAGGACCATTCGTGGTAAAGAAAGTTTTCTCTGGTGGAGCACTGATGCTCAGCACCATGGATGGTGAAGATTTCCCGTCCCCTGTGAATTCAGATACAGTTAAAAAATACTTCGTGTAAAATGACCCGCTGGACATAAAAACAGAATGTAAGTCCAGGCAAAAACAGGGCATCCCGGCGAGTCAGAAACAGAATAAAAAACTCGGGCAAAAATAAGGGAAAATAATGAAAAAAGTACACCCGCTGAGTTGAAAAGCCGCATTGGACAGCTCAGGCAAAAATGGGTATCCCGATGGATTGAAAACCCGAAAGGGCGATCCATGCAAAATGAGGGAATAAGCGAACAACTGCATTCTGAATTCGTCTGTATCACCTGCAACTTGGTAAGCTTCGAAAGGATCAAGCCTCAGCCAGAATCAACATTCTTCAGAAAGCAAGATGAGAAGAACGTCAAAAGTCATACGAGTCATAGCGAGAGAGGAAACTCCTTAAAGCGTCGTCAACACTTCCAGCATTTCGTTTCTCAATTTGTAACAATCTCCTCATTTCAGGGGATATGTTCCTTTGACTGTATCTCGCCAATTCAGGGCATATGAGTTAATAAAATCAGATTTTCAGTCATGTCTCGTTTTGTACATTTTATTTGCAAAAACTGTCTGATGTCTTAAAAGAAAAACTGATGGCATAAGAATACAGATGCTTATCTTCAAATAAAACATGCTTGCAGGAAATATGCTTACTCTCGGAAGTATCTAAACTCCTATGTCGGAATCCAGTAAAGGATACCTCGGGTTTATCTTGTGCGTTTCTCTATCTTTTTCAGGATTGCAGGTATCCAGAACGCAACTTGGGGCATGTAAGCTTCATCCCAACAAGCTGGCAAATCCACACTCAATTTCAGCACCCGAAGTGCTCTCTCCCCAGCTGAGTTGCCTTTCATGACTCCACCCAGCTGAGTTGGCCACTTATTACTTGTCCCCATCAGAATGGGCAGGTATCACAGAAGGCACCTATATCCCCGGCTGAGTCAAGAAGTTACCGTAACAGAACTTCTAGGGAGGTCTTTCAATGATTCCTCTCTTTCTCCCCAGCCGAGTTGCCGTCTCGCCCTCAGCCGAGTATAAAAGTCAGGAAGCTATCTCCCCACAGAGCCCCAACCTCTATCCAGAAGAGCAACGCACGAAGGAATCACAACAGAGTGGAGAAAGATTCTACAATCCCCAGCTGGGTCTTTCATTTATTAGGACAGGTCTATCAGTGACCCGTATCCCCAAGCAGATACATCTCATCAGATCTGCCAGTGATCTCATCCCCAGCTGGGATGTCCATTTCAAACGGATCGATCAAAGATCCTCGCAGCAACGGGACCCGGATCCCGGTTTGGTATCTTTGCACAATCATAGCATTCGCATCATACTTACCCACAAAGCGTAGCATTCCGTCTAACACGGAGTATTACGGCAAAAATCCAACGCATAGCATAATCATAAGCCATGTTTTAAACCAACACTTGTGAATAATGACAGTTCATCAACATACAGAAAAATCCCCACCAGGTTCCCCAGCCAAAGTAGCTGCCTCACAAATCACAAACACCAGTATATACTCATTTTTGACACCCGTCCGTGTCATTTTCCCCCAGTAAAGTCACCTGAACACTCTTCGCAAACAAAACCACCCATATTACAGATACGTCCTGACACCCGTCCGTGTCAAATCACCAGCAGAAAGCCAAAGACATCCTCTTTGCACTCACACATACCTATATACACTTTCTTGACACCCGTCCGTGTCGTATCCCCCAACGCAGTCGCCTACACTTTTGCAACCCACATACTTGTTGATATTATTATACTTTCCTCTCTCGACACTCGTCCGTGTCACTCTCCCCAGCAGATAAACACTCATCTATATATACCACTCATACCTATACAGATACTCGTCCGTATCTTGTATATACTTACATATCCCCACAGATTCGACGTTGGTTCATGTTCTTTGTTAACCAGTTGGTACTCGTCCGTACCATCATCTCAGAATATGCGTCAAGTGTTTGTTTCTACATGATACTCGTCCGTATCATAGTCTTAGGGATGCTCGTCTGCATCTTTAATCCATACACCGTGTCAAACACTTTTGTCTCCTTGAATATAGATACTCGCCCGTGTCTACTTTTCCCCAGGAGAGTCCTCTCAGATTCAACACTCGTCCGTGTTCTCTGTTAACCAGTTGATACTCGTCTGTATCATCATCTTTGAACACGCGTCAGTATTTGTTTCTATCCGATACTCGTCCGTATCGTAGTCTTAGGGATGCTCGTCCGCATCTTTAATCTATACACAATACCAAACAATTATACCTTTTGTTTCTTGGATATAAACACTCGTCCGTGTTTACTACTCCCCAGTAGATCGCCAATAAAGCAAATTTTCCTTCTTATCTGACACTCGTCCTGTGTCATGATAAACCCTGAGAGCAGCCGTACCCTGCTAGGTGGTCGTCCTCCATCTCTTGATGGTCGTCCTCCATCATGCTCATCCGATGGCCGTCCCCATCGTTGATTTTAGCAGCCGTCCCCTGCTAGGTGGTCGTCCTCCACCCCTTGATGATCGTCCTTCATCATTTTATCCAATGGCCGTCCCCATTGTTGATTTTGGTTATCTGGCATTCGTCCTATGTCATGATAAACCCTGAGAGCAGCCGTCCCCTGCTAGGTGGTCGTCCTCCACCTCTTGATGGTCGTCCTCCATCATGCTCATCCGATGGCTGTCCCCATCGTTGATATTTTCGGCAGCCGTACCCTGCCAGGTGGTCGTCCTCCACCTTTGATGGTCGTCCCCATCATATTTCCTTTATTCCCCAACAGAGCAGCCGTCCCCTGCTAGGTGATCGTCCTTCACCTTTGATGGCCGTACCCCATCATCTGTTTATTTCATTTATTCTTTAACCCGATGGTCGTCCCCGTCGTGGCCCCTTTTCTTTTTAGCCCGATGGCCGTCCCCATCGTCGGTTACTTTGCTTTATGAACTTGATGGCCGTCCCCGTCATGTTTCTTTAATCCCCAGAGAATTTTACAGCTTTACCTTGATGGCCGTCCCCATCATGATATCTTATTTTTTTTCCCAGCTAGTCGGCCGTCCCCGTCTTGGCTTTACCTTTTATCCCCAGCATGTCGGCCGTCCCCGTCATTGCCTTACTTCACACACTTTGCCCAGCATGTCGGTCGTCCCCGTCATTGCTCTTTACCCAGCAGTCGTCCTCTGCTCGACGGTCATCCTCCGTCGCCCACACTTTACAATATACTTTATTTTCCTTTTACAATCTATATCCCTTTTCTTCTTCATTCTGTGAGTTCAAATTTTGGACCGTCTTTGGTATTCAACCACAAGTTATCTTGTTTGCCTGTTAAGCCGTCGCTTACATCCTGCACAGCTAACTCATGATTGAATAGGGGCAGCTGTAAACACCCCAAATTTGCCCTCACCCATTCAAACCATGGCTTGTGATCATTTCATATGCATAAACACAATCATATTACCTCATATCCCATTTTTGAGTCACTGCATAGTTTCTAAGTCATCTGCATCTAGGGTTTGTGATCTGAGCAGTCCCAGAGCTTCTTGAGCCACTCCAAATGTCAACAATCACTTCAAAGGGGTCCATGTGTGTTCTTATATCATATTACATCCTCTCAAAGTCAAAAATGCAAAAGGATCACAAGAACTGGGAATGGTGTGGATGCAGAGCCAAGTTTGACTGCACAGTTGACCTAAAATTAGGGTTTTGGTTTCAGAGGCCATAACTCCAAATTTTTTGGTCATTCTTGTTTCCATTGGTCTCTATATGGTATAGGGAGTATGCATATCAATTTTCATGAAGAAATTCCATGGGGAAGTCATCTGATCAAGAGTTGACTTTTCAGACAAGTCAGTGTAAAAACAGGGCATCTGAGGCCCCCAATGACCCAACCAAGGGGTGATCTTCATCATTTTGAGTGTATATGATCTTTATTTGATCATGGAAGAAGGTTGAAGTTCACAAAATTCAAGAATTTGAAGTTTTTGCAAAGTTGACTTTTTAGGGCATGGTTGACTTTTCAAGAATATGTCATTTTATGCCATTTTTCAAGCCTTGCTTTTTGATCCAAAAATGCTTCAAATGGAAAAACTTTGGTCATGAAAGTTGTAGAATAAATTTTTCCCTTTTCAAAAAGTACAAGAACATGATCTAATTCTTCTTGGATCAAAAGTTATGGTGTGACAAAGTTGGCAAAAATCACTAATTTTCAAGTTATGCACCAAATGGAAAACTTGCAAAAACCTTGTACCAAGGCATTTTTGACTTCTAGTTCATATCAAACCAATGTACAAACATTCTATGTGACCTAAAAAATCAGATTTGGACCAAGATTTCACATGTTCATGGTTGGCAAAGTAAGAGATTTTTCATGAAGTTTCAAAAGTGATCAAGTTGCAAAAAACTATCATCACATCTCACCCACTTGATGTCTTGGATGCTGAACCAGCCATAGCTTCTTTCCATGCCATGCTGCGCCAGTCCATGTACTTGTGCTAGCCTAGAACCAAGCCCATGCCTCTCTTACAACAAAGTGGACTTTTTGCAAAAGTAGACATCCCAATCACAGCAGGCCAGGTCACATCACCTGACCAATGGGAGTTCTTTATGCAAGGAAAATGCTGGCCATAACACCCAAGAAGCAAGCCTGAAGCAAGACACAACATCACATTCACAAAATCACCCTCACTTGCATTTTCCTTCGAAACTCTTTGCACAAACCACCAACATTCAAACCAGTTTCACCAATCATTTCACCATGTTCCATTGAGCCAAAACCAACAAGACTTAGGCCTGAATCAAGCAAGAACACCATTTCTCCATTTTCACTCCAACCTGCACTTTCCTTCGAAACATCTTCCACAGGCCATAAACACTCAAACAAACTCCACAAACCTTCTCAAAACATCACCCTGAACACAAAGAACCCTTCACCTCAGCCTGAAACAGCTTGAATCATAATCACCATTTTCACCTGAGCTTGAGCAGAAGCTGTGCAAACTCCCCAACCAGCTAACTTAAACTCCTTCTAAGTATTCAAGCATCATCAGGGGATCATAAGGAGTGGTTTTCATCAAAAGAAGGGGACAGAAAGTAGCAAGAGTGAAAGCTTCGAAACTCAGGTAGCTCAAGAACATTTTTTCCAGAAATCATTTTTTAAGTTCTTAAGTTGTTCTATATGCTTTCCTGATCATGAATATGTCTTTAGTTTTGAAAATGGTGGAGAGTTGAGAGTTTAATCAGTCTCTGAAACTTTTTGCCCTAGATTTTGTTTGTTTCGATTCAGCCATTTCTGGAATGATAAATATGTTTTGATTGGGGGTTTTGGTTCGTGAGTGAGTGGGGATCATTCCTGTGTTTTTAGAATTCATTTTAGATGCGTATGGAGTGAGATTAGGTTTTGTGGTGAACGGAGAAGATGACCGGAACACTGTTCCGGTCATCTGAAAGTGATTAACGGCAGGATTAGGGCATAAGCATTAATTAGCTGATTTTGAATTCTGGCCGTAGGATCTGGCGCCAAGTCAACACGCGCGCGTTTTAGTTTGAATCTGGTCCTTAGGATCTGTTGACTTTTCCTTTTTCAGTTTAAAAATCATTTTATTTTCATATTATTTCATTTCTTTTATACAATTTATTAAAAATAGCAAAAATGCCTTAAAAATTATGAAATTTTTTACCAAGGGTTTCATTAATTTTTAAAACACAAAAATATTTTTATTTTCATTTTTAGCATTTAAAAAGTATTTTAAAATATTTAAAAGTTTATTTTTAATTGATTAATGAGAATTAATTTATTAAAAATACTTTTAGGTATTTAAAAATCACCAAAAAATTCATGAAATGTTCTAAGACATTTAGAAACATTGTCCAACCTTCAAACCAAATTTATTTTTTGATCTTGATGCATTTTAAGAATTTCTCATTGAATAAAAATCATTTTTGTGCATTATTTTGATCCAAAGTTCAAAAAATCATTTCTGCCTATCCATGAAGAGTTGGACATTGATTCTTTTTGCATTGCATTGTGTTTAGCATGTAGTTTGTGAGATTAAATGGCCATGATTTGATCTTTCATTTTCAATTTGTTTGACAATTTTCTTGTTTGGAAACCCTAAAACCCTAGCAACTTGTAAAAATCATAACTTAAGCTTGGTTAGGAGTTGAGACCTCTCCTTTGGGCATTGGTTTAGTATAGGATTAGGGGTCCTTTGAGTGGAATTTGCAATTTTTTATCTTAGGGTTTGCTTCTGATTTTGATTTTTGTTTGTTGCATTGATCATAAACCCTAATTTGGGCTTCCATATGCACCCATCTTGCATTCTCTTGCATAACATGACTTGCCATGACATTCCATGCTTCCATGTGATTCATTTGACATCATAAGACATATTGAAAGCATGTTGATCATTGCATCATGTATTTGCCATGTTGTATGCCATGTGCACTTCATAACTTTTCATGTATGTTCATGGTTCCTAGTTTGCTTCATTTGCATTCATGAACTTGTATGATCATTTCCATGTGCTGCCTCATGTTTGTAGCATCTCATAGCATCATTAGCATCATGTACATGCTTATGGTTTTGTTTCTCATCATGTCATCCCATCCCTTTTTGCATTGCATTGCATTTCTTTTCTAACCTTTCAGGTGGTAAGTGATTTTGAGAAGTGAATTTTCCTTCACTTCTCATGCTTTCTTCTTATCTCTCTCTTGCATCCATGCTGCATTCTTATATGTGTTTGAGTTTGAGCTTGCTCATTCTTCTTCTCCCCACTTTCTTTCTTCAAGTGACTTGACTTCTTGAATGAAGCAAGTTGCTTTGCTTCTCTTGATCCTTTCATCTGCTTCCTGGTGGTTCCATTGAAGATTGTTCTTGCAAACCTCACAAACCTTAGGAACAACCAAGCATGACAATGATTAGGGTTTTGATTAGTCACCCCACTTAGTTTTACCTTTGTGTCTCTTTGAGTCTTGTCTTCTCATCTCATAATCAGGGATTAAACCCTAAAGGCTTTAAGGCTTTGTGATTAAGCTTATGCCTGCATCCTTCTCTTAGGATGGAGTGTATAACTTTAATCCTAAGTGTTAAACCCTTAATGTGTTTAAATCTCTTAATCAATTCACCTAATAATCATCGAGACATCACACTTGTAACTTGGGCCTTACATTAGGGTTCTAATTCTTCCTTAACTGGTTAAGAAGGACTAACCCTAGTGTTAATGGACAAGTCCCCCTCAAGTTGTCTTACAAACCATAAAAATCATTTCTTCATCTTATCATTAACTAAAATCCATCTAATAAAGGCTTTGTTTTGTCATGAGGTTAATCCCTAATCATAGATTAAGTTGAGGAGCTTTCCTCAGCTTAAACATTCTCATCTATTATCCTTCTATTAGGATGGTGTAATGAGTCTGTTTAATCCCTGATTATGGCTTAACCTCATTACTCAACACTAAACAGAAACACCAAAAACATCTAAATAATCACAAGTAGGTTAATGATCTTGATCCTACACCAAAGGTGATTAAGTGTGAGAATCTGACTTCACACTTAAGGTATTCTCATTACCCCTAAACAGAGGGAAAATGTGATGAGTTTACTAAATCCATTGGTTTAGACTTAAGCTCATTAACTTATGACAAAATCCAAAAACAATAAAAGACTGAAAATGCAAAAACAAACAATAATCGTCTCCTTCGGGATTCTTTTCTCATCTCATTCACTCATAACGAGAACCTGCTTCTTCCGTCTAATGCAAGACAGTTAGCACCTGAGCCAGACAGGTCATACACTTGAGCATAGACAAGTAAGCAGTTCAAGTCAATTTACCTTTCAGTCTCTTTGGGTCGAACTACGGTGTTCTGACTTCCTCATTGCACGAGAGGATACGTAGGCATAACTTAACAGTTATCGAACAAAAGTCTCTGTATATTCCCCCTCCTTCCAGCTTTATTCTTTTAGCCTCATGATCTTGAGCATTTCATTCTCATTCTTACACTGACACTTTCATACTTCACATCACTTATACACTTTACACTGACACCTGTACATCTTTTTCCAGCTATTCTATACACAAATTGCACTGACACTACCCCTTTAAAACACAAATCTTTTAAGCGTGGATCCCGTCGAGTACGGCGGACGATCTGGGTGCTAATACCTTCCCAGGTTGTAACCAACCCCCTTTCTCAGTCTCTCTGGTTCGCAACCGTCTTATCCATTCTTTTTCTAGGTCTATGCAGCATTGCCTTTCCTCCGGGATAAAAATGCCTAGCTGGCGACTCTATTCATCTCCAGTGAGTTCACGGCTGTGTGTTCTCATTGTCCCTTTCGCTGACCGTTCGCGTCTGTACCTTTATCTGGGCCTGTCCCATCTATCGGGAGCGACAATTATTACCAAAGAACCTGGACAATATGACGGACCTGAACAAGGATCCCGATGGACTATGGTTTTTGATGGTGCCTCTAATGCACTTGGTAATGGTGTTGGTGTTGTGATTAGTTCCCCTGAAGGTTGTCATACCCCGATTACTGCCAGACTTTGTTTCTATTGTACCAATAACATGGCTGAGTATGAGGCATGTATCCTGGGTATTAAAGCTGCCATTGATATGAAGATACAGTTCCTTGATGTGTATGGAGATTCAGCCCTGGTAGTAAGTCAGATTAAAGGAGATTGGGATACCAAGCATGATAATCTCATTCCTTACAAAGAGCATGTTTTATCTTTGATTCCACATTTTAAGGAGATTACCTTTGGACATATTCCACGAAGAGAGAATCAGTTGGCAGATGCTTTGGCCACCATGGCATCCATGTTTGAGATCAGCTGGGATGATGAAGCTCCCAAGATTACTATTGATAGATTTGAGAAGCCTGCATACTGCAATGAGATTAACACTGAAGAAGCAGAAGAAAAGCCTTGGTTTTATGAAGTGAAAAGATATCTTGAAGCTCAGGAGTTCCCTGAAGGGGCATCTGTCAAAGATAGGAAGTTTCTGAGGAGGTTTTCTGCTAAGTTCTTTTTGAGTAATGGGATTTTGTACAAGCGCAATCATGATTCAACTATGTTTCGTTGTGTGGATAAGAAGGAAGCAATTGAGATTATGGAAGATATGCATGATGGAATCTTTGGCACTCATTCTAGTGGTCATACCATGGCAAAGAAGATATTGAGAGCAGGTTACTATTGGTCTACCATGGAAGCTGATTGCTATCAACACTCCAGAACATGTCACAAGTGTCAAATTTATGCTGATAAAGTACACATACCTCCATCACCTTTGAATGTGTTGACTGCTCCTTGGCCTTTTGCCATGTGGGATCAAGCCTACTGCTTCTAATGGACATCGTTTCATTCTGGTTGCTATTGATTACTTCACGAAGTGGGTAGAGGCAGCTTCATTTGCATCTGTTACTAAGAATGTTGTGGCTCGATTCATTAAGAATAATCTCATATGTAGGTATGGCATCCCTGAAAGGATTATTACTGACAATGGCTCTAATCTGAACAACACTATGATTACTGATCTCTGCACGCAGTTCAAGATTAAGCATCACAACTCTTCTCCGTACCGTCCAAAGATGAATGGGGCAGTTGAAGCTGCCAATAAGAACATTAAGAAGATTGTACAGAAGATGATTGTTACTTACAAAGATTGGCATGAGATGTTACCATTTGCTCTTCATGGTTATCGTACTACAATGCGTACTTCAACAGGGGCAACCCCATTCTCCTTAGTCTATGGTATGGAAGCAGTTCTGCCCATTGAAGTTCAGATTCCCTCCTTAAGAATTATGAAGGATGCAGGCTTGGATGAAGATGAGTGGATTCAGACCCGACTTAACCAGATAAATTTGATTGATGAGAAGAGGTTAGCAGCAGTTTGTCATGGCCAGATGTAACAGAAGCGAATGATCAAAGCTTTTAATAAGAAGGTTAAGCCAAAGGTATATCAGGCTGGTGACTTGGTAATCAAGCGTATCATATTACCACAAGGTGATCCTAGGGGCAAGTGGACTCCTACATATGAAGGACCATTTGTGGTCAAAACAGTATTCTCAGGAGGTGCCATGATACTTACTACTATGGATGGTGAAGACTTCCCACAGCCTGTAAACACAGACATAGTTAAAAAATACTACGCATGAAAAGAGACCCGCTAGATTGACAGGCCTAGGCAAAAATAAGGGCATCCCGGCAAACCAAAAGGGTTTGGGCAAAAATTAGGGATATATATAAAAAGATGTACACCCGGCAAGTCGAAAACCTGAAAAGGCGGCTTGGGCAAAAAAGGGTATCCCGGTGGATTGAAAACCTGAAAGGGCAATCCAGGCAAAAGTTAGGGATTAAAGCGTATGACTATGTCTCGTTTGGATCACCCATGAAACTGCAACCAATTGTGTTACTTACCCAAGCTCGAACAGATAAAGCTCAATCCAATCATTTCCGTCTCAACAACAGAAGATGAGATACTTGAAGATAATGGCAATAGTAGAATTGAAACTCAATAGGATTATTTCCCACATAGCTGATTCTCTTTGTTTTGTAAAATTTTATGACAAAATCCTCCTACTAGGGTTTATGTCTCCTGGTACAAACCTACCTATGTATAGGTCACTTTTTGATATAAATAAAATTCCATTTTTGAATCCAGATTTACTTTTACCCTATTTACATAAGCGAAACGTCCATTGGTTGTGTTTGAATGTATGTATGCTTTTGAATATGATTGATGTTTACCAGAAATGCATGTATGCTTAATATGATTGATGTTTACCAGAAATGCATGAAAATGCAGTAATAGTATTTACTAAGGACGAACGAGGGAAGGATTTCAACAAAGCTTTGCCGGTTCATCTCTAACAAAACAGTTACAAATCCTCAGTAGGGCAAGTCCATCTTCATAAAGTCACATCTCCCCTGGAATTTATATCCATCTCTTTTATCCTCATACGGATATTCGGGAATTTACTTTCCAATAAGGGTACGACGAACGAAGACGGAATGTTATATCTATCCTACTATCAAACGAAGACGAAATTTATGTATACCTTACTATCCCCAGCAGACGGGAGGTTATATATACCTTGCTATCCCCAGCATACGGGAGATTATGTATAATATATTATCAAACAAGATGGGAATAAGTTCCTCATATCCTTCAGCAACAAATCGGGATTTATTTTCCCTGGCCACCAGTTGTTATACGAAAATATCCAGACGCTTCAGGCTGCATGATGCATACATACATCATTTACATCATACCATAACATACATATCCATAGATACATAATACATTACTTAAGTGCATCATATTATACATGCATACATAATACATAAACTAATATTACCATATAGAATGCTACCTTATTTTCAGGTTAATTTTCCAGCAAACAGACTTCATCAACAACTTGTGACTATCAGGACTGCTTTATCCTCCTGAAAGCATATTATCCCCTCAGGACTGCTTTATCCTCCTGAAAGCATATTCATACCTCAGAACGTTGTTCATCTTTCTGAAAGCATATTATCTCCTCGGGACGTTGTTATCCTCCTGAAAGCATATTATTACTTTGGGCCGTTGTTATCTTCCCAAAGGTTACCACTTCCTCAGGACGTTTTTATCCTCCTGAAAGCATATTATCTCCTCGGGACGTTATTTATCTTCCTGAAAGCTATCACCCCTACCTCAGAACGTTGTTTATCTTTCTGAAAGCATATCATTACCTCAGGACGTTGTTATCCTCCTGAAAGCATATCATCTCCTCAGGACGTTGTTATCCTCCTGAAAGCATGCTATTACCTCAGGACTGCTGTATCCTCCTGAAAGCATATTATTAATCCCTCAGGACTGCTTTATCCTCCTGAAAGCATATTATTACCTCAGGACTGCTTTATCCTCCTGAAAGCTATCATTATACCTCCATATTTTGGACTGCTTTATCCCCCAAGAAATGTATCTGAAGAATTTTTCTCCAAGTGGCATCTTTAAGCCCACTCAAGCATATTCAACTAGTCACCTATATCACTCTACGCACTGGTGAGTGCAAATTTTTGGGCTTTTGTGTTCAATCCCCTTCAACCTTCCAGGTCACGACTGGCAAATATACCAATCTAACCCCTCAGGTTTCAGAAAATTGAACAGGGGCAGTTGTTGCACCCCAAAATTTGCCCTCACAATACAAGACTTTGTGTGCTAAGAAGGTTCACAAGGTTCACAAGATTCACAATGCTTACAAGAACTTTCATGAGGTTCATGAAGTCTACAAGTCACTTTATGAGGTTCACAAGGTTCACAAGATTCACAATGTTTACAAGACCTTTCATGAGGTTCATGAAGTCTACAAGTCACTTTATGAGGTTCACAAGGTTCACAAGATTCACAATGCTTACAAGACCTTTCATGAGGTTCATGAAGTTTACAAGATACTTTATGAGGTTCACAAGGTTCACAATACCTCCCATGAAGTTCACAAGACATTTTATGATGGTTCACAAGGTTCACAAAGTTCACAATTGGTCAGAAGAGTTGACAAATCCCTCATACAATGCACCTCCTAAGTAGTGCATCCAAAACTAGGGTTTTGACTTTAATCAGGCTAAATAGATTTCCAAGACTTCAAGTGAGCTTCATAACATCTTATATGTGTGTAAGAACCCCCATGACAAGTTTCAAGACTTTTCTCAAAGGTTTGCTCAGTCAGATGATCAGATAAGTCAAAATCAATCAAAGCAGTTAAAAAGTCAAACTGAGGTCAACTGTGGTCAAACCAAAGTCAAACTTCATGATTTTTTGCCAACATCAAGTATATGAGGTAAAATTCATCATTTGATCAAGGGTTGATCATGATTCATCAAGGAGATTTCAGATCATCAAGAATCAGGAGTTTCTAAATTAGGGTTTCCTCAGTAAAAGTCAACTGAACTTTGACCAGCCATAACTTTCACATGCTTCATCACCAAGTCTCCATCCAAAGCTCATTTTGAAGGAAATTAAATTCTCTACAACTTTGTGTCTCACAAGCCAATCCCAAAAATGCTTCATTTGGAAGGTATGAGCTAAGACATTATAGGTCCTTTTGAAAGTCAACAAAAAGTCAACAACTTCAAAAGGGCATAACTTGAGAATGGTAAGTGATATGGACATGAAACCAGTGGGGTTGGTTAGAGGACTCTTCAAGCTTTCCAAAATGTCCAAGAACACCCTCATAGCATTAAAATTGAAGGATGTGTGCTCTTGCAAAGTTGGGAAATTTTTGGTTGGTTTATGAAGAAAATGGAGGTCTAAAACTAATTTCTTCTAAATGGGCTTGCCATATGATGACCCAATCCATACTATAACCTCATGCACGACCCAAGTCAAAAAAAATCAGATTTTTTATCATTTTATTTTTATTTATTTTGATTTAATTCATTAAAAATCATTTTAAATTAAAATAAAATATAAAAGTCTAAGATTTAAAATGGATTAAGCTTCTAGAAAATCATAAAAGTGATTGGTATCAAAGTGGTAAGAGAATCATGTTGATTTGCCTAAAATAGAAGGTGTTCATACAAAGATATTTGATTTTTAAGGCATAATCTCTTTGAATCTTTTCCAATCAAATCTCTCACACAATGACCAAATTTTTAAACCTAAATTCATCACACTATAAATATATTACATAACCCTAATCACAAGCCACGAATTTCTGCCTCCCAAGAGTAAGTTTCACAAACCAAAAAATCATCCAAAAACTCAAATTCGGATTCATCCATAGAAGGCATTTTAAGGTATTTTAAGAACACCAAGAGGTTCCCTGGACATCCCTAAATCGAAACCACTCATCTCATACTTTTGAATCACACTCATATGCCATAACCGAATCAACTTTCTCTTGATTTTTCAAATTTTCGATTCATCAAATTCATGCAATATTATTGTGTTTTAACTTTGAAATATTGTTTGTGATAGTATGTAGATCGTTTCTGGATAAAAAACTTGCAGGTTCATGGACAAATGCGTGAGAAACCATTGTTAGGGTTAGAACCTTTGAATTAGGGTTTCATCATTCACTTAATTTAAATGAATAATAAGTTCGTGGAAGGAATGTATGAGCTATGAATAGTTGATCTGGGCTGTTAATTGTTAAGATTGGTACGATTTTCATGGTGTTTCAAAAATCTAGGTTTTCTGTAAAATTCGTGTGCAGGTAAATTCGCAGGAAATTCTGTGGATAATTTCGCAGCTAAATTCGCAAGTCTCAAGGAGGAAGAAGGAGTTTTGGCGCGCAGATGATATTTGAATTTTTGTTTTAATATTTTATGAAACTGTTTGTAATTTATTTCATAAATGTTGCTTAGCTCAGTTGGTGGATACACGCACGTATGGAGCAAAGGTCAGGGGATCGAAACCAGTCTCCAGCAATTTTTTTTGACTTAAATTCATTTATGCAATGGATTTACAATATAATGATCAGCTTCTCTCTCTATATCAACGCGCACATGTAGCCTGGCTGGTTTTGCACCTTGAGGATTGAGGTAAGGGACCTGGGTTCAAATCCCAGGTCCTTACTTTTTGGTCAATTTCATCAATTTTTTTTATATTTTTACTATTATTTTCAATTTATTTATTATATTCATGCTATTTTATTTAAATTAGTAAAAACCTAAAAAATATAAAAAGTACCATTATCATAATTGATTTTATTAAAAAAAAAACTTTAAATTGTTTACTTTTACATATATATGTATATTTTTCAATAAATTGTTTATTTTTGTAAATTAATAGATAAACCCTTAATTTTATTCTATAAATTCCTAAAACCCTATTTTTAAAAAACCCTAAAAAATATATTTTTATAAAACCCTAATAACTTTCCAACCCTAATTTTTTCTTCTTCTATTTGTTTAATATTATTATTGGTATATATTATATTTATAATTTAATTAAAGTTCTTGATTTAATTTTTTGTTTATAATTTAAAATTTTGTACATAAATATGTGTAAAAATTAAAATGCCTAATTTATTTTTATGGAAATATTCACTAATTGTTTATGTATGTAAGTAATTTCTAAAAAATTGCAAATTTAATAATTATAATTTATTTCTCATAATATGTTCATAATTGATTTAATAATTTCAAATTTTTTAATTTTTAATATGATTGTTTGTATTCTCTTATTAACTTTTAAATTTTGTTCATTATAATATTTTTGCTTATTTCATTATTATTATTATTAATTATGTTTATATGATTATTACTAACCCCATTATTTTTAAATTATTATTATTATTATTTTCTACTAACCCAATTATAATTGTTTATTTATTTTGTTTATTAATATTTTGCTTATTTAAGTTGCTTTATTTATCATTATTGTAATTGCTTCTGGATGTAATATTTTGTAATATTTAAATATTTATTTTTATGCCATGGTTAGTAAAGATAAGGAGTGTAAACATGTATGTTATTTAAAATTAATTTAGATCACTTAATTTAAAAGATAAATATTTAAAATTGAACACTCACACACGTAAGTCGATCTTTGATTGCCATCTCACTTTCTAGGGTTACCTCTCATTGTTGCCTAATCAAAAGGTCAAGTAGGGTGTATAAAGCAAAAGTCCCTAAAAAATAAAGTCATCTAGTCCCTTAATAATAAAAGATCAAGTCCCTTAAATGGTTGCCTTCGTAATGATCTTGTCCCTTCCGAATAAAGATGACAGTCCCTCCAAAAATGCTTATACACCCCACAGTTGCCTAAATAACAGATGACCCTTCACAAGTCCCTCACATCCAAGGTAATGACTACCTATTCCTTAATAATAGGGATAGTCTTACCACTTAAAGGATTCAAGAACAGAAAAGACTCAAATTTAGGGTAGGTTCCTCATAGTTACTTGCTCACTCTTCAAAACATTTCAAACTACTTCACATTTTCAAACAAATTTTCAAACACAAGTTTTTTACGCATCCGTACATGGATCATTATCAAACTCTTATGAAAATTTCTATTCACACACTTCACATTTCAAAAACATTTTAAAGTGAGCTAAGTAACTAAGAGCCCATGGATAACCATGGATGTAAAGGGTGCTAATACCTTCCCTTTACATAACCTACCCCCTGGACCCAAAAATCTTTTAAAAGGTCTTTCCTGTTCTTTTATGCCTTTCCTTTGGATAAAATAAAAGTCGGTGGCGACTCTTGCTATCCGCAACATAACTAAAGTCAGTTCTCCCACCGTGTTACACACACAAACCATAACGTTACAAAATTCCAAAACACATAGTTTATGATTACAACAATTTACCATGGTGGGTAAGAATACAATCAAGTTAAGAATACAAACAAAATCACCATGGAGAATTAAAGTACAACCAAAATAAAATACAAGTAAAAGAGAAATCAAACATCCAGCCCAAATTCATCCTCCTTGACTTCCTTCAGGAGAGCATCAGTCACTGGTCCAACTGGATGCTCTGTGATGGTCCTGATGAGAAGGTTTCTGGTTGCAATGGCACTTGTCATCTTCTGGTACTTGTCTTGTTCTTTTGATCTCTTTAAACTTGCCCGGAGTTTAAGCTCGGAGATTTCCTTCTGTGCTACTAACAGGGCTTCCTGAATCTTCTTCTCATTGGCTTCCAGCTACTCTATCTTAGCATGTGTCTTCTGATCTTCTTGCAAACGAGCTTCAGTTATTCTGATCCATCTAGCCATACTCTCTTCTAGGTAATGTTCAGCTCTGGCCTTCTGAATCTTTGCTTCTTTGCAAGCATTCTTCAATACCAACTCCCTTGCTCGGGCTTTTTTAATGAAATCCTCTGTCTTTTCTATCTTGGTTACATGTTCGATTCGGAGCTTCTCTAACCTTGCATTGTCCAGATGACTATCATTCCTTTCCCAAAGGGTCTTCTTCAGAGCTTCAGAAAGTTGGGCATTATTCTCTTTCAGCTTCTCAAATTCCTCCAGACTTACTGTAGCTATGGGCTCTACTGCTGAGGGTCCTGGCACATCTTCCAGGGTGAATGATATACGAGTAATTTGTCCTCTAACGCGTGACCATTCAATGTACTGAGCTGAAACTATGTTGTTGAACTTCCCCAAAATAGCAGTCCCTTTTGTCTGTATGTTGTCCCAAGCCCAGGCTGTTTGTCGGACAATGACATGATTGTTCAAATAGCACAGTAAAGAGATTCTGCTAAGTCATGCTCTCTCGGTGTATGTATCAATGCATATCCCAATTGTCTTTTGAAAAGTAAAGGATTGTAGTTGATGCAACCTTTCACTCCAATAAGAGGTACATTAGGATATTGTCCACAACTTGTAATTATGTCCCTGCCCTTGGTGTTTTGAGTACACCACCTGATGTCTTCTGAAGTAAGGGCAATCATCCTCTTAGCCCAATTCCTTGACTGATGTGGATTCAGGAAAGCTTCCGTCTTTGGCATATATCTCATCAACCAACTGTAGAAGAGAGGTGCACAACATCTGACCAGTCTCCCTCTCCGCTTCTCATTCCTCTGATGCACTGAGTAGTAGAAATCCCCTAGCAAGGTAGGAACTGGGTTCTTGATCATGAAGATATGGATGGCATTCGTGCTTATAAACTTAGGCTCGTCTGCAAACAAGATAATACCATATATACTAAGAGCCAGGAGAGCACAAACAGTTTCCCACTTCCCAGTTGCAACATAACTGGTAGCCTGAGTGATTAAGAAGTCCAAATGGAGGCCTGGGATTCCAGCCTTGGTGGTCATATGCTCATAAATGATAGTGGCTTCCAAATGTAAAGCTTTGGCTATGTCTTCATTCTTAGGAGCAGTCATCTCAGGGTTGAAAGGGATTTCTCTTCTGATAGGGACACCCAACAACATAGAATATTCTTCCAACAGAGGTCCTATCTAAAAATCCGGGAAAGTGAAGCAACGGAGAGGAGGGTCATAAAACTAAGGATAGGTGTGAATCATGCTCCTCTGTGATGCATCCAAGTCCATGATCATGTCCAGGATACCACCATAATGTTCTCTGAATAAGGGAACATGATCAGGGGTAATAAGAGCCTGAATCTTCCTGGTGCCTGCTAGAGGGTACTCAAAGAAATGGTATGTGATGTTGCTCTTCCTGGTTGAATCCATACTGAAAATGGGTGCTGATGAAGATAACAGAAGAAGATAGCTGAAGAAGGGTTGGAGAAGATATCTTAGCAGAAGAATAGTCAAAACCAAACCAAAGAAGATGTGGATACCCTGGAAAAAAAAGACAAATGTTAAATGATGGAGTATGATGTATGCTTATGATATGCAAGGGTTTGTGATCAGGTGTTGGATTGTCAGTTGCTTTTGGTAGGGTCCATGAGTGTTCAGAGTTCTGGATTAAGGTCTGAGAACCAGTAACCAGGTGGGGGACTCAAATAAAGAGTCACTTGTCCAGGGTTTCAAAGAACTAGTCCAAAATAGTGTGACCTTAAAACAAATTCCAGTAACAGGGTATGATGAGGCCAAGGGTTCCTGCAAACCTGTAAACAACCCAACCCACTCACAAGTATTGTTCTAGAACAAAGATCCTCAGATTCAGATCTATTATGAGAAGTGTAAACACTTCTAACCCGAAGGTACAATGTTTACCCTAATCATGAAGGATCCTCCTCTAATTCACTTCAGATGTTGAAGGTCATCTAAAAAGGTCATCCAGACTTAGCAGGCTTCCCAGATAGCCCTAGCACTACAGGAGATCCGTAGTACATAGTTCTCAAAAAGAAACCCATGTCTGAATCGTGTTTTCATATTCCCACACCAGACCAAAATGGAATGGGAAATAATATGAATTCACTCTAATCCTATGTCTGTCACTCAGGCCTTTATGTTGGACCTTTCTCACTAGAATACCCCTCCCACCAAAGCAAACCAGCAAATCCATGTAAACAACCCAAATTTGCCCTCACCCATTCACACCATGGCTTGTGATCTTTTCATATGCATAAGTTCAATCATAGCATCTCATATTGCATTTTTGATTCACTGCATAGATTCAAAGTCATCTGCATCTAGGGTTTGTGATCTGAGTGATCCAAGAGCCACCTGAACCACTCCAGAGGTCATCAATCACTCCAAAGGGGTCCATGTATGTTCAAACATCATATTATATCCTCTCAAAGTCAAGAATTTCAAAAAATCACAAGAACTGAGAATGGCATGGAAGCAGAGTCAGGTTTAACTGCACAAATGACCTAGAATTAGGGTTTTGGTTTCAAAGGCCATAACTCCAAATTTTTTGGTCATTCTTGTTTCTATTGGTCTCTATATGGTATAGGGATCATGAATATAAATTTTCATGAAGAAATTCCATGGGGAAGTCATCTGATCAAGAGTTGACTTTTTGAGCAAGTCAGTGCAAAATCAGGGTATCTGAGGCCCCCAATGACCCAACCAAAGGGTGTTCTTCATCATTTTGATTGTTTATGATATTTATTTGATCATAGAATATGTTATAAGTTCACAAAATTGAAGAATTTCAAGCCATTTGCAAAGTTGACTTTTTGGGAAAGTTGACTTATAATGAAAATTGCCATTTTGGGAAACTTTTTCAACCCTTGCTTTTTGATTCAAAAATGCTTCAAATGGAAAAACTTTGGTCATGAAAGTTGTAGAATGGATCATTCCCTTTTCAAAAAGTACAAGAACATGACCTAATTCATTTTGGATCAAAAGTTATGGCTTGTCAAAGTTGGCCAAAATCACATAATTTGAAGTTTTCTACCAAAGAGGCATTTTGCAAAATGGTATGATCAAGTGTTCTAAAGGCTTCAAAAGTGTACAAACTCTTCACAACATGATCACATGACCTCTAAAGATCAGAATGGGCCAAGGAATATTGCATTTTGATGCCTTGAATCTCAAGAATTTCCAAAGGGGCCAAACTTTGTGAAAATTGCAAAACACCTCATAAGTCTTGATCCACTTGCTGATTTATCCCATAAACAATTCCATGGCTCTCCCTAAACTCAGCTGAGCCAAGACAAGCCAAAAGGCTAGATATACCATTGCCCATACCTCAAGTACAAGTCAAGTTGACATTTTGGCAACTTGCCCATACCAATCACACTATGCCACAACCACTTTCTGAACCAATCCCATTTGTATATACAAATCAAAAGGAAGCCAAAGCACATAACACACAAGCCTGAAAGCTCCAAGAAGACAGTATTCTCATTTTCCACCTCTTATGCAAAACCATTCGAAACACTCTCCACAAGCATCAAGCACACAAACAAACTTCACAAACAATCTCAACATGACTCACTGATCACAAACCAACCATTAAAACAACCTGAAAGTCACTGAAACCAAAACACGATCACCCCCCCCCCCCTTGAACAGAACTTCTGCAATCTCCCAAACCAGCCATCAACAAGAGTGGTGAAGCATTCCATTGAGCTCAGGGGGACCAGAGGAGTCAGTTTGCATAGGAGGAAGGCTCAGAAAGCTCCTGTTCGAAGGACTTCAGTTCAGGTATCCATCAAGAACAAATTTTCCAGAACTCGATTTACTTGTTATAAATTGATTCTACATGTTATCCTGATCATCATGATGTGTTTAAAAATGAAAATGGTGGAATATTGAGCATGTATGAGTTGTCTGAAACTTTCTGCCCTAAATTTGTTTTGCTTCGATTTACATGATTGATGAATGAAAAATGGTTTTTGTTTGGGGGTTTTGATTCAGTGATGAGTGGGGTTTGATTCTGGGTAGTTAGCTTTCATTTTTATGGAGTTTGGAGAGAGTTAGAGAAATGGCTCGTCGGAGAAGACGACCGGAACCACTGTTCCGGCCGTCTGAAGGTCATTAAGGTTAATTAGGGTTTAGGGCCAGGTTTGAATTTGGAGCGTAGGATAGGCTGACTTTGTTTGACCCGCGCGCAAATGGACGCCCCAGATGCATTGATTAAACCCTAATCCAGTCATTTATGTAATTAATTAGGATTAATTAAATTCAAATCTCAGAATGAATCCTAGCCATTCAAACGCGCGCCAGTCAATTCCCGCGTGTCAAATTTAAATCCTAGCCCTTTGATCAGCATACTTCTCATTTTATTTAATTTTATTTTCATTTTATTTCATTTGTTTTGTATATTTTATTAAAAATAGCAAAAATTGTTCAAAAATTCTGAAAATTTTTATTCAACCTTTTATTAATTTTCAGAAACCAAAAATATTTTTATTTTTATTTTTTGCATTAAAAAATATTTTTAAATCATTTAAAAGTTTATTTTTAATTAGTTAATGAAAATTAATTAATTAAAAATACTTTTAGGTATTTAAAAATCACAAAAAACATTCATGAAACATTTAAAATCATTTAGAAACATTGTCCAACCTTCAAACCAAATTTCGTTTTTGATCTTGATGCCTTTTGACAATTTTCAATGGATTTAATTTCATTTTTAGGCATTATTTTGATTCAAACTTCAAAAATTCATTTCTGCCTAACCATTGAGAGTTGGACAATGATTCTTCTTGCATTGCATCTTGCATATCATGTAGTTTATAAGATTAAATTGGCATGAATTGATCTTGCATTTCCTATTTGTTTTGCATTTTTCTTGTCAAGGTACCTTAAAACCCTAGCCAACTTAGGAAATTCATAACTTACACTAGGTTAAGAATTGGATCCTCTCCTTTGGGCAGTGAGTTTGTATAGGCTTAGGGTTCCTTTGAATGCATTTTCAATTTTTTATCATGATGTTTGCTTCTGGTTTTGGATTTTGTTTTGTGCATTGATCATAAACCCTAATTCATGCTTTCCTTTGCATCCATCTTCCATTTGCTTGCATACCATGACTTTCCATGACATTTTGTGCATCCATTTGATTCATAAAACATCTTAGGACATATTAGAATCATGTTTGATCATTGCATTTTTCATTTTCCATGTTATATGTCCATTGCATTTCATAAACTTTTCTTGAACTTCCATGGTTTAAGCATGCTTCTCTTGCATCCATATGCTTGTATGATCATCCTCATGCCTTGTTTCATGTTTGCATCATATTTTAGCACCATTAACATCATGTATTTGCTTCTGACTTTGTCTTGCATCATGCCATTGCATCTCATTTGCATTGCATTTCATTTCTTTCACTAACTTTTCAGGTGGTAAGTTACCTTGAGAAGTGAATTTGCCTTCACTTCTCACAATCTCTTTTCATCTCTCTTATGCATCATTGCTGCATTTTTGTATGTGTATTGGATTTAGCTTGCTCTTTCTTGTTCATCTTACCTTCTTTCTTCAAGCAACTTGACTTCTTAAGTGAAGCAAGTTGTTTTGCTTCTCTTTGCTCCTTTCATCTGCTTCCCTCCTTGGTGGTTCTTTGAAGATCTTTCTTGCAAACCTCACAAAACCCTAGGAATGACCAAGCATAATAAAAATTAGGGTTTGATTAGTCCCCCATTTAGTTTTACCTTTGTGTCATCTTTGAGTCTTCTCTTCTCATCTCATAATCAGGGACTAAACCCTAAAGGCTTTAAGGCTTTGTGATTAAGCTTATGCCTGCATCCTTCTATTAGGATGGAGTGTATAACTTTAATCCTAAGTGTTAAACCCTTAATGTGTTTAAATATTTTTAATCAATTCACTTAATAATCATCAAGACATCAAGCTTGTAACTTGGGCCTTGCATTAGGGTTCTAATTCTTCCTTAATTGGTTAAGAAGGACTAACCCTAGTGTTAATGGACAAGTCCCCCTCAAGTTGTCTTACAAACCATAAGATCCACTTCTTCATCTTATCATTAACTAAAATCCATCTAATAAAGGCTTTGTTTTGTCATGAGGTTAATCCCTAATCATGGATTAAGTTAAGGGGCTTTCCTCAGCTTAAACCTTCTCATCTATTATCCTTCTATTGGGATGGTGTAATGAGTCTGTTTAATCCCTGATTATGGCTTAGTCTCATTACTTAACACTAAATAAAAACAACAAAAACATCTAAATAATCACAAGTAGGTTAATGATCTTAACCCTATATCAAAAGGTGATTAAGTGTGAGATGCTGACTTCACACTTAAGGTATTCTCATTACCCCTAATCAGAGGGAAAATGTGATGAGTTTACTAACCCATTGGTTTAGGCTTAAGCTCATTTTCTTATGACAAACTCTCAAAAGCAATAAAAGACTGAAAACACAAAAAACAAACAATAACCGTCTCCTCCGGGATTCTTTTCTCATCTCACTCACTCATAAACGAGAACTTGCTTCTTCCGTCTAATGCAAGACAGTTTGCACCTGAGCCAGACAGGTCATACACTTGAGCATAGATAAGCAAGCAGTTCACAAGTTAATTCATCTTTCAGTCTCTTTGGGTCGAACTACGGTGTTCTGACATCCTCATTGCACGAGAGGATACGTAGGCATAACTTAACAGTTATCGAACAAAAATCTCTGTATATTCCCCCTCTTTCCAGCATTATTCTTTAAGCCTCATAGTCTTGAGCATTTCATTCTTGTTCTTACACTGACACTTCACTTATACACTTCACAATTCTTTTACACTAACACTTGCATTCTTTTCCAGCTATGATACACAAATTGCACTGACACTACCCCTTTAAAACACAAATCTTTTAAGCGTGGATCCCGTCGAGTACGGCGGACAATCTGGGTGCTAATACCTTCCCAGGTTGTAACCAACCCCCTTTCTCAGTCTCTCTGGTTCGCAACCGTCTTATCCATATCTTTCTAGGTCTATGCAGCATTTCCTTTCCTCCGGGATAAAAATGCCTAGCTGGCGACTCTTTTCTTTTCTTGTGAGTTCACTCCTGTGTGTTCTCACCTCCTCTTTTCGCCGACCGTTCGCGTCTGTACCCCTCTTGGCCCCGGTTGTCATTTGGTGGGAGCGACAGCTTGGCGACTCTGCTGGGGATATCCTTATACTGTAACCAGGGCTTCTGGTTCTTTTTGTGGGTTCCTCCCAGCGCTTGTTTGATTTGTGTTTACTGGGGTGTTATGTGCTAATTGTGTTTATATAGTTGCTTTTATTTACTGCTTTATGTACAGTTATTTATTGCTTTCTTTACAGCTTTATATATCATACTGTCATATTGTCATCTGGCTGGATCTGTTTTTTGCTTTGGTGGGTGGGGGTTCTATTGAGAGTTTAAGGTCCTATACCTGGGACCTGAGTGACACCTAGGCTAGAGTGGTTCATGTTCTTTCCCATTCCATTTCGGTCTGGTGCGGGAATATGAAACACGGTTCAGATATGGGTTTCTTCTTGAGAACTCTGTGCTACAGATTTCCTGTAGTGCTAGGGCTATCTGGGAAGCATGCTAAGTCTGGATGACCTTTACTATGACCTTCAGAAACTGAGGTGAATTAAAGGAGGATCTTTTATGGTTATTGTAAACACTGTACCTCCGGGTTAGAAGTGTTTACACTTCTCATAACTGATCCAAGTCTGAGGATCCTTGTTTTAGAACATCACCTGTGAGGGGGTTGGGCTGTTTACAGGTTTGCAGGAACCCTTGGCCACATCATACCCTGTTTCTTATTGTGTTTAAGAATGCTTCACTTTGGGCAGTTCTTGTGATTTAACCCTGGACATGTGACTCTTTATTTGAGTCCCCACCTTGGTTACTGGACTTCTGAACCTCCATCTGGACTTCTTAAACATACATGGGCTTATATCAAGGCAGTAATCAGATCCAGCTTGATCACAAACCCTTGCATATCATTTGCATACATCATCATTGCATCATTTAACATTTGCCTATTTGTTTTTTAGGGTATCCATATCACATTTGGCTTGGTTTTGACCCCTTTTACCTGCACAGACCCTTGTTCATCAGCTATCTGCTTCAGCCATCTTCATCAGTTGCCTGCTTCAGCTACTGTTATCACCAGTCTCAGCCTGTCAGTGGCTCATCACCAGTATCAGTCTTCATCAGCAGTTATTTTCAGCTCTTCAACAGCAGTCATGGCACCCAAAAAGAGCAACATTTCATACCACTTCTTTGAGCCTGTGCTGGCTGGCATCAGGCAGGTCCAGGCACTCATCACTCCAGACCATATCCCATTATTCAGAGAACATTATGGAGGCATCCTTGATATGGTTATGGACTTGGACCCTTCTCAGAGGAGCTTGATTCACACTTGCCTACAGTTCTATGATCCTCCTTTGAGATGCTTCACTTTTCAGAATTTTCAGTTGGGACCCCTGTTGGAGGAGTTTTCATCATTGGTTGGAGTGCCTGTCAGGGGTGGTATCCCCTTCAACCCAGAGATGCCTTCTCCCAGCAATGAAGAAGTGGCAAAAGCACTGTATTTGGAACCTATTCTGATTGAGCAGAACATGACTACAAAGGCTGGAATCCCTGGTCTACACTTGGACTTTCTCACTTCTCAGGCCATCCTGAAGGCCTCCTTGGGAGAATGGAAGGCAGTCTGTGCATTGTTAGCCCTCAGTATATATGGGGTTATACTTTTTGCAGATGAGCCCAAGTTTATCAGCAAGAATTCTATTCATCTCTTCCTTTTGAGGAACCCAGTACCCACCTTGCTGGGAGATTTCTATTATTCCATTCACCAAAGGAATGAGAAGCAGAGGGGGAGGTTGGTAAGGTGCTGTGCTCCTCTATTCCATACCTGATTGCTCAAACACTTACCTAAGACTGATGCTTTCTTGAACCCTCACCAACAGAAGAACTGGGCTAGAAGACTTACTGCTTTGACCTCAGATGACATCAGATGGTGCACCCAGAGCACCAAGGGCAGAGACATAATTGTCGCTCCCGATAAGTGGGACCAGGCCCAGATAAAGGTACAGACGCGAACGGTCGGCGAGAGGGACAATGAGAACACACAGCCGTGAACTCACTGGAGATGAATAGAGTCGCCAGCTAGGCATTTTTATCCCAGAGGAAAGGCAATGCTACATAGACCTAGAAAAAGAATGGATAAGACGGTTGCGAACCAGAGAGACTGAGAAAGGGGGTTGGTTACAACCTGGGAAGGTATTAGCACCCAGATTGTCCGCCGTAATCGACGGGATCCACGCTTAAAAGAATTGTGTTTTAAAGGGGTAGTGTCAGTGCAATTTGTGTGTAAAAGAGCTGGAAAACAAAATGTACAGGTGTCAGTGTAAGAGAAAAGTGAAGTATATAAGTGAAGTGTCAGTGTAAGAACAGGAGTGAAATGCTCAAGATCATGAGGCTAAAAGAATGAGGCTAGAAAGAGGGGGAATATACAGAGACTTTTGTTCGATAACTGTTAAGTTATGCCTACGTATCCTCTCGTGCAATGAGGAAGTCAGAACACCGTAGTTCGACCCAAAGAGACTGAAAGATGAATTGACTTGTGAACTGCTTACTTGTCTATGCTCAAGTGTATGACCTGTCTGGCTCAGGTGCTAACTGTCTTGCATTAGACGGAAGAAGCGAGTTCCCGTTTATGAATGAATGAGATGAGAAAAGAATCCCGGAGGAGACGATTATTGTTTGTTTTTGTGTTTTCAGTCTTTTATTGTTTTTGGATTTTGTCATAAGTTAATGAGCTTAAGTCTAAACCAATGGATTTAGTAAACTCATCACATCTTCCCTCTGATTAGGGGTAATGAGAATACCTTAAGTGTGAAGTCAGATTCTCACACTTAATCACCTTTGGTGTAGGATTAAGATCATTAACCTACTTGTGATTATTTAGGTGTTTTTGTGGTTTTTGTTTAGTGTTAAGTAATGAGGTTAAGCCATAATCAAAGATTAAACAGACTCATTACACCATCCTAATAGAAGGATAATAGATGAGAATGTTTAAGCTGAGGAAAGCTCCTCAACTTAATCCATGATTAGGGATTAAACTCATGACAAAACAAGCCTTTATTAGATGGATTTTATTTAATGATATGATGATGAAGTGGATTTTATGATTTGTAAGACAACTTGAGGGGGACTTGTCCATTAACACTAGGGTTAGTCCTTCTTAACCAATTAAGGAAGAATTAGAACCCTAATGCAAGGCCCAAGTTACAAGTGTGATGTCTTGATGATTATTAAGTGAATTGATTAAGGGAGTTAAACACATTAAGGGTTTAACACTTAGGATTAAAGTTATACACTCCATCCTAAGAGAAGGATGCAGGCATAAGCTTAATCACAAAGCCTTAAAGCCTTTAGGGTTTAGTCCCTGATTATGAGGTGAGAAGAGAAGACTCAATGAGACACAAAGGTAAAAACTAAATGGGGGACTAATCAAAACCCTACTCATTGTCATGCTTGGTTGTTCCTAAGATTTGTGAGGTTTACAAGAGAAGTCTTCAATGGAACCACCAGGAAGCAGATGAAAGGATCAAGAGAAGCAAAGCAACTTGCTTCATTCAAGAAGTCAAGTCACTTGAAGAAAGAAAGTGGGAAGAAGAAGAATTAGCAAGCCCAAACTCAAACACATATAAAAATGCAGCAAGGATGCATAAAAGAGATGAAGAGAAGTTATGAGAAGTGAAGGCAAATTCACTTCTCAAAGTCACTTACCACCTGAAAAGTCAGAAAAGAGAATGCAATGCAATGCAAAATGAGATGGAATGGTAAGATGAAAAACCAAACCAGAATCATGTACATGATGTCAATGATGCTATGATATGCTACAAACCAGAAACAACACATGTGGATGATCATACAAGCTTATGAGTGCAGATGAAGCAAGTTAAGACACATGATCATACATGAAAAGTTATGAGATGCATATGGCATACAACATGGCAAATGAAAGATGCAATGACCAAACATGATTTCAATATGTCTTATGATGTTCAATGAATCAAATGGAGGCATGGAATGTCATGGCAAGTCATGTTATGCAAGAAAATGCAAGATGGATGCATATGAAAGCCCAAATTAGGGTTTATGAACAATGCAACAAACAAAAACCAAAACCAGAAGCAAACAACATTATAAAAAAATTGAAAATGCCCTCAAAGGATCCCTAATCCTATACTAACTCACTGCCCAAAGGAGAGGTTTCAACTCCTAACCAATTTCAAGTTATGATTTTCCTAAGTTTTCTAGGGTTTTAGGGTTCCTAAACAAGAAAATTATCAAACAAATTGAAAATGAAAGATCAAATCATGGCCATTTAATCTCACAAACTACATGCTATACACAATGAAATGCAAAAAGAATCAAGGTCCAACTCTTTAGGGTTAGGCAGAAATGATTTTTGGAAATTTGGATCAAAATAATGTATAAAAATGATTTTAATTCAATGAAAAATTCTCAAAATGCATCAAGATCAAAAAAGAAATTTGGTTTGAAGGTTGGACAATGTTTCTAAATGTCTTAAAACATTTCATGAATTTTTTGGTGATTTTTAAATGCCTAAAAGTATTTTTAATAAATTAATTTTCATTAATCAATTAAAAATAAACTTTTAAATATTTAAAAATACTTTTTTAATGTTAAAAATGAAAATAAAAATATTTTTGTGTTTTAAAAATTAATGAAACTCTTGACAAAAAGTTTCATAATTTTTAAATGGTTTTTACTATTTTAAATAAATTGTACAAATTAAATGAGAAAGAATGAAATTAAAATCAAAATAAATGGAAGTATGCTGGATGGATGGCTGAGATTGAGTCTGGCCAGGAAAGGGTTGACTGCGCGCGCAGATCAAAGGCCCACATTCAAACTTGGTTAATCTGAATTATTAAATAATTAATTGTGATTAGGGTTTCTAATGATGAATCACAGCCACACACACGCGCGCGAAGTCAACAAAGTCAAGGGATCCAACGTACCAGATTCAAACTTCCTTAATTGCAGGATTAAAACCCTAATTATTTTCAGGTGGCCGGAGAAGACCTCCGGTCGTCTTCTCCGGTGGGAACCCCACCTGAAAATTTCTAAAACTCTCAAAACGTAATTAAAATGAAACCTAAAGACACAGAAATGATTCCCACAACCCACTGAATCAAAACCCCAACACAAATATCATTTATATTTCATCAAACTCATGAATCGAAACAAACAAAATTTTAGGGCAAGACTTTCAGAACACGATTACATCCTTATTTTTCCACCATTTTCAAAACTAAAGACATATTCATGATCAGGGAGGCATATAGAACAGCTTAAGAACTTTAAAAATGATTTCTGGAAAAAAATGTTCTTGAGCTACCTGAGTTTCGAAGCTTTCAATCTTGCAACTTTCTGCCCTCTTCCTTTGATGCAAACCACCCCCTTTGGTCCTTTGATGATGTCTGGATGCTCAGCAAGAGTTTATGTTGGCTGGTTTGGGAGTTTGAACAGCTTCTGCTCAAGCTCAGGTGAGAATGGTGTTTGTGATTCAGGCAGTTTCAGGCAAAGGTGAGGGGTTCTTTGTGATCAGGATGATGATTTGAGAAGGTTTGTGAAGTTTGTTCAAGTGTTTGTGGCCTGTGTAAAGAGTTTCGAAAGCTTTGGCTTTGAGAGTGAAAAATGGGGAAGCTGAGTTCTTGCTGATTTCAGGCTTGTGTCTTGTTGGTTTAGGTTCAATGAAGCATGGTGAGAAGATTAGTGGAGTTTGTTTGAATGTTGGTGGCTTGTGGAATGAGATTCGAAGGCTTTTGCTTGAGGGAGTGAAAATGGGAATGTGATGCTATGGCTTGCTTCAGGCTTGCTTGTTGTGTGAAATGGCTGGCATTTGATCCACATAAACAAATCCCATTGGTCAGGTGATGTGACTTGGCCTGCTGTGATAGGTGAGCTAGCTTTTGCAAAAAGTCCACTCTTGTGTAAGAGAAAGCATGGGCAACTTTTAGTTTGGTACAAGGGGTGTGGGCTGCGCAGCAAGGTGAGGGGAAATGCTAGGGTGGGTTCAGCAGCCAAGGCAGCAAGTGGGTGGAAGTGTGATGATGGTTTTGCAAGTTGTTTACTTTTAGTTCACATGAAAATATCTTGCTCCCAAGGCCATGAAACATGAGAAATTCTTAGTCCATTCTGAACTTTAGGGTACATGTGATGTTTGTGTGATGGTTAGACATGAATTAGAAGTCACAAATGCCTTGGTACAAAGTTTTTGCAAGTTTTCCATTTGGTGCATATTTTAAAAATTAGTGATTTTTGCCAACTTTGACACACCATAACTTTTGATCCAAAATGAATTAGGTCATGTTCTTGTACTTTTTGAAAAGGGAAAGATCTAATATACAACTTTCATGACCAAAGTTTTTCCATTTGAAGCATTTTTGGATCAAAAAGTAAGGGTTGAAAAAGTTGCATAAAATGATATTTCATTAAAAGTCAACCATGCCCTAAAAATTCAACTTTGCAAAAACTTGTAATTCTTGAACTTTGTGAACTTCAACCTTCTACTATTCTCAAATAAAGATCATATTCACTCAAAATGATGAAGATCACCCCTTGGTTGGGTCATTGGGGGCCTCAGATGCCCTGATTTTGCACTGACTTGTCCAGAAAGTCAACTCTTGATCAGATGACTTCCCCATGGAATTTCTTCATAAAAATTGATATGCATACTCCCTATACCATATAGAGACCAATAGAAACAAGAATGACAAAAAAAATTGGAGTTATGGCCTTTGAAACCAAAACCCTAATTTTAGGTCAACTTTGTAGTCAAACTTGGCTCTGCCTTCACACCAATCCCAGTTCTTGTGATTCTTTGGCATTCTTGACTTTGAGAGGATATAATATGATGCTTGAACACACATGGACCCCTTTTAAGTGATTGATGACTTTTGGAGTGGCTCAAGAAGCTCTTGGATTGCTCAGATCACAAACCCTAGATGCAGATGACTTAGAAACAATGCAGTGACTCAAGATTGAGATATGAGATGGTATGATTGTGTTTATGCATATGAGATGATCACAAGCCATGGTGTGAATGAGTGAGGGCAAATTTGGGGTGTTTACAGCTGCCCCTATTCAAACATGAGTTAGCTGTGCAGGATGTAAGCAACGGCTTAACAGGCAAGCGAGATAACTTGTGGTTGAATACCAAAGACAGTCCAAAATTTGCACTCACAGAATGAAGAAGAAAAGGGATATAGATTGTAAAGGAAAATAAAGTATATTGTAAAGTGTGGGCGACGGAGGACGACCGTCGAGCAGAGGACGACTGCTGGGTAAAGAGCAATGACGGGGACGACCGACATGCTGGGAAAAGTTCGGAAAATAAAGCAATGACGGGGACGGCCGACATGCTGGGGATAAAAGAATTATGATGGGGACGGCCATCAAGTAAAGCTGTAAAAATCTCTGGGGATTAATGAAACATGACGGGGACGGCCATCAAGTTCATAAAGTAAAGTAACCAACGATGGGGACGGCCATCAGGCTAAACTGATGAAGGACGATCATCAGGAAAAGGAAAAGGGACCACGACGGGGACGGCCATCGGGTTAAAGAATAAATGAAATAAACAGATGATGAGGTACGGTCATCAAAGGTGAAGGACGATCACCTAGCAGGGGACGGCTGCTCTATTGGGGATAAAATAAGGGACGGTCATCTAAGGTGGAGGACGACCACCTGGCAGGGTACGGCTGCCGAAAATATCGCGACATAGGACGAATGCCGGATAAAAGGTCAACGATGGGGACGGCCATCGGATGAGCATGATGGAGGACGACCATCAAGAGGTGGAGGACGACCACCTAGCAGGGGACGGCTGCTCTCAAGGTTTATCATGACATAGGACGAATGTCAGATAAACAAAATCAACAATGGGGACGGCCATTGGATAAAATGATGAAGGACGATCATCAAAAGGTGGAGGACGACCACCTAGCAGGGGACGGCTGCTAAATATCACGACATAGGACGAATGTCGGGTAGAAAAACAACGATGGGGACGGCCATCGGATGAGCATGATGGAGGACGACCATCAAGAGGTGGAGGACGACCACCTAGCAGGGTACGGCTGCTCTCAGGGTTTATCATGACACAGGACGAGTGTCAGAAAAAGAAAATTTGCTTGTTGGTGTAAACACCCCAAATTTGCCCTCACCCATTCACCATGGCTTATGATCATTCTCATGTGCATAAACACAATCATATCACCTCACATCTCATTTTTTTATTCACTGGATAGTTTCTAAGTCATCTGCACCTAGGGTTTGTGATCTGAGCAATCCCAAAGCATCTTGAGCCATTCCAAAGGCCACCAATCAACTCAAAGGGATCCATGTGTGTCCCTACATCATATTTCATCTCCTCAAAGTCAAAAATGCAGAGGAATCACAAGAACTAGGGTTTGAGTGGGTGCAGGGCCAGCTTGAACTACACAGTTGACTGAAAATTAGGGTTTTGGTTTCAGAGGCCATAACCCCAAATTTTTTTGGTCATTCTTGTTTCCATTGATCTTTATATGGTATAGGGAGTATGCATATCAATTTTCATGAAGAAATTCCATGGGGAAGTCATCTGATCAAGAGTTGACTTTTCAGACAAGTCAGTGTAAAATCAGGGCATCTGAGGCCCCCAATGACCCAACCAATGGGTGATCTTCATCATTTTGAGTGTGTATGGTCTTTATTTGATCATGGAAGAAGATTGAAGTTCATAGAAATCAAGAATTTAGGGTTTTTGCAAATGTTGACTTTTTGGGCATAGTTGACTTTTCAAGAATGCATCATTTTAGGTCATTTTTCAAGCCATGATTTTGGATCCAAAAATGCTTCAAATGGAAAAACTTTGGTCATGAAAGTTGTAGATCTCATCTTTCCCTTTTAAAAAAGTACAAGAACATGATCTAATTCATCTTGGATCAAAAGTTATGGTTTGTTAAAGTTGGCAAAAATCACTAAATTTCAAGTTATGCACCAAAGGCAAAAATTGCAAATTCTTCTTCCAAGGCCAATTCAGCCACCATATGGGCTTCTAATGCACTTAACATGATCATGTAACTCCTAAAAATCAGAAATGAACCAAGGATGTCATGGTTTCATGTTTGGTTAGGCAAGGAAGTCACATGTGAACCAAAATGTCACAAGTTGCAAAACTCATGATCATGCTCCCTCCTACTTGCAGCCTTGGATGCTGAGCTTTGCTAGCCTCTCACCTCACCTTGCTGCGCCAGCCCATGCCCATGTACTTGCCTAGAACCAAGCCCATGCCTCTCTTACAACCAAGTTGACATTTTGCAAAAGTAAACATCCCAATCAATAAAGGGCAGGTCACATCAACTGACCAATGAGATTAGTTTATGTGGATCACATGCTGGCTAAACATAAGAAGAAGCAAGGCTAAAACTCTCTCCACCACCACATACACAAAAACTCACCATCTTGCAACTTGCTTCGAATTTCTCTATACAGCCTGAAAACACTCAAACCTTTTCCTCCATTCAACTCACCATGTATCACTGAGTAGAAACCACCCAAAGCACAAGCCTAAAACATCCAGAACACCTCATTGCCATCTCTCACTCCCTTCTGCAGATTCATTCGAATCTCCCTCCCTAGCCCACAAACAGCCAAACAAACACCATAGACTTTCTCCATTCACCCTCAGGATCATAAACAACCCCTCACCATGACCTGAAAGTGCCTATTTCACCATTGCCATTTCTGACCAAGCTTGAACAGAAGCTTTCGAAACTCATCAACCAGCCAACTTAAACTCCTTTTGAGTATTCAAACATCTTCTGGGGACCAAGTGGAGTAGTTTGCATTGAAGGAAGTGGCCAGAAAGTCTTCAAACTGAAAGCTTCAAATCTCAGGTAGCTCGAAAATTATTTTTCCAGAAATCATTTTTCTTGTTACAAACTTGTTCATTGTGTTGTCCTGATCATCCTGATGTTCTTAGTTTTTGAAATGGTGATGATTTGAGTATTTAATTTGACTCTGAAACTGGTTTGCCCTAAAAATGTTTGCCTTCGATTCGTGTGATTGATGAAGAATAAATTTGTTTGGGGTTAGGGTTTTGATTCAGGAAATCATGGGGTTCATTTCTATGTGCTTAGTTTTCATTTTAGTCACGTTTTTAGGAAGTTTGAAGTTTTCAGGGGAGGAGGTCACCGGAGAAGACGACCGGAGCTCGTCTCCGGTGACCTGAAAGTGTTTAATTATTAATTAGGGTTAGGGCACTGAGTTTGAACGTGAGCCATTGGATTCCATTTCCCGCGCGTGAATAGAAGGCCAGGATCTTTTCATTAAGTTTTAATTATGAATTAATATTTAATTAATCAGGATTAGGTTGGTTTGAATCTGGGCCGTCCAGATGCGCGCCCAGTCAACCCCTTTTAACCCAGCAGCTCATCTCAGCCTCTCATTTAGATTACTTCAGTTTTATTTAGTTTTTATTCATTTTCTTTTCATTTGTTTTGCATTATTTATTAAAAATAGTAAAAAATGTCTAAAAATTATGAAACTTTTTCCTTAAAGTTTTAATAATTTTTATGACACAAAAATATTTTTTATTTTATTTTTATCATAAAAAAAGTATTTCTAAATATTTAAAAGATTATTTTTAATTGATTAATGAGAATTAATTAATTAAAAATACTTTTAGGTATTTAAAAATTACAAAAAAATTCATGAAATGTTCTAAGACATTTAGAAACATTGTCCAACCTTCAAACCAAATTTATTTTTTGATCTTGATGCATTTTAAGAAATTTTCATTGAATTAAATCATTTTTTTATGCATTATTTTGATCACATGTTTGAAAATTCATTTCTGCCTTTTGGTGAAGGTTGAGACATTGATTCTTCTTGCATTGTCTTTTGTTTTGCATGTATTTTCAAGGATAAAAAGGCCATAAATTGTTCTTGCATTTCCAAATTGTTTGGCATTTGTTTTGTTGAGAACCCTAAAAAACCCTAATAACTTAGAAAATTCATATCTTGAGTTTGGTTGAGAGTTGAGAGCTCCCCTTTGGGCAGTGGTTCATCATAGGCCTATGGTTCCTTTGAGTGCCATTTTCCATTTTTACTTTAGGGTTTTGCTTCTGTCTTTGGTTTGTGTTTGATGCTTGATTCATAAACCCTAATTTGGGCTTTCATTTGTATCCCTCTTGCATTCTCTTGCATAACATGACTTGTCTTTGCATTTTGTGCATGCTTATGATTCATTTGACATCTTAAGACATGTAGAAAGCATCATTGATCATTGCATCTCATATTTGCCATGTCATTTGTCTTGTATGATTCATAGCTTTTCATGCTTGTTCATGCTCCTTAGCTTGCATCATTTGCATTCATGATCTTGTATGAACATTCCCATTGCCTTGTCTCATGTTTGCAGCAGCATAATCATCATCAACATGCTTCTGGTTTTGCTTAGCATCATATCATTTCATCTCATCTTGCATTGCATTGCATTTTCTTTCTAACATTGCAGGTGGTAAGTAAACTTGAGAAGTGGATTTGCCTTCACTTCTCATAACTTTTCTTTTCATCTCTCTTGCATCCATTGCTGCATTTCTATTTGTGTTTGAGTTTGAGCTTGCTCATTCTTCTTCCTCCCACTTTCTTTCTTCAAGTGACTTGACTTCTTGAATGAAGCAAGTCACTTTGCTTCTCTTGATCTTGTTCATCTGCTTCCTGGTGGCTCCTTTGAAGTTTGTTCCTGGAAACCTCACAAACCTTAGGATCATCCAAGCATGACAATGAATTAGGGTTTTGATTAGTCCCCCATAGTTCCACCTTTGTGTCATCTTTGAGTCTCCTTTTCTCACCTCATAATTAGGGACTAAACCCTAAAGGCTTCAAGGCTTTGTGATTAAGCTTATGCCTGCATCCTTCTTTTAGGATGGAGTGTATAACTTTAATCCTAAGTGTTAAACCCTTGATGTGTTTAAATCTCTTAATCAATCCACATAATAATCATCAAGACATCACACTTGTAACTTGGGCCTTGCATTAGGGTTCTAATTCTTCCTTAATTGGTTAAGAAGGACTAACCCTAGTGTTAATGGACAAGTCCCCCTCAAGCTGTCTTACAAACCCTAAAAATCACTTCATTATCATACCATTAAATAAAATCCACTTAATCAAAGGCTTGTTTTGTCATGAGTTTAATCCCTAATCATGGATTAAGTTGAGGAGCTTTCCTCAGCTTAAACATTCTCATCTATTATCCTTCTATTAGGATGGTGTAATGAGTCTGTTTAATCCTTGATTATGGATTAACCTCATTACTCAACACTAAACAAAAACACCAAAAACATTTAAATAATCACAAGTAGGTTAATGATCTTAATCCTGCATCAAAGGTGTTTAAGTGTGAGAATCTGAATTCACACTTAAGGTATCCTCATTACCCCTAAACAGAGGGAAGATGTGATGAGTTTACTAAATCCATTGGTTTAGGCTTAAGCTCATTTTCTTATGACAAAAATCCAAAAAGCAATAAAAGACTGAAAACTCAAAATCAAACAATAATCGTCTCCTCCGGGATTCTTTTCTCATCTCATTCACTCACAAACGAGAACTCGCTTCTTCCGTCTAATGCAAGACAGTTTGCACCTGAGCCAGACAGGTCATACACTTGAGCATAGGCAAACAAGCAGTTCACAAGTCAATTCACCTTTCAGTCTCTTTGGGTCGAACTACGGTGTTCTGACTTCCTCATTGCACGAGAGGATACGTAGGCATAACTTAACGGTTATCGAACAAAAGTCTCTGTATATTCCCCCTCTTCCATCTTCATTCTTTAGCCTCATGATCTTGAGCATTTTACTCCTGTCCTTACACTCACACTTTCATACTTCACATCACTTATACACTTTACACTGACACCTGTACATTCTTTTCCAGCTCATTTACACACAAATTGCACTGACACTACCCCTTTAAAACACAAATCTTTTAAGCGTGGATCCCGTCGAGTACGACGGACAATCTGGGTGCTAATACCTTCCCAGGTTGTAACCAACCCCCTTTCTCAGTCTCTCTGGTTCGCAACCGTCTTATCCATCTTTTTCTAGGCCTATGCAGCATTGCCTTTCCTCCGGGATAAAAATGCCTAGCTGGCGACTCTTTTCATCTCCAGTGAGTTCACGGCTGTGTGTTCTCACTGTTCCCTTCGCCGACCGTTCGCGTCTGTACCTTCATCTGACCCGGTGTCATTTGTCGGGAGCGACAGCTTGGCGACTCTGCTGGGGACCCTTATACTGCAACCAGGGCTTCTGGTTCTTTTTGTGGGTTCCTCCTAGCGCTTGATTGATTTGTGTTTACTGGGGTGTTATGTGTTATTTGTGTTTGTATATTTGTATTTATTTTTGCCTTATGTACAGTTGCTTTACTGCTTTCTTTATTGCATTTATATATATCATACTGTCATTGCTGCTGGCTGGATCTGGTTTTTTTTCCTTTGGTGGGTGGGTGTTTCATTGAGAGTTAAGGTCCTATACCTAGGACCTGAGTGACACCTAGGCTAGAGTGAATCATATTCTTTCCCATTCCATTTCGGTCTGGTGCGGGAATATGAAACACGGTTCAGATATGGGTTTCTTCTTGAGAACTCTGTGTTGCAGATTTCCTGCAATGCTAGGGCTATCTGGGAAGCCTGCTAAGTCTGGATGACCTTTTAGTATTGACCTTCAGAAACTGAGGTGAATTAGAGGAGGAACTTTTATGGTTATTGTAAACACTGTACCTCCGGGTTAGAAGTGTTTACACTTCTCATAACTGATCCAAGTCTGAGGATCCTTGTTTTAGAACACCACCTGTGAGGGGGGTTGGGCTGTTTACAGGTTTGCAGGTACCTTGACCTCAGAATACCTTGTTACTTTGACTTTGCTAAGAGTACTCCATGTTGGACAGTTCTTGTGATTCTAAACCCTGGACATGTGGCTCTTTATTTGAGTCCCCCACCCTGGTTACCGGATTTACAGACCTCCATCTGGATTTCTTGAACACACATGGATCTATACCAAGGCAGTTAATCAGATCCAGCTCAGTCACAAACCCTTGCATATCATTTGCATACATACTCATTGCATCATATTAACATTTGCTTATTTGTGTTTCAGGGTATCCACCTTCATCTCTGGTTTTGGTTTTGACCCCATCTGCAGTTTTGACCTGTCTCCACCAGCACTTGCTTCAGCCTGTCAGCCATATACTTCAGTTACTAGCACTAGCCAGCCAGTGGCCCACTCCTCAGCATCTTCATCAGCACTTATCCTACTCAGTCCTCAGCATCATGGCTCCAAAGAAAAGCAACATCACCTATCATTTCTTCCAACCAGACTTATCAGACATCAGGAGGATCCAAACCCTGATCACTCCAGATCACATACCCTTGTTCAGGGAGAGTTATGGAGATATACTGGACATGATTATGGATCTGGACCCATCTCAGAGGAGCCTCATCCACACTTGCATTCAGTTTTATGAACCCCCATTGAGATGTTTCACCTTTCAAGACTTTCAGTTGGGTCCTCTTCTGGAAGAATACTCATCATTGACTGGTCTGCCTATCAAGAGAGAAATCCCATTCAACCCTGAAATGGTCTTTCCTAGCAATGGAGAGGTAGCAAAAGCTTTGTATCTGGAGCCTGTTTTGATTGAACAGCATATGACCTCTAAAGCTGGAATCCCTGGTTTTCATCTTGACTTCCTGATTTCTCAAGCCAGTCTGAAGGCCTCCCTGGGGAAGTGGAAAGCTGTTTGTGCTCTGTTGGCCTTAAGTGTATATGGAATTGTGTTGTTTGCAGATGAGCCACGATTCATCAGCAAGAATGCAATCCATTTGTTCATCCTGAAGAACCCAGTGCCAACTTTATTGGGTGATCTTTATTACTCAGTACATCAGAGAAATGAGAAGCAGAGGGGAAGATTAGTGAGGATTTGTGCTCCATTATTTCATGCTTGGCTTCTCAGGCATCTACCCAGGACAGATGCATTTCTAAATCCTCATCAGCAAAGCAACTGGGCTAAGAGGCTCACTACTCTCACTTCAGCAGACATCAGATGGTGTACTCAGAGCACCAAAGGCAGAGATATGATCACAAGCTGTGGGCACTTTCCCAATGTGCCCTTAATAGGAGTTAAGGGAAGTATCAATTACAACCCTTTGCTGTTCAGAAGGCAATTAGGCTATGCACTGGTTCATACTCCAAGGGAACAAGATTTGGTTGAGACCCTCTACTGTGAGAACAAGGTTAGTCTGGCAACTGTTAGGCAGGCTGCTTGGGCCTGGGATCATGTTCAAACCAAGGGAATCACCATTCTGGGGAAGTGCAATAATGTGGCATCAGTCCAATATTATGAGTGGTCCCATGCTAGGGCCCAATTCTCTGGAATGCCCTTTACCATAGAAGATATGCCTGAGTCATCTTCAGCACCACCCCCTGCCACTATCAGTTTGGAAGAGTTTGAGAGCTTGAAGGAAAGAAATGAGAAGTTAACCCAGGCTTTGCAGAAGACCCTCCGGGAGAGGAGTGAAGGTGTGAGGGAAATTGAGAGATTGGAGAAATTGAGGGTAGAACACTTGACTAAGATTGAGAAGTCTGGGGAGTATATCAACAAGTCTAAAGCTGGTGAGCAGATTCTGAAGAATGCTTGTAAAGAAGCCCAGTTTCAGAGAGCAAGAACAGACTTGTATTTGAAAGAGAGCCAGGCCAGGTGGGTCCGGATCACTGAGGCCCGTACTCTAGAAGACAAGAGAGTTCAGGACAAGATGGAGCAGATGGAAAAAGCCCTGGCAGCAGCCCAGGAGGAAATATCAGAGCTGAAAATCAAAGCAGGATTGAAGAGGTCTAAGGACCAAAGTCAAAACAAGAAGTTGACTGCAGCTGTTGCAACAAGGAACCTTCTCATTAGAAGTCTCACGGAGCATCCGGCTGATCCTGTGACCGAAGCACTTCTCAAGGAAGTTCGTGAGGATGAGTTTGGCCTTGGAGTTTGATCATTTGCTTGTTGTTGTTCCTTTCCCATGTACTTTTGCTTTTTTGTGATGTATTTTGACCCCTTTGAGGGCTTGTGTTGTAAAAATGAACAAATTGTATTATTTCACCTTTGTAATATATTTGTGTTGGTTTCTATTTGGGTTCACATCAAAAGCAACTTCAACAGCATCATCTTCAAGGGTCTGGAAGGGTCAAAACTGAAGGCCAAACCGGATACCTTGAGAACAAATAAGCATAATTGCATTGCATGCTAACCCTTTTGTTTGTTTTGTAGGTTTTTGTTTTGTTGTTGCTAACCTCTGTTGTGATGTTCAGGAATTATTGCTCGCCGCCGGGTATTTCCTCTCAACAGACCCCACAGGTACCCAACTAGAAACAACCTTCCGGGAATCCAGATGGATCAGATGCAGCAGGACCTTACGGAGGTCAGAAACCAGATGGCCAACGAAAGGTTGGAGATGAGAACGCAGATGACGCAGTTCATGGAAGTTATGAACAACATGGCCCAGAGCCAGGAGAGACTGAGGGCCATGGTGGAGAGGCAAAATCAAGAGGAGCCTCATGTAGGAACTGCAGGCACCAGTAATAATGAAAGGGTGCAACCCCATATTAATCCCCCTGTGTTTGGCCCACATCTCCATCCTGAGATCAATATTCCTGCAAATATACAAGGGACAGCCACAGCAGCCAGGGTACTTCAAGAAGATCCTCAGGAGGACCAATTTACAGTAATGGGTGCTGGAGAGGAAACTTATGACAGGAGATTGGATGAAATAGCTGAGAAGTTGAGGTCCTTAGAATCTCAAAATTCTTTGGGTTTTGACGAAGGGGTCAGGATCCCCCATAAGTTCAAACCTCCTTGTTTCGAAAAGTATAATGGGACTTCATGCCCCCGGACTCATCTACAATCATTTCTGGGAAGGCTGAAGGCCTATACATTGGATGAGAAACTTTGGATGTTCTACTTCGAAGATAGCTTGACTGGAGCATCAAGGGAATGGTATTCCCATCTGACAAGAGCAACAATTAGATGCTGGAAGGACCTGGCAGAAGCCTTCATCAGACAGTATCAGTATAATCTAGACATGGCACCCAACAGGACCCTCCTAATGGGAATGTCACAGTCGTCAAGGGAAAGTTTCCGAGAATATGCCCAAAGGTGGAGGCAACTGGCTGCTGCCGTTCAACCACCAATGTCTGAGAGAGAAATGGCAGACATGTTTATGAACACTCTTCAGGGAACGTATATTGACAGGTTAGCTGCTTTCTCTTCCACCAGCTTCGCAGATGTTGTCATAGCTGGGGAGAGAATTGAAAGCCTGTTGAAAATGGGGAAGATCTCTGATAACGGTGCAAGCTCGTCCAGTAGTACAAGAAAGCCTTTTGCAGGCCCGAGAAGAACTGGCGAGACCAATGCCATTCACACCAACAGGGGTAGGCCCCAATATGTTCAAAGGACAATAGCAGCAGTCACTATCCCTGCTCCAGCTCATCCTCAGCCAGTCTATCACCCTCCTCAACAAAACTTCCAACAACAACCTCAGTATTAGCAGAATCAGTATCCTCCAAGGAACTTCAACAACAACCCCAACAACAACAATCAACAGAGGCCATTCCAACAAAGGCCATCCCAAGCTAACCGAGTGATCGACCCGATCCCAATGCCGTATGCTGCCTTGCTGCCACAACTTCTGAAACTCAACCTGGTTGAGCTAAGAACGTTGGCACCTCCGGATCCCAACAGTCTACCAAGGAACTATGACTCCAATGCTAGGTGTGCTTTTCACTCGAACGCACCTGGTCACAGTACAGAAAAATGCAGAGCTCCGCATATGAAGGTACAAGACTTGGTAGACTCCAAGGCTCTGAATTTTGCACCTCCGCCCAATGTCAATAAAAACCCAATGCCAAACCATGGTGGTCCTCGAATTAACGCTATTGAAGAAGACCGACCGTCTTATTTAATAACCAGTGTGGATCAGATCCGGACGCCATTGGTGGAAATCAAAGCTCAACTCCGAGAAAACCAGATATTTCCGGGGTGTGAACTAGGGTGTCCCTATTGCAATATTTCATGGAATGGGTGCGAGGACTTGAGGAATGGCATTGACAGCCTTATTCAGAGTGGCCTGCTACAGATCACTACATCATTCCCGACAAATCCGGCAACTTCATCAACAACGGTTTCAGACTCTCCTACAAATGCAACAACTATTGTTCCCGACAATTCATCAGCAGCGTCAACAAGTACTTCATCAGTCCTCCCAAATGATCGGTTTTCAACAGTTTCTCCTGCTACAACTTCAGCTTCATTCCATCTCGACTCTCCATCAGCAACAACAACAGTCCTTCCAACGGTACCTCCTACAACTCCAGCAATCAATCATGAAGATGTCTCTACTGTTACCATATTCTATGATCCTGAAAATAACTCCGCTTACCATTCAGAAGATGCTGCTCCCACTAGAGCACCAGTTACAATCTTTTATGATCCACACACAATAACAGTCCCTTCAGCAGCAGCAATCAGTCCAGTCACTGTCACGGTGCCTGGACCAGTACCATATGAAAGCAATAGGGCCATCCCCTGGCACTATGGCTCTGACTTGTATTGCGAAGGGAAAAGAATCACTCTTGAAACACCAGCACCTGCACCACAAGTAGATAATGTGGGGGGAGGCGGAGGCTTCACTCGAAGCGGACGTCTCTTTGCTTCACAAGTTCAAAGACCTACTGCCGAAGCAGAAGCTGCTGCTAAAGCAAAAGGAAAAAGCTTGGTGCAGGAAGATCCAGCTGCCAAAGAAGCCCTGAAGACTCCATTCGATCAGGAAGTTGATGAGTTTATGCGGATCATCAAAAAGAGTGACTACAAAATTGTGGATCAACTTCACCAGACGCCATCCAAAATCTCTATCCTCTCACTGCTTATGTGCTCCGAAGCCCATCGGAATGCACTACTTAAAGTCCTGCACGCAGCTTACGTGCCTGAGGAGATTACGGTCAACCAATTGGAAACCGTGGTTGGAAATGTTACTGCTAGCAACGGGCTAGGGTTTACCAATTCTGACTTGACAGCGGATGGCCGCAATCACAACAAAGCCTTGCACATAACCATGGAATGCAAAGGAGCTGTCCTTTCACATGTGCTGGTGGACACAGGTTCTTCCCTGAATGTTTTACCAAAGAAGGCTCTGGTGAAGCTAGAATACGATGGATTGGCGTTGAGACCCAGCAACCTGGTGGTGAGAGCCTTTGATGGTTCTAAGAGATCGGTTCTGGGAGAGATTGGGCTGCCTGTGACAATTGGCCCACAGACCTTTAAAACTATCTTTTATGTGATGGACATTCAGCCCGCCTACAGCTGTTTGTTGGGTAGACCCTGGATTCACGCCGCCGGCGCAATAACGTCTACCCTTCACCAAAAGTTAAAATTTGAGTGGGAAGGCCAAGTTGTCACAATTTGTGGAGAGGAGGACATTTTTGTCAGCCACCTGGCAACCTACAAGTACATTGAAATGGATGGAGAGATCCATGAAACAATGAGCCAGGGGTTTGAAGCTTTGAATGTGAATGAAGCATCTGCTGTATCTGGAATCTCCATGTCATCTTACCAACAAGCCCGGAAGGTTGTTAAAGAAGGAACTGCCCTAGGCTGGGGCAAGGTCTTAGCTGTGGAGGAGAAGAAGGACAAATTTGGGTTGGGTTACAGACCAACTCAACATCAAGCAAAGGCTGCTGCAGAGCCTGGTTTTGTCAGTGGGGGGATGCTTACCCCCGATGCTATCAACTGTTTGGAAGACGAGCTGGAAGAGGAGCGCAATCTGGAGAATTGGATTCGTCCGAAGATCCCGGGGAGCAGTGTCTCGAACTGGTCTTCCCAGGAAATTATAAGAGTTACTCATGCAGAGTAATTATTATTTCCTGTATTTTTTTATAGCATGCATCCAAGTCTTGCATCTTGCCCAAGATGACAAGACTCATTTTGTAACCAGGGCCATCTGTACTTTTGTGCAAACAAGATTAAATTAATGAAATATCAGACGTCTTTTTGCAAACGAGTCTTTTTCTTTTCTGCTCACTGTTTTTCCATTTTTCTTTTTGTACAAAAATAAATGGCGGTGTTTTCAAAATGATAACTTCATTTCACTTTTTTCTAAAGCAAGATTAAAATCGATCACTAAAATGAACCAACTTAACCCTTGCAGAGAGTGCCTTCCTGACAGCACCAACAACAGCACGGCTATGACATCGTATGACTTTGATAATCCGATCAATCAAGCTGATGAAGGGGTTGATGAAGAATATGAGCTTCCTGAAGAGCTAGCCAGGTTGTTGAGACAGGAGGAAAAGGTTATTACTCCTCACCAGGAGGAGATTGAAGTGATTAATCTTGGTACAGACGAAGACGTGAAAGAGGTTAAAATCGGGGCCTGCCTGCAAGACTCAGTGAAGAGACAACTGATAGATCTGCTTCAAGAGTATGTTGATGTGTTTGCTTGGTCGTATCAAGATATGCCAGGGTTGGATACCGACATTGTTGTGCACAAGCTGCCTCTGAGGGAAGAATGCCCGCCAGTTAAACAGAAGTTGCGCCGAACTCGCCCAGACATGGCTATGAAAATCAAGGAAGAGGTACAAAAGCAATGGGACGCCGGGTTCCTTGCTGTGACTAGCTATCCGCCGTGGGTTGCTAACATAGTACCTGTGCCTAAGAAGGACGGCAAAGTAAGAATGTGTGTTGACTACCGGGATCTGAACAGAGCCAGCCCGAAGGATGACTTCCCATTACCTCACATTGATGTATTGGTGGATAACACGGCTCAGTTCTCGGTATTCTCCTTCATGGATGGATTTTCAGGATATAATCAGATCAAGATGTCACCTGAAGACATGGAGAAGACAACATTCATCACTCCTTGGGGCACGTTCTGTTACAAAGTGATGCCATTTGGACTGAAGAATGCTGGCGCCACATATCAACGGGCTATGGTGACATTGTTCCACGATATGATCCACAAAGAAATAGAATGTTATGTGGATGATATGATCGCCAAGTCCCTTACAGAGGAAGATCACCTGGTGAATCTGCTGAAGTTGTTCAAGCGCCTGAGGAATTACCAGCTGAAGTTGAACCCCAACAAATGCACATTCGGGGTGCGATCCGGTAAATTGCTGGGCTTTATTGTAAGCGAGAAGGGGATTGAGGTTGACCCTGATAAAGTCAAGGCTATACAAGAAATGCCTGCACCGAAAACTGAGAAAGAAGTTCGAGGGTTCTTAGGTCGATTGAACTACATTTCCCGGTTCATATCTCACCTCACGGCAACCTGTGAACCCTTGTTCAAGCTGTTAAGGAAGGAACAAACGGTCAGGTGGAACGAAGACTGCCAGAAGGCTTTTGACAAGATCAAGGAATATCTGCAAGAACCTCCAATCCTTATGCCGCCAGTTGAAGGAAGACCTCTGATCATGTACTTGACAGTATTAGAAGAGTCAATGGGGTGTGTACTAGGTCAGCATGACGAGTCCGGTCGAAAAGAGTATGCAATATACTACCTAAGCAAAAAGTTTACCGACTGTGAACAACGTTATTCACTGCTCGAGAAAACTTGCTGTGCTTTAGCGTGGGCTGCTCGCCGACTGAGACAGTATATGTTGACCCACACTACTTTGTTGATCTCTAAGATGGACCCAGTTAAGTACATATTTGAGAAGCCAGCTCTTACCGGACGGGTTGCAAGATGGCAAATGATCCTTACTGAATATGACATCCAGTACACCTCTCAGAAAGCCATCAAGGGCAGTGTACTATCTGAATATCTTGCTGAGCAACCTATAGATGACTACCAGCCTATGAGATTTGACTTCCCTGATGAAGACATCATGTTCATTAAAGCAAAAGATCACGAGGAGCCTATTCACACTGAAGGGCCTGACCCGGAGGAAGAATGGACTATGATGTTTGATGGGGCTGTTAACATGAATGGTCGTGGTGTTGGTGCAGTACTCATTACACCCAAAGGAGTTCACATGCCTTTCTCGGCAAAGCTCACCTTCAACTGCACTAACAATGAAGCCGAATACGAAGCTTGCATTATGGGTCTTGAGGAAGCCATTGACCTCAGGATCAAGACATTGACCGTATTCGGAGATTCAGCTCTGGTAATCAATCAAACCAACGGCAAATGGTACACACACCAGGATCATCTGATACCTTACAGGGATTATACAAGGAGGTTATTGACTTTCTTCACAACAGTCAAGCTTGAGTATATCCCTCGGGACGAGAATCAGTTCGCAGATGCTCTGGCTACCATTTCGTCCATGATCAAAGTTCAAGCTGTTAACTTTGTACCTCAGATCTCAGTGTCCAGACTTGACAGGCCAGCATATGTATTTGCCGCATACATTGTCAAAGATGATAAGCCTTGGTTCCACGACATTAAGTGCTTCTTGGAGGACCAAACATACCCACCCGGGGCCTCTTCCAATGATAAGAAGACTTTGAGAAGGCTTGCTGGTAGTTTCTTCTTGAACACTGATGGGTCTTTATACAAGAGAAACTTTGATATGGTACTCCTCAGATGTGTTGACAAGACGGAAGCAGATTTGTTGATGCATGAAGTGCACGAAGGATCCTTTGGTACCCATGCTGGAGGGCATGCCATGGCTAAAAAGTTGTTAAGATCAGGCTATTACTGGATCACGATGGATGCTGACTGTTGCGCCCATGCCAGAAAATGCCACAAATGTCAGATCTATGCAGATAAGGTGCATGTGCCTCCCAGTCCTTTGAATGTGATGTCTTCACCCTGGCCCTTTGTTATGTGGGGCATTGATATGATTGGCAAGATCGAGCCAACCGCTTCAAACGGCCATAGATTCATCCTGGTCGCTATTGATTACTTCACCAAGTGGGTCGAAGCAGCCTCATATGCAAACGTTACAAGGCAAGTGGTAGCCAGATTTCTGAAAAGAGATATCATCTGTCGATATGGAGTTCCCGAGCGAATCATTACTGACAATGGTTCCAATCTAAACAACAAAATGATGGCTGAGTTATGCCGGGACTTCAAGATCCAACACCACAATTCTTCTCCTTACAGGCCAAAGATGAATGGCGCTGTTGAGGCAGCAAATAAGAATATCAAGAAGATTGTGCAGAAGATGGTAATCACCTACAAGGACTGGCATGAGATGCTACCGTTTGCCTTGCATGGGTACCGCACGTCAATCAGAACGTCCACTGGGGCAACACCGTATCAGCTTGTGTATGGTATGGAAGCAGTCCTACCAGTTGAAGTTGAATTACCCTCTCTCCGAGTACTGATGGATGTTAAACTGAGTGAAGCAGAATGGGTTCGGACCCGATACGAACAACTGAGTCTGATCGAAGAGAAAAGATTGGCTGCAATCTGCCACGGGCAGTTATATCAGAAGAGAATGAAGAGAGCCTTCGATCAGAAAGTCAGGCACCGAGAGTACCAAGTAGGAGATCTTGTGCTGAAAAGAATCCTCCCTCCTCATACAGACCACAGGGGCAAATGGACTCCAAATTATGAAGGACCATTCGTTGTAAAGAAAGTTCTCTCTGGTGGAGCACTGATGCTCAGCACTATGGATGGTGAAGATTTCCCGTCCCCTGTGAATTCAGATGCAGTTAGAAAATACTTCGCATAAAACGACCCGCTGGACATAAAAACAGAATGTAAGTCCAGGCAAAAATAGGGCATCCCGGCGAGTCAAAAACAGAATAAAAGACTCGGGCAAAAATAAGGGAAAATAAACAAAAGAAATGTACACCCGCTAAGTTGAAAAGCCGCATTGGACAGCTCAGGCAAAAATGGGTATCCCGATGGATTGAAAACCCGAAAGGGCGATCCATGCAAAATAAGGGAATAAGCGAACAACTGCATTCTGAATTCGTCTGTATCATCTACAACTTGGTAAGCTTCGAAAGGATTAAGCTTCAATCAGAACCAACATTCTTCGAAAAGCAAGATGAGAAGAACGTCAAAAGTCATACGAGTCATGGTAAAGAGGAAACTCCTTAAAGCGTCATCAACACTGCCAGCATTTTGTTTCTCAATTTGTTGCAATCTCCTCATTCCAGGGGATTTGTTTCTTTGACTGTATCTCGCCAATTCAGGGCATATGAATTAATAAAATCAGATTTTCAGTCATGTCTCGTTTTGTACATTTTACTTGCAAAAAATGTCTGATGTCTTAAAAGAAAAAACTGATTGCATAAGAATACAGATGCTTATCTTCAAATAAAACATGCTTGCAGGAAATGTACTTACTCTCAAAAGTGCCTAACTCCTATGACGGAATCCTGTAAGGGATACCTCGGGATTACCTTGTGCGTTTCTCTATCTTTTTCAGGATTGCAGGTATCCAGAACGCAACTCGGGGCATGAAAGCTTCATCCCAGCAAGCTGGCAAATCAACACTCAATTTTTAGCACCCGAAGTGCTCTCTCCCCAGCTGAGTTGCCTTTTATTATCTATCCCCATCAGAGTTGCCAGGCATCACGGAGGGCACCTACATCCCCGGCTGAGCCAAGGATTCTCTTCAACAGAATCCCCAGGAAGGTCTCTCAATGATCTCTCTTTCTCCCCAGCCGAGTTGCCTTTTTATCCTCAGCCGAAATACACAAAGTCAGGGAATTATCTCCCCACAGAGTTCCAGCCTCTATCCAGGAGAGCAGCGCATAGAAGATCACAACAGAGTGAAGAAAGCTTCTACAAACCCCAGCTGGGTCTCTCATTTACACGGATATGTCTATCATTGACATATATCCCCAAGCAGATATCATCTCATCAAATCTACTAATGATCTCCTCCCCAGCTGGGATGTCCATTTCAATAGATCGATCAAAGATCTTCGCAGCAGTGGGACCCGGATCCCGGTTTGGTACCTTTGCACAATCATAGCATTTGCATCATATTTACCCACAAAGCGTAGCATTCCGTTTTAACACGGAGCATTACGGCAAAAAAATCAAACACATAGCATAATCATAAGCCATGTTCTGAATCAATACTTGTGAATAATGACAGTTCATCAATGTACAGAAAAATCCCCGCCAGAGTCCCGGCAAAAGCAGTTGCCTCACAAATCACAAACACCAGTGTATACACCTTTTGGCACCCGTCCGCGTCATCTTTCCCCACAGGTCGCCTGAATACACTCTACAAACAAAATCACCCGTACTACAGATACATCCTGACACCCGTCCGTGTCAAATCACCAACAAAAAGCCAGAGACATCCTCTTTGCACTCACATATACCTATTCATACACACTTTTCTTGACACCCGTCCGTGTCATATCCCCAGCGCAGTCGCCTAGACTTTGTATAGCAGATACTTGTTCATATTATACTTTTCCCTCTTGACACTCGTCCGTGTCACTCCCCCAGCAGATAAACACTCATCTATACAATACAATACTCACTACTCATGGTACACTTATACAGATACTCGTCCGTATCTTGTATACATCATCACTCATATCCCCGCAGATTCGACAGTAGTCCTTGTTCTTTGGTAACCAGTTGGTACTCGTCCGTACCATCATCTCGGAACATTGCGTCTAGTGTTTGTTTCTACATGATACTCGTCCGTATCATAGTCTTAGGGATGCTCGTCCGCATCTTTAATCCATACACCGTGTCAAACACTTATGTCTTCTTGGATATAGATACTCGTCCGTATCCACTTTTCCCCCAGAAGAGTCCTTTCAGATGCAACACTCGTCCGTGTTCTCTTGTTAACCAGTTGATACTCGTCCGTATCATCATCTCTGAACGTGTGTCAGTTTGTTTCTACATGATACTCGTCCGTATCATAGTCTTAAGGATGCTCGTCCGCATCTTTAATCTATACACAATACCAAACACTTATACCTTTTGTTTCTTGGATGTAAACGCTCGTCCGTGTTTACCTTATCCCCAGTAGATCGCCAACAAATTTCCTTTTTATCTAACACTCGTCCTGTGTTATGATACCTTTGAGAGCAGCCGTACCCTGCTGAGTGGTCGTCCTCCACTCCTTGATGGTCGTCCTCCATCATGCTCATCCGATGGCCGTCCCCATCGTTGGTTTTAGCAGCCGTCCCCTGCTAGGTGGTCGTCCTCCACCTCTTGATGATCGTCCTTCATCATTTTATCCAATGGCCGTCCCCATTGTTGATTTTTGGTTATCTGACATTCGTCCTATGTCATGACAAACCTCGAGAGCAGCCGTCCCCTGCTGAGTGGTCGTCCTCCACTTCTTGATGGTCGTCCTCCATCTTGCTCGTCCGATGGCCATCCCCATCGTTGACCTTTCCTATCCGATGGCCGTCCCCATCGTTGATATTTTCGGCAGCCGTACCCTGCCAGGTGGTCGTCCTCCACCTTTGATGGCCGTCCCCATCATATTTCTTTTATTCCCAACAGAGCAGCCGTCCCCTGCTAGGTGATCGTCCTTCACCTTTGATGGCCGTACCCCATCATCTGTTTATTTCATTTATTCGTTAACCCGATGGCCGTCCCCGTCGTGGTCCCTTTTCCTTTTAACCCGGTGGCCGTCCCCATCGTTGGTTACTTTACCTTTATGAACTTGATGGCCGTCCCCGTCATGTTTCATTAACCCCCAGAGAATTTTACAGCTTTATCGTGATGGCCGTCCCCATCATGATTTTATTTTCCCCAGCTAGTCGGCCGTCCCCGTCTTAGCTTTACTTTTTATCCCCAGCATGTCGGCCGTCCCCGTCATCGCTTTATTTTCTGCACTTTACCAGCATGTCGGCCGTCCCCGTCATCGCTCTTTACCCAGCAGTCGTCCTCTGCTCGACAGTCGTCCTCCGTCGCCCACACCTTACAATATACTTTATTTTCCTGTTACAATCTACATCCCTTTTCTTCTTCATTTCTGTGAGTGCAAATTTTGGACTGTCTTTGGTATTCAACCACAAGTTATCTTGTTCGCCTGTTAAGCCGTCGCTTACAACCTGCACAGCTAACTCATGTTTGAATAGGGGCAGCTGTAAACACCCCAAATTTGCCCTCACCCATTCACCATGGCTTATGATCATTCTCATGTGCATAAACACAATCATATCACCTCACATCTCATTTTTTTATTCACTGGATAGTTTCTAAGTCATCTGCACCTAGGGTTTGTGATCTGAGCAATCCCAAAGCATCTTGAGCCATTCCAAAGGCCACCAATCAACTCAAAGGGATCCATGTGTGTCCCTACATCATATTTCATCTCCTCAAAGTCAAAAATGCATAGGAATCACAAGAACTAGGGTTTGAGTGGGTGTAGGGCCAGCTTGAACTACACAGTTGACTGAAAATTAGGGTTTTGGTTTCAGAGGCCATAACCCCAAATTTTTTTGGTCATTCTTGTTTCCATTGATCTTTATATGGTATAGGGAGTATGCATATCAATTTTCATGAAGAAATTCCATGGGGAAGTCATCTGATCAAGAGTTGACTTTTCAGACAAGTCAGTGTAAAATCAGGGCATCTGAGGCCCCCAATGACCCAACCAATGGGTGATCTTCATCATTTTGAGTGTGTATGGTCTTTATTTGATCATGGAAGAAGATTGAAGTTCATAGAAATCAAGAATTTAGGGTTTTTGCAAATGTTGACTTTTTGGGCATAGTTGACTTTTCAAGAATGCATCATTTTAGGTCATTTTTCAAGCCATGATTTTGGATCCAAAAATGCTTCAAATGGAAAAACTTTGGTCATGAAAGTTGTAGATCTCATCTTTCCCTTTTCAAAAAGTACAAGAACATGATCTAATTCATCTTGGATCAAAAGTTATGGTTTGTTAAAGTTGGCAAAAATCACTAAATTTCAAGTTAAGCACCAAAGGCAAAAATTGCAAATTCTTCTTCCAAGGCCAATTCAGCCACCATATGGGCTTCTAATGCACTTAACATGATCATGTAACTCCTAAAAATCAGAAATGAACCAAGGATGTCATGGTTTCATGTTTGGTTAGGCAAGGAAGTCACATGTGAACCAAAATGTCACAAGTTGCAAAACTCATGATCATGCTCCCTCCTACTTGCAGCCTTGGATGCTGAGCTTTGCTAGCCTCTCACCTCACCTTGCTGCGCCAGCCCATGCCCATGTACTTGCCTAGAACCAAGCCCATGCCTCTCTTACAACCAAGTTGACATTTTGCAAAAGTAAACATCCCAATCAATAAAGGGCAGGTCACATCAACTGACCAATGAGATTAGTTTATGTGGATCACATGCTGGCTAAACATAAGAAGAAGCAAGGCTAAAACTCTCTCCACCACCACATACACAAAAACTCACCATCTTGCAACTTGCTTCGAATTTCTCTATACAGCCTGAAAACACTCAAACCTTTTCCTCCATTCAACTCACCATGTATCACTGAGTAGAAACCACCCAAAGCACAAGCCTAAAACATCCAGAACACCTCATTGCCATCTCTCACTCCCTTCTGCAGATTCATTCGAATCTCCCTCCCTAGCCCACAAACAGCCAAACAAACACCATAGACTTTCTCCATTCACCCTCAGGATCATAAACAACCCCTCACCATGACCTGAAAGTGCCTATTTCACCATTGCCATTTCTGACCAAGCTTGAACAGAAGCTTTCGAAACTCATCAACCAGCCAACTTAAACTCCTTTTGAGTATTCAAACATCTTCTGGGGACCAAGTGGAGTAGTTTGCATTGAAGGAAGTGGCCAGAAAGTCTTCAAACTGAAAGCTTCAAATCTCAGGTAGCTCGAAAATTATTTTTCCAGAAATCATTTTTCTTGTTACAAACTTGTTCATTGTGTTGTCCTGATCATCCTGATGTTCTTAGTTTTTGAAATGGTGATGATTTGAGTATTTAATTTGACTCTGAAACTGGTTTGCCCTAAAAATGTTTGCCTTCGATTCGTGTGATTGATGAAGAATAAATTTGTTTGGGGTTAGGGTTTTGATTCAGGAAATCATGGGGTTCATTTCTATGTGCTTAGTTTTCATTTTAGTCACGTTTTTAGGAAGTTTGAAGTTTTCAGGGGAGGAGGTCACCGGAGAAGACGACCGGAGCTCGTCTCCGGTGACCTGAAAGTGTTTAATTATTAATTAGGGTTAGGGCACTGAGTTTGAACGTGAGCCATTGGATTCCATTTCCCGCGCGTGAATAGAAGGCCAGGATCTTTTCATTAAGTTTTAATTATGAATTAATATTTAATTAATCAGGATTAGGTTGGTTTGAATCTGGGCCGTCCAGATGCGCGCCCAGTCAACCCCTTTTAACCCAGCAGCTCATCTCAGCCTCTCATTTAGATTACTTCAGTTTTATTTAGTTTTTATTCATTTTCTTTTCATTTGTTTTGCATTATTTATTAAAAATAGTAAAAAATGTCTAAAAATTATGAAACTTTTTCCTTAAAGTTTTAATAATTTTTATGACACAAAAATATTTTTTATTTTATTTTTATCATAAAAAAAGTATTTCTAAATATTTAAAAGATTATTTTTAATTGATTAATGAGAATTAATTAATTAAAAATACTTTTAGGTATTTAAAAATTACAAAAAAATTCATGAAATGTTCTAAGACATTTAGAAACATTGTCCAACCTTCAAACCAAATTTATTTTTTGATCTTGATGCATTTTAAGAAATTTTCATTGAATTAAATCATTTTTTTATGCATTATTTTGATCACATGTTTGAAAATTCATTTCTGCCTTTTGGTGAAGGTTGAGACATTGATTCTTCTTGCATTGTCTTTTGTTTTGCATGTATTTTCAAGGATAAAAAGGCCATAAATTGTTCTTGCATTTCCAAATTGTTTGGCATTTGTTTTGTTGAGAACCCTAAAAAACCCTAATAACTTAGAAAATTCATATCTTGAGTTTGGTTGAGAGTTGAGAGCTCCCCTTTGGGCAGTGGTTCATCATAGGCCTATGGTTCCTTTGAGTGCCATTTTCCATTTTTACTTTAGGGTTTTGCTTCTGTCTTTGGTTTGTGTTTGATGCTTGATTCATAAACCCTAATTTGGGCTTTCATTTGTATCCCTCTTGCATTCTCTTGCATAACATGACTTGTCTTTGCATTTTGTGCATGCTTATGATTCATTTGACATATTAAGACATGTAGAAATCATCATTGATCATTGCATCTCATATTTGCCATGTCATTTGTCTTGTATGATTCATAGCTTTTCATGCTTGTTCATGCTCCTTAGCTTGCATCATTTGCATTCATGATCTTGTATGAACATTCCCATTGCCTTGTCTCATGTTTGCAGCAGCATAATCATCATCAACATGCTTCTGGTTTTGCTTAGCATCATATCATTTCATCTCATCTTGCATTGCATTGCATTTTCTTTCTAACATTGCAGGTGGTAAGTAAACTTGAGAAGTGGATTTGCCTTCACTTCTCATAACTTTTCTTTTCATCTCTCTTGCATCCATTGCTGCATTTCTATTTGTGTTTGAGTTTGAGCTTGCTCATTCTTCTTCCTCCCACTTTCTTTCTTCAAGTGACTTGACTTCTTGAATGAAGCAAGTCACTTTGCTTCTCTTGATCTTGTTCATCTGCTTCCTGGTGGCTCCTTTGAAGTTTGTTCCTGGAAACCTCACAAACCTTAGGATCATCCAAGCATGACAATGAATTAGGGTTTTGATTAGTCCCCCATAGTTCCACCTTTGTGTCATCTTTGAGTCTCCTTTTCTCACCTCATAATTAGGGACTAAACCCTAAAGGCTTCAAGGCTTTGTGATTAAGCTTATGCCTGCATCCTTCTTTTAGGATGGAGTGTATAACTTTAATCCTAAGTGTTAAACCCTTGATGTGTTTAAATCTCTTAATCAATCCACATAATAATCATCAAGACATCACACTTGTAACTTGGGCCTTGCATTAGGGTTCTAATTCTTCCTTAATTGGTTAAGAAGGACTAACCCTAGTGTTAATGGACAAGTCCCCCTCAAGCTGTCTTACAAACCCTAAAAATCACTTCATTATCATACCATTAAATAAAATCCACTTAATCAAAGGCTTGTTTTGTCATGAGTTTAATCCCTAATCATGGATTAAGTTGAGGAGCTTTCCTCAGCTTAAACATTCTCATCTATTATCCTTCTATTAGGATGGTGTAATGAGTCTGTTTAATCCTTGATTATGGATTAACCTCATTACTCAACACTAAACAAAAACACCAAAAACATTTAAATAATCACAAGTAGGTTAATGATCTTAATCCTGCATCAAAGGTGTTTAAGTGTGAGAATCTGACTTCACACTTAAGGTATCCTCATTACCCCTAAACAGAGGGAAGATGTGATGAGTTTACTAAATCCATTGGTTTAGGCTTAAGCTCATTTTCTTATGACAAAAATCCAAAAAGCAATAAAAGACTGAAAACTCAAAATCAAACAATAATCGTCTCCTCCGGGATTCTTTTCTCATCTCATTCACTCACAAACGAGAACTCGCTTCTTCCGTCTAATGCAAGACAGTTTGCACCTGAGCCAGACAGGTCATACACTTGAGCATAGGCAAACAAGCAGTTCACAAGTCAATTCACCTTTCAGTCTCTTTGGGTCGAACTACGGTGTTCTGACTTCCTCATTGCACGAGAGGATACGTAGGCATAACTTAACGGTTATCGAACAAAAGTCTCTGTATATTCCCCCTCTTCCAGCTTCATTCTTTAGCCTCATGATCTTGAGCATTTTACTCCTGTCCTTACACTGACACTTTCATACTTCACATCACTTATACACTTTACACTGACACCTGTACATTCTTTTCCAGCTCATTTACACACAAATTGCACTGACACTACCCCTTTAAAACACAAATCTTTTAAGCGTGGATCCCGTCGAGTACGACGGACAATCTGGGTGCTAATACCTTCCCAGGTTGTAACCAACCCCCTTTCTCAGTCTCTCTGGTTCGCAACCGTCTTATCCATCTTTTTCTAGGCCTATGCAGCATTGCCTTTCCTCCGGGATAAAAATGCCTAGCTGGCGACTCTTTTCATCTCCAGTGAGTTCACGGCTGTGTGTTCTCACTGTTCCCTTCGCCGACCGTTCGCGTCTGTACCTTCATCTGACCCGGTGTCATTTGTCGGGAGCGACAGTTGGTGATGTACTGGGGAATAGTAAACACGGACGAGTATTTACATCCAAGAAACAAAAGGTATAAGTGTTTAGATGTTTGTGTATAGATTAAAGATGCGGACGAGCATCCTTAAGACTACGATACGGACGAGTATCGGGTAGAAACAAATACTGACGCGTGTTCAAAGATGATGATACGGACGAGTATCAACTGGTTAACAGAGAACACGGACGAGTGTTGATTCTGAGAGGATTCTTCTGGGGAATAGTAGACACAGGCGAGTATCTATATTCAAGAAGACAAAAGTGTTTGACACAGTGTATGGATTAAAGATGCGGACGAGCATCCTTAAGACTATGATACGGACGAGTATCATGTAGAAACAAACTCTAGACGCATGTTCTGAGATGATGGTACGGACGAGTACCGACGAGTTAACAAAGAACAAGGACTAGCATTGAATCTGCGGGGATATATAAGTGGTATATACAAGATACGGACGAGTATCTGTATAAGAGTGAGTGATGTATAGATGAGTATTTAACTGTTGGGGAGAGCGACACGGACGAGTGTCAAAAGGAGAAGAGTGTAATATGGACAAGTATCTGGTATACAAAGTATAGATGACTGCGCTGGGGATATGACACGGACGGGTGTCAAAGGATTGTCATATGTAAGTATATGTGAGTGCAAAGAGGACGTCTTTGGCTTTCTGCTGGGGTTATGACACAGATGGGTGTCAAAAAAAAGTATCTGTAATGCGAGTGTTATTGTTTGCACAGGGTGTTCGGGTGACTTTATTGGGGAGTGATGACACGGACGAGTGTCAAGGGGAGTATATACTGGTGTTTGTGAATGTGAGGCAACTGATTTGCTGGGGAATCTCCGCTGGTGATTTTGGGGAAAGCATTCTGTATACTGACGGATTGTCATTATTCACAAGTGTTGATTCAAAACATGGCTTATGATTATGCTATATGTTTGATTTTTGTCGTAATGCTCCGTGCTAAACGGAATGCTATGCTTTGTGGGGTGAATATGATGCGAATGCTATGATTATGCGAAGATACCAATCCGGGACTCGGATCCCGCCGCCACGAAGATCTTTGATCGATCTGTTGAAATGGACATCCCAGCCGGGGGTGAGATCATTGGTAGATCTGATGAGATGCTATCTACTTGGGGATTCGGGTCACTGATAGACCCGTCCTGACAATGAGGGACCCAACTGGGGTTTGTAGAAGCCTTCTTTACTCTGTTGTGATCCTTCATGCGTTGCTCTTCTGGATAGAGGCTGAAACTCTGTGGGGAGATAGCTCCTTGACTTTTGTACTCGGCTGAGGATGAAATGGCGATTCGGCTGGGGAGAAAAGAGGAATCACTGAAAGACCTCCTTAGGAATTTCGTTGAGGTGGATTCTTGACTCAGCCGGGGATATGGGCGCCTTCTGTGATGCCTGGCAACTCTGATGGGGATAAGTAATAAGTGGCAACTCAGCTGGGGAGAAAACACTTTTGGTACTAAGTGTTGATTTGTCAGCTTGTTGGGATGAAGCTTGCATGCCCCAAGTTGCATTCTGGATACCTGCAATCCTGCAAAGATATAGAAACGCACAAAATAATCCCGAGGTATCCCTTACTGGATTCCGTCATAGGAGTTTAGATACTTCTGAGAGTAAGCATATTTCCTGCAAGCACGTTTTTATTTGAAGATACACATCTGTATTCATGCAATCAGTTTTTCTTTAAGACATCAGACATTTTTTGCAAATAAATGGAAATGTATAAGACGAGACATGACTGAAAATCTGATTTTTATTAATTCATATGCCCTGAATTGGCGAGATACAGTCAAAGAAAACAAATCCCCTGAAATGAGGAGATCGTTACAAATTGAGAAACAAAATGCTGGCAATGTTGATGACGCTTTAAGGAGCTTCCTCTTTACTATGACTCGTATGACTTTTGACGTTCTTCTCATCTTGCTTTCTGAAGAATGTTGATTCTGATTGAAGCTTGATCCTTTCAAAGCTTACCAAGTCGTAAGTGATACAGACGAATTCAGAATGCAGTTGTTCGCTTATTCCCTTATTTTGCATGGATCGCCCTTTCGGGTTTTTAATCCATCGGGATACCCATTTTTGCCTGAGCTGTCTAATGCGGCTTTTCAACTCAGCGGGTGTACATTTTTTGTCTATTTTCCCTTATTTTTGCCCGAGTCTTTTATTCTGTTTTTGACTCGCCGGGATGCCCTATTTTTGCCTGGACTTACATTCTGTTTTTGTGTCCAGCGGGTCATTTTTATGCGAAGTATTTTTTAACTGCATCTGAATTCACAGGGGACGGGAAGTCTTCACCATCCATGGTGCTGAGCATCAGTGCTCCACCAGAGAAAACTTTCTTTACTACGAATGGTCCTTCGTAATTTGGAGTCCACTTGCCCCTGTGGTCTGCATGAGGAGGGAGGATTCTTTTCAGCACAAGATCTCCCACTTGGTACTCTCGGTGCCTGACTTTCTGATCGAAGGCTTTCTTCATTCTTTTCTGATATAACTGCCCATGACAGATTGCAGCCAATCTTTTCTCTTCGATCAGACTCAATTGTTCGTATCGGGCCCGAACCCAATCTGCTTCACTCAGTTTAACATCCATTAGTACCCGTAGAGAGGGTAATTCAATTTCAACCGGTAGGACTGCTTCCATACCATACACCAGCTGATACGGTGTTGCCCCAGTGGATGTTCTGATTGACGTGCGGTACCCATGCAAGGCAAACGGTAGCATTTCATGCCAGTCCTTGTAAGTGACTACCATCTTCTGCACAATCTTCTTGATATTCTTATTTGCTGCCTCAACAGCGCCATTCATCTTTGGCCTGTAAGGAGAAGAATTGTGATGTTGAATCTTGAAGTCCCGGCATAGTTCTGCCATCATTTTATTGTTTAAATTGGAACCATTATCAGTAATGATTCGCTCGGGCACTCCATATCGACAGATGATATCTCTTTTTAGAAATCTGGCTACCACTTGTCTTGTAACGTTGGCATAGGAAGCTGCTTCAACCCACTTGGTAAAATAGTCAATAGCAACCAAGATGAATCTGTGGCCATTTGAAGCAGTTGGTTCAATTTTGCCGATCATGTCAATGCCCCACATAGCAAAGGGCCAAGGTGAAGACATCACATTCAGAGGATTGGGAGGCACATGCACCTTATCTGCATAAATCTGGCATTTGTGGCATTTTCTGGCATAGGCACAACAGTCGGCATCCATTGTGATCCAGTAATAGCCTGATCTCAGCAACTTCTTGGCCATGGCATGCCCTCCAGCATGGGTACCAAAGGATCCTTCGTGCACTTCATGCATTAACAAGTCTGCTTCTGTCTTATCAACGCATCTGAGGAGTACCATATCAAAGTTCCTTTTGTATAGAGAACCATCAGTGTTCAAGAAGAAACTACCAGCAAGCCTTCTCAAAGTCTTCTTATCATTGGAAGATGCCCCAGGTGGGTATGTTTGATCCTCCAAGAAGCACTTAATGTCATGGAACCAAGGCTTATCATCTTCGACAACATCTGCTGCAAATACATATGCTGGTCTGTCAAGTCTGGACACTGAGATTTGAGGTACGAAGTTGGCAGCTTGAACTTTGATCATGGACGAAATGGTAGCCAGAGCATCTGCAAACTGATTCTCGTCCCGAGGGATATACTCAAGCTTGACTGTTGTAAAGAAAGTTAATAACCTCATTGTATAATCCCTGTAAGGTATCAGATGATCCTGGTGGGTGTACCATTTGCCGTTGGTTTGATTGATTACCAGAGCTGAATCTCCGAATACGGTCAATGTCTTGATCCTGAGGTCAACGGCTTCCTCAAGACCCATAATGCAAGCTTCGTATTCAGCTTCGTTGTTAGTGCAGTTGAAGGTGAGTTTTGCCGAGAAAGGCATGTGAACTCCCTTAGGTGTAATGAGTACTGCACCAACACCACGACCATTCATATTAACAGCCCCATCAAACATCATAGTCCATTCCTCTTCCGGGTCAGGCCCTTCATTGTGAACAGGCTCTTCATGATCTTTTGCTTTTATGAACATGATGTCTTCATCAGGGAAGTCAAACCTCATAGGCTGGTAATCATCAATAGGTTGCTCAGCAAGATATTCAGACAATACACTGCCCTTGATGGCTTTCTGAGAGGTGTATTGGATGTCATATTCTGTGAGGATCATTTGCCATCTTGCAACCCGTCCGGTAAGTGCTGGCTTCTCAAATATGTACTTAACTGGGTCCATCTTTGAGATCAACAAAGTAGTGTGGGTCAACATATACTGTCTCAGTCGGCGAGCAGCCCACGCTAAAGCACAACAAGTTTTCTCGAGCAGTGAATAACGTTGTTCACAGTCGGTAAACTTTTTGCTTAGGTAGTATATTGCATACTCTTTTCGACCAGACTCGTCATGCTGGCCCAGCACACACCCCATTGACTCTTCTAATACTGTCAAGTACATTATCAAAGGTCTTCCTTCAACTGGAGGCATAAGGATTGGAGGTTCTTGTAAGTATTCCTTGATCTTGTCAAATGCCTTCTGGCAGTCTTCATTCCACCTGACCGTCTGTTCTTTTCTTAACAACTTGAACAAAGGCTCACAGGTTGCTGTGAGGTGAGATATGAACCTTGAGATGTAGTTCAATCGACCTAAGAACCCTCGAACTTCTTTCTCTGTCTTTGGTGCAGGCATTTCTTGAATAGCTTTGACTTTATCAGGGTCAACTTCAATCCCCTTTTCGCTTACAATGAATCCCAGCAGCTTACCAGATCGCACCCTGAATGTACATTTATTGGGGTTCAACTTCAGTTGGTACTTCCTCAGACGTTTGAATAGCTTTAGCAGATTTACCAGGTGGTCCTCTTCGGTAAGGGACTTGGCAATCATGTCATCCACATAACATTCTATCTCTTTATGAATCATATCGTGGAATAATGTTACCATAGCCCTTTGATATGTCGCACCGGCATTCTTAAGCCCAAATGGCATTACTTTGTAGCAGAACGTGCCCCAGGGTGTGATGAAGGTTGTCTTCTCCATGTCTTCAGGTGACATCTTGATCTGATTGTATCCTGAAAATCCGTCCATGAAGGAGAATACCGAGAATTGAGCCGTATTATCCACCAATACATCAATGTGAGGTAAAGGGAAATCATCCTTCGGGCTGGCTCTGTTCAGATCCCGGTAGTCAACGCACATTCTTACTTTGCCGTCTTTCTTAGGCACAGGTACTATGTTAGCAACCCACGGTGGATAGCTATTTACAGCAAGGAACCCGGCGTCCCATTGCTTTTGTACCTCTTCTTTGATCTTCATTTCCATGTCCGGGCGAGTACGGCGCAGTTTCTGTTTAACCGGCGGGCATTCTTCTCTCAAAGGCAGCTTGTGCACAACAATGTCGGTATCCAACCCTGGCATATCTTGATAGGACCAAGCGAACACGTCTACATACTCTCGAAGCAGGTCAATCAGTTGTCTCTTCACTGAGTCTTGTAAGCAGGCCCCAATTTTAACTTCTTTCACGTCTTCCTCTGTACCAAGATTGATCGTTTCAACTTCCTCCTGGTGAGGAGTAATAACCTTTTCCTCTTGTCTCAACAACCTGGCTAGCTCTTCAGGAAACTCATATTCTTCTTCAACCCCTTCATCAGCTTGATTGATTGGATTGTCAAAGTCATACGAAGTCATAGCCGTGTTGTTGTCGGTGCTGTCTGGAAGGCACACTCTGCAAGGGTTCAGTTTGTTCATTTTAGTGATTTGATTTTAATCTTGTTTAGAAAAGTGAAATAAAGTTGTCATTTTGAAAACACTTCCATTTATTTTTTGTACAAAAAGAAAAATGGAAAAACAGTGAGCGGAAAAGAAAAAGACTCGTTTGCAAAAAGATGTCTGATATTTCATTGATTAATCTTGTTGCACAAAAAGTACAGATGGCCCGATTACAAAATGAGTCTTGTCATCTTGGGCAAGATGCAAGACTTGATGCATGCTATAAAATACAGGAAATAATAATTACTCTGCATGAGTAACTCTTATAATTTCCTGGGAAGACCAGTTCGAGATACTGCTCCCCGGGATCTTTGGACGAATCCAGCTTTCCAGGTTGCGTTCTTCTTCCAGCTCGTCTTCCAAATTGTTGACAGCATCAGGGGTGAGCATCCCCCCACTAACAAAGTTGGGCTCTTTTGCAGCCTCTGCTTGATCTTGTTGAGTTGGTTTGTAACCCAACCCAAATCTATCCTCTTTCTTCTCCACCGGTAACAGCTTGCCCCAGCCTTGGGCATTTCCTTCCTCAACAACCTTCCGGGCTTGTTGGTATGATGTCATTGAAGTTCCAGGTACAACAGATGTTTCATTTACGTTCAAGGCCTCGAACCCCTGACTCATTGTTTCATGGATCTCCCCATCCATCTCAATGTATTTATAGGTAGCCAGGTGGCTGACAAAAATATCCTCCTCTCCACAGATAGTAACGACTTGACCCTCCCACTCGAATTTTAACTTCTGGTGAAGGGTTGAGGTCACGGCGCCAGCGGCGTGAATCCATGGCCTACCCAATAGACAGCTGTAGGCAGGCTGTATATCCATCACGTAGAAGGTCGTTTTGAAAGTTTGTGGGCCAATCGTTATAGGCAACTCAATCTCTCCCATAACCGATCTCTTAGAACCATCAAAGGCTCTCACCACCAGGTTGCTGGGTCTTAACGCCAATCCGTCATACTCTAGCTTCACAGGGGCTTTTTTAGGTAAGACATTAAGGGATGACCCTGTGTCTACCAGCACATGGGAAAGGACTGCACCTTTACATTCCATGGTTATGTGCAAAGCCTTGTTATGGTTGCGGCCTTCCGTAGTCAAATCAGTGTTGGTGAACCCTAGTCCGTGACTAGCATTAACATTTCCAACCACAACTTCCAACTGATTGACGGTGATCTCTTCAGGCACATAAGCTGCGTGCAAAACTTTTAGTAGTGCATTCCGATGGGCTTCGGAGCACATAAGCAATGATAGAATTGAGATCTTGGAAGGTGTCTGGTGAAGCTGATCCACTATTTTGTAATCACTTTTCTTGATGATTCTCATGAACTCATCAACTTCTTGATCAAAGGGCGTTTTCAAAGCTTCTTTAACAATCTGCTCCTCCTGCGCCAAGCCTTTCCCTTTTGCCTTGGCAGCAGCTTCTGCTTCGGCAGTGGGTCTTTGAATTTGTGGAGCGAAGAGACGTCCGCTTCGAGTGAAGCCTCCTCCTCCTCCCACATTGTCTATCTGTGGTGCAGGGGTTGATGATTCAAAAGTGATTTTTTGTCCTTCGCAGTATAAATCAGAGCCGTAATGCCAGGGGATGGCATTACTGCTTTCATAAGGTACTGGTCCAGGCACCGTGATAGTGACTGGACTGATTGCAGCTGCGGAAGGAACTGTGATAGTCTGTGGATCATAATATATCGTGACTGGTGCTCTGATGGGAGCATCACTTTGTGAGTTGTATGCGGAATTATTCTCTGGATCGTAATAGATTGTAACGGTTGAGACATCTTCATTGTTTGTTGCTGATGTTGTAGGAGACATTGTTGGGAGGATGGGTGTTGTTGTAGGAGTTTCGAAATGAAGTGGTGCTGAGGTTGTAGCAGGAATGTCGGTTGATATCTGGTCAGTTGAGATGACAGATGAAGCATTTGTGGATGAAGCTGAAAAGTTGTCGGGAACAATGGTTGTTGCAGTTGTAGAAAATACTGGAATGGTTGCTGATGAGATTGCTGGATTTGTAGGAAATGATGTGGTGATTTGAAGTTGGCCACTCTGAATGAGACCATCTATGCCATTCCTCAAGTTATCACACCCATTTACTGAGATATTGCAGTAAGCACACCCTAACTCACACCCCGGGAACATTTGACATTCGAGGAGTTGAGCCTTAATCTCTACCAACGGTGTCCGGATTTGACCCACACTGGTTATTAAATAAGACGGCTTGTCTTCTTCAATAGCATTGATTCTGGGACCTCCGTGATGTGGCATAGGGTTTTTGTTAACATTGGGTGGTGGTGCGAAATTCAGGGCTTTTGAGTCTACCAAGTCTTGTACCTTCATGTGCAAGGCTCTGCACTTTTCTGTACTGTGGCCAGGTGCATTTGAGTGAAAAGCACATCTGGCGTTGGAGTCATAATTCCTGGGTAGACTATTAGGATCTGGAGGTGCCAACGTCCTTAGCTCAACTAGGTTGAGTTTCAGGAGTTGTGGCAATAGTGTTGCATAGGGCATAGGGATCGGATCGATCACCCTATTGGCCTGAGAGGGTCTCGGTTGGAATGGCCTTTGCTGATTGTTGTTGTTGGTGTTAGTGTTGTTATAATTTCTCTGAGGATATTGAGCTTGCTGATGGTACTGAGGTTGCTGCTGATAGTTTTGCTGCGGAGGTTGATAAGCTGGTTGTGGATGAGCTGGAACGGGAATGGTGACTGCTGCCACAGACCTGTGAACATATTGAGGTCTGCCCCTGCTGGTGTGGATGGCATTGGTCTCGCCAGTTCTTCTTGGGCCTGCAAAAGGCTTCCTTGTATTGCTGGACAAGCTGGCACCATTGTCAGAAATCTTACCCATCTTTAACAAGCTCTCAATTCTCTCTCCAACTATGACAACATCTGCAAAGCTAGTGGAAGAGAAAGCAGCCAGCCTGTCAATATATGTTCCCTGGAGGGTGTTCATAAACATATCTGCCGTTTCCCTCTCTGACATAGGTGGCTGAACAGCAGCAGCCAATTGCCTCCATCTCTGGGCATACTCTCGGAAACTTTCTCTTGATGACTGTGACATCCCCGTTAGGAGGGTCCTGTTGGGTGCCATATCTAAGTTGTACTGATACTGTCTGATAAAGGCCTCTGCCAGGTCCTTCCAACACCTGATAGTTGCTCTTGTCAGATGAGAGTACCATTCTCTTGAAGCTCCCGTCAAACTATCCTCAAAATAGAACATCCAGAGCTTCTCGTCCATGGTGTAGGCCTTCAACCTCCCCAGAAATGATTGCAAATGGGTCCGGGGGCATGAAGTCCCGTTGTATTTTTCAAAACAGGGGGCTTAAACTTATGGGGAATCCTGACCCCGTCTACCAAGCCCATGTCCATAACGTCAAAACCCAAAGAGTTTTGAGACTCTAAGGATCTTAATTTCTCAGCTATCTCATCCAGCCTTCTGTCATAAGCTTCCTCCCCAGCACCCATTACCGTGAACTGATCCTCCTGGGGGTCTTTTTGCAGTACCCTGGCTGCAGTGGCAGTCCCTTGAACATTGGCAGGGATGTTGATCTCTGGGTGGAGGTGGGGTCCAAATACAGGGGGATTGACATGAGGTTGGACCCTCTCATTGTTGCTTGTGCCAGCAGTCCCTATATGTGGATCTTCTTGATTTTGCCTTTCCACCATGGCTCTCAATCTTTCTTGGCTCTGAGCCATGTTGTTCATCACTTCCATAAACTGCGTCATCTGCGTTCTCATTTCCAATCTTTCGTTTGCCATTTGATTTCTAACCTCTGCAAGGTCCTGTTGTACCTGATCCATTTGTATGCCCGGAAGGTTGTTACGGGTTGGATATCGGTGTGGACGGTTGAGGGGAAATACCCGGCGTCGAGCAATAGTTCCTGAACATCACAACAGAGTTAGCAACAATAAAACAAAAACCTACAAAACAAACAAAGGGTTAGCATGCAATGCAGTATGCTTATTTGTTTTCAAGGTATCCGGCTTGACATTCAGTTTTGACCCTTCCAGACCCTTGAAGATGCTGTTGATGTTGCTTTTGAAGTGGAACAAACTAATACATATATTACAAAAGGCAAATGGTACATAGTTTGTTTACAAATACAAGCCCTCTGAGGGGTCAAAATACATTAACAGAAAATAAAAGTACATGGAATGAAAGCAACAACAAGCAAATGGTCAAACACCAAGACCAAACTCATCCTCCCGAACTTCCTTGAGAAGTGCTTCGGTCACAGGATCAGCTGGACGCTCCGTGAGATTCCTGATGAGGAGATTCCGGGTAGTAACAGCTGCAGTTAACTTCTTGTGCTGACTTTGGTCCTTTGACCTCTTCACTTCAGCTTTGATCTTCAGCTCTGATATCTCCCTCTGGGCTGCTGCCAGGGCTTCCTGCTGCTTTTTTGCACTAGCTTCCAGTTGCTCTATCTTGTCTTGAACCCTCTTATCCTCCAGAGTACGAGCCTCGGTGATCCTGACCCACCTAGCTTGACTCTCCTTCAGATACAAGTCTGTCCTGGCTTTCTGGAACTGGGCTTCCTTGCAAGCATTCTTCAGAATTTGTTCCCCAGCCCTAGACTACTTAATGTAATCCTCAGACTTCTCAATTTTAGCCAGATGCTCTACTTTCAGCTTCTCCAACCTCTCAATGTCCATCCTACCATCACTCCTCTCCCGGAGGGTCTTCTGCAAGGCCTGAGTCAACTTCTCATTTCTCTCTTTCAAACCCTCAAATTCCTCCAAACTGACAGTGGCAGGGGGTGGTGCTGAGGATGATCCAGGCATATCCTCCATGGTAAAGGGCATTCCAGAGAATTGAGCCCTGGCATGGGACCACTCATGATATTGTGCTGATGCTACATTGTTGCACTTCCCCAGAATGGTTACTCCCTTAGTTTGAACATTGTCCCAGGCCCAGGCTGCCTGCCTAACAATATCCAGATTAGGCTTGTTCTCACAATAAAGAGTCTCAACCAAGTCTTGTGCCCTAGGAGTGTGGACCAGTGCATAGCCCAGTTGTCTTCTGAACAGCAGAGGGTTGTAATTAATGCTACCCTTAACTCCTATCAGGGGTACATTGGGAAAATGCCCACAACTGGTGATGATATCCCTGCCCTTGGTGCTCTGAGTGCACCACCTGATATCGGCTGAAGTCAGAGCAGTGAGTCTTCTAGCCCAGTTTCTCTGCTGATGAGGGTTCAAAAATGCATCTGTCCTGGGCAAATGCCTGAGAAGCCAAGTATGGAACAAAGGAGCACAACACCTCACTAATCTTCCCCTCTGCTTTTCATTCCTCTGATGCACTGAGTAGTATAGATCTCCCAATAAAGTGGGCACTGGGTTCCTCAGGATGAAAAGATGGATTGCATTCTTGCTAATGAATCGAGGCTCATCTGCAAATAATATAATCCCATATATGCTCAGGGCCAGTAAAGCACAGACTGCTTTCCACTCTCCCAAAGAAGATTTCAGGGTAGCTTGAGAGATCAAGAAATCCAGATGCAAGCCAGGGATTCCAGCCTTAGAAGTCATATGCTGCCCAATCAGAACTGGTTCCAGATGCAAAGCCTTTGCTACTTCTTCATTACCAGGAAAGACCATCTCAGGGTTGAAAGGGACTCCACCCCTGATAGGTATACCAACTAATGATGAGTACTCTTCCAATAAAGGGCCCAGCTGAAAGTCCTGGAAAGTGAAACACCTCAGTGGGGGATCATAAAACTGAAGGCAAGTGTGAATCAGGCTCCTCTGTGAAGGGTCCAAATCCATAACCACATCAAGTATATCTCCATAGTGTTCCCTGAACAGTGGTATATGGTCTGGAGTGATCAGGGTCTGAATCCTCCTGATGTCAGCTAGCTCTGGCTGGAAGAAGTGGTAGGTGATATTACCCTTTTTAGGTGCCATGATGTTGAGGATGAGTAGAGACAAGTGCTGATGATAATGCTGAAAGAATGGGCCACTGATTGGCTGGTGCAGGTGACTGAAGTAGATAGCTGATAGCTGAAGCAGATGCTGACGAAGATAGGTCAATACTGAAGATAGGGTCAAAACCAAACCAAAAATGAAGGTGGATACCCTGAAACACAAATAAGCAAATGTCAAAATGATGCAATGATTATGTATGCAAATGATATGCAAGGGTTTGTGACTGAGCTGGATCTGATCAAGTGCTCTGATATAGGTCCAAGTATGTTCAAGAAATCCAGATGGAGGTCTATAAGTCCGGTAACCAAGGTGGGGGACTCAAATAAAGAGTCACATGTCCAGGGTTTAGAATCACAAGAACTGTTCCAACATGGAGTATTCTTAATCAAATCAAAGTAATAGGGTATGCTGAGGCCAAGGGTACCTGCAAACCTGTAAACAGCCCAACCCCCTCACAGGTGGTGTTCTAAAACAAGGATCCTCAGACTTGGATCAGTTATGAGAAGTGTAAACACTTCTAACCCGGAGGTACGGTGTTTACAATAACCATAAAAGTTCCTCCTCTAATTCACCTCAGTTTCTGAAGGTCAATACTAAAAGGTCATCCAGACTTAGCAGGCTTCCCAGATAGCCCTAGCATTGCAGGAAATCTGCAACACAGAGTTCTCAAGAAGAAACCCATATCTGAACCGTGTTTCATATTCCCGCACCAGACCGAGATGGAATGGGAAAGAATATGAACCACTCTAGCCTAGGTGTCACTCAGATCCCAGGTATAGGATCTTAACTCTCAGTAGAACACCCACCCACCAAAGCAAACAAACAGATCCAGCCAGCAGCACAGTATGACAGTATGATATAATGCAAAGCTATAAAGGAAGCAGTAAAGCAACTGTACATAAAGTAAAAATAAATAAATATACAAACACAAATAAGCACATAACACCCCAGTAAACACAAATCAAACAAGCGCTAGGAGGAACCCACAAAAAGAACCGGAAGCCCTGGTTGCAGTATAAGGCTCCCCAGCAGAGTCGCCAAGCTGTCGCTCCCGATAAGTGGGACCAGGCCCAGATAAAGGTACAGACGCGAACGGTCGGCGAGAGGGACAATGAGAACACACAGCCGTGAACTCACTGGAGATGAATAGAGTCGCCAGCTAGGCATTTTTATCCCAAAGGAAAGGCAATGCTGCATAGACCTAGAAAAAGAATGGATAAGACGGTTGCGAACCAGAGAGACTGAGAAAGGGGGTTGGTTACAACCTGGGAAGGTATTAGCACCCAGATTGTCCACCGTACTCGACGGGATCCACGCTTAAAAGATTTGTGTTTTAAAGGGGTAGTGTCAGTGCAATTTGTGTGTAAAAGAGCTGGAAAACAAAATGTATAGGTGTCAGTGTAAGAGAAAAGTGAAGTATATAAGTGAAGTGTCAGTGTAAGAACAGGAGTGAAATGCTCAAGATCATGAGGCTAAAAGAATGAGGCTAGAAAGAGGGGGAATATACAGAGACTTTTGTTCGATAACTGTTAAGTTATGCCTACGTATCCTCTCGTGCAATGAGGAAGTCAGAACACCGTAGTTCGACCCAAAGAGACTGAAAGATGAATTGACTTGTGAACTGCTTACTTGTCTATGCTCAAGTGTATGACCTGTCTGGCTCAGGTGCTAACTGTCTTGCATTAGACGGAAGAAGCGAGTTCCCGTTTATGAATGAATGAGATGAGAAAAGAATCCCGGAGGAGACGATTATTGTTTGTTTTTGTGTTTTCAGTCTTTTATTGTTTTTGGATTTTGTCATAAGTTAATGAGCTTAAGTCTAAACCAATGGATTTAGTAAACTCATCACATCTTCCCTCTGATTAGGGGTAATGAGAATACCTTAAGTGTGAAGTCAGATTCTCACACTTAATCACCTTTGGTGTAGGATTAAGATCATTAACCTACTTGTGATTATTTAGGTGTTTTTGTGGTTTTTGTTTAGTGTTAAGTAATGAGGTTAAGCCATAATCAAAGATTAAACAGACTCATTACACCATCCTAATAGAAGGATAATAGATGAGAATGTTTAAGCTGAGGAAAGCTCCTCAACTTAATCCATGATTAGGGATTAAACTCATGACAAAACAAGCCTTTATTAGATGGATTTTATTTAATGATATGATGATGAAGTGGATTTTATGATTTGTAAGACAACTTGAGGGGGACTTGTCCATTAACACTAGGGTTAGTCCTTCTTAACCAATTAAGGAAGAATTAGAACCCTAATGCAAGGCCCAAGTTACAAGTGTGATGTCTTGATGATTATTAAGTGAATTGATTAAGGGAGTTAAACACATTAAGGGTTTAACACTTAGGATTAAAGTTATACACTCCATCCTAAGAGAAGGATGCAGGCATAAGCTTAATCACAAAGCCTTAAAGCCTTTAGGGTTTAGTCCCTGATTATGAGGTGAGAAGAGAAGACTCAATGAGACACAAAGGTAAAAACTAAATGGGGGACTAATCAAAACCCTACTCATTGTCATGCTTGGTTGTTCCTAAGATTTGTGAGGTTTACAAGAGAAGTCTTCAATGGAACCACCAGGAAGCAGATGAAAGGATCAAGAGAAGCAAAGCAACTTGCTTCATTCAAGAAGTCAAGTCACTTGAAGAAAGAAAGTGGGAAGAAGAAGAATGAGCAAGCCCAAACTCAAACACATACAAAAATGCAGCAAGGATGCATAAAAGAGATGAAGAGAAGTTATGAGAAGTGAAGGCAAATTCACTTCTCAAAGTCACTTACCACCTGAAAAGTCAGAAAAGAGAATGCAATGCAATGCAAAATGAGATGGAATGGTATGATGAAAAACCAAACCAGAAGCATGTACATGATGTCAATGATGCTATGAGATGCTACAAACCAGAAACAACACATGTGGATGATCATACAAGCTTATGAGTGCAGATGAAGCAAGTTAAGACACATGATCATACATGAAAAGTTATGAGATGCATATGGCATACAACATGGCAAATGAAAGATGCAATGACCAAACATGATTTCAATATGTCTTATGATGTTCAATGAATCAAATGGAGGCATGGAATGTCATGGCAAGTCATGTTATGCAAGAAAATGCAAGATGGATGCATATGAAAGCCCAAATTAGGGTTTATGAAGAATGCAACAAACAAAAACCAAAACCAGAAGCAAACAACATTATAAAAAAATTGAAAATGCCCTCAAAGGATCCCTAATCCTATACTAACTCACTGCCCAAAGGAGAGGTTTCAACTCCTAACCAATTTCAAGTTATGATTTTCCTAAGTTTTCTAGGGTTTTAGGGTTCCTAAACAAGAAAATTATCAAACAAATTGAAAATGAAAGATCAAATCATGGCCATTTAATCTCACAAACTACATGCTATACACAATGCAATGCAAAAAGAATCAAGGTCCAACTCTTTAGGGTTAGGCAGAAATGATTTTTGGAAGTTTGGATCAAAATAATGCATAAAAATGATTTTAATTCAATGAAAAATTCTCAAAATGCATCAAGATCAAAAAAGAAATTTGGTTTGAAGGTTGGACAATGTTTCTAAATGTCTTAAAACATTTCATGAATTTTTTGGTGATTTTTAAATGCCTAAAAGTATTTTTAATAAATTAATTTTCATTAATCAATTAAAAATAAACTTTTAAATATTTAAAAATACTTTTTTAATGTTAAAAATGAAAATAAAAATATTTTTGTGTTTTAAAAATTAATGAAAATCTTGACAAAAAGTTTCATAATTTTTAAATTGTTTTTACTATTTTAAATAAATTGTACAAATTAAATGAGAAAGAATGAAATTAAAATCAAAATAAATGGAAGTATGCTGGATGGATGGCTGAGATTGAGTCTGGCCAGGAAAGGGTTGACTGCGCGCGCAGATCAAAGGCCCACATTCAAACTTGGTTAATCTGAATTATTAAATAATTAATTGTGATTAGGGTTTCTAATGATGAATCACAGCCACACACACGCGCGCGAAGTCAACAAAGTCAAGGGATCCAACATACCAGATTCAAACTTCCTTAATTGCAGGATTAAAACCCTAATTATTTTCAGGTGGCCGGAGAAGACCTCCGGTCGTCTTCTCCGGTGGGAACCCCACCTGAAAATTTCTAAAACTCTCAAAACGTAATTAAAATGAAACCTAAAGACACAGAAATGATTCCCACAACCCACTGAATCAAAACCCCAACACAAATATCATTTATATTTCATCAAACTCATGAATCGAAACAAACAAAATTTTAGGGCAAGACTTTCAGAACACGATTACATCCTTATTTTTCCACCATTTTCAAAACTAAAGACATATTCATGATCAGGGAGGCATATAGAACAGCTTAAGAACTTTAAAAATGATTTCTGGAAAAAAATGTTCTTGAGCTACCTGAGTTTCGAAGCTTTCAATCTTGCAACTTTCTGCCCTCTTCCTTTGATGCAAACCACCCCCTTTGGTCCTTTGATGATGTCTGGATGCTCAGCAAGAGTTTATGTTGGCTGGTTTGGGAGTTTGAACAGCTTCTGCTCAAGCTCAGGTGAGAATGGTGTTTGTGATTCAGGCAGTTTCAGGCAAAGGTGAGGGGTTCTTTGTGATCAGGATGATGATTTGAGAAGGTTTGTGAAGTTTGTTCAAGTGTTTGTGGCCTGTGTAAAGAGTTTCGAAAGCTTTGGCTTTGAGAGTGAAAAATGGGGAAGCTGAGTTCTTGCTGATTTCAGGCTTGTGTCTTGTTGGTTTAGGTTCAATGAAGCATGGTGAGAAGATTAGTGGAGTTTGTTTGAATGTTGGTGGCTTGTGGAATGAGATTCGAAGGCTTTTGCTTGAGGGAGTGAAAATGGGAATGTGATGTTATGGATTGCTTCAGGTTTGCTTGTTGTGTGAAATGGCTGGCATTTGATCCACATAAACAAATCCCATTGGTCAGGTGATGTGACTTGGCCTGCTGTGATAGGTGAGCTAGCTTTTGCAAAAAGTCCACTCTTGTGTAAGAGAAAGCATGGGCAACTTCTAGCTTGGTACAAGGGGTGTGGGCTGCGCAACAAGGTGAGGGGAAAGGCTAGGGTGGGTTCAGCAGCCAAGGCAGCAAGTGGGTGGAAGTGTGATGATGGTTTTGCAAGTTGTTTACTTTTAGTTCACATGAAAATATCTTGCTCCCAAGGCCATGAAACATGAGAAATTCTTAGTCCATTCTGAACTTTAGGGTACATGTGATGTTTGTGTGATGGTTAGACATGAATTAGAAGTCACAAATGCCTTGGTACAAAGTTTTTGCAAGTTTTCCATTTGGTGCATATTTTAAAAATTAGTGATTTTTGCCAACTTTGACACACCATAAATTTTGATCCAAAATGAATTAGGTCATGTTCTTGTACTTTTTGAAAAGGGAAAGATCTAATATACAACTTTCATGACCAAAGTTTTTCCATTTGAATCATTTTTGGATCAAAAAGTAAGGGTTGAAAAAGTTGCATAAAATGATATTTCATTAAAAGTCAACCATGCCCTAAAAAGTCAACTTTGCAAAAACTTGTAATTCTTGAACTTTGTAAACTTCAACCTTCTAATATGATCAAATAAAGATCATATTCACTCAAAATGATGAAGATCACCCCTTGGTTGGGTCATTGGGGGCCTCAGATGCCCTGATTTTGCACTGACTTGTCCAGAAAGTCAACTCTTGATCAGATGACTTCCCCATGGAATTTCTTCATAAAAATTGATATGCATACTCCCTATACCATATAGAGACCAATAGAAACAAGAATGACCAAAAAAATTGGAGTTATGGCCTTTGAAACCAAAACCCTAATTTTAGGTCAACTTTGCAGTCAAACTTGGCTCTGCCTTCACACCAATCTCAGTTCTTGTGATTCTTTGGCATTCTTGACTTTGAGAGGATATAATATGATGCTTGAACACACATGGACCCCTTTGAAGTGATTGATGACTTTTGGAGTGGCTCAAGAAGCTCTTGGATTGCTCAGATCACAAACCCTAGATGCAGATGACTTAGAAACAATGCAGTGACTCAAGATTGAGATATGAGATGGTATGATTGTGTTTATGCATATGAGATGATCACAAGCCATGGTTTGAATGAGTGAGGGCAAATTTGGGGTGTTTACAATAATTACTAGCTGTGGGCAGTTCCCCAATGTACCTCTGATAGGAGTGAAGGGTTGCATCAACTACAACCCTTTGCTATTCAAAAGACAGTTGGGCTATGCTCTGGTTCACCCTCCTAAAGTGCAAGACTTGGCTGAAACCCTGTATTGTGAGATAAGACCTAATCTAGCTGTTGTCAGACAAGCATCCTGGGCTTGGGACAACATCCAGACCAAAGGGATGGCCATTCTTGGGAAATGCAACAATGTGGCTTCAGCACAGTATTATGAATGGTCTCATGATAGGGCCCAAATTTCTGGGATGCCCTTCACCATTGAGGATGCACCTGGACTATCCACAGTACCACCTCCAGCTACTGTCAGCCTAGAGGAATTTGAGAAACTGAAAGAGAGAAATGAGAATCTGACTCAAGCTCTGCAGAAGACCCTCTGGGAGAGGAGTGATGGTCATCTAGACATTGAGAGGTTAGAAAAGCTAAAGGTGGAGTACCTAGCCAGGATTGAAAAATCAGAGGACTACATCAAGAAATCCAGAGCTGGAGAGCAGATTTTAAAGAATGCCTGTAAAGAGGCCCAGTTTCAGAAGGCTAGAACTGATCTTTATCTGAAAGAAAGTCAAGCTAGGTGGGTCAGGATCACTGAAGCTCGTACTCGAGAAGATAAGAGAACTCAAGACAGGATTGAGCAGTTAGAGGCCATTGAGAAGAAACAACAGGAGGCTCTGCTAGCAGCCCAGAAGGAAATTTCAGAGTTGAAGCTTAGGGCTGATGTGAAGAGGTCAAAGGACCAAGACAGACACAAGAAGCTGACTGCTGCTATCACCACCAGGAACCTTCTTATCAGAAGCATCACAGAGCATCCAGCTGGTCCTGTAACTGAAGCACTTCTGAAGGAGGTTAAAGAGGATGAGTTTGGCTTGGATGTTTGACTTATTTGCTTGTTGTTTCTATTTCATGTACTTTTCTGTTTATGTTGTATTTTGACCCCACAGGGGCATATGTTGTAAAAACAAACTATGTATGATTCACCATTTGTAATATATTTGTTAGTTTGTTTCATTAAGTTTTCTTCATCTCAAGCAACATCAAAACATCTTCCTCAGGGTCTGGAAAGGTCAAAACCAAGTGCCAAGCCGGATACCTTGGATACAAATAAGCATACTACATTGCATACTAACTTTTGTTTTGTTTTGTAGGTTTTTGTTTTGTTTGTTACTAACTCTGTTGTGGTTCAGGAATTATTGCTCGCCGTCGGGTGTTCCCTCTCAACCGTCCACACAGATATCCCACTCGCAACAATCTTCCTGGTATCCAGATGGATCAAGTACAGCAAGAGCTGACAGAGGTCAGGACCCAGATGGTTAATGAAAGGCTGAAGATGAGAAACCAAATGACCCAGTTCATGGAAGTAATGAATGGTTTGGCTCAAAGCCAAGAAAGATTGAGGGCATTGGTAGAAAGGCAGACCCCAGAAGAACCCCATCTGGGGACTGGAGGAACAAGTAACAATGAGAGGGTTCAGCCTCATGTTAACCCACCGGTATATGGGCCTCATCTTCATCCAGAGATCAATATCCCTACTAATGTGCAAGGGAATGCTACTGCAGGCAGAGTCTTACAGGAAGACCCCCAAGAGGATCAATTCACTGTAATGGGAGCTGGGGATGAAGCCTATGATAGGAGGCTTAATGAAATTGCTGAGAAATTGAGATCTCTGGAGTCTCAAAACTCCTTGGGTTTTGATGTCATGGATATGGGCTTAGTGGACGGGGTAAGGATACCTCACAAGTTTAAGCCCCCGTGCTTCGAAAAGTACAACGGAACTTCCTGTCCACGAACTCACTTGCAGTCTTTTCTGGGAAGACTTAAGGCATACACCATGGATGAAAAATTGTGGATGTTTTATTTTGAAGATAGCTTGACTGGGGCTTCAAGGGATTGGTACTCACATTTAACTAGAGCTACTATCAGATGCTGGAAGGACCTAGCTGAGGCCTTCATCAGGCAGTACCAATACAACCTGGACATGGCTCCTAACAGAACCCTTCTGATGGGAATGTCTCAGTCATCCAGAGAAAGCTTCAGGGAATATGCCCAGAGGTGGAGACAGCTTGCTGCTGCTGTTCAGCCACCCATGTCGGAAAGAGAAATGGCCGACATGTTTATGAACACTCTACAAGGAACATACATTGATAGGCTAGCTGCCTTTTCTTCCACCAGCTTCGCTGACGTAGTCATAGCTGGGGAAAGAATTGAAAGCCTTCTGAAAATGGGCAAAATTCCCGATAATGGTGCAAGTTCGTCAAGCAATCCCAGGAATCCTTTTGTGGGACCAAGAAGAACCGGTGAGGCCAATGCTATTCATGCCAACAGGGGCAAACCTTAGCATGTCCACAGATCTATAGCAGCTGTCACAATTCCAGCTCCAATTCCTCAGCAACCAGCATATCAACCACAACAACCACCCCACTATCAGCAGCAAGTTCAGTATCCGCCACAAAGGACCTACAACAACAACAACAACAATCAGCAACAAAGACCTTTTCAGCAAAGACCATCACAGGCAAATAGGGTGATTGATCCAATCCCTATGCCTTATGCCGCTTTATTGCCACAACTCCTGAAACTCAACCTGGTTGAGCTAAGGACATTGGCACCTCCAGATCCTGCCAGTCTTCCAAGAAATTATGATGTCAACGCCCGATGTGCTTTTCACTCTAATGCACCTGGCCACAGTACTGAGAAATGCAGGGCTTTACAAATGAAAGTACAGGATCTAGTGGATTCCAAAGCTCTCAACTTTGCACCCCCGCCAAATGTCAACAAGAATCCCATGCCCAATCATGGAGGACCAAGAATTAATGCTATTGAGGAAGATAAGCCATCTTTCTTAATCACCAGTGTTGGGCAGATTCAGACACCTCTGGTAGAAATTAAAGCTCAGCTCCTAGAATGCCAGATGTTCCCCGGGTGTGAGCTCGGTTGTGCTTATTGCAACATTTCGGTCAACGGGTGTGATAACTTGAGAAGCGGCATAGATGGTCTTATCAAAAGTGGTATACTCCAGATCACAACATCAGCACCTACAAATCCAGCAATCCCTTTGACAACAATTCCTGACTCTTCTACAACTGCAACAACAATCATTCCAACAAATTCATCAATATCATCAACAATGGCTCCATCCATCACTTCATCAAATCAGATGTCAACAACCATTTCTTCTACAACATCAGCACCCATTTGTTCAGCAGAATCTTCTACAACGCCAACAGATATTTCAGCAGTCACCATTTACTATGATCCATCATATGTTCCTCCAAACAACAATTTTCAACAACAAACAGTGGCATCACCTGCCAGGTCACCAGTCACCATCTACTACGATCCGCACACCATTTCAGTACCTTCCTCTGCTGCAGTCAGTCCAGTTACCATCACGGTGCCTGGACCCGTTCCATATGAAAGCAGTAATGCCATACCTTGGCATTATGGCTCTGACCTCTACTGCAATGGGGAGAAAATCACTTTGGATTCTTCAACCTCTTCTCCACAGATTGATAATGTTGGGGGAGGCGGAGGCTTCACCAGAAGCGGACGCCTCTTTGCCTCACAATTGCAGAGACCTAATGCCGAAGCAGAAGCTACTGCAAAAGCAAAGGGGAAGAGTGTGGTAGTTGAGGAACCAACCATCAAAGAAACTCAGAAGGCATCTTTTGAGCAAGATGTAGACGAGTTTATGAGAATTATAAAAAGAAGTGACTACAAGGTGGTGGATCAGCTTCACCAAACTCCCTCAAAGATCTCCATATTATCCCTGCTAATGTGTTCTGAAGCTCACAGGAATGCATTACTGAAAGTCTTGCACACAACATACGTGCCAGAGGAGATCACTGTTAATCAGCTGGAAACCGTGGTGGCAAATGTCAACACCAGTCATGGACTGGGCTTTACCAACATTGATTTAACAACTGAGGGGCGTCACCACAACAAGGCTTTACACATCACTCTAGAATGCAAGGGTGCTGTCCTATCTCATGTACTGGTGGACACTGGGTCTTCACTCAATGTTCTACCAAAGAAAGCCTTGGTGAAGCTGGAATATGATGGCTTGGCACTGCGCCCGAGTAATTTAGTGGTGAGAGCATTCGATGGCTCTAAAAGATCAGTGCTAGGGGAGATTGATCTGTCTGTGATGATTGGCCCGAAACCTTCAAAATTACCTTCTATGTGATGGACATTCAGCCGGCCTACAACTGTTTGTTGGGTAGACCTTGGATCCATGCCGCTGGCGCAGTTACGTCTACCCTTCACCAGAAGCTGAAATTCGAGTGGGAGGGTCAGATCATCACTATCTGTGGTGAAGAAGATATCTTTGTTAGCCATCTGGCTACATACAAATACATTGAGATGGATGGAGAAATCCATGAAACTATGAGCCAGGGGTTTGAGGCCCTGAACATAAATGAAGCATCCGCTATACTGGGAACCTCCATGACGTCTTATCAGCAAGCCAGGAAGGTTGTTGAAGAGGGGACTGCCCAAGGCTGGGGCAAGTTGTTGCCTGTGGAGAAGAAGGAGGACAGATTTGGGTTGGGTTACAAACCAACTCAACAAGATCAATCAGAGGCTGCTAAGAAGCCCAGTTTTGTCAGCGGGGGAATGCTCACCCCAGATGCAGTGAACAACTTGGAAGATGAGCCGGAAGATGAGCGCAACCTGGAGAGCTGGATACGTCCAAGGATCCCGGGGAGCCGTATCTCAAACTGGTCTTCCCAGGAAATTATAAGGGTTACTCCTGCAGAGTAATTATTATTTCCTGTATATTTTAAGCATGCATCAAGTCTTGCATCTTGCCCAAGATGACAAGACTCATTTTGTAATCGGGCCATCTTTGTATTTTTTGTGCAAATAGATCAATCAATGAATATCGGACATCTTTTGCAAATGAGTCTTTTTCTTTTTCGCTCACTGTTTTTCCATTTTTCTTTTTGTACAAAAAATAAAATGGCAATGTTTTCAAAATGACAACTTTATTTCACTTTTCTAAAACAAGATTAAAATCAATCACTAAAACGAACAATCTAAACCCTTGCAGAGAGTGCCTTTCAGACTGCACCGACAACAGTACAGCTATGGCTTCGTATGACTTTGACAATCCAATCAATCAAGCTGATGAAGGGGTTGAAGAAGATTATGAGCTTCCTGAAGAGCTAGCCAGGTTGTTAAGGCAAGAGGAGAAGGTTATCACTCCTCATCAGGAGGAGGTTGAAACGATTAATCTTGGTATGGATGAAGATGTGAAAGAGGTTAAAATCGGGGCCTGCTTACAAGACTCAGTAAAGGAACAACTGATTGACCTGCTTCGTGAATATGTGGATGTGTTTGCTTGGTCTTATCAGGATATGCCAGGGTTGGACACCGATATTGTTATGCACAAGCTGCCTTTAAGAGAAGACTGCCCACCAGTTAAACAGAAGCTACGCCGTACTCGCCCGGACATGGAAATGAAGATCAAAGAAGAGGTACAAAAGCAGTGGGACGCCGGGTTCCTTGCTATGACTAGCTATCCGCCGTGGGTTGCTAATATTGTACCTGTTCCTAAGAAGGATGGCAAGGTGAGGATGTGTGTGGATTACCGGGATCTGAACAGAGCCAACCCAAAAGATGACTTCCCTTTACCTCACATTGATGTATTGGTTGATAATACGGCTCAGTTCTCGGTATTCTCCTTCATGGATGGATTTTCAGGATACAATCATATCAAAATGTCACCTGAAGACATGGAGAAGACAACTTTCATCACACCCTGGGGCACGTTCTGTTACAAGGTGATGCCATTCGGACTGAAGAATGCTGGTGCTACATATCAACGGGCTATGGTAACATTATTCCATGACATGATCCATAAAGAAATTGAATGTTATGTGGATGACATGATTGCCAAGTCCCTCACAGAAGAAGACCACCTGGTAAATCTGTTGAAGTTATTCAAGCGTCTGAGGAAGTACCAACTGAAATTGAACCCCAACAAGTGCACATTCGGGGTGCGATCTGGTAAGTTGCTGGGATTTATTGTAAGTGAAAAAGGGATTGAAGTTGACCCTGATAAGTCAAGGCCATTCAAGAAATGCCTGCACCAAAGTCAGAAAAAGAAGTTCGGGGGTTCTTAGGTAGATTGAACTACATTTCACGGTTCATATCTCACCTTACAGCAACCTGTGAACCTTTGTTCAAGCTGTTAAGAAAAGAACAAATGGTCAGGTGGAACGAAGACTGCCAGAGGGCTTTTGACAAGATCAAGGAATACTTACAAGAGCCTCCAATCCTTATGCCTCCAGTTGAAGGAAGACCTCTAATCATGTACTTGACAGTATTAGAAGAGTCAATGGGGTGTGTGCTGGGCCAGCATGACGAGTCTGGTCGAAAAGAGTATGCAATATACTACCTAAGCAAAAATTTTACCGACTGTGAACAACGTTATTCACTGCTCGAGAAAACTTGTTGTGCTTTAGTGTGGGCTGCTCGCCGGCTGAGGCAGTATATGTTGACCCACACTACCTTATTGATATCAAAGATGGACCCAGTTAAGTACATTTTTGAGAAGCCAGCACTTACCGGACGGGTTGCAAGATGGCAAATGATCCTCACAGAATATGACATCCAATACACATCTCAGAAAGCCATCAAGGGCAGTGTATTGTCTGATTATCTTGCTGAGCAACCCATTGATGATTACCAGCCTATGAGATTTGACTTCCCTGATGAAGACATCATGTTCATAAAAGCAAAAGATCATGAAGAGCCTGTTCACACTGAAGGGCCTGACCCGGAAGAAGAATGGACTATGATGTTTGACGGGGCTGTTAATATGAATGGTCGTGGTGTTGGTGCAGTACTCATTACACCTAAAGGAGTTCACATGCCTTTCTCGGCAAAACTCACTTTCAACTGCACTAACAACGAAGCTGAATACGAAGCTTGTATTATGGGTCTCGAGGAAGCCATTGACCTCAGGATCAAGACTTTAACTGTATTCGGAGATTCAGCTCTGGTAGTTAATCAAACCAATGGCAAATGGTACACGCACCAGGATCATCTGATACCTTACAGGGATTATACAAGGAGGTTATTGACTTTCTTTACAACATTCAAGCTTGAGTATATCCCTCGGGACGAGAATCAGTTTGCAGAAGCTCTTGCCACCATTTCATCCATGATCAAAGTTCAAGCTGCCAACTTTGTACCTTGGATTTCAGTGTCCAGACTTGACAGACCAGCGTATGCATTTGCAGCAGATATTGTTAAAGATGACAAGCCTTGGTTCCATGACATTAAGTGCTTCTTGGAGGATCAGACATACCCACCTGGGGCATCTTCCAATGATAAGAATACGTTAAGAAGGCTAGCTGGTAGTTTCTTCTTGAATACCGATGGTTCCCTGTACAAGAGAAACTTTGATATGGTACTCCTCAGATGCGTTGATAGAACAGAAGCAGACTTGTTGATGCACGAGGTGCACGAAGGATCCTTTGGTACCCATGCTGGAGGGCATGCCATGGTTAAAAAGTTGCTAAGATCAGGATATTACTGGATCACAATGGACGCCGACTGTTGTGCCTATTCCAGGAAATGCCATAAGTGCCAGATCTATGCGGATAAGGTGCATGTGCCTCCCAATCCTTTGAATGTGATGTCTTCACCCTGGCCCTTTGCCATGTGGGGCATTGATATGATTGGCAAGATCGAACCGACTGCTTCAAACGGCCACAGATTCATCCTGGTTGCTATTGACTATTTCACCAAGTGGGTCGAAGCAGCTTCCTATGCAAATGTTACAAGGCAAGTGGTAGCCCGATTTCTGAAAAGGGACATCATCTGTCGGTATGGAGTGCCCGAGCGAATCATTACTGATAATGGTTCTAACTTAAACAACAAAATGATGGCAGAATTATGTCGGGACTTCAAGATCCAACACCACAATTCTTCTCCTTACAGGCCAAAGATGAACGGCGCTGTAGAGGCAGCTAACAAGAATATCAAGAAGATTGTGCAGAAGATGGTGGTCAGATACAAAGACTGGCATGAAATGCTACCATTTGCCTTGCATGGGTACCGTACGTCAATCAGGACATCCACTGGGGCAACACCGTATCAGCTTGTGTATGGTATGGAGGCAGTCCTACCTGTTGAAGTTGAATTACCCTCCCTGCGGGTATTAATGGATGTTAAGCTGGACGAAGCAGAGTGGGTCCGATCCCGATACGAACAACTGAGTCTGATCGAAGAGAAAAGATTAGCTGCAATCTGTCATGGGCAGCTGTATCAGAAAAGGATGAAGAAAGCCTTCGATCAGAAAGTCAGGCTCCGAGAATACCAAGTAGGAGATCTTGTGCTGAAAAGACTCCTCCCTCCTCATACAGACCACAGGGGCAAATGGACCCCGAACTATGAAGGGCCATTCGTAGTAAAGAAAGTTTTCTCCGGTGGAGCACTGATGCTCAGTACTATGGATGGTGAAGACTTCTTGTCCCTTGTGAATTCATATGCAGTTAAAAAATACTTCGCATAAAATGACCCGCTGGACATAAAAACAGAATGTAAGTCCAGGCAAAAATAGGGCATCCCGGCGAGTCAAAAACAGAATGAAAGACTCGGGCAAAAATAAGGGAAAATAAATAAAAATGTGTACACCCGCTGAGTTGAAAATCCGCATTGGACGACTCAGGCAAAAATGGGTATCCCGATGGATTGAAAACCCGAAAGGGCGATCCATGCAAAATAAGGGAATAAGCGAACAACTGTATTCTGTATTCATCTGTATCACTCACAACTTGGTAAGCTTCGAAAGGATCAAGCGCCGGTCAGAATCAGCCTTCCTCAGAAAGAGAGACAAGAGGAACGTCAAATGTCATACGAGTCATAGCAAAAGGAAGCTCCTTGAAGCGTCATCAACATTGCCAACATCTTTTGCTTCTCGATTTGTAACAATCTCCTCATTTTAGGGGATCTGTTTCTCTGACTGTATCTCACCAATTCAGGGCATATAAATCAATAAAATCAGATTTTCAGTCATGTTTTGTCTCGTACATTTTATTTTCATTTGCAAAATGTCCGATGTCTCTAAGATACTGATTGCATAAATACAGATGCTTCTCTTCTAAAAATACGTGCTTGCAGGAAATATACTTACTCCCGGGGGTGTCTAAACTCCTATGATGGAATCCAGCAAGGGATACCTCGGGATTGCTTGTGCGTTCCTCTGACTTTTCAGGGTTGCAGGTGTTCAAAGCGCAACATGGGACATGAAAGCTTCATCCCAGCCAGCTGGCAAATCATTGTCCACTCGGTCTTAACACCGTAGGTGCTTTCTCCCCAGTTGAGTTGCCATTCATTATTTCTTCCCCAGCCGAGTTGCCATTTACTATTCCTCCGTAGCCAAGTGCAAAAGCCGGGAAACCTTCTCCCCACAGAGTTTCAGCCTCTATCCAGAAGAGCAACGTCTGAAGATCCCACAACAGAGTGAAGAAAGCTTCAACAAACCCCAGCTGGGTCCCTCATTACCGAAGATAGGTCTATCAGTGACCTATATCACCAAGCAGAGTCCCATATGTCAGATCTACCAATGATATCATCCCCAGCTGGGATGTTCACTTCAAGCAGATCAACCAGAGATCTTCATAGCAACGGGACCCGGATCCCGGATCGGTATCTTTGCATAATCATGGCATTTGCATCATATTTCCCATAGAGCGTAGCATTCCGTCTAATACGGAGCATTACGGCAAAAATCAAACATATTGCATGATCATAAGCCATGTTCTGAATCAAACACTTGTGAATATTGACAACCCATCAGCAATATACATAAAACTCCCCAAATTCCCCAGCAAAAGCCAAAACGTCCCCTTTGCACTCACAAATACATTCTTATACACACAATTCCTTGACACCCGTCCGTGTCACCTTCCCCAACATAGTCACCCGAAAACTTTGAATATCAGATGCTTGTTTATACTATACTTTTATCCTTTTGACACACTTCCATGTCACTCTCCCCAAAAAGTCAAACACTCATCTGTACACCACTCATACTTATGTCACTCATACAGATACTCGTCCGTATCTTTTATACACCACTTATATCCCCTCAGATCTGACACTCGTCCGTGTTCTTTGTTGACCAGCTGATACTCGTCCGTATCATCATCTCAGAGCATGCGTCAAGCGTTTGTTTCTACATGATACTCGTCCGTATCATAGTCTTAGGGATGCTCGTCCGCATCTTTAATCCATACACGTGTCAAACACTTATGTCTTCTTGAATTAGACACTCGTCTGTGTCTACTATTCCCCAGAAGAGTCCCCTCAGAATCAACACTCGCTCGTGTTCCTTGTTAACCAGCTGATACTCGTCCGTATCATCATCTCTGAACACGTGTCAGTATTTGTTTCTATCTGATACTCGTCCGTATCGTAGTCTTAATGATGCTCGTTCGCATCTTTAATCTATACACAACGTCAAAACACTATACCTTTTATTTCTTGGATGTAAACACTCGTCCGTGTTTACTATTCCCCAGTAGGTCGCCTGCAAAGCTACCTTTTTTCTATCTGACATTCGTCCTATGTCATGATAAACCTTGAGAGCAGTCGTCCCCTGCTAGGTGATCGTCCTTCACCTCTTGATGATCGTCCTTCATCATGCTCGTCCGATGGCCGTCCCCATCATCGACCTTTTATCCGGCATTCGTCCTATGTCGTGATTTTTAGCAGCCGTACCCTGCTAGGTGATCGTCCTTCACCTTTTGATGATTGTCCTTCATCATTTTATCTGATGGCTGTCCCCATCGTTGATCTTGTTATCTGACATTCGTCCTATGTCATGATAAGCCTTGAGAGCAGCCGTCCCCTGCTAGGTGATCGTCCTTCACCTCTTGATGATCGTCCTTCATCATGCTCATCCGATGGCCATCCCCATCGTCGACCTTTTATCCGGCATTCGTCCTATGTCGTGATATTTTTGGCAGCCGTACCCTGCCAGGTGATCGTTCTTCACCTTAGATGACCGTCCCTCATCTTATCCTCAACAGAGCAGCCGTCCCCTGCTAGGTGATCGTCCTTCACCTTTGATGACCGTCCCTCATCATTATTTCATTTATTCTTTAACCCGATGGCCGTCCCCGTCGTGGTCCCTTTTCCTTTTCCTGATGATCGTCCTTCACCAGTTTAGCCTGATGGTCGTCCCCATCGCTGTTTGCATTACTTTATGAACCCGATGGCCGTCCCCATCATTTTTATTAATCCCCAGAGAGTCGTATAGCTTTGTTTGATGGTCGTCCCCATCATAATCTCTCATATCCCCATCTTGTCGGCCGTCCCCGTCTTTGCTTTATTTCCCGCATTTTTCCCCAGCAGTCGTCCTCTGCTCGAAGGTCGTCCTCCGTCGCCCACACTTTATATACATACTTTATTTTCCTTTTACAATCTATATCCCTTTTCTTCTTCATTCTGTGAGTACAAATTTTGGACTGTCTTTGGTATTCAACCACAAGTTATCTTGTTTGCCTGTTAAGCCGTTGCTTACATTCTACACAGCTAACTCATGTTTGAATAGGGGCAGCTGTAAACACCCCAAATTTGCCCTCACCCATTCACACCATGGCTTGTGATCTTTTCATATGCATAAGTTCAATCATAGCATCTCATATTGCATTTTTGATTCACTGCATAGATTCAAAGTCATCTGCATCTAGGGTTTGTGATCTGAGCAATCCAAGAGCCACCTGAACCACTCCAGAGGTCATCAATCACTCCAAAGGGGTCCATGTATGTTCAAGCATCATATTATATCCTCTCAAAGTCAAGAATGTCAAAAAATCACAAGAATTGAGAATGGCATGGAAGCAGAGCCAGGTTTAACTGCACAGATGACCTAGAATTAGGGTTTTGGTTTCAAAGGCCATAACTCCAAATTTTTTGGTCATTCTTGTTTCTATTGGTCTCTATATGGTATAGGGATCATGCATATCAATTTTCATGAAGAAATTCCATGGGGAAGTCATCTGATCAAGAGTTGACTTTTTGAGCAAGTCAGTGCAAAATCAGGGTATCTGAGGCCCCCAATGACCCAACCAAAGGGTGTTCTTCACCATTTTGATTGTGTATGATCTTTATTTGATCATAGAAGATGTTAGAAGTTCACAAAATTGAAGAATTTCAAGCCATTTGCAAAGTTGACTTTTTGGGAAAGTTGACTTATAATGAAAATTGCCATTTTGGGAAACTTTTTCAACCCTTGATTTTTTATTCAAAAATGCTTCAAATGGAAATACTTTGGTCATGAAAGTTGTAGAATGGATCATTCCCTTTTCAAAAAGTACAAGAACATGACCTAATTCATTTTGGATCAAAAGTTATGGCTTGTCAAAGTTGGCCAAAATCACATAATTTGAAGTTTTCTACCAAAGAGGCATTTTGCAAAATGGTATGATCAAGTGTTCTAAAGGCTTCAAAAGTGTACAAACTCTTCACAACATGATCACATGACCTCTAAAGATCAGAATGGGCCAAGGAATATTGCATTTTGATGCCTTGAATCTCAAGAATTTCCAAAGGGGCCAAACTTTGTGAAAATTGCAAAACACCTCATAAGTCTTGATCCACTTGCTGATTTATCCCATAAACAATTCCATGGCTCTCCCTAAACTCAGCTGAGCCAAGACAAGCCAAAAGGCTAGCTATACCATTGCCCATACCTCAAGTACAAGTCAAGTTGACATTTTGGCAACTTGCCCATACCAATCACACTATGCCACAACCACTTTCTGAACCAATCCCATTTGTATATACAAATCAAAAGGAAGCCAAAGCACATAACACACAAGCCTGAAAGCTCCAAGAAGACAGTATTCTCATTTTCCACCTCTTATGCAAAACCATTCGAAACACTCTCCACAAGCATCAAGCACACAAACAAACTTCACAAACAATCTCAACATGACTCACTGATCACAAACCAACCATTAAAACAGCCTGAAAGTCACTGAAACCAAAACACGGTCACCACCCCCCCTTGAACAGAACTTCTGCAATCTCCCAAACCAGCCATCAACAAGAGTGGTGAAGCATTCCATTGAGCTCAGGGGGACCAGAGGAGTCAGTTTGCATAGGAGGAAGGCTCAGAAAGCTCCTGTTCGAAGGACTTCAGTTCAGGTATCCATCAAGAACAAATTTTCCAGAACTCGATTTACTTGTTATAAATTGATTCTACATGTTATCCTGATCATCATGATGTGTTTAAAAATGAAAATGGTGGAATATTGAGCATGTATGAGTTGTCTGAAACTTTCTGCCCTAAATTTGTTTTGCTTCGATTTACATGATTGATGAATAAAAAATGGTTTTTGTTTGGGGGTTTTGATTCAGTGATGAGTGGGGTTTGATTCTGGGTAGTTAGCTTTCATTTTTATGGAGTTTGGAGAGAGTTAGAGAAATGGCTCGTCGGAGAAGACGACCGGAACCACTGTTCCGGCCGTCGGAAGGTCATTAAGGTTAATTAGGGTTTAGGGCCAGGTTTGAATTTGGAGCGTAGGATAGGCTGACTTTGTTTGACCCGCGCGCAAATGGACTCCCCAGATGCATTGATTAAACCCTAATCCAGTCATTTATGTAATTAATTAGGATTAATTAAATTCAAATCTCAGAATGAATCCTAGCCATTCAAACGCGCGCCAGTCAATTCCCGCGTGTCAAATTTAAATCCTGGCCCTTTGATCAGCATACTTCTCATTTTATTTAATTTTATTTTCATTTTATTTCATTTGTTTTGTATATTTTATTAAAAATAGCAAAAATTGTTCAAAAATTCTGAAAATTTTTATTCAACCTTTTATTAATTTTCAGAAACCAAAAATATTTTTATTTTTATTTTTTACATTAAAAAATATTTTTAAATCATTTAAAAGTTTATTTTTAATTAGTTAATGAAAATTAATTAATTAAAAATACTTTTAGGTATTTAAAAATCACAAAAAACATTCATGAAACATTTAAAATCATTTAGAAACATTGTCCAACCTTCAAACCAAATTTCGTTTTTGATCTTGATGCCTTTTGACAATTTTCAATGGATTTAATTTCATTTTTAGGCATTATTTTGATTCAAACTTCAAAAATTCATTTCTGCCTAACCATTGAGAGTTGGACAATGATTCTTCTTGCATTGCATCTTGCATATCATGTAGTTTATAAGATTAAATTGGCATGAATTGATCTTGCATTTCCTATTTGTTTTGCATTTTTCTTGTCAAGGTACCTTAAAACCCTAGCCAACTTAGGAAATTCATAACTTACACTAGGTTAAGAATTGGATCCTCTCCTTTGGGCAGTGAGTTTGTATAGGCTTAGGGTTCCTTTGAATGCATTTTCAATTTTTTATCATGATGTTTGCTTCTGGTTTTGGATTTTGTTTTGTGCATTGATCATAAACCCTAATTCATGCTTTCCTTTGCATCCATCTTCCATTTGCTTGCATACCATGACTTTCCATGACATTTTGTGCATCCATTTGATTCATAACACATCTTAGGACATATTAGAATCATGTTTGATCATTGCATCTTTCATTTGCCATGTTATATGTCCATTGCATTTCATAAACTTTTCTTGAACTTCCATGGTTTAAGCATGCTTCTCTTGCATCCATATGCTTGTATGATCATCCTCATGCCTTGTTTCATGTTTGCATCATCTTTTAGCACCATTAACATCATGTATTTGCTTCTGACTTTGTCTTGCATCATGCCATTGCATCTCATTTGCATTGCATTTCATTTCTTTCACTAACTTTTCAAGTGGTAAGTTACCTTGAGAAGTGAATTTGCCTTCACTTCTCACAATCTCTTTTCATCTCTCTTATGCATCATTGCTGCATTTTTGTATGTGTATTGGATTGATCTTGCTCTTTCTTGTTCATCTTACCTTCTTTCTTCAAGCAACTTGACTTCTTAAGTGAAGCAAGTTGTTTTGCTTCTCTTTGCTCCTTTCATCTGCTTCCCTCCTTGGTGGTTCTTTGAAGATCTTTCTTGCAAACCTCACAAAACCCTAGGAATGACCAAGTATGATAACAATTAGGGTTTGATTAGTCCCCCATTTAGTTTTAACTTTGTGTCATCTTTGAGTCTTCTCTTCTCATCTCATAATCAAGGACTAAACCCTAAAGGCTTTAAGGCTTTGTGATTAAGCTTATGCCTGCATCCTTCTATTAGGATGGAGTGTATAACTTTAATCCTAAGTGTTAAACCCTTAATGTGTTTAAATCTTTTTAATCAATTCACTTAATAATCATCAAGACATCAAGCTTGTAACTTGGGCCTTGCATTAGGGTTCTAATTCTTCCTTAATTGGTTAAGAAGGACTAACCCTAGTGTTAATGGACAAGTCCCCCTCAAGTTGTCTTACAAACCATAAGATCCACTTCTTCATCTTATCATTAACTAAAATCCATCTAATAAAGGCTTTGTTTTGTCATGAGGTTAATCCCTAATCATGGATTAAGTTGAGGGGCTTTCCTCAGCTTAAACATTCTCATCTATTATCCTTCTATCGGGATGGTGTAATGAGTCTGTTTAATCCCTGATTATGGCTTAGTCTCATTACTTAGCACTAAACAAAAACAACAAAAACATCTAAATAATCACAAGTAGGTTAATGATCTTAACCCTATATCAAAAGGTGATTAAGTGTGAGATGCTGACTTCACACTTAAGGTATTCTCATTACCCCTAATCAGAGGGAAGATGTGATGAGTTTACTAACCCATTGGTTTAGGCTTAAGCTCATTTTCTTATGACAAACTCTCAAAAGCAATAAAAGACTGAAAACACAAAAAACAAACAATAATCGTCTCCTCCGGGATTCTTTTCTCATCTCACTCACTCATAAATGAGAACTTTCTTCTTCCGTCTAATGCAAGACAGTTTGCACCTGAGCCAGATAGGTCATACACTTGAGCATAGATAAGCAAGCAGTTCACAAGTCAATTCATCTTTCAGTCTCTTTGGGTCGTACTATGGTGTTCTGACTTCCTCATTGCACGAGAGGATACGTAGGCATAACTTAACAGTTATCGAACAAAAGTCTCTGTATATTCCCCCTCTTTCCAGCATTATTCTTTAAGCCTCATAGTCTTGAGCATTTCATTCTTGTTCTTACACTGACACTTCACTTATACACTTCACAATTCTTTTACACTGACACTTGCATTCTTTTCCAGCTATGATACACAAATTGCACTGACACTACCCCTTTAAAACACAAATCTTTTAAGCATGGATCCCGTCGAGTACGGCGAACAATCTGGGTGCTAATACCTTCCCAGGTTGTAACCAACCCCCTTTCTCAGTCTCTCTGGTTCACAACCGTCTTATCCATATCTTTCTAGGTCTATGCAGCATTGCCTTTCCTCCGGGATAAAAATGCCTAGTTGGCGACTCTTTTCTTTTCTTGTGAGTTCACTCCTGTGTGTTCTCACCTCCTCTTTTCGCCGACCGTTCGCGTCTGTACCCCTCTTGGCCCCGGTTGTCATTTGGTGGGAGCGACAATCCAGCACAGATGATATGATAATAAAATGAAATGCATAAAGCGGTAAATGAAAGCGATAAAGTAAATGCAGTAAATAAAGCTGTACAGAAAGCAATAAAGCAAAGACAAAAACACATATAGCACATAACATCCCCATAAACAAAAACAAACAAGCGCTAGGAGAAACTAACAAGAGAACCAAAAGTCCTGGTTGCAAACATCCCCAGCAGAGTCGCCAAGCTATCGCTCCCCAGACTTTACGTCCCGGTGCAGACGCGGACTGTCGGCGATGTTGGAGGTTGAGGGTTGAATAGAGTCGCCAGCTAGGCATTTTTATCCCGAAGGAAAGGTAATGCTTCATAAACCTGGAAGGGTATGGATAAGACGGTTAAGAACCAAAGAAACTGAGAAAGGGGGTTGGTTACGACCTAGGAAGGTATTAGCACCCAGATCGTCCGTCATACTCGACGGGATCCACGCTTACCTGATTGTGTTTAAAAGGGGTAATGTATGTGCTGACTGTCTATAAAAATCTAGGGAGAATGTACAGTGTGTCAGTGCAAAAGAAAAGGTGAGATGCTCAAGACTGAGGCTTAGAAAAGAAAGCTGAAAGAGGGGATGACAAAGAGACTTTTGTCCGATAACTGTTAAATTATGCATACGTATCCTCTTGTGCAATGAGGAAGTCAGAATATCATAGTTTGACTCAAAGAGACTGGATGATTTGACTGTGAACTGCTTGCTTGTCTATGCTCAAGTGTGTGACTCGTCTGGCTCGAGTGCTAACTGTCTTGCATTAGATGGAAGAAGCAAGTTCTCGGTTTCAGAGTGAGGGTGATGAGAAAAGAATCCCGGAGGAGACGATTATTTTTTGTTTTTGTGTTTTTAGTTTTTTAGTTTTTTTTGGTGTTTTGCATAAGATAATGAGCTTAAGCCTAAATCAAGGGTTGTAAACTCATTATATCCTCCCTGATTAGGGATAATAAGCCTACTTAAGTGTGAGATAAGCATCTCAACTTAATTACCATGATGATATAGGATTAAGATCATTAACCTACTTGTGATTTTTAAGTGTTTTTAGATTTTTGTTTAGTGTTAAGTAATGAGTTTAATCTCTAATCAGGGATTAGCGAACTCATTACACCATCCTAAGAGAATGATGATAGATGAGAACACTTAAGCTGAGAAAGACTCCTCAACTTAATCCATGGTTAGGGATTAAATTCATTATATAACAAGCCTTTATTAAATGGATTTTAATTAAAGGGTGAGATTAAGAAGTGAGTTTTATGTTTGTAAGACTAGCTTGAGGGGGACTTGTCCATTAAACACTAGGGTTAGTCCCTCTTAACCATAAGGAAGAGATGTAACCCTAATATAAGGCCCAAGTTACAAGTTTAAGTTTTAATATTTATTAGGTGTTTTGATTAAGAGGTGTAAACAAATTAAAGGTTTAACACTAAGGATTTAAGTTATACACTCCATCCTAAGATAAGGATGCAGGCATAACCCTAATTCAAAGTCCTAAAGCTTTAAGTGTTTAGCCTCTGATTATGAGATGAGAAGAGAGACTCAAGGAGACTCAAAGGTAAAAGACTAAGGGGAAACTATATACAACCCTAAAGTTATCATGCTTTGATATCCTATGGTTTGTGAGGCTTAAAGAGAAGGATCTTCAGGAGGCCACCAAGGAAGAAGCAGATAAAAAGAGAAGGAAGAATGAGAATAAGTTACTTACTTCCTGGAGAAGATAAGTAACCTAAAAGAAAGAAGGAGAGCAAGAGAGCATAAGTGAAGCAAGTTCACTTCAAAGACGTATAAATATGAAAATGAAAAGATGAGAAGAGGTGGGATGTGAAGGCAAATCCACATCCCAAACAACTTACCATAAGCCCCTGAAATGTTAGTGTGAATGTATAAGATGCAAAGCAAAAGGAAATGAGATGAATAAAGATGCAAATACCAAAACCATAAGTGTAAACATGATGCAAATATGTTATGAGATGATTCAAAGTCATACATGATGCATATGAATGATCATACAAAGGATGAGATGTAAAGAAAGCATGAAAGAAACTTAAGAACACATGGATGCACATGGAATGTAATGAATGCAAAGCATACCAAATGAATGAATAAATGATAAGGCAATGTTCAAGCATGCCTTAAGATGTCTAAGATGGCATACAAGAGCATGGAATGTCATGGCAAGTTCATATGATGATGATATGTAAAGATGAATGCAAATGAACATGAGAAATTAGGGTTTTATGAAAGTATGCGATGCACATGATCAAAACAGAAGCATACATCATGATAAAAAATTTAAAATGAACTCAAACAAACCCTAAACACATACAAGATCACTACCCAAAGATGAAGGTCAGAAGCTAAACCTAGTGGAAGTTATGAATTTCCTAAGTTAACTAGGGTTTTTGGGTGATTCTTCATGAAAAATGTCAAACAATTTGAAAATGCAATGCAAAATTATGAGTTAAATGACCTAGATACTAGATGCAAAGTGTGAAAGAATGCAAAAAGAACCAAGTTCAAACTCATCATGGTTGATCAGAAATGATTTTTCAAGTTAGGGTTAGAAAAATGTGAAATTTATGAACTCTAATTCAAAGATAATTGTGAAAGCATGATCAAACCTAAAACTAAATTTGTATGGTGAGTTTGTAAATTGTTTTAAATGCCTAAGAATACTTCATCAATTTTTTGGTGATTTTTAGATACCTAAATGTATTTTTAATTAATTAAAATCAATTAATTAATTAAATAAAACATTTAAATGATTTAAAAATACTTTTTTAATGCAAAAATTAAAAATAAAAATATTTTTGAGTTTAGAAAAATATTTGTAATGAAAATGCAGAAAATGAGATTTTTAAAAGTATTTTTGCTATTTTAAATAATTATGTGAAGATAAATGCAAGAAAAATAAAATAAATAGAAAGTAAGCAAGATCTAAGGCCGGGATTCAAAGTTGGGGTGACTGCGTGCGTTTTTGGATGGTTGTGATTGAATCTGGCTAATTAACTTAATTAATTTAATTAATTATGAATTAGGGTTAAGTGGATTAATCTAAACCATTCGTACGCGCGGGAAATAAGATCCTATGGCCAGAATTCAAACCTGACTAATTAACCCTAAATTAAACCCTAATCACTCCCAGGCGACCGGAACAGTATTTCGGTCGTCTTCTCCGGCCACTCTTCATCTTAACTCTCTCCCTAGGCTATGATAACACAACAAAATCTCCAGAATCACTCATTGAACATCATTAAACAAGAATCCAACAACAAAAATCATTTATCATGCATCAAAAGAGAGAATCGAAGCAAGAACATTTCACGGGAAAAATTTCAGAAGGCTATGAAATGCTTAAAACTCAACCATTTTCAAAAGTAAACATATCACAATGATCAACACATCATGTAGAATCAATTTGTAACTTAAAAAGCAAGTTCTGGAAAATTTGTTCTTGGATGATACCTGAGATGAAGCTTTTCAGTTTGGTACTTTCTGGCCCTCTCCTTGATGCTAATCCACTCTAATGATCACCTTGATGATTCTGAAAGGCTTGAATGGAGTTTAAATGAGCTGGTTAGTGATGTTTGGTTCTGATAACTAAGAAATCGTGTTTGTGATTCAGTGGCTTTTAGGTCATTGTGAGGGGTGGGAAATCATCTTTGAGTGTTTTTGAGTTGATTGGTGGAAGAAGTTTGAAGTTTTGATGGCTGTGTGTTGAGTTTCGAAGAGAGTAAGGTTTATGCCATTTTTTGCAATCTGAGTGTATGAGAGCTTTCAGGCTTGGATGATGTTATGTTTGAGGTCCATGAGGTTCACATAAACAATGTTGATTGGTCCAGAGAGTTGTTGTGGCTAGGTTTGATTGGCATGACCTCATTTGCAAAAAAGTCAAAGAATGTGTACCATGAGTATGGGCTGGGACAAAGGAGATCTTAGGGCTTGTCCTGCCTCAGCTTCATTCAAGGATGGCCCTTGGATCATATTTTGTGAGCTGGATGGCTTGATTCATGTGATAGCATGGATTTTGCAAATTTCCCTCTTTGAAATTTCTTGAAGTGCAAGGCATGAAATCTTGTGATTCTTGGCATAATTTTGATCAAGGCAAGTTGTGTTATGTTGTTATGATGCTTAGAGGTCAATTAGAGGTCACAAGAGTGCTTAAAACTTGGTTTTGCAAAAATCCCTCTTTGGCATGAACTTGAAAATTATAAGATTTTTCCCAACTTTGAAACACCATATCTTGAGTTCTAGGATGAATCAAGAGGAGTTCTTGTACGTTTCGAAAATGGGAAGATCCAATCTACAACTTTCATGTTTGAATATTTTTCATTTGAAGCATTTTGGATCAAGAAATAGGAGGTTGAAAATCTTTCCCAAAATGGAAAGTTTCCATTACAAGTCATGTCCAAAAATAGAAAGTTTGCAAATGGCTTGAAATTCTTCAATCTTGTGAACTTATAACCACTTCTAAGATCAAATAAAGATCATAGGAACTCAAAATGATGAAGATGACCCTTTGGTACCATTGGTGGTGGCCTCAGATGCCCTGATTCTGACTTTTCTTGCACATTGAATTTCTTCATCAAATTTGGTACACATACTCCTTATAACATATTGAGACCATTATAATCAAGAATGACCAAAAAATTTGAGGTCAAGGGACTCAAACCCAAAACCCTAAATTTAGGTCATCTGTGCAGGAAATCTTCAGTCTGCCTGGACCTCTGTGCAATCCTCTGTGACATTTTGACTTTTAAGAACCCTGGGGAGCATATTATGGTCATGGAACACACATGGACCCTCTTGGCATGCTTCAAGGCCCTTTATATGGCTCAGATCACTTCTTGGATTCATCTGATCACAAACCCTAACTATGCAACTTATGCAGTGAAATAAACATGCAGTGAGAGATGATATGCTTATGCAATGCAATATGAAAAGATCACAAGCCATGGTGTGAGAAAAAGGTGAGGGCAAATTTGGGGTGTTTACACTTAGGTACGGGTACAATGTTAGCAACCCACGGCGGGTAACTAGTTACAGCAAGAAAACCGACGTCCCACTGCTTTTGTACTTCTTCTTTGATTTTCATGGCCATGTTTGGGCGAGTACGGCGCAATTTCTGTTTAATTGGCGGACAATTTTCCTTCAATGGTAGCTTGTGCATGACAATATCTGTATCCAAACCCGGCATATCTTGATAGGACCAAGAAAAGCCATCGACATACTCTCGAGGCATACTGATAAGCTTTTCTTTCACTGGAGCTTGCAGACTGGCCCCGATCTTCACCTCTTTCACATATTCCTCAGTACCAAGATTGATAGTCTCAACCTCCTCCTGATGAGGAGCAATCACTTTTTCCTCTTGTCTCAACAACCTGGCCAACTCTTCAGGCAAATCATAGTCTTCATCAACCCCTTCATCTGCTTGATTAATCGGATTGTCGAAGTCATACGAGGTCATAGCAGTGTCGTTGTCAGTGCAATCTGGAAGGCTATCTTTGCAAGGGTTGAGATTTGGTTTATTTTAGTGATTGAAATTTATTAATAAAACATTGGCATTTATTGTTTTGTGCGAAAATAACAAAAATGAGTCCTAACACCTTGGGAAAGATGCAAGACTTGATGTACCAGACACTTCAGTTGTTGCTTCGTTGACATTGAGAGCTTCAAAACCATGACTCATTGTCTCATGGATCTCCCCATCCATCTCTATGTACTTATAAGTGGCCAAGTGACTGACAAAGATGTCCGCCTCTCCACAAATGGTGATAATTTGGCCTTCCCACTCGTATTTTAACTTCTGGGGAAGGGTAGACGTTACTGCGTCAGCGGCATGAATCCAGGGTCGATCCAACAAATAGCTGTAGGTAGGCTGAATGTCCATCACATAGAATGTAGTTTTGAAAATCTTTGGTCCAATTACCACAGGCAGCTCTATTTCTCCGAGAACCGACCTCTTAGAACCATCGAAGGCTCTCACAACTAGGTTGCTCAGACGGAGTGCAAGACCATCATATTCCAGCTTGACCAAGGCTTTCTTTGGAAGGACATTGAGAGATGACCCAGTGTCAACCAAGACATGAGAAAGTACAACACCTTTACACTCTAAGGTGATATGTAAAGCCTTATTGTAGTTACGGCCCTCCGTAGTCAGATCAACATTAGTAAAACCTAGTCCATGACTAGTGTTGACATTTGAAACCACCGTTTCTAGCTGATTAATTGTAATTTCCTCAGGCACATAAGCTGCGTGCAAGACCTTGAGCAATGCATTCCTGTGAGCTTCGAAACACATGAGTAGTGATAGTATGGAGATCTTGGAGGGTGTCTGGTGAAGCTGATCCACAACCCTGTAGTCACTCTTCTTAATAATCCTCATGAACTCGTCTACATCCTGATCAAAGGATGTCTTCTGAGTTTCCTTGGCAATTGGTTCTTCTGGCACCACATTCTTGCCTTTAGCTTTGGCAGCAGCTTCTGCTTCAGCATTAACTCTTGGGAACTGTGAGGCAAAGAGACGTCCGCTTCGAGTGAAGCCTTTTCCTCCCCCTACATTATCAATTTGTGGTGTAGAAGTTGAAGAGTCAAGAATGACTTTATTTCCGTTGCAATAGAGATCTGAGCCATAATGCCAGGGCACGACACTGCTTCTGTCATATGGAACTGGTCCAGATACCGTGATGGTAACCGGACTGATTGCTATGGAAGAAGGAGTTGTAACAGTCTGAGGATCATAGTATATGGTGACAGGAGGTCTGATTGGAGATGACACAGGTGCAGGGAGTTGTTGATACTGATGTTGATATTGCTGAAAGTTGTTGTCAAGAGAATCCGGAACATGAATGGTTGCTGGGTCATAATAAATGGTGACCGTTGAGATGTCGTCATTGATGGTTGCTGTTGTTATAGTAGACTCTGGTGAGATAACTTTTGCTGATGTTGTAGGAGATTCCTTTGAAATGGTGTTTGTGATGTTGTAGGAGATACCTCTGAAATGGTGTTTGCCGATGTTATAGGAGATACCTCTGAAATGGTGTTTGCTGGTGTTGTAGAAGATGGAACCGTTGATGTGATTTGTAGGATGCCTTCTCTAATAAGACTACTGATACCAATCTTCAGATTTGCACAACCGTTGGCAGAAATCTTGCAAGCTTCACAATGGGCCTTACAACCTGGAAACACTTGGCACCTCAATAGCTGAGCTTTCACTTCGGCCAATGGTGTTTGAATGTTTGCAATGTCATCAATCAGAATTGCTGGTTGGTTTTCTTCAATAGCATTAATCCTTAGCCCACCGTGATTCGGTATTGGATTCTTTGTGACATTTGGTGGAGGTGTAAAATTAAAAGCTTTGGAATCAACTAAGTCCTGGACTTTCATGTGCAAAGCCCTACATTTCTCTGTTGTATGGCCAGGTGCATTGGAGTGGAAGGCACATCTAGCGTTGACATCATAGTTTCTTGGAAGGTTCAAAGGATCTGGTGGAGTCAAGGTTCTCAATTCAATCAAGTTGAGCTTCAGTAATTGCGGGAGTAAGGCTGCATAGGGCATCGGGATGGGATTGATAACCTTATTGATTTGTGAAGTCCTTTGTTGGAAAGGACGTTGCTGCTGATTGTTGTTGTTGTAAGATCTTTGTTGTTGTTGTGGAAAATGTTGTTGCTGAGGGAAGTGTTGTTGTTGAGGATACTGTTGTTGCTGAGGTGCTGGAGTAGGAATGGTGACTGCAGCCACTGATCTTTGCAAGTATTGATGCCTACCTCTGCCCATATGTACTAAATTGGTTTCACCCGTTCTTCTAGGCCCAGAGAAAGGTTTATTTGCATTGCTGGAGCTGGCACCATTGTCAGAGATATTACCCATCTTCAATAGGATTTCAATTCTCTTACCAGCTATAACCATATCAGCAAAACTGGTAGAAGAGAAAGCAGCAAGCCGGTCAATGTAGGTTCCTTGAAAGGTGTTCATAAACATATCGGTCATTTCCCTTTCAGACATAGGTGGCTGGACAGCAGCAGTAAGTTGTCTCCACCTTTGGGCATATTCTCGGAAACTTTCTCTTGAAGATTGAGACATACCCATCAGGAGGGTCCTATTGGAGCCATATCCAAGTTGTACTGATATTGGCGTATAAAGGCCTCGGCTAAGTCCTTCTAGTTTCTGACAGTAGCCCTTGATAGGTGTGAATACCACTCTCTGGATGCCCCAGTTAAACTGTCTTTAAAGTAAAACATCCACAGTTTTTCATCCATGGTATAAGCTTTCAATCTTCCCAGAAAAGATTACAGGTGGGTGCAAGGACATGAGGTACCATTGTACTTCTCAAAGAAAGGAGGTTTGAACTTGTGAGGAATCCTAACTCCTTCCACTAGTCCCATATCCATCACATCAAATCCCAAAGAGTTATGAGATTCTAAGGACCTCAGCTTCTCAGATATTTCGTCCAGACGACGATCATAAGCTTCTTCAATTCTAACACCTATTACAGTAAACTTCTTCTCTTGAGGGTCCTCTTGTAGAACACGATCTCTAGTGTTTCTCTGGGTATTTCCAATAACATTGACTTCAGGGTTAATGTGGGGCCCAAACTCTGGTGGATTTGTTTGCGGCTGATCGCACGCGTTGTTACTAGTACCTCCAGTGCTTGCATGGTTATCTTCTGGAGTTTGCCACTCGACTAGCTCCCTTAATCTTTCCTGGGTCTGTGCCAACCCAGTCATCACAGCCATGAATTCATCCATTTGTAAGCTCGGAAGGTTGTTTCTGGTCGGATACCGGTGGATGCAATTGACAGGAAAGACCCTCCTACGAGCAATATTTCCTGAGACAAGCAGCAAAGTGAGAAAACAAAAACAAAACTCCTGCAACACAAAGAATATAAGGGTAGCATGCAATGCAGTGTGTCTATTTGTCTTCCAAGGGTATCCGGTTTGGTTCTTTGGTTTTGACCTTCCAGACCTCTTGGAATGATGAAGATGCTGAAGCGAACGAAGTCCAAGAGAAAATCCAGGTAACACATAAACCATAACATTACAAAATGCCAAAATACATAGTTTATGATTACAACAACAATAAGCTCCTATGGTGGGTCAAAATACAATTAAGTCAAGAATACAAACGAAATCATCATGGTGAGTTAAAATAAAATACAAGTAAAGAAAAATCAAACATCCAGTCCAAAGTCATCCTCCCTGACTTCTTTCAGGAGAGCATCAGTCACTGGTCCAACTGGGTGCTCTGTAATGGTCCTAATGAGAAGGTTTCTGGTTGGAATGACATTTGTCATCTTCTGATACTTGTCTTGTTCTTTTGATCTCTTTAAACATGCCCAGCGTTTCAGCTCAGAGATTTCCTTTTGTGCTGCTAACAGGGCTTCCTGACTCTTCTTCTCATTGGCTTCCAGCTGCTCTATCTTAGCTTGTGTCTTCTGATCTTCTTGCAAGCGAGCTTCAGTGATCCTGATCCACCTAACCTGACTCTCTTCCAGATAGTGCTCAGCTCTGGCCTTCTGAATCTTGGCTTATTTGCAAGCATTCTTCAATACCAGCTCTCCCGCTCGGGCTTTTCTGATGAAGTCCTCCGTTTTCTCAATCTTGGTCACATGCTCGATACAGAGCTTCTCTAACCTCTCATTGACCAGATGACTATCATTCCTTTCCCAAAGGGTCTTCTTCAAGGCTTTAGCAAGCTGAGCATTTCTTTCTTTCAACTTTTCAAACTCTTCCAAACTGACTGTGGCTACAGGCTCTACTACTGATGGCCCTGGTATATCCTCCAGGGTGAATGGCATACAGGTAATCTGTCCTCTGATGCATGACCATTCAATGTACTGAGCAAAAGCTATGTTGTTACACTTACCCGGGATAGCAGTCTCTTTTGTCTGTATATTGTCCCAAGCCCAGGCTATTTGTCGGATGGTGGCATGATTGTTTAGAATAGCACAGTAAAGAGACTCTGCTAAGTCCTGCTCTCGAGGTGGAAGTACCAGGGCATACCCTAACTGTCTTCTGAATAGCAAAGGATTGTAATTGATGCAACCCTTTACTCCAATAAGAGGTACATTAGGATATTGTCCACAACTTGTAATTTTGTCTCGGCCCTTGGTGTTCTGAGTACACCACCTGATATCTTCTGAAGTAAGGGCAATCATCCTCTTAGCCCAATTCCTTGACTGATGTGGATTTAGGAAATCTTCCGTCTTCGGCATATGTCTTATCAACCAACTGTAGAAGAGAGGTGCACAACATCTCACAGTCTCCCTCTCTGCTTCTCATTCCTCTGATGAACTGAATAGTAGAAATCTCCCAACAAGGTAGGAACTGGATTCCTGAGCATAAAGATGTGGATGGCATTCTCGCTTATAAACTTAGGCTCGTCCGCAAACAAGATGATACCATATATGCTAAGAGCCAAGAGGGCACAAACAGTTTCCCACTTCCCAGTTGCAGCATGACTGGTAGCCTGAGTGATTAAGAAGTCCAAATGAAGGTCTGGGATTCCAACCTTGGAAGTCATGTACTCATCAATGATAGTTGCCTCTAGATGTAGAGCCTTAGCTATTTCTTCATTCTTAGGAGCAGGCATCTCTGGATTGAAAGGAATTCCTCTTCTGATAGGGACACCCAACAACATAGAATACTCTTCCAGCAAAAGACCAATCTGAAAATCTGGGAAAGTGAAGCAACAGAGAGGAGGGTCATAGAACTGAAGACAGGTGTGAATCATACTCCTCTGTGATGTTTCCAAGTCCATGATCATGTCCAGGATCCCACCATAATGCTCTCTGAATAAGGGAACATGATCAGGAGTGATAAGGGCCTGTATCTGCCTGATGCCTGCTAGGGGATACTCAAAGAAGTGGTAAGTAATGTTGTTTTTCCTGGTTGAGTCCATACTGACAATGGGTGCTGATGAAGATAACTGAAGAGAATAACTTATGCAGATAGATGATGCAAATAGCTGAAGAAGAAAGCTGAAGAAGTGTTGAAGAAGATATCTGAGCAGAAGAACGGTCAAAACCAAACCAATAGGAAGTGGATACCCTATAAAACAAATAGATAAAATGTTAGATGATATAGTATGATGTATGCTTATGATATGCAAGGGTTTGTGATCAGGTGTTGGATTGTTAGTTGCTTCTGATAGGGTCCATGAGTGTTCAGAATTCCGGATGAAGGTCTGAGAACCAGTAACCAGGCGGGGGACTCAAATAAAGAGTCACTTGTCCAGGGTTTCATAGACAAAATCCAGGATTCCATAAAACAAAATCCAGTAACAGGGTATGTTAAGGTCAAGGATTCCTGCAAACCTATAAACAAACCCCACTCACTCACATGTATTGTTCTAGAACAAGGATCCTCAGGTTCGGAGCTATTATGAGAAGTGTAAACACTTCTAACCCTGAGGGTACAGTGTTTACCCTAATCATAAAGGATCCTCCTCTAATTCACCTCAGATGCTGAAGGTCATCTAAAAAGGTCATCTAGACTTAGAAGGCTTCCCAGATAGCCCTAGCACTACAGGAGATCCGTAGCACAGAGTTCTCAAGAAGAAACCCATGTCTGAACCGTGTTTTCATATACCTGCACCAGACCGAAATGGAATGGGAAAGAATATGAAGCCATTTTAATCCTATGTTTGTCACTCAGGCCTTTGTGTTGGACCTTTCTCACTGGAATACCCCTCCCACCAAAGCAAACCAGCAAACCAACACGGATGATATGATAATAAAATGAAATGCATAAGGAAGTAAATGAAAGTGATAAAGTAAATGCAGTAAATAAAGCTGTACAGAAAGCAATAAATAAAGCAAAACAAAAGCACACATAGCACATAACACCCCCAGTAAACACAAACAAACAAGCACTAAGAGAAACCCACAAGAGAACCAGAAGCCCTGGTTGCAAAGATCCCCAGCAGAGTCGCCAAGCTGTCGCTCTCCGTACTTCCGTCCCGGTGCAGACGCGGACGGTCGGCGATGTTGGAGGTTGAGGTTGAATAGAGTCACCAACTATGCATTTTTATTCCGAAGGAAAGGTAATGCTGCATAAACTTGGAAGGGTATGGATAAGATGGTTGCGAACCAAAGAAACTGAGAAAGGGGGTTGGTTACGACCTGGGAAGGTATTAGCACCCAGATCGCCCGTCGTACTCGACGGGATCCACGCTTACAAGATTTTGTTTGAAAGGGGTAGTGTTTGCGCTGACTGTGTATGAAAAGCTAGGAAGGAATGTACAGTGTGTCAGTGCAAAAGAAAAGGGGAGATGCTCAAGACTGAGGCTTAAATAGAAAGCTGAAAGAGGGGGAAGACAAAGAGACTTTTGTTCGATAACTGTTAAGTTATGCCTACGTATCCTCTCGTGCAATGAGGAAGTCAGAACACCGTAGTTCTACTCAAAGAGACTGGGATGATTTGTTGTGAACTGCTTACTTGTCTATTCTCAAGTGTGTGACTTGTCTGGCTCGAGCGCTAACTGTCTTGCATTAGACGAAAGAAGATAGTTCTCGTTTTCAGAGTGAGTGTGATGAGAAAAGAATCCTGGAGGAGATGTTTATTGTTTGTTTTTGTGTTTTCAGTTTTTTTTAATTGTTTTTTGGTGTTTTGCATAGGATAATGAGCTTAAGCCTAAATCAAGGGTTGTAAACTCATTATATCCTCCATGATTAGGGATAATGAGCCTACTTAAGTGTGAGATAAGCATCTCAACTTAATTACCATGATGATATAGGATTAAGATCATTAACCTACTTGTGATTATTAAGTGTTTTTGGATTTTTGTTTAGTGTTGAGTAATGAGTTTAATCTCTAATCAGGGATTAGTGAACTCATTACACCATCCTAAGCGAAGGATGATAAATGAGAACACTTAAGCTGAGGAAGACTCCTCAACTCAATCCATGGTTAGGGACTAAATTCATTATATAACAAGACTTTATTAAGTGGATTTTATTAAAGATGATATGAAGAAGTGGATTTTAAGTTTGTAAGACTAGGTTGAGGGGGACTTGTCCATTAAACACTAGGGTTAGTCCCTCTTAACCATAAGGAAGAGATGTAACCCTAATATAAGGCCCAAGTTACAAGCTTAAGTCTTAATCATTATTAGGTGTTTTGATTAGGAGGTGTAAACAAATTAAAGGTTTAACACTAAGGATTAAAGTTATACACTCCATCCTAAGATAAGGATACATGCATAACCCTAATTCAAAGTCCTAAAGCTTTAAGTGTTTAGCCTCTGATTATGAGATGAGAAGAGAGACTCAAGGAGACTCAAAGGTAAAAGACTAGGGGAGACTATGTACAACCCTACAATTATCATGCTTGGATGTTCCTATGGTTTGTGAGGCTTAAGAGAAAGATCTTCAGAAGGCCACCAAGGAAGAGAAGCAAATGAAAAGAGAAGGAGGAAGAAGAATAGGTTACTTACTTCCCGAAGAAGATAAGTAACCTAAAAGAAAGAAAGTAAGAACAAAAGAGCACGAGTTAAGCAAGTTCACTTCAAAGACAAGTAAAAGATGCAAATGAAAAAGATGAGAAGAAGTGGGATGTGAAGGCAAATCCACATCCCAAACAACTTACCATAAGCCCCTGAAATGTTAGTGTGAGATGCGTAAGGAAAGAAATGAAATGAAATGCAACAAGTAATGATGCAATGACCAAGACCAAAAGTGAATATGCTATGCAAATGTGTTATGGAATGATGCAAAGACATGTGAGGTGCTTATGAATGTTCATACAAAGGATAAGATGCAAAACAAACATGTTAGGAGCTTAGAAACACATGGATACACATGAAAAGAAATGAATGCAAAGCATACCAAATGAATGAATAAATGATCAAGCAATGTTCTAACATGTCTTAAGATGTCTAAGATGGCATACAAGAGCATGAAATTTCATGGCAAGTTCACATGATGATGATATGCAAAGATGAATGCAAATGAACATAGAAAATTAGGGTTTTATGAATGTATGAGATGCAAATGACCAAAACAGAAGCATACATCATGATAAAAATTTGAAAATGAACTCAAACAAACCCTAAACATACACAAGAACACTCCCCAGAGATGGAATCCTAAAGCTAAACCTAGAGAAAGTTATGAATTTCCTAAGTTAACTAGGGTTTTTGGGTGGTTCTAAAGGAAAAAATGCAAAACAATTTGAAAATGCAATGCAAAATTATGAGTTAAATAACCTAGATACTAAATGCAAATTATGAAACAATGCAAAAAGAACCGAATGCAAACTCACCATGGTTGATCAGAAATGATTTTTTCAAGTTAGGGTTAGAAAAATGTGAATTTAGAAACCCTAATTCAAAGTAAATTGTGAAAACATGATCAAACCTATAAAGAATTTTGTATGGTGAGTTTGTAAATTGTTCTAAATGTCTAAAAATTCTTCATGATTTTTTTTTGTGATTTTTAGATACCTAAATGTATTTTTAATTAATTAAAATCAATTAATTAATTAAATAATACATTTAAATGATTTAAAAATACATTTTTAATGCAAAAATTAAAAATAAAAATGTTTTTGAGTTTTGAAAAATATTTAAAATGAAAATGCAGAAAATGAGATTTTTATAAACATTTTTGCTATTTTAAAATTAATATGAAAACAAATGCAAAATAAAAATAAAAATAAAATAAAATGAAAGTAATCAGAAGCAATGGTCCAGATGGAAAGTTGGGAGATTCTAAGGCTGAGATTGGAAGTCCACGTGACTTGTGGTAGGGAGATCTGATGGCTCAGGTTTTAAAATCCAATTGGCGCGTGATCTGATGGTCCTAATTGATTCTGACCTAATTAAAATAAATTAAATTAATTAATCACAATTAGGGGTTTAATGGTTAATCTGGGCCGTTCATATGCGTGCTAAGCAAAAATCCTAGGGTCAGAATTCAAACTGGCTAATTAAATGTGGATTAGGGCAAATGACTCTCAGGCGACCGGACACAAGCTTCGGTCGTCTTCTCTGGCGGCTCTCTCACCCTAACTCTCTCCACAGGCCATGAAAACTCACTAAACTCTCCATAATCAACCATTGAACATCATTAAACATAAATCAAGCAACAAAAACAATTTATTTTGCATCAAAAGAGAGAATTGAACAAGAACATATTTTAGGTCAAACTTTCAGAAGCTTCATACATTCTCATTTCTCAATCATTTTAAAAAATAAACATATCACAATAACCAGCAGAGCACATAGAATCAATTTGTAACTTAAAATGAGGGTTCTGGAAAAACAGTTCTTGGTGACTACCTGAGCTGGAGCTTTCTGACCTCTTCCTTTATGAAAAGCACCTCCAATGATCACCTTGATGCTTCTGAAAGGCTTGAATGGAGTTTAAATGGCTTGGTTTGTGTGTTTCAGTTCTGATAGTGCAGGAATCATGTTTTGGTTTGAGAAGCTTTCAGGCCATGGTGAAGGGTGGTTTATGATCCTTGAGTGATTTTGAGATGAATGGTACAAAGAGTTTTGAGTTTTGTTGGTTGTGTGGTGAAATTCGAAGAGAGGAAGGTTTTTGCCAGTTTTTGTGATTCTGAGTGTGTGAGATGTTTCAGGCTTGTATGTTGTATGAAATGAGGTCCATGATGTTTGCATAAAGAGTTGTGATTGGTTCAGAGAGTTGGTGTGGCATAATGTGATTGGTATGAGCCAATTTGCAAAAAAAGTCTAAGAATGTGTACCACAAGCATGGCACGGGTCAGAGGTGTTTCTATGGCTTGTCCTGCCTCAGCTTGATTCATGGAGGGCCCTTGGATTGATTTTGATGAGTTGTAACACTTGATGCAAGAGTTTGAAGTGGTTTTGCAATTTTCCCTCTTTGGAAATTTTGTGAAGATTAGGCATGGAATCTTGTGATCCAAGGCACAATTCTGATCAAGCAATGTTGAATTATCATGTAATGAGGCTTAGAAGTGAATTAGAGGTCATTAGAAGTCTTGGAACTTGGTTTTGCAAAAATCCCTCTTTGGCACATACTTGAAAATTATAAGATTTTCCCAACTTTGAAACATCATATCTTGAGTTCTAGGATGAATCAAGAGGAGTTCTTGTAATTTTTGAAAATGGGAAGATCCAATCTACAACTTTCATGTTTGAAGATTTTTCATTTGAAGCCTTTTTGATCAAGAAAGAGGAGGTTGAAAATCTTTCCCAAAATGGAAAGTTTTCATTACAAGTCATGTCCAAAAATGGAAAGTTTGCAAATGGCTTGAAATTCTTCAATCTTGTGAACTTCTAACCACTTCTAAGATCAAATAAAGATCATAGAACCTCAAATTGATGAAGATGACCCTTTGGTACCATTGGTGGTGGCCTCAGATGCCCTGATTCTGACTTTTCTTGCACAATAAGTTACTAATTGATCAGATGACTTCCACAATGAATTTCTTCATCAAATTTGGTACACATGCTATTTATAACATATTAAGACCATTAGAATCAAGAATGGCCAAAAAATTTGAGATTAAGGGCCTCAAACCCAAAACCCTAATTTTAGGTCATCTGGGCAGGAAATCTTCAGTCTGCCTCTATGCCTTTGCAATGCTTTGTGATCTCTTGACTTTTAAGAACCCTAGGGAGCATATTATGATCATGTAACACACATGGACCCTCTTGACAAGATTCAAGGCCTTTGAGATGGCTCATATCACTTCTTTAGATTAATCTGATCACAAAACCCTAGTTTTGCAACTTATGCAGTGAAATAAATATGCAGTGTGAAATGATATGCTTATGCAATGCAATATGAAAGATCACAAGCCAAGGTGTGAGAAAAAGAGAGGACAAATTTTGGGTGTTTACAAGGGTAAAAGGACAAGTGGGGGAGGTGCTCCTGCTTCTCTAAAATGCTACATGTGTGGTGTATTGGGTCATCGTATCAGTGAATGTATGAGTGACGTGAAGAAATGTTTCAAATGTAGTCAGCCTGGACATTTGATTGCAGAGTGCAAGACTAATTTGGTTACTTGCTACAACTATGGAGAGCAAGGCCATATCAGCACTCATTGTCAGAAACTAAAGAAAGCTGCAACTGGAGGAAAGGTGTTTGCTTTGACATGGACACAGACTTCCAGTGAGGATCATTTGATCAGAGAAACTTGCTATATTAATAATATGCCTTTGATTAATATGATTGATACATGTGCTACGCACTATTTTATTTCTATTGATTGTGTGAGAAGACTAGGTTTTGTTGTTTCCCCTATGAAAGGAGAAATGGTTATTAAGACTCCTGCTGATGGGTCGTTAACTACTTCTCTCATTTGTTTGAATTGTCCTCTATTGATATATAGTAAGGACTTTGGTGTGGATTTGATTTATTTTTCATTAGGAGGTTTAGATGTGATACTAGGAATGAACTGGTTGGATTTCAATCATGTTTACATTAATTTTTTCAGCAAGTCAGTTCAATTTCTTACTCCGGATCAAGAGGAAGAAGAAGCTGGTTATTTATCTTCTCGAGAGTTGAAAGAACTTTTGAATGAAGAAACACAAGTTTTTGCATTGTTTGCATCCTTATTGGTGTAAAATGAAATGGCAATCGGTGAATTGCTAGTGGGGAGAGATTTTCCAGAAGTATTTCCAGATGACATTATGGATGTTCCGCCAAAGAGAGAGGTGGAATTCAATATTGATCTTGTGCCTTGAACTAGAAATTTTTTGACGACACCTTATTGTATGTCGGCTTCCGAGTTATCTGAATTGAAGAAGAAGTTAGAGGAACTGTTAGAAAAGAATTTTGTGAGACCGAGTGTGTCGCCTTGGGGAGATCCGATATTGTTGGTGAAAAGGAAATACAGTGGCATGAGATTGTGTATTGATTATAGGCAACTGAATAAGGTGACAATTAAGAACAAGTATCCACTTCCAAGGATAGATGATTTGATGGATAAATTGGTTGGTGCTCGTGTGTTTAGCAAGATTGATCTACGATCGGGTCACCATCAGATAAGAGTAAAAGATGAAGATGTGCAGAAGACCGCTTTTAGGACTCGGTATGGACACTATGAATATGTAGTGATGTTGTTTGGAGTTACTAATGCGCCTGGAGTATTCATAGAATATAGGAATTGGAATTCCCATGATTATTTGGGTCAACTTATTGTTCTCTTTATTGACGATATTCTGATTTACTCTGAGTCAGAAGAAGAGCACGTTGAACATCTGCGGATTGTGCTGCAAGTGTTGAAAGAGAAGAAGTTGTATGATAAGTTATCGAAGTGCGAGTTTTGGTTGAAAGAGGTGAGTTTTCTTGGTCATGTGATTTTGGGAAAGGGGATTATTGTGGATATATCCAAGGTAGATTCAGTTCTACAATGGGTGACTCTGAAGTCGGTGACAGAAATTAGAAGCTTCTTGGGATTAGCCGGTTATTATTGAAGATTTATTGAAGGTTTTTAGAAGTTGGATCTTCCATTAACTCAATTAACTTGTAAGGATAAGGCGTTTGTGGGGGACGCCCTGTGTGAACAGAGTTTCATTGAGCTAAAGAAGAAGTTGACTACCTCTCCAGTTTTAACTTTACCAGAGGCAGATGAAACGTTTATGCTTTATTTCGATGCTTATTTGATGGGTTTGGGTGGAGTGTTAATGCAAGACGGTCAAGTGGTGGCATATGCTTTGTGTCAGTTGAGAATTCATGAGAAGAATTATCCTACCCATGATTTGGAACTAGTAGTCGTGGTATTTGTATTAAAGATTTGGAGGCATTATTTGCACACTTCTAAATTTGAAGTATATAGTGACCATAAGAGCTTGAAATATATGTTTGGCCAGAAATAGTTAAATATGAGGCATAGAGGTTGGTTGGAATTCTTAAAGGACTATGATTTCAGTTTGAATTATCATCTTGGTAGAGCTAATGTTGTGGTTGATGCCTTAAATAGGAAGAAATTGTTTATGTCGATCATGATGGCTAGAGATTTGGAGTTGATTGAACAATTTAAAGATATGAGTTTGGGATGTGAATAGACACCTCACAGTGTAATATTGGGAATGCTGAAGGTTAACAATGATTTTCTTGATTGTATACGGGAGAGTCATAAGTCAGATGTGAAATTGGTGGACTTGATGGTCAGTGATGAATGGGCTGGAGGTAATGAATTTCGAGTTGACGAACAAGGAGTACTAAGGTTTCTTGAGCGTATATGTATTCCTGATGATCTTGAATTGAAGAGAATGATTCTGGAAGAAGGACATAGAAGTAGTTTGAGCATTCATCCGGGAGCGACGAAAATGTATCAAGATTTGAGGAAGATATTTTGGTGGCCCGGTATGAAGCGTAATGTGGCTCAGTTTGTTTATGCTTATTTGACTTGTTAGAAGTCAAAATTAGAACATCAGAAACATGTTGGTTTGATGTAACCGTTGGATATTCCCGAGTGTAAATGGGATAGTATCTCAATGGATTTTGTCACGGGGTTACCTAATACTCCGAGAGGACATGATGCTATTTGGGTGATTGTGATAGGTTGATAAAGTTAGCACATTTTATTCCGATTGATATTGCTTATTATTTGCAGAGATTTGCATAGATATATGTCAGTGTGATTTTGAAGTTGTATGGAATTCCTTTGAGTATTGTGTCGGATAGAGATCTGCGATTTACTTCTAGGTTTTGGGTGAGCTTGCAAGAGGAATTAGGTTCGAAGTTGAAGTTGAGTTCAACTTAGCATCCTCAGACTGATGGGCAGACAGAGAGGATGATATAATATTTGGAAGATTTTTTTGGGCTTATGTGCTTGAACAAGGAGGTGCTTGGGATAGTCACTTGTCGTTGATCGAGTTTACTTATAATAATAGTTATCTTTCCAGTATTGGAATGACGCATTTTGAAGCACTTTATGGTCGAAGATGTCGAAGACCTTTATGTTGGTATGAGTCCGGTGAAAGTGTTGTACTTGGACATGATATCATGCAGAAGACTACAGAGATGGTGAAGTTAATTCGAGATAATATGAGAGCTTCACAGAGTAGGCGGAAGAGTTATCATGATAAAAGGAGGAAAGATCTTGAATTTCAAGAAAGAGATCATGTGTTTTTTAGGGTTACTCCAGTGACTGGTGTTGGGCAATCTTTGAAGTCGAGAAAGCTTACTCCTAAATTTATTGGTCCGTACCAGATTTTTGCAAGAATTGTACATGTTGCTTATAGAGTGGCGTTGCCACCGCAACTATCAAATTTGTAAGATGTATTCCATGTTTCGCAGCTTCGGAAGTATGTTCTGGATCTGTCATATATGATACTGATGGATGAAGTTGAAGTAAGAGATAATCTTACAGTTGAAGCACTAGCAGAACAAATTGATGATCATGAGGTAAAACAGTTGAGAGGTAAGGAAATTGTTCTTGTAAAGGTGGTTTGGGGAGGAACTGTCGGTGGGAACATGACTTGGGAATTGGAGAGCAAGATGTGAGAGTCTTATTGGAACCTATTCGCATGAGGTAAGTTTTCGAGGACTGAAACATTCTAAATGGGGGAGAGTTGTAACACCCTGATTATTTATTTAATTATTTAATTGGAATTGTTGTGTTTTGTGTGTGGTGTAAAGTTGATAGTGTATGGAAGGAAGTATAATATTATTTAATATGATATGAATTTAAATAAATTATATTATATTGAATAATTAAAATATTGGAATCTAAAGAGAAAAGGGTAGAATGGTAATTTGGAGAAGGATGGTGATGGCAATATAGGAAATCCTTAGTTGGGGTCTAAAGGTTATGTTTGGAAATTAGGAAAAAAGGGAATCAGTCGTGAAAACTGATCGTAAAGAGAAAGTATGAACAAAGAATAAGGAAGGAGAAAGGGCAAAGCTTGAAGAGGAAATTCCGGGTAGGGGAAGGAATCGTCCATCAAACTAAGGTAAGGGTGGGATTTCTTCATCTCCTAAGGGTTGGATAATAGGAACATTAGGGATAGTGTTGTTGAGTAGAGACATGGGGTTGGGTGAATTTGGATGAAAAAGTGTGTTAGGTTGTTAAAAATTGTTGATTGTATGATAATTGTATGAATTAGGTGTTTGATTGTGGAAATTTAGTATTTTCTGGCTGTAAGACTGGTTTTTGGATGAATAAATCGAAGCAGGGTTTTGGTTATCTCGCAAAAGGAGAACTGCTAAAATCATAGTCCTCACTTAACGAGCGAGTGAAAAGTTTGGATCGTTCTTTATAGAGAGTTCCTTGCTTAGCGAGCAAGCATTTCACTTAGCGAGACATGGAGTGAAAAATAAATCATTTTTATTCTGAAAAATTCTCTAAAATTCTTTAATTGATATATTAAGGGGTGGGGATCGATGTAGTATTGTTAGAGGTGGGTAGAGATGAGTTATGTGCGTAATTAGAAGGATAATGAGCATGACTTGAAATGAACATAAGTTGATATGTACACTTGTTGTTGTTGCTGTTGTTACTATGTGTGGTTGTTGTTGTTACTTAACATTGATGTTGATATATGTTGATCTAACTGTTGATATGTGTTGTGATGTTGTTATGTGTTCTCGTTGATGTTGATATACGTTGTTGTATTCGAAGATGCATGTTGTGGATGTTGTTTGGTGATGTAGTAAGTTGTTGTTATATATTAGTGGTTGATATTGATTGCATGAAGTAGTTGTTGTAGACATCCATAATTGTCATTAATGGTTCTTGGCATGTGCATGGTTGGGAATGGTGTACCAAGGTAAGGTATGTCCATTTGAATTCCAAAGGGGATCAGTGTGATGTTAGTGCAATCATGAAATATGGATCGTACGTGATCATGAAACAGGGGTCGATGGTGTGATCATGAAATAGGGATCATATTGGACCATGAAATAGGGGTCGAGAGTTTCGACGGGAACTGGATCTTGAAATAGAGATTGATATATGGTACCGTATGCAAAGACTCGGTAGAGTCTCATTGCATAATTTGTTGTTGTGTGTAGAATATCAGTATTATGTTTCAATATATGTGTTTATTTGTTGTTTGGTGAGAAATGGTGATGTACTTGATGATACTTGCTTTTGTTCTTGTTATTTTTCCCTTTTGTTGGTGTAAGTATCTCACCCCTTCTGTTTGAATTCTACCCCTATGTTGGTAACGTGCAGGTGATCAGGATTAGTTGAGTGGTGGTCGGTGAAGTCAGTATACTTCACAGTTAGAAGAGTCAGCTTTGATATGTGCTTTGAGGTGTCGGGACGATGATTGTTTTCTTTGTTTACTTATTTTGGAAAAACATGTTGTTATCGAATCTTATTTTGTATTTATTTGGATATTTCCGCTGCAAGAAAAAATATTTTGATAAACGTATTACATTGAGTCGTGTGTTTGTAGTAAATGTGACACTCAAAATGATTTATGTGTTTTAATTACTCTGATTTTAATTGAAAATTTGTGGAAATGTGTTTTGGGTGTTACAGTATTCAAAGTCATTATTGAAGTCTTCTTGGTATTCATCAATAACATCAACCTCCTAATCAAAGTGATTAGTTTTCGGCCACAGACTAGTTACACCAGCGTTTTGTTCGGAGTGATCAATTTTTAGCCTTAGTTCAACTCCATCTGAGCTGGGCTTCAACTCGACTTGTGTTGATCCCATCATTGGACCTTTTTCAGTTTTATCCTCTGAATCCTTTCTGTCTACCATCCCATCTTCAACAAATTTCATATCCTTGCTTATGATACAATTGTTAAGGTCCTTGGACCACACTTTATATCACTTTACTTGGTTTGGATATCTAATAAATACCCCCTCCTTGGCACGAGGTTTCAACTTTACCTTGGTTAAAATGGTAGTAAGATAGACAGAAAAATATACAAAGATTTCTCTAGTTGTTTGGCTTCTCATTCCACCTCTCTTGAGGTGTTTTGCATCCGAATGTTGTGGATGGACTTTTTTTAATGAGATAACATGCAGTGTGTAATGCCTCAATCTAGAATTTATTGGAAATATTGTTGTTTGAGAGCATACATCGTACCATTTCTAATAAGGTTTGGTCCATCTGTTCTGCCAGTCCGTTCTATAGTGGTGTTTCCCATATCGTCATGTTTCTCCCAATGTTGTGCTTCTTGAAGTACTCATTGAAACCAGCATTGTAAAATTCCCTCATTATCTATCCTTAACATCTGACTTTTCAGCCACATTGACTTTCAACCTGGACCTTCAATTCAACAAATACCATGAATGCCTCATCTTTATTCTTCAGCAGACATACCCAGACTTTCTTGTTGTATTCATCAATTAGGGACATAAAGTAATGATTCCTGCCATGAGATGGAACATATGAGTTCCACAAGTCTGGGTGTATGTAATTAAGCTTGTTCTAGGTTTTATGCATGTTAATCACAAACTTGACTCGAGTTTATTTCCCATGCACACAATGCTTACAGGAATCCAGATCTTCAATCGTGTTCTCACCAAGCAGACTTTGCTTACATAACTCCTTGAGACCATGTTCACTAATGTGACCCAAGCACTTACGCAATAAGTTTTTTGGTCCTTGGTTGACCTTTCACTACTACAAAACACGCAAACAACAACGCCAAGTTTATGACGGATTCATATACACTGTTGTAATAGGTTAAAATTTTCGTAGCTAGTTTATAACACCATATTTGAAGATGATGTCTTAAAAACCGTTGTAATACAGCTAGATTTAACAACAATTATCTTAAACATTGTCGTAATACATGATGTGTAACAAGCATTATTCCCAACAACTACACTTTTTCCGTATTTTTACTTTTTAAACATGTATTTTATTTTATTTTTTAGTGTTTCGGGGAGTTTAACCTCAAAACATAACATTCATATTTGTTTTTCTATATTTAAGTGAAAGAGACTTTAATCTCAAAATTCAAATTCATCTTATTATTTCATTTTTTAGTGTTATTACCCTCAAAACTCAAAACTTCATTTAAAAAAAAGTGAAAGAGATGAGTATATATAAAAGAAAACTTCCTTAAAATTCTAGAAAAGAATAGTATATTGATAATCATATATTACATATATTTATCAAATGTCCATGCCCATAGCAACAAATTCATCTTCATAAGCTGGCACTTTCTCCTTACTACCTCATCAGAATCATTAAAAAAAGTCCTCCTCTGCTTCTTTTTCTTTTTCTTCTTCAGCTTCTTCTTCTTCTTCTTCTTCTTGGCCTTCCTCACCCTTAACATATCCCTGACAGCCAATGATCCAGATGATTGAACCTCCTCATTTGGTCGCTGACGTTGTTCATTTGTGACCTCATTGGTGATTTTTCTGTTAGCAACACTCTCATTTGTAGAACTCATTATTACGAAGAATATATTATAAAGAAATGTAAAACTATCTATTTATATACGAGGTTGAAGATAAAAAGTCTGATAGTTTGGTGCTTGCAATGATAATAAATTGTAATGGTTGATATTCTCGAACGATATTTTTGAAAAATGGAGAAAATCATAAATTATTATTATACTTGGGATGAGTGTTTCCCTCTTCCGGGAAGAGCAGAGTTTGTAATATTACAATGATTTCTTATTATAATTGTTGTGATATATTATGTAAAATTGTAAAAATGTTATTGTCAGGAGTCGAACCTTGTACCAAATAAAAGGGATATCACTATGGTTCATATGATTAATCGTTATTATATTTATAATAAATATATACTTATCATTACATTTATTTTCGATAACTATTGTGAAATATTTACCCATATAAGCGAATTAACTTTCCTTTATTGATCGTAGTGTCGTTTCCTTCAAAGTGAAACCCTAGCACCCATTAAGGTATTCTTCTTCTTCCATCTATTGTTAGATATTTCTCATTATCTCTTTTGTTGCATGTTGTTTATTATTCTTATTCTTCCATCTTTGGCAGCAAACTTCATCTAGTTTTAGAAATAAGGAAAAGAAATATAAGAAGTATGAAGCTTTTGTTTAAGCTTCTTCCTCCTTGTATTTCTTCTTCATTATTTCACAAACTAGATAAACATGGTGATGATGCTGGCGGTAGCAAGCATAATATACATATTGTTTGTGTATCTATAGAAATAAGGTATTCTTCGACTTCAATCTTCTTGTTAGATAATTCCCATTATCTTGTTTGCTTCATATTATTTTTGTTGATTGTTCTCATGTTTTGCATATTCGTATTCAATGCATTAACAAATACCATACTTTGGATATGAGACATATTGTTTGTGTAGCAATGGGAAACAGTATAAGAAGTATGAAGTTATGATGGAAACTTCATCCACCTTATACTTTTTATTCATTTTTCATCAACAAGATGTTTTTCATACTCAATGTGCTTCAATAGCTAGGTGAACTTCATTGTAATGGTACAAATGGCAACAATGTATCTTGTTTTGTTACAGTCCCACTTAGTTTACAATCCCACTTATTAGGGTTTTGTTTCAACTTTTGCTGGTTTTGTTTTGAATACTAACTAATTTTATTTTATTTGAAATAGTTGAAGTTGTATAGTAAAGATGCACTACAAGAAAAAAAGTATTTTGCGACATATAAATTACGACAGTTGTATGAGAACCGTCCTCTTTAATAAATTACGACAGTTTCCACGACGGTTTTGGACAACCGCCTTTAATTTTTTAATATGATCTTAAATATTTGCCACACTTGTCGGTTTTACCGTCCCAAAGAGAAGTCTATGACGGTTCATTAACCGTCTCCACCTCAAATATTACATTTCAATAAACCACCCCCCCAATATATTACCTTACCACGCTTATCTAGAAGAAATTTAGGGCTACAACGGTTGAGTAACAGTCGTCCCTCAAATATCCCTAAGACACGCTTGGAGAAAGAAGATATAGTTCGGGCTGAATCTCTTCATGTTTTGTTATCTGAATCTCTCTCTCAATCGTGAATCAATAAAACTTCTTAGATCTCTTTGTTTGATACAAATCCACCACAAATCTATCTCCCAGTTCCCGTCGCCGTCAAAGCAACCACCACGAATCTATCTCCCAGTTCTCGTCGCCGTCGAAGCAACCACCACTACCATAAATCTTAACAGGGTTATCTTCTCAAACCCTAAGTTCCTTCTCAAACTTCAATATCTTCTTTATCTTCTTCAACTTTGATTCCTCATCACAATAATAACTCGATAATAACTCATTGGATTTTCTTCTTGTTAAGATTGTTGATTTTTATCTTAAGAACCCTTATGCGCAATTAACTCAACTTTACTCTCATGACAATACTACTGACTTAAGTCAGCTTTATGATCTCTTTGTTCAACTTAAGGTTAATCTTAGAGTTAATATCATGGGGTTTGTGTTAATCTTAGAGTTAATATCATGGGGTTAGTGTTTTTTATCTTATATTCTGCAAATTAATCATGACAAAAAAACATGAATTTGTTTTGGCATGTTCATCTTCTGTTTGTTTTTGTTGCTATTGAGTTTTTGTTATGTGTGTTTGTGTTTTCCACTGACTCTTATTTTGTGTTATCCACTGACTCTTATTCTGTTCATCTTCTGAGTTTTAGTACGAAGTTTTCAGTTATATTTTGGATAACCTTGTATTCCCTTCATATTTTGCAACTTGAGTGTTACTTGATTTACCAAAGTCTTTCTTCCTGTTATACCTAGATGTTGCTTAGTGTAGAAAAACATTCTCCTAGTTTGAAGTAGATTATTGAATCTACAAACACATCAGGACCGCTGCCCTGATGAAGGATTTGACATTGGAATATGTCAAATGGATTTTTAAGAAGGAATATTGTATTCAAATTAGCTTTACCTTTGTGTGGACCATGCTTGAGTATTTTAGTCACCAGAAGATACTATTCCTTTCTAAACTTAGTTTCTTAAAAAAGTTTGAACAATATCGGATCTGCACTAGTTAAGAAATTAATTTTTCCACTATATTTGCTAAATAGTAGACTGATTGTGAACTTTTTTGTCATAGGAATTTGCTGGTGCCAAACCTCTCTTGGATAAAATACTTGGCATTCTTGTGGAAGGCTTGATTGACATGTTCATCAGCATTTTTCACAAAAATGAAAGCACGGATCTTAGGTTACTCGATACAAATGGATTCTGTTAACTCATGTTTGAGGTATGTTTTATTACTCACTACAAGAAAAATATTTTTCTGCAACACATAGGTTGTGGCACAGTGATGGTTGTGTCTCTTAGTTTTTATGATAGCCGCTTCATTAAGCAATTTGTAAAAATTGTGCAGCTGAGAACGTAAACTTGCCATTTTTAAGTGCTTTTCTAAATTCACTTGGAACCAATTATAGACATGGAGCAGACTTTGTAACTATTGGATCTACCATTAGGAAACAAAATGAGACTATATTTCAATACGGGATAAGTCCATTCTCTCTTTGTATAACTTTAGGAACCATTTTTAAATGTTGTCAAATTTACTTTGCAGATAATGCTTTTGAAGGATGGAAGGAAAGGAAAGGCTACACAAGAGCAGTATTCTCGTGGAGTCGCCTTTTATGAATTTTCGGAACATCAGCACACCCTTGGTGCATCGAGATTTCTTAACAATAATCCTTGTAATAATTACATCCATTTCTTATGAGATTCTGATTTTTTTTTTAATTCTGATTTTGTTTGCCTTCGTATGAGATTCTTGAAAGTCCATGTCCGATTGATTTCATTTCTGATTCGTATCAATTTTCATCTTTCCGCGACACTGTTTCAAAACCCGCTTTTATTACGCTTGAAATCTATATTTTTAGTTGAATTATAGATGTTAAAGTCGATTTTTTTGTGTTGCTGTTCATTGCTAAAAAAATGCATTGTTTTCTTCCTAAGAAAGTGTTGGTTATCAGTATATGGAATGGTATTGTTTGTTGCTATGGTCACCATTGCCATTTCCAACAACAACATAACTAGTATCATCATTATGTATAACCTCAGCTAGGAGGAGTAACATTGATCAATTATTAATTGATTGTGAAGCATTGATCAGTTATTAATTGATTGTGAAGCAAGGGAGGTTTCATCATGGTCCTTCACTTTGGTTATTAACAACTTTGTATAGGTGTGTTTTGTCAAAAACGTTATGTGATCCTAGATTTGTGAAGATACTGGATAGTGGCATATTTCTTAAATTGAAAAAAAGACTAATATTTAACTCAAACTCATTAACCATATGAATTAAAAAATATGATACCACTGACATACTATAACAGCATCTTACACCAAAGTATTTATGCGCCATTGAATTATGAAGTATATAACTCATAAGGTTTGAGTCTATAGAGACATTATGCTTCATATTTTATCATATAACATAAAGTTACTTATTAATAGTACTATTGAAGCATGCAAAAAAAGATTACAGTAAGATAACACTTGGTGATTTAGTGAGACAAGTATTTTAATCTTGTTTTATGTTCTCTAGTGAAAAATTGAAGATTCTGTAGCAGAGTAATATTTGGTTATGTCCCCTACAAATAAAGCTTTGATGATGCAGTGAGAATAACAACTGAAATTTATGTGACAATAGGTGTAGATATATTTAGAGTAAATTTATTGGATCTACAAAAATCTCTATGTAAACAATTTTACAGGGATTATACCAGTTGTTAGATCGTATCGTAAATTTTGATACATTATACATTCACGAAAACGCGAGTCTAAATTTACAAATTTTAATGTAAGCTGAATATTAATTCAAAATGCAACTTTGTATTATGTTATCAGGGACCTATCTAGCAATAAATTTTTCGGTCATGTCCCAGCATCTGTTGGTTCTCTAGAGCATCTTTTGACCCTGTAAGATCAAAGTTCTAATAACCCATGTCGTCTTTATTTCCTTATTGAAGCTTTCCCAATTAGAAATCCCTGATCAAATGGTTGATAACACGAATAATTCTATCTTGTTATAACTTATAAGGGTCGGTTTCTAGTTTGTAGTTTCATAAGAGCAGGGTTGACATTAAGTTTGTCATGACTTTGTATGAGCTACCAAGTTATTTCCCTATTTTCTTTTTATAATCTTTCATCACTGAGAAAATGCTTGACAAGCATTCTTTACTCTTTATTTTTGTGCTAATGTTTAATAGTTCTTTTTAATGGATTTTTGAATTTGTTTAACTTGTCTTTGTCTAACATTGTAATCTGATGCAGGTATGAGAACATTCTTACTACATCAGATGTTATTCCTTAAGTTCTATCATTTGTAATGCATTGGGTTGTAGCTATTATAACATCTAACGGTCGGGTTTCAGGTTCGGGTGCCCTTTCTTTTGCTTGTTATTTTTTGAAAAAATATAGCAATGTGGTTAGTGTCTTTGAGTGGGAGAAAAATTTCAAAACCACATTGGTAAGAGACTTGCTTCTGCACTCAAGTGTGGAGGACGATTAGTTGATGGAGAGTTTGGGCTTCCCCTTGGTGTTCCTGCAGGAGTTGAGGACCCTGGTGATTATTTCCGTCAAAAGATAAGTGGTAGTTGGTTACTATCCAAGGTAGGTTCAATAATGGCTATAGGTATCTAAATGTCTATAAATGATACATTAAAATATTTGCATTTTCGATATGTATGTTTAAGAGATTCTCAGGGTCTTTATGATCTAATGGTTGCAGGTATCTAAATGGGATTTCGACATTGAAGAACTTCGTGTGCATCTGAAGTGTCGAACAGGAAGCTTGCTTCTTTGGTTAAAGTCCATGTACGGTCAAACAGAAAGTGAACTTGCAGGATATCTCGGCCGTATACACATATGGTAGGTTTGAACATGTTATTCTGTATTTTCTTTTGTACTATGATGTAAAACAATTTTCAACTTATTTTCTTGACTTGGAGTTCAACTCAATGCAATTTAGGAATCTTACATTTCCATTTTGAATTCTCAATCAGAGATTGGATTATAGAGTGGTCCCACCATCAATGACAAAATACATAGAAAGGATGTTACCATAGGCAGTAATTCACAGGCTTCCAAATGAGGGTCATTTCTCCTATTACTTTTTCTGTGATGTCTGTCATAAGAAAATATTCTCCACTCTTTTTTGGAACTCCTCAAGGTCCAATTGAACGACAGGAGGAACTATATTCGAGAAAAACACAGAAGATGTTTTACAATTATCTGTTTCTGATAGGGAATAATACGAAACTGATAAACAGAGTTCTGTTTGGATGTAAATAACACAGGTGGCTCCTATATGCACAGTAAATCTTTAAAGGATAGAATTTTTAGTATTCAGAGGAATCTTAAGTTTTGAACCACAAAAGCTTTTGGAGATATAGGTAAAAGTGTGCCACCTACATTGTTTTAACTAACCTTCCACTGTCCCAAATCAAACTGTATCTTAACTGCTTTATCGAACTTATAATGTCCATCCGATTGACCATTAACTCCGGCACAATTATGCATGTTTGACTCGGAAGGCTTAGCCATTAAGCAGCTACAAGGAACTGAGAGGGCTTTTCTTGAATTAATTCTTCCATGCATTGATCAAAGCTCTGATGAATCTCATTTTTCGTTCTCATGTGATTTTATCAAACAATTAAGTTATATTGAGCAACAAATAGTTGCGGTTACTCGCGGTCCAGGCAAGCCAGCAACAAGTATGTCTGTAACTGAAAGTCCGGAAAATAAAGTAAATTCCCGGAATGTTACTGCATTAAAGTTATGTCTTTCATCTGGATAAATAGTATGTTTCATATGTTCTGTTAAAACTGCTAGTTTCACGGTTGTGTTAAAACTGCTATTTTCTTAAACTTGTCTCATGTTTATCTATTTCTTCTTTCACACTTTTGTTAAAACTGCTATTTTCTTAAACTTATCTCATGTTTATCTATTTCTTCATGTTGGTTAATTGCATGTGCACAGGGAAAAAATTATAAGAATGGAGCTTTTCCTGGTTTCTGGCACTGCTTGCTTGCCTCATCCCTCTGAGGTACCTTTCAGACATCAATATATTGACTTTCAAATCCTTTTGATGAGAAATTTGACCGCCTATGCTTATTATATTTTACGTGTCTACTGATAACAACTTTCAGGCACTGACAAATCGAGAATATGCTTATATTATTGCTCCCCAAAACTGGCTAGTTGTGGCTGTTGGAGTTGGCCAGTGGTCACTTGAAGGTGTCCTTTCTACATTGAATTACTTTTAAAACAAACGTTTACAGTCCAATTGAATTATCAAATGCTATTTATCGAATATATTTTTATTTTTCTCGTCGTAATTTGTGAACATGCATTTACTATTACAATGCCGAAACAATGATCAGATTTATACGAGAATGCGAGATCAAATTGATTCAAAGGATCAGATTGAATCGATGATGAGGTATAAAGAGGTGACTATAGTTAAGCTGCACATGTTGACGATATTGGAATATATTCAACACTCAAAGTGGTCGATGTGTGTTTCGTTAACGACGACAGAATGAGTCGTGAAGCCGGAGCCATCAGATTTATAGCCACCTCCAGATCTGGACAAGAACGAAGCTCGAACCACCATCTGAAGGTCTCTACTGGCAAGGTTTGATAATGAAGTATCTGACATAATTTCATGTGAATCACGGTGTCGTCGCTTCCATCTGAAAGATAATTAGTTTTATGTTTCTTTCTTGTGAGACCTAAGATGATTAGTTTTATGTTTCTTTCTTGAAATTCATTATCAATTTATGAATGCTACTTGTTTTGAACATTCCTTGTTTTCTAGTAGAAAACACCTAAATCCACTTTCTGTCTGGGATTTACTCAATATATTGTGTACTCAATTGGGAAGCCATTGAAGTTGTGGCAGAGTTGCTAGATTGTGTGTTTTGTTGGAAATAAAAATGGCATTACTTTGAGGTTATTATATATATATTGTATGAGACAATTAAGATCATTTTTATGTTTCATTAAGAGTGAAAATTCATGTAAAAAGGAATAAATACTTTATTTTTACTGATGAAAATTTTGTTTCCAATTAAATATGGTGATAGTTCTTTGCACCTTTTAATTTTGTTGTATAATGTGTTCATGCTCATTATGCATTTCACATCTTTGTGATCATGACTTTATTATTAAACTTTGAGAACTTTAATCTTTTCTTCCGTTGGAAATGCAGTTTGGTGTTTGTGGTGTTGTTGTGGCAGCAACAAGAGCAGCGGTGGCTGCCTCAGTTGCATTTTTTTAAAATATATATTATATAATTATGGCGGTTAAAACCGTCCTATTTTAAATAAAATATATACTATATGATTATGGCGGTTACACCCATCGCTATGTTTATAATAAAATATACACTATATAATTATGGCGGTTACACCCGTCGCTATGTTTCTAATAAAATATATATTGTATAATTATGGCGGTTACAACCGTCGTTATTTTTATTTGAAAAAAAAAACAGTAAGCAAATTAAGACGGTTAGAAACCGTCATAACATAGAGATTACGTCAGTTAGATATCCGTCGTGAATATAACGGCGGTTTGTATGACGGTTTTCACAGCCGTCGCTATTTGGCCTCGCGACGCACGATTCAGCGACAGTACTGAAACCGTCATAACTCAGAAATTGTGACGGTTCTAACTGTCGTAATCTGCCAAAATGAACCGTCGCAATTTGCCAATTTTCTTGTAGTGATGATACATGGTGATGATGATGGTGGTAGCAAGCATATACTATGAGTTGATAAGGTACATATATATATATATATATAAGTCCTTTTGATATTGTATATGGAATTTAGTTTATTATATACTATGTATATTGTTTGTTTCACTATCCTTTTATTGAAAATGCAATCATTTAAATTGACATAGAAACGTATAATCTGAAAATTAAGATGTATCTGAAAACCAATCCATATCAATCAATGTTTTTTTGAATAGTTTGCATCTCATTCTGAATATTTTATGTTCCTTAGCACATGATATATGTTTAAATGGTCTATTTGTAAAGTTTAATTAGTTTGAAGATTATACGTTGATTTATGAGTTCTCCTTGACTGTGTTATGTATCATTCATGATTATCTGTGTAGTTAATGATTTTGAAGTTGAAAATGTGATATCCCGTTGTAAGCACCCCAAATTTGCCCTCACTCATTTCACCATTGGCTTGTGATCTTTCATATTTGCATTAGCATAAGCATATCATCTCATATTGCATTTTTTGTTCCACTGCATTAGTTCAAATTCATCTGCATCTAGGGTTTGTGATCTGAGAAATCCAAGGATCCATCTGAGACACTCCAAAGGTATCCAATTGTTCAAAGAGGGTCCATTTATGTTCTATCATCATTTTGTATCCCTCAGAGATCAAGGAAGTCAAGAAATCACAAGAACTTGGCAAGCATGGAAGCAGAGCTAGGGTTTCACTGCACAAATGACCTGAAATTAGGGTTTTGGTTTCAGAGGCCATAACTCCAAATTTTTTGGTCATTCTTGTTTTTAATAGTCTCAATATGTTATAAGGATCATGCATACAAATTTTGATGAAGAAATTCAATGGGGAAGTCATCTGATCAATGGGTAACTTCTTAAGCAAGTCAGTGCAAAATCAGGGCATCTGAGACCCCCAACAATGGAACCAAAGTGGATTTTTCATCAAATTGAAGTTATATGATCTTTATTTGATCATTTAAGTGCTTGGAAGTTCACAAAATTGAAGAAAATTGAGCCAAACCAAAAGTTGCCAAAAATGGAAATGACTTGTAATGGAAACTTTCCATTTTGGGAAAGTTCTTCAAACTCCTCTTTCTCAACCAAAAAATGTTTCAAATGAAAAATTGTTGGTCATGAAAGTTGTAGATTGGATCATTACCTTTTCAAAAAGTACAAGAACAAGTTCTAATTCATTATGGAACTCAAGTTATGGCTTGGCAAAGTTGGCAAAAATCCTATAATTTTCACTTTCACACCAAAGAGGATTTTTTGCAAATTCACAAACCAAGCCATTTTGTGACCTCTAATACACTTCTAGGCATCATACAAACATAGTGTATTGCCTAAGAATCAGAATTGGCCCAAGAATATCAAGTTTCTATGCCTTGCACATCAAGAAATCACAAAGGGGCCAAAATGTACAAAGCTTGCAAAAACTCATACAACCATGCTTCCACTTGATGCAGCACCTCAATCTCAATTCCATGGCTCTTCTTGATCAATTCTGAGGCCAGACATGCCCTTGTACAATCTCTGAACCATCCCATACCTCAAGTACAAGTTATGTTGACATTTTGGCAACTTGCCCATACCAATCACCATAGGCCACAACAACTCTTCTGACCTATCAAAGCTTGTTATGTGGATCAAAAGCAACTCATAACATACAACACACAAGGCTGAAACCTCAGAATCACCAAGTTCCCCAAAATCACCCCAAAAGCAAAAGCTTTCGAAACACTCTGCTCACACACTCAAACTCAAAACTTCTTTCATCAATCAACTCACCATCACAAGAGGATCATTTCCCACCCTTTATTGCAGCCTAAAAGCCCCCAAAACCAAAACACGATTCTGGTGCAGCAAGAGTGCAAGCTCTCAAACCAGCCATTATAAACTCCTTCCAAGCATCAAAGCATCACCAGGAGGATCATTGGAGTCATTTTGCACAAGAGAGGAGGTCCAAAAGCTCCAAACTGAGAAAGCTCAAGCTCAAGTAACCTCAAGAACATTTTTTTCCAGAAGCATGATTTTAAGTTTCTAAATCGTTCCTTATGCTTTGCTGATCACCATGATCTATTTTGTTTTGAAAATGAGTGAGAAATGACCATGTATGCTTGCTCTGAAATTTTGCCCGTAAAACTTGTTTTCTTCGAATCTTGAAAATGGTGAATGAGAAATGTGTTTTGATGCTTGATTCATGGTTGGGGAGATGTGGGGAAGTGATCTGGAGCTTTAGAGCTCTGGAAATGACCTAGGGAAGAAGTTGACAATTTGGTCTCGCCGGAGAAGACGACCGGAAGTCTTCTCCGGCCACCTGAAACTGATTAGGGTTAATGACGTGTTTAGGGCTAAGTTTGAATTTGGGCCGTTGAATGAGGATTAGGGTTAGGCAGTGGATGGTTCAGATTAGCTCATTAAGTTTTAATTGTGATTAATTAATTAATTAATTAATTAGGATTTAGTCAGTTTGAATTGTGGCCATTGGATAGCGCGCGTGGTCTTCCCTCCAAACCCCAGTTTAAATCCTGTCCATCAGATCAGCATACTTTCTTTTATTTCAATTTTTATTTCATTTTATTCCATTTATTTTGTACAATTTATTTAAAATACTAAGAAATTTACAAAAATATTTTTCTTCTGCATTTTGATTTCAAATATTTTTCTTCACCCAAAAACATTTTTATTTTTATATTTTGAATTAAAAAAATCATTTTAAAAATATTTAAATTTTTATTTTAATTAATTAATGGAAATTAATTAATTAAAATACCATTTAGGTTTCTAAAAATCCCAAAAAAAATTCACATTGCATCTTAGGACATTTAGAAACATTGTCAAACCATTCATACAAATTTCTTTTTGGTTTTGAACACTCTTTGACATTTTTCTTGAATTTAGGGTTCATTAAAATCCCTTTTTGGAACCCTAACTTTGAAAATTCTTTTCTGCCTAACCATGAAGGGTTTGACATTGGTTCGTTTTGCATTGTTCTTCATATAGCATGTAGTATCTAGCATATTTTTGTCACAAATTTATCTTGCATTTTCCATTTGATTTGCATTTTTCCTCTTAAGGTACCTAAAAACCCTAGTTTACTTAGAAAATTCACAACTTTCTTTAGATTAAGAGTTAGACCTTCTCCTTTGGAGTGTATAATCATATGGGGTTAGGGTTCCTTTGAGTTCATTTGCAATTTTTTATCTTGTGATTTGCTTCTGGTTTTGGCTTTTGCATCTCATCCTTTCATGTAACCCTAATCTTGCATCCATACTTGCATCTTACATTGCATTGCATGAACATGTGAACTTGTCATGACATTCTAAGCACTTGTATGCCATCTTAGACATCTTAAGACATTTCTTGAACATTGCTTGATCATTTCTTCATACATTTGCTATGCTTTGCATCCATTTCATTTCATAAATATCCATGTGTTTTCATGCCTCCTACATGCTTCATTTGCATTCTTTCTCTTTGTATGAACATTCTTAGCACTTGGTATGCTTTTGCATCATCTCATAGCATCATTTTCATCATGTGTTTGCTTCTGGTTTTGGTTTTGCCTTTGCATATGTCTCATTTTCATTTCATTTCTTTCCTTTATGCTAACCTTTTCAGGTGGTAAGTAATTTGAGAAGTAAATTTGCCTTCACTTCTCATCTCTCTTCTCATTATTCTTATGCATCATTGCTGCATTTTTCTTTGCTTTAGAGTGAGCTTGCTCATTCATGTTCATCATCCACTTCTTCTTTTTTTCTCCAAGTTACTTATCTTCTTCAGTGAAGTAAGTAACTTGTTTTCTTCTGCTTCTCCTCCTTTCATCTGCTTCTTCCATTGGTGGCTTCTCTGAAGGTCTCTTGCAAGCCTTACAAACCATAGGAACACCAAAGCATGACAATACTTAGGGTTTTGATTAGTCCCCCTTTAGCTTTTACCTTTGTGTATTCTTTGTGTCTCTCTTCTCACCTCATCATTAGAGACTAAACCTTTAAGGTTTTAAGACTTTGTGATTAGGGTTATGCCTGCATCCCGCTCTTAGGATGGAGTATAAATTTAATCCTAAGTGTTAAACCCTTAATTTCTTTAAACCTCTTAATCAATCCATCTTAATAATCACTAAGACATTAAACTTGTAACTTGGGCCTTGCATTAGGGTTCTAATTCTTCCTTTATTGGTTAAGAAGGACTAACCCTAGTGTTAATGGACAAGTCCTCCTCAAGTTGTCTTACAAATCATAAAACTCACTTCTTAATCTCACCCTTAATTAAAATCCACTTTAATAAAGGTTTGTTTTGTCATGAGGTTAATCCCTAATTATGGATTAAGTTGAGGTATCTTCCTCAGCTTAAGTGTGCTCATCTATTATCCTTCTATTAGGATGGTGTAATGGGTTCACTAATCCTGTATTATGGCTTAAACTCATTGCTTAACACTAAACAAAAACCCCAAAAAAAAAACATCTAAATAATCACAAGTATGTTAATGATCTTAATCCTACACCATCATGGTAATTAAGTTGAGATGTTTATCTCATACTTAAAGTATTCTCATTATCCCTAATCAAAGGGAGGATATGATGAGTTTACTAACCCTTGGTTTAGGCTTAAGCTCATTAACTTATGACAAATACCAAAAAAAAATAAAAGATCGAAAACACAAAAACAAACAATAATCGTCTCCTTCGGGATTCTCTTCTCATCATCTTCACTCACAAACGAGAACTTGCTTCTCCCGTCTAATGCAAGACAGTTAGCACTTGAGCCAGACAAGTCATACACTTGAGCATAAACAAGCAAGCAGTTCATCAGTCAATTTATCTTTCAGTCTCTTTGAGTCGAACTACGGTGTTCTGACTTCCTCATTGCACGAGAGGATACGTAGGCATAACTTAACAGTTATCGAACAAAAGTCTCTGTGTCTTCCCCCTCTTTCAGTATTCTCTTTTTAAGCCTCAGTTCCTGAGCACCTCACTTCATTTTCTTGCACTGACACTTATATATATTCCCTTCCAGCTTTTGCACACAGATAGCACAGACACTACCCCTTTAAACACAAACTTTTAAGCGTGGATCCCGTCGAGTACGACGGGCAATCTGGGTGCTAATACCTTCCCAAGTTGTAACCAACCCCCTTCCTCAGTTTCTCTGGTTCGCAACCGTCTTATCCATATCTTTCTAGGTTTATGCAGCATTACCTTTCCTTCGGGATAAAAATGCCTAGCTATCGACTCTATTCATCTTCACTTCATTCTCCTTTCGCCGACCGTTCGCGTCTGTACCCTATCTGACCCGTGTGTCTTTTAGTGGGAGCGACAGCTTGGCGACTCTGCTGGGGACCCTTATATTGCAACCAGGGCTTCTGGTTCTTTTGGTGGGTTCCTCCTAGAGCTTGTTTGATTTGTGTTTATGGGGGTGTTATGTGCTACTTGTGTTTATTTATTTGCTTTATTTATTGCTTTTTGTACAACTTTATTTATTGCTTTCAGTTTTTATGCATTTCATACTGTCATTATCATGTGCTGGATCTCTTGACTGTTTTGGTGGGTGGGGTTCATTGAGTGATTAAGGTCCTATACCTGGGACCTGAGTGACACCTAGGCTAGAGTGGCTTCATATTCTTTCCCATTCCATTTCGTTCTGGTGCGGTAATATGAAACACGGTTCAGACATGGGTTTCTTCTTGAGAACTCTGTGCTACAGATTTCCTGTAGTACTAGGGCTATCTGGGAAGCCTGCTAAGTCTGGATGACCTTTTATGACCTTCAACATGTGAGGTGAATTAGAGGAGGATCTTTTATGTTTATTGTAAACAATGTACCTCCGGGTTAGAAGTGTTTACACTTCTCATAACTGATCCAAGTCTGAGGATCCTTGTTCTAGAACATTACATGTGAGAGGGTTGGGATGTTTACAGGTTTGCAGGAACCCTTGGCCTCATCATACCTTGTTACTAGATTTGTTAAGGTTGTATTATTTGGACAGTTCTTGTGATTACCCTGGACTTGTGACTCTTTATTTGAGTCCCCCACCTGGTTACTGGATTTCTAAGCCTCCATCTGGACTTATGAACATACATGGACTTTTACCAAGGCAGATAAACAGATCCAACACTTGGTCACAAACCCTTTGCATATCATTTTGCATACATCATTTCTGCATCATTTAACATTTGCTTATTTGTTTTACAAGGTATCCATCTTATCATCTTTGGTTTGGTTTTGACCCCTTCTGCTGCTTAGACTCCTTCAGTTTGTCTTCTCCAGCACCTTCATCAGTTTGTCAGTGATTCTTCTCCAGTTATCTTCATCAGAGACTCACCTCCAACATCTCATTCAGTGACCTTCATCAGTAGTTACTCTCAGCTTCTTCACCAGCATCCATTATCAGCATGGACACTTCAAGAAAGAGTAACATCACATACCACTTCTTTGAGCCCACCCTGACTAGCATCAGGCAGATTCAGTCCCTTATCACCCCTGATCATGTCCCACTATTCAGAGAGCACTATGGAGGCATACTATACATGGTCATGGATTTAGATGCATCTCAGAGGAGCATGATCCATACTTGCTTGCAGTTCTATGATCCTCCACCCAGATGTTTCACATTCCATGATTTCCAGATGGGACCTTTGCTAGAAGAGTTTTCCTTGTTGTTAGGAGTTCCTATCAGGAAAGGGATTCCTTTCAACCCTGAGATGGTTGCTCCTAGAAATGAAGACATAGCCAGGGCATTGCATTTGGAGCCTTCCCTCATTGATCAGAACATGACAACCAAGGCTGGGGTTCCAGGCCTTCACCTAGACCTCTTGATCTCCCAGGCTACCCTGCGTGCTGCTATAGGGGAATGAAAGGCTGTCTGTGCACTTTTAGCCCTCAATATATATGGGGTTATCTTGTTTGCAGATGAGCCAAAGTTTGTGAGCAAGAATGCCATTCACCTATTCTTATTGAGGAATCCAGTTCCTACCTTGCTAGGAGACTTCTACTACTCAGTACATCAGAGGAATAAGAAGCAAAGAGGAAGACTGGTCAGATGCTGTGCTCCTCTTTATTACTCTTGGCTGCTAAGACACTTGCCAAAGTCAGATACCTTCCTGAACCCTCATCAGCAGAAGAACTGGGCTAAGAGGTGCATTGCCTTGACATCAGATGACATCAGATGGTGCACTCAGAGCACCAAGTGCAAGGACATCATTACTAGATGTGGGAAATATCCTAGTGTGCCTTTGATAGGAATGAAAGGTTGCATCAATTACAACCCTTTGTTGTTTAAGAGACAATTAGGGTATGCTTTGGTTCACCCTCCTAGAGGACAAGATTTGGCTGAAACTCTTTACTATGAGATCCAGCCCAACTCTGCTATTGTCAGACAAGCTGCCTGGGCTTTGGACAACATCCATACTAAAGGGACAGCCATCCTTGGCAAGTTCAACAACATTGCTTTAGCACAATATTCTGATTGGTCTCGTACCAGAGCTCAGATCACCCGGATGCCATTCACCTTGGAAGATGTACCTGGGCCTTCTACAGTACAACCTTTAACCACTATCAGTTTAGAAGAGTTTTGTAAACACCCCAAGTTTACCCTCACTAAGTTCACACCATGGCTTGTGATCTTTCACATTTACATTAGTTTAAGCATATCATTTCATGTTGCATTTTTTTTGCTTTCACTGCATTAGTTCAAGTTCATCTGCATCTAGGGTTTGTGATCTGAGCAATCCAAGGACCATCTGAGCCACTCCAAAGGCCATCAATCATTTCAAGAGGGTTCATGTATGTTCAATCATCATATTTTATCCTCCAAAGATCAAGGAAGTCAAAGAATCACAAGAACTGGCAAAGCATGGAAGCTGAGCTAGGGTTTGACTGCACAAATGACTTGAAATTAGGGTTTTGGTTTCAGAGGCCATAACTCCAATTTTTTTGGTCATTCTTGTTTATAATGGTCTTAATGATATAAGGATCATGCATACCAAGTTTTATGAAGAAATTCATTGTGGAAGTCATATGATCACTGGGTAACTTCTTGAGCAAGTCAGAGCAAAATCAGGGCATCTGAGGCCCCCCAACATGGAACCAAAATGGATTTTTCATCAAATTGAAGTTATATGATCTTTATTTGATCATTGAAGTGCTTATAAGTCCACAAATTTGAAGAAAAGTGAGCTAAACCAAAAGTTGCCAAAAATGGAAATGACTTGTAATGTAAACTTTCCATTTTGGGAAAGTTTTTCAACCTCCTCTTTCTCAACCAAAAATGCTTCAAATGAAAAATTGTTGGTCATGAAAGTTGTAGGTTGGATCATTCCCTTTTCAAAAAGTACAAGAACAAGATCTAATTCATTTTAGAACTCAAGTTATGGTTTTTCAAAGTTAGCAAAAATCACATAATTTTCAAGAATGCACCAAAGAGGGATTTTTGCAAAACCACTTGCCAAGCCATTTTGTGACTTCAAATAAACTTCTAAGCATCATACCAACATTGTGCAATGTCTAAAACTCAGAATTGCCCAAAGAATCTCAAGTTTTCATGCCTTGCCCATGAAGAAATCTCAAAGGGGCCAAACTTTGTCAAAATTGCAAAATACCCCATAACTTATTCCCCACATGCTGAATTGCCTCAAGATTGATTCTATGGTCATCCTTGATCTCAGCTGCACATGGACATGCCAAAAAGCCAGCTGCATTCTTGCCCATATAGAAATGATCTACTTGCTCCATTGATCACTCTGCACTTTTTATTTTTGAAAATGATTGATTATTGAGCCTGTATCGTATCTCTGAAAGTTTGGCCATTTTTGAGTTTTGATTCGTATCTTGTTCTTGAGGCAACATAAATTGGTTTTGGGAGTAGATTCGTGTTTAGGAAGGTTTGGGGGTTTGATCTGGAGCTTTATAGCTCTTAAAATGACCTAGGGAGGATTTTGTTCTTGAGGGTTGGCCGGAGAAGATGACCGGAACCACTGTTCCGGCCGTCTGAGGTTAGTTTGCCCTAATTAAGGTTAGCTGAGTAATTAGTGCGTTTTTGAATCTTGGCCCTTAGATTAAGTTTCTCGCGTGTGAACCAATGGCCCAGATTACCCCCATTAACTTATAATTTCCATTTAATTTAATTAATTAGGTTTAATTAGTTAATTAGCCTGATTTGAATTTGGACCCTTAGATCACGCGCCAAGTCAACTCCCGCCCCCCAGTTTTGAATCATGTCCCTTATGTCGCTCCCACCTGATGACACGGGGCCAAGAGGGGTACAGACGCGAACGGTCGACGAAAGGAGAGGAAATGAATAGAGTCTCCAGCTAGGCATTTTTATCCCGAAGGAAAGGTAATGCTGCATAAACCTGGAAAGATATGGATAAGACGGTTGCGAACCAGAGAAACTGAGAAAGGGGGTTGGTTACAACCTGGGAAGGTATTAGCACCCAGATTGTCCGTCGTACTCGACGGGATCCACGCTTGAAAGTTTGTGTTTAAAGGGGTAGTGTCTGTGCTATGTGTGTGCAAAAGCTGGAAAAGAATGTACAGGTGTCAGTGCTGAAAAGTGAAGTGAAGAAAATGAGTGTCAATGTAAGGAAAAAGTGCAAAGCTCAAGATAATGAGGCTTAAAGAATAATGCTGGAAGAGGGGGGAAGAGACAGAGACTTTTGTTCGATAACAGTTAAGTTATGCCTACGTATCCTCTCGTGCAATGAGGAAGTCAGAACACCGTAGTTCGACTCAAAGAGACTGAAAGATAAATTGACTTGTGAACTGCTTACTTGTCTATGCTCAAGTGTATGACCTGTCTGGCTCAGGTGCAAATTGTCTTGCATTAGACGGAAGAAGCGAGTTCTCGTTTGTGAGTGAATGAGGTGATAAAAGAATCCCGGAGGAGACGGTTATTGTTTTTTTTTTGTGTTTTCAATCTTTTATTGCTTTCTGAAGTTTGTCATAAGAAAATGAGCTTAAGCATAAACCAATGGTTAGTAAACTCATCACATCCTCCCTCTGATTAGGGGTAATGAGAATACCTTAAGTATGAAGTAAGCACCTAACACTTAATCACCATGATATAGGATTAAGATCATTAACCTACTTTCATTTATTTAGATGTTTTTGTTGTTTTTGTTTAGTGTTAAGTAATGAGTTTAAGCCATAATCAAGGATTTAATGGACTCATTACACCATCCTAATAGAAGGATAATAGATGAGAACATTTAAGCTGAGGAAGATACCCCAACTTAAGACATGATTAGGGATTAACCCCATGACAAAACAAAGCCTTTATTAAGATGGATTTTAGTTAATGGTAAGATTAAGAAGTGAATTTTATGGTTTGTAAGACAACTTGAGGAGGACTTGTCCATTAACACTAGGGTTAGTCCTTCTTAACCAATTAAGGAAGAATTAGAACCCTAATGCAAGACCCAAGTTACAAGCTTGATGTATTAATGATTTATTAGGTGGATTGATTAAAAGGTTTAAACACATTAAGGGTTTAACACTTGGGATTAAAGTTATACACTCCATCCTAATAGAAGAATACATGCATAACCTTAATCACAAAGCCTTAAAACCTTTAAGGTTTAGTCCTTGATTATGAGATGGGAAAAGAAGACACAAAGATGACACAAAGGTAAAACTAATGGGGGGACTAATCAAACCCTAATTGTTATCATGCCTGGGTATTCCTAGGGTTTATGAGGCGTGCAAGAGATCTTCAAGAAGAGCCACCAAGGAAGGAACAGGATGAAGGAAGGAGAAGCAAGAAGAAAACAAGACAACTTACTTCACTTAAGAAGGTAAGTTGCTTGAATAAAGAAAGAGGAGAAGGAGCATGAATGAGCAAGCTCACTCTAATACAAAGATAAAAATGCAAAAATGATGCATAAAAGAGATGAGAAGAGGTTATGAGAAGTGAAGGCAAATTCACTTCTCAAACACTTACCACCTGAAAAGTTAGCAACAAGAAATGAAATGAAATAAAAATGAGAAAGATGCAATGATGCAAACCTAAAACCAGAAGCATGATCAATATGTAAATGATGCCAAGGGATGATGCAAACACATGTCAAGATTTGTGGATGATCTTACAAAGATGAGGATGCAAATGAAGCATGTTTTGAACCATGAAAGTTCATGAAAGTTTATGAAATGGAATGAATGCATAACATGGAAAATGAATGATGCGATGATCAAACATGAGTCTAATGTATCCTAAGATGTCTTATATGTCATGTGGATGCAAAAATTCTCATGTCAAGTTCATGTATGCAAGCAAGTGAGGGATGAATGCAAATGAAAGCCAAAATTAGGGTTTATGCACAAGACACAAAGCAAAATTCAAAATCAGAAGCAAATGACAAGATAAAAAATTGCAAATGGGATCAAAGGTACCCTAACACTACACAAGTTCACCTCCCAAAGGAGGGGACCTAAGTCTTAACCTAATGGAAGTTATGATTTTCTCAAGTTTGCTAGGGTTTTGGAATACCCCACAATGAAAAATGAAAAACAAATTGAAAATAAAAGATAAATTCAAACCAATTTTATCCTAGAAACTACATGATATAAAGAATGCAATGCAAAGAGAACCAACATCAAACACTTCATGGTTAGGCATAATGAATTTTTCTAAGTTAGAACAAAAATATTGCCTTTTAAGAACTTTTATTCCAATGAAAAATGTCAAAATACATCAAGAACCAAAAAGAAATTTGTTTGAAGAGTTTGATAATGTTTCTAAATGTGTCAAAATGCAATGTGAATTTTTTTGTGATTTTTAGAAACTTAAATGCTATTTTAATTAATTAATTCTCATTAAATAATTAAAATAAACATTTAAATATTTTTAAAATACGAAAATTATGCAAAAAATAAAATAAAAATTATTTTCAGAAAGAGAAAAATATTTTAAGGCTGGATGCAAAAAATGAGATTTTTTAGAAATGATTTACTATTTTAAATAAAATATGCAAAACAAATGAATAAAAGGGAAAATAAAATTGAATTAAATGGGAGGTATGCTGATCTGAGGGCCAAGATTCAAACTTAGAGGGGCGGGAGTTGACTACGCGCGCTAATGGACGGCTGAAATTCAAATCTCACTAATTATGATTAAACCCTAATCATGTGCCCTAATTACTTTCAAACGACCGGAACAGTGGTTCCGGTCGTCTTCTCCGGCGAGACCAAATCCCTAACTCTCTCTACAAGCCACCCCACCCTAAATTAACTATCCAGAAATGATCCCCCACTCAAAACGAACTCAAACCATCATCCAAACATGATTTATAACAAGCATACATGGAGAATCGAAGAAAAATCAGAAAACTGGACAAAGTTTCAGAGAGTCATAACATGTTCATTTCTTAACTATTTTCAAAAATAAAAAGAGCAGCATGATCAGTGAAGCATGGAGAACAACTCTATAACAAAAAATACAAGTTCTGGAAAAATTGTTCTTGGTGATACCTGAACTGGAGCTTTCACTTTTGGAGCCTTTTGGCCAGTTCCTTGCTTCCAATCACCTCTACTGACTTCCCTCAAGAGTTTGCAAAGCTTGTTTGGAGTTTTTTATGGCTGATTTGTGAGATTGATTCATTTCAGTTCAAAAGGGAGAAAAATCGTATTTGGTGTGTGGTGACTTTTAAAGCAAAGTAAAGGGTGGTTTGTGATCAGTGATGCATTTGGGGATGAATGGTGGAAGAAGTTTTGAGAATGGGTGACTGAGCTATGAGATTCGATAGAAAATGCAAAAGAGGGATTTTTGTGAACTATGGTGATGTTGTCGTTTCAGGCTTGCCTCTTGTGTGTTTTGAGTTCCATTTGGTCCACATATCAAGTTGTGATAGGTCAGAGAGTTGTTGTGGGCTATGCTGATTGGTATGGCTTGTTTTGCAAAAAGTCATGGCTATGTGTCCTTTGAGGTATGGGCTGTTTCAGGCCTAGGACAAAGGCATGTCTGCTGCAGCTTGATTCAAGGATAACCATGGAAATGAGATTGAGGCAAATCAGCAAGTGGATTGAAACTTATGGGGGGTTTTGCAATTTTCATTAAGTTTGGCCCTTTCTTGATTTCTTCATGCACAAGTCATGAAAATTGGAAATTCTTGGGCCAATTCTGAGTTTTAGGCAATGTGTTATGATGTTATGATGTGTAGAAGTTCATTTGAAGTCATAGAAATGCTTGGCATGAGAATTTGCAAGTTTCCCTTTTTGGTGTAAAAGTGAAATTTATGTGATTTTTCCCAACTTTGGAAAGCCATAACTTTTGATCTAAAATGAATTAGAATGAGTTCTTGTACTTTTTGAAAATGGGAGGAACCAATCTACAACTTTCATGACCAAAGATTTTTCATTTGAAGCATTTTTGAATCAAAAAGAGGAGGTTGAAAAACTTTCCAAAAATGGCAAGTTTGCATTACAAGTCACTTTCCCAAAAAGGCAACTTTGCTAATGGCTTGAAATTCTTCAATTTTGTGAACTTCTAACATCTTATAAGATCAAATAAAGATTATACACATTCAAAATGATGGAGAACACCCTTTGGTTGGGTTATTGGGGGCCTCAGATGCCCTGATTTTGCATTGACTTGCTCAAGAAGTCATCTTGTGATCAGATGCCTTCCCCCCTAAATTTATTCATGAAAAATGGTATGTATGATCCTTATAACATATAGAGAGCCATAGAAACAAGAATGACCAAATAATTTGGGGTTATGGCCTCTGAAACCAAAACCCTAATTTTAGGTCATCTTGTGCAGTTAAGCTTGGCTCTACTTCCATGCCTTTCTCAGTTCTTGTGATTCTCTGACTTTCTTGATCTTAGGAGGATATGATATGATGTTTTAACATACATGGACCCTCTTGAGGTGATTGAAGACCTTTGGAGTGGCTCAGATAGCTCAGGGATGGCTCAGATCACAAACCCTAGATGCAGATGACTTAGAACCAATGCAGTGAAGCAAAAATGCACTATGAGATGATAGGATTGAACTTATGCAAATGAAAAGAACCACAAGCCATGGTGAAATGAGTGAGGGCAAATTTGGGGTGTTTACAGCTGCCCCTATTCAAACATAAGTTAGCTGTGCGGGACGTAAGCAACGGCTTAACAGGAAAACAAGATAACTTGTGGTTGAATACCAAAGACAGTCCAAAATTTGCACTCGCTGAATGAAGAAGAAAAGGGATATAGATTGAAAAAGGAAGTAAAGTATGATTATAAAGCGTGGGCGACGGAGGACGACCGTCGAGCAGAGGGCGACTGCTGGGGATAAAGCACTGACGGGGACGACCGACATGCTGGGGAACTAGAGGGATCATGATGGGGACGACCATCAAGTAAAGAAACAAGATTCTCTGGGGATTGAAGGTAAAGTCAAATGATGAGGTACGGTCATCAAAGGTGAAGGACGATCACCTAGCAGGGGACGGCTTCTCTGTTGGGGATAAGGATGAGGGACGGTCATCCAAGGTGAAGGACGATCACCTGGCAGGGTACGGCTGCCGAAAGTATCACGACATAGGACGAATATCGGATAAAAGGTCGATGATGGGAACGGCCATCGAATAAGCATTGATGAAGGACGATCATCAAGAGGTGAAGGACGATCACCTAGCAGGGGACGGCTGCTCTGGGGTTTTATCATGACATAGGACGAATGTCAGATAACTGAATCAATGATGGGGACGACCATCAGATAAAATGATGAAGGACGATCATCAGAAAGGTGAAGGACGATCACCTATCAGGGTACGGCTGCTAAAAATATCACGACATAGGACGAATGTCGGATAGGAAGGGGTTCTAATGAATAGAGACTCCGCTGGGGACGATCATCAAAAAGGTGAAGGTCGATCACCTGGCAGGGTACGACTGCCGGAAATATCATGACATAGGACGAATGTCAGATAGAAAGGAAATAGTTTATCAAGAATTGTCGGGAATTCTTCTGGGGAATAGTAGACACAGACGAGTGTCTAATTTCAAGAAGGTATAAGTGTCTGATACGGTTTAAAGATGCGGACGGGCATCCTTAAGACTTTGATACGGACGAGTATCAGTAGAAACAAATGCTAACGCATGCTCAGAGATGATGGCACGAACGAGTACCAACTGGTTAACAAAGAACGGGTGTCGACTCTAAGGGGATTTAAACGGTGTATACGAGATACAGACGGGTATCCGAAATAAGTAAACATGGGTGAGACACATACGAGTGTTCAACTTGCTGGGGAGAGCACGACACAGACGGGTGTCGGAAGAAGTGTACTGTAAACAAGTATTTAGACAACTATGCTGGGGAAGGTGACACAGACGGGTGTCAGGGAAGTGTATACATATGTATCTGTTTGTAGAGGATGTTCGGGCGACTTTACTGGGGAATGATGACACGAACGAGTGCCAAAAGGAGCGTGTATCTGTATATGTGAGTGCAAAGAGGATGCTTTGGCTTTCTGCCAGGGAGTTTGAGAAGCATTTTGTATATTGTTGATGGAATGTCAGTATTTACAAGTATTCGGTTCGACACATGGCTTATGATTTATGCAATATGTTTGATTTTTGCCGTAATGCTCCGTATTAGACGGAATGCTACGCTCTGGGGGGAAATATGATGCGAATGCTATGATTATGCAAAGGTACAGATCCGGGATTCGGATCCCGTTGCGGTGAAGATCTCTGACTGATCTGTCTGAAGTGGATATCCCAGCCGGGGAGGAGATCATTGGTAGATCTGATATATATGACTCTGCTTGGGGAAATAGGTCACTGATAGACCTATTCTTGGTGATGGGGTACCCAGCTGGGGTCCGTGGAAGCTTTCGTCACTTTGTTGTGAGATCTTCAGGCATTGCTCTTCTGGATAGAGGTTGGAGCTCTGTGGGGAGATGGTTCCCTGTCTGACACTTGGCTGAGGAGGAATGATGACTGGCAACTCAGCTGGAGATAAAGCATCTTTGGTGCTTAGAAATGCTGAGTAAATAATGACTTGGAAGCTTGCTGGGGAGAAGCTCTCATGCCCCATGTTGCATTTTGAATTCCTGCAATCCTGTATTGATAAAGAAAAGTACAAGTACCCCGAGGTATCCTTTACTGGATTCCATCATAGGAATTTAGATGCCCCCGGGAGCAAATATATTTCCTGCAAGCATGTAATTTAGAAAAAGCGCATCTGTACTTATGCAATCAACATTTTAAAGGCATCAGCCATTTTTGCAAATGAAAATAAAATGTACGAGACAAAATATGACTAAAAATCTGATTTTATTAATTTGTGTGCCCTGAATTGGCAAGATACAGTCAAAGAAACAGATCCCCTGAAATGAGGAGATTGTTACAAATTGAGAAACAAAAAGATGCTGGCAATGTTGATGATGCTTCAAGGAGCTTTCCTTTTTGCTATGATTCGTATGATATTGACATTCTTCTCATCCCGCTTTCTGAAGAAGGCTGATTTTGACCGATGCTGGAACCTTTCAGAGCTTACCATGCTGTAAGTGATACAGACGAATTCAGAATGCAGTTGTTCGCTTATTCCCTTATTTTGCGTGGATCTCCCTTTCGGGTTTTCAATCCACCGGGATACCCTTTTTTTTGCCTGAGTTGTCCAATACGGCTTTTCAACTCAGCGGGTGTACATTTTTTTAATATTTTTTTCCCTTATTTTTGCCCAAGTCTTTTATTCTATTTTTGACTTGCCGGGATGCCCTATTTTTGCCTGAACTTACATTCTGTTTTTATGTCCAACGGGTCATTTTATGCGAAGTATTTTTTAACTGCATCTGAATTCACAGGGGACAGGAAGTCTTCACCATCCATAGTACTGAGCATTAGTGCTCCACCAAAGAAAACTTTCTTTACTATGAACGGACCATCATAATTCGGAGTCCATTTGCCCCTGTGGTCTGTATGAGGAGGAAGAAGTCTTTTCAGCACCAGATCTCCCACTTGGTATTCCCGAAGCCTGACTTTCTGATCGAAGGCTTTCTTCATTCTCTTCTCATATAACTGCCCATGACAGATTGCAGCTAATCTCTTTTCCTCAATCAGATTCAGCTGTTCGTATCGGGATCGGACCCATTCTGCTTCGTTCAATTTAACATCCATCAGTACCCGTAAAGAGGGTAATTCAACTTCAACAGGTAGGACTGCCTCCATACCATACACAAGCTGATACGGTGTTTCCCCAGTGGATGTTCTGATTGACGTTCGGTACCCATTCAAGGCAAATGGTAGCATTTCATGCGAGTCTTTGTAGGTAACTACCATCTTCTGCACAATCTTCTTGATATTCTTATTAGCTGTCTCAACAGCACCATTCATCTTTGGCCTGTAAGGAGAAGAATTGTGGTGTTGGATCTTGAAGTCCCGACATAGTTCTGCCATCATTTTGTTGTTCAAGTTGGAACCATTATCAGTAATGATTCGCTCGGGCACTCCATACCGACAGATGATGTCTCTCTTTAGAAATCGGGCTACCACTTGCCTGGTGACATTTGCATAGGAAGCTGCTTCGACCCACTTGGTAAAATAGTCAATGGCTACCAGGATGAATTTGTGGCCATTGGAAGCAGTTGGTTCAATCTTGCCAATCATATCAATGCCCCACATGGCAAAGGGCCAGGGTGAAGACATCACATTCAAAGGATTGGGAGGCACATGCACTTTATCCGCATAAATCTGGCATTTATGGCATTTTCTGGCATAGGCACAACAGTCTGCATCCATTGTGATCCAGTAATAGCATGATCTCAACAACTTTTTAGCCATTACATGCCCTCCTGCATGGGTACCAAAAGATCCTTCGTGCATTTCGTGCATCAACAAGTCTGCCTCTGCCCTATCAACACATCTGAGAAGTACCATATCAAAGTTCCTCTTGTACAGGGAGCCATCCACATTCAAGAAGAAACTACCAGCCAGCCTTCTTAATGTCTTCTTATCATTGGAAGATGCCCCAGATGGGTATGTTTGATCCTCCAAGAAGCACTTAATGTCGTGGAACCAAGGCTTATCATCTTTGGCAAGATCTACAGAGAATACGTATGCTGGTCTGTCAAGTCTGGATACTGAAATCCGAGGCACAAAGTTGGAAGCTTGAACTTTGATCATGGATGAAATGGTAGCCAGAGCATCTGCAAACTGTTTTTCATCTCGAGGGATATACTCAAGCTTGACTGTTGTGAAGAAAGTCAATAACCTTCTTGTATAATCCCGATAAGGTATCAGATGATCTTGGTGGGTGTACCATTTGCCGTTGGTTTGATTAATTACCAGAGCTGAATCTCCGAACACAGTCAAAGTCTTGATCCTGAGGTCAATGGCTTCCTTAAGACCCATGATGCAAGCTTCGTATTCAGCTTCGTTGTTAGTGCAGTTGAAGGTGGGTTTTGCCGAGAAAGGCATGTGAACTCCTTTAGGTGTAATGAGTACTGCACCAACACCACGACCATTCATATTAACAGCCCCGTCAAACATCATAGTCCATTCTTCTTCCGGGTCAGGCCCTTCGGTGTGAATAGGCTCTTCATGATCTTTTGCTTTTATGAACATGATGTCTTCATCAGGGAAGTCAAATCTCATAGGCTGGTAATCATCAATGGGTTGCTCAGCAAGATAATCAGACAATACACTGCCTTTGATGGCTTTCTGAGATGTGTACTGAATGTCATATTTTGTGAGGATCATTTGCCATCTTGCAACCCGTCCGGTAAGTGCTGGCTTCTCAAATATATACTTGACTGGATCCATCTTTGAGATCAATAAAGTAGTGTGGGTCAACATATATTGTCTCAGTCGGCGAGCAGCCCACGCTAAAGCACAGCAAGTTTTCTCGAGCAGTGAATAACGTTGTTCACAGTCGATAAACTTTTTGCTTAGGTAGTATATTGCATACTCTTTTCGACTAGACTCGTCATGCTGGCCCAGCACACACCCCATTGACTCTTCTAATATTGTCAGGTACATGATTAGAGGTCTTCCTTCAACTGGAGGCATAAGGATTGGAGGCTCTTGTAAATATTCCTTGATTTTGTCAAAAGCCCTCTGGCAGTCTTTGTTCCACCTGACCGTTTGTTCTTTTCTTAACAGCTTGAACAAAGGCTCACAGGTTGTTTTAAGGTGAGATATGAACCGTGAAATGTAGTTCAATCTACCTAAGAAACCCCGAACTTCTTTTTCAGTCATCGGTGCAGGCATTTCTTGAATGGCTTTGACTTTATCAGGGTCAACTTCAATCCCTTTCTCGCTTACAATAAATCCCAGCAGCTTACCATATCGCACCCCGAATGTGCACTTGTTGGGGTTTAACATCAGTTGGTACTTCCTCAGACGCCTGAATAGCTTCAGTAGGTTCACCAGGTGGTCTTCCTCTGTGAGGGACTTGGCAATCATGTCATCCACATAACATTCAATTTCTTTTTGGATCATTTCATGGAATAATGTTACCATAGCCCGTTGATAAGTAGCACCAGCATTCTTTAGGCCGAATGGCATCACCTTATAGCAGAATGTGCCCCTGGGTGTGATGAAAGTTGTCTTCTCCATGTCTTCAGGTGACATTTTGATCTGATTGTATCCTGAAAATCCATCCATGAAGGAGAACACCGAAAACTGAGCTGTATTATCCACCAATACGTCAATGTGAGGTAAAGGGAAGTCATCCTTCGGGCTGGCTCTGTTCAGATCCCGGTAATCCACACACATCCTCACCTTGCCATCTTTCTTAGGCACAGGCACAATATTAGCGACCCATGGCGGATAGCTAGTCACAGCAAGGAAACCGGCGTCCCACTGCTTTTGTACCTCTTCTTTTATCTTCATTGCCATATCTGGGCGAGTACGGCGCAGCTTCTGTTTTACTGGTGGGCAGTCTTCTTTCAGAGGTAGCTTGTGCATGACAATGTCGGTGTCCAACCCTGGCATATCCTGATAAGACCAAGCAAAAACATCCACGTATTCCCGAAGCATGTCAATCAGTTGCCCTTTCACTGAATCTTGCTGGCAGGCCCCGATCCTAACTTCTTTCAAGTCTTCTTCTGTACCAAGATTAACCGTTTCGACCTCCTCCTGATGATGAGTGATAACCTTCTCCTCTTGCCTTAACAACCTGGCTAGCTCTTCAGGTAGCTCATAATCTTCTTCAACCCCTTCATCAGCTTGATTGATTGGATTGTCAAAGTCATACGAAGTCATAGCAGTGTTGTTGTCGGTGCGGTCTGAAGGGCACTTTCTGCAAGGGTTTAGATTGGTTCATTTTAGTGATCAGTTTTATCTTATTTGGAAAAAGTGAAAATGAAGTTATTTATTCTGAAAAACATTGCCATTTTATTTTTGTATAAAAAGAAAAATGAAAAATAGTGAGCGAAAAAGAAAAGACTCATTTGCAAAAGATGTCTTGATATTCATTAATTGATCTTTGCACAAAATACAAGATGGCCCGATTACAAAATGAGTCTTGGCATCTTGGGCAAGATGCAAGACTTGATGCATGCTTTAAAATACAGGAAATAATAATTACTCTGCAGGAGTAACCCTTATAATTTCCTGGGAAGACCAGTTTGAGACATGGCTCCCCGGGGTCCTTGGACGTATCCAACTTTCCAGGTTGCGCTCGTCTTCTGACTCATCTTCCAAATTGTTCACAGCATCCGGGGTGAGCATCCCCCCGCTGACAAACTTGGGCTCCTTTGCAGCCTCTGATTGATCTTGTTGAGTTGGTCTGTAACCCAACCCAAATCGGTCTTCTTTCTTTTCCACGGGTAGCAGCTTGCCCCAGCCTTGGGCGGTACCTTCCTCAACAACCTTTCGGGCTTGCTGATATGATGTGATGGAAGTTCCCAGTACAGCAGATGCTTCATTAATGTTGAGGGCCTCAAACCCTTGGCTCATGGTTTCATGGATCTCCCCATCCATTTCTATGTACTTATACGTAGCCAGCTGGCTAACAAAGATGTCCTCCTCCCCACAGATGGTGATGATTTGGCCTTCCCACTCGAATTTTAACTTCTGGTGAAGGGTAGACGTAAGAGCGCCAGCGGCGTGGATCCAGGGTCTACCCAACAGACAGTTGTAGGCCGGTTGTATGTCCATCACGAAGAAGGTAGTTTTGAAGGTCTGCGGGACAATCAACACAGGTAGATCAATCTCCCCAAGCACTGATCTTTTAGAGCCATCAAATGCTCTCACCACCAAATTACTCGGACGCAATGCCAAGCCATCATTTTCCAGCTTCACTAAGGCCTTCTTTGGTAGAACATTGAGTGATGACCCAGTGTCCACCAGTACATGAGATAGAATAGCACCCTTGCATTCCAAGGTGATATGCAAAGTCTTGTTATGGTTGCGTCCCTCTGTTGTTAAGTCAGCATTGGTAAACCTCAGTCCATGACTGGTGTTGACATTTGCAACCACAGTTTCTAGCTGATTAACAGTAATCTCCTCCGGCACGTATGCTGTGTGCAGGACTTTCAATAATGCGTTCCTGTGAGCTTCGGAACACATTAACAGTGATAATATGGAGATTTTGGAGGGTGTTTGATGAAGCTGGTCCACCACCTTGTAATCACTCTTTTTTATGATACTCATGAACTCGTCTACATCTTGTTCAAAAGATGTCTTCTGAGTGTCTTTGGTAGTTGGCTCTTCAGATACCACACTCTTTCCTTTTGCTTTGGCAGCAGCTTCTGCTTCATCATTAGGTCTTTGTGTTTGTGAGGCAAAAAGGCGTCCGCTTCTGGTGAAGCCTCCGCCTCCCCCAACATTATCAACTTGTGGAGAAGAGGTCGATGAATCCAGAGTGATTTTCTCCCCGTCGCAGTAGAGATCAGAGCCATAATGCCAAGGTATGGCATTACTGCTTTTATAAGGAACTGGTCCAGGCACCATAATGGTGACCGGACTGATTGCTGCAGAGGAGGGTACTGTAACGGTGTGCGGATCATAGTAAATTGTGACTGGTGATCTGGTAGGAGGTGCCACGGTTTGTTGTTGGAAATTGCTGTTGGGAGGAACATTTGATGGGTCATAGTAGATTGTAACTGTTGAAACATCTTCATTATTTTTTGTTGGTGTTGTAGAAGATTCTATTGACTGGATGAGTGTTGAAGTTGTAGAAGGAACAGTTGTTGAATTTTGACTTGTTGAAGTGATGGACGGAGTAATTGCTGGTGATGTTGATGAATCGGTAGGAATGATTGTTGTTGCTGTTGTAGGAGAATTTGTTGCTGAAGGAATGATTGATGTTATAGGAGTATCTGGGATTGTTGTTAAAGGAATTGCTGGATTTGTAGGCGCCGTTGTTGAAATCTGAAGGATACCAACCTCGATAAGACCATCTGTGCCGCTTCTCAGCCTTTCACACCCATTGACTGCAATGTTGCAATACCCACAGCCGAGCTCACACCCGGGGAACACTTGGCATTCTAAAAGCTGAGCTTTAATTTCAACCAAAGGTGTTCGAATTTGTGCAACACTGGTGATTAAAGTGGATGGTTTATCTTCCTCAATGGCATTAATCCTCGGCCCGTTGTGACTAGGCATTGGATTCCTTGTGACATTCGGAGGAGGTGCAAAGTTAAGAGCTTTCGAGTCCACTAGGTCTTGGACTTTCATTTGTAAGGCCCTACATTTCTCAGTATTATGCCCCGGTGCGTTTGAGTGGAATGCACACCTGGCATTGGCATCATAGTTCTTTGGCATATTGGTGGGATCTGGCGGTGCCAATGTCCTTAATTCAACTAGGTTGAGTTTCAGGAGTTGTGGCAAGAGCGCAGCATATGGCATGGGAATTGGGTCAATTACCCTGTTTGCCTGTGACAGTCTTTGTTGGAAAGGACGTTGTTGTGGGTTGTTGTTGTTGTTGTTGTAGGTTCTCTGTTGCGGATACTGAACTTGTTGTTGATATTGTGGTTGTTGTTGTTGAGGATATACTGATTGCTGAGGAATCGGAGCTGGAATGGTAACAGCTGCTACTGACCGGTGCACATACTGAGGTCTGCCCCTGCTTGTATGAATGGAATTTGTCTCACCAGCTCTTCGGGGTCCCACAAAAGGCTTCCTGGGATTATTGGATGAACTTGCACCACTGTCAGAAATTTTACCCATTTTTAATAGACTTTCAATCCTTTCACCAACTATGACGACATCAGCAAAGCTGGTAGAGGAAAAGGCAGCCAATCTATCAATATAGGTCCCTTGCAACGTATTCATGAACATGTCGGCCATTTCTCTTTCCGACATGGGTGGTTGGACAACAGCAGCAAGCTGTCTCCACCTTTGGGCATATTCCCTGAAGCTTTCTCTGGAAGACTGGGACATTCCCATCAGGAGGGTCCTGTTAGGAGCCATGTCCAGATTGTATTGATATTGCCTGCTTGAAGGCTTCAGCTAAGTCCTTCCAGCATCTAATGGTAGCTCTGGTCAAGTGCGAATACCACTCTCTTGAAGCCCCAGTCAGACTGTCTTCAAAGTAGAACATCCACAGCTTTTCATCCATAGTATAAGCTTTAAGTCTTCCCAGGAAAGACTGCAGGTGAGTTCGTGGACAAGAGGTTTCATTGTATTTCTCAAAGTACGGGGGTTTGAATTTGTGGGGAATTCTCACCCCATCCACTAGTCCCATGTTCATTACATCGAAGCCCAAGGAATTCTGAGACTCCAAAGATCTCAACTTCTCAGCAATTTCATCCAACCTCCTGTCATAGACTTCATCTCCTGCTCCCATAACGGTAAACTACTCTTCTTGGGGATCCTCCTGCAAGATTCTCCCTCCAACAGTATTACCTTGCACATTCCTCGGGATGTTAGCTTCTGGATCCAGATGAGGTCCAAATACTGGTGGATCAATACGAGGCTAGCCCCGTCCATTGTTACTAGTTCCTCCGGTTCCAAGATGAGGCTCCTCAGGAGTTTGTCTTTCCACCAGCTCTCTTAACCTTTCTTGACTTTGGGCCAATCCAGTCATCACAGCCATGAATTGAGACATCTGATTTCTCATCTCCACTCTCTCATTAGCCATCTGATTTCTGACCTCAGTCAGATCCTGCTGTACTTGTTCCATTTGAATACCGGGAAGGTTGTTGCGAGTTGGGTACCGGTGCGCACGGTTGACAGGGAACACTCGGCGACGAGCAATGTTTCCTGAGATCACAACAAAGTTAGAAACAAAATAATAAACAAAACCTACAAAACAAAGAAAAAGTTAGTATGAAATGCAGTATGCTTATTTGTTTCCCAAGGTATCCGGTTTGGTTCTTGGTTTTGACCTTTCCAGACCTCGAGGAAGATGCTTGATGTTGTTGAGAGAAAAGCCCAAATGGAAAACAAACTAAAATATATTACAAATGATGAACAATACATAGTTTGTTTTACAACACATGCCCCTGGAGGGTCAAAATACAAAAAGAGAAAAGTACATCAAATGGAAATGAACAACAAGCAAAGAAATCAAACATCCAATCCAAACTCATCCTCCTTGACCTCCATCAGAAGTGCCTCAGTCACTGGACCAGCTGGGTGCTCTGTAATGGTCCTAATGAGGAGGTTCCTGGTAGCAATGGCAGTGGTCAGCTTCTTATGCCTGTCCTGGTCTTTTGATCTCTTCAATCCTGCTCTAAGCTTTAACTCTGAAATCTCCTTCTGGGCTGCCAGCAAAGCTTCCTGTTGCTTCTTCTCATTGGCCTCTAGCTGTTCAATCTTAGCTTGAGTCTTTTGGCCTTCTTGTGTACGGGCTTCAGTGATCCTGACCCACCTAGCCTGACTCTCTTGCAGATAGAGCTCAGTCCTAGCCTTCTGAATCTTGGCCTCTTTACAGGCATTCTTCAATATCTGTTCCCCAGCTCTTGCTTTCCTGATGTAGTCCTCTGTCTTCTCAATTTTGGCAAGATGCTCTACCCTGAGTTTTTCCAACGTCTCAATGTCCAGACGACCATCACTCATTTCCCACAGGGTCTTCTTCAAGGCTTGAGATAGGTTCTCATTCCTTTCCTTCAGATTCTCAAATTCTTCTAGGCTGACAGTTGTTGCAGGTTGGACTGTAGAGGGTCCAGGTATGTCCTCCAAGGTGAAAGGCATTCCAGTAATCTGAGCTCTAGTACGGGACCAGTCATAGTACTGAGCTGAAGCAACATTATTACACCTTCCCAGGATTGCCATCCCTTTTGTCTGGATGTTGTCCCAAGCCCAGGATGCTTGTCTGACAGCAGCTGAATTAGGTTTTACTTCACAATATAGGGTTTCAGCTAAATCTTGCACCCTGGGAGGGTGAACCAAAGCATAGCCCAGTTGTCTCTTAAACAGCAAAGGATTGTAGTTGATGCAACCCTTTACTCCTATCAGAGGCACATTTGGGTATTGTCCACAGCTGGTGATAATGTCCTTGCCCTTGGTGCTCTGAGTGCACCATCTAATATCATCTGAAGTCAAGGAAATGCGCCTCTTGGCCTAATTCTTCTGTTGGTGAGGATTCAGGAAGGCATCTGACTTAGGCAGGTGTCTGAGCAGCCAGGTGTGAAACAAAGGAGCACAACATCTCACTAACTTCCCCCTTTGTTTCTCATTCCTCTGATGAATGGAGTAATAAAAGTCTCCCAGCAATGTGGGTACTGGGTTCTTCAGAAGAAACAGATGGATGGCATTCTTGCTGATAAATTTGGGCTCATCTGCAAACAGTATAACCCCATATATGCTGAGGGCTAACAGTGCACATACTGCCCTCCACTCTCCCGATGAGGCCTTCAGGATGGCCTGAGAAATCAAGAAGTCCAAGTGCAAACCAGGGATCCCGGCTTTTGTTGTCATACTTTGCTCAACCAAGGCAGGCTCCAAGTACAGTGCTTTCGCCACTTCTCCATTGCTGGGAGCTGGCATCTCTGGGTTGAAGGGGATGCCACCCTTGATAGGTACTCCAATCACTGAAGAAAACTCTTCCAGCAGAGGCCCTAGCTGGTAGTCTGGAAAGGTGAAACATCTCAATGGAGGATCATAAAATTGCAAGCAGGTGTGGATCATACTCCTCTAAGAAGGGTCAAGGTCCATAACCATATCCAGGATACCTCCATAATGTTCCCTAAACAATGGGATGTGGTCAGGTGTGATAAGTGACTGGACCTGCCTGATACCAGTAACACAGGCTCAAAGAAGTGGTAGGATATGTTGCTCTTCCTGGGAGTAGTCATGAATACTGCTGAAGATACTGGAGATTAGTACTGATGAAGATCACAGACTGATACCGGAGATGGTCCACTGACAGGCTGATGCTAGTGATGATGAGAATAACTGATGAAACAGAGGTCTATGCAGAAGAAGGGGTCAAAACCAAACCAGATATGATGTGGATACCCTGAAAAACAAATAAACAAATGTTAAATGATGCAATGATGATATATGCAAATGATATGCAAGGGTTTGTGATCAAGCTGGATCTGATTATCTGTCTTGAAATTAGGCCCATGTATGTTCCAAGTAGGTCCAGATGGAGGTTTAGAAATCCAGTAACCAAGGTGGGGGGACCCAAATAAAGAGTCACATGTCCAGGGTTAATCACAAGAACTGTCCAAAGTGGAGTACTCTTAAACAAAACAAAAACAGGGTATGATGTGGCCAAGGGTACCTGCAAACCTGTAAACAGCCCAACCCCCTCACAGGTAGTGTTCTAGAACAAGGATCTTCAGACTTGGATCAATTATGAGAAGTGTAAACACTTCTAACCCGGAGGTACAGTGTTTACAATAACCATAAGAGATCCTCCTCTAATTCACCTCAGCTTCTGAAGGTCATAATAAAGGTCATCCAGACTTAGCAGGCTTCCCAGATAGCCCTAGCACTACAGGAAATCTGTAGCACAGAGTTCTCAAGAAGAAACCCATATCTGAACCGTGTTTCATATTCCCGCACCAGACCGAAATGGAATGGGAAAGAACATGAACCACTCTAGCCTAGGTGTCACTCAGGTCCCAGGTATAGGACCTTAAACTCTCAATGAAACCCCACCCACCAAAACAGAAACCAAATCCAGCAATGATAATGACAGTATGAAATATGTAAAACTGTAAAGAAAGCAATAAATAAAGTTGTACATAAAGCAATAAATAAAGCAAATAAACAAACACAATTAGCACATAACACCCCAGTAAACACAAATCAAACAAGCGCTAGGAGGAACCCACAAAAAGAACCAGAAGCCCTGGTTACAATATAAGGGTTCCCAGCAGAGTCGCCAAGCTATCGCTCCCACCTGATGACACGGGGCCAAGAGGGGTACAGACGCGAACGGTCGGCGAAAGGAGAGGAAATGAATAGAGTCGCCAGCTAGGCATTTTTATCCCGAAGGAAAGGTAATGTTGCATAAACCTGGAAAGATATGGATAAGACGGTTGCGAACCAGAGAAACTGAGAAAGGGGGTTGGTTACAACCTGGGAAGGTATTAGCACCCAGATTGTCCATCGTACTCGACGGGATCCACGCTTGAAAGTTTATGTTTAAAGGGGTAGTGTCTGTGCTATGTGTGTGCAAAATCTGGAAAAGAATGTACAGGTGTCAGTGCTGAAAAGTGAAGTGAAGAAAATGAGTGTCAATGTAAGGAAAGAGTGCAAAGCTCAAGATAATGAGGCTTAAAGAATAATGCTGGAAGAGGGGGGAAGAGACAGAGACTTTTGTTCGATAACAGTTAAGTTATGCCTACGTATCCTCTCGTGCAATGAGGAAGTCAGAACACCATAGTTCGACTCAAAGAGACTGAAAGATAAATTGACTTGTGAACTGCTTACTTGTCTATGCTCAAGTGTATGACCTGTCTGGCTCAGGTGCAAATTGTCTTGCATTAGACGGAAGAAGCGAGTTCTTGTTTGTGAGTGAATGAGGTGAGAAAAGAATCCCGGAGAAGACGGTTATTGTTTTTTTTTTTGTGTTTTCAATCTTTTATTGCTTTCTGAAGTTTGTCATAAGAAAATGAGCTTAAGCCTAAACCAAGGGTTAGTAAACTCATCATATCCTCCCTCTGATTAGGGGTAATGAGAATACCTTAAGTATGAAGTAAGCACCTCACACTTAATCACCATGATGTAGAATTAAGATCATTAACCTACTTGCATTTATTTAGATGTTTTTGTTGTTTTTGTTTAGTGTTAAGTAATGAGTTTAAGTCATAATCAAGGATTTAATGGACTCATTACACCATCCTAATAGAAGGATAATAGATGAGAACATTTAAGCTGAGGAAGATACCCTAACTTAATCCATGATTAGGGATTAACCCCATGACAAAACAAAGCCTTTATTAAGATGGATTTTAGTTAATGGTAAGATTAAGAAGTGAATTTTATGGTTTGTAAGACAACTTAAGGAGGACTTGTCCATTAACACCAGGGTTAGTCCTTCTTAACCAATTAAGGAAGAATTAGAACCCTAATGCAAGGCCCAAGTTACAAGCTTGATGTCTTAATGATTTATTAGGTGGATTGATTAAAAGGTTTAAACACATTAAGGGTTTAATACTTAGGATTAAAGTTATACACTCCATCCTAATAGAAGGATACAGGCATAACCTTAATCACAAAGCCTTAAAACCTTTAAGGTGTAATCCTTGATTATGAGATGGGAAAAGAAGAAACAAAGATGACACAAAGGTAAAACTAATGAGGGGACTAATCAAACCCTAATTGTTATCATGCCTGGGTATTCCTAGGGTTTATGAGGCTTGCAAGAGATCTTCAAGAAGAGTCACCAAGGAAGGAACAGGATGAAGGAAGGAGAAGCAAGAAGAAAACAAGACAACTTACTTCACTTAAGAAGGTAAGTTGCTTGAAGAAAGAAAGAGGAGAAGGAGCATGAATGAGCAAGCTCACTCTAATACAAAGATAAAAATGCAAAAATGATGCATAAAAGAGATGAGAAGAGGTTATGAGAAGTGAAGGCAAATTCACTTCTCAAACACTTACCACCTGAAAAGTTAGCAACAAGAAATGAAATGAAATAAAAATGAGAAAGATGCAATGATGCAAACCTAAAACCAGAAGCATGATCAAGATGTAAATGATGCCAAGGGATGATGCAAACACATGTCAAGAGTTGTGGATGATCTTACAAAGATGAGGATGCAAATGAAGCATGTTTTGAACCATGAAAGTTCATGAAAGTTTATGAAATGGAATGAATGCATAACATGGCAAATGAATGATGCAATGATCAAACATGAGTCTAATGTATCCTAAGATGTCTTATATGTCATGTGGATGCACAAAATCTCATGGAAAGTTCATGTATGCAAGCAAGTGAGGGATGAATGCAAATGAAAGCCAAAATTAGGGTTTATGCACAAGACACAAAGCAAAATTCAAAATAAGAAGCAAATGACAAGATAAAAAAATTGCAAATGGGATCAAAGGTACCCTAACCCTACACAAGTTCACTGCCCAAAGGAGGGGACCTAAGTCTTAACCTAATGGAAGTTATGATTTTCTCAAGTTTGCTAGGGTTTTGGGATACCCCACAATGAAAAATGAAAAACAAATTGAAAATAAAAGATAAATTCAAACCAATTTTATCCTAGAAACTACATGATATAAAGAATGCAATGCAAAGAGAACCAACATCAAACACTTCATGGTTAGGCAGAATGAATTTTTCTAAGTTAGAACAAAAATATTGCCTTTTAAGAACTTTTATTCCAATGAAAAATGTCAAAATACATCAAGAACCAAAAAGAAATTTGTTGGAAGAGTTTGATAATGTTTCTAAATGTGTCAAAATGCAATGTGAATTTTTTTGTGATTTTTAGAAACTTAAATGCTATTTTAATTAATTAATTCTCATTAACTAATTAAAATAAACATTTAAATATTTTTAAAATACGAAAATTATGCAAAAAATAAAATAAAAATTATTTTCAGAAAGAGAAAAATATTTTAAGGCTGGATGCAAAAAATGAGATTTTTTAGAAATGATTTACTATTTTAAATAAAATATGCAAAACAAATGAATAAAAGGGAAAATAAAATTGAATTAAATGGGAGGTATGCTGATCTGAGGGCTAAGATTCAAACTTAGAGGGGCGGGAGTTGACTACGCGCGCTAATGGACGGCTGAAATTCAAATCTCACTAATTATGATTAAACCCTAATCCTGTGCCCTAATTACTTTCAAACGACCGGAACAGTGGTTCCGGTCGTCTTCTCCGGCGAGACCAAATCCCTAACTCTCTCTACAAGCCACCCCACCCTAAATTAACTATCCAGAAATGATCCCCCACTCAAAACAAACTCAAACCATCATCCAAACATGATTTATAACAAGCATACATGCAGAATCGAAGAAAAATCAGAAAACTGGACAAAGTTTCAGAGAGTCATAACATGTTCATTTCTTAACTATTTTCAAAAATAAAAAGAGCAGCATGATCAGTGAAGCATGGAGAACAACTCTATAACAAAAAATACAAGTTCTGGAAAAATTGTTCTTGGTGATACCTGAATTGGAGCTTTCACTTTTGGAGCCTTTTGGCCAGTTCCTTGCTTCCAATCACCTCTACTGACTTCCCTCAAGAGTTTGCAAAGCTTGTTTGGAGTTTTTTATGGCTGATTTATGAGATTGATTCAGTTCAGTTCAAAAGGGAGAAAAATCGTATTTGGTGTGTGGTGACTTTTAAAGCAAAGTAAAGGGTGGTTTGTGATCAGTGATGCATTTGGGGATGAATGGTGGAAGAAGTTTTGAGAATGGGTGACTGAGCTATGAGATTCGATAGAAAATGCAAAAGAGGGATTTTTGTGAACTATGGTGATGTTGTCGTTTCAGGCTTGCCTCTTGTGTGTTTTGAGTTCCATTTGGTCCACATATCAAGTTGTGATAGTCAGAGAGTTGTTGTGGGCTATGCTGATTGGTATGGCTTGTTTTGCAAAAAGTCATGGCTATGTGTCCTTTGAGGTATGGGCTGTTTCAGGCCTAGGACAAAGGCATGTCTGCTGCAGCTTGATTCAAGGATAACCATGGAAATGAGATTGAGGCAAATCAGCAAGTGGATTGAAACTTATGGGGGGTTTTTCAATTTTCATTAGGTTTGGCCCTTTCTTGATTTCTTCATGCACAAGTCATGAAACTTGGAAATTCTTGGGCCAATTCTGAGTTTTAGGCAATGTGTTATGATGTTATGATGTGTAGAACATTTGAAGTTATAGAAATGCTTGGCATGAGAATTTGCAAGTTTCCCTCTTTGGTGTAAAAGTGAAATTTATGTGATTTTTCCCAACTTTGGCAAGCCATAACTTTTGATCTAAAATGAATTAGAATGAGTTCTTGTACTTTTTGAAAATGGGAGGATCCAATCTACAACTTTCATGACCAAAGATTTTTCATTTGAAGCATTTTTGAATCAAAAAGAGGAGGTTGAAAAACTTTCCCAAAATGGCAAGTTTGCATTACAAGTCACTTTCCCAAAAAGGCAACTTTGCTAATGGCTTGAAATTCTTCAATTTTGTGAACTTCTAACATCTTATAAGATCAAATAAAGATCATACACATTCAAAATGATGGAGAACACCCTTTGGTTGGGTGATTGGGGGCCTCAGATGCCCTGATTTTGCACTGACTTGCTCAAGAAGTCATCTTGTGATCAGATGCCACCCCCCCTGAATTTCTTCATGAAAAATGGTATGTATGATCCTTATAACATATAGAGACCCATAGAAACAAGAATGACAAAAAAATTTGGGGTTATGGCCTCTGAAACCAAAACCCTAATTTTAGGTCATCTTGTGCAGTTAAGCTTGGCTCTGCTTCCATGTCTTTCTCAGTTCTTGTGATTCTCTGACTTTCTTGATCTTAGGAGGATATGATATGATGTTTGAACATACATGGACCCTCTTTAGGTGATTTAAGACCTTTGGAGTGGCTCAGATAGCTCAGGGATGGCTCAGATCACAAACCCTAGATGCAGATGACTTAGAACCAATGCAGTGAAGCAAAAATGCACTATGAGATGATATGATTGAACTTATGTAAATGAAAAGAACCACAAGCCATGGTGAAATGAGTGAGGGCAAATTTGGGGTGTTTACACCTTAGATCATCATACTTTTATTTAATTCAGTTTTAATTCATTTTTTTCTCATTTATTTTGCATTTTTTATTTAAAATACTTTGAAAACCCTAAAAATATTTTTATTCAGCATTTTAATTCCAAATAATTTTCTCAACCCAAAAATATTTTTATTTTTATTTTTTGCTTTAAAAATCATTTTTTAGACATTTAATTGTTTATTTTAATTAATTAATGAAAATTAATTAATTAAAATATCATTTAGGTTTCTAAAAAATCCCAAAAAATTCATGTTGCATCTTTAAACATTTAGAGACATTGTCATACCATCCATACAAATTTCTTTTTGGTTTTGAATCATTTTGACATTTTTTCTTTGAATTTAGGGTTCATAACCATGAATGGTATGACATTGATTCTTTTTGCATTGATCTTCATTTGAAGTGTATTTTCTAACACAATTTTGTCATAAATTACTTCTGCCTTTTTGAATTGATTGGCATTTTTTCCCTTTAGGTACCTTAAAACCCTAGAAAACTTAGAAAAATCATAAGTCCCTTAGGATTAAGAGTTAGGTCTCCTCCTTTGGGGTATGAAATCATATGGGGTTAGGGTTCTTTTGATTGCATTTTCAATTTTTTATCTTGTCATTTGCTTCTGTTTTTGACTTTTGCATCTCATGTTGCATTAAAACCCTAATTTCTCATCTTCCTTTGCATACATCTTGCATAAGCATTCATATAAGAACTTGCCATGACATTTTATACATCCACATGACTTCTAAGACATCTTAGGACACATTAGAATCATGTTTGATCATTGCATCATCCATTTGCCATGTTATGCATTCATTTCATTTCATGTGCATTCATGAACTTTCATGCTTCATTTGTATCCTCATCCCTTGTATGATCATTCACAACTCTTGATATACATTTGTATCATCTCTTATCATCATTAACATCATGAATATGCTTCTGGTTTTGGTTTGCATCCTTGCATTCATTTCATTTTCATTTCATTTCCTTTTACTAACTTTTCAGGTGGTAAGTTACTTTGAGAAGTGAATTTGCCTTCACTTCTCACAATCTCTTCTTATCTCTCTTATGCATTCATTGCTGCATTTTGTATTTGTATTAGAGTGGGATTGCTCATTCATGTTCCTTCTTCACCTTCTTTCTTCAAGCAACTTATCTTCTTAAGTGAAGTAAGTTGACTTGTTTCTTCTGCTTCTCTTCCTTCCATCTGCTTCTTCCTTGGTGGCTCTTCTTGAAGATCTCTTGCAAGCCTCATAAACCTAGGAACACCCAAGAATGATCACGATTAGGGTTTGATTAGTTCCCCATTAGTTTTACCTTTGTGTCATCTTTTGTGTCTCTCTTCTCATCTCATAATCAAAGACTAAACCTTTAAGGTTTTAAGGCTTTGTGATAAATGTTATGCCTGCATCCTTCTCTTAGGATGGAGTGTATAACTTTAATCCTAAGTGTTAAACCCATAATGTGTTTAAATCTCTTAATCAATTCATCTAAAAATCACTAAGACATCAAGCTTGTAACTTGGGCCTTGCATTAGGGTTCTAATTCTTCCTTAATTGGTTAAGAAGGACTAACCCTAGTGTTAATGGACAAGTCCCCCTCAAGTTGTCTTACAAACCCTAAAATTCACTTCTTAATCTTACCATTAACTAAAATCCACTTTAATAAAGGTTTGTTTTGTCATGAGGTTAATCCCTAATCATGGATTAAGTTGAGGAGCCTTCCTCAGCTTAAATGTTCTCATCTATTATCCTTCTATTAGGATGGTGTAATGGGTCCATTAAATCCTTGATTATGGCTTAAACTCATTACTTAACACTAAACAAAAACTCCAAAAAACATCTAAATAATTGCAAGTAGGTTAATGATCTTAATCCTACATCATGGTAATTAAGTTTGAGGTGTTTGCTTCATACTTAAGGTATTCTCATTACCCCTAATCAGAGGGAGGATGTGATGAGTTTACTAACCCTTGGTTTAGGCTTAAGCTCATTTTCTTATGACAAACACAAAAAGCAATAAAAGATTGAAAACACCAAAAACAAACAATAATCGTCTCCTCCAGGATTCTTTTCTCACCTCATTCACTCACAAACGAGAACTCGCTTCTTCCGTCTAGTGCAAGACAGTTTGCACCTGAGCCAGACAAGTCATACACTTGAGCATAGACAAGTAAGCAGTTCACAAGTCAATTCATCTTTCAGTCTCTTTGAGTAGAACTACGGTGTTCTGACTTCCTCATTGCACGAGAGGATACGTAGGCATAACTTAATTTTTATCGAACAAAAGTCTCTGTATATTCCCTTTCTTCCAGCAGTTATTCTTTAAGCCTCATTCCTGAGCATTTCATTTCGCATACTTTTTGCACTGACACCTGTACATCCTTTTCTAGCTTTTGCACACAGATAGCACTGACACTACCCCTTTAAACACAAACTTTCAAGCGTGGATCCCGTCGAGTACGACGGACAATCTGGGTGCTAATACCTTCCCAGGTTGTAACCAACCCCCTTTCTCAGTTTCTCTGGTTCGCAACCGTCTTATCCATATCTTTCTAGGTTTATGCAACATTACCTTTCCTTAGGGATAAAAATGCCTAGCTGGCGACACTTTTCAGTTCACCTTCATCTCTCCTTTCGCCGACCGTTCGCATCTGTACCCCTCCTGGCCCGGTGTCATTTGGTGGGAGCGACAGCTTGGCGACTCTGCTGGGGACCCTTATACTGCAACCAGGGCTTCTGATTCTTTTTATGGGTTCCTCTTAGCGCTTGTTTGATTTGTGTTTACTGGGGTGTTATGTGCTATTTGTGTTTATTTATTTTGCTTTATTTATTGCTTTATGTCCAGCTTTATTTACTGCTTTCTTTACAGTTTTTTATACATCATATTGTCATTATCATTGCTGGATCTGGTTTCTGTTTTGGTGGGTGGGGTTCCACTGAGTGATTAAGATCCTATACTTGGGACCTGAGTGACACCTAGGCTAGAGTGGTTCATGTTCTTTCCCATTCCATTTCGGTCTGGTGTGGGAATATGAAACACGGCTCAGATGTGGGTTTCTTCTTGAGAACTTTGTGCTACAGATTTCCTGTAGTGCTAGAGCTATATGGGAAGCCTGCTAAGTCTGGATGACCTTTATTTTGACCTTCAAAATATGGGGTGAATTAGAGGAGGATCTTTTATGGTTATTGTAAACACTGTACCTTCGGGTTAGAAGTGTTTACACTTCTCATAACTGATCCAAGTCTGAGGATCCTTGTTCTAGAACATTACATGTGAGGGGGTTGGGTTGTTTACAGGTTTATAGGAACCCTTGGCCACATCATACCCTGTTACTGTTTTGTTTAAGAATACTTCACTTTGGACAGTTCATGTGATTAACCCTGGACATGTGACTCTTTATTTGAGTCCCCCACCTTGGTTACTGGATTTTTGAGCCTCCATCCGGACCTTTGAACATACATGGGCCTTATACCAAGACAGATAATCAGATCCAGCTCTTGATCACAAACCCTTGCATATCATTTGCATATATCATCATTGCATCATTTAACATTTGTTTATTTGTTTTTCAGGGTATCCACCTCATTATATCTTGGTTTGGTTTTGACCCCTTCTACTGCTTAGACCTCTGCTTCAGTTATCTTCTTCAGCATCTCCTTCAGCACCTGCATCAGTCTGTCATAGATTCTCCTTCAGCTTCTTAGTCTGTGATCTTCACCATCATTTTACTTTAGCTTCTTCATCAAAACTTATGGATGTTCCAAGGAAGAGCAACATATCTTATCACTTCTTTGAGCCCACCTTGACTGGTATCAGGCAGGTCCTGTCCCTTATCACACCTGACCACATCCCACTGTTTAGAGAGCACTATGGGGGTATTTTAGACTTGGTTATGGATATTGATTCTTCTCAGAGAAGCATGATCCACACATGCTTGCAGTTCTATGACCCTCCACTCAGATGCTTCACCTTTCTAGACTTTCAGATAGGGCCTCTATTGGAAGAGTTTTCTTTGTTGATTGGAGTACCTATCAGAGGAGGGATCCCTTTTAACCCAGAGATGACTGCTCCCAGAAGTGAAGAGATAGAAAGGGCACTACACTTGGAGCCTGCCCTTATTGAGAAAAATATGACAACAAAAGCTGGGATTCTTGGTTTACATCTAGACTTCTTGATTTCTCAAGTCATCCTGAAGGCTACAGTGGGAGAGTGGAGGGCAGTCTGTGCACTTTTAGCCCTCAGTATATATGGGGCTATATTGTTTGCAGATGAGCCCAAATTTGTGAGTAAGAATGCCATCCACTTGTTCCTGCTGAGGAACCCAGTGCCTACATTGCTAGGAGATTTTTACTACTCCATCCATCAGAGAAATGAAAAACAAAGGGGGAAGTTGGTCAGATGTTGTGCTCCCTTGTTCTACTCTTGGCTACTCAGACACCTGCCTAATTCAGATGCCTTCTTGAACCCACACCAGCAGAAGAATTGGGCCAAGAGGTTCATTGCCTTAACATCAGATGATATCATATGGTGCACCCAGAGCACCAAAGGCAAGGATATTATTACCAGTTGTGGACGATACCCTAATGTGCCTCTAATAGGAGTAAAAGGTTGCATCAATTACAACCCTTTACTGTTTAAGAGACAATTGGGATATGCCTTGGTTCACCCTCCCAGAGGACAGGATTTAGCTGAGACCCTATACTGTGAAGTGCAACCTAATTCAGTTGTTGTCAGGCAAGCTGCCTAGGCTTGGGACAACATCCAGACCAAAGGGACAGCTATCCTGGGAAGATGTAACAATGTTGCTTCAGCCCAGTATTCTGACTGGTCCCGTACTAGAGCTCAGATTACCAGAATGCCTTTCACCTTGGAAGACACACCTGGACCATCTACAATACAGCCTACAACAACTGTTAGCCTGGAGGAATTTGAAAAGCTGAAAGAGAGGAATAATCAGCTATCTGAGGCCCTGAAGAAGACTCTTTGGGAAAGAAACGACAGTCGTCTGGACATTGAAAGATTGGAAAGACTCAAGACTGAGCATCTTACTAAGATTGAAAGGACAAATGACTACATAAGGAAAGCAAGGGTCGTGGAACAGATATTGAAAAATGCCTGCAAGGAGGCCAGATTCAGAAAGTTAGGGCTGAGAATTACCTGGAGGAAAGCCATGCTAGGTGGATCAGGATCACCGAAGCCCGTGCACAAGAAGACCAGAAGACTCAAGCCAAGATTGAACAACTGGAGGCCAGTGAGAAGAAGCAGCAGGAAGCTTTGCTGGCAGCTCAGAAGGAAATATCAGAGTTAAAACTCCGGGCGGGGTTAAAGAGATCAAAGGACCAGGATAGGCATAAGAAGTTGACCAATGCCATTGCTACCAGGAACCTCCTCATTAGGACCATTACAGAGCACCCAGCTGGTCCGGTGACTGAGGCCCTCCTGAAGGAAGTCAGGGAAGATGACTATGGATTGGATGTCTGATTCCTCTTTGCTTGTATTTCTTTTCTTTTAATGTACTTTTTCTTTTTGTTGTATTTTTGACCCACCATGGGCGTGTATTGTAAACAGACTATGTATTTTCATCATTTGTAATATATCAGTTTGTTTTATTTTGGCGGGCTTCTTTTCTCAACATCATCAAGCATCTCCTCGAGGTATGGAAAGGTCAAAACCAAGAACCAAACCGGATTCCTTGGAAAAGAAATAAGCATACTTCATTGCATACTAACATTTTCTTTGTTTTGTAGGTTTTCATTTATTCTTTGTTTCTCACTTTGTTGTGCTTTCAGGAAACATTGCTCGTCGCCGAGTGTTCCCTGTCAACCGCATACACCGGTACCCAACGCGAAATAACCTTCCAGGCATTCAGATGGATCAGGTACAGCAGGACCTGAATGAAGTGAGAAATCAGATGGCAAACGAAAGGGCCGAGATGAGAAACCAAATGACCCAGTTTATGGCAGTGATGACTGGCTTAGCCCAGAGCCAAGAGAGGTTGAGAGAACTGGTAGAAAGGCAGACACCTGAGGAGCCCCACCTTGGAATAAGAGGAACCAGCAATAATGAACGGGGACAGCCTCATATCGACCCACCAGAGTATGGGTCCCATTTGAACCCAGATGTTAACGGCACAAGGAATGTTCAAGGTAATACTGCTGGAGGCAGAATCCTGCAAGAGGATCCCCAAGAAGAATAGTTCACAGTTATTGGGGCTGGGGATGAGGTGTATGACAGAAGGCTGGATGAGATTGCTGAAAAACTGAGGCCCTTGGAATCCCAGAATTCCTTAGGCTTCGACGTAATGGATATGGGGCTGGTAAATGGGGTGAGGATTCCCCACAAATTCAAACCACCATGCTTTGAAAAATATATTGGTACCTCCTGCCCGCGTACTCATCTGCAGTCTTTCTTGGGGAGACTCAAGGCTTATACCATGGACGAGAAGTTATGGATGTTCTACTTTGAGGACAACCTGACTAGAGCATCAAGAGAATGGTATTCGCATCTGACAAGGGCCACTATAAGATGTTGGAAAGACTTGGCCGAAGCCTTCATCCAGCAATACCAGTACAACCTAGACATGGCCCCTAATAGAACTCTTCTAATGGGCATGTCTCAATCTTCAAGGGAGAGCTTTCGGGATTATGCTCAGAGGTGGAGACAGCTTGCTGCTGTCCAGCCACCCATGTCTGAAAGAGAAATGGCTGACATGTTTATGAACACCTTGCAGGGAACTTATATTGATAGACTTGTTGCTTTCTCTTCCACCAGTTTTGTCGATATAGTTATAGCTAGTGAGAGAATTGAGAGTCTTTTGAAAATGGGCAAAATCTCTGACAATGGTGCAAGTTCCTCCAACAACCTCAGAAAACCTTTTTCAGGACCCCAAAGGGTAGGTGAAACAAATGTTATCCATGCAAGCAGGGGAAGACCCCAATATTCTCACAGATCGGTAGTAGTCGTTACTATCCCGGCTCCGGTTCCACAGCAACCACTTTATCCTCAACAACAACAACAACACTATCAACAACAATCTAATTTTCCGCAACAAAGAACGTACAACAACAACAACAACCAACAGCAGCGCCCCTTTCAACAGAGGCCATCTCAGACAAATAGGGTGATTGACCCCATCCCTATGCCTTATGTTGCCTTACTGCCACAACTCCTGAAGCTTAACCTGGTTGAGTTAAGGACGTTGGCTCCACCAGATCCTCTCAACCTCCCGAAGAATTATGATGCTAATACCAGGTGTGCCTTTCACTCCAACGCACCTGGTCACAATACTGAGAAGTGTAGAGCCTTGCAAATGAAGGTTCAAGATCTGGTTGATTCCAAAGCTCTCAATTTCGCGCCTCCTCCAAATGTTAACAGAAATCCTATGCCTAATCATGGTGGGCCCAGGATTAATGCCATAGAAGAGGATCAACCATCTGCACTGATTGACAGTGTGGCACAGATTCAAACACCGTTGGCGGAAGTCAAAACTCAACTCTTAAGATGCCAAGTGTTCCTGGGCTGTGGGGTCTGCTACGAATCGTGCAAAACTGCTATTAATGGTTGTGAGAAGCTAAGGTTTGGCGTAGATGGCCTCATCAGAGATGGAATTTTTCAAATTACCACAACGGCTCCTACAACATCAATAATTATTTCTTCAGCAACAACATATCCTCCTACAACTGAAACAACTATCATACCCACTGATTCATCCACAACTCCAGCAATCACTCCATCCATTACTTCAACATATGAGAGTTCAGCAACATTTACTTCTACAACATCAGCACCCATCTTATCAATGGAAACGCCTACAACACCAGCAAACACTAATGAAGATGTTTCAACGGTCACAATCTATTATGACCCAGCAAATGTTCATCCCAACAACAATTTCCAACAACAAACTGCAACACCTCTTGTCAGATCTCCAGTCACAATCTATTACGACCCGCATACCATCACAGTTCCTTCCGCTACAGCAGTCAGTCCGGTTACCATTACGGTGCCTGGACCTGTTCCTTATGAAAGCAGTAATTCCATACCTTGGCACTATGGCTCTGATCTATACTGCAACGGAAAGAAAATCACTCTAGATTCATCAACCTACTCACCACAAGTTGACAATGTTGGGGGAGGCGGAGGCTTCACCAGAAGCGGACGCCTTTTTGCCTCACAAACACCAAGACCCAATGTCGAAGCAGAAGCTGCTGCTAAGGCAAAAGGAAAGAATGTGGTACTTGAAGAGGCAACTGTTAAAGAAACTCCGAAGACGTCTTTTGAACAAGAGGTGGACGAGTTCATGAGAATAATCAAAAAGAGTGATTACAAAGTGGTGGACCAACTTCATCAGACACCCTCCAAAATCTCTATATTATCACTGTTAATGTGTTCCGAAGCCCATAGGAATGCATTGTTGAAGGTCCTGCACGCAGCATATGTGCCGGAAGAGATTACAGTTAATCAGGTGGAAAAAGTGGTTGCAAATGTTAACACCAGTCATGGACTGGGCTTCACAAATGCTGATTTAACGACGGAGGGACGCAACCATAACAAGGCTTTACATATCACCTTAGAATGCAAAGGTGCTGTTCTTTCTCATGTACTGGTGGACACTGGGTCTTCGCTCAATGTCCTCCCAAAGAAAGTCTTGGTGAAGCTGGAGTATGATGGTTTGGCATTACGTCCAAGTAACTTGGTGGTGAGAGCATTTGATGGCTCTAAGAGATCAGTGCTTGGAGAGATTGATTTACCTGTGTTAATTGGCCCACGGACCTTTAAAACTACCTTCTTTGTGATGGACATACAGCCAGCCTACAATTGTTTGTTGGGTAGACCCTGGATTCACGCCGCTGGCGCTGTTACATCTACCCTTCACCAGAAGTTAAAATTTGAGTGGGAAGGCCAGATCATCACAATCTGCGGAGAGGAAGACATTTTTGTTAGCCAGCTGGCTACTTACAAGTATATAGAGATGGATGGGGAGATCCATGAGACTATGAGTCATGGGTTTGAGGCCCTTAACATCAATGAAGCAACTGTTGTATCTGGAACTTCCATCACTTCATATCAACAGGCCCGGAAGGTTGTTGAGGAGGGTACCGCTCAAGGCTGGGGCAAGCTGCTGCCAGTTGAAAAGAAAGAAGACAGATTTGGGTTGGGTTACAGACCAATTCGACAAGATCAACCAGAGGCTACAATGGATCCCAAATTTGTCAGCGGGGGATTTCTTACCCCAGATGCTGTGAACAGTCTGGAAGACGAGGAAGAAAACGAACACAACCTGGAAAAATGGATACGTCCAAGGATCCCGGGGAACCAAGTCTCAAACTGGTCTTCCCAGGAAATTATAAGAGTTATTCCTGCAGAGTAATTATTATTTCCTGTCTTTTAGCATGCATCAAGTCCTTCATCTTGCCCAAGATGTCAGGACTCATTTTGTAATCGGGCCATCTTGTATTTTGTGCAAACGATCAATTAATGAATATCAGGACATCTTTTGCAAACAAGTCTCTTTTTCGCTCACTGTTTTTCATTTTTCATTTTTTGTACAAAACAATAAAATGGCAATGTTTTCGAAATAATAACTTCATTTTCACTTTTTCTAAACATGATAAAACTGATCACTAAAATGAACCAATTTAAACCCTTGCAGAGAGTGCCCTCCAGACTGCACCGACAACGACACTGCTATGACTTCCTATGACTTTGACAATGCGATTAATCAAGCCGATGAAGGAGTTGAAGAAGATTATGAGCTACCTGAAGAGCTAGCCAGATTGTTAAGGCAAGAGGAGAAGGTTATCACTCCTCATCAGGAGGAAGTTGAGACAGTTAATCTTGGTACCGAAGAAGACTTGAAAGAAGTAAAGATCGGGGCCCGTCTGCAAGATTCAGTGAAGGAACAACTTATTGACATGCTTCAGGAGTATGTGGATGTTTTTGCTTGGTCTTATCAAGATATGCTAGGTCTGGATACCGACATTGTTATGCACAAGCTGCCTCTAAAAGAAGATTGTTCTCCAGTAAAACAGAAACTGCGCCGTACTCGTCCAGATATGGCCATGAAAATAAAAGAAGAGGTACAAAAACAGTGGGACGCCGGTTTCCTTGCTGTAACTAGTTACCCTCCGTGGGTTGCAAACATTGTACATGTGCCTAAGAAAGATGGCAAAGTGCAGATATGTGTGGACTACCGGGATCTGAATAGAGCTAGCCCGAAGGATGACTTCCCATTACCTCACATTGATGTATTGGTCGACAACACGTCTCAGTTCTCGGTATTCTCCTTCATGGATGGATTTTCAGGATATAATCAGATCAAGATGTCACCTGAAGACATGGAGAAGACAACTTTCATCACACCCTGGGGCACATTTTGTTATAAGGTAATGTCATTCGTACTAAAGAATGTTGGTGCCACTTATCAACGGGCTATGGTAACATTATTCCATGACATGATCCACAAAGAAATTGAATGTTATGTGGATGACATGATTGCCAAGTCCCTCACAGAAGAAGATCACCTGGTGAATCTATTGAAGCTATTCAAACGTCTGAGAAAGTACCAGCTGAAGCTAAACCCCAACAAATGCACATTCGGGGTGCGGTCCGGTAAGCTGCTGGGATTTATTGTAAGTGAAAAGGGAATTGAAGTTGACCCTGACAAAGTCAAAGCCATTCAATAGATGCCTGCACCGAAGACTGAAAAAGAAGTCTGGGGGTTCCTAGGTAGATTGAACTACATTTCAAGGTTCATATCTCATCTCACTGCAACCTGTGAACCCTTGTTCAAGTTATTAAGAAAAGAAAAAACGGTCAGGTGGAATGAAGACTGCCAGAAGGCTTTTGACAAAATCAAGGAATACTTACAAGAACCTCCAATCCTTATGCCTCCAGTTGAAGGAAGACCTCTAATAATGTACTTGACAGTATTAGAAGAGTCAATAGGGTGTGTGTTGGGCCAGCATGATGAGTCTGGTCGAAAAGAGTATGCAATATACTACCTAAGCAAAAAGTTTACCGACTGTGAACAATGTTATTCACTGCTCGAGAAAACTTGTTATGCTTTAGCGTGGGCTGCTCGCCGACTAAGGCAGTATATGTTGACCCACACTACCTTGTTGATCTCCAAGATGGATCCAGTCAAGTATATATTTGAGAAGCCAGCACTTATCGGAAGGGTTGCAAGATGGCAAATGATTCTAACAGAATATGACATTCAGTACACATCTCAAAAGGCCATCAAAGGTAGTGTATTGTCTGACTATCTGGCTGAGCAACCCATTGATGATTACCAGCCTATGAGATTTGACTTCCCTGATGAAGACATCATGTTCATAAAAGAAAAAGATCATGAAGAACCTGTTCACACTGAAGGGCCTGACCCAGAAGAAGAATGGATAATGATGTTTGATGGGGCTGTTAATATGAATGGTCGTGGAGTTGGTGCAGTGCTCATTACACCTAAGGGAGTTCACATGCCTTTCTCGGCAAAACTCACCTTTAACTGCACTAACAACGAAGTTGAATACGAAGCTTGTATCATGGGTCTTGAGGAAGCCATTGACCTCAGGATCAAGACTTTAATTGTATTCGGAGATTCAGTTCTGGTAATCAATCAACCCAACGGCAAATGGTACACTCACCAGGAGCATCTGATTCCATATCGGGATTATACTAGGAGATTACTGACTTTCTTCACCACAGTCAAACTTGAGTATATCCCTCGAGATGAAAATCAGTTTGCAGATGCTCTGGCTACCATTTCCTCCATGATCAAAGTTCAAGCTGCCAATTTTGTGCCTCGGATTTCAGTATCCAGACTTGACAGACCAGCATACGTATTCTCAGTAGACATTGCTAAAGACGATAAGCCTTGGTTCTATGACATCAAATGCTCCTTAGAGGATCAAACATACCCACCTGGGGCATCATCCAATGATAAGAAAACATTAAGAAGGCTAGCTGGTAGTTTCTTCCTGAATGATGATGGTTCATTGTACAAAAGAAACTTTGACATGGTACTTCTCAGATGTGTTGATAAGAAAGAGGCGGACTTGTTAATGCACGAGGTGCATGAAGGATCTTTCGGTACCCATGCTGGAGGACATGCAATGGCTAAAAAGTTATTAATATCAGGTTACTACTGGATCACAATGGATGCAGATTGTTATGCCTATGCCAGAAAGTGTCATAAATGCCAGATTTACGCAGATAAAGTGCATGTGCCTCCGAATCCGTTGAACGTGATGTCTTCACCTTGGCCCTTTTCCATGTGGGGCATTGATATGATTGGAAAGATCGAACCGACTGCTTCCAATGGCCACAGATTCATCCTGGTAGCCACTGACTATTTTACCAAATGGGTTGAAGCAGCTTCGTATGCAAATGTCACCAAGCAAGTGGTAGCCTGATTCCTAAAGAGAGACATCATCTGTCGATATGGAGTACCCGAGCGAATCATTACGGATAATGGTTCCAATTTGAACAACAAAATGATGGCAGAACTGTGTCGGGACTTCAAAATCCAACACCACAACTCTCCTCCTTACAGGCCAAAGATGAATAGCGATGTTGAGGCAGCTAACAAGAATATCAAGAAGATTGTGCAGAAGATGGTGGTCACCTACAAAGACTGGCATGAAATGCTACCATTTGCCTTGCATGGGTACCGTACATCAATCAGAACGTCTACTGGGGAAACACCGTATCAGCTTGTGTATGGTATGGAGGCAGTCCTACCTGTTGAAGTTGAATTACCTTCCTTGTGGGTACTGATGGATGTCAAGTTGAATGAAGCAGAATGGGTCCGATCTCGGTATAATCAACTGAATCTGATCGAAGAAAATAGACTAGTTGCAATATGTCATGGGCAGTTATATCAGAAGAGAATGAAGAAATCCTTCGATCAGAAAGTCAGGCTTCGGGAATACCAAGTAGGAGATCTTGTGCTGAAAAGACTCCTTCCTCCTCATACAGACCACATGGGCAAGTGGACTCCGAATTACGATGGTTCGTTCATAGTGAAGAAAGTTTTCTCTGGTGGAGCACTGATGCTCACTACTATGGATGGTGAAGATTTCTTATCCCCTGTGAATTCAGATGCAATTAAAAAATACTTCGCATAAAATGACCCGCTGGACATAAAAACAGAATGAAAGTCCAGGCAAACATAGGGCATCCCGGCGAGTCAAAAACAGAATAAAAGACTCGGGCAAAAATAAGGGAAAATAAAGAAAAATGTACACCCGCTGAGTTGAAAAGCCACATTGGACAGCTCAGGCAAAAATGGGTATCCCAGTGGATTGAAAACCCGAAAGGGCAGTCCACGCAAAATAAGGGAATAAGCGAACAACTGCATTCTGAATTCGTCTGTATCACTCGCAACATGGCAAGCTTCGAAAGGTCAAAGCATCGGTCAGAATCAGCCTTCTTCAGAAAGCAAGATGAGAAGAACGTCAAGGTCATACGAGTAATAGCAAGAGGAAGCTCGCTAAAGCGTCGTCAACATTGCCAGCACCTTCATTTTTCTCAATTTGTAACAATCTCCTCATTTCAGGGGATTTTTTTCTTTGACTGTATTTGCCAATTCATGGTGCACAAATTAATAAAATCAGATTTTTCAGTCACATTTCATCTTGTACATTTTTATTTCATTTGCAAAAATGTCTGATATCCTTGATATAACATTCGCATAAAAATAGATGTGCCTTTCTAATCACGTGCTTGCAGGAAATATATTACTTACTCCCAGGAGTGTCTAAACTCCTATGACGGAATCCAGTAAGGTATGCCTCATGGCACTTGTGCGTTTCTTTATCATAACAGGATTGCAGGTATTCAGAGCGCAACATGGGGCATGAAAGTTTTACCCCAGCAAAGTTGTCAAATCATTATTTCCTCAACACATCCTCCAAGCAGCACTAGAAGTGCTTTCTCCCCATCAGAGTTGTCAGGCATCACTTCTCCAGCACATCTTTCAGAAAAGTACCAGAAGATGCTCATATCCCCAGCTGAGTTGTCAAGCATCGTCATCCTCGGCAGGATCCCCACAGAAATCTCTAGGAAGACTGTTCAGTGGTCTTTTCTTCCCCCCAATAGAGTACTAGGTAGGGAACCGTCTCCCCACAGAGCTCCAGCCTCCTCCTGGAAGAGCAATATCTGAAGTTCTCACACAACAAAGTGACGGAAGTGTCCGCATCCCCAGTTGGGCTCCTCATTACAGAGATAGGTCTATCAGTGACCTATTTCCCCAAGCAGAGTCATACATCTTATCTGATCTACCAATGATCTCATTCCCAGCTGGGATATTCTTTCAAGCAGATCAGTCAGAGATCTCCACAGCAACGGGATCCGAATCCCGAATCAGTATCTTTTGCATAATCATAGCATTTACATCATATTTCCCCTCAGAGCGTAGCATTCCGTCTAATACGGAGCATTACGACAAAAATCAAACATATTGCATAATCACAAGTCAGGTTCGAACCAGTCACCTGTAAATACCAACATTCCATCAGCAATGTATATAAAGACTCACAGTCCCCGCAGAACGCCAAAGTGTCCCCTTTGTACTCTCAAATACAGATACATGCTCCTTTTGACACTCGTCTGTGCTATCTTTCCCCAGTAAAATTGCCAGGACACTTTCTACAAACAGATACCTATACGCACTCCTGACACCCGTCAGTGTCACCACTCCCCAGCATGGTTGCCAAACACTTGTTTATATTACACCCTTGTCGACACCCGTCCGTGTCATCTTATCCCCACAGATCACTAGATTACCTTTTACACTCTCATATACAAATATAAGTTCATAACTTATACATTTTATCTTCTGACACCCGTCCGTGTCATACTCTCCCCAGCTAGTTTAACACTCGTCCGTGTCTGGCTCATACTTCACAATACTTGTTTTACTCATACAGATACTCGTCCGTATCCTGTATACACCACTTATTTCCCCTCAGATTCAACATTCGTCCGTGTTCTTTGTTAACCAGTTGGTACTCGTCCGTACATCATCTCTGAACATGCGTCAACGTTGTTTCTACTGATACTCGTCCATATCGTAGTCTTAAGGATGCTCGTCCGCATCTTTGATCTATACACAACGCCAAACACTTATACCTTTTGTTTCTTGGATGTAAGCACTCGTCTGTGTTTACCATTCCCCAGTAAAAAGCAAAACTTCTTTTCTATCTGACATTCGTCCTATGTCATGATACTTTCGGCAGCCGTACCCTGCCAGGTGATCGTCATTCACCTTTGGATGACCGTCCCTCATCATTCCCCCAACGGAGTCTCCATTATTGGAACCTTTTTTATATCCGACATTCGTCCTATGTCGTGATATTTTAGCAGTCGTCCCTTGCTAGGTGATCGTCCTTCACCTTTTCGATGATCGTCCTTCATCATTTTATCCGATGGCCGTCCCCATTGTTGATCTTGTTATCTGACATTCGTCCTATGTCATGATAAACCCCGAGAGTAGCCGTACCCTGCTAGGTGATCTTCCTTCACCTCTTGATGATCGTCCTTCATCATGCTTATCCGATGGCCGTCCCCATCGTCGACCTTTTCTATCCGGCATTCGTCCTATGTCGCGATACTCTCGGCAGCCGTACCCTGCCAGGTGATCGTCCTTCACCTTGGATGATCGTCCCTCATCCTTATCCCCAACAGAGCAGCCGTCCTCTGCTAGGTGATCGTCCTTCACCTTTGATGACCGTCCCTCATCATTTATTTCTTTAAACCGATGGTCGTCCTAGTCGTTGTTTACATTACTTTACAAACCTGATGGTCGTCCCCATCTCTGAGTTTACCTTTAATCCCCAAAGAATCTTGTTTCTTTACCTGATGGCTATCCCCGTCATAATCTCTATTTCCCCAGCATGTCGGTCGTCCCCGTCATTGCTTTATCCCCAGTAGTCGTCCTCTGCTCGATGGTCGTCCTCCATCGCCCGCACTTTATAATCATATTATACTTTCCTTTTACAATCTATATCCCTTTTCTTCTTCTCCCCAGTGAGTGCAAATTTCGGACTGTCTTTGGTATTCAACCACAAGTTATCTTGTTCGTCTGTTAAGTCTGTCGCTTACATCCTGCACAGCTAACTCATGCTTGAATAGGGGCAGCTGTAAACACCCCAAATTTGCCCTCACTAAGTTCACACCATGGCTTGTGATCTTTCACATTTACATTAGTTTAAGCATATCATTTCATGTTGCATTTTTTTGCTTTCACTGCATTAGTTCAAGTTCATTTGCATCTAGGGTTTGTGATCTGAGCAATCCAAGGACCATCTGAGCCACTCCAAAGGCCATCAATCATTTCAAGAGGGTTCATGTATGTTCAATCATCATATTTTATCCTCCAAAGATCAAGGAAGTCAAAGAATCACAAGAACTGGCAAAGCATGGAAGTTGAGCTAGGGTTTGACTGCACAGATGACCTGAAATTAGGGTTTTGGTTTCAGAGGCCATAACTCCAATTTTTTTGGCCATTCTTGTTTCTAATGGTCTCAATATGATATAAGGATCATTCATACCAAGTTTGATGAAGAAATTCATTGTGGAAGTCATCTGATCACTGGGTAACTTCTTGAGCAAGTCAGAGCAAAATCAGGGCATCTGAGGCCCCCCAACATGGAACCAGAATGGATTTTTCATCAAATTGAAGTTATATGATCTTTATTTGATCATTTAAGTGCTTAGAAGTCCACAAATTTGAAGAAAAGTGAGCCAAACCAAAAGTTGCCAAAAATGGAAATGACTTGTAATGGAAACTTTCCATTTTGGGAAAGTTCTTCAACCTCCTCTTTCTCAACCAAAAATGCTTCAAATGAAAAATTTTTGGTCACGAAATTTGTAGATTGGATCATTCCCATTTCAAAAAGTACAAGACCAGTTCTAATTCATTATGGAACTCAAGTTATGGCTTGGAAAAGTTGGCAAAAATCCTATAATTTTCACTTTCACACCAAAGAGGATTTTTTGCAAATTCACAAACCAATCCATTTTGTGACCTCTAATACACTTCTAGGCATCATACAAACATAGTGTATTGCCTAAGAATCAGAATTGGCCCAAGAATCTCAAGTTTTTATGCCTTGCACATCAAGAAATCACAAAGGGGCCAAAATGTACAAAGCTTGCAAAAACTCATACAACCATGCTTCCACTTGCTGCAGCACCTCAATCTCAATTCCATGGCTCTCCTTGATCAATGATGAGGCCAGACATACCCTTGTACAACCTCTGAACCAGCCCATACCTCAAGTACAAGTTATGTTGACATTTTGGCAACTTGCCCATACCAATCACCATAGGCCACAACAACTCTTCTGACCTATCAAAGCTTGTTATGTGGATCAAAAGCAACTCATAACATACAACACACAAGGTTGAAACCTCAGAATCACCAAGTTCCCCAAAATCACCCCAAAAGCAAAAGCTTTCGAAACACTCTGCTCACACACTTAAACTCAAAACTTCTTTCATCAATAAACTCAGCATTACAAGAGGATCATTTCCCACCCTTCATTGCAGCCTAAAAGCCCCCAAAACCAAAACACGATTCTGGTGCAGCAAGAGTGCAAGCTCTCAAACCAGCCATTATAAACTCCTTCCAAGCATCAAAGCATCACCAGGAGGATCATTGGAGTCATTTTTCACAAGAGAGGAGGTCCAAAAGCTCCAAACTGAGAAAGCTCAAGCTCAGGTAACCTCAAGAACATTTTTTCCAGAAGCATGATTTTAAGTTTCTAAATCGTTCCTTATGCTTTGCTGATCACCATGATCTATTTTGTTTTGAAAATGAGTGAGAAATGACCATGTATGCTTGCTCTAAAATTTTGCCCGTAAAACTTGTTTTCTTCGAATCTTGAAAATGGTGAATGAGAAATGTGTTTTTATGCTTGATTCATGTTTGGAGAGATGTGGGGAAGTGATCTGGAGCTTTAGAGCTCTGGAAATGACCTAGGGAAGAAGTTGACAATTTGGTCTCGCCGGAGAAGACGACCGGAAGTCTTCTCCGGCCACCTGAAACTGATTAGGGTTAATGACGTGTTTAGGGCTAAGTTTGAATTTGGGTCGTTGGATGAGGATTAGGGTTAGGCAGTGGATGGTTCAGATTAGCTCATTAAGTTTTAATTGTGATTAATTAATTAATTAATTAGGATTTAGTCAGTTTGAATTGTGGCCGTTGGATAGCGCGCGTGGTCTTCCCTCCAAACCCCAGTTTAAATCCTGTCCATCAGATCAGCATACTTTCTTTTATTTCAATTTTTATTTCATTTTATTCCATTTATTTTGTACAATTTATTTAAAATACTAAGAAAATTCTAAAAATATTTTTCTTCTGCATTTTGATTTCAAATATTTTTCTTCACCCAAATACATTTTTATTTTTATTTTTTGCATTAAGAAAATCATTTTAAAAATATTTAAATGTTTATTTTAATTAATTAATGGAAATTAATTAATTAAAATACCATTTAGGTTTCTAAAAATCCCAAAAAAAAATTCACATTGCATCTTAGGATATTTAGAAACATTGTCAAATCATTCATACAAATTTCTTTTTGGTTTTGAACACTCTTTGACATTTTTCTTGAATTTAGGGTTCATAAAAATCCCTTTTTGGAACCCTAACTTTGAAAATTCTTTTCTGCCTAACCATGAAGGGTTTGACATTGGTTCTTTTTGCATTGTTCTTCATATAGCATGTAGTATCTAGCATATTTTTGTCATAAATTTATCTTGAATTTTCCATTTGATTTGCATTTTTCCTCTTAAGGTACCCAAAAACCCTAGTTTACTTAGAAAATTCACAACTTTCTTTATATTAAGAGTTAGACCTTCTCCTTTGGAGTGTGAAATCATATGAGGTTAGAGTTCCTTTGAGTTTATTTGCAATTTTGTATCTTGTGATTTGCTTCTGTTTTTGACTTTTGCATCTCATCCTTTCATGTAACCCTAATCTTGCATCCATACTTGCATCTTACATTGCATTGCATGAACATGTGAACTTGTCATGACATTCTAAGCACTTGTATGCCATCTTAGACATCTCAAGACATTGCTTGATCATTTCTTCATATATTTGCTATGCTTTGCATCCATTTCATTTCATAAATATCCATGTGTTTTAATGCCTCCTACATGCTTCATTTGCATTCTTTCTCTTTGTATGAACATTCTTAGCACTTGATATGCTTTTGCATCATCTCATAGCATCATTTTCATCATGTTTTTGCTTCTGGTTTTGGTTTTGCCTTTGCATATGTCTCATTTTCATTTCATTTCTTTCCTTTATGCTAACCTTTTCAGGTGGTAAGTAATTTGAGAAGTGAATTTGCCTTCACTTCTCATCTCTCTTCTCATTCTTCTTATGCATCATTGCTGCATTTTTCTTTACTTTAGAGTGAGATTTATCATTCATGTTCATCATCCACTTCTTTTTTTTCTCCAAGTTACTTATCTTCTTCAGTGAAGTAAGTAACTTGTTTTCTTCTGCTTCTCCTCCTTTCATCTGCTTCTTCCATTGGTGGCTTCTCTGAAGGTCTCTTGCAAGCCTTACAAACCATAGGAACACCCAAGAATGACAATAATTAGGGTTTTGATTAGTCCCCTTTTAGCTTTTACCTTTGTGTCTTCTTTGTGTCTCTCTTCTCACCTCATCATTAGAGACTAAACCTTTAAGGTTTTAAGACTTTGTGATTAGGGTTATGCCTGCTTCCTTCTCTTAGGATGGAGTGTATAACTTTAATCCTAAGTGTTAAACCCTTAATTTCTTTAAACCTCTTAATAAATCCATCTTAATAATCGCTAAGACATTAAACTTGTAACTTGGGCCTTGCATTAGGGTTCTAATTCTTCCTTTATTGGTTAAGAAGGACTAACCCTAGTGTTAATGGACAAGTCCTCCTCAAGTTGTCTTACAAATCATAAAACTCACTTCTTAATCTCACCCTTAATTAAAATCCACTTTAATAAAGGTTTGTTTTGTCATGAGTTTAATCCTTAATCATGGATTGAGTTGAGGTATCTTCCTCAGCTTAAGTGTGCTCATCTATTATCCTTCTATTAGGATGGTGTAATGGGTTCACTAATCCTTGATTATGGCTTAAACTAATTACTTAACACTAAACAAAAACCCCACAAAAAAACATCTAAATAATCACAAGTAGGTTAATGATCCTAATCCTACACCATCATGGTAATTAAGTTGATATGTTTATCTCATACTTAAAGTATTCTCATTATCCCTAATCAAATGGAGGATATGACGAGTTTACTAACTCTTGGTTTAGGCTTAAGCTCATTAACTTATGACAAATACCAAAAACAAATCAAAGATCGAAAACACAAAAACAAACAACAATCGTCTCCTTCGGGATTCTCTTCTCATCATCTTCACTCACAAACGATAACTTGCTTCTCCCGTATAATGCAAGACAGTTAGCACTTGAGCCAGACAAGTCATACACTTGAGCATAGACAAGCAAGCAGTTCATCAGTCAATTTATCTTTCAGTCTATTTGAGTCGAACTACGGTGTTCTGACTTCCTCATTGCACGAGAGGATACGTAGGCATAACTTAACAGTTATCGAACAAAAGTCTTTGTGTCTTCCCCCTCTTTCAGTATTCTCTTTTTAAGCCTCAGTTCCTGAGCACCTCACTTCATTTTCTTGCACTGACACTTGTATATTCCTTTCCAGCTTTTGCACACAGATAGCACAGACACTACCCCTTTAAACACAAACTTTTAAGCGTGGATCTCGTCGAGTACGACGGACAATCTGGGTGCTAATACCTTCCCAGGTTGTAACCAACCCCCTTTCTCAGTTTCTCTGGTTCGCAACCGTCTTATCCATATCTTTCTAGGTTTATGCAGCATTACCTTTCCTTCGGGATAAAAATGCCTAGCTGGCGACTCTATTCATCTTCACTTCATTCTCCTTTCGCCGACCGTTCGCGTTTGTACTCTATCTGACTCGGGTGTCTTTTAGTGGGAGCGACACCCGTTTTATGTTGAAAATTTTGTAACTCTGATTTTTAATATAATTATCGGGTAGAAAATGTGGTGTTACAGTTGCAACTCCTGATAAATCACCATTTCTTCTTTGATTAGACTTATCTCCCTAGATTGTAATCAACCAGAGCTCTGATGCCAATTGTTATGGCTTCTTGGCGCAGTGGGAACAAACACCAAAGTAATCTAAGCAAGGAATTTCCAATCACATAATCACAAATAACAGAATATAATGCAGGAACAATCAATAAATAGAAAAGAATACGATAAAAACTTTGGTAACCTAGTTCGGAGAGAAAACTATACTCTTGACGAATTCATCTTAAATCGAGGTGATTTGAGATACATTACTCAGAATACGAAGGTACAACAATCAAGATTCATCTCTCTCTCACACTACTCTTTTATCTGTGTTTAACCCAAGACAAACGTACACTCACTTTGACATCTCTCTGTAAATCAATAATTTTAATCCTTTACATTGATATTCTAAAAATTAGAGTGAGCAAGAGATATAAAGCTTTCCATAATCTCTAACCTTTTCAATCGTCAAAAAGTGACTCGGAACGGTTAGAGGTTATTAAAGGGTAACACAAAATCCTCAACATCAATAACCCTCGATCACATCTCTGATAACCGATTTCAATAACCCTCGATCACACCTCTGATAACCGGTTTCAAGAGCCGATGATGTCCTAATCCAGTTCATCACTCTACTATCCACTTTATCAAATATAAACTAAAAAGCATTCTTATTTTTGGAATAATGGCACCCCTAACATATTTTCCAAGATAGTTCCTAATTTGGAACTGATAACATAGTTTTAAATTTATAGTCGAATATATCATTTAATTAATTTCATGGCTAACTTTGCTTATGATATAAGACTAAAAATCTCAGTAAAAATAGATTAGATAATAGTTTTATTCAAACTTTATTCTTGTAAAACACAGCAAAACAAAGAGTAGTTAGCAAACAACAGCATAAACACCATTAAGAATTAATCACTCTGCAATTATTCCTAATCTCTCCCTCAGAACCAATAAGTGGATTAATATTCCCCATCTTAATCATAGCATAAGCAAATTCCATAAAAAACTCTCTTTCATTCTCACTATATAATTGCACCAAATATTTAGTAGTTGAAGTAACCTCTTCATCACTTGAAAATAGAATCTGATCAGAGCTTAGAAGACCCTTCCCATTTACCAAATTCTTGAAGTAATTGCTGTCAAATTGATCAAATGAGTTCGAATCTAGAACCGTAGTTGCATTCCCATCTTCATCTTGTATACACAAATTTTGCAATTCAAAAAGCATTTCAGATTCTAAAGTATTGTCGGGCTCTTCTGTCCCCGAGAAATTGAATAATCTGTTGCTGAAAAATGTGCACCTTGCTCGTCCAAAAGTGTGTGCACCTAAAGAAGATTTTGTACACGTTAGTTTCTATTAAGACGTTTTGTGGCACTGTCTAAAAAAATTATTTCATATAAAATTATACCTGATAGAGTAACGACGTCTTTGAGATTGAGACCGACGTTATCAAACTTGGAAGTAATATTTTCTAGTGTATCAAAAGGAGAAGGAATTGCGAGATTGGCTAATGTTTTGTTCGAGACCAATCCGTCTCTGCGCCCTAGCGGAACATACCAAAAAGGACCACCACTCTGCCAAATGTGACAGTTAAATTAAGGTAAGCACAAGCAAAGATAATTGTTTTAATTTTTGCATTGAGTTATGAAAATTTAATGATTGAAATTTGAATTGAACATACTAGGAAAACAGAATCTCTTGCAACTATGGCTAATATATCAGCACAAGAGACAACTCCACTACATGAACTCTCCACTGAGCTTTTGATTCTATCTATGACTTCAAATCCTCTAGCAGAATTCTTGTTAGGAGTAGCAAATTTCTCACTTTCTTCGTCTCCATCCAGCAGAATTGAACCATCACAACCCTGTAAGTCATACAAAAAAATTGGAGAGTCTGTGTAAATTAGTCACGGTTTAACTATGACAAAACAAATATAGATCTTATTTAACCTCAGTATGACTGTGACGAAACATTTTATGAAACTGACAAATTTTGAATTTTGTGAAGTAGTCCGTTTTGCACGTTTTGCACGCTCTTGGTAGTAAAAATGAAGTGCTAGTGTCTCTAACTTACATTTACAAAGCAATCATGGAAATGAAGGCGAAGCAAAGAAGCCGCCATTCGAATCTCATCTTCCATTGCGTTCGAAACCTCTCGCCTAACTATTGTCCAAAGATCAGGGCATGCTGTTCTGTAAAAATCTGGACTCAGTTGAGTTTTCATAGGTTCAGCCTCACTCAAAATGAAGAAACTCATCATAAGCCAAAAACATGCAATACCTCTAAATGACTTATTCATTTTCACTTTGTTGTTGCTGACAAACATACCTAACAATGGTTGTATTTATAGGCAACAAAGGTTTATTATTTTGTAGTGTTACACTGAGTGGTGTCATCCTACTTATGAAATTATGAAAAATGTAAATATTCTATTTGAGTTTGTGAATGAAGACAAAGCAAAACCACTATGAGTTAAAAAGATTTTGAAGATAAGCACATGAAGGTTTGTGCATGCATTTTGAGAGTTTAAAAATGTAATTTGGTGGTAAATGGATTCTGACTCCTAAAACACAAGGGTGCCGCCCGCTACTGCTAAATAATTGTTTCTACTTGGTGGGATGGGATATATGTCAAACTATAGAAGGGTGAGATATTAAAAATGGATCCACTTTCTTGTTACAATAGTTTTTAATCTCTGTGCTTTATTGCACTTTTGGAGTTTAGATGTTACATAAAAAATTACTTCTATTTTCTTATTTATAAAATTTGGTTTATGACCTCCTCATGTTTAGCATGTAGAGTGTTGCACCATATGTGTGTATATAGTTGAGATGCAATGTAAGTGTATAACACCATGCATATGTATGTAGTAGAGATGCATGATGACCTGAGAACTCCATGCATGAGTGTAGTAGTGCTAGGGCTTCTATAAGTAAGTGTCAATGACTTTATATGAGATTAACTCATTAAGTATAATGCAATGAAATTCAATTTTATCACTACTTGAATTATGTCTTTGCAAAATTGAGTTTATCAAACTCAAAAATCATGAGATCCTTAGATTCTTTGACATGGAGAAGGTTAGGAGATGTGATATTTGAGAATTGTCAAAAAGAATAACAAATTTGGAATTTTGTCTTTTTTTTTTGTATGATAACATGTCAGACATAATGTTGGAATAATGTACATGACAAAAAGATTGTGAAACTAGAAGGATAAATGCAGAAAATAAATAAAACAAGAATTGTTAACTCATTTCGGTAGAAAGTCATCAATGTTTGAAGACATTAACTAATGAAATAAAATTCATTTTTAATAGTCAGAAGTACAAATTGGTTTTATCTGAACTCTCTCGATTCAATGTATTTTTTCCTAATACTATCAAGGAACTTCAATCCAAACTCTCTTAAATCTGAAGTCTCTCTCACTTTTACTTAAACATTTTATCATTTGTTTGGACAATTATAGAAATATATGAATGATGAAACATTTATACAACTCAGATAATTTATTCTCCTAACTTAGATATGGCCCAGGAATAAAGTATTACAAAGCAAAACAAAGACTCGATAACAATTAAACACACAGAGCTTAGTAGTGACGGGTATGAATCTCCACAAAGGAAAAAGTCCCTAAATAGCAACAATAGTCCAACTAGAAAGTCTAATAGGGTTTATGGCATGAGGACGATTAGAACTTAAAAAACGCACATAAGCAATCTTCATAATGTTAATTGTACATCTTGATTAAAACAAATCTTGAATAAATATGAATCTCTTAAGAATGTGATATTCTATCTTAATGAAATAGATTCAGAAAAAATCTTTCCTAAGCCAAAATGTGCTTAAACAATCATATCTCTGATTGGACAGAAAAGGAAACAAATCTTCAAAAACGAGAGATATACTTCAATCATTCTTGTACGCCAAGAAACCAGCTCGAGACAAGATGTCTCACATAATGCAGGACAATTTGTTTAATTACTTCCACTAGAGAGACACAACCACTTTGAGACAGAATGTCTCACAACTTGATAGAACATCTTGTTTCACATGTTACCTACAAAATATTGCCAATTACATGTAATAACAACATTCAAAATTGTAAAATAAAAGATCAAAATTATATTTAAAACAAATTTTAAAATAGAACTCGTGAACAAATTGTATTTCCATCATTCATAAGCTTTCTCACTACTTCAACTGCATTGAATTCAATCCTATGATAACACTCGATCTCTACTCCGCTCCATTCAATCTAGACTTCTCGTTTTTCAAATTTCTCACAATTTGGTAAGTTTTTCATTTTCTTACTATTTATTATGATGAATGCATTATCGAAATAGTTTATGTATGGTACATTAGGTTGTAGTTAAAAACATAATAGATTGATTTGTGATGTATGTTTTTACAAATTTTCAAGTTTAAAGCTTAAGGCATGCTCTGTTTTGCCTATTCGCATTTCTGCTTCTCTAGTTTTTTCTAGAGATTATCTAGACCCTGAGTCCGAATAACAAAATTTGGATTTACCTGTTATGCTACGTTTGTTTAATTTTTCTTGTTTTGTTCTCTGGGTTTGACTTTGATTATGATATGATTTTTCGAGTATAAATATAGGTAAAATGTCTAACAACCAAGAAAGAGTGAGACATGGCAGAATGGCTCAACATGTTTCCTTTCAGAAGGAAAAAGCTAGACCCTCTTGTCCAACTATTGGTGCCACTTCATTTGATGTAGAATCATCATCTTCCCGAGTTCATGTGTCTACAACATCGTCTTCCTAAAGAAATGAGTCCCTTATTGTTGTCCATTATGCCCTTAAATCCCGAGAAGTTCACGTTGTTGAACATCCTACCTTTGCTCCTCATGTTATTCTAAGATGATCCTCAGACATTTTACAACTTCCTCTCTATCCAAACCATGATATTAGGCACGTGTGGGATGGAGATGTAACATAAATATGTAATTATTCTTTTAAACATGTGTGTTATAAGATTTAAACTTCTTGACGTAATATTTTATTTTACAGTATTGTGATATGTTGAAGTGTATCATTACATGGTAAGAGGATTGTAAAGTTGTCGCAACCTGATGAAGCATAGTTTCAAGATGTCATGCAGGAATTTGGGTTGCAAGATATATGTAGGACTAGGTATGGTTGCATTAACCATGGTTTGTTCTATGCTTTTGTGGTGAGATGGCACGCTGAGACGCCATCATTTCATCTTTCGCTCGATGTGATGTCCATCACACTTGATGATATGTTATCCCTCTTACATCTTATGTTCATAGGGAGATTATTAAACTACTCAAGATGCAGTAGATCTGAGGCCTTAGAGATGATGGTGACCTATTTGAGAGTTAATCTAGGTAACGCCTAAAGATGACACCAACAGATGTCATGCCAGATTTTCATTCTTAGAGTTGATGTATAGAGGATTGTGTATCATAGAAGATGTGCATTGAGTACATCCTTGTGTTTTTGGTTGACTGATAAGTGCAAATTGTAGATATTTTTGTATATAAGTTTTGTTGCACTTATCGATACTTTTTTGTTAATATCGTACGAATAACCCCCGCTTTTTTTGTAAATAGGTTTACTTTACGTTATAGTATATACATTACGTTATCGTGTAAATATCATTGAGCTTAATTATTTTTATCTCATTTTTGTAGGTATTCAAGCATTGATATATTGTCATATTCATAAAGAGTATTGAATAAGCTTTCCAACGCTTCGAACCAGACGAAAAACAGAGTTACGATTTGAAGGTTACGAAGAAAGTAATGTTGGATTTTTTATGTCTGTCTGCTCTCGCCCCGAGTTCGCCGGGCGAAGCAGAGGCAAGCCAGATACTCCAGAAGCGTGGAAAATGCAGGAATAATTTGTCATACTTCGTTGGACAAACCAGAACTTCCTCGGGAGAATCTGGACGGACAAAAACTCATCAAAAATCCAAAAAAAAAACACTTTTTTAGGTTATGATTTTGGGGAAACTTTTCCCCAACTTCATCAAAATATTTTTGAAGAAATAAGTCAGAAAAGAAAAATTTATAGATGAAGAGAGCAAAGAGAGGAGAGAAAAACAATGTTTCGGTGCACTTTACAAATGAAGTGCATACCTGTATTTATAGGCAGCGAATCGTGGACCGTGGAGAGAAAAGTGGGAGAGTGGACCGGCCCAGTCAAAACTGGCGGTTACTAGAAATGTGGGAGAGTGGACCGGCCCAGTCAAAACTGGCGGTTACTGGGTTGGTCAGTAGTGGAGTTAGTCAAAACTTAGGTTAAGACTTGGCAACTTGAAATGTGACACGTCAGCATTTCGTAATTAATTAATATTAAATAATTAAATAAAATTATTTAATTTCCACCGAATTTATTAATTAATTATCATTAATTATTATTAAATTCGGGTTCAAAAAATTAATTCATTTAGACCGAACCGAGCCGAGTCGAGTCGGCCGGACGGACGGACGGACGGCGGCGGCGCGCGCGTGTGTCTAGATGCTCATGGGTGTGTCCTCACTCCTTTTACAAAATTGAGTGCCCCTTGGGGCCCAATCCCAATTGTCCATGTTGGATTATATAAACACTACTAATATTTGTATTTCCTCCTATGTGGGACTAAAATGAATCTTTTCAAATTCACTTCCATATTAGTTCTACTTTGTGTGCATTTATTGCCCATTTAATGTCAATAAATAATTCCAACTTCTACTCCAAATTAACATCATTCCAACAATCCCCCACTTGAATTTAAAAGGTGATTTTAGACGTCCGTCAGACGTTTCTAAGATTGTGCATAAACAAAGGTGTCTACGACTTGAACCTTAGCGTAGCAAGTCAGATTCTGATTTAACAAGAGTGACACTATTGTCTTGAACTCTATCTCAGACATCAGACCTGCACACAACCTTTTCGTAAGGTGTATTCTAATATCCCGTGCTTTAATGGCCCTGCACGTGTATCCCGGTTTAGTGAAGGCTCTAGGAATTTTGCCTCGAAATTCCATAGGAACCGGCCTCAGTTCCACAGTCACATAGGTGAGTCTTATCAAGAGTACTCTTGTAGCCTAGGTATTCCCTCATACAGAGTATAGATCTCATTAAGAGTTTATATTATCTCATCCTCTTCTTACTTCAGGATTCATGCTCCACTTGCATGGTCATTTCATATTACTCACAACTTGTTATTACCCATTGAACCTAGTTCTTGGGATCTCCAGTCATTTAGGTCGGGTTGCCATCATGAGTAAATCATCTCTTTATAGGAATTAGTCCCATCTTTTTGGATGTATTATGGACTTTCTCTCTAGCTAATCCTTTCGTCAAAGGATCCGCTAAGTTTTCATCAGTGCGTACATGATCCACTCTCACAGCTCCCTTGGAGATACAATCTCTAACGGTGTTGTGTTTTCTTCTAATTTGACGTCTTTTACCATTATAATAACGGTTCTCAACTTTTGCAATAGCCGCGGTACTATCGCAGTGGATCAACACAGCTGGCATAGGTTTTTCCCATAAAGGAATCTCAGCTAGCAAGCATCTTAACCAACTTGCTTCTTCACTAGCTGTAGCCAGTGCTATCATTTCAGACTCCATTGTGGATTGAGCCAGGATGGTCTGTTTCTTTGATTTCCAAGATACAGCTCCTCCAGTTATACTAAATATATAGCCAATGGTAGCTTTGGAATCATCCGATAAGGTGTTCCAATCTGCATCATTATACCCTTCTAATACAGCAGGAAATCTCTGATAGTGTAGGCCGAGGTCCATAGTCCTTTTAAGGTACCTCATGACTCGCTCAATAGCTTGACAATGCTCGTTACTCGGCTTACTTGTAAATCTGCACAACAATCCTACGACATATGAAATGTCGGTTCTAGTACAATCAGTGGCATACCTAAGACTGCCAATGATGCTCGCATATTCTGTTTGTCTGACACTTTCTCCAGTGTTCTTAAACAGTTTCACACTTGGATCATAAGGTGTGCATGCAGGTCTACAGTCGAAGTATTTATATTTCTTTAAGATCTTCTCCACATAATGAGACTGATCCAAAGAAATTCCTTGTTCAGATCTCGTGATCTTGATACCCAGGATCACACTTGCTTCTTCGAGGTCTTTCATATCAAAGTTATTACACAACAATGATTTCGTATCATTAATGGCCTGAATGTTTGATCCAAATATGAGTAGATCGTCTACGTATAAACATATGATAGTACAAATGCGATTATCAGATTTGTAATAAATGCATTTGTCACTTTCATTCACTTTATACCCATTAATAATCATTAAGTTATCAAATTTTTCATGCCATTGTTTAGGAGCTTGTTTTAGTCCATACAGAGACTTATCTAACTTGCAGACCTTGGTTTCTTGTCCTTGGATCACAAAACCTTCTGGTTGTTCCATATAGATTTCTTCTTCTAAGTCACCGTTTAAAAAAGCTGTTTTAACATCCATTTGGTGTACTAATAAGTTATAAATAGTAGCTATTGAAATGAGTACCCTAATGGATGTAATTCTAGTGACTGGAGAAAATGTGTCGAAGAAATCTATATTTTCTTTTTGTCTAAAACCCTTGGCTACAAGACGAGCCTTGTATTTATCAATAGTTCCATCAGGTTTTAGTTTCTTTTTCAAAACCCATTTACAACCAATTGGTTTGCAACCAGGAGGTAAGTCTACCAAGTGCCAGGTCTTGTTATACTCTAGAGAATCCATCTCATCATTAACAGCTTCTTGCCATAAATCCGCATCCAGAGAGGACAATGCTTCTTGAAGATTTATTGGATCTTCTTCAACATTATAAGCCGCATAATCGGGCCCATAGTCTTTAGCAACTCTTGCTCTTTTACTTCTTCGAAGTTCTGTTTCTACATTGTCGCTGCTTTTAGTACTTTTTATCACAGGAATGTGACTCGATAGGGTGCCCCCACTATTTCTCGATTTGAAAGGAAATTTGTCTTCATAGAATTCAACATCGTTTGATTCTATGATCACTTTGGCATTTAGATCATAAAACCTGTATGCCTTACTGTTTGCTGCATACCCAATGAATACACATTCATAGGCTCTACTAGCGAGTTTAACTCGTTTCGGATCTGGAATCCTGACATAAGCCAGACATCCCCAAGTTCTCAAATAAGACAAATTTGGTTGTCTTTTCTTTAATATCTCATAAGGTGAGATCTTACTTTTTGACTTGGGAACTCTATTCAGGACATCGCAAACAGTCAATAAAATTTCCCCCCACCAGTGAGGTGCAGCACCAGAATTCAACATAATTGCAACAACAAGTTCAGTAAGAGTTCTATTCTTTCTTTCTGCTTTACCATTCATTTCAGGAGAGTATGGAGCAGTCGTTTCATGTATAATGCCATGTTTAATATAAAAGTCATTAAATAAACTAGAGTCATATTCAGTTCCCCTATCACTACGAAGTCTCTTAATCTTCTTGTTAAATTGATTCTCAATTTCAGTTACATACATCTTAAACATGTCAAGTGCTTCACTTTTATTCTTTATTAGGTATACATAAGTATAATCAGAGCAATCGTCAATAAAAGTGATAAAATAACGTTTACTATTTCTAGTTAAACTTCCATCTAATTCACATATATCGGAATGTATAAGATCTAGGGGATCAGATTCTTTTATAATTGATTTATGCGAGGTCTTTGTTATTTTAGCTTGACTACAAAATTCACATTTATTGGAATCATTGACATTTAGTTTAGGGATTAGGCCTAAGTTGCTTGCATTATAAATAATTCGCTTATTAACGTGACAAAGTCTACCATGCCAAATATTAAAATCACACAAGGAGTAAACAGAAGGAGAAATTTTATTCAATTCAACATTCAACTTAAACATGCCATCAGTGGCGTACCCTTTCCCAACAAAAATACCATTCTTAGTGATGGTGTACAAATCTGCCCCTATAGTTTGACTAAACCCAGCCTTATTCAAAAGAAAACCAGAAACAAGATTCTTCCTAATTTCAGGAACGTGCATGACGTCCTTCAAGATCAAAGTCCTTCCAGAGGTGAACTTCAGCTCTACATCTCCAATCTCAGCAACGTTAGTGGTGTGAGCATCTCCCAACAACACTTTCTTATCTTCAGCAATCATGTATGTCTTGAACATAGCACGATCATAGTAGACATGACGAGTGGTGCCAGTGTCTATCCACCAGCCATCACTTCCACCAACCATGTTGACTTCAGTGATCATAACAATGAATTGCTCATCAGTCAGGTTAACCTGAGCATTTGAGCCAGCAACAGGTTTAGGCCTGCTCTTACATTGTTTTGCCATATGGCCCGGTTTTCCACAATTGTAGCAAGAGAAAACCGGAGCATCATTTCTTTGAGGTGGAGGCTGTTGCCTAACAAATGGAGCAGATGGGGCCCTAGAGGGATTCCCATTCTTAATTCGGTTCACAGCATTGCGGTTCTGATTCTTTAAAGGTTTGCCCGTAGGCTTCAGAACCGCACTGAATCTCTTTTTGTTGTTAGAAACAACTAAGACTTCATCTTTCTGATCTTGTTTCCGAGCTTCCTCTTCAATTCGGAGACGAGTAATCAGACTCTCGATTGAAAATTCTTTTGTTTTATGGCGAAGTAAATTTTTGAAATCTTTCCAACCAGGGGGCAGTTTGTCAATGATAACAGCAATTTAAAATTGTTCATTGAGGGGCATACATTCTGTAATAATTTCATGAGAAATTTTCTGAATTTCGTGGCTTTGAGCTTCCACAGACTTTTCATCCACCATCTTGTAGTTCAAATAGCGGCTGACAGCATATTTCTTCGCACCTGCTTCTTCAGTATCATATTTCCTTTGCAAAGTCTCCCAAACCTGTTTAGCGGTCTTGTAGCTACTGTAGTAGTCGTACAAGTCATCAGCAAGACCGTTCAGAATATGATTTTTGCACAAATAATCATTCTCGTGCCATAGGGCGATCTCTTTCCTGAGCTGTAAGTCATCTGCTGCAACCTTAGCTTTTGCAGCATCTGATTCAGGCGTTTGGGAAGACCCGTCGGATTCTGCAAGTGACTTACCATTAGGTAGTTCAGCAGATCCAGAAGGAACAACCGGGATATCCTCAGTCAGAACGTGGGCAACCTTTTTCAATGTTAAGAAAAATTTCATCTTAGCTTGCCAACGTTTGAAATTGGATCCTCAAACTTAAACGCTTTGTCAAAGACAGTGGCGACCGCATTAGTACCGATAATTTCCTCAGTTGCCATGGCAGTTATGAAATTGTCTTAAAATTGTTGTATTTCGGTTTTGAAAAAATTAAAAATGGCACAAAGAAATTATCGGGACGAGTCGCGTACTAGGTCGCTTTCTTAAAGACGTTTCGTCGTACTGCCAAAATTATGCAATGCAGTCGAATTTACAACGACGTTTCCAGGATAAAACAGCCCGTCAAATTCGATTTATCAGTTGCAGGCTGATAAATCGATCTTAGAGATTACACCTTAGATGGTTATAAACCAGTCGTAGTATCTGGTTAAAAAACCAGTCAAGAAAGAGAAAAAAGAAAAATTTATAGATGAAGAGAGCAAAGAGAGGAGAGAAAAACAATGTTTCGGTGCACTTTACAAATGAAGTGCAGACCTGTATTTATAGGCAGCGAATCGTGGATCGTGGAGAGAAAAGTGGGAGAGTGGACCGGTCCAGTCAAAACTGGCGGTTACTAGAAACGTGGGAGAGTGGACCGGCCCAGTCAAAACTGGCGGTTACTGGGTTGGTCAGTAGTGGAGTTAGTCAAAACTTAGGTTAAGACTTGGCAACTTGGAATGTGACACGTCAGCATTTCGTAATTAATTAATATTAAATAATTAAATAAAATTATTTAATTTCCACCGAATTTATTAATTAATTATCATTAATTATTATTAAATTCGGGTTCAAAAAATTAATTCATTTAGATTGAACCGAACCGAGCCGAGCCGGTCGGACGGACGGCGGCGACGCGCGTGTGTCTAGATGCTCATGGGTGTGTCCTCACTCCTTTTACAAAATTGAGTGCCCCTTGGGGCCCAATCCCAATTGTCCATGTTGGATTATATAAACACTACTAATATTTGTATTCCCTCCTATGTGGGACTAAAATGAATCTTTTCAAATTCACTTCCATATTAGTTCTACTTTGTGTGCATTTATTGCCCATTTAATGTCAATAAATAATTCCAACTTCTACTCCAAATTAACATCATTCCAACAGAAACAACACATGGAGGGCATATCTTCACGATTCGGAGGTGGATAGGCTTCAATAGACGTTGACAAACCGAGAGATTCCTCTTCATCTTCTCTCTTCTCTTTGTACCCACTATTTATTGAGGTTGTTGTATTTTTTTTAGTTTGATTGTATGTGTATTCATGAATCTTTGTATAAAATCTCTTTTACAAATCATTATTGATGTCTTCTTTGATCTTTTTGCATTTATGTTTGAATTTGGGTTGTGTTAGAGATAAACATCATAAATCTTAATTAGGGAAGGATATTTATTAGTTTTGGATGTTAGAGATGGATTTAGAACTAATACTCACAGTGGGTATTGATTCTTAATGCTCTGTGTTTTTGAGTTGTGTGAGAAATCAACGACGAGAGAATATGATTGATCTTTCAGCTTTGCATTAGAGATAAGCTCGGTTGTGAGCAATACGTGAGGGTTTTGACGAGTGATTTAGGTTGAGTGCAATTGATCCATAATTTTTTTAATACTTGATGGGTAGAATGAAATACAACTATTGATGAATTATTTTCATTACTTTATTGTTTTTATGTTTTTCTTTTGACACCTTACTCACAAGTCATTCAAATCAAACTTAGAAACTTATAGATTTTCGAATGACATTCTTTCCCTCAAACCGATGATCCCTATGGAGACGATATAAATTTCAGAGGGAATTCTTCCAAAAATAATTTTTGTTTGCCGTTTTACCGCAATCAACATTGACACATTCATATTTGTGAACAAATCTGCAACCTATATCGAATTAGGGAACCTCTTATTTGCTTTCCCTATACTCTAAATTAGTGAAACTTGTCTATAAAAGACTAAACTTTACAATTACTAATATTTTTTCGCCTTTACAATTACTAATATTTCATAATATTTATGCTACTCTATTACTAAAATTTCATATGAACCACTTTTAAACATGGATCCACTAGCATGAGAGTTTGCCACGTACTTATCAGGACTTATCAATAAAAATCTACGGGCTTTAAAGGAAAGGCGATAAAAATCTACAAGCTTTAATTTTCCAATTTCTTTTTTTTTTCTTTGAAAAATATAGTAGTTTATTTTGATAGGGAAAAAAATTGAAATTAACTCTATCGGAACTTTTTTGAAAAAAATCCGATAAAATATCGAAAATTTGAAAAAGATCAATAAAAACTCATTTTTTGAAAAATCTGATAATGTAATTTGAAAAGAAAAAAACAATACTGATAATATATTTTGAAAAATTCGGTAAAATTCATATTTTTGAAAAATTCAATAAATATTCGTAATTTAAAAAAAAACGATAAAAACTCAGATTTTGGAAAAATATGATAAGAACTCATTGATTTTACGAAGAAAAAAAAAACTGGTAAACACTCATACTTTTTTTTTTAAAATGTGATAGTTCAAACCAATAAAAATCCATAGATCCCAAAAATCTGGTAAAAACTTATAAAATTCAAAAATCCAATAGTAACTAGTAAATTTTTCAAAAATGTAAAAAATCACAAAAGGGTGTAGTACTATGATCAAAGCATAGGGTGTGGAGGTAAGGGGTGTAGGGATACCAAGTAAAATTTGAGGGTAACATGAAGAAACCTCCTCAAAGTCGTGACCACACTAAAATTTCACTAGCCAAAAGTTTCTTGTGCCTACTTGAGTAGAGCTCAAAATGTGTTATGTTAATTCAAACAAAACAAATGAATGGTTTTTCCTTGGATGATTCAAGTTTTCTTCAGCATCAATATATACTTATAAAAGCAACGCAAATAACTTGGAACTCATTAGAGAACATAAAATAAACTATAATGCTAAAATTAACCAGGCACCACAAGATCTAGTGTTGACCTATGAAGTATAATGAAAAGTATATAAGCATTTGAAAGAACCTTCTTCTAGCTATCAACAGGGAAGAACCAATCACTTAAATAGTCCACCGGGCATCTCATACTACCTGATGTTGGAATTGACACACCATACATAATACACAAGTCTATCATATAAATATCAGATATTCAACTGTTTAACATCAAAATTTAGGAGATCTTCACAAGGAACAAACTCTATGCAGTTCCTTTTAACCAGGCATGGCAACAAAATTCATACCCGAACCCGCCCCGAAGTTGATGGGAAAACCCGCTTTGACTGGATTTGGGTTCGGGTTTGGATTTTTCCCGATTAAAAAATATGGGAACGGATCGGGTAACTGGGACACTGGTACCCACCCCGAACCCGTCCCTAAACCTGTCCCGTTTATTTCACTATGTACATTATTATTTAGTTTTGTTAATTTAGAATATTAAATATGTGGTCAATATTTTGATATTTTGATTTTTATTAATTATTAAAAATATTTGAAAAAATGTATGTATGAAATTGAGATTATTTTATTTTATTATTTGTAATATAATTTTATTTTGGAAAAAATAAATATTTCTATTGAAAAAAATTGATTTTACTAAATAGATGGTGGCGGGGTGGAGATGAACCCAACACGAACCCGTTTGGAACGGGTTTGGGTTTTATTTCCCCATTCCCGTTTGGGTTTGGGGCGGGAAACGGGGGTTGTTTGGGGATTCGGGTTTGGGTTTGGGGAGGTAAAAACCATCCCCGACCTGCCAATTGCCATGCCTACTTTTAACCAAACACTTAGAAGGGAAGTTTTTAATTTTGTTTCTAACCTTCTTAAAAAGTTATCCCTTGCATAAAGGGCTAACTTATCCCTTTCTTAATAATGAAGTCTACTAACAACCAAAAGTAGATTCTGATAAATCCAACATTCATGGCCACCAACATTCATGAAAACAAACAAAACATATCCTGGCAAACAAGAAATTAAGAGAAACAATTTTGTAAGAATTGTAGGAAAGTTTTTCCATCATATAAAAGCAATAATGCAAAAAGAAAAACGAGATCAAAATCTAGCATAAAGGAAACAGGCAGCAGATTATAACAACTTGATAATTTTGCAATGTAAGCATATTGGCAGAAGAAACTCACCAAAAGATAAACTTTCACATATCCTGCAAGACTATGTTAAATTGCCAATATTTCAATGGAACAATAAATGGTGTTTAGTTGAAACAACAAGCTAATAAAACAAAACAAGTGAATGGTTTATCCAAATTGCATAACAAAACTGAAAAAAATAACATATCTGGCTACAAGAGCACGAGCCCGAGTTCGGATGGTTTCATGGCATTACGAATCCTATAATTGTACAAGTAGTAGTGAAGCTGTCCATCTCCAGGTCCAAATTTGAGATCTTTAAGGAAACCTTCGTTATGCATTACATCCAAGGCATTGAAAACATCGAAATCCTTCTGCTTTGCCACGATCAGTGCATCGTTCATCAATTGAGACAGTGGAGTTTTAGTAGCCACATTATAGTAAGAATAAGCAGCTTTCAAAGTCGAGTAACTCTGATTCCCAAGGATGGAAGAAGGTAATGTATAGAAGCTACAAAAATCAGTGATCTCATGGTTTTCAGGACTCTCAACCAAGTAACTATCCACAACATCTTCGTGTGGTAGAAGCCAATGCTCAACATCATTTTCATCAAAATCAGGCGCAACAACAAACTGTCCCAGGTAATTCCTAAGCAACCGCGTAACCGCCGGTACATCCCTCAGCTCCATTCTCCTAAATCCACTAGTAACCGTCGACTCAGGCAACTTATAAAGCTTAATAGTTCGGCTCATTGTCATCCTAGCACCAAGCCTCGAAAACCCAACATCAATAAGCTTCTTAGGGTTCAACGACCTATGCCAATACTGACAAGTAGCAACCGGGGTCGGAAGAATAACCCCAGCCGTATAAGCCGCTTGCCAAATATTCTCCAAATGAACCCTCCTAGTAACTTCTTTAATCATAACCGGTGCAAGCCTCTTCGACCTAAGTTTCTTATGAACACATAAAAAGTTAATCTCAGCCATTTTCACAACATTATCATTAACCCTAATCCTAGCAGGAATACCAGTTATAAAAGCAACCAATTTCTTTGACGCTTTCGCACGAACCCCGATATGCCAACTCTTATAATAACCAGGAACACACAAAGCCCATGTAAGAAACTCCTTGGAATAGTTAAACCTAAACATGTTCTCATCATCCTCAACATAGTTATTCTTCAAAAGAAGATAAACCTCGTCACATGTTTCTTCAGAATCCATGTCACATGTTGTCCATTCATAAGCAGCTGGAAGATTATAAGGCTCTTGTTTGACTTCTGACAAAGGTGTAGGAGGTTCAATCGGTCCTTCAGGTAAGGTTGAGTCTCCAACATCTTTGTATTGACCAACCGGTTGAGTTTCCCAGAATTTGTGCTGTTTGGTTACAGACATTGAATCTTGGAAACTCCGAACAATTGTTTCCAACGAGGTATCATTGTTGTTGGAATTGGAAATCTCGGAGTCTCCGTCGATTAGATCTGGTTTTGATTTTGGAGACTCGGATTGAGAATTGTTTTCTTCCATTATCGATTAGGTTACAAAGATTGCAATGCTGATGAAATATCAAAAGAGTAATAAATAAACAAATAAAAATTGAAATTGAAATTGAAATTGAAAGAGACGAGACAAAAACAAGAGAGAAGAGGAAGAACCTTGATACTAACGATGACAGAGTGTGGTGGAATTGAGATAGTTGCAGGAACGAAGAAGATGAAAATTGAGAAGTGAAATTTAGGATGGAGTGATTCAGTGATAATTGTGATGAAGGAGAATGAATTGGGTTAGTTTGGAGAATGGCGTGAGTATCTAATGATGATGGGGTTTGTGGAAAAAGCGTCTTCTCAAGAGAACGGGGGTGGGTGGCGTACAACAATGGTTTTTCTTTAAAAAATATTTTTTTAATAGAAAAAAAGGAATTTTTTTTTTAATAACATAATTTATTAAAATAAGGGTTAAATATATTTTTGATCTTTATAAATATCTCAATTTTTATTTTTAATCCTTATTAAAAAATAATAAATTTTAATCCCTATAAATTTTATATGAATGCAATTTTAGTTTATGTTGTTTTCTAAAATTTTGAAAATTGTTTAATTATCCTTAAACTTTTAAATTTTTGAATAATTTTTTCCGTCTATGTTTAGAATATTATAACATATTTTTCTACTAAATTTTAGAATTTTTTAAAATGAGAATAATTTAATATGAATTTTTTAAATTTCAAAATATAAAGATAAAAGTAATGAAAACCTCGACTTAGAAATCAAATGTTGAATTCTTTTTTTCGAGAAACTTTTATAACATTTTAAAGATGTTTGTAAAATAATCATTTAAAAATACACATCGATTTAACAGAATGGACTAAAACTACATGCATAATAATTTTGTAGGAATTAAAATATCTTATTTTTTTAATAGGACTAAAATTGAAAATTGAGATATTTATAGGGACTAAAAACATATTTAACCCTTAAAATAAATACTGAAATAACCTAGTTTTGGGTGTATTTACTGAATGACGTAGTTTAAAGAAGAACCGCCAATTGGAATGGTGAAAGTTTGAAAAAAAATCAAAAAAGACACACTTTCGTCAATTAGAATGGTTAATGTGTCTTATTAAAAAAAAATTTGATGCACTAATTCGCCACTTGGAATGGCGAAAGTGTTTTTTGTTTTTACTAATTCGCCAATTGGAATGGCGAAAGATATTTTTTTCTTACAAAATTTGTCGTCAATTCAATTGGCTACCTAGGTTTTTATTTTTTATTTTTTATTTTATTTTGCACTCTTTGGTATTTGGAGTATATATTTATAGTTGTTAATTTTTTTTACTTACTAGTGATAATTGTATAATCGAAATTAAAAAAAATTCAACAAAGAAAAATATAATAGAACATTATTATTGATAATTTAAAAGGGGGGTATTACAAATGATTAATTTCCTGCCCGATCTAGATGTCCCCCAGTTCCACATCCACGTGGATGACACCGCCTTCGAACTCTATTACGAGGTTGTTGAGGTGTCTCTAGTCTTTGCGTGTTCGGTGGAGGATGTCGTTGTTGGTCGGAGGATCCCCGAGTATTTGTTATGTTTGCAACCATTTGTCCCAAAAACCCGGTGGGTTCCTGCTAAAGACGCTGCAGTAACTTAGTTGAGTGTCCATGTTTTCATAGTTGGTTCGTAGTGGTTGAGTTGGGTTGGGTTGGATGAGGACGGTACAATTGACCGAATAAGGATATTGCCTCGTTTTGAGAACGATACAAGGGTGGAGGGCTATGGTGGACTGGGGTGGAGTGGAAGGAGTTGTCGGGGTATATTGGTGTGGGTTAGGCTCTTGTTGTTATGATTGGGTGTGTGGCAAAAATAAGTTACGGGTTTGGAAGAATGGTCGATGGGTGTTTGAAGTTGATGGCTGGAATTGGGTGGGTAGGTCATGGTGTGGGGTTGGTGGTTGGGCGTATACTACAGCCTGTGAGTGCGGGTCAAGCAAGTATGGGTTATCAGACACCCACTGTTGCGTTGTAACTGACCTAAACCAAACTAAATATTCTCTAGTTGGTCTAACATTTTGCAAGACTGAGTCGTTTAGGACGTGTTGGCGGCGATCTCTCCATTGTTGACGCAACTCCCTAGCAAAGTCTTTCCAATCATTCATATTCCACTAAGCATCTACTCTTTTTAAATGTTATTCTCCCAAACATGTTGGAGTGCCTAGAATATCTTGTTGCATTCCGAACTGCATTTTCACCTGATCAGTCTGGTGCATTTCAATTGTAGTGAACCGGATGATTGGTATTTTTTATGTCCATATTTCAACATCCTCGGGGTTAGGTTCATGGTCCAAGCCTAGATATGGCCGCCAGATAAACTGCATTAAAATGAAAAGAATTTTTTTAGTAGAGGGGAAGGATGTTAATCTATAAAGCAAAGTTATAGTAGTTTAGTTCACAATACCTGGTCGACACCAATGTGGTCTAACAAATTGCGATAGACAACTATAGAACTTCTTGGATTCCTGCTGTAATTCATCCCAAGATCGGACCAGCTAAACAAAAAAATTTAAAAACAATTAGTTACAATAATCGTAGAATATTTAAAATTTAATATCGCCAACTGAATTATAATAACACATTTACTGGTTGGCATAGGGGAACGAGCATAGATTCATGTTGCGTGGGGAGAGCATCGACAGTTTTGACCACCTCCATGCTTGTAATAAAAAAGCACAACCAAAAAATGTACAAGTATCCTTTGTTGCATTCTTACAAAGGGCATTATACAAATGGATCAAAATAGCTGAATCCCAACTATATGTGTTTACCTTGTTGATGTTTCGCAACAACGGTAAATACATTATATTAATTGTATTACTGGTACCTTCAGGAAATAAAAAATGGTCAGATAAAATCATAATATAACATCTAGTTTTAAGAATATTTTCATATTCAGTTGATTCATCGTTAAGTGTTATACTAACATAATAGGCTCTAAGGACTCCTAGATTAATAGCTTAACCCCTGTTACGAGTATTTGATGGTTCTTCCTCGTCAATGAGATGGGCACCCAACAAATCCTTTATTATTCTGATATCTTGGTTGACCTTACCGAAAACAGCATTACCATTTACATGTAAGTCCAACAGCATGTAAACATCTTCGAGTGTAATTGTGCATTCACCGAATAGTGTGTGTCTCTGGTTTCCATCACTCTAGTAATGCAAGAATAAATTTTGTATTTATAGAATTGTTGTTTACCTTTATTACATCACCAAATCTGCATAAACGTAAATACGGTTCTATCATTGGATCACATGGTATGTAGTCATGCACCCGACAACAAAATCTTTTTACATTCAGTAGACACAAAATAATATATATATATATATATATATATATATATATATATATATATATAAGAGATCGGGAGTCGAACCAGTGCCCCCTGTGTTTTCCAAAATTCTCCTTACCAACTTGGCTATCGGTAGTTATTTGTCTATATTTTCAATTAATATTTATTAACAAAGATCTGGGCAAAAAATTCATTTAAACATAAAATACATATCAGAACCCAGGACTAAGGCATAACATATACAAGATGTCCAAAGTATTAAGAATTAGATCAAAACAATGATCTCAAAAGAAAATATCCATACTGGAAGTTATGTCATCCCAAAAATTCGAGATAAGTAAGGATAATCAAACTGCCTTATCCTTACCCTTCACGGAAGCAGGTAAGGATAAGTAAGGAAAAACTCCAAAAGTTTGCTACTATGAGGATGGCGATCCTTATGTGCCTCACGGATAGCATGATGGTTTTCATGTGTGAGTGACTGCTATTTCTTGTCATAAGGGATAATGGTGTCAAAATGAATGTGCTTCAGCAGGTGGTTGGACAAAGAGTGATGCTCTTGAAGACATTGAAGATGCATCTTGGGTTTTCCATTCATTCCTACGCAAGTGCTCAAGGGGAGCAAAGATTGTCTTAGATAGGGAAAGTTGCCTCTTGATCTAAGGACCTGCTGCAGGGGTGTAGTCTACATTAAGCTTGTGGTGAGTTACAAGTAGATTTTTCCATCCAGGATGGATGAAGATGTCAAGCGCGATGTCTTGACATTGTATTGTTGCAAGTTGGGGGAGACTTGACAATACACAATATATGGTTCATGATGGATGCTTAGGGAATCAATGAAGAATCTGGGAGAATTTATTTTTCTCTGCAGATTAAAGTCATTGTGTGATGGATTGGTCTCTGGTTATTAAGCTGATATGAGAAGCTTTGTCTTATCTAAAAAGGAGTGCATGTAAAGTGAAGACAATGCCTGACATGATGTCAGGATATTTTTGTATAACATGTTTGCATGTAACTAAAATTCTCTGGACAGTTCTTTAAAAGAAGAAATAGTCAACTGCCTTGGCCGGTGCATGTAACACCCTGATTATTTATTTAATTATTTAATTGTAATTTTTGTGTTTTGTGTGTGGTGAAAAGTTGATAGTTTATGGAAGGAATGATAATATTTTTTAATATGATATGAATTTAAATAAATTATATTATATTGAATAATTAAAATATTGGAATATAAAGAGAAAATGGTAGAATGGTAATTTGGTGAAGGATAGTGAGGGAGTTAGAGGAAATCCTTAGTTAGGGTCTAAGAGTTATGTTTGGAACTTAGGAAAAGGGAATCAATCAGTCGTGAAAACTGATCGTGAAGGGAAAACGTGAACAGAGAAGAAGGAAGGAGAAAGGGCAAGAGCTTGAAGAGGAATTCAGGCTAGGAGAATGAATCGTTCATCAAACTAAGGTAAGGGTGGGATTTATTCATCTCCTAAGGGTTGGATAATATGAATATTAGGCATAGTGTTTGAGTAGAAGACATGGGGTTGGGTGATTTTGGATGAAAAAGTGTGTTAGGTTGTTAGAAATTGTTGATTGTATGATAATTGTATGAATTAGGTGGTTGATTATAGAAATTTGGAGTTTTCTGGCTGTAAGACTGGTTTTTGGATGAATAAATCGTAGCATGATTTTGGCTATCTCGTAGAAGGAGAACTGCTGAAATCACAGTCCTCGCTTAGCGAGCGAGTGAAAATTTTGGACCGTTCTTTATAGAGAGATACTCGCTTAACGAGACCTGGAGTGAAAAATAAATCATTTTTATTCTGAAAAATTCTCTAAAATTCTTTAATTGATATATTAAGGGATGGGGAACGATGTAGTGTTGTTAGAGGTAGGTAGAGAGGAGTTATGTGCTTAATTAGAAGAATAATGAGTATAACTTGAAATGAACATGAGTTGATATGTATATTTGTTGTTGATGTTGCTATATGTGGTTGTTTTTGTTTTGTTACATGATATGGATGTTAATATATGTTGATGTACATTGTGTTATTATTATGTGTTCTCATTGATGTTGATATACGTTGTTGTATTCGAAAATGCATGTTGTGGATGTTGTTCGGTGTTGTAGTAAGTTGTTGTTATATGTTAGTTGTTGATGTTGATTGCATGAAGTAGTTGTTGTAGACATGTATAATTGGCATTGATGGTGCATGGTTGAGAATGGTGCACCAAGGTAGGGTATGTCCATTCGAATCCCAAAGGGGATCAGTGGGATGTTGGTGCGATCATGAAATAGGGATTGTACGTGACCATGAAACAAGGGTCGAGGGTGTGATCATGAAATAGGGATCATACTGGACCATAAAATAGGGGTTGAGAGTTCCGAAGGGAACTGGATCGTGAAATAGAGATCGACATATGGTATCGCATGCATAGAGTTGGTAGAGTCTCATTGCATAAGTTGTCGTTGGCGTGCATACTGTTGTTATGTGTTTTGGTGTATTTGTTTAATTATTGCTGATGAGAAATGGTGAACTACTTAATGATACTTTCTTTTGTTCTTATTATTTTTCCTTTTTGTTGGTGTAAGTATCTCACCCCTTATGTTTAAATGTTACCCTTATGTTGGTAACGTGCAGGTGATCAGGACTAGTAGAGTTGGTGGTCGGGGAAGTCGGTGTACTTCATTGTTAGAAGAGTCGAATCTGATACGTGCTTTGGGGTGTCGGGATGACAATTGTTTTTTTTTGTTTATTTACTTTTTAGAAAGACATGTTGCTTTTAAACATTATTTTGTGTTTCATTTAGAGATTTCCGCTGCAAGTAAAAACATTTTGTAAAACGTATCAAATTGAGTCGTGTGTTTGTAGTGAATGTGACACTCAAAATGAATGGTGTGTTTTATTTACTCTAATTTTTAATTGAAAACTTCGTGGGCATATTTTGGGTGTTACAGTGCGCATGTTGTTGAGTTATTTCCTTGATTAACGGTCAGTTGAATTAGACTAGCGTTACTTCCTAAGGAAATTCTTGGCTATAAATAAGACTATTGTGACACTTCTTAGTCTCACAATTCTTTCTCTTCAAGTGAGTGGTTGATTGCGTTCTTCAAGTACTGAGTAAGTTGTATCTGAGTTTGGAGTTGTATGGGTCACTTTTGCCAAGTTCTAACTAAAAAAGGGGAGAAGAATGGTGTTCTGGGTGTTGGGTTCATTCGAGCAATGGAAGTGCAAGAATGTTGGAGAGAGATGTTATGTCATCTTACCTAACTATTTCTATTTGTTGGTGTCTTATGATCTAAGTTGAAAAACATGTTGTGACTTGTGATCTGAGTTACATATTGTATGTAATCAGTGTCATGACTGTTTAAGCTATTTCTAGATTTCAGAAAGAAGCTATCAGAATGATAACTCTCAAGATGAAGAAGACTCTCGCTCATTCAGCACAGAAAGAAGAATGTTTTAGCCAAAAAAATTCAAAAGGGGGACATTGAAAGCTCCTAAGATTTGACTAAATTTTGGTAAAACATTGATATGATAAAGATAAAGAAATCTGATTAGGATTTAAGAGGTTATAAAAGATATCTTAATAACATGACATGACATCTTCCTAATATAACAGGTTTCTCTACTTAACAAATATGTCAAAGATTTGGTGCGAATTTGCAGAGTGGATCAAGGAAAAACGATAGAAAGCCCAACAACAGAAGACTATATAAGAAGACGATAGAAAAACGATAGAAAAGCGAATACCTAAGAGATAAGGATGATAAAGTTAATGAAAAACCTCCGGAAAAATATTCTTACATAACACAAGAGCAATGGGATATCTTCGTCGCTAAGTGCATGAGTGATGATTTTCAGGTAATATTATTGTTTAAAAATTATTAATTTTTAAGTACATATACATTGTATTAACCTAATATATTTTTAATTAATGCAGAAACTTAGTAGTGAAAATCGAAAAAGAGCGTTAAATCCTCTATATCTGTATAGAAAATCACGTTTGGGGTATGCTCGTCTCGAATAAGTTATGGTAAGTATGTGTATATATAAACATTTTGTAGAATATGTTAAAAAAAATTAACTGTTAATTTGTTAATATGTATATAGAAACAAAAGTCAAATGAAAAGATAATACTTCGTTATCAGTTGTGGAAAGCTGCTCGTGTGAATAAGGATGGAGATATTGACAATGATAATATTCAAAAAAATTGTGGATAAATGTGTAAGTCAAATATTTATTTTTTTCTTTTGTTAATGATACATGGAAACAAGTACTCCAATATTGTGAAACATTTATATACTTCACATTAATTCTAAACTTTTTTTCTATGATGATGGTTAATAAGTTTTTCTTACTTTTCAATTTCAGGAGGCATTAACATAATCTTTGACTGAAGAAGAGAGAGGAGAAGACCTTGGTCGTAACGATATATTATTTCAGGCATTAGATCTTTCAGAGTACTCTGGGCGTGTGAGGAGTTATGGTTTTGGAGTAAGTGCTAAAGACATATTTCCACGTCGGGCTCTCCCTACACAAGCACACATTGATAATATTTATCACATGTTCAATACATTGACTAAGAGATTAGAGACACTAGAGAGTGAGAAACTAGAGAGAGAAAAGAAAGAGAGCCCACAAGATGATGAAATATTAGGGAGACATGAATCTGAGGAAGTGATTGAGAGGCAACAAATTGAAGAAGTGGGAGGGAGGTGTTCACCTGATAAAGTTGTAGAGAGGCGACATCCTAGTGACAAGAATTCTTGCAACCCTGGTGCAATTGACAATATTCTGAAGGTAATTATTTTTTTATTAAACTATATATTCTAATTAATTCTTTTCTCTTAATTATATTAATTTTTTTATAATTCATTTATGGTTTAGGGCATCTCTTCCATTGATTTATATCTCTCATCTCCAAATCGATGTTTGGTTGCTCGTGGGAAATTATATTACATCGATAGTGATATCGTGCATGGCATAAAATTACTACCCGAATATGTTAAAGTTATGATTGAAGTTCCTATTGTGTCAGATGCTCCACTGCCTATATTTGTTGAATATAGTGATGTCTCTATGGTTGGTCAAGCAATTGGTACAATTGTTCCATGGCCATTTAAATTAGTTGACTTTGTTGATGAATGTCAAAAGGTAAATTACTTATTATCAACATGCTTGATTCCTAAGTATATATACTTGTTTTATCATTTGATCACTAACCTTGGGTAATGTAAATTTTTAGATGCTTTGGTAAATCTCAAAGAAAGGATAAAAATGTGCAACATAGTGCTGAATCAATTGCATCACCAATCAAAAATTTCGAAAATCCAAAAATTCAAGAGTTGTCATCTAAAGTTGGGTGTTCAACTAATTCTACTAGCTTACAATTATTTGATATGTATATAAAAATGATGATGGGGCCTGAGTCGGTAATTGAGATAACTATGGAGAAAAATATATTTGGTGAAGAATTTCAAGAGCATATACATGTAGAGAACATAAGAGAGCTTGTTGATCACAAATGGTTAAGTGCCATTGTTATTACAATATATGGCAGGTACATCTTCATTTGGAAGCTTCTTGGTATAAACACATTTGTGAAAATACTTCTTCGCCATTTTAATTTCGTATCTTAATTTATATGATTACTGATATTTAAAATTGTTATTTTTCTCTTCAAGGTACTTGTATGGCAAGTTCATCACTCCGAACGGATTAGCAAATAAGTTCTCTTTCATATCTCCATATGTGTCAAATGAAAATACTTCTTCGCCATTTTGAATGTGAAAGTTATTGAAATATTTAAATTTTGGGTGTACGGATCATTGGGTGTTGCTTGTCATCAATCTCAATGCTGAAATTATATATTATATGAATTCGTTGAATGTTGAGCATGATAATTATCAAGATTTAAAAATGAAGTTTGAAAAGTAAGCATCGGTTCTTTCAATTTAATATTTATATGATTAGGATTCATTATAACAATTATTTATTTGAAGTTTAATTTAATTTTATTAGTGCTTTGCACATTTATCGTGCCTCTGATAAAGTTAAAGTGTCCAAGTCCAAATAACATAAAATTACATGGACCAAAATAAAGGTATTTTCTAATTAATGTTATTTTAATAATGACATATTATATAGAGGTCATTGATGTGATTTGTTTTTTGCAGTGTCCTTGTCAAACTAACGGTATTGACTATGGATATTTTGTCATGCGATTTATGAAGGAGGTCATCATGGAAAATCAAAATAAAATTACTTTGAATGTAAGTGATTTTAATATTGAATGTTATTAAACATGCTTTAGTTGACTTATTTCAACAATTACCATTGTTATGTTTTTTTCTCATTACTATAATAATGTCATGTATGACTTGTCACACATATATGTATCATATTTAATAATTACGAATATATTAGGAATAAGTTCTACTAGACATGTTTCTTTTGAATGTATTATGTAGCATGTTTAACAATTCCTTTGAACATATTAAGAATAAGTTTTATTAAACATGCTTCAGTTGACTTGTTTCAACAATTATCACTACTATGCTTTTTTTTATCATTACTATACTAATGTCATGTATGACTTTTCACACATATATGTATAATTTAATTTATTGTTCTGTTTATATTTGAAGTACTTTTCTGCACACAAATGTGTTACTTATTCTGAAAATAAGTTAGCTGAAGTCAAAGAGGATTGGGCTTCATATATGCTACAAGATGTTATTCGTGAGTTTCATTTGTCTTCTTTAAATTTTTTTAATTTTGTTTGAGCTTAAAAAAACATTTTATGTGTGGGTTTAAGTTGAGTTCTCAATCATACAAGTTTTGATTCTTTTTTATTTAGTTTAGTGTGTTTAATAATGAGTTTTTTTATTATTTGTATTTGAATGTGATGCTTATGTTTGTTGTTTTTGAAATTTAGGAGTTTTCACAGTATTCATATATACAAAAACACGAAATCAAAGGGCTTATTTTATCATATTGTTCTATGCTACTTCTGAATTTTAAATATTGTGCAAATTTTTAATAGTATTCATACATACAATATCTTGTGTACTAGTAGGTTTGTTGTACAATACATAATTGATTTTTTTTGTGCCACAGGAAAATAAGTTGGGAAACAATTCATGCCCTCGACGTTGGATAACTTATGAGCTTATCTGGCTTGGTGTTTTTGGTGGTTCTACGCCTGCCTTTGTTATGTGCAAGTCTTACATTTATACTACTATGTACTTGTTTTAATTTGGTTGTAATGTCTTCTTATTATATATATATATATATATATATATATATATATATATATATATATATATATATATATATATATATATATATATATATATAATTTGTGACTAAATAATAGTTTTTATTAATAAAATTAAGTTCATTTCTTATTTGATATATTATTGATATTTGTATTTTAGAACATTAATTTTATTTTTTAGTATATTGAATCACTCAAGAATATCTCACAGGTATAAAAAAACTTGAAAGGTATAAGAAAATATATAGAAATTTTTTTAAAAAATTATAGATATAATAGCGTTTTTTAATAAAGTGCTATTATAACATAGCATCTAACATAGCGTTTTTTAATAAAGTGATATCATAATATGGCATATAACATAGCGCTCGGAGAAAAAACGTTATAATAGCACTTTAAAAGCGCTGTTATAAGTGGCGAACTTATAATAGCGAAAGCTTCAATAGCGCTTAAAAGCGCTATTAAAGTATAAAAAAAGCGCTATTAAATAATCTTTTTGGCGTAGTGTCTAACTAGAACCCATCTTAACAAATGAATGAATAGGGAGAAGTTGAGATGATTTGATGAAGAGAAGATGATGATCCAAGCTCTTTTCCTCTTCTAGGTTTTCCTTCTTCTCTTTTCTCTTTCTTCTCTCTAACTTCTCTCTCTATTCTTTCTATCTTTGGCAAATGAGAGGAAAGGAAGTGATATAGAGAAAATAGCATTTAGTTAGTAACACTAACTAGTCCAAAATTGAGGGTATCCAAAAATGTCTCCAATGCACCAATTAATAAAACCATTGAGTCAAATAATATTAATCAATTTAATTTGAGCTCATTAGTTGCTCTAATTATCTTAGCAGAGAACTCTCAGAGCATACCGAAACTCAATTGATCTTAATTAATATTATTTAGAGCATTAATAAAATACAGAGTATTACCTTGTTGATTAATTTATGTTTAGTTAGAAAATCAGCATCCTGGCATAAAAACTTGTAGTGGTACTTTTGTGAATAGAAAATTTGACTACATCTTAAAGCCCTTTGTAATACTTATTATTGAATTTTGAAATTGCTTTACGAGTTTATCACTTACTTTTTTTAATTATCTTTTTTTCATTATTATTAGCATATGTGTTTTAATTTTATTAATGAAGGATCTTTCTTCCCTTTGTAAGAGAACTTTTGTTCTACTGTTGCAAAATTAGATGTTTTGACCTTCCAAGTTCAAACAAATTTTAATTTTGAAACTATAATGTTAACTTAAATAGTAGCAGTGGCAATGTTTTTAAATTCTTGTATTAATAGGAGCTGTTTTTTTTTTTTAAATAAAAAAGACAAGGGCTGCATTATATACCAGTGCCTTCCAACTATTTACTATGTACATGTTGTGGTGACCATAACAATTATGATGTTATGATTGTAGATGGTTTTAAAATGGCTACTGCTAGCTATGATGTTTTATATTTTAGAAACTTTAACAATGCTACATATCTTGTTATGAACTTAGAAGAAAATGAACGAGAAATAATGTAGATGGTTTTAATATACACACATTTTTAAAGGTAAGGTGAATAGTGTTTGAAAGTATTATTCTATATATTGTGAGAAGAAAAACATCCAAATTGCTAGCAAGATTGTTGAAGGTATTATTTCTTTCTTTCTAAAAGAATTTGGAGAGGTGTTGGTAGAGATTATTGTTGTTTGTCTCAACTGCATTAGTTGAACATTGATTCTTCATAATCAAGAGAAACATTTTTCTAGTTTAGAGAGATGGTTTGGATTATGACAAGAATTTTATTCCAGCTATCTAAATTTTATCATAATTATTTATTTTTCACCTTTGTATGGAAGTTATTTTTCTTTTATGTTTTTTAATAAGTAATTTTATGATTATGTTGTGACTTTATGAGTTAGTCATCTTTATTGTTGATCGAAGGTTTTTAAGTGTGAACATGACAATAAATATTATGACTTAATATTCTCTTATGAGATTTGACTTGATAGAGTTGGACTTTATTTTACGATAATTTGTTATCGTGCTAATTAGTACAACCTTAAGCATTAAAATTTTAAGATTCCTAAATTGTTACAAGGAATCTTGATACAAATTTATTAATCATAGTAATTGACATAATATTTTTTGTCAATTATAGAAATTGAAACTCTCGAACATTGCAAGTGGATGGATAATTGGATAAATCCTAATAAGAGTAGAGTTACATATGAGTATATGGATGGGGTTTACGAGTTCATTGAGTTTGCTTGTGGACAAGAAATTTTTTAAAAAGTAGGAAAGTTGAAAAGCTCGTGTAATATATGCAAGTGTAAAAAGCATCATACGGTTGGAGATGTCATAGGACACCTTTGTTTGAATGCATTTAAGGAGGTTTATTATTATTGGACTTGCCATAGTGAGAAAGGCCTCTAATTCCGCCAATGGACTTAGACAACTGCTATTATGGAGGTAACGAGGTTCAAGAAGACTTTAATGACTTTGAGTAAATGGTAATGGATGCAGCTGGACCATCTCTTGGTACCTATCTTGAGCAACAAGAATTTTATTGTCGAGAAATATCGCTCCCGAGATTTTCATCCTAGTACAAACGCAAAAGTGGTGCGGAAAAGGTAGAGTTGTCAGCCAGACAATTTTATCCCGAATGAATGGGAAATGTAATGTTGCACAAACCGAAGGAAAAAGGAAAGGACAAGGTCCTGTGAACCAAAGAACTGGGTTTGGGAGTCAGTTACGACCTGGGAAGGTATTAGCACCCTAGATCGTCCGCCGTACCCGACGGGATCCACGCTTGTTTGTCTGTTTCAAAGGGTAAGGAATAAGATGTTATTGAACAAAAGAACTGCTAACTTGAAATGGAATGAGAAAGGGAAATGGAAAAAGAGAATGAAAAGGTACGGGAAAATATAGGGAAAATAAAGAGTGTGCTCGAACGGGCCCTACCCCGCTGCCTACGTACCTCATTGGGAAAATAAGGATCAAAGTCGACGTAGTTCTCCTAACTAAGGTGGAAACTTATTTGTGTTTTTTATGAATTGAACTGTTTATGCATATGCTCAGGTGTTGTAGGCTCGCCTTGTTGAGGAGGGTACCGCTCAAGGCTGGGGCAAGTTGCTGCCAGTTGAAAAGAAAGAAGACAGATTCGGGTTGGGTTACAGACCAACTCGACAAGATCAACCAGAGGATGCAAAGGAGCCCAAATTTGTCAGCGGAGGAATGCTAACCCCGAATGCTGTGAACAGTTTGGAAGACGAGGAAGAAGACGAACGCAACCTGGAAAACTGGATACGTCCAAGGATCCCGGGGAACCAGGTCTCAAACTGGTCTTCCCAGGAAATTATAAGATTTACTCCTGCAGAGTAATTATTATTTCCTATCTTTAAGCATGCATCAAGTCCTGCATCTTGCCCAAGATGTCAGGACTCATTTTGTAATCGGGTCATCTTGTATTTTGTGCAAACGATCAATTAATGAATATCAGGACATCTTTTGCAAATGAGTCTCTTCTTTTTTCCCGCTCACTGTTTTTCATTTTTCATTTTTTGTACAAAAATAAAATGGCATTGTTTTTCAAAATAATAACTTCATTTTCACTTTTTCTAAACAAGATAAAATTGATCACTAAAATGAACAAATCTAAACCCTTGCAGAGAGTGCCCTCCAGACTGCACCAACAACGACACTGCTATGACTTCGTATGACTTCGACAATCCGATTAATCAAGCCGATGAAGGGGTTGGAGAAGATTATGAGCTACCCGAAGAACTAGCCAAGTTGTTAAGGCAAGAGGAAAATGTCATCACTCCTCATCAGGAGGAAGTGGAGACAGTTAATCTTGGTACATAAGAAGACTTGAAAGAAGTAAAGATCGGGGCCCGTCTGCAAGATTCAGTGAAAGGACAACTTATTGACATGCTTCGAGAGTATGTTGATGTTTTTGCTTGGTCTTATCAAGATATGCCAGGTCTGGATACCGACATTGTTATGCACAAGCTGCCTCTAAAAGAAGACTGTCCTCCAGTAAAACAGAAACTGCGCCGTACTCGCTCGGATATGGCCATGAAGATAAAAGAAGAGGTACAAAAACAGTGGGACGCCGGTTTCCTTGCTGTGACTAGTTACCCGCCGTGGGTTGCTAACATTGTACATGTGCCTAAGAAAGATGGCAAAGTACGGATGTGTGTGGATTATTGAGATCTGAACAGAGTCAGCCCGAAAGATGATTTCCCATTACCTCACATTGATGTATTGGTCGATAACACGGCTCAGTTCTCGGTGTTCTCCTTCATGGATGGATTTTCAGGATATAATCAGATCAAGATGTCACCTGAAGACATGGAGAAGACAACTTTCATCACACCCTAGGGCACATTCTGTTATAAGGTAATGCCATTCGGACTGAAGAATGCTGGTGCCACTTATCAACAGGCTATGGTAACATTATTCCACGACATGATCCACAAAGAAATTGAATGTTATGTGGATGACATGATTGCCAAGTCCCTCACAGAAGAAGACCACCCAGTGAATCTGTTGAAGCTATTCAAGCGTCTGAGAAAGTATCAGCTGAAGCTAAACCCCAACAAATGCACATTCGGGGTGCGTTCCGGTAAGCTGCTGGGGTTTATTGTAAGTGAAAAGGGAATTGAAGTTGACCCTGATAAAGTCAAAGCCATCCAAGAGATGCCTGCACCAAAGACTGAAAAAAGAAGTTCGGGGGTTTCTTAGGTAGATTGAACTACATTTCACGGTTCATATCTCATCTTATTGCGACCTGTGAACCCCTGTTCAAATTGTTAAGGAAAGAACAAACAGTCAGGTGGAATGAAGACTGCCAAAAGGCTTTTGACAAAATCAAGGAGTACTTACAAGAACCTCCAATTCTTATGCCTCCAGTTGAAGGAAGACCTCTAATAATGTACTTGACAGTATTAGAAGAGTCAATGGGGTGTGTGTTGGGCCAGCATGACGAGTCTGGTCGAAAAGAGTATACAATATACTACCTAAGCAAAAAGTTTACCGACTGTGAACAACGTTATTCACTGCTCGAGAAAACTTGTTGTGCTTTAGCGTGGGTTGCTCACCGACTAAGGCAGTATATGTTAACCCACACTACCTTGTTGATCTCGAAGATGGACCCAGTCAAGTACATATTTGAGAAGCCAGCACTTACCGGACGGGTTGCAAGATGGCAAATGATTCTCACAGAATATGACATTCATTACACATCTCAAATGGCCATCAGGGGCAGTGTATTGTTTGACTATCTGGCTGAGCAACCCATTGATGATTACCAGCCTATGAGATTCGACTTCCCTGATGAAGACATCATGTTCCTGAAAGCAAAAGATCATGAAGAGCCTGTTCACACTAAAGGGCCCGACCCAGAAGAATAATGGATAATGATGTTCGATGGGGCTGTTAATATGAATGGTCGTGGAGTTGGTGCAATACTCATTACACCTAAAGGAGTTCACATGCCTTTCTCGGAAAAACTCACCTTTAACTACACTAACAACGAAGCTGAATACGAAGCCTGTATCATGGGTCTTGAGGAAGCCATTGACCTCAGGATCAAGACTTTAACTGTATTCGGAGATTCAGCTCTGGTAATCAATCAGACCAACGGCAAATGGTACACTCACCAGGAGCATCTGATTCCATACCGGGATTATACGAGGAGATTATTGACTTTCTTCACAACAGTCAAACTTGAGTATATCCCTCGAGATGAAAATCAGTTTGCAGATGCTCTGGCTACCATTTCCTCCATGATCAAAGTTCAAGCTGCCAACTTTGTGCCTCAGATTTCAGTATCCAGACTTGACAGACCAGCATACGTATTCTCCGTGGACAATGCTAAAGATGACAAGCCTTGGTTCCATGACATCAAGTGCTTCTTAGAGGATCAAACATACCCACCTGGGCATCATCCAATGATAAGAAGACATTAAGAAGGCTAGTTGGTAGTTTCTCCCTGAATGCTGATGGTTCATTGTATAAGAGGAACTTTGACATGGTGCTTCTTAGATGTGTTGATAAGGCAGAGGCAGACTTGTTGATGCACGAGGTGCATGAAGGATCTTTTGGTACCCATGCTGGAGGACATGCAATGGCTAAAAAGTTATTAAGATCAGGTTACTACTGGATCACAATGGATGAAGGCTGTTGTGCTTATGCCAGAAAGTGCCACAAATGCCAGATTTATGCAGACAAAGTGCACGTGCCTCCGAATCCTTTGAATGTGATGTCTTCACCTTGGCCCTTTGCCATGTGGGGCATTGATATGATTGGAAAGATCGAACCGACTGCTTCAAATGGCCACAGATTCATCCTAGTAGCCATTGACTATTTTACCAATTGGGTTGAAGCAGCTTCATATGCAAATGTCACCAGGCAGGTGGTAGCCCGATTCCTAAAGAGAGACATCATCTGTCGGTATGGAGTGCCCGAGCGAATCATTACTGATAATGGTTCTAATTTGAACAATAAAATGATGGCAGAACTGTTTCGGGACTTCAAAATCCAACACCACAATTCTTCTCCTTACAGGCCAAAGATGAATGGCGTTGTTGAGGCAGCTAATAAGAATATCAAGAAGATTGTGCAAAAGATGGTGGTCACCTACAAAGACTGGCATGAAATGCTACCACTTGCCTTGCATGGGTACCATACCACAATCAGAACATCCACTAAGGCAACGCCGTATCAGCTTGTGTATGGTATGGAGGCAGTCCTACCAGTTGAAGTTGAGCTGCCCTCCTTACGGGTATTGATGGATGTTAAGTTGAATGAAGCAGAATGGGTCCGGTCTCGGTACAATCAATTGAATCTGATCGAAGAAAAGAGATTAGCTGCAATCTGTCATGGGCAGTTATATCAGAAGAGAATGAAGAAAGCCTTCGATCAGAAAGTCAGGCTTCGGGAATACCAAGTGGGAGATATTGTGCTGAAAAGACTCATCCCTCCTCATACAGACCACAGGGGCAAGTGGACTCCGAATTACGATGGTCCATTCATAGTGAAGAAGGTTTTCTCTGGTGGAGCACTGATGTTCACCACTATGGATGGTGAAGATTTCTTATCCCTTGTGAATTCAGATGCAGTTAAAAAATACTTCGCATAAAATGACCCGCTGAACATAAAAACAGAATGTAAGTCCAGGCAAAAATAGGGCATCCCGGCGAGTCAAAAACAGAATAAAAGACTCGGGCAAAAATAAGGGAAAATAAAGAAAAAATGTACGCCCGCTGAGTTGAAAAGCCACATTGGACAGCTCAGGCAAAAATGGGTATCCTGGTGGATTGAAAACCCGAAAGGGCGATCCACGCAAAATAAGGGAATAAGCGAACAACTGCATTCTGAATTCATCTGTACCACTTACAACTTGGCAAGCTTTGAAAGGTTAAAGTATCGGTTAGAATCAACTTTCTTTAGAAAGCAAGATGAGAAGAACGTCAATGTCATACGGGTCATAGCAAAGGGAAGCTCACTAAAGCGTCGTCAACATTGCCAGCACCTTTTTGTTTCTCAATTTTGTAACAATCTCCTCATTTCAGGGGATCTGTTTCTTTGACTGTACTTGCCAATTCAGGGCATACAAATTAATAAAATCATATTTTCAGTCACACTCCGTCTTGTACATTTCATTTCACTTGCAAAAATGTCTGATATCTTTGATATAATGTTTGCATAAAAAACAGATGTGCCTTTTTAAACACATGCTTGCGGGAAATATATTACTTACTCCCGGGAGTGTCTAAATTCCTATGATTGAATCCAGTAAGGGATACCTCGGGGTACTTGTGCGTTTCGTTGTCATAACAGGATTACAGGTATTCAGAGCACAACATGGGGCATGAAAGGTTTTCCCCAGCAAGTTGCTAAAACATTGTTTCCTCAGCACATCTTCCAGACAACACCAAAAATGATTTCTCCCTGTCAAAGTTGTCAGGCATCATTTCTCCGGCACATCTTTCTTCAGAACAGTACCAGAAGGTGCTCATATCCCTAGTTGAGTTATCAAGCATCATCATCCTTATCAGGATCCTCACAGAAATCTCCAGGAAGATCGTTCAGTGATCCTTTCTTTCCCAAGCAGAGTGCTAGACAGGGAACCATCCCCCCACAGAGCTCCAGCCTCTCCCAGAAGAGCAATGTCTGAATTTCCCGCACAACAAAGTGACGAAAGCTTCTGCATTCCCAACTGGGCTCCTCATTACAAGGATAGGTCTATCAGTGACCTATTTCCCCAAGCAGAGTCATACATCTTATCAGATTTACCAATGATCTCATCCCCAGCTGGGACATCCTTCGAGCAGATCGATCGGAGATCTCCACAACGACGGGATCTGAGTCCCGGATCGGTATCTTTGCATAATCATGGCATTCGCATCATAAATCACCTCAAAGTGTAGCATTCCGTCTAATACGGAGCATTACGACAAAAATCAAACATATTGCATAAATCACAAGTTAGGTTCGAACCTGTCACCTGTACATACCAACATTCCATCAGCAATGTATATAAAGACTCACAGTCCCCGCAGAATGCCAAAGCATCCCTTTGCACCCCTAAAATACATATACATGCTCTTTTGACACCCATCCGTGTCATCTTTCCCCAGTAAAGTCGCCAGAACACTTTCCACCAACAGATACTTAGACATAACCCGTTTGTCCCGACACCCGTCCGTGTCATCTCCTATTTCCCCACAGAAAGCCAAAGCGTCCCCTTTGCATTCCCCACAAATACATGTTCATATATACTTTCGACACTCTTCCGTGTCATATCTTCCCCCGCAGATATAAAACAAACTGATATCTATACACTCTCTTGACACCCGTCCGTGTCACCAATCCCCAACATGGTTACCTAATCACTTATTGTAAACTAAACACTCATTTATAATACACTCTTATTGATGCCCGTCCATGTCATCCTACCCCCACAGGTCGCCAGAGCACCTTTTACACTCCCATATACAATTATAAGTTCATAATCTATACACTTTCTCTTTTGACACTCGTCCGTGTCACTCTCCCCAACAAGTTGAACACTCATCCGTGTCTCACTCAGGTTTATTTTTACTCATATAGATACTCGTCCGTATCTTGTATACACCACTTATCTCCCCTCAGATTCAACACTCATTCGTGTTCTTTGTTAACTAGTTGGTACTCGTCCATACCATCATCTCTGAACATGCATCAGCGTTGTTTCTACCGATACTCGTCTGTATCGTAATCTTAAGGATGCTCGTCCGCATCTTTAATATATACACAGTGTCAAAAACTTATACCTTTTATTTCCTGGATGTAAACACTCGTCCGTGTTTACTATTCCCTAGTAAGTCCCCAGCAAAACATCTTTTCTATCTGACATTCGTCCTATGTCATGATACTTTCGGCAGCCGTACCCTGCCAGGTGATCGTCCTTCACCTTTTTGATGACCGTCCCTCATCATTCCCCCAGCGGAGTCTCCATCATTGGAACCCTTTTCTATCCGACATTCGTCATATGTCATGATATTTTAGCAGTCGTCCCCTGCTAGGTGATCGTCCTTCACCTCCTGATGATCGTCCTTCATCATGTTATCCGATGTTCGTCCCCATCATTGATCTTGTTATCTGACATTCGTCCTATGTCATGATAAATCCCGAGAGCAGCCGTACCCTGCTAGGTGGTCGTCCTTCACCTCTTGATGATCGTCTTTCATCGTGCTTATCCGATGGCCGTCCCCATCGTCGACCTTTTCTATCCGGCATTCATCCTATGTCGTGATACTTTCGGCAGCCGTACCCTGCCAGGTGATCATCCTTCACCTTAGATGACCGTCCCTCATCTTTCTCCCCAACAAGAGCAGCCGTCCCTTGCTAGGTGATCGCCCTTCACCTTTGATGACCGTCCCTCATCATTTATTTCAAACCTGATGGTCGTCCCCATCATTGTCTTTACCTTAATCCCCAGAGAAATTTGTTACTTTATTTGTTGGTCGTCCCCATCATGATCCCTTTATTTCCCCAGCATGTCGGTCGTCCCCGTCATCGCTTTATCCCCAGCAGTCATCCTATGCTCGATGGTCGTCCTCCATCGCCCGCATTTTATAATCATACTATACTTCCTTTTACAATCTATATCCCTTTTCTTCTTCTCCCCAACGAGTGCAAATTTTGGATTGTCTTTGGTATTCAACCACAAGTTATCTTGTTTGTATGTTAAGCTCGTCGCTTACATCCTGCACAACTAACTCATGTTTGAATAGGGGCAGATGTAAACACCCCAAAATTTCCCTCACTAAGTTCACACCATGGCTTGTGATCTTTCATTTTTGCATTAGTTTAATCATATCATTTCATGTTGCATTATTGCTTCACTGCATTAGTTCAAGTTCATCTGCATCTAGGGTTTGTGATCTGAGCAATCCAGGGTCCATCTGAGCCACTCCAAAGGCCATCAATCATTCCAAGAGGGACCATGTATGTTCAATCATCATATTTTATCCTCCAAAGATCAAGGAAGTCAGAAAATCACAAGAACTGGCAAGGCATGGAAGCAAAGCTAGGGTTTAACTACACAGATGACCTAAAATTAGGGTTTTGGTTTCAAAGGCCATAACTCCAAATTTTTTGGTAATTCTTGTTTCTATTGGTCTCAATATGATATAAGGATCATGCATACCAAGTTTGATGAATAAATTCATTGTGGAAGTCATCTGATCACTGGGAAACTTCCTGAGCAAGTCAGAGCAAAATCAGGGCATCTGAGGCCCCTATCAATGGAACCAAAGTGGATTTTTCATCTAATTGAAGTTATATGGTCTTTATTTGATCATTGAAGTGCTTAGAAGTTCACAAATTTGAAGAAAAGTGAGCAAAACCAAAAGTTGCCAAAAATGGAAATGACTTGTAATGTAAACTTTCCATTTTGGGAAAGTTTTTCAACCTCCTCTTTCTCAACCAAAAATGCTTCAAATGAAAAATTGTTGGTCATGAAAGTTGTAGATTGGATCATTCCCTTTTCAAAAAGTACAAGAACAAGATCTAATTCATTTTTGAACTCAAGTTATGACTTTCCAAAGTTGGCAAAAATCACATAATTTCATGTTTCATGCCAAAGAGGGATTTTTGCAATTTCAAGTTTCAAGCTTCTTAATGACTTCTAATGCACTCAAATACATCATATTATGATCACACAATACATTTGGACCAAAATTCACAAAGTTTCATGCCTTGAATCACAAGCTTCCATAAGCCATTTTTCATAAAATTCTCAAAGGAGGGATTCTTGCAAGAATGACTTCTAATGATTGGTTTGGTTTCTAATTGGTCTCAAAACATCACAATAGCATCATGTAACACTTCATGACCTGAATTCAGCTTGGAATGAGACATGTCCATGACCAAAAATTTCAAAATGCAACAAGTTGTGAAAATGCAAAACATGTGACATCTCACCATCAATCCACTTCTGATCATTCTAATTCATCCCATGGTCATCCTTGAAGACAGCTGAACTCAGAGCAGCCCTAGAGTAGCTTCTGTCATGGCCCATGCTTGAAGTACACCAACTATTGACTTTTTGGCCAATTGCTCCATACCATTCCCACAGTGCATGTCAAGTCTTTTGACCCATTCCAATTGTTTAGGATTTGTATAAGGATCATAAAACAAGCCACACACAAGCTTGAACTCTCCCACATAATCAGATTGCACAAAACTTGCAAAAACCTTCCCTTCTTCGATTCTCTCAAACCAGCCATCAAACTTCAAATTTTTTTTCACCAACAAGTTACACATCATCCATAGAACAAGAATCAACCATTAAAATAGCCTGAAACATCACATACACAAACCTCAAATTCTGCTACACCAGAACTGGAACCTTCAAACTAGCCACCATCAAAGGTTTTGAAGCATTCCATTAGCCTCAGGAGGATCAGAGGAGACTTTTTGCACGAAGGAGAGGCCCTGAAAGCTCACATTTGTAGTACATCCCCTCAGGTAACCTCAAGAACAAAACTTTTCAGAGCTTAGATTTTTTGTTACAAAATGAAAATATATGTTATGGGGATCACACTAATGCTTTTAGAATTGAAAATGATGAAGAAATGAACATTTTATGACCTTCTGAAATTTTACCCGTGAAAATAATTTGATTCGATTCTCCTTGTTCATGTGTTGTAAATGATGTTTGATGGTTGATTTGAGTTTAGTTTGGGTAGGGGATCATTTCTGGGCAGTTAATTTGAGGTGGGGTGGCCTGTAGAGAGACTTAGGGTTTTTGTTTCGCCGGAGAAGATGACCGGAGCTCTCCTCCGGTCACCTGAAAGTAATTAACCCTAATTAGGATTTAAGTGCCAGATTTAATGTGGACCCTTGGATGCGTGTTTTAGTTAGCGGATGGATGGCCCAAATTAGTTCGTTAGCCCTAATTCCCAATTAATTAAGTAAATCACAATTAATTAGCCAGAAGCAATCCTGACCCTCAGATCACGCGCGCGGTCAAACCCCCTTCCCCAGATTTGAATTCCAGCATTTGGATGTGATTACCTTTCATTAAATTCATTTTTATTTCACATTTTTCTTATTTATTTTGTACGAATTTTTAAAAATAGCAAAAATCATCAAAAAATTCTGAAAATTTTTATCAAACATTTTATTAATTTTCAGAAAGCAAAAATATTTTTATTTTTATTTTTTGCATTTAAAAGGTATTTTTAAACTATTTAAATGTTTTATTTAATTAATTAATGAAAATTAATTAATTAAAAATACATTTAAGTATTTAAAAATCACCAAAAAAATCAGAGAACATTCTTGGACATTTAGAAACATTTACAAACTCACCATACAAATTTATTTTTGGTTTTGATCATGCTTTGACATTTTTCAATGAATTAGGGTTCTTAAAATTGTTCATTTTCTAACCCTAACTTCAAAAATTCATAACTTTTAAACCAAGTTGAGTTTGTGAATGATTCTTTTTGCATTGTTCTATGCATGACTTTTAGTTTCTAAAAACATTTTTGTTTCATTTTTATCTTGCATTTTCAAATTATTTGGCATTTTACATTGAGGATCACCCAAAAAACCCTAGAAACTTAGGAAATTCATAACTCCTTTTAGGTTTAGCTTCTGACATCCCCCTTTGGATGGTAACTTAGTATAGGTTTAGGGTCCCTTTAAGTCCATTTTCAATTTTTTATCTTGTCATTTGCTTCTGATTTTGAGTTTTGCATCTCATCCTTTCATAAAACCCTAATTTTGTATCTTCACTTGCATTCATCTTGCATATGCTTGCATTCATGAACTTGCCATGACATCTCTTGCATCCACATGACTTCTAAGACATCTTAGGACATATTAGAATCATGTTTGATCATTGCATCATCCATTTTCCATGTTATGCATTCATTTCATTTCATGTGCATTCATGAACTTTCATGCTCCTTTCATGCTTCATTTGCATCCCCATTACTTGTATGATTATTCACATCTCTTGACATACATTTGCATCATCTCTTAGCATCATTTGCATCATAAATATGCTTCTGTTTTTGGTTTGCATATTTGCATTTCATTTCATTTCCATTTCATTTCATTTCCTTTTGCTAACTTTTCAGGTGGTAAGTTACTTTGAGAAGTGAATTTTCCTTCACTTCTCATAATTTCTTCTCATCTCTCTTATGCATTCATTTATGCATTTTGTATTTGTAGAGTGAGCTTGCTAATTCATGTTACCTCCTCACTTTCTTTATTCAAGCAACTCACCTTCTTAAGTGAAGTAAGTTGACTTGCTTCTTCTGCTTCTCCTCCTTTCATCTGCTTCTTCCTTGGTGGCTCTTCTTGAAGATCTCTTGCAAGCCTCATAAAACCTAGGAATACCCAAGCATGATAATAATTAGGGTTTGATTAGTCCCACCATTAGTTTTACCTTTGTGTCATCTTTTGTGTCTTCTCTTCTCATCTCATAATCAGGGACTAAACCTTAAAGGTTTTAAGGCTTTGTGATTAGGATTATGCTTGCATCCTTCTCTTAGGATGGAGTGTATAAATTTAATCCTAAGTGTTAAACCCTTAATGTGTTTAAATCTCTTAATCAATCTATCCAATAATCACTAAGACAATAAGCTTGTAACTTGGGCCTTGCATTAGGGTTCTAATTTTTCCTTAATTGGTTAAGAAGGACTAACCCTAGTGTTAATGGACAAGTCTCCCTCAAGTTATCTTACACACCATAAAATCCACTTCTTAATCCTACCATTAACTAAAATCCACTTTAATAAAGACTTGTTTTGTCACGAGGTTAATCCCTAATCATGGATTAAGTTGAGGAGCCTTCCTCAGCTTAAATGTTCTCATCTATCATCCTTCTATTAGGATGGTGTAATGGGTCCATTAAATCCTTGATTATGGCTTAAACTCATTACTTAACACTAAACAAAAACTCCAAAAATATCTAAATAATTACAAGTAGGTTAATAATCTTAATCCTACATCATGGTGATTAAGTGTGAGGTGTTTACTTCATACTTAAGGTTTTCTCATTACCCCTAATCAGAGGGAGGATGTGATGAGTTTACTAACCTTTGGTTTAGGCTTAAGCTCATTAATTTATTACAAACACAAAAAAGGCAATAAAAGATTGAAAACACAAAAAACAAACAATAATCGTCTCCTTCGGGATTCTTTTCTCACCTCATTCACTCATAAACGAGAACTTGCTTCTTCCGTCTAATGCAAGACAATTTGCACCTGAGCCAGACAGGTCATACACTTGAGCATAGACAAGTAAGCAGTTCACAAGTCAATTTATCTTTCAATCTCTTTGAGTCGAACTACGGTGTTCTGACTTCCTCATTGCACGAGAGTATACGTAGGCATAACTTAACTGTTATCGAACAAAAGTTTTTGTATATTCCCCCTCTTCCAGCATTATTCTTTTAAGCCTCATTGTCTTGAGCTTTACATTCTTTTCTTACACCGACACTCCTTTTATTCACTTCACATTTCTTTTACACTGACACTTGCATTCTTTTCCAGCCTTTGCACACAAAATAGCACTGACACTACCCATTTAAACATAAATCTTTCAAGCATGGATCCCGTCGAGTACGACGGACAATCTGGGTGCTAATACCTTCCCAGGTTGTAACCAACCCCTTTCTCAGTTTCTCTGGTTCGCGACCGTCTTATCCATATCTTTTCTTAGGTTTATGCAACATTACCTTTCCTTCGGGATAAAAATGCCTAGCTGGTGACTCTTTTCAGTTCATCTTCATGTTCTCCCTTTCGCCGACCGTTCGCGTCTGTACCCCTCTTGGCCACGTGTCATCAGGTGGGAGCGACAACTTTGGTAATAATTTGTTGTGCTATACTAATAGAAAGAAATCTATCTATTTATCAAAGTTGGGGTGTCCTATTAATAATTTACAGATTTTAGATTTTTATATTTTTATATTTGTTTTAAGACAAATAAGATTTATTTACGGGCAAAAATATATTGTTGATTAAACTATTGTTATATATTGGAAAAAATTCTATTGTTATATACGAATTTTTGTAATACAAATTTAAATAATTTTTAATTTTTATCATATTATTTTTGATATTATTGTTTATCTTTATTACTATTTCAACTAAAACTTACTACTATTTTTAATTTTTTCTTATTTCAACTTACAACTTTCTATTTTCATCTTCTTCACTATTGATTCAAATATTTTAATAAATAGTGTAAAAAAAATATAATATTTATATACGGGATACAATACATTGTTGATTAAAATATTTTTATATACAAGAAAAATATATTGTTATAAACGGGAACAACTTTACTACTGATCCAAAAATTGACAAAAATTGAATAATATAAATTTATCAATATTTTTTTGAATAATATAAATTTATCAATATTTTTTTCTTTCAAATATCTGAAATAGATTAAGAGAACTTATTAAAAAATGAATGAGTAGATATTTAAAAACTGGATTCTCTCTTAGAAAATAATATATTATTTATAAAAAAAAACTAAAATGGTAATTTATCTAATACTATGACCTTAGCCATATGTAAAACTTGCATTTAAAATTTCTTGATAACTTCTATTTCATATGTTTATGATCGTTAGAGCGAAACATTATTGTCTGATTATACATATATTGTATTTTGAAAATCTTTGTTACATAAGAATTACGTTAATTATTTTATGGTTTTCAATTGTATTTGTAAAATCATAATAGTAAAAATATTTTAACATCACTATTCTACCATTATAAACTTTTTTCTAGATGTTATTTAATAATTTTAACATCACTTTTCCCATTTGAAAATCATATATACGTCCTACACATCGGTTAATCGAACAAATGTGCCCGTGCGAAGGAATGAGTTTTTTACTAGTTCTTATAAATGTCATATATATATATATATATATATATATATATATATATATATATATATATATATATATATATATATATATATATATATATTATATTTGGTTGTTATTTTGAAGGATGGAGTTGCATAGGGAACTAACATGTTTTGAGTTTTATTAACGACTTCATAGACCAAAGGGAAAACCAAATGAGTAGTTTAATGAAACACAAGCTAAGATAGATGTGTACATGTTAGTTGTTGGTGAGGGTAGCAATGAGCAATCTACCCAACAATCTGATAATGATGCGAAGTTGTTGGAGGCATAAACAAGAAAGGACCAATATGATAATGATGTTTACTTGGAATTTGTTGGAGGCATAAACAAGAAAAGATACATATTTGGATTAGGATCCCAAGTTGCTTATGTCAAAGAATCTTTAAACTTCTCATCTTTTATATATAATGATGTCTCGTCAGATAAAGTTGCTGCTATGGAGGCTAAGATTGAAGCATTAACTACTGAACTTTAGAAGAAAAATCTTGAACAAAAAATTATAAAACAAAATATAGACATTGAGAGCAAATGTTTGGAAGTTTTATGCCTAATTTTAATCAAATTTTGCCACTTCAACCTGAAGGAGAAGACGATAATGAAAATGTTGAGATGAATGATGATGAACTTTAGTCTTAGTTACTTTGATTTTTGCTAGATCAAATATATGACCTTTTTATATTTTGGACATGTTAAAGTTTAATATCATGTAATGGTTTACTTAAGGTTTTGTAAGGTCATGTACTTCTTATGGTAATATTGATATGAATTTTAATCTTAGTTACTTTGATTTTAGTTAGATATTTATGATCTTTTTTATTTTTTTTGAACATGTTAAGGTTTAATATCATGTAATGATTTGCAAGGACAATATGTATGAATGAAACTTGACTTTTTAACGTCTTTAATTATGTAAGAATATAAAAAATTATTCTAAAAATACAGAGACAAACTTTTTAGACGGGTTTTTTTAAATATTAAATTTTAATAGAGACAAAATTGTTTGGGGTTGAGACGAAATATCAGAGACGAAACCATATGACTCAGAGATGGCTATGTTATAATGTCAAATATTACTTGATCTTCTGAGACGAAATATATTTGTCTCGAGTCAAAGACGAGTCAATATTTTTGTCTTTGATCAACTTGCGACAAATTTGGTAATGACAGATGTTGATCCGTCTCGAATTTCGTCTTTAATAGGTTCAGTGACAAAAAAATTATGTTTTAGAGATGGATTTTGTCTGACTCTATATTAAATTTTTCTAGTAGTGTTTCTTGATGGAATTTTGTTTGTAAGGATGTGCATAACATCTTGCACACTGTTAATTTTCCTACAAAAACATCCAAATGAGGAGTTTGTTATTACAATTGATTGACAAATTTTTATAGGCAACATGTTAAGGAATATGTTTTGACTTTTTGTGAGACATCATGGCTCAAGCTGCTTACTTGAAACACATGTTTTAGTGGATTGAATTTTTTTCCAACAAGATTTGTTTCAATCAAAGATTTTATCCAGAGCATGTTCTTATTTGGAAAAGATTTTATTTTTAATCATTTACTGAAGAGATCAAAATTCTTATTTATATCAAATTAAGATTCAATTAAATTTGATTTACTCAAGTTTTAGAATTGATATTAAGAAGATTGTGTGAAACCTTGTTTTGCACGTGACATGCCTTTACCAAGGACAATAATTGTTATTGAACTTTTGATGATGACAACTAACTGATGATGAATCCAATGCCATATAACAAGTCAAGCATAAGTGATTAAACATATAAAAATGTGAACCTAAGTATTAAGGTTTGATGGGCTTGACTATCCAATCATGTCAACCTAAATGGAATATAAGCTCAAGCCCCGTCTTAAGTGAACTCAAGCAACTGTCTACAAAAGAAAATACCCGACAAAGTCTTGAAGTACAAGAAATCACTACCCAGTCTAAATGAATGTTTTATAAAAGCAAAAGGGAATTCTCGTAAAAGTGCATGGCTAAAATACACACATTCACACACACTAAAACTTATTTTCTAAAATGTCTTAAGTTTTGCCAGATTAATTGGGAGCAATCAAAATTATTATGGGCATCTTTTTTCCTTTTCTTATCGATTAGAACACTTATCTAATCGACTGGATCAATTCAAAATTTATCTCTAAGCAATTACAATATTGCCTTAGTGATGTACAACAACTAAATATATTTTCTTTCCTTTTTGGAACTGGTAGTCAATTACCATTGGAGTTTCTAATCAGTTAGCATTAGGCTATAATCAGGGGCGGATGTAGCTTAAGGCATGGTGTGGCTAAAGCCACACCAATTTTTTTTCCATTTTTCATTTATATATATATATATATATATATATATATATATATATATATATATATATATATATATATATATATATATATATATATATATATATATATATATATATATATATATATATATATTCATTTCAAAATAATTATTCTTTTCCTTTCACTTTCTCATGTTTTTTTCTTTCTCTTGAACCATTGAATCATTAGTTGAATTACATAAATAAATCGAATAATATAGTTTAATAAATTATTCTTTTTAACAAATTATATAGTTATTAAATCGATTGAATTGAATGACTCGATCTCTAAAAATAATCACAATATTTACTAAATTTCAAAATTTCATAATTTTACAAGTTGATTATTTAAATTTTAAACATAAGCATTAACACATACCAATATAGTACAAAATATAAACTAAATAAAATTTTTGAACAAAATCTAGTTAGAAAATAAATTGAATGACAAAATATCTACAATGTCTAAGAATAATTATTTTAAAGACAATTATTCCAAATAAATTTTGAATAAAATATTTTTATATTTTAATTTTATTTTTCTAAGTAAATGATAAAAATAACACTGTTTTGCTCAGAAAAAAATAAGTATTTAACCTCTTGGTTTTTCAAAATCGTTGTTTCGCCGATTTTTAAGAGTTTTGGAGGATTCTGACCCGTTCTCACTAGTTCAATAGTTTATCCGATCTAGCAATCGTCTGTTCTGATTTTTAAAATATTGTCACCACCTCTCAAATTTCTCTCTCACTTAAATTTGATAATCCCTCGTATTTATAATTTTTATTATAAATGTATTGCATTAAATAATTATGTTTTTTTTATTTTTAATATAATTTAATTCATATTTTTTTTTCATATTTAGCCACACTAATATGTAATGTCTGGATCCGTCCCTGGCTATAATATATTAGATTGTCTTAAAAGACATTAAAATCAATATCCTTTTTTAGCCAACCTCTAGCCTATTAATAAAGGTTCATTCCCTCATTTCATTTCATACAAAATCGTGTTTTGAACTTCTCACTCTCTAAAAAATTCTTTTAACTTCCTCTCACTAATGTTTTAGCTGAAGTGCTTATTTTAGAAAGTCATTTGTGAGTGAGAATATTTTGTAATTCTGAAAGAGTAAAATTATAAATTCACTAAAGGAATATTTGTATACACATTAGTTGCATATTATCCATTCAAGGATTGTTTGGGTTATAAGTTAAACCTGTAAAAGCTTTGGTTTTGAGGATTGTGTGATCAAGCCCATATTTAGGTTCAAACTCAACTCGTGATAAAAGAGGTTTGAGATTATCCTGTGGTAAAATCTCCTAGGTTCTTGGTTAGCCTGTGGTAAAACTAAGGTTATGTTAAAGCTTAACATGTGATAAAAAATTGGATATGGTTCAAGATTAGTTCAGTATTAAAATCTCCTGGGTTATTGGTGAGCTCTTATAAAATTGAGGTTTAAGGTTCGTGAGATCATCCCATGGTAAAAACTTACAAAGTTTATTTAAAAGCTTAAAGACTATCCACTTCAAGATTTCCGTGGAAAGAAGGCTAACTGCTTCGATCTACTATTTGTGGAAGGAGGACTAACCGATTGAATCCATTGTTCGGAAGAGAAGACTTAATTGCTAAATCATAAGTCTTACTATTTAGGTTGAAAATCAATCAGTTTTCCTTGTATAAAGAGGTTTGTGAGTTTCACCTATTAAAAGCTCTCAAATCCACATATATAAATGTTTGGTACTTTATCAAATATGGACAAAAATGAATCAAAATCATGTTTGTTTCTCCCACTTTGATTTCAAAAATAAAATTTTAGAAATATGGTAGAATTATGGCTACAATGGTTGGGAATAATTTCTTCAATTCTCGAGATGGTCAAAGCTGATTATAACATTAAGCATTTGAGAGACCCAAAGTAGCTAGAGCTAGGGAGATGTGCTTGAAGACCAATATTATATCTATCTCATATGTCCATTGGTGCACAATAAACAAACACTGATTTTGCTTTATTCCAATTTCTATATAAATAGTGTTTCGTTACTAGTAATGTCACATTCCCAATCCTTGTAATCTAGCTATTCTCATAACTAAAAATATGAGTATATCATCCAAGAACTCTAAGGAGGGCTATTCCCAAGAGGTTGGTAAGGAATTTATGAAGTCCAATGATAATGAGAGGTAGAAGCACTAAAATGATAGGCTCAAGGATTTTGAATGAGCAAAATCACAGTCAGGTTCACTTGAACAAACATTAGTATACCCAATTGTTATTTAAATACTTTGTTATCATTAAAACCTAATGGATATGGTACATATCAATTTTATTCAAACAAAGTTAAGATATGTACAACAAGCAATTATCAAAATGCAATGCATTCCAAAAAAAAGTAAGAGAAATAAACTTAAACTTAACTATGAACCAAGTTACACAATTATAACATTAAACTTAAACTAAAGAAGATCTTAAAATGTTGAAGTACAATGCTGGAAAAAATGTGTCAAAATGCACCAATCAAATCCCGTCACGCTTAAACATGTGCACTCCGAGCAAAACTCTAACTCAAAGCTCAAAACGCAAGATAAAAAATAAATAAAAAATAAAAACAAAATTTAGCGCACAATTCAAAAAGATCTTAAGTGCACGGGAAAGCAAATCCCTGTCATAAGCTCAAGAATATGGCAATCATGAATAACTTCTTGTGACTACTAAAGCAAATACGAGGATAATTAACCAAAGAATGCATCCTAAATGATAAGATCCTTTTAGAAAATAAAAATTCTCTCAAGTCGTGTTTAAATTGTTTATTACACTAAAAACATACTATAAAAGCTAACACTACCATAAGCTTGACAAACCTCTAAAATCCGCACTTGAAATAAATGCACAAAAATTCTAAAGATAAGAGTGGAAAAAATCCTAAAGGTATTAGATAAAAATATAAAAGGATAAAAGAGAATGGCAAGGATACTATATATAAATTGAATTCAACAAAAATTCATTGACTTTTGAAAAATTATTTGTTTTTCTTCTTCTTCTTCTTCTTTTTGTTCTTTTTTTATTTATGTAAAAGAAGTAAGAAGAAAAAAATAATTGTAACAATTATTTCTTCATTTTTTTCTTGTCAACTTTTGAAATATAACCACCATATCTATTCAACCTCATATAAACTCTAAAATAAAACTCATTCATTCCTCTAAATAGGATTATAAAATTATTTTTCACTTTAGAACATATAATAAGCTATAAAAAAACTAAGATAAATTGACTCAAAGGGCTCCAAGCATGAGATAACAATTTTAAGGTTGACTTATTCAGCCAATGGTTAAAAAAAAACAAAAACGCCTTTATCATATCGATGTGCACATGTAAACAAGAAATTTTAACAAAATTAAAGACAAACTCTAGAGTAACTAACAAACATGTGTGAAATCACACAAGAAAAAAAAGAATGACAATTAGTATTTCATCCATTATAAGACTTAAATTCTCACAAAGGATAATGATTCATCACAAATGATGCACAATTTAGTATCAAATTAAACTTACTATACGAAGAATGCAAAGAAAATAATTCAAATCATGTTAAAAATCTCTAGTCGTAGAAAAAAGAAATCATTCACGACAATTCCAACATTTATTTATTTTTATTTAAAAAAAAAAAATTTAATTATAAAATCTAATTTACGCCTTCCCCACACTTCAATCGCACTGCCTTCAATAGAAAAAAAAACAAATATAAAATAAAAGTAAGATAAAAGGAGTTATATGTTCAAACAATAAGGTAAATGAGTTTTTTAAGGAAAACTCTTTTATCTTTGCATCTTCAAGTATTGGATTCTCATGGAATAATTTGATAACGTCTTGCTCCGTAACACGAGTTCTTTCATCAATGTTTTATTCAATTATCATGCAGCGAAAACCATAGTCTCATTAATTAAAATCCAAAACATCTTATACAAGAAACTCAGAATAACATCATTTTAAAAGAAAATAAAACATAAAGGTTCATCTCAAGCATTCCCGACCCGACGTTACATATCAAAGCAAGACATCATCTAAGATCTACAGAAAACTAGAAAGACTCCCAAGTTAAATCTTCATGCACCAAAGAAGCTAATCCTGATCACCTGCATGTTACCCAGGTGGAGACAACATTCAAACATACAGGGTGAGTAATCATAAATCGTTATACATGATATAAATAAAAAATATAAATATGACACAAATCAATATCATCATAACGTCATTAGAAAAATCATCAACGACAATTTTACACAACTATGCAATGCCACTTAGTATGAGATGCAACGTCATAAAAATCATGCATGTGGTACCGAACAACATGGATGGACACTAGGCCATCACCCTTCATTTGGAGCACAACATCCACACCATGGGATTGAAGTTAACACTGGACCGAAATCCCAACATCACCACTCGACCTAAATCCCAAGTATGTTATGAATGCACGATGCAAAACGTCGTCAAGTCACCGTCATAAGATCATCCATAATTTCACCAAAACATCATAATACAACATCGTCAATACAAGTTACAGTTTATCTAGGTTACTTCATATTCTCATCATGTTATAGTCATCACATTACAACACATTACATATCCACGACATAAGAACAACAACAAAAAGGAACCACAAAACAAAGCGAGATAAAATAAAATAAAATTATATGCTTCTACTCGCCGGGTGCTCGTCCAACGAAGCAGTCCCTTCGCCTGAGGCTCGCGCGATGAAGCAGAGGCGAAAAATTCCCCATACCATTCAAGTAGCTCGTGTTTTTCACACCCTGTTTGCTTCCATTTTCGCTCGACGATGCTCAAACGAATGCGTTTTGCCCGACGAAACAACATTCTCGCCCGATGAAAATTGCGAGACAGAGAGAAACACTGTCGTGCGTTTTCTGAATAATCAACCCCAAAACCCTTTACGAGTTCCCCATCCCACAACACAAAAATACACCGAATTCACACAGGAGTCAACATACAAATAACAATACAACACCATAAACATCATATATTTATCCCTTACCTTTAACGCTCATCAAAATCACCATATTTCATAAAAACACCTATTCTAATGTTCCCAATACTCCCCAAAACCCCAATTTACCTATAAACATCTAAACTCTATACCAAGAATAATGAAAAGTAACACTCCTCATACCTTAGAATTCAGTTTCTAATATTCCTCCCACATAGATTTGCTTTGAACCATAGCCTTATTCACTTTATTTCTTCAGAGTGTTCTAAAAAACTGATCGTCCCAACAACTAAGCTTCTCACTCTATAACTTCCTTTTTGACAAACATGCCCTTAAAACCCTTATTATGATTTTCCCTACTTACCCTCACTTAACCTCTTACAAAGGACAACTTTGCCCTTAATGTTTCTCTCTTATTTTAAATAATAACGATAATCTAAGTACTATTATTTTACTATTATTATTATTATCAAAGTAATTCTAAATAATCACTCAACTCATTAAATCCTATAACACACAACATAAACACATCATACATCAAAATATTTCACCAAAATTCACCGATATCACGAATATTCATAATAAATTAATTAAATAAATATTCTAAATATTAGGGGTGTTACAAATACAACATATAAACCCTATGCATAACCCCATATTTCTGGAGCAAAGCTTCCATAATACAATTATTAAAATGGTTGTCTCGATTGCTTATGATTTAAATGTATTTTTTGTATTTCATTAGTATGTATTGAATTTATTGTTGCTATGGATTGAATAAATTATCCCAAATAAAAAAAGTTGATAACACACAAACAATTTCTATAAAGCTTATGCATAAGTTAAAATTTCGACGGGATTAATTTTTTTAATAAAATATTATTTTTCTCCCTTAACTATATCCTTGGGTTCATATAGATTTCTTAATTTTTTTCGTGTTAGATTGGTCTCTTAATTCTTAAAACGTGTCATGTTAGCCATTTTTATCTAATTAGTGACAAAAAAATTAAAAAATCAGTTGTTAAATTCATCGCTAATTAGATAAAAAGTACTAGACACATTTTAAGAGTTAAGAGATCAATTTGACCCAAAAAAATTATGGAACCAATCTAAAACAAATTATAATTAAAAGACAAAAATAGTATTTTTAAATAACTTGTGAAAATAAAGACAAAACCTTATTGCCATTCCACTTTTTCACACGAATGGTATGGTGTATAATAAAATCACACGTGTGTATCTAACACCAATTTTATGATTTTGTGACTATGGGCTGTAGCCCAATACATGCATCATCAAATCATATGGCGGTTTGATCCGTACCCGATGCAAAGTAATGGGGGGTGCGGGGCCAGGGGTAAACAGGTAAAATCAAGTACACTCCCGTATCCAAACGCGAACTAGGTTGTTTATTTTCGCTATAATCTTTCCCTATTCTCATAGTTCTCACTCACTCGCTTTACGCAACAACAACAAAACGCTCTTTGCTCTCTCTCTTTCCTCAACTCCGCGGCTTAGATCTGAGGAGTTTTGGAAACCCTAATCCACCGTTCTCGTCATCAACTCCACCTCGCTTTTTCTCTCCGATCATCTACTTTTTCACATCCTTAAGGTATAACTTTTTCTTCTAACTTTTTCCGATTCGATGCTACCTATCGCTTTTTTTTTCTTTCTGTTTTCTCTTTTAACGCAGTATATTCGCATCGATCGTTTTCTGAGTTTTCTGTTTCAATCGATTTACTTATTATCGAGCTGTTAAGTATTGGATCTGTTTATGCTTTAATTTCCTTTTGATTTTGCAGTATTTTCTTCTCTTTTGAATACTGTTCTAACTTATACGAAATTCGATTATTATCGATCCTGTCTTTTTGTGGTTTGGTTATATCATACGGTGATTTTGATTGTTTTTTCGTTATATGCTTAATTTTAATATTAGGATTAGGATAGATGTTTTTTTTTGTTATCCATCAGTTTTTTATTCCTTATATGATCATGTTGATTTTATTTTATCTCTTAATTGTTTGTTTTTATTCTAGCTTTTATATTTTATGTTAATTTTTATTATATCAAAATTTAACTTGGATTACTATCTCAATTGTTTGGCTAAATCATTAAACACTAATGAGATTTTTTTTTATAATGACTGAAGTTAACGAAGTATTGCTTAGACTTTTTCTATGAGAAGGCGCAGTTGCAAACATGAATTTTCCTTTACTGAACATTCTTTAGTAATTGTATGTTGATATTATTCCTTTTCATCTTGCAGTCATGGCAGGAGTTGCACCAGAGGGTTCTCAGTTTGATGCTAAGCAATTTGATACCAAAATGAATGAGTTGTAAGAATTTCCCCTTGTTATTGCTTTATTCTTGTTTTGAAGTGAAGCATCAAATCTTGTTTTTGTCTAATTTTATATTAATACTTGTAATGTGATTATTTTATTCTTATGTAATTTATTTGATTTTGATAACTTGGCTGCTACAGACTAACCACTGAAGGACAGGACTTCTACACATTTTATGAGGAGGTTTATGATAGTTTTGATGCTATGGGCTTGCAAGAGAATCTTCTCAGAGGCATTTACGCATATGGTAGATTTAAACTTTTAAGTCTTTTTCCACTTTCTTCTTTGCTATCTTTCATTATTAAACTAAATGAGATTATTTTTATTCTTTTATCTGATTAAAGTTGAATTTTAATTGTTGACTCTTTTGGTCCTTTAAATTTGTCCAGTATGGGGGCTGCATGCCCACTTTGTTAATGTTATATGACTTTATTCAGTTGTATTTTTTGTGCAAACTATTATTCGCACTGCCCTTGTTCTTTTTGATTTATAAATGTATGGCCAAATCCTTTAACTGGTGTGATTTGTGTTATAGGTTTTGAGAAACCATCAGCTATTCAGCAACGGGGAATAGTTCCATTTTGCAAGGGACTTGATGTTATACAACAGGCTCAGTCTGGAACAGGAAAGACAGCTACTTTCTGCTCTGGGATTCTGCAGCAACTCGACTACAGTGTAACAGAATGCCAGGCCTTGGTCTTGGCACCAACTCGTGAGCTTGCTCAGCAGATTGAGAAGGTTATGCGGGCACTTGGAGATTATCTAGGTGTGAAGGTGCATGCTTGTGTTGGAGGGACCAGTGTTCGTGAGGACCAACGCATTCTGTCAAGTGGTGTTCATGTTGTTGTTGGTACCCCTGGTCGTGTATTTGATATGCTGCGCAGACAGTCTCTTAGGCCAGATTACATCAAGATGTTTGTATTAGATGAGGCTGATGAAATGCTTTCTCGCGGTTTTAAAGATCAGGTGCTTTTTTATTTGTATTCCTTTTATAACTTGTCAATTCATTAATTACTAATTTTATTGCTGGTTTCTGATGTACAACAATTTTTATTGATGGTTAACACAATTCTTATCCAGGTTCAGAGTTTTTTAATTATAGATATTTGGGTTTCAAAATAACTGCTGTTCTTGTTGTAGATTATGGATAGATTACATTCCCCTGTAAATCATAAGTACCAATCACCAAACTAATATTTTTTTTTGTAACCTTTATCCAAATGGGAATGTATATGGATGTTTTTTTTTACAATTGCATACCTTGAAATAAACTGTCAAAACTGTCTAGCAAAACTGAAACATGGAAGCAAGTTCCTTAATTTCTAATTTGCCTATTTAAAATTCTATCAACACTACATAGTATAAATTGCTTAGAAGCAAGTTGCTTAATTTCTAATTTGCCTATTTACAATTTTATCAACACTACTTTGTATAAAGTTTTGTAACTTGTGTAAATCATGGGAATTAATTTTTTCTCATTTCATTTTTCTAGAAGTTTTGATCTATATTTTCCTGTTGTTTATTGCCCTAAAAGAGTTAATACATGTGTTTTAACCATTTTATTTTCAGATCTACGATATATTCCAGCTGTTGCCATCTAAGATTCAAGTGGGGGTTTTCTCTGCCACAATGCCTCCTGAGGCGCTTGAGATCACAAGAAAGTTTATGAACAAACCTGTGAGGATTCTTGTCAAGCGTGATGAGCTCACCTTGGAGGGTATTAAGCAATTTTATGTCAATGTTGATAAAGAGGAATGGAAGCTCGACACACTCTGTGATCTGTACGAGACATTGGCTATCACTCAGAGTGTCATTTTTGTGAACACCAGACGGAAAGTTGATTGGCTAACTGACAAGATGCGAAGCCGTGACCATACAGTCTCAGCAACACACGGAGACATGGACCAGAATACTAGAGATATTATTATGCGGGAATTCCGTTCTGGATCTTCCCGTGTTTTAATAACTACTGATCTTCTGGCTCGTGGTATTGATGTGCAGCAAGTGTCTTTAGTTATAAATTATGATCTCCCAACACAACCCGAAAACTATCTCCATCGTATTGGTCGTAGTGGAAGGTTTGGAAGGAAAGGTGTTGCAATTAACTTTGTCACGAAGGAAGATGAAAGAATGCTGGGTGACATCCAGAAGTTTTACAATGTGTTGATTGAGGAGCTTCCTTCCAATGTTGCTGAACTTCTGTGATGAAATTTTTCTTCCATCATACTAGAAGGAAGTTGGTTTCTGAGGTAAGTTATATGTAATGTTTCCCACCTTTTTGCCCCGTTTGTTGTATTTCTGTTTTGAAACCTTGTTTGACCTTTTTAATAGGTGTAGTAATTTTATTTACATTTTCTGTTGTCTAAACATCCCAAGTGATAAGTACTTACAACGTGGAATCAATTATTGTCTGAATTGGTGTATTGATGTTTGTTTCAACTTTCTAGAAAGGAAGTTTTTAAGTTGAAGTTTTAATTATTCTAATATACATTGAGCTAGTATTGGTTTTTTGGATGTAAACAAAGCTTAAATCGCTGGCATGGCTGGCATCCATAAAGTGTATTTATCTGTACACAAGATATAGTAATTTTTGCCTGGAATTACATATATTACGTTTAGCACATTTCATTATCTTGATTGCTGTAAAAAAAACTAAAATGGTATTTGAGACTGCCATAGGATATGGTTCAATTTCTGCCATATTTTCAACAATTATGAGCTTTCTAATAGTGCTATTTCCAAATAGCCGGGGCATGGCGTTTCAATGAAGTAATTTGATTAACTTTGTAATCATTATGCAATACTTATATTATTCAATCAACTAGATGGGCGTTTATAGAACTAGCAACATAATTTTAACTATAAGAAACATGATTGGCCAACAAAATTAATGGCAACGGTTGTGCTTTTTTTTTTCTTTTCGATTTATACATAATTTTGGATTTGCTGTTTTTTAGGGTTAAATATATTTTTGATTTCTATAAATATCTCAGTTTTTATTTTTAATTTATATTAAAAAAGTAATAAATTTTAGTCAAAATTTTTATTTGCATCCAATTTTAGTCTCTTTATATGCATGCAATTTTGAAAATTTTTTAATTATCCTTAAATTTTTAAATTTTGAATAATTTTTTCATCGTTAGAATAATATAATATATATTTTTATTAAATTTTAAAATTTTTTAAAATAAGAAATAAATATGAATTTTTTGAATTTTAAAATATAATGATAAAAATAAAAATCTGACAAATTAAATTTTGAATTTTTTTTGGGAAATTTTTTATAACATTTTAAATATATTTTTTAAAATAATCATTTAAAAGGTTTAACATATCTTATTTTTTTAAAAATTGAAATATTTCTAGGAAATATTTAATTTTTTCTTATACCCTCAATTTTTTAAATTTTCTATAATATTTATACCTAATGTTTTAACTGCACACTATCGTTAAATTTTTAGCAAAATAGAACGTACGAATAATCCAGGAGTACATATGGGATATTTAGTATGAATTGAAAATGATGTGTGCCTTTAAAACGTCAGGGTTGAAGTTTTATTGTTCTTTTTTCAGAAAACAGTTGTTTCTTGGAGTTTTTGCTAAATTTTAAGAAATCCGTAGTGTAAAATTATGCGTTTTTTAAAAGATTATGCATTTATCGGTATAATGGGCTTCAAAAAATTTGGTAATATTGTATTTAACGGTTGAGATTGACAATTTTAAGAAAGAGTTTTAGTTGCTATGCACGTATAAAAAATTGGGATAAATATATAAAACCCCCCTGTCATTAGGGCGGGTTTTGGTTTTACCCCCTTTAAGATTTTTTTTTATAGACGCACCCTTATAAAAGGAAAACTCAGATTCTACCACCCCCTATTACTGCCCTGCTGATGTGGACAATGATGACTGGGCTATGGGGTGTGACTGGACAATTTCTAGGGTTCCATAAAAGATCCCAATTTCTAGGGTTCCAATCTTCTTCTCATTTTGCATGTTATTCGGTTTCGATTCCAGGGTTTTCGCTTTCGTTTTCGCTTCACAATCTCCAATCACAATCTCCATTCTTCTTCTCCTCTTGATTATGTCTACTGCAAGCAGTGCTTCGGTTTCGATTCCAGGGTTACCCGTTTGTGGTTGTGGGAGATCAATGAAGTTGTGGGTTTCAAGTACAAGCAAAAATCGCAATCGGAAGTTCTGGAAATGTCGCAATAACACTAATGGTTGTGAGTTATTTGCATGGGATGATGAAATGGAAAAGTCAGTCAAAGATATCGGGGCTATGCAATCTGTTTGCAAGAATTGTGTAATGGAAGAAGTGAAATTTGAAGCATTGAGAGTCAAACTAGAGAAGGTGAAGATGAAGCTTGATGTGCAGAGAAGTGTTAATAGGAAGCTTAAGATAGGAATTATAATGCTCTGTATTTTTTTTGCCTTATTGTTTAACCATTTGTAAAGAATTAATGACAAAGTTGTAATGTTGATGACAAAGTTAAATAAAATGAGATTGTTTCTGGTTTATGATAGTTGGTTGTTTCTGCATTATTTGTTTCTGGTTTATATTAGTTGGTTGTTTCTGGTTTATACATTATGCTTGTTGCAGGGCCATTATTTGTTCATTGTTTCTGGTTTATGATAATGTAATAATGCATGATTCTGGTTTATACATTATGCTTGTTACAGGGCCATCATTTGTTGCTTGTTTCTGAATTATTGATTCTGTAATAATGCATGATTCTGGTTTATACATAATGCATGATTCTGGTTTAATACATTATTGTTTCTGCATTATTGTTTCTAGTTGTAATATTGGTTTCTGCATATCACATATCACATATGACATATGACAGAACATTACAAGATTCTAGTTGTAATTCTGGTTTATACATAATGCATGATTCTAAAGCAGAATTGAACAAGTAACAATATGGAGGAAGTAACATAAAGCAGAATTGAAGAAGTAACAATATGGAAGAAGTAACATAAAGCAGAATCTTGTTTACCAAAATGGAAGGGTCTACATTAAGCATCTTGATTACAAAATATTCAGAATTGATCTAGAATACAAAATATCATGTTGTTTACAAAATATCATCTTGATTACAAAATATGCAGAATTGAAACATAACATAAAATCTAGTTAGAGCCCATTGATGCATTTCTCCTTTTGTTTCTTCCTTGTAGCCTTCTTCCTCAGGGCATGTCCATCTTCTTCAGGGAAAGTCAAAGGCTGTTGTGGGTCTGAACCTGGACCTGAGTTGGGTTTTGGTTTTTTAAACCAATTTTCCTTAATTCTCTCACTTTGCCTCTTTCTCAATGGCTTGACCTCCTTTTTTGCTTTTCCCTTAGCCATTGCAGATGCTTGCACACTTTGTTCAACATTAGGCTGATTTTGAGTGATCCCCACACTAGGCTGACTTTGATCTTGTTCTACATTATGCTGAGTTTGGCTGGTCACCACACTAGGCTGAATTGGTTCATCACCAGGCTGACTTGGTTCAACAGCAGGCTGACTTGGTTCAACACCATGCTGACTTGGTTCAGCAGCAGGCTGACTTGGTTCAACAGCAGGCTGACTTGGTTCAACACCATGCTGACTTGGTTCAGCACCAGGCTGAGTTTGTTCAACACCAGCCTGACTTTGATCTTGCTCACCTTGTGGTCTATTCATCTGCTGCACAGGCAGTAGAAACAGAACATTAGCAGAAAAATATCATTAGCACCTAGGCAGTAGAAACATAACATTAGCAGAAACAAATAATTACCTTTCTTTTTAGTGCATTTGGATGTTGTTTCTTGGCCTTGCATGATTTCACATTATGCCCAGTCTTGTCACACCTAGTGCATCTATAAGATACACCTGGTAGCCTTCTTCTTGCACCTTCCTCCCCACTCTCCCTAATTCTGAGTTTTCTAGGTCTACCAGGACCCTTTTTGTACTTAGGAGGCAACAATTCTTCACATTCAACCTCAGGCCACATATCAATGCCATTTATAGGACTGATAGCAAAACCATAGGCCAATGCATACTTCTCTCTTGAGTAACACTCATGTACAAACAGCTCAGGTGATTGTTGCCTAAAGCCTAATGCAGCAATAGCATGCCTGCATGGGATGCCAACCAATTCCCAAAAATTACAGCTGCATGCTCTTTTGGCTATGTCCACAATAAACTCTTGTCTGTTATATGCATGACTGACTTGAAATACTTCATCCTTAGACCAAGTAGGTAACCAATGACCACTATTAGCAACCTCAGTATCTAACCTTCTCCTAGGAATGGGCATTACCCTATGTGGCCACTTATCCAGTTTCACAGTGGAGTTACTACATCTATTCATTAGATACATCCTAATCCATTCACACATTGTCACAATTGGTTTATCTCTAGCAAGCAAAATAGTTGCATTAAAAGATTCAGATATGTTGTTCATCAATACATCACACTTAGAATAGAAACTAAAAGCATGCTTACACCAACTTTCCTTTGGAATTCCCATGAGCCAAGCCCAAGCCTTAGTGTCTATTGCCTTTAACTCATTCATCTTTTGCTGCCATGCTTGCTGGTATGTTGCCTTTGCTGCCCCCATCATAAGATCTCTAATTAGAGCTCCACCACCAAACTTCTTCTTGAAGTTAGCATACAAGTGCCTTAAGCATAGCCTATGCTCGATCCTAGCTTCCATTTCCTCAAAAACTGACACCAACCCCTGACAAAAACAAGATAAACCAGAATATCAGCTATCACAGAACATTACCAGAACATATGACAGAACATTACAAGAATATCACATATCATATATGACAGAACATTACAAGAATATCACATATCACATATCACATATGACAAGAACCAGAATATCACATATGACAAGAACCAGAATATCAAAAGCTGACCTCCATATCTTCCTTTCAAGTGACACCCATCAACTCCAATGAAGGGTCTACAACCATTCTTGAAACCCTTCCTACATCCATCAAAACAAAAGTAAAAGGATCCAAATCTTGGTTGAATGGAGGATGATGCTCTTTCTGTGTTTATCTTTACAGTATTCCCAGGATTTGCCCTCTTCAACTCAGCTGCATATCTCCATAGGCTAGCATACTCTTGATCTGCATCACCTTCTATGATTTTCTTGGCAATCATCTTAGCCTTCCAAGCCCTAGCAACAGTGATACCAACTGCAAAGGTTTGCCTAATATGCTGAATGATATCAATGATTCTCACCTTCTCTGAAGTTTGAAGCATCTTAACCACAGCCTTTGCAACCCACTTTGAACTAGCTGTTTTGTTATCTAAAACCCTAGCACATGTGTGGGTATCCTTTATAGTCTTTATAGCATAAGTGTGCTTGTGGCCCACTTTGGAACAAAGCATTAAAAAACCACAATTCACTTTACATTCCACTCTCACTCTATACCCCTCATTTTTCACAAATCTTATTTCCCTCCCATTCAAAATAGTCCACTCACGAATTGCTCCCCTAAACTCATCTAGGGAATTGAACTCCATACCCCATTTGAACTTGAATTTTTTATTCATCTGTTCTTTTTTAAACTTCTCAAACTTTGGTTTTTTCTCTCCATCTGAGTTATCAACATCAGAACTCAACAACTCTTCACTCACATAAGCATCATCATCCTCATCATCCTCATCTTCCACACATTTCTTACTACTACCAGTTAAGAAACCACAAATTATTGGACCTTGACTGACTGGTAGAGAGACATCTATACCTTCAAAACCATCTTCAAAGGCAGTGGTTCTCTCATCCTCACTATCGTCCAAACTATCTACATTATCTTCATCACTATCCTCTGACTCAGACCAATGATTGACACACCTAGGGTTTATTGCACTACCACTAGCATTATGTTCAACAAAAATCTCACCATCAACTTCATTTGCAGAATGGTAACATGCAAAATCATATGCATCCTCATCGTTCTTAATCTGAAAATGACTGGGAGCAATTTCAGGGATCCTAGCCCACAACCGAAACGATCCTACATGGTATCCCCATCCACTGACTATGTTGTTAATATGTAAAGTGGTAAATCTATCTAAGTGTTCCCCAGAAACTAGAGTAGAAACACCACCCCTATATATTGTTTCGGTTGCACTGTGCTTCACAAACTCACCTCCATGTCGAAACACCACATTAAACAGAAGTTTTTTTCTTCTGAAAATGGAAACAGAAGAAGATGAAGATGCCGAAAATATAACTACCTAACATCATCAACATTGCTAAACAAACCTGTAAATCCGTTGATTCGTCTTCTTCCTTGCGTTCTTCCTTGCGTGAATCATTGCGTTCTCCCATGGAGTCACTTCGTCTTCCTGCTTCTTCCAAACTGAGATTGGGAACCCTAAATCACGGGGGGGAATTTCAAATAGTTTTAGCAAGGTTTCACAATTGTCCAGTCACACCCCATAGACCAGTCATCATTGTCCACATCAGCAGGGCAGTAATAGGGGGTGGTAGAATCTGAGTTTTCCTTTTATAAGGGTGCGTCTATAAAAAAAAATCTTAAAGGGGGTAAAACCAAAACCCGCCCTAATGACAGGGGGGTTTTATATATTTAACCCTAAAAAATTTTATACTGTCAATTCATTGTCATCATCCGTTTGCATTACTTTATTTATTTTTAAAATAAAAGTCAAATTTATTCCAACATCCAACGACTATGATTCACAGTTTTACACTGTCAGTCCATCCCAATTAAATTCTTTAAGAAATTTGTTGCTACTATCAACATCAGATTTAAGAAATTTGATGTTACCATGAACATTTTAAAATGCCTTAGTATTTGTTTATGGTATGCATGCATCTTTCTCTTCTAAGATTTAAATTGAATATGTTCAGACATTAAGAGCGGAGAAATGAAAAATGAGTAAGATCGAGTTTTATGTATCATAGATTGATACTGACGAAAATGTGAAATACAATTATATTGAACTGAAGAGTGATGAAAATTTGAAGTTATGTGGAGAATATATCACAGTAGGCTAAGCTAACAAAGGGTCCAATCGTTTGATACCACAATTTCTATATTTGTCGACAATACAATCAAGATGTTGCGATGTCCAAAATAATCTAGCGTGGCTATGTTCTTGTTATTTATTATTGTTAAGTTATATAATTTTATGTGTTAAGTTACGTTAAGTTATATTCATCTTGTAATAATGAAAGAGATAAAATATTTAATAATAAACTATATGTTGCAAATGTTTGAGTAATACTATATATAATATACAAATAATATAAAAATAACAATAATGTTTGCATACGTCCCCACAAATTATGTGTGTTGTTTGTGATGTCAATGTATAAACTTCACCATCTGAGTTTACCAAATTTATGAGGTTATCCATAATAATTGTTATCATCTGTGGACACTGTTAGTCCTCCACACCAGGTGGAGGCGGTGACACGTCATCAGAAGGCCCCCAACATCGGAAAGTCCAACATCATCTCCATGCTCATCAGGTGGTAAGATGCGAGAGTGTTACAGTGAGGTACCACTCTAAGTAACCATCCTCACACTACATTGAAAAATGAACCTCCAATACATGATATCTAATGGTGCATGAAAAATTGATAAGGTTACCCATAAACCATCTATCAATGCCCTCAAATGGAACAACATAGATTGGTCTTGGGATGTCCCGGACATACCCAAATTGGCGCAAACACTTCTCAAATAAGTGTCTAGCCATCGAGGTTTCGCATCACAGGTAACCAGAAAAAGGGAAGTCTCATCAAACTCACACTGCACTCTATGGTCTGTGTAAGGTGTTTAAACGACATCATCGATAGTAAGCACATCAATCCTCCTCATGTAGGGGAAATAGTCATATATCAAATAATGCACAAGAATATAGACGATCAAGAAGTGTCATAAAAAAAAACTAAATTAATAAGAAATAATAATTTTTTATATTCTACAACCGATAAACTTCCTAGTGTCAAATACAATGTCCTCTTCAAGTGCAACATATTAAACAATCAACGCAACATAATCACATGTACCTCACATCGATATACACATAAGATTTATCCGCTAAGATTATACATCCTACAAGATGTAACATGTATACCCTAGCGGTTACCTCATACATAGATTGTCGCACCACCTCGACATACTTATCCCGAAGATAGGCGAAAGTGAGCACCTCTGTTAGTCTTAAACTCATCTCTCACATACGCCTAAGTAGCCCCCAAATCCTATATAGCAGTAATACATGCTGCTCCTGGTTAATAATAGGAGCGGTAAAGAAACTACATGGAAGGGGGAGATGGAACAAAGAGGATACATCATCCAAAGTAATCGTCATCTCACTAAATAAAAGATGAAATGAAGATGTATCCTTATGCCATATCTCAACAAAGTCCGTCAATAGTGAATCGTCGAGCATGGTCAAGAAATAGTCCAACAATATAACGAGAACTCAATCATCAACAATCTCCTTGACCTCCTGAGGCATCGAGGCATCTAAGAACTTCTTCAACTTTGCCCCGTGGGTGGGCACCTTTAGCGACAGACGGTCAAGTAACAAACAAAGTAAAAACACATGTTATTTTCAATGTATCAATAATAAATAATGTCAAGTTCAACATAACATATACACATCTTCTTGCCATAATCTGAATGTCACATGATTGACATATCCAATGTGTATAGAATGGGTCACTGGGCCCTCCAAAAAACCCTCCATTTATGTGTACAGAAAACTCTGTCGAATCCATAATAATAACCTCCGTATCATCCATATAAGGCATATTTACCTCTATATCATTTGGAAGAGTAACCTATATATATCAAGCACATTCATATATGTATTCTCCAGAGAAGTAACCCTCGTATATGCAGGAGGAGTCACTTATGTAACAACCTAAGGAATATCCATATCAGCAAACGCCTTCGCCTCAGTATGATGGACCCCCTCTGTCTCAGCCACCATCTACCTATCATCCTGACCCTGGCCTTCCACATCATTAGTTTTTGTGTGGACATCGTCAATAAGTGGCTCATTAGTAATATCTCTGACCTATCCATAAACTTTAGCTATTGTCGGATACTGCAGGGTGAACTAGCCTGCTCAACCATCCGCCTCTAGTGAGAATCGGTCGGGGTTACTCTCTTCGCCTGGATATGAAAAGCCTTTACAACAACATCCCTCACACGAGCTCTCATTGCATATCTGGCATGATGCCTAGAGGCAATCTCCTCGTCCGATCCTCTAATTCTCACTACAAAAAATAAACGAAAGAAAGATAAACTACCATATTTAAAAAAAAAAATCCATAAATCTTTATGGCTTTCCTGAATATATTGAAAAATTTGGTTAAACATCTCAACTTTTTCTTCTACCGGATACTTCGAAAAATTCGTATGACTGTATGCATTTTCATCGGGTTTTTCAAAATATTTGGTAGAAATGCATGCATTTTTATCGGTGTTTTCAAAATACCCGATAAATATGCATGAGAAACATGAGTTCTTACCAAATATTTTGAAAAATCCAATAAAAATGCATGCAAACTTGATTTTTTTTATTGAACATTTTGAAAAATCCTATAAAAATGCATATTTTTGATGAAAAATCCGGTAAAATGGTTAAATCACCGGTAAAAATGTATACTTTAAAATATTTGGTAGTTGGCTTGGAAAATTTAGTATGACGCTGTCGTTTTTGAAAAATTCGAAATGTTACAAATGAATAGTGAAACGAGTTGTTATTTGACAAGGATAATATAGTAAAAACACAACATTTGTGGGGGTGCCACTTTTTAGTGTATGGGTGAAAGGTAAAAATCTCTTGCTTATTGCACTCTAAGAGGTGCTCATGCACTCTAGTGAAATATCACAAATACCCTTAAAATATGGAATGCATTTTCCGATGTACTTTTATTTTCGGAAACTGCTGTGTTTGAGAAATCTGAAACAGATAAAAAATGGGAGGATCAATATAAATTAACACCAATTATTGTTATGACATACATAAAAACATAACGATCTCACAATCCTTACATTCACCTCGATTGAACTTTTGTTTCGTAATTGTGAAATGTACTCTACATAACATTTAAATATCCATCCATCTTCAACTCAAACTTATTGAATTGTATCTTTCCTTCGTTGTCAATCGAGGGTGAACAATAATGGAGTTTCACAAGTCGTCGATTGTCTGGGTGCGCAACAAATTATGTTGTGTGGATTTTAGATCGACAAGACAAGTGATTCGTGTGAGCCTAAATTCAAGATGAGGTCTCTCACTATTGAAGTAGACAAAAGTGAGATATGAACATTGAGACATTATTTGTATGATTTTTCTAACAACAAGAGGAGGCACCCATATTTATACAAGTTTTAGATGAATATGGACCATAAACACCCAATCCTCTCTCAAAGGATATTTCAAAGATGTACTTTTGAATTAAGGAAAAATACCTCTTTTGGTCTCATAATTATACCTTTGGATTCAAATTGGTCCCTTAATTTTTTCCGTGTCAGATTGGTCCCTTAACTCTTAAAACGTGTCATTTTAGTCATTTTTGTCTTATTAGCGACAAAAAAAAAATTTCAAAAATCGCTCGCTAAATTCACCACCTAAATCTATATCTATGAGTGGTTCCTTCTTTGACTTTTGCTTATTTGATTCTCTTTCAAACTCACTCAACTTGGTGAATTATTCCATGTTATCCGAAATTGCTATTTGGCCATGTTCAACTTCGTTTGTGGAATGAGTTGTCCACTCCGGTGGTGTTAGTGAAATATGACATCTCGATTTCAAATAAAGTTGAACAAAATTTAGTGATTTTGAAATCTACCCAATACATATAATGCGTTCGATTGGATTTTGAGGCGAGCCACTCCGAAATGAAAAAAAATGTTTCAGAGAAGCCATATCTTGTCAGATCAATACACACCATATTATATGCACTTGCTATAAGATGATCAATTTTAGGGAAACACATCCTTTTTCCCTCCAGTACTGGACCCCTAACACAAGGAATTAGAGATACACGAATTGCATCGAAAATGATGGGGCTCCATCTTATAATGACTCTCAAGTGCACTCGAGTGCTCTAAGCACATTTACACCCTAAGTACGTGAGGGCACATGTTGACCTTACCCAAAGTATAATTTCAACGACACGATGAAGATTAAACGTATGTGTTTTAGAGGTCACTTACTCCCATTCAACATCACAACATAACTCATTTTCTCCCAAGTGACATATTCTCAACGAACCGACTTCCTCAACATAACACATACTTGGACTCGTCTCTGAGTTACTATGTCAACATTCCTCATTTCATTACTGACAACAAGTACTTATGAGACAAATGTTCCGGACTATACAAAAGACCAACAAGATCGACCCAATCCAACCAAAGCGTCCATTAGAAGACGAAAAAGTGTACCTTCACTCTAGGACATCACATAAGAGTACAACTCTCATCCTTATATCCACCGTCCATCACATTATAGTCGTTCGCAACCCACATTGGGCCAACCAAGAACAATTCTAATTGTCTCTCACATATAAGCAATGACCTTCACCAGGTATTGCTCTCATTCACACTTGCATAATTCCATTTTTCTTAAACACACACCTGAATGTTGGAGTGTCAACCTTACATATATCCATCTCTCAAATCACTAGATACTTTTACCACCATACATAAAATCCTTCTATAGTTGTTATCCTACAAAAAATAATTTAAGTAAAAACATATTTAAGAAAGATATAAAGAAGGTTTTTGTGAAATTTAAAAAAATATTTTTTAATAAAAAATGTTGGTTAAAATATCTAAACTAATTTTATAAATGAATACCATTAAAAATATTAAAAGAATGATTATGTAAATTTTATTTTAATTAATAGATTTGATAGATTTTTATTTTTTAAAATAATTTAAATAATTGTTAATGGATTAATAGAATATTTGTGTATAGAAAATTTAAATTTAAGTATAAATAGGTGATGGATTATTATTTGACCACATTTGGGTACTCTTACTCTAGAAAATGCAACCAATAGTTTGATGGTGATGATGACATAATAGAGCTTGAAACTTTATAGCTTTTCTGTGTGTCTATAATATAATCCATATGACCATGACGTAAGAAATCACTTACAACTTTTTCACAATAAAAAAAGACATTAGTTACTTAAATTTAATAATAATAAATTTAGTTAAAGTGTCATTGTGAAGATGTAGCTCCCACGTATTTTCTTCCTCCTATGGAGGAACCTTCCAACCCATTCCTCAATACATTTACACACATACACAAAACACAAAATATAAAGACTAAGATGCCAAAAAACATTCCAAACATTCATGTATATTATTCACATGCATCTTTTTCAACACATTTCCTTAAGTTACCACTAGTATATTATTCACTTGTATCATTTTCAACACATTTCCTTAAGTTATTGAAACTCACATATATTTAATTGATAGATATTTTATACAATTTTAGTAAGTCACATTATTGACTCATTAAACTAATTTAGTTAGTAGTTTGAAACATATTTTATTAGATTCAAATCTAAAATATTTTATTTATTTATTTTTAAATGATAAAATTTTAATATTGAATCACATCAAATAAAAAGTAGGACTAAATTTTAAATACTAAAATATTTTGTTAATATTATTTTGATTATATATAAATTAGTTATTATTCACATATAACAAACATTGTTTTTATATAATATAGCTTTTAGATTTAATTTGAATTTTATTTTAGTGATTCTGATGGAATAAAACTGAACTCAAGTTTCAATTTTTAACAAATTTCATTTTTCTAATCCTTTTTGGTTAGATAGTAAAAATTAGCTATTCAATTTTCTCTCTCTTCTATCTTTTTCATCTTTAACCTTATACACCAACAATTGATGTTTAGAACTTTGATTCTGATTCAGGAACAGAAAACACGAGCGTATGTGAGACGTGTGTTGTAACGTCCTGTTTATTTAATTAAATATAATCGTATATTTGGTGTTGATTTATGTTGAATTGCGAAGTTGGTTTTAGTTGAATAAATTAACTAAGTTGATTTAAGCTGTATCGTTTTTAGTTGGATTAAATTAAGTTGATTAAATTAATTAAGTTGATTTAAGTTGTGGTTAGTTGAACTGAAGTTAAGTTGATTAAGTTGTGGGATTAATAGTAGACTTATACTATTCTTAATAAGTGGGCCTATTTGTGAGTAAAAGTAGCATTAGTGGGGGGGTGTGGTTTAGGCCCAATGAGAATTATTAAGTTTAATAAAACCATAAGTTAATTAAATTATAGAAAATAGGTTATCAGAATAAGGAAAACAAGAAGTTGAGGAAGAGGTTACATAGGAGAGGAAAAACTAGGGTTCCGATCAAAGTGTTAGAGTCGCCTTCAATCCAAGGTAAGGGTAGCGTTCTAACCTTATAATCGAGATTATATGATGAATACATGTGGGATTGGGTACATGAATTGTTGTTGTCAATTGTTATATGTTTTGGTCGAATAAGCCGTTTGGTTGAATAAGTCATTTTCAGTCGATTAAGGAAATTGAATTGTGTGTATGAATATGTTGTGTTGCGTTGAATTCATGTTTTGGTCGATTGGAATTGGTCTGAGAAGGAGTTACAGAGACGAAAGGGAGAAACAGAGAGGAGCGGAAGATTGGACTGTGGGACGACCGTCCCCTCTTCATGACGACCGTCTGGGGTGTGTGATGTCTGTCACCTCCCTAAAACGACCGTCACAAGTGTGACGAAGGTCACATAAGTGTGACGATAGTCACACGATTAAGTTGAGTTTTGAGTTCTACTTAGTTGTTCCTGTGTTTTTTGTTGTGCAATCTTACTGTTATACAAGTTTTAGTTGAGAAACATCAATAAATTAAGTAACTAATTACCAAGATTTAATTAATTGAATTATAGCCTTGTGACTAGTTTAAATAGTAGTGATGTGATGAGTTTGACAGAAGAATAATTATGTGCCAGTGCAATAGAATTTGGTAGCACAATTGATAAATTGGTTAATGATAGTGTTGTAGGAATTTGACAGGGGTACGATAATAAGCTAGGTAGTAAGTAACAATAGTACTAGTTTTATTAGACATGTTTTGTTGATTAGCAGAAACATGATAATAAGCTAGTAATAAGTGGAAATAACAAATAATTTAATTAATCAATTTTAGTCGAAACTCATGTAAATAGGAATGCAGTAAAAAATGGTTGCTCTTGTGTTGTGTAGCTTGTTATAAGTTGTATAGTTGCTGGTTGTTGTTTATGTTGCAGTGCCTTATAAATGACAAGATTATGAGTTTCAGGCCTTTGGCCAAAGTTGATTGTTGTTGTTGTTGTTAAGTTGTAGGCCTTGAGCCAACGTTGATTTGTTGTTGTCATTAAGTTGCGAGAGTTAGTTGTTGTTGTTGTTAAGTTGTCATAACATGAAGTTGTTGTTAAGTTGTCATAATATGAAGTTGTTGTGTGGTTATATAACTATTTTTATTGTTATGTTGATATTTGAGTCGCATTGCATAACATATCAAGTTGGAGCTGTTGCTCGGTAAGTTGACATGGATTGCCAATATTTAAGTTGAAGGCTTATACCTTGTTGACGCCTCTATTAATTGGCAAATTATTAAGTTGAGAGTTCTTATCCAATGGTACCACATGCATGCGCATTTGTCTAAGTTGCATTTCGAAGTTGTATAATTAAGTTGTTGTATTGTATCTTGTGTTAATTTAAGTCGTTTACGAGTTGTGAAGCGGTGGTTTATATAATCTGATCTAATATGTTATTTATCATATATTTGATTATATTGTTAGATATCTCACCCCTTCTATTTGAATATTTCCATTTGTTGGTAACATGCAGATAATCCAGAGTAGAGCTGAGTACCTTAGTATATTCGAGTCGGTATTGTCACTCTGATACGTAGCACTCGAGGGGATAACGCATGTTTTCTGTTGATGTTGGATATTGTTATAGTTGTTGAATTTTAAAGTTGTTTCATTTAAGAATTGTTGTTTTGAGTTGTTTTGGTGTTGAATACAAGTTGTGCTATCTTAAGTTGAATTGTATGAATCCGTTGTGTGATAATAAAGTATTTTGTTTTAAAGATTAATAAGTGTTGAATGTTGTTTTTAAAGTTGAAAATGTATCATATCATTTGAATTTTGGAATTTTATACTCTGATTTTATTATTAATTACCGGGTAGAAATGGGGTGTTATGTTGGTGGTATCAGAGCTAGTCGGTCCGTCCGACCAAGTTGTCTTATGTTGTTTGTTCCTTGGTATATGACATGTGTGTGAAACACTGTCAGTACTTGCTTGTAGGTTTCTAATATTTGTCTCCAGGAGTTGGCTTGAAACAAGTACGGGGATAAGTTTTTTTCTCAGAGATGTTTGTAGTATGTGAAGTTGGTTCAAGGTGATATCGATTGCAGGAGTGCAAGTGTTGTTAGAACTGTGTTGTTACGGATCAACGAGGGTATGGACTCGTGATTCTATTCTTAGGTCAAGTTAAGATGCCTTTGAAGGAGGACAAGTCAATATGGTTGATGTTTGCTTCTCGGAGAAAGGAGGGCAATGTGACAAATAGTGATATGCAAGTAAAGTATAACTATTGAGGTCTCTTGAAGATGATTGCGACTTGGCCTTTTGAGTATAAGTTGGAGTTGGAGTCAGTTAAGGAATGGTGTTTTATCCGCTAAGAAAGTAATATAAATCGTAGAGGATGAAGCTTATATGAGTGCATATATATGATGACGATTATATGAGAAGTGCTCGGAGTATTGACAATGGGTTAAGAAGGTGATTAGGAATAAGAATTCATCCCAAAATAATTATCGATTTGTTGGATCGACTGATAGAATTGTATGCCTTGAGTATAGTCACATTAAAGTCGGATGATTTTCAGAGTTAGGTGAAAAGAAAGGATAGTTGGAAGAGTTTGGAAGCTAGAAAAAGAGGTAGAAATCATGTTCACCAATTTCGGTTTTTATTTTCGTATTTATGGAACAACCTTCAGTAAAAGAGACATAACTTTCTACTCGTAACTCCGATGGGAGTGATTCTGGACATTTCGGAAAGCTTACAAAATTCCCTAGAGTTTGCATATAAATTTTGTCTCTAGAATGTTTTCGAAGAGGGAGTAAAATGTGTTTGAATATTTGGGTCTGATGCTGAGTTTTGCTGAAAGTTTGTATACGGGATTTCTTGACCAGTCTCATTGCTAGGACGATAACTTTTTACTTGTAGCTCAGATTCGAGCGATTCTTAAAGTTATGGAATATACATGAAATTTCATTCAATTTGGAATATAATTTTGTGATTGGGAGGTATGTATTGAAGAAGATAACTGCGTTTGAAGTTGAACAATTTCTATTGGAAATAGTAAGATGAAGTCAAGTATAAAATGTTTGATAATAAGAAGATAAAAGTATCGGGATGCACATGGAAGTGCAACGTATGATGGTTGAAAATAATTAGACTATAGGAATATTTGAAGAAGATTTAATAGTAAAGTGGATTGATTTGGATGGTGCTTGATGTGGTAGTGATTCCAGTATTGGAAGGATATTTAATGATTATGTTGTGCAACTAGCTTGTATAAGAGAATATATGTTGGATCTCGGAAGTTGTGTATACCTGACGAGGTTGTAACTAAGTATATTAAGGAAATGTTTGTAAGCCTCAGAGGGATGGTGAAACAGTTTACTGAAGTAACCTTGAGCACAAGGTAGATGACGCTATTATAGTTGGGTAATGATGATGTATGTCACCGTTATGGTTGTCGGCTGTCTATTGACAAATTGAGGAACTGATCACCCTTAATCTCTTGTTGATAGTAGAAACATTCATGTTGGATGTAATATACGTGTCTTGCCAACTAGAATAGTATGTATGGTGAATTGTTTGGAGTTGAGCCAGATGCTTACAGATTATTTTGATTTGTCAATGCAGATTCCTATATAGGGAAATAAGGCAGACTTGAGGATGTTAGTACAAGGTTGCAAGTTGATCGATGAGTAGTATGTAAAATCTCAGTTGTTTTTTGGATAACTTGAGTTTAATTGGCGGTGGATCGAAAATCTGATTGACATAAGACTTGAAGCACTGTGGAAATGATCCAAGGAGTAAGTAGATGAAAATGTAAGACCATGATTTGACCAAGGATGTCAGATAGAGAATGGTAGTGGCTAGTGTTCCTTAAAGTGTATATAGGAAATATGAATTGTATTTTTCGTACTTGTTTGGATAAGTTATCACTGATGTCGTTGTAGAGGTTCTGATCTGTTATGAAATCAGAAGGAAAACGCATAGAGTATTTGAGAGTTGAGTTACAAGTATTGAGAGTGAAGCTATATGTTGAGTTATCAAGGTGTGATTTTTGAGTTGTAAAGATGAAGTTGCATGGTTGTGATAATTAAAATGAGGGATTTTGGAGAATTGTGCTAGTAAGAGTAGGACTTGATGAGTTAGTTATTTGATTGGTTTGGTTAATGTTCACATGATAAGTGTAGGTTAGTGATGCAACATCGGTGGTTAATAGGTGTTAAGAACCGTTGGGAAGATGATTTTTCTTGTCGGGATTAAGTGTACACATGTATCCTTATGTTGTTGTAATGTTGTTATGCATTGTAATGTTGTTATGCATTGAGATGTAGTTTATGTTTTATGATGATTGGGGATTTATGAAAGTATTTATCCAAGATTTGAAAATGGATTCAGTTGTAGCTGTGTTGGATATCTGGAGGTATTATTTATGGATCTAGGTTTGAAGTATTCAGTAATCACAAGAGTGTAGAATACCCGTTGGTCGGATTTTCCGGTGAGTTAAGTCGAAAGTCTTTTATGAGGTTTGTGTTGATAGTCGGAAGTTGATGTGAACTTGGTAGATGGATGGTTGCTAGTACTCAGAGTGCACATTGAAAGCATTTTATAGAGCAATTATTCTTATTTGGGTAACAACAATGTTGGTAGTTGATTACGGTGATGTTGTGTTAAAGCTTTTGTATTCTTATCCTTGTTGTTGCCTCGCTACCTCTGGTGATGTTCGAGTACAAGTAGCTAATTTCTATTATGGAGAATTAGGGGAATATTTTAACACCCCACTTTCCCCAATTTAGAAAATAACTATTTAATACGAAAAATCAGAGTTTAAACAAGTGGAATGCCACATCAACATAATAATCAACACAACTCTTTTATTAAAACAACGGAAAAATATAATTTGTTCAACTTAAGGCAACATGACATCATCAATAATAATCTTTAATACTTTTGGTTTATAAAGTTTCCAACAATGTAATAAGATACGAAACCAAAGCTAAAATAAACAAAGCATCACAAATTTCTCATCTCGTGTTACGTATCAGAGTAGTCATATGACTCAATCAAGCAACACGACTTCCACGCACACTCAGGTACCTGGATTATATGTACTTCCAAAGAAGCACATACACAACAACAACAACAAAGGGGTGAGAAACACATTCAAATATTAACAGTGCATAAAACATATTTTCGTACCTCGAAAAATATGATCTTCGCGATGGACGCGGAAAGAAACAACAAAGTCGCCACCTAATTCTATTTATTCTAATTAAAGAAAAAGGAGATATAGATACAACCTAAAGAAGGATAAGAAATGGTCAACGAAACCAAATTCTAAGTTTGGGAGTCAGTTACGCAAGGGGAAGGTATTGGCACCCCTCACGCCCGTTGTACTCAACGGGAACCTCTTAGTTAACTATGTGATTAAGTGTTGATTTATGTCTATGTCTTCTAAATGGTTTGTTAAAATGTTTGTTCTAAGGAAATAATTTTTAAATTATTATTATGGAGAAAATGGTTAGTTTTTTATTATTGTGCTCGCGAAGGATTAAAATCCTTGTTCCTACGTATTCCCTTGTGCAACGGGAAAGTTAGAGCTTCGTAGTTCGTGCAACTACGGTTTGTGTTTTTATATGAACAATTGTTTATAACTCTTTTTAATTGCTAAGCGTTGGCATATTTACTCGCGGTGGAGGCTGAAGCGCTAGCTTGTTTGCAAGATAGAAAGATCTTAAACAATGTTCGTTTAGAGAAAAGTGTTTGACCTTTGTTAAGGTGTTTTAAAATGAAAGGGCGAATGGACCACAACGCGTGGGGCTAGCCCAGGAGTGATTTCATTCAATAACTATGTGGAATGCTAGACTCCATAATTCAGTTCCTTTGTTGATTAATTAAGAAAGTGATTTTTGTATCTGTTGGATATGTTTTAAGAAGCAGAAGGGTGGACCACAACCCGAGGGCTAGCCTTAAGAGTGACCAGTCCAAGAACCCGGGGAATGCTAGACTCCTTGTAAACACCCCAAATTTTTCCTCATTAAGTTCACACCATGGCTTGTGATCTTTCATATTTGCATAAGTTTAAGCATATCATCACATTGCATTTTTGTTTCATCTGCATAGTCCAAGTTTATCTACATCTAGGGTTTGTTATCTGAGCAATCCAAGGATCCATCTGAGCCACTCCAAAGGTTTCCAATAATTCCAAGAGGGTCCATGTATGTTAAATCATCATATTATATCCCTCAAAGATCAAGGAAGTCAAAAAAATCACAAGAACTGGCAAGGCATGGAAGCTGAGCTAGGGTTTCACTGCACAGATGACCTGAAATTAGGGTTTTGGTTTCAGAGGCCATAACTCCAATTTTTTTGCTCATTCTTGTTTCTAATAGTCTCAATATATTATAAGGATCATGTGTACCAAGTTTGATGAAGAAATTCATTGTGGAAGTCATCTGTTCACTAGGTAACTTCTTGAGCAAGTCAGAGCAAAATCAAGGCATCTGAGGCCCCCAACAATGGAACCAAAGTGGTATTTTCATCAAATTGAAGTTATATGATCTTTATTTGATCATTGAAGTGCTTGGAAGTTCACAAAATTGAAGAAAATTGAGCTAAACCAAAAGTTGCCAAAAATTGAAATGACTTGTAATGGATACTTTCCATTTTGGGAAAGTATTTCAACCTCCTCTTTCTCAACCAAAAATGCTTCAAATGAAAAATTGTTGGTCATGAAAGTTGTAGATTGGATCATTCCCTTTTCAAAAAATACAAGAACAAGTTCTAATTCATTATGGAACTCAAGTTATGATCTTTCAAAGTTGGCAAAAATCCTATAATTTTCAAGAATACACCAAAGAGGGATTTTTGCAAAACCACTTGCCAAGCCATTTTGTGACTTCTAATACACTTCTATGCATCATACAAACATAGTAAATTGCCTAAAAATCAGAATTGCCCAAAGAACCATCTCATTTCATGCCTTGCACATCAAGAAATTCAAAAGGGGCCAAAACTCTTCAAATTTGCAAAAGGGCACAAAACCTCTCATAAACTTGCTGAATCACCACAAAACCAATTCCATGGCTCTCCTTGATATTTGCTGAGCCAGGACAAGCCAAAAGCCAGCTGCAACATGAGCCCATACCTCAAGTATAAGTTATGTTGACATTTTGGCAACTTGCCCATACCAATCACCACAGTCCACAACAACTCCTCTGACCTATCAAGCATTGTTATCTGGACAAAATTCAGCTCATAACATAACACACACAAGCCTAACACTTCAGAATCATCAAGTTCCCAAAAATCACCCCAAGAGCAAAAGCTTTCGAAACTCACAACACACACATTCAAACTTAAAACTCTTTTCATCAATCAACTCAACATCACCAAAGGATCATTTCACACCCTTCATTGCAACCTAAAAGCCCCCAAAACTGAAATACAATTTCTGGCCAGTTGAAGTGCAACCACACAATCCAGCCATTATAAACTCCTTCCAAGCATCAAAGCATCACCAGGAGGATCATTGGAGTCAGTTTGCACCAAAGAGGAGGCCAGATAGCTCAGATTGAGAAAGCTTCACTTCAGGTATCCTCAAGAACAAATTTTCCAGAAATGTAATTTCTTGTTATAGAAATGTTCTTTGTGCTTTGCTAATCATCATGATCTATTTTGTTTTGAAAATGAGTGAGAAACAAGCATGTATGAAGCTTCTGAAATTTTTGCGTATTTTTCCGTTTGCCTTTGATTCATGATCTTGAGTGAAAATAAATGGATTTTGTTGCTGGATTCGTGTTTAGGGTTGTTAGTTGAGTGATTCTGGAGAGTTAGGGGGTCTGGGATGGCCTAGGGTGGAAGTTAGGGTGAAGAGCTGGTCGGAGAAGATGACCAGAGGTCTTCTCTGGCCACCTGAGAGTCATTAATAGGTTAATTAGGGTTTAGGGTTAGTTTGAATGATAGCCGTAGGATCTTGCTTACCCGCGTGTTTGAGTGGCACAGATTGCCTCATTAAACCCTAATTCTCATTTAATTAGTTAATTAGAATTAATTAAATAAATTAACCCAGAGTGCATCTCAGCCACTCATTTGCGTGCTGGTCAACTAGGATTTCCCCAGTTCAAATCCTGTCCCTTGGATCAGCTTACTTTCTCTTATTTTCATTTTTTATTCATTTTATGGCATTTATTTTGTACAATTTATTTAAAATACTTAGAAAATTCCAAAAATATTTTTCTTCTGCATTTTGATTTCAAATATTTTTCTTCACCCAAAAATATTTTTATTTTTATTTTTTGCATTAAAAAACCATTTTAAAAATATTTAAATGTTTATTTTAATTAATTAATGGAAATTAATTAATTAAAATATCATTTAGGTTTCTAAAAATTCCAAAAAAAATTACATTGCATCTTAGGACATTTAGAAACATTGTCAAACCATTCATACAAATTTCTTTTTGGTTTTGATTCAACTTTGACATTTTTCTTGAATTTTAGGGTTCATAAAAATCCCTTTTGGAACCCTAACTTCAAGAATTCTTTTCTGCCTAACCATGAAGGATTTGACATCGGTTCTTTTTGCATTGTTCTTCATATAGCATGTAATATATAGCATATTGTTTTCACAAATTTATCTTGCATTTTTAAATTGATTTGCATTTTCCCTCTTAAGGTACCTTAAAACCCTAGCAAACTTAGAAAATTCATAACTTTCTTTAGGTTAAGAGTTGGACCTTCTTCTTTGGGGTGTGATATTATATGGGGATAAGGTTCCTTTGAGTTCATTTGCAATTTTTTATCTTATGATTTGCTTCTGTTTTTGACTTTTGCATCTCATCCTTTCATAAAACCCTAATTTCTCATGTTCATTTGCATTCATCTTGCATATGCATCCATACATGAACTTGCCATGACATTTCTTGCATTCATATGGCATCTAAGGAATATTAGGACATTTTAGAATCATGATTGATCATTTCTTCATTCATTTTCCATGATTTACATTCATTTCATTTCATTAAACTTTCATGTGCTTTCAAACTTCAAAACATGCATCCTTTGCATTCCATCTCTTGTATGAACATTCATAACACTTGACATGTCTTTGCATCATCTCATAACATAATTTGCATCATGTATTTGCTTCTGGTTTTGGTTTTACCTTTGCATATGTTTCATTTTCATTTCATTTCTTTCCTTTATACTAACCTTTTCAGGTGGTAAGTAATTTGAGATGTGAATTTGCCTTCACTTCTCATTTCTCTTCATCATTATTCTTATGCCTCATTGCTGCATTTTTCTTTGCTTTAGAGTGAGCTTTCTCATTAATGTTCATCATTCACTTTCTTTCTCCAAGTTACTTATCTTCTTCAGTGAAATAAGTAACTTGTTTCTTCTGCTTCTCCTCCTTTCTTCTGCTTCTTCCATTGGTGGCTCCTCTGAAGATTTCTTGAAAGCCTCATAAACCATAAGAACATCCAAGCATGACAATAATTAGGGTTTTTATTAGTCCCCCTTTAGTTTTTACCTTTGTGTCTTCTTTGTGTCTCTCATCTCATCTCATCATTAGAGACTAAACCTTTAAGGTTTTAAGACTTTGTGATTAGGGTTATGCCTGCATCCTTCTCTTAGGATGGAGTGTATAACTTTAATACTAAGTGTTAAACCCTTAATCTGTTTAAACCTCTTAATCAATCCATCTTAATAATCACTAAGACAATAGCTTGTAACTTGGGCCTTGCATTAGGGTTCTAATTCTTCCTTTATTGGTTAAGAAGGACTAACCCTAGTGTTAATGGACAAGTCCCCCTCAAGTTGTCTTACAAACCATAAAATTCATTTCTTAATCCCATCCTTAATTAAAATCCATTTAATAAAGGTTTGTTTTGTCATGAGGTTAATCCCTAATCATGGATTAAGTTGAGGTATCTTCCTCAGCTTAAGTGTTCTCATCTATTATCCTTCTATTAGGATGGTGTAATGGGTCCACTAAATCCTTGATTATGGCTTAAACTCATTACTTAACACTAAACAAAAACTCAAAAACATCTAAATAATCACAAGTAGGTTAATGATCTTAATCCTGCATCATGGTAATCAAGTTTGAGGTGTTTATCTCATTCTTAAGGTATTCTCATTATCCCTAATCAAAGGGAGGATATGATGAGTTTACTAACCATTGGTTTAGGCTTAAGCTCATTAACTTATGAAAAACACAAAAAAGCAATAAAAGATTGAAAACGCAAAAACAAACAATAATCGTCTCCTTCGGGATTCTTTTCTCATCACCTTTATTCATAAGCGAGAATTTGCTTCTTCCATCTAATGCAAGACAGTTAGCACTCGAGCCAGACGAGTCATACACTTGAGCATAGACAAGCAAGCAGTTCATCAGTCAATTTATCTTTCAGTCTCTTCGAGTTGAACTACGGTGTTCTGACTTACTCATTGCATGAGAGGATACATAGACATAACTTAACTGTTATCGAACAAAAGTCTATGTGTCTTCCCCCTCTTTTAGCATTCTTTTAAGCCTCATTCTTGAGCACCTCACTTCATTTTCTTGCACTGACACTTGTACATTGTTTTCCAACTTTTGCACACAGATAGTATAGACACTACCCCTTTAAACACAAACTTGCAAGCGTGGATCTCGTCGAGTACGACGGACAATCTGGGTGCTAATACCTTCCCAGGTTGTAACCAACACCCTTTCTCAGTTTCTCTGGTTCGCAACCGTCTTATCCATATCTTTCCAGGTTTATGCAGCATTACCTTTCCTTCGGGATAAAAATGCCTAGCTGGCGACTCTATTCATTTCACTTTCATTCTCTCCTTTCGCCGACCGTTCGCGCTTGTACCGGGATGCAAATCTTTGGGAGAGACACTCCTGAATCCAGTTCTTCCACTATTTGATATGTTAATTAAGAGTTGATTGCTTGAGTATTTTAGAAATGAAAAAGAGAATGTGACATAACTCGTGGGCTAGCCTCAAGAGTGACTCATTCAAAAAACCTGAGGAATGCTAGATTCCTAAATTTAGTTCTTCCATTAGTTAATTGTGACGTGTATTTTAATAAAAGAATTAGATAAAATTATTGTGTTTTAGGTGACTTAGGGTTTATAAGTTTTTTAGAAACGAAGGAGCGAATGAAACACAACCTGAGGGTTAGCCTCAAGAGTGATTCATTCAAGAACCTGAGGAATGCTAGATTCCTGAATTCAGTTCCTCGTTAATTAATTGAAACGCGTAAAGTCGTGCAGATGGCGATCATATAAGTGACCGAATTACGTGTGTGCAAAATGTAGGCGTATTAATTGTTCGCTTGGCGTTGGACCAAGAAATTTAATTATCCTTTAAAAGAAGATACATGCCCAATTTTTGATTTTTTTTATATAAATAATATAACAAGTATAAACTATTTTTTCAATATTAATAGAATCTAAAAAAATAAATGAGAATAAATGCATTAACTATTTTTTTGATTTTTTTTCTTATACATAGAAGACTAACATTTTTTAAATCTTTTTGGATGCTAGAAACTAAAATGTTTTTTTTTGGTATTTTAATATTTGAAGAGAAATTAAAATTATATATATAAAAAAAAGTGATTAGAGGAAACAAAATAAAAAACATAAAAAACCTATAGAAAGTTAATGGGTTAGTTTAGAATAAATAGGGGGAAGCCCATCAATCTGTCTTGGGAGGACTGGATCCGGATCATGAAAGACCCGGTTTATTCTCATGATCTGTTGCAGAAAAAAGGAAACAAAGTGGTTCCAATGAACCCTATCCGAATCTAAGCTAATCCAAGAGGTGACAAGTCGGTGAATAAACACATGGCAATTGGCCTGATAGCGTAGGAAAACAAAATAATGCTTATTAAAACTTAATCATCTAAAAAACTCGGTTTCCCAAAAGAAATGCTATAGAGACTCATTATTTGATTCATCTTTAATTACTTTAAAAACAAGGAGATTTTATCAACGATTTTTTTTTTAAACAAAGACATATGAAAAAACATATAAAGAAAAATAATTATCCACTTGCTTATTCGTCTCAAAAAAACAAGTTCTGCAACATTTCGAAAACAAGATCAACCGAAACAAAAAGGTGAATCGAACTGAAATCAACCCATCATCAATAACAATCCCTTAAACGATATAGATCCAAATTCATCAGCATCAACAAAGAACCACATACTAATCAACAAAATAACAAACCCTAAACCCCAAATCGCAATCCCTAATCTCGGGTAACTATGTCGCCCTTGTTCGCGAACCTCAGATCGCGACGAAAACAGAGCATCAAGCAAAGATTATCGAAAAAGGGATGAAAAGCAAGATACCTTTCGGAGCTCTAGCTTTTGGTTATTCAGGTTTGTTTCTCTTCTTTTCCTCATCTCGTCCTTCTTCTATCCTCTATTGATCCTTTCGTCCTTACCGTTTGGTTGTTGTTCTTCTACTCTTTGAACTCTTAGAAAAATTAGGGTTCGCGGTTTTCTTTTGAAATTCTGTGTTCTCTTCCTGTTCTTGTTTTGCGACTCCCTTTTTATATTCATAGAATTAGGGTTTGTGGTTTCGAAACTCCCTTTGAAAAAAACTTATTCAAAGTTGTGTTGTTCTGCTTTTTGATATTCAGAATTTTTTTAGCCGAAAACGTAAAATCCACCCTGTTGTATTTCAAAACACACTACCCTTGCTTTGTTTGTCTGTTCGTAGATTTTTTTTGACAATGAAATCCATTCTCCCTTGTTTTTGTAATTGTTGTGGTGTTTGTAGCAATCAATATGGTTTTTTGGTTGTAAACCTCTTTTTTTTAATCCGTTTTGGTATAAGATCTGAAGTCGTAACAGGACTTTGGTGAGTGAAGGGTTATGTCCTTTGGATATTGATATCTTTTACTCCAATTGATAATAATTTCCCTTTTGCTTGTGCAGGTTGAAAAGTTACTAATTTGCAAGTCATTGTTGGGGAGTAGTGAGGCTGTACCTTCTTGGTTGCAGACTGTAGTAAGAAGATGCAAGGACTTAGGGTGATAACAAAAGCACCTTGGGCATATTGAACAAAATTCCGCGTGTTTGCACTTGTATCGAAAACAAAATATGCAGTCTGATTTGTTGTATTAACTTGGTTCATGATTCCTTTTTTCATCTTTGTTGCAAGTTTGATTTTGGAGTGATACTAACATTATCTAGGATGCCTGTGGTAATGGCATACTGTTGACCTTGGCTTTGCAAAGAGGACAAATATTGCAGTAGGGTCAAAATTTCAGACATGTTCAGACAAGTCTTATGCAACCCTCATATTGTACTAGCAAAAAGAGCTAGCTTCTTTTTTTTTCTCTTTCTTTTTAGGGCATTGTTTTGTAAATGGATTTGTATTCTTTAGGTAGAAACTTTGTGTAAATGATATTGGAATAATAAAAAACTCTATATATCTTCAATTGAACTTGTGAAAGATGAACATTTGTTTGGAAAAGGAAAATAGATATTTGGAATATAGTTAGGAACTTATGATGAACTTGGAACATGGCCTTAAGTCTTGAATGACATTTGAAGTTTTGGATTGAATAAGAATTGGAATTAAAATTGGGATAAGAACCGAAAGAAAAGTGGGATTTGAAATTTGGAACCAAAGCTTTGATATAGGAATTGACATAAAATGAATTGGAACTTGAAATTTTGGACAAGAAAGAAATAAAATTTAAACTTGGAATGAAAGTTGAATTGAGAACTTGAATTAGAAATCACATATGAACTTGAATTTAGAAGCTAAGCTTAGTATTGAAAATTTGATTTAGAGTTTGGCGTTTAAACTTGAACAAAAGCTTGAAATATGGACTAGAACTTAAAATAAAAACTTAAAGATTAACCTAAAAACTTGAAATGAGTTTGTGGCATGGAAATTGTGACACAAAAATTGGAATAAGATGTGAGGAGTGAATTTAAAATAGGATTGTGAATTGAAATTTGAATAGGAAATTTGGACTTGAAGTAAGGCTAGAAAATATTGAAATTAAGACTTAAAATGAAATTTGAAGTTAGACTCAAATTCCCTAGCAAAGTACAAAAAAAATGAAGTCCACTTCTAAGCTGAAAAACCGAACATTAGGATTTGTCCTTTCCTTCCCTTCCAAGTAACAACCAAAAACGTGTTTCAATACAAGATCATCCAAACCATGCATCAACAAATTCTTGCTGAGGCATTGCACTAGATAAGACCATAGATCATTTGAGATTTTTAACATATTCTTGATCTAAACTAAAGACTGATCCAACTAGTGAGACTATTGCAAAATCCAACTTCGTCCTGATTTTTCAGGTACTTGTCACAAAACCAAAGTTCTTTCTTGACAATCTCCTGCAAATCTAAACATGCCTAACATGCACCATGGTATGTTGTTGATGAAAATGTTAGGGGTACAATTTGGGGTGTGACAGTTGCCCCTATTTAAATAACTTTACCAAATGGCATGAGGGATGTTAATCCTCAAGGAATCAGGGTGAAAGGTATTTAAATACAGAAATAACCAGAAATTTTGCCCCTAAATGCAATGTTATACTAGACTACGGACTACCTAACCCCTAATCTATGCCATGAAATATGACGTGACATGTCGACAAACAAATGGTAAAGACTCACTGGGGATGACATACGCTGGGGACAAAAAACGAAAAACGGCAAGTATTCAAAGTGATAGGTCAACAAGTTCAAGTGTAACTGCTGGTACTAAGAATAACAAAAGACGAGTGTAAAACGGTGGGAGAGCTGTCTTTTAGTCATGTTGCGGATAGCAAGAGTCGCCACCGACTTTTATTTTATCCATAAGGAAGGGACATAAAAGAACAGGAAAGACCGTTTTGAAAAGACTTGGGTTCGGGGGGTAGGTTATATAAAGGGAAGGTGTTAGCACCCTTTATATCCACGGTTATCCATGGGCTCTTAGTTACTTAGCTCACTTTAATTGTTTTTGAAAAGAAAATGTAGTGTGTGTTTAGAAATTTTTCTAAGTACTTTGTAATGATCCTCGTATGGATGTATACAAAGTCTTTAAGTTTGAAAAATGTTTAAGAAAAGTGATGTGTGAAAAGTAGTTTTAAGATGTGAGCAAGTAACTAGGAGATACCTACCCTAAGCTAAGTCATTCAAGTTCTTTTATGTTTCTTCAAGAGTAAAACTATCCCTATTATTAAGGAATAAGTAGTAATTACTTTGGATTTTTATAAAGGGACAGTCGTAGGGTCATTGTATGGTCAATGAAGGCAACTTAGGGGTGTCTTTAGCAATTCGTAAGGATTATCATCATATTTACCGAAGGGACAAAATCATTATTCCGTAGGCAACCTCGAATGGACTTGATCTTTTAAAATCTTTAAAGGGACAATGATGATTTCTTTTAAAGGGAATTTGCTTAAACACCCCTATATTCGAGGGACTTGACCATTTAGATAAGGCAACCAAGAGGAATACCCTAGGAAGTGCAGATGGCGATCAAAGATCGACTTACGTGTGTGAATGATTTATTTCAAATATTTATCTTATTTAATTAATTATCTAAGTCTATATTAATTTTCAATTAGTTTTCACTCCCTATTTACTAACCACGCAATTAAATATTTACAAAGAAAATAAAGACGGAAAAATAAATCAATAAGCTATTACAAGGCTTTGGCAGATACATAATAATCGGATAAAAATGAATTATAAAGCAATAATAATAGGTATAATAAAATAATAAATAAATAATAGTAATAAAGCAATAATAATAAAGCAATCATAATAAAGCAATAATAATAATAATAAAGTAATAATAAAAAGATTAGAATTTTAAAAGAAATTATTTTAGGTTAGACAAATTATAATTTTTTTTAGAAGTTATTTAAGAAAGTATAAGTTTAGATAATTTAATAATAATAAAAGAATAAAAGAATTACTTATTATATTATAATTAAGAAAACAATATTATTAATATACAAGATATAAAATAAAAGAGTTATATAAAAAAAAGTATTAAGTTAGTATTTAAAAAATAAATAAAGATTATAGAAAATATTAAATTATTAAGTTAATAGGTTTATTTACAAATTAATTATATACAAGATTTTAGAATTATTATTATTCAATTAGAAAAATGGTCAATTAGATTTTATTTATAAAATATTTCTATAATAAAAGTTATATACAAAATTTTAATGAATTTACAAAAATAATATTTATTTATTTTTTAGGTTTTTATTTTATTTAGAAAAGATTTACTTTTATTAATTAAACTTATTTTGAAAAATAAGAATATAAAATACAAAGAAAATTAGAAAAGGAAAAAAATAAGGAAAAAGGTGGACCTGGGGTTTGAACCCAACTCTCTAACCTGGTTGAAGAGGATGATAACCAACTGAGTTGCGTGCGTGTGGTGTTCTTGAATGACTACCATATAATAATATATGAAACCCTCTTAAATATTTGAGAAAACAAAAAAAAGATGTCGTTACCAGGACTCGGACCCTCAACTTTACGCATTTGAAACAAAGTCTTTACCACCAAGCCACATGGGACGCGTCTGGTAACAAAACAACAACATATGATTATATATTAAACATGCTAAATATCTATAAAAAAATGAGAAAAAGAATGGTCTCACCCAGGTTCGAACCCTTGCCTTTTAATACTTTGCGCGTATGCCTTTGCCACCAGACCACTGCATCATTCAAATAATATATAGAAAACAAAACATTATAAGATAAAACAATTTTTGAAAACCAGAAATTGGCGCCATCGCTGGTCATCTTCTTCCTCTGAATTTCGCAGGGTTTCCTGCGAAAATTGTTGTGCACTTTGCTACGGATTTTCCTGCGCGTAAAACTTGCGAAACATGTACCACCACAAAAACATATGAATTCACCAAATTGATCATACCAACATGATCTAGACAGTTCACTTAATTCAATTATGGTCTTAGAATTCATTTATAACCATTAAATTAGAAAACCCCAATTGGAAGGTATGAACCCTAATAATGGCGTTTTCACGATTAAGCCATGAATCTTCACACAAACTGTCCAGAAAGCATCTATAGGAGTATACAAACATCAACACATGATCGAAATGTATTGTAAACATGTAAATTAATGGAATCGAAAAAAATTAAATTCAAAAGAAACATGGTTCAGTTTGCATGGTTCCTGGTGTTTTGGATGCAGTGAATGATTGGGATTGCATTAGTGATGTTCAAAGAACATGTCTGAACCTTCAAAACGATTTGATATGGCCTCAAACCAAAAATCTGAATATGCAATTTTCTTGAGAATTTTGGAACTTGTCTTGGTATTCTTGGCTACAAGAACTCGTGCTTAGGCTTGTGTCAACTTGTATTCTTATAGAAGAATCAATTTAGGTCAAAAAAACAGATGGTTTAGTGGGCTTGTGGATACCTTGAGTGTGAAGCAAAATCAACCATAAATGTGATGAATAATCATATCTTTTCATACCCAAGAGGCTGTGCACGAATTTGGATAGAATCAAATCAACTTGAATGATGTTTATGAGCTTTTAGAAGAAAAATCAAATCAAATATTTGTATTTTCATATTTTATTTTGATTTAAAATGAATTTTAATGAATAAAATCCAAATAAATAATAAATAAATTATAAAAATCATAAATTATTTGAATTGGGCCGTGCTTAGTGTTATTGTTAAGTTTGGGTTGCAAAATGATAGGCCCATTTGGAAATATTTGGATTTAAGACCTTATTTTCTTCCTACACCCCTTGAAAATCTCTCAACTTTGACAAGGTATAAATCCCTCAATTTTAAGGCTATGAATGTGTTCTTTTACATTTTGGAAAACTTAAAGAGTCCTATAACAAACCTCTTTGGTCTCATGTCCATATCTTTTACCATTTTCAAATTATGCTTTTTGGAAAAAGTTGATGTTTTGTTGACTTTTGAAATGACCTGTAATGTTTTAGCTCATACCTTCCAAATGAAGCATTTTTAGGATTGTCTTGTGAGACACAAAGTTGTAGAGAATTCAATTTCCTTAACAATGAGCTTTAGATGGGAAATATTTTATGAAGCATGTGAAAGTTATGGCTGGTCAAAGTTCAGTTGACTTTTACTATGAAATCCTTTTTTAGAAACTTCTTGATTCTTGATGATCTGAGATATGCTTGATGAATCATGATCAACCCTTGATCAAATGATGAAATTTATTTCATAATCTTGATTTTGGCAAAATTTTTTGAAGTTTGACTTTAATTTTACCACAATTGACTTCAGTTTGACTTTTTATTTGCTTTGACTGATTTTTGCATATCTGATCATTTGACTGGTCAAACTTATTGGGAAAGTCTTGCAACTTGACATGGGGATTCTTGAATACATGTGGGATTATATGAAGCTCCCTTGAGGCCTTGGAAGTCCATTTAACTCAGATAAACTCAAAACCCTAGTTGTGGATCCATTACTTAGGAGGATGCTTTGTCTGAGATAACTTTCAAACTTTCTGACCAATTGTGAACCTTGTGAACCTTGAGAGAACACTAGGGACACATGGATTTGATTGAGGGAGGGAAAATTTTGGGGTACCACAGCGGGAAACAAAAATAAATTCAAAGCATAAGATCAATGAACAAATTGACACTCCAGGACAGCCAAAAAATAAATTCAAAGTAAAAATGCAGTGGCCCGATGCGACCAACTGTCGTCAGGAATAGAAAGACCTGTGAATAAAAAAAATTGCAAATAAACGGCTCTATGCGACCAGTTGGCTTTGAGAAGGAAAAACAATAACATTTTCAAAGTGAATGCGCAACGGCTCTGAGCGACCGGTTGACACTATGAATGGGAAAAAACTATCTGAAGTAATGAGTTAGAAAGTTCAAGTGCGACTGTTGGGGATCCCAATATATCAACTCGGAGGTTGAGAAAGGTAAAGATAACACATTGACTCGGGGGTAGAGAAGACAAGTCAACTCGGTGGTTGAGGAAATAAAAAAACGACATTGACTCGGCGGTCGAGAAAACAAGTTAACTTGGCGGTTGAGGAAATAAATAAAACGACATCGACTTGGCAGTCAAGAAAACAAGTCAACTCAGCGGTTGAGGAAATAAATAAAACGACATCGACTCGGCGGACGAGAAAACAAGTCAACTCGGCGGTTGAGGAAATAAATAAAACGACATCGACTCGGCGATCGAGAAAACAAGTCAACTCGGCGATTGGGAAAATAAATAAAATGACATCGACTCGACGGTCGAGAAAACAATTCAACTCGGCGGTTGAGGAAATAACTAAAATGACATCGACTCGGCGGTCGAGAAAACAAGTCAACTCAAAGGTTGAGAAAATAACTAAAATAACATCGACTCGACGGTCGAGAAAACAAGTCAACTCGGCGGTTGAGGAAATAAATAAAACGACATTGACTCGGAGGTCGAGAAAACAAATCAACTCGGTGGTTGAGGAAATAATAATGGCATCGACTCGACGATCGAGAAAATAATAACGACATTGACTCGGCGGTCAAGAAAACAAGTCAACTCGGCGGTTGAGGAAATAAATAAATTCAAATTATCCAAAGTGATAAGTCAACAGGTTTAAGTGTAACTGTTAACACTGAGGATAAAGAAGACAAACACAATGATTAGGCAGCGGCTCTATGCGACCAACTGATACTGGGAGTAGAATGCAAAGTACTCAAATATAAATCAACGGCTCTAAGCGACCGACTGAAGAATAAAGGCAAGAAATGTTGGAGTTTTAAACAAGATAAACGTCCAACCTCTGGAAATTCCCTAAATGAAGAGTTCAAAGAAGACCTTCATGAACCATCAGGAAAAGATGGATGTGTGTTGAATTAAACGGCCTTAAACCGTAAGCAACCAGCTTAAACGATTTACGCTAATGACAATTGATAGACTCCTGCAGGGGATACCAGTGTTACTGGGAAGAGGACTTTGGTTAACCACACTTCGGGGTACCAACAACAATGGATTTCAAAATGAAAGCTGACAGTAATCTGGACCTGGAGTTAGACAGACGACAATTGGGGAAAGACAAATGATAATGTCTAATGCGCATTATTGAGCATGATGCGAATGATCATGATATGTAAATGCTGACTCTCGAGGAGACAAAGAGTTTGACAAGACTCAAAGGAGAGTAGGATCTCAACACCAATACTTAGACGAGCAATATGAAAAAAAAGCTAGGGAGATGTCTTCGAACTTGGAACTTAATGCTTGGTCCAAGGATCCATCCAAGAGTGCTACCAGTTTTAATCCTCTTTGGGGATTTCTGTAATAATGGCATGAGAGTGTTGCTGCAAACCAGAGGTTTTTTTTTGGGAAGACAAATGATATTTTAAATCTTTCCAAAGTCAAATAAACTTGAAAGTTTTTTTTAATAGGTTTTCAAAAAAAATATTTTTCTTCAAAAGAACTTGTCATTTTCAAAGCTAAATTGTAATTCAGTAAAGACATTTTGCATAACAAAAGAAAATAAGTAGCTGAAATACAAAGTTTATAGGCAAAGGTTGTATTTCATTCAAGAATGGTAGCTTGCCAATGGCAAAAGCTCCATGGAAAATTAAAATTTGAAAATGGAAATGGGGAAAGGTCTACATTGAATCCAACAACCACTACAATCCCTAATAACTAAGACCGCCCAACACTTTGCTTCTGACAAGAGAAACTGGATTGGTCTTCAACTATGTTTCTTCAGTAATGGTAAACACCATCTAATACAGTCAAATGCCTTTGTCCCTAATTATTTCTTTGACCTCCCTTTCGGGTTTTCAATCCACCGAGATGCTCTTTTTTTTCCTAAGCCACCCTTTAGGGTTTTCAACTTAGCGAGCTCTCATTTTTTGTTTTTTAATCCCTAACTTTTGCCTGGATCTCCTTCATAGGTTTTAATCCATTGGGATACCCATTTTTTGCCTAGGTCTTCGTTTCTGGTTTTCGACCTATCGGGGTTTAGTTAGGCATAATATTTTTTGACTGCATCAGAATTCACCGGGTGTTTAAACTGTTCACCATCCATAGTTGTGAGGATTAAGGAACCTCCAAAGAATGTCACCTTCACAACATATGGACCTTCATAGTTAGGACTCCACTTTCCACGCATGTCTTTGTGGACTGACAAGATTTTCTTTAGTACAAGGTCTCCTTCTATGAATTCACGAAGGCGAACCTTCTTGTCAAATGCTCTTTTGATGCGCTTTTGGTACAACTGGCCATGGCGGTCATTCTCTTTTCATCGATGTGGTTCAGTTGGTCATATTTGTTCTGGACCCACTCATCTTCCTCCAGTTTGGTTTCCATCAAGATTCTCAAAGATGGTATCTCTATTTCAATAGGGAGAACTACATCCATCCCATACACCAGAGAGAAAGGGGTTGCCCCTGTTGAAGTGCGAACTGATGTTTTGTATCTGTGCAAAGCATACGGTAACATCTCGTGTCAATCTTTATAAGTCTTCACCATCTTCTACAGGATCTTTTTGATGTTCTTGTTTGCAGCTTCAACAACTCCATTCATCTTCGGGCGATATGGAGAAGAGTTATGATGTTCAATCTTGAATGTCTCACACAACTCCTTCATCATTTTGTTGTTCAAATTAGTCCCATTATCTGTGATGATTCGGCTGGGGATCCCATAACGGCAGATAATTTGGTTCTTGATGAAACGGGCAACCACTTGCTTTGTCACATTAGCGTAGGAAGCTGCTTCCTCCCACTTGGTAAAGTAATCGATCGCAACGGAGATAAACCGGTGACCATTGGAAGCTTTAGGCTCAATTTCCCCTATCATGTCAATGCCCCACATTGAGAAAGGCCAAGGTGATGATAGAACATTCAATAGGGTCGGAGGTACATGCACCTTGTCGACATAAATCTGGCATTTATGACACTTTATGGCATATTTGAAACAATCTGATTCCATGGTCAACCAGAAGTAACCAGCTCTCAAGATCTTCTTGGACATGGCATGTCCATTGGCATGTGTTCCAAATGATCCTTCATGTATTTATCTGATCAATAAGTATGCTTCGTGCTTGTCCACACATCTGAGCAGAACCATATCATGATTTCTCTTGTAAAGCACATTGTTGCTGAGGAAAAACTTGGATGCCAATCTTCTTAGAGTCTTCTTGTCTAGAGTTGTTTCATCCGCTGGGTACTCCTGATTTTGTAAGTAGTTTTTGATGTCATAGAACCACAATTTATCATTAGTTTCTTCTTCGACCAGTAGATAATAGGCTGGTGTAGTTCTTTGCTCGATTGTAATGAGTGGAGCTTCATTAAGAAATCTGACTTGAAACATAGAGGCCAACATAACCAAGGCGTCTGCTATTTGATTCTCTTCCCTTGGAACGTGATGAAAAGTGACTTCATCAAAGTATTTGATCAATTCCACAATGTGGGCACGGTGTGGGATCAACTTCTCATCACAGGTTTCCCATTCACCTTTGACTTGGTAGATCACCAAAGCCGAATCTCCATATACTTCAAGGATCTTTATTCTGGTATCAATTGCAGCTTCGATACCCAAGATGCATGCTTCATACTCCGCGATGTTGTTCGTACATTCAAAGCATAATCTGGCTGTGAAAGGAGTGTAGCCACCATTAGGATTCATCAAAACAGCTTCTACACCATGCCCCATGTAATTGGAGGAACCATCAAACATCATCTTACAACGAGAACCTGGCTCTGGACCTTTATCTGGACCTGGAACTTCACTGTCCTTTATCAACATAATGTCCTCGTCTGGGAAATCAAATTTCAAAGATTCATAATATTCAACAGGTTGATCAACAAGGTAGTCGGACAAAGCACTGCCCTTGATAGACTTTTGGGTTACATATTGGATGTCGTATTCAGATAACAACATGTGCCAACGGGTGAGTCTTCCAGTCTAGGAAGGCTTCTCAAAAATGTACTTTATTGGATCCATTTTCGAGATCAACAAAGTAGTGTGACAAATCATATACTGCCTGAGGCATCTGAAAGCCCGTGTTAAAGCACAACAAGTATTCTCTAGAAGTGAATATCTACTTTCACAATCTGTAAACTTCTTGCTCAAGTAATAAATGGCATGTTCCTTACGACCAGTTTCGTCCTGTTGGCCTAAAACGCAACCCATAGATCCCTCAAGTACAGTCAGATACATGAAGAGAGGTTTCCCTGGAGTAGGTAGGATCAAGATAGGAGGTTCCTGTAGGTAACCCTTAATCTTCTCAAAAGCCCGTTGACAATCAGAGTTCCACTCAATTACTTGATCCTTTCGGAGAATCTTAAATAAGGGCTCACATGTAGCCGTCATGTTTGAGATAAATCTGGAGATGTAGTTCAATCTTCCAAGAAAACCTCTGACTTGGCTTTTTGTTTTTGGAGCTGGCATCTCTTGAATTGCTCTGACCTTGTCCGGATCCACTTCAATTCCTTGCTGACTAACAATAAAACCAAGTAACTTCCTTGATTGGACACCAAAGGTACACTTAGCTGGATTCAAACACACTTGGAACTTTCTGAGGCGCTCAAATAACTTCAGGAGATGATTCAAATGATCCTCCTCACTCTGTGATTTGGTAATCATATCATCCACGTAAACCTCTATCTCTTTATGCATCATATCTTGGAAAAGGGTGACCATTGCCCTCTGATAGGTGGCTCCTTCATTTTTGAGACTAAATGGCATAGCCTTGTAACAATAAGTGCCCCATCGTTTGATGAAGGTGGTCTTTTCCATATCATCAGGATCCATCTTGATCTAGTTATACCTGAAAACCCATCCATGAAGGAGAAAACAACAAACTTAGAAGTGTTGTCAACCAAAGTATCAATATGCGGAAGAGGGAAATCGTCCTTTGGATTGGCTTTGTTCAAATCCCTATAGTCCACGCATATTCTAACCTTGTCATCCTTCTTAGGGACTGGCACAATGTTAGCTACCCACTCAGGGTACTTCGTAACTGCGAGGAATCCACATTAAACTGTGTTTTGACCTCTTCTCGAATCTTCAAAGCCGTGTCCGGTCTTGTTCTTTGGAGCTTTTGCTTTATTGGAGGACAATCTGGTCGAAGAGCCAACTTATGGACCACTATGTCTTTGTCTAAACCGGGCATATCCTGATACGACCATGCAAACACGTCCACATAATCTTTGAGAAGCTTCACCAATATTTCTCTGGCATCTTCCCCAAGTTTTTTACCAATCTTGACTTCTTTCTTGTCTTCATTGGTTCCAAGGTTGATAGTCTCTACCTGCTCTTTATGTGGCTAAAGATCTGTATACTCATACTCAACCAATCTTGCCAGTTCCTCAGGAACATCACAATCTTCCTCACTTTCATCTTCCTCTTGGTAGATGGGAAAATCAAAGTTAGGAGAGAATGTAGAGTCATTGGATTCAACAAGGTTTTCATTTATTCTGCATATGGGAATGATTTGCCTTTATTAAAAATGAGAAAAACAAAGAGATGCAAGAAAAACTTTTTATTGATTTTGAAAGAATGCCATTTTCTTTTAAAAGTGAAAAAAGAAAAATTAGTAAATAAACAAAACAAGAATTTAACAAAATGCCTTCATTGATTAAATAAGTTGAAAATGAGAAGGGGCCCTACAAATGATCCCATAGCCTTGGGCAGAGCCAGGGAACTTTGAAAACACTTAAAGAAAAATAACAAATTACTTTGAAAATGGAAAAATCTCTGGGATCTCAACTGCCTCCCAATTGCCCAAAGCTTCTTCACACTGATACACCAAATGATCCACATCTCCATCTTCAGAATCCCTATTAATTGCATTGACCTGATAACCAGCACTGGAAAACACCTCTTGAATGGTCTTTAGATGTCCTTTAATGGAGGTTGATGCTCCATCCTTCACATGAGTTGGTTTTTAACCCAACCCGTAGCGATCCAGCTTCTGCTTGACTTCAATAACATCACCCCAACCTTCATGGCTTCCTTCTTCAATGGTAGAAATGATACTCTTTAGCGATGCAAAAGATGGGATACCTTTCCCCTTTGGTTCCTCTACTTCCATAAGGATAACATTGGCTATCTCAAGAGCTTGGAAAGAAGTTTCCAAAGCGTCTTCATCAGCCTCAATATAACTAAAGGAGGAAAGGTTGCTAACCATGAGATCTTCTTCACCAGACACGGTTACCAGCTTATTATCGACCATAAACTTCATCTTTTGGTGTATGGTAGAAGTGACTGCCCCAGCGGCATGAATCCATGGTCTTCCCAGCAAACAATTGTAATTGGGGTTAATGTCCATAACCTGAAAAAGTTACTTTGAACAACTGTGGTCCAATCAAGATTGGTAGGTCCACCTCTCTGATAACAGTCCTCCTTGACCCATCAAAAGCTTTCACAATCAGTGCACTGGGCCTCATTTCTCCCCCTTGGTGTGATAACTTAGCAAGTGTCCTTTTCGGAAAAACATTCAATGAAGATCCAGTATCCATAAGAACTCTTGCTAAAGTGTCTTCTTGGCATTTCACTGATATATGAAGAGCATGGTTATGGTATTGGACATCCTTTGGAAGATCCTCCACACTAAAGCTGAGATTATTACACGCAATGATATTGGCAATGACTTCATCAAACTGATTCACAATTATATCATGCGTAACATGTGCTTGAGCTAGCAACTTCTGGAGAAAACTTCGATGAGCCGACGAATGCATAAGAAGTGACAAGATAGATATTTTGGAAGGCATTTGATGTAGTTGAACAATAACCTTATAGTCACTCTTCTTAATGATTCTGAGAAATTCTGCATCCTCCTCTTCCAAGGCCACTTCTTTATCTTTGTTGGAAATAATGGGAATGACTTCTTTAGATGGAACCGGTTGAGCTGTATTGACTTATTGAGTATAAACATGACCACTGTGAGTTATTCGACTCGCACCTGCTATACCAGCATTTTCCACTTTCAAACTTTCCACGGTCTTTTGATAAACTCCCCCTGTATCATACTTCCATGGAACTGCTCTGGTATTCTCACAAGGGAAAAGGTTACTCCTTTTCTCAATCCTTGGCTTTGGTAAATTGAAAATTGGCACCACAGATTCTGGAATATTGAAGATGGGTTGAATTCCTGAAGATTCAAGTATGTTCAACATTGGTGTTGTAGTAGAATCAGACTCAGGCAAATCGTAGATAGGTTCAATCATTGCCACTTCATTCTTCTTCATATGACCGATCACTTGTAAGACACCATGATTAATCAAATCTTGAACATCTTTCAAGACCAGTTCACATCCCTTTGGACTATCAGCACAATCTTCACAATTCTTATGACAACTTGTTAGTATACCCGCCCCACTAATTTTGCATGGAAGTCTCGAAGCGGGGTCTTGATCTCAGCAACATCAAAAATCAAATCTTAGTCAGACTCATCAATAATGGCATTTATGGACCCATGTTTGGGTAAAAGATTATCTTTGACATTTGAACCAGCATTTACAAATGACAAAATATTTTTATCCATCAAATCCTTCACAACATACTTCAAAGCAATACAACCTTCCAAATCGTGTCCTGGAGCACCTTCATGGAATAAACAGTGGGCATTTGGGTTGTAATTTGGTGGAAGTGGATCTGGTGGAGGACCCAAAAGCCTTGGAGTAACCAAAGCTTTCTTTAGAAGTGAAGGATACAGTTCAATATATGTCATAGGGATCCGAGGATTAGGAGGCCTTCCTCCTGGTCTTCTGTTCTGAAAGTTGGGATGTTGATTAGGAGTTGTAGTCCTCTGTTGATAGGCTGAAGCATTGGGTGCTTGTTGATAGCCTGAAATGTTGGTCATTGGTTGATAGGCTGGGACCACTAGAGATGCTTGTTGATACATCGATACTGCTTGAGTTGGCCGATACATTGGAATATGTTGATTATATGATGATTGAACTGCCGCTACATATGGATGTTGAACGTACGGTGGTGGATGGGCATACTACTGTTGAGCCACAGGTGGAGACCTCTGCCAAAGCTGATTTCTCCTTCGACTTGTCATCACTGCATTTGTTTCGCCTTCTTTCTTTTTATGGAAATTGCTGGTAAACTTCTTAGCATTGCTCCCACTATTGTTGTTGGAGCTGCTGGATGCACCACCCATCTCGCCATTCTTCACACCAAGTTCTACCTTGATTCCCATAGCCACAAGATCAGAGAAACTAACAATTATGCTTCCCACCATCCTTTCAATGAATTATGGTCGCACAGTGTCAACAAATCAGTCAACTAATTCTTTTCAGTCAACGGGGGCTCTACTTGAGATGCGGTCCCTCTCCATCTTTGAGCGCATTCTTTAAAAGATTCAGAATCTTTCTGGGACATGCTCAATAGCTGCCTCCTGTCGGGGGCAAGGTCCATATTGTACTTGTATTGTTGAATGAAAGCGTTAGTCAGGTCTTGGAAACAACATATTTTTGACTAATCTAGAGTCAGGTACCACTTGGAGGAAATTCCTTTCAGACTATCCTAGAAGCAATGGATCATCAGTTTATCATTGTCAACTTGTGCTTCCATTCTCCAATAGTACATTAAAATATGGCTTTTAGGACACGTTGCACCTTCATAAATATCAAAGGTGGGTATCTTGAACTTGGGAGGTATCACTAGTCCAGACACAAGACACATTTCCCTTGTAGCAGCACCAAAGATTTGGTCACCTTCGACCACTCTCAACCTTTTCTCAATAGTATCCAAATTCTCTTGCAATATCTCGTGTTTCTCATTACCGTCTTCAGACATGTCTGACACATCATACACCTGATGAGGATCGTTAAAATATGGTTGAACACGAGTGTGCATAACATCTAGTGTAAAACTAGGAACCACATGGTTCACCTTAATAGTCAAAGGAACAATTTGCTGAGTGGTATATCCTTGAGGAGGAGGCACGAAACCTTGAGAAGGAAGTACAAATCCTCGGGGAGGAGGTACAAACCCGTGAGGAAGCCCAAAAGGAGGCCAGGTTGCAGGAGTAGTGACTGATGGCGTAGGATCAATCGTCCGAGTAACAATATCAGAAACCACAGTCTGTTGGGTATCCATCTTTGCTCGAATAACTTACAACATTTCCATAATCTGGCCCATATTTCTGCAAAGATTAGTAAGCTCCTCATTAACTTTGTCCATCTCTGGGTCTCTATCATCCATCTTCTTCCTGGCCTGAGCTCGAGTGGAGTATTTGTAAGAGATCCTCAGTGTGACAACTGTAATGAGGTGACAGGAAATGAGTTTTTGACAAATGCAAATGCGGTGATGCACATATCAGTAGAAAAATGCAAACGTTTCAAGGAACATAAGAAGTAATTGCAAACACTAGGATGGACAAAAATTTTCTTTTGAAAAAGTAATAAACTGAAGTTCATTCGTGGTAGAATTAGGATGTTTGCAATAGATATTTCCTTTGTTCCTTGAAGACCTTGTTAAAATGATGCGTATGATGCTGGGATGCAAAGATGCAAGGATGCAAGGTGTCACAAGTAAATCTGAAACCTTCTTAATAGGTAGGATGTAAGAGATTGGTTCTACATTCTCTATCCATTAATCCCACTCACATGATGGTTTCTACAGTGGTGGTATAGGGAACTCACGGTCACGAACGTTTATCGTACTAACGCCCCGTCGCAGGCTAGCTGCATTATGACGATAATAACGATAAGGTCTACCTTGAGTGGCGTTCTCGTGCTAGGCCCTCAAGAGGCGAGCCCTTGGAGACTAACACTACACAACAACCAATATAGAAACTGGTTCTTAACAGTGGATCCCAGAATCACAACCCTTTCATAATCAAGTCACGCGACAGGCTAGATGCGCTATGACAAAATCTACGAATAGGTCTACTATCTGGGGGAGCTTTCATGCTAGGCCCTCAAGAAGAGAGTTCTTGGAAACTAACACTAATAACTACCAATTCTAACCTGGGTGTTCCCTCTTCTTTTTCCATAACTCATCTTTTACTCGTGATGTAACCCCAAGATCCCACAGACAAGTATAATAATGAGCAATAAGAGAAAGTAAATAAAAGAAAAAATAGACAAAACATAAATAACAAACATAGAGAAAACAAAAATACAAGATCAAACAAATAAACATACAAAGCTAAGTTAGGCTAGACCCTCTCTAGCATTTATCTTCCCCAGTAGAGTCTCTAAGCTGTCGTACCTCGAAAAATACGATCCTCACGATGGACGCGGAAAGAAACAACAGAGTTGGCATCTAATTCTATTTATTCTAATTAAAGAAAAGGGAGATATAAATACAACCTAAAGAAGGATAAGAAATGGTCAACGAAACCAAATTCTAAGTTCGGGAGTCAGTTACTAAAGGGGAAGGTATTAACACCCCTCACGCCCATTGTACTCAACGGGAACCTCTTAGTTAACTATGCGATTAAGTGTTGATTTATGTCTATGTCTTCTAAATGGTTTGTTAAAATGTTTGTTCTATGGAAATAAATTTTTAAATTATTATTATGGAGAAAATGGTTAGTTTTTTATTATTGTGCTCGCGAAAGATTAAAATCCCTGTGCCTACGTATTCCCTTATGCAATGGGAAAGTCAGAGCTTCGTAGTTCGTGCAACTACGGTTTGTGTTTTTTAAAAGAAAAATTATTTAAAACTCTTTTTAACTGCTAAGTGTTGGCTTATTTACTCGCGGTGGAGGCTGAAGCGCTAGCTTGTTTGCAAGATAGAAAGATCTTAAACAATGTTCGTTTAGAGAAAAGTGTTTGACCTTTGTTAAGGTGTTTTAAAACGAAAGGGCGAATGGACAACAACACGTGGGGCTAGACCAAGAGTGATTTCATTCAAGAACTATGTGGACTGCTAGAATCCAGAATTCAGTTCCTTCGTTAATTAATTAAGAAAGTGATTTTTGTATCTGTTGGATATGTTTTAAGAAGCGGAAGGGTGGATAGATCACAACCCGAGGGCTAGTCTTAAGAGTGACTAGTCCAAGAACCCGAGGAATGCTAGACTCCTGAATCCAGTTCTTCCACTATTTGATATGTTAATTAAGAGTTGATTGCTTGAGTATTTTAGAAATGAAAGAGAGAATGAGATACAACTCGAAGGCTAGCCTCAAGAGTGACTCATTCAAAAAACCTGAGGAATGCTAGATTCCTAAATTTAGTTCTTTCATTAGTTAATTGTGACGTGTATTTTAATAAAAGAATTAGATAAGATTATTGTGTTTTAGGTGACTTAGGGTTTATAAGTTTTTTAGAAACGAAGGAGCAAATGAAGCACAACCCGAGGGCTAGCCTCAAGAGTGATTCATTCAAGAACCTGAGGAATGCTAGATTCCTGAATTCAGTCCCCTGTTAATTAATTGAAACGCGTAAAGTCGTGAAGATGGCGATCACATAAGTGACCGACTTACGTGTGTGCAAAATGTTGGCGTATGAATTGCTCGCTTGGCGTTGGACCAAGAAATTTAATTATCCTTTAAAAGAAGATACATGCCCAATTTTTGATTTTTTTTATATAAATAATATAACAAGTATAAACTATTTTTTCAATATTAATAGTATCTAAAAAAATAAATGAGAATAAATGCATTAACTATTTTTTTCATTTTTTTCTTATACATAGAAGACTAACATTTTTTAAATCTTTTTGGATGCTAGAAACTAAAATGTTTTTTTTTTGGTATTTTAATATTTGAAGGGAAATTAAAATTATATATAAAAAAAGAGTGATTAGAGGGGGGAAATAAAAGAAAAAACAAAAAAACACTATAGAAAGTTAATGGGTCAGTTTAGAATAAATGGGGGGAAACCCATCAATCTGTCCCAGGCGGACTGGATCCGGGTCATGAAAGACCCAGATTATTCTCATGATCCGATGCAGAAAAAAGGAAACAAGCGGTTCTAATGAACCCTAGTCGAATCTAAGCTAATCCAAGAGGTGACAAGTCGGTGAATAAAGACCTGGAAATTGTCCTGATAGTGTTGGAAAACGAAATAATGCTCATTAAAACTTAATCATCTAAAAAACTCAGTTTCCCAAAAGAATGATATAGGGACTCATTATTTGATTCATCTTTAATTACTTTAAAAACAAGGAGATTTTATCAATGCTCTTTTTTTAAAAACAAAGACATATGAACAAACATATAAAGAAAAAAGAACTATCCACTTGCTTATTCGTCTAAAAAAAACAAGTTCTGCAACATTTCGAAAACAAGATCAACCGAAACAAAAAGGTGAATCGAACCGAAATCAACTCATCATTAACAAAAATCCCGCAAACGATATAGATCCAAATTCATCAGCATCAACAAAGAACCACATAATAATTAAAAAAATAACAAACCCTAACCCCCAAATCGCAATCCCTAATCCCGGGTAACTATGTCGCCCTTGTTCGCAAAGCTCAGATCGCGACGAAAACAGAGCATCAAGCGAAGATTATCGAAAAAGGGATGAAGAGAAAGATACCTTTCGAAGATCCAACTTTTGATTATTCATGTTTGTTTCTCTTCTTTGCCTTGTCTCGTCCTTCTTCTATCCTCTCCTGATCCTTTCGTCCTTGTTGTTTCGTTGTTGTTCTTCTACTCTTTGAACTCTTAGAAAAATTAGGGTTCGCGGTTTTCATTTGAAATTCTGTGTTCTCTTCCTGTTCTTATTTTGTGACTCCCCTTTTATATTCATAGAATTAGGGTTTGTGGTTTCAAAAACCCCTTTGAAAAAAACTTATTCAAAGTTGTGTTTTTCTGCTTTTTATTATTCAGAAATATTTTAGCCGAAAACGTGAAATCCACCCTGTTGTATTTCAAAACAAGCTACCCTTGCTTTGTTTGTCTGTTCGCGGATTTTTTTTACAATGAAATCCATTCTCCCTTGTTTTTGTAATTATTGTGGTGTTTGTAGCAATCAATATGGTTTTTTGGTTGTAAACCTCTTTTTTATCCGTTTTGGTATAAGATTTGAAGTCGTAACATGACTTTGGTGAGTGAAGGGTTATGTCCTTTGGATATTGATATATTTTACTCCAATTGGTAATAATTTCCCTTTTGCTTGTGCAGGTTGAAAAGTTACCAATTTGCAAGTCGTTGTTGGGGAGTAGTGAGGCTATACCTTCTTGGTTGCAGGCTGTAGTCGGAAGATGCAAGGACTTAGGGTGATAACAAAAGCACCTTGGACATCTTGAACAAAATTCCAGCGTGTTTACACTTGTATCGAAAACAAAATATGTAGTCTGATTTGTTGTATTAACTTGGTTCATGATTCCTTTTTTCATCTTTGTTGCAGGTTTTCTTTTGGAGTGATACGAGCATTAGCTAGGATGCCTGTGGTAATGGCATACTGTTGACCTTGGCTTTGCAAAGTGGACAAATATTGCAGTGGGGTCAAAATTTCAGACAAGTTCAGACTAGTCTTATGCAACCCTCGTGTTGTACTAGAAAAAAGCGCTAGCTTCTCTTTTTTTCTTTTCTAGGGCATTGTTTTGTAAATGACATTTGAAGTTTTGGATTGAATAAGAATTGGAATTAAAATTGTGATAAGAACCGAAAGAAAAGTGGGATATGAAATTTGGAACCAAAGCTTTGATATAGGAATTGACATAAAATGAATTGGAACTTGAAATTTTGGACAAGAAAGAAATAAAATTTAAACTTGGAATGAAAGTTGAGTTGAGAACTTGAATTAAAAATCATATATGAACTTGAATTTAGAAGCTAAGCTTAGAATTGAAAATTGGATTTAGAGTTTGGCGTTTGAACTTGAACAAAAACTTGAAATATGGACTAGAACTTAAAATAAAAACTTAATGATTGACCTGAAAACTTGAAATGAGTTTGTGGCATGGAAATTGTGACACAAAACTTGGAATAAGATATGAGGAGTGAATTTAAAATAGGAATGTGAATTGAAATTTGAATAGGAAATTTGGACTTGAAATATGGCTAGAAAATATTAAAATTAAGACTTAAAATGAAATTTGAAGTTAGACTCAAATTCTCTAGCAAAGTACAAAAAAAACGAAGTCCACTTCTAAGCTGAAAAACCGAACATTAGGATTTGTCCTTTTCTTCCCTTCCAAGTAACAACCAAAAACTTGTTTCAATACAAGATCATACAAACCATGCATAAACAAATTCTTCCTGAGGCATTGCACTAGATAAGACCATAAATCACTTGAGATTTTGAACATATTCTTGATCTAAACTAAAGACTGATCCAACTTGTGAGACCATTGTAAAATCCAGCTTCTTCCTGATTCTTCAGGTACTTGTCACATAACCAAAGATCTTTCTTGACAATCTCCTGCAAATCCAAACTTTCCTGACATGCACCATGGTATGCTGATGATGAAAATGTTAGAGGTAAAATTTGGGGTATGACACATATCAAGGGTAGTTCCTCACACAAATCAAAATATACAATGACATCACACCAATAATTATGCAACAACGAAACAAAAATAATTATACAATGTGAATCAACAATGACACAATGCATGTGGTACCCGTTTTATTCATTCAATCGAACTCAGATAAATCACATATGCCCATCCAACAATGATTATCCCCACCATTCTCCACAATGGAGTACGGATGAATCGCATACACCCATCCGACAATGATCCATCCCACCAATAATTCCTCAATGTATACATGACCATGAATATGCATATAACATGTATAAACGTTATATTATACATCCACATAATCCATCTGATCACATATGCAACAATAATTCCAGACAATCACCAACATAACCCTCATGTGACTTAACTGATTAATCGTCTAGTTAAATATACCTAGGTTTCTTCTATCAAGATTGCCCTAGTTTTTCTTCCTCTTCCTAGCTCTCCCTTGGTTCTCCAACAATGTTATGACTAATTCTTTCCTTAATTTTTGATTAAACTAATTTTCCTACTATTCTCATAATATTGGTTTTACTACCTCACCCTTAATTTAATTAAACAGAATAATAATAATAATAAATCTTAATATTTACTAATATCATTTAGATGATAATAATAATAATAATAATAATAATAATAATAATAATAATAATAGTGATCAATTGGTCTTACTATTATCCTCACACCCACTATTACTAATCGCACCAAAACAACAAGACACACGCCTTAAACAAGGCTAACAATGCACCAAAAATACCCGAAGACCAATTATTAAAAATGGGGTGTTACAACTCTCCCTCACTTAAAATATTTTTGTCCTAAAAAATGTACCTGATGAGAAAAGTTCCGGATACGACCCCTGCATCCTGTTTTCCAGCTCCAAGGTTACACTTCCACCAGTAGCTCCTCCCCAAGCTACTCTCACCAGAGGAATCTCTTTACCTCTAACTTGCTTCATCTTGCGATCTTCAATCCTTATCGGCATCGCTTCTACCGTAAGTTCATCTCTGACCTGCACCTCATCCCTCGGAATAGCATGATATGGGTCAAACACATACTTCTGAAGTTGCAACACATGAAACACATCATGCAAGTTCGAAATCTCTGGAGTTCTATAAGCAACAATACCGACTTTCTGTAAAATATGATGTGATCCAATGAACTTAGGATCCAACTTCTTCGATTTCAAAGCACGTCCAACACCCGTCATTGGATTGAACCTCAAAAACACATGACCACCTTCAGCAAATTCTAATTATTTTCTTCGATTATCATGATAGCTCTTATGTCCAATTTGAGACGCTTTCATCTTCTCACGGATCATCTGAATTACCTCAGTAGTCTGTTGCACAATTTCAGGTCCAAGCATCACATTTTCACCAGTCTCATACCAACACATAGGTGTCCTACACCTTCTACCATACAAAGCTTTGAAAGGTGCCATCCCAATATTAGAATGGTAACTATTGTAGTACGTGAACTCAATCAATGACAAATGAGAATCCCATGCACCACCCTGTTCTAATATACAAGTCCTCAACAAATCTTCTAATGTCTGAATAGTCCTTTCCGACTAACCGTCCGTCTGCGGATGATAAGCTGAACTCAATTTCAACTTTGTACCAAAAGCCTCTTGCAAACTCTTCCAAAATTTAAAAGTGAACCTCAGATCTCTATCCAAAACTATACTCGAAGGAACACCATGCAACTTCACAATTATCCTGATATAAATCTCTGCCAACTTCGTCAATGGAAAACTCATATTGATAGGAATACAATATGTGAATTTAGTAAGTCTATCCACAACCACCCAAGTAACATAAAATCATCGCGCCGTATTCGACAAACTATTAACAAAGTTCATGGCAATACTGTACCATTTCCATTCCGGAATTTCGAATGGTTGCATCATTCCCGAAAGCTTCTGATGCTCCACTTTTGATTTCTAACAAACCAAACAAGCATACACAAATTGTGCTGTCTCTTTTCATACAAAACCACCAAAATAACTTCTTCAGGTCTTGATACATCTTTGTATCTTCGGGATAAATACTTAAGCTACTTCAATGACTTTCTTCTAAAATTGTCTTCTTCAGTTCATCATTGTCTGGTAGGAAAATTATTCCCCAGAATCTCAATACACTAGAATTATCTACTTGGATATCACCATCAGGATCACTTCCTCCTATAGGCATCAAATCTACCAACTTCATGTCAAGTCTATGATTCTCTTTAATCACATCCAAAAAGTCATTATTCACCTCTAGCATATCCAAGCCTAACACTCTCAGGTGTCGTCTCCCAAACCATGCTTAAATCTCTAAACTGCTCAATTAACTCCATTTCTTTCACCATCAATGTTGACATATGAATTGTCTTACGGCTCAACGCATCTACTACTACATTAGCATTACCCGGATGATAGCTCAAATTAAAATCATAATCCTTCAGAAATTCCAACCACCTTCTCTATCTCATATTCAGCTCTTTCTGGTCAAACAAATACTTCAAACTTTTATGGTCACTAAATACTTCAAATCTTGACCCATACAAATAGTGCCTCTAAATCTTCAACACAAAAACCACTGCAACTAATTCAAGATCATGAGTAGGATAATTCCTCTCATGTACTCTCAGTTGTCTTGAATCATAAGCCACTAACTTACAATCTTGCATCAAAACTCCACCTAGTCCCATCTTGGACGCATCACAAGAAACAACAAAAGGTTCACCAGGACTTGGCAAAACCAATACCGGTGTCATAGTCAATTTATTTTTCAATTCCTCAAAACTTTCCTCAAAATCAGTATCCCAAATAAATGCTTGACGCTTTCTAGACAATTGAGTCAACGGTAATGCCAAATTAAAAAAACCTTGGATAAATGTTCTATAATAACTTGCTAAGCCCAAGAAACTCCTAATATCCATAATTGTCTTCGGAGGTTGTAACACCCCGTAATTTATTTTAATACTCTGGATAATATTATTTGGTATCAATAGAGTTTCGGGTTGCTCTGAGAGGTTTTAACAAAAAATAATTAGAGCAATCGGCGAACTTATTTTTATTAACTAATATTATCTGACTCAGAGGTTTTATTAAATTATTAATTAAGAGACATTTTTGGATACCCTCTATTTGGACCCGTTGGGAGGAAATTATACTTTCCCGTATAAGACCTAAGTTTGTTTCCTTATGTTATGTAACATAGAAACATAACAAGAGAAAGAGGAAGAGAAAGAAGAAAGAAGTGAGAAGAAGGGAAAAGCTTGGAGAAAAAGAAGAAAAAGCTCTTGGTCTTGAAGTTTCACCATCCATTCATCTCTCAATCTTCTTAATCATCTTTAGTAGATGTGGGTTCTAGATAGATACTTTTATTTCTAGAAGTTATAGATTTTTTGAGGTTAGGTAAAAAATGCTAGAAATCGTAGAATCGAGAGTTTGAACGGTTGGAATATCGATTAAATGCATGAGTATGTTTGCAATATGTGTGAGAACCTCTGTTGATAATTGTTTTGATGCTTGGTGTTATTTGGATTGAGTTTGGAGGAGTTATGTATTTCAAAACACAGGTTTTTCAGCTACTGACTGTTGGTTAACCGATTAACCATATGCGTTAACCGGTTAACGGGACTTTGATGCGCTACTGACTTTGAAAATATGATCTGGTTAACCGGTTAACCATATGCATTAACCGGTTAAAACTGTAAGTTTGGGAAAAATATTATTTTTGATACTTTTAAAAATTCATAACTTCTTCATCCTTTATCCGATTTAACATTTCTTTATATCGATTTGAAGCTAATAATATATCCTATCACTTAATACCAAGAAATGTAATTTTGAGCCAAATTTTACCCGAATTTTCTAATCAACCATAATTATGTTAGTTAGGAAATTGTGAGCTATTGGAAATAAAAAGGTATAACTTGTGAGATGTTTAGGGTTACCCTAGGTTGATGCGAAAACTGTTGGTGAATCATGGTAGTGACTTAAGATGGGTATTAAAATGAGTCCTACGGGAAGTCTTGCCCGATTAAAGGCTTGAGGTGGGTATTACATTGAGTCCCACAGGAAGCATGGTAGTGACTTGATATAGGTATTACACTGAGTCCCATGGGAAGCCTTTCCCAGTGAAGTCTTGAGTAAGTCTTGAGGTGGGTATTACATTGAGTGTCACGGGAAGCATCCGTAAAGACTTGGTTGTGGCTTGAGGTGGGTATTACACTGAGTTCCACAAGAATCCTTGTCGATAACACTTGAGGTGGGTATTCCACTGAGTCCCACGTGAAGTGTCGAGAGCGTTGTATGGACTTGTCTATCTTGTTTTGGTTCCTTGTAGAGAAGTGACCAAAGTTTTGAATAGTGGTTAGATTTGAACCTTTAGAGTCAAGATAACTTTAAGATAGGGAACTAACTAAGATGTTGTTATCTCACCCCATATTGTTGATATATTTCAGGTACTTCAGGTTCCACGAAGCGTAAGGATAAGGCAGTTTGATTATCCTTACTTCTGGATGGCTTTGCTTCTGCAGTGGATATTTTAAGATCTTTGGATCTAGTTCTTAGATTTCTTTGTTTTGACATCTTGTATTATTATTAGCTTTTTGTTGTAGTACTTTATGTATTTAGTTGGCTAAAATTTTACAATATGTTGTACTAAGAACTTATTTATATTTCAGTACCAAACTTGAACTTATATATGAAAAATATGTTTTGATGTATGTATTTTATATATGGGTATTACAGTTGGTATCATAGCAGGTCGTATCCTCGACCTATCCTTGGAATATTATAAGTGTTTCTTTCCGTTCATATACGTAATCTCACTATATAACTAAATGTTATGTTTATGGTATTTAGCCTGATCAACTTAATTCTGTTTTGATGACATTTAGGGAAATGGCTAGTGGATGTAGAAATGGTGGTCGGCATAATGCCACTCCTCCTGTCGGGACTCCACCGGGCAGCGATGGGAATGCTCATTTGTATCATTTCATGCAGCAGATACAACAACAACAACAAAACCAATTTATGCAGAAGATGGTTCACAAATGAATGGGGGTCTTCATCCTCAGGTTGTTGTTCCTGAAACTGATGGTGGAACTTTCTGTGATTTTTCCCGCATGAATCCTCAAGAATTTCATGGCGGGTTAGATCCTATAAAAGCTCATGAATGGATAACTGGTATAGATAGATTCTTCCAGATCATGTTGTGCAGTGAAGAGAACAAGGTGACATTTGCATCACACTTGTTAAAAGGTCCTGCTGTTTGATGGTGGGAAAGTGCTTCTACTCTCATGATTGTATAAGGGGTTCCTAAGGTGTGGGAATAATTTAAGGCAACTTTCATGGATAAATATTTTCCGAGTTCTCTGGGGACCCAGAAAGAGTTTGAGTTTTAGCAATTTAGGCAAGGAACCATGATTGTGGCCAGTTATGCAGAAAAGTTTGAAGACATGGCGGCTTACTCAAGGTAAGCTATGTATGCTCCGGATGAGAAGTGGAAGATTGATCAGTTTTTATTTGGATTAAGGGCCGAGATTTATCATAGTGTATCTTAGAGGGAGTTCACTACTTATTCTAAATTATCGAGGCAATGTTATGTTGTTGAGCATAGGTTGAAGAAAGTGCAGACTAAAGCGAGTGTTGGAAGAATTGTTCAAAATGATCGTGGGAGGGAGAATCAACCTTTTAGGCCAAGGACCTAACCCTTTAAGGGGAAGCAAGTGGCGGATCCGAGACCAAATTCTCCTCCTTCATGTCCCAAGTGCCGTAAGAATCATTATGGAAGGTGTGTTCCGGGCGGTATGATATGTTACAATTGCCAAAAAGAAGGACATGTTGCTAGAGATTGTCCATAGAAAACGGATCAGGTTCAAGGAAGGGTTTATACCATGGATTAAAGGAAGACCAAAGATGACATCTCTCTGATTGCGGGTACATGTCTTGTTAATGAACATCCTTGTCTTTTTTATTTGATTGTGGAGCAACACATTCTTTTGTGTCTACTCGTTGTGTGAAGAGAATTGGGTTACGAGTTATTCCTTTGTCTCCTCTTATGGTGGTTACTACCGCTATGGATGAAACGGTTGAGACACCTCTTATGTGTGAAAATTGTAGTTTGTCTGTGGATGGTAAAGTTTTCCAGATTGATCTTATTTGACTACCCCTTAAGAAGCTCGATGTTATTTTGGGAATGGATTGGTTGTCTTCTAATTCTGTATTTATTGAATGCAAAGAGAAATTAATCATCATTCCATCCGTGGAAGCTCCTCCGAAAGATATGTTGACAACAATCTTAGAAGGTACGATTGGAATGGTAAATATTTTGTTTGAAAAAGAGAAATCTGTTTTACTGGTCCTTACTAAAGAGGAGAGTAATGATCATCAAGTTATGAATATCCCAATAGTTTGTGAGGATCCTGAAGTCTTTCCCGAGGATGTCACTTCTCTGCCTCCTGTGAGAGAAGTTGAGTTCTTAGTTGACCTGATACCGGGGACGACTCCTATATCCGTTTCCCCTTATCTGATGGCACCGCTTAAATTAAGATAATTGAAGGATCAGTTAGATGATTTGATGGCGAAGCATTTTGTTAGACCAAGTGTTTCACCGTGGAAGCTCTTATTTTGTTGGTAAAGAAGAAAGACGTTGGCATGCGGTTATGTATTGATTACCGTAAGTTGAGCAAGGTCACTATCAAGAACAAGTATCCTTTGCCTAGGATATATGACCTTTTAGATCAATTGAAAGGAGCCTATGTGTTATCGAAGATTGATTTGAGGTCGGGCTATCACCATATTCGTGTGAAGAGCTCTGATGTACCAAAGACTGTGTTCAGAACCCGTTATGGACATTATGAGTTCCTAGTGATACCTTTCGGTGTGACGAATGCTCCATATGTTTTTATGGATTACATGAACCGGATATTTCAAGCTTATTTGGATCATTTTGTTGTAATCTTTATTGATGACATTATCATTTATTCTCGTGCTCCACAAGAGCACATAGAGCATATGAGAATTGTTCTATCGGTGCTGCAAGAGAAATAACTTTTCGCCAAGTTTAGCAAGTGTGAGTTTTGGATGTCCGAAGTCAAATTTCTCGGACATGTTATATCTATGGGAGGTGTAGCAGTTGATCCATTGAAAATTGAAACCGTGATAAATTGGGAGAGACCTAGGAATACTTCAGAAGTTAGAAGTTTCTTAGGTTTAGCAGGTTACTACAGAAGGTTCATCAAAGGTTTTTCTCAGTTGGAGTTGCCAATGACTAAGCTTACTAGAAAGGATTTCGCTTACGAATGTGATTTTGGTTACAAACAAAGTTTCATGAGTCTAAAAGAGAGATTGACGACTACTTTGGTGCTGATTATTCTCGATCCTAACAAGTCTTACGAAGTGTTTTGCGATGCTTCTAAGATGGGATTAAGAGGTGTTCTTATGCAGGAAGGACAAGTCGTAGCTTATGCTTCCCGATAGTTGAAAGTTCATGAGAAGAATTATCCAACTCATTATTTGGAGTTAACGGTCATGGTGTTTACCCTAAAGGTGTTGCAACATTATTTGTATGGTGTGCACTTTGAGATGTTCAGCGACCATAAGAGTTTGAAGTATCTTTTTGATCAGAAAGAATTGAAGATGAGGAAACTTGAAGGATTATGACCTGGAATTAAAGTATCATATAGGAAAAGCAAATAAAGTGGAAGATGCATTAAGCCGGAAGGTAATTCATGGTGCTGAGTTGATGATGTTGGAATATGCATTAGTTGGAGAAGTTTCGAGATCTTAATCTTCAATTTGTTTGGACTCCGAATGGTATGATCATAGGAAATTTGAATATGAATTCTACCTTAAGAAGAGAGATTCAACAAGAACAAGTTCTAGATGAGAAGCTACAAGAGATGTTACTTCAACCGGGTTTTGTAAGAGCGATGGATGGGATTATCCTATTTAACCAAAGTATTTGTATTCCGAATAATGTTGAGTTAAAAAGAAAGATTTTTTAGGAAGCTCATAAAGGTACTTTTACGATACATCCTTGTTCTTAAAAGATGTATCAAGATTTAAAGAAAGAGTATTGGTGGTCCGGTATGAAAAAGGATATTGCAGTGTTTGTGTCTGAGTGTGCGGTGTGCCAATAAGTGAAGACCGATCACCAAAGACCGGGTGGTTTGTTACAACCTTTGGGTATTCCAATATGGAAGTGGGATAGTATTTATATGGATTTTGCAGTGGGAATACCTAGTACTCAAGGTGGTTATGATTCTATTTTGGTGATTGTATATCGACTAACAAAATCTGTGCATTTCTTAGCCGTTAAGACTACATACAAGGCAAGTCATCTTGCAAGGTTGTTTATTGCTGAAATTGTAAGGTTGCATGGTGTCCCATCTAGCATTGTGTCCGATAGAGATGCAAATTTTACTTCAAGATTTTGGAAAGTGTTTCAACAAGTTATGGGTACGAACTTATGTTTGAGTACTTCTAATCATCCTCAAATGGATGGTTTGACTGAGCGAACAATTCAGACAATGGAAGACATGTTAAGAGCTTGTGTGTTGGAAAGTAGAGGAAATTAGAAGGAACTTTTATCTTTGATCGAGTTATCTTATAATAATAGTTACCATGCGAGCATATGTATGGCTCCGTATGAGGCTTTATATGGAAGAAAATGTAGAACACCTTTGTGTTGGTCGGAAGTGGGTGAAGATAGAATTTTGGGACCCGAGATTATACAAGAGACTACCGAAAAGATTCGAATGATTCGAGAGAAAATTAAGTAAGCTCAAGATCATTAGAAGAGTTATGCTGACAATCGAAGGAGACCTTTGGAATTTGAGGAAGGTGACCATGTTTATTTGAAAGCTACTCCGAGATTGAGATTGAAAGGACCGTTCAAGTCACGTAAGGTAAGTCTGAGATACGTAGGACCATATCAGATCTTGGAAAGGATTGGTGAAGTTTCTTACAGATTAGCCTTACCACCTTCTCTGTCAGAAATGCATGATGTTTTTCATGTATCTCAACTTCGTAGGTTTGTTCCTGATCCTCTTCAGCCTATTCTACCGATTTCTATCGAGATAGAAGCAGACTTGACTTTTGAACCCCAACCGAGGCGTATAGTTGGAAGAGAAACCAAAGTGTTAAGAAACAAAGAGATTCCACTTGTTAAGGTATAATGGGATGTGGCGCATCTGGGAGATGCTATATGGGAACTAAAATCAGAGATGCAAGAGGTGTATCCTCACTTATTCAGGTAATCTTTAAATTTGAGGACAAATCTCTATTTAGGAGGGGGGGGGAGGATGTAAAACCCCATAATTTATTTTAATTCTCTTGATAATATTATTTGGTATCAATAGAGTTCTGGGTTGCTTTGAGAGGTTTTAACAAAAAATAATTAAAGCAATCGACGAACTTATTTTTATTAACTAATATTATCTGACTCAGGGGTTTAATTAAATTGTTAATTAAGAGACATTTTTGGATACCCTCTATTTGGACTCATTGGGAGGAAATTATACTTTCATGTATAAAACCTAAAAGAAAGAAGAAAGAAGTGAGAAGAAGGGAAAAGCTTGGAGAAGAAGAAGAAGCTCTTGGTCTTGAAGTTTCACCATCCATTCATTTCTCAATCTTCTCAATCATCTTTGGTAGAGGTGGGTTCTAGATAGATACTTTTATTTCTAGAAGTTATAGATTTCTTGAGGTTAGGTAAAAAATGCTAGAAATCGTAGAATCGAGAGTTTGAACGGTTGAAATATCGATTAAATGCATGATTATGTTTGCAATATGTATGAGAACCTCTGTTGATAATTGTTTTGATGTTTGGTGTTATTTGGATTGAGTTTGGAGGAGTTATGTATTTCAAAACACAGGTTTTTCAGCTACTGACTATCAGTTAACCGGTTAACCATATGCGTTAACCGATTAACGGGACTTTGATGCGCTTCTGACTTTGAAAATTTGATCTGGTTAACCGGTTAACCATATGCGTTAACCGGTTAAAAATGCAAGTTTGGGAAAAGTATTATTTTGATATTTTTAAAAATTCATAACTTCTTCATCCTTTATCCGATTTAACCGTTCTTTATATCGATTTGAAGCTAATAATATATCCTATATTATAATACCGAGAAATATTATTTTGAGCCAATTCTTACCTGACTTTTCTAATTAACCATAATTATGTTAGTTAGGAAATTGTGAGCTATTGGAAATAAAAAGGTATAACTTGTGAGATGTTTAGGGTTACCCTAGGTTGATGAAAAAATCGTTGGTGAAGCATAGTAGTAACTTGATGTGGGTATTACACTAAGTCCCACGGGAATTCTTGCCCGAGTAAAGGCTTGAGGTGGGTATTACATTGAGTCCCACAGGAAGCATGGTAGTGGCTTGAGATGGGTATTACACTAAGTCCCATGGGAAGCATTGTCTAGTGAAGTCTTGAGTAAGTCTTGAGGTGGGTATTACATTAAGTCCCACGAGAAGCATCCGTAAAGACTTGTTAGTGGCTTGAGGTGGGTATTACACCGAGTCCCACGGGAAGCCTTGCCGATAACACTTGAGGTGGGTATTCCACTGAGTCCCACGTGAAGTGTCGAGAGCATTGTATGGACTTGTCCATCTTGTTTTGGTTCCTTGTAGAGAAGTGACCAAAGTTTCGAGTAGTGGTTAGATTTGAACCTTTAGAGCCGAGATAACTCTAAGATAGGGAACTCACTGAGATGTTGGTATCTCACCCCATGTTGTTGATATATTTCATGTACTCTAGGTTCCGCGAAGGGTAAGGATAAGGCATTTTAATTATCCTTATTTCTTGATGGCTTTGCTTCCACAGTGGATATTTTGGGATCTTCAGATTTAGTTCTTAGATTTCTTTGTTTTGACATCTTGTATTATTGTTAGCCTTTTGTTGTAGTACCTTATGTATTTAGTTGGCTAAAATTTTAAAATGTGTTGTATTAAAAACTTATTTGTACTTCAGTACCAAACTGGAACTTATATATGAAAAATATGCTTTGATGTATGTATTTTATATATGGGTATTACAAAGGTTCTCATTGCAACACATCCCTTACTTTAGAAGGATCCACTGCTATACCATCACCAGAAATAACATGACCCAAGAAACTCACATTCTTAAGCCAAAACTCACACTTTGATAACTTTGCAAACAACTTATTATCCTTCAATACTTGAAATGCAATCCTCAAATGCTTTTTATGATCATCTTCAGTCTTAGAATAAATAAGAATATCATCTATAAATACCACAATAAACTGATCCAAATAAGAATGGAAGATACAGTTCATATATTCCATAAATACACCCGGTGCATTAGACACTCTGAAAGGCATCACAACATATTCATAATGTCCATAAAGAGTTCTAAATGCAGTCTTCTGAATATCACCTTCTTTCACTCTAATCTGATGGTAACCTGACCTCAGATTAATCTTACTGAAAATACGGGCATCAACTAGTTGATAGTAAGTCATCAATCCTCGTAAGCAAATACTTATTCTTAATGGTCACTTTATTCAACTGACGGTAATCAATGCACACACACATACTACCATCTTTCTTCTATAACAACAACACTGGAGCTCCCCATGGTGACACACTTGGTCTAATAAACTTCTTATCAAGCAACTCTTTGATCCGAGATTTCAATTCATCCAACTCAGATGCAGACATCCTATACAGTGCCATAGAAATAGGCCTTGTACCAAGAATCAGATATATAGTAAATTCAACTTCTCTCGTCGGAGGTAATTCTGTAATATCATCAGGAAATACTTCCGAAAATTCATTCACAACTGGTAACTCGCTAACTGATACTTTTCTTTCAACAAATAAAGATGCGAACACTGCAAACATCTTAGCCTCATCTTCCAACAAATTTATCAACTCTTTTGTAGATAAAGAATTAGCCAACACTTCCTCTTTAGGAGTAAGAAATAACAACTTCTTCCTATAACAATCAATATAGACCCGGTGGAATTCTAACCAGTTCATCCCCAAAATAACATCCAGATTACCAAGCGGTAAACAAATAAAATCCACGTTGAAATCTCTATAAAAAATAGTCAACAAACACTTTAAACATACTAATTATGTAACCATAAAACCAATAGACTGAGTCTCAATTGTCATCCTCTGATCTAGAGTAGACGATACAATTCCTAATCTCTTCACACAATCAACAGAAATAAATGAGTTGGTCTCACCTGTGTCAATAATAGAAATCAAAAGAGTACTATTAATAAAATAAGTACCTTTGATAGAACGCTCCTCATTAGTGGACTGGGCTCCCACTAAAGCAAACACCTTTCCACTAGCTCCTTGGGACTTCTTCGGTTTTTGGCAAGTCGTACTAATATGACCTTGTTCACCACAATTGAAACAAGTAGGCATAGTAGTTCTGCAATCTTCCACCACATGACATGTTCGTCCATACTTGAAGCATTTCTTCACTTATTTCTGACAAGTATTAGCATGATGACCCATGCTCCCACATCTGAAACATTTCACTGGATTGGGATTTACCCCACCCCCATTTGGCTTCTTGTTAGCAGCAACTTTCTATTTTCCTTTGACAGCTGGAGCACTATAAGGAGTACCTATAAACCTCTGCTTACCCTCCTAGTCAATCACAACCTTGTAATGAGAAATCTGAGCTCTGTTGTCATTATCATATATTCTACTTCTACTCATCAGATCTGGATAATTCCTAATCTTCTAACAAGCAATGCCCTATTTGATCTCAGGACTCAACACGTTCTCAAATTTCAGACACTTTGAAGTCATAGCATCCTTAGTGTTATAATGTGCATAATACTACACTAACTCTTCAAAGTGAGCAACATACTCACCCACAATTATATTACCCTACTTTAGTTCCAAGAATTCCTCCTATATATCACTGCGAATATCCTCTGGAAAATACTTCTCCATAAACTCATCTCTAAACACAACCCAAGTAATAACAGTACCTGTAACTTCCAACCTTTGGTGACTCTTGTCCCACCAGACTTCAGCTTCACCTCCAACATGTGAGTACCAAACCTCACCTTCTGATCATCATTGCACCCCACGGTCCTAAAGATTTTCTCAATAGCCTTCATCCATTTCTGTGCAGCCTTTGGATCAAGAATACCCCCTTCATATGTAGGCAACTTTTACTTCTAAACTGATCCAAGTCTTGAAACTCAGCATTCCCGACAGCTGGACCAATATTCTCTACAACCTGTGCCATGGCTTCCATAGCAGTAGCAAGAGCAACATCATTCCTTCCTGCCATACTGATACAACAAATACCTCATGTTAGAACATAATAACTCCTATCCTATGGACTGACTCGACTACAATATCTGGCCGGTTGGAACGACCTGCTATGATACCAGTTGTAACACTCCACTTTCCCCAATTTAGAAATTAACAATTTAATACGAAAAATCAGAGTTTAAACAAGTGGAATGCCACATCAATAGAAAAATCAACATAACTCTTTTATTAAAACAACAGAAAAATATAATTTGTTCAACTTAAGGAAACATGCCATCATCAATAATAATATTTAATAATTTTGATTTATAAAGTTTCCAACAACGTAATAAGATACATAACTAAAGCTAAAGTAAACAAAGCATAAAAAATTTCCCATCCCGTGTTACGTATCAGAGAAGTCCTATGACTCGAACAAGCAACACGACTTCCACGCACACTCATATACCTGGAATATCTGTACTTCCAAAGAAGTACAAACACAACAACAACAACAAAGGGGTGAGAAACACATTAGAATATTAATGGTGCATAAAACATATCAAGGGTAGTTCCTCACACAAATCAACATATACAACGACATTACACCAATAATTATGCAACAACGAAACGACAATAATTATGCAATGTGACTCAACAATGGCATTATGCACGTGGTACCAGTTTTGTTCATGTAATCAAACTCAGATAAATCACATACGCCCATCTGACAATGATTATCCCCACCATTCTCCATAACAGAGTACGGATAAATCGCATATGCCCATCTGACAATGATCTATCACACCAACAATTACTCAATGTATACATGACCATGAATATGCATACAACATGTATAAACATCATATTATATATCCACATGATCCATCCGATCACATATGCAACAATAATTCCACACAATCACCAACATAACCCTCATTGTAAACACCCCAAATTTGCCCTCACTTTTTTCTCACACCATGGCTTGTGATCTTTTCATATTGCACTAAATAAACATCTCATTACATCTCACTGCATAGTTCATTTCATCTACATCTAGGGTTTGTGATCTGAGCAAACCAAGAGGTGATCTGAGCCATCCCAATGGTCTTGAAGCATGCCAAAAGGGTCCATGAGTGTTCTATGATCATCTTACATCTCCAAGAAGTCTTTGAAGTCACAAAATCACAAAGGATTGCACAGAGGTCCAAGCAGGCTAGGGTTTTCTATGCAAATGACCTAAAATTAGGGTTTTGGTTTCAGAGGCCTTAACCTCAATTTTTTTGGTCATTATTGTTTCTAATGGTCAAAATATGTTATAAGGATCATGTTTACCAAATTTTATGAAGAAATTCATTGTGGAAGTCATCTGATCAACTAGTAACTTGTTGTGCAAGAAAAGTCAGAATCAAGGCATCCGAGGCCCCCAACAATGGAACCAAAGGGTCATTTTCATCATTTTGAGGTTCTATGATCTTTATTTGATCTTATAAGTGGTTAGAAATTCACAAGATTGAAGAATTTCAAGCCATTTGCAAACTTTCTATTTTTGGACATGACTTGTAATGGAATCTTTCCATTTTGGGAAAGATTTTCAACCTCCTCTTTCTTGATAAAAAATGCTTCAAATGAAAAATCCTTAAACATGAAAGTTGTAGGTTGGATCTTCCCATTTTCAAAAAGTACAATAACTCCTATTGATTCATCCTAGAACTCAAGATATGATCTTTCAAAGTTGGGAAAAATCTTGTAATTTTCAAGTATGTGCCAAAGAGGGATTTTTTGCAAAATCAAGTTTCAAGACTTCTAATGACCTTTAATCCACTTCTAAGCTTCATTACATGATAATGCAACATTGCAAGACCAAAATCATTCCTTGGATCACAAGTTTCTATAAGACATTTTTACAAAATTCTCAAAGGGGGAAATTTGCAAAACCTCTTCAATCTCACCATTCAATCATCACAGCTCATCACAATCAATCCCATGGCTCTCCACAAACTCAGCTGAAGCCAATACACCCTTTAGATCTCCTCTGCCATGACCGATACTCTCAAGGACACATATTTGACTTTTTGGCAAAAACTCCCATACTCTTGGAATAGTGTCTTGCAACAATTCAGAACCTACTCCATATTATATTCAAACAATGTGGGAGAGATATAGAAAGAGATTGGAGCCTGAAACCACACACAACATCAGATTCACAAAAATATGCACAAGACTTGTTCTCTTTGAGACACCCTTAAAAACTTAACAAAATCCAGAAATTCTTTCACCAACAAATCACTCTTCATCCATAGAACAAAACCCAACCCTCAAAATGGCCTGAATCACCACACACACAAACCTCCATTTCTGCTAAACCAGAACCACACACCTCAAACTAGCCACTCTCAAAGCCTTTCAAGCATTCCATTAGCACCATAGGGACCAAATGAGGCATTTTGAACAAGAGAGAAGCTCTAAAAGTCCATAGTTGAAGATCATCAACTCAGGTAAGCTCGAGAACAAAATCTTTCATACCTTTGATTTCTTGTTATAAAATGAAACTACATGTTATGGGGATCACTCTGATGTTTTTAAAATTGAAAATGGTTGAGAAATAAGCATTTCATGAGCTTCTGAAATTTTGTCCAGATTTTTGTTCTTCTTCGATTCTCCATGTTTGTGTGTTATAAATCATGTTTGATAAATGATTTGAGTTTCGTGTGAGTAGAGGATCATTTATGGGAAATTAATTTGGGGTGGGGTGGCCTGTAGAGAGACTTAGGGTTTTGGTGTCACCGGAGAAGATGACCGGAACACTGTTCCGGTCACCTGAAGTTGATTAGGGCTAATTAGGGTTAGTTTCTCAAGATTGAATGTGGACCCTTGGATCTTGATTAGTTTAAGCCTTGGACGGACCAGACTAGCTCATTAGTTTTAATTTCTGATTAATTAAAATAAATCAAATTAATTGGCCAGAGTGAATCCTAGCCACCCACCTGCGCGCGCGCAGTCAACCTTCATTCAAACCTGGACCATCAAATTGGTTGACTTCCCATTTTATTTGATTTTAATTTCATTTTATTTCATTTCTTTCCATATTTATTTTAAAATAGCAAAAAGACTTTAAAAAATCTCATTTTCTGCATTTTCACTTTAAATATTTTTCTTAACTCAAAAACATTTTTTATTTTAATTTTTGCATTAAAAAAGTATTTTTAAATCATTTAAATATTTTATTTAATTAATTAATTGATTTTAGTTAACTAAAAATGCATTCAGGTTTCTAAAAATCACCAAAAAATTCATAAAGCATTCTCATACATTTAGAAACATTCTCAAACTCACCATAGAAATTTATTTTTAGTTTTGATCACATTTTCGCAATTATCTTTGAATTAGGGTTCTTAAAAATCACATTTTCTAACCCTAACTTGAAAAAATCACTTCTGATCAACCATGATGAGTTTGAACTTGATTATTTTTTCATTGTTTCACATATTGCATCTAGTATCTAGGTTATTTATCTCATGATTTTGCATTGCATTTTCAATTTGATTTGCATTTTCCCTTTAGGATCACCCAAAAAACCTAGTTAACTTAGGAAATTCATAACTTTCACTAGGTTTAGCTTCTGACCTTCTCCTTAGGGTAGTAATCTTGCACATGATTAGGGTTTGTTTGAGTTCAATTTCAAATTTTTATCATGATGTATGCTTCTATTTTGGTCATATGCATCTCATGTTGCCTTAAAACCATAATTTCTCATTTTCATTTGCATTCATCTTTGCATTTCATCATCATGTGAACTTGTCATGACACTTCATTCATTTGTATGACATCTTAGACATCTTAAGACATGCTTGAACATTGCTTGATCATTTCTTCATTCATTTTCTATGCTTTGCATTCATTACATTCCATGAACATTCATGTGTTTTCAAGCTTCTTTCATGCTTCCTTTGCATCTCATCCTTGTATGAATATTCATATGCATTATGTATGACTTTGTATCATCTCATAACACATTTGCCTTGTATATACACTTCTGGTTTTGGTCTTTGCATCTTTATTCATCTCATTTCCTTTTTCTTTATGTCTTTTGCATTTCATACTAACATTTCAGGGGCTTATGGTAAGTTGTTTGGGATGTGGATTTGCCTTCACATCCCACCTCTTATCATCTTTTCATATGCATTATTTACTTGTCTTTGAAGTGAACTTGCTTCACTTATGCTCCCTCATTCTTTCTTTCTTTCTTTTAGGTTACTTATCTTCTTTAGGAAGTAAGTAACTTATTCTTTCTCTCTTGCTCTTTTCATCTGCTTCTTCTTCCTTGGTGGCCTCCTGAAGATATTTCTTTAAGCCTCACAAACCATAGGATATCCAAGCATGATAACGTTTAGGGTTGTATATAGTTCCCCCTAGCTTTTTACCTTTGAGTCTCCTTGAGTCTCTCTTCTCATCTCATAATTAGAGGCTAAACACTTAAAGCTTTAGGACTTTGAATTAGGGTTATGCATGCATCCTTATCTTAGGATGGAGTGTATCACTTTAATCCTTAGTGTTAAACCTTTAATTTGTTTACACCTCTTAATAAAAACACTTAATAATGATCAAGACATAATCTTGTAACTTGGGTCTTACATTAGGGTTCCATCTCTTCCCTTTGGTTAAAAGGGACTAACCCTAGTATTTAATGGACAAGTCCCCCTCAAGTTGTCTTACAAACTTAAAACTCACTTCTTGATCTCACCCATTTAAGTAAAATTCACTTAATAAAGGCTTGTTATATAATGAATTTAGTCCCTAACCATGGATTAAGTTGAGGTATCTTCCTCAGCTTAAGTATTCTCATCTATCATCCTTCTCTTAGGATGGTGTAATGAGTTCACTAATCCCTGATTAAAGATTAAACTCATTACTTAACACTAAACAAAAACCCAAAAACACTTAATAATCACAAGTAGGTTAATGAGCTTAATTCTATATCATCATGGTAATTAAGTTGAGATTCTTATCTCACACTTAAGTATGCTCATTATCCCTAATCAGGGAGGATATAACGAGTTTACAACCCTTGATTTAGGCTTAAGCTCATTATCCTATGCAAAACATCAAAAACAATAAAAAAACTGAAAACAAAAAAAAATAATCGTCTCCTCCGGGATTATTTTCTCATCACACTCATTCTATAAACGAGAACTCGCTTCTTCCGTCTAATGCAAGATAGTTAGCACTCGAGCCAGACGAGTCACACATTTGAGCATAGACAAGCAAGCAGTTCACAGTTAAAATCATCCAGTCTCGTTGAGTCGAACTACGGTGTTCTGACTTCCTCATTGAACGAGAGGATACGTAGGCATAACTTAACGGTTATCGAACAAAAGTCCCCAGGTCTCCCCCCTCTCCTCCTTCTAGCTTTCTTTTCTAGCCCTAAGTTTTTGACCTCTCATACCATCACCCTGTACATCCTTTTCTTTTATAAAACATTTAACACATACCCTATCCCCCCTTTTTAAACACAATCAAGTAAGCGTGGATCCCGTCGAGTACGACGGACGATCTGGGTGCTAATACCTTCCTAGGTCATAACCAACCCCCTTTCTCAGTTTCTTTGGTTTGCAAACATTTTATCCATACCCTTCCAGGTTTATGCAGCATTACCGTTCCTTCGAGATAAAAATGCCTAGATGGCGACTCTATTAAACCTCAACCTCCAACATCACCGACAGTTCGCGTCTGCACCGGGACGTAAGTCTTTTCGGGAGCGACAACTTGGTGACTCTGCTGGGGATCTTTGCAACCAGGGCTTCTGGTTCTATTGTGGGTTTCTCCTAGAGCTTGTTTGTTTTTGTTTACTGGGGGTGTTATGTGCTATGTGTGCTTTTGTTTTTGCTTTATTTATTGCTTTCTGTACAACTTTATTTACTGCATTTACTTTATCGCTTTCATTTACTTCTTTATGCATTTCATTTTGTTTATCATATCATGTGCTGGTTTGCTTTGGTGTAAGGGGTATTCCAGTGAGAAAGGTCCAATACAAAGGTCTGGGTGATAAACATAGGATTAGAGTGGCTTCATATTCTTTCCCATTCCATTTCGGTCTGGTGTGGGAATATGAAACACGGTTCAGACGTGGGTTTCTTCTTGAGAACTCTGTGCTACGGATCTCCTGTAGTACTAGTGCTATCTGGGAAGCCTGCTAAGTCTGGATGACCTTTTTAGATGACCTTCAGCATCTGAGGTGAATTAGAGGATGATCCTTTATGATTAATGTAAACATTGTACCTCTGGGTTAGAAGTGTTTACACTTCTCATAATAGATCCAAGTCTGAGGATCCTTGTTCTAGAACAATACCTGTGAGTGAGTGGGGTTGTTTACAGGTTTGCAGGAACCCTTGGCCTCAACATACCCTGTTACTGAGTTTGTTTTAAGGTTACACTATTTTGGACTGATCTTATGAAACCCTGGACTTGTGACTCTTTATTTGAGTCCCCCACCTGGTTACTGGTTCTCAGACCTTCATCCAGACTTCTGAACACTCATGGACCCTATCAAAAGTAACTGACAATCCAGCACCTGATCACAAACCCTTGCATATCATTCAGCATACGTCATTTTGCATCATTTAACATTTGTTTATTTTTTTTACAGGGTATCCACATCTTCTTTGGTTTGGTTTTGACCGTTCTTCTGCTCAGATATCTTTCCAACCCTTCTTCAGCTATCTTCTTTAGCTATATTCTTTAGTTATCTTCATCAACACCCATTGTCAGTATGGATTCAACCATAAAAAGCAACATCACATACCATTTCTTTGAGTACCCTCTAGCAGGCATCAGGCAGATTCAGGCCCTTATCACTCCTGATCATGTTACCTTATTCAGAGAACATTATGGTGGCATCCTGGACATGATCATGGACTTGGACACATCACAGAGGAGCATGATCCACACCTGTCTTCAGTTCTATGACCCTCATCTCTGATGTTTCACTTTCCCAGATTTTCAGATAGGCCCTCTGTTGGAAGAGTATTCTATGTTGTTGGGTGTCCCTATCAGAAGAGAAATTCCTTTAAGCCCTGAGATGACTGCTCTTAAGAATGAAGACATAGCTAAGGCTCTACATCTGGAAGCAACTATCATTGATGAGCACATGACCACCAAGGCTGGAATCCCAGGCCTCCATCTGGATTTCTTGGTCACTCAGGCTACAAAGCAGGCTACAACAGGAAATTGGGAATCTATTTGTGCTCTCATGGCTCTTAGTATACATGGCATCATTTTGTTTGCAGACGATCCTAAGTTTGTAAGCAAGAATGCTATCCACATCTTCATGCTCAAGAACCCAGTTCCCACCGTGTTAGGAGACTTTTACTACTCAGTGCATCAGAGGAATGAGAAGCAGAGGGGAAGACTGGTCAGATGTTGTGCACCTCTTTTCTACTGTTGGTTGATGAGACATATGCCGAAGATGGAAGCTTTCCTGAATCCACATCTGTCAAGGAACTGGGCTAAAAGGATGATAGCCCTTACTTCATAAGACATTAGGTGGTGTACTAAGAACACCAAGGGCAGAGACATAATAACAAGCTGTGGACAATATCCTAATGTACCTCTCATGGGAGTAAAGGGTTGCATCAACTACAGTCCCTTACTTTTCAAAAGACAATTGGGATATGCATTAATACATCCACCTAGGGAGTAGTACTTAGCAGAGTCTCTTTATTATACCTTTCAGAACAATCATGCCATTGTCTGACAAGCAGCCTGGGCTTGGGACAACATACAGACTAAAGGGATTGCTATTCTGGGTAAGTGTAACAACATAGCTTCAGCTCAGTACACTGAATGGTCTCGCATCAGAGGAAAGATTACCCGCATGCCATTCACCCTAGAGGATGTACCAGGGCCATCAGCAGTAGAGCCCATAGCTATAATCAATCTGGAGGAATTTGAGAAGTTAAAAGAAAGGAATACCCAGCTTTCTGAAGCCCTGAAGAAGACCCTTTGGGAAAGGAATGATGGTCGTCTGGACATTGAGAGGTTAGAGAAGCTCCGGATCAAGCATATAACCAAGATAGAAAACACAAAGGACTTCATCAGAAAAGCCCGAGTAGGAGAATTGGTATTGAAGAATGCTTGCAAAGAGGCCAAGATTTAGAAATCCAGAGCTGAGCACTATTTGGAATAGAGTTAGGCTAGGTGGATCAGGATCACTGAAGCTCGTTTGCAAGAAGATCAGAAGACATAGGCTAAGATAGAGCAGCTGGAAGCTAATGAGAAGAAGAGTCAGGAAGCCTTGTTATCAGCACAGAAGGAAATCTCCGAGTTGAAACTCTGGGTGGGGTTGAAGAGATCAAAAGACCAAGACAAGTACCAGAAGTTGACAAGTGCCATTGCAACCAGAAACCTTCTTATCAGGACCATCACAGAGCATCCAGTTGGACCAGTAACTGATGCTCTCCTGAAGGAAGTCAATGAGGATGACTTTGGGATTGATGTTTGATTTCTTTGTACTTGTATTTTATTTTGGTTGTACTTTAATTCTCCATGGTGATTTTGTTGTATTTCTTAACTTAATTGTATTTTGACCCACCATGGGAACTTGTTGTAATTATAAACTATGTATTTTGGCATTTTGTAATATTATAGTTTGTGTGTTACCTGGATCTTCTTTTGAACTTCATTCCCCTTCAACATCTTCATTCCCAAAGGCCTGGAAGGTCAAAACCAAATAGCCAAACCGGATACCCTTGGAAGACAAATAGACATACTGCATTGCATGCTAACCTCATTCTCTGTATTTTTGTAGGTGTCTTTGTTGTTGTTTTCTCACTTTGATGTGTGTTTTAGGAAATATTGCTCGTAGGAGAGTCTTTCTCGTCAACCGCATCTACCGGTATCCAACCAGAAACAACCTTTTGAGCTTACAGATGGATCAACTTCAGCAAAAATTGACAGATGTAAAAACTCAGATGACTGATGTGAGGAATGAAGTGAGGACTGAAGTGAGGACTCAGATGAACCAGTTTATGGCTGTGATGACTGGGCTAGCACAGATCCAAGAAAGATTGAGGGACTTAGTCGAGCGGGAAACTCCAGAAGAGAACCATGCTAGTAGTGGAGGGACAAGTAACAACTCGCGCGATCAACAACAAGCAAATCCACCAGAATTTGGACCCCACCTCAACCCTGAAGTCAATGTTATCGGAAATACCCAGAGAAACACTGGAGGTCGTGTCTTGCAAGAAGACCCTCAAGAGGAACAATTTACAGTGGTAGGGGCTGATGAAGTGTATGATCGTTGTCTGGACGAAATATCTGAAAAGCTGAGATCCTTGGAGTCCCAAAACTCTTTGGGATTTGATGTGATGGACATGGGTCTAGTTGAAGGAGTCAGGATCCCCCACAAGTTTAAACCTCCTTGCTTTTAGAAGTACAATGGTACCTCATGTCCTCGTACTCACAATCAATATTTTCTGGGAAGATTAAAACATTATACCATGGATGAGAAGCTGTGGATGTTTTACTTTGAAGATAGCTTGACCGGGGCATCCAGAAAGTGGTATTCTCACATATCCAGAGCTACTGTCAGAAACTGGAAGGACTTAGCTGAAGCTTTCATACGCCAATATTAGTACAACCTGGATATGGCTCCCAACATGACTCTCCTAATGGGAATGTCTCAGTCTTCAAGGGAGAGTTTCCGGGAATATGCCCAAATATGGAGACAACTTGCTGTTGTTGTCCAGCCTCCGATGTCCGAAAGGGAAATGGATGACATGTTCGTGAACACATTGCAAGGAACCTATATTGACCGACTTGCTGCTTTCTCTTCCACCAGTTTTGCTGATGTGGTTATAGTTGGTGAGAGAATTGAAAGTATTTTGAAGATGGAGAAAATTTCTGACAACAGTGCTAGCTCCAGCAATGCAAGGAAACCATTCTCCGGACCTCGTAGAACAGGTGAGACCAACTCAATGCATATGGGCAGAGGTAGGCCTCAATACATGCCAAGATCAGTGGCTGCTGTGACCATTCCTGCTCCAGTACCTCAACAAGAGTATCCTCAGCAACAACAGTTTCCTCCACAACAGAGATCTTACAACAATAATAATCAGCAACAACATCCTTTCCAACAAAGGCCTTCACAAATCAACAGGGAAATCGATCTCATTCCGATGTCCTATGTTGCCTTACATCCACAGTTATTGAAGCTCAATATGATCGAAATGAGGACTCTGGCCCCACCTGATTCCAAGGAACTATGATGTTAATTCCAGATGTGCCTTCCACTCCAATGCACCTGGCCATACAACAGAGAAGTGCAAGGCCTTGCACATGAAAGTTCAGGACATAGTTGATTCCAAAGCTCTAAATTTTGCACCTCCTCCAAATGTCACTAAGAATCCAATACCGAATCACAGTGGGCCGAGGATCAATGCTATTGAAGAAGACCAACCATCTATCCTAATTGATGACATTGCAAGCATTCAAACACCACTGGCCGAAGTGAAAGCTCAGTTGTTGAAGTGCCAAGTGTTTCCAAGTTGTGAGGCATGTTGTGAAGCTTGCAAGATTTCTGCCAATGGTTGTGCAGATTTGAGAAAGGGTATCAACAGTCTTATCAGGGAAGGTACTCTACAGATCAATTCAACGGTTCCGACTCCTATAACATCAACAGACATCCCTCCTACAACTTCCACAACAATCGTTCCAACAGATTCTCTTACAACATCAACAAACTTCCCTTCTTCAACTTCAACAGACATCAGTTCAGTAGCATCTTCTACAACAACAACGACTATCAACAATGGCGTATCCACAATTACCATTTACTATGATCTGGCAAAAGTTCATGTCCCGGATTCTGTCAACAACTCACATCAACATCAACATCAGCAACTTTCATCACCTGCACCATCTCCAATCAGACCTCTTGTTACAATCTATTATCATCCACAAACTATCACAACTCCTTCTTCTACAGCAATCAATCTGGTTACCATCATGGTACCTGGACCAGTACCATATGATAGCAGCTTTGTCGTGCCTTGGCATTACAGCTCAGATCTTTATTGCAACGGAAAGAAATTCATTATTGATTCTTCAACTACACCACAAATTGATAATGTATGGGGAGGCAGAGGCTTCACTCGAAGCGGACGTCTCTTTGCCTCACAGTTCCCAAGATTTAATGCTGAAGCAGAAGCTGCTACCAAAGCAAAAGGCAAGAGTGTGGTGCCTGAAGAACCAATTGCTAAAGAAACTCAGAAGACGTCCTTTGATCAGGATGTAGACGAGTTCATGAGGACTATCAAGAAGAGTGACTACAAAGTTGTGGACCAGCTCCATCAGGCACAATCCAAGATCTTCATTCTATCACTGCTTATGTGTTCTGAAGCTTACAGGAATGCACTTCTCAAAGTCTTGCACGCAGCTTATGTGCCCGAGGAGATCACAATTAATCAGCTAGAAACGGTGGTTTCAAATGTCAATACTAGTCATGGACTAGGTTTTACTGATGCTGATTTAACTACAGAGGGCCGTAACCACAACAATGCTCTACATATCACCTTGGAATGCAAAGGTGTTGTACTTTCTCATGTCTTGGTTGACATTGGGTCATCTCTCAACATTCTTACAAAGAAATCCTTAGTCAAGATGGAGTATGATGGTCTTGCACTTCGCCCGAGTAATCTAGTTGTAAGAGCCTTTGACGGTTCTAAAAGATCGGTTCTTGGAGAAATTGAGTTGCTTGTGGTAATTGGCCCACAGATTTTCATAACTATCCTCAACGTGATGGACAGTCAGCTTCCCTACAGCTGTTTGTTGGGTCGACCCTAGATTCATGCCGCTGGCGCCGTAACATCGACCCTTCACCAGAAGTTAAAATATGAGTGGGAGGGCCAAGTTATCACCATCTGTGGAGAGGAGTACATCTTTGGCAGTCATCTAGCTACCTATAAGTACATTGAGATGGATGGGGAGATCCATGAAACAATGAGTCAGGGTTTTGAGGCCCTCAATGTCAATGAAGCAACAGCTGAAGTGTCTGGTACTTCAATCTCTTCTTACAAACAAGCTCGGAAGGTTGTTGAAGACGGGAATGCCCAAGACTGGGGCAAGCTGCTGCAAGTTTGGATCAAGGAAGACAAGTTCGGTTTGGGCTACAGACCATCCCGACAGGTCCAAGAGGAGGCTGCTGAAGCTCCCAAGTTTATCAGTGGGGGGGGGTGTTGACCCCGAATGCAATCTACAATGTGGAAGACGAGGTTGAAAGCGAATTCAACCTGGAAAGCTGGATTCGTCCAAGAGTCCCAGGCCAGCAAGTCCTCAACTGGTCTTCCCAGGAAAATATAAGGGTTACTACTGCAGAGTAATTATTATTTCCTGTTTAAGCATGCATCAAGTCCTGCATCTTACCCAAGGTGTCAGGACTCATTTTGTAATAGGGCCATATATGTATTTAGTGCAAATGAATGATTAATGAACAATGGACATCTTTTGCAAACAATCTTTTTCGCTCACTTTGTTTCATTTTTGTTATTTTCACACAAAACAATAAATGGAAATGTTTTTCTCAACAATAACTTCGTTCACTTTTTTCTAAATAAGATAAAATCAATCACTAAAGTGAACAAATCTCAACCCTTGTAGAGATAATCCTCCAGATTGCACCGACAACGACACTGCTATGACCTCGTATGACTTCGACAATCCGATTAATCAAGCAGATGAAGGGGTTGATGAAGACTATGATTTGCCTGAAGAGTTAGCCAGGTTGTTGAGATAAGAGGAAAAAGTGATTGCTCCTCATCAGGAGGAGGTTCAAACTGTCAATCTTGGTACCGAGGAAGATGTGAAAGAGGTGAAGATCGGGGCCAATCTGCAAGCTCCAGTGAAAGAACAACTCATCAGTATGCTTCGAGAGTATGTCGATGCGTTCGCTTGGTCTTATCAAGATATTTCGGGCTTGGATATAGATATTGTCATGCACAAACTGCCATTGAAAGAGGATTGCCCACCGGTTAAATAGAAGTTGCGTCGTACTCGCCCAGACATGGCCATGAAAATCAAAGAGGAAGTACAAAAGCAGTGGGACACCGATTTTCTTGCTGTAACTAGTTACCCGCCGTGGGTTGCTAACATTGTACCCGTACCTAAGAAGGATGGCAAGGTGCGTATGTGTTTCGATTACCGGTATTTGAACATGATTTCCCATTACCTCACATTGATGTATTGGTGGATAACACAACTCAGTTCTCGGTATTTTCCTTCATGGATGGATTTTCCAGATACAATCAGATCAAGATGTTACCTAAAGACATGGAGAAGACAACATTCATTACACCTTGGGGCATGTTCTGCTACAAGGTCACGTTGTTCGGTCTGAAGAACGCTGGTGCAACATATCAACGGGCTATGGTAACATTATTCCACGACATGATCTATAACGAAATTGAATGCTACGTGGATGACATGATTGCCAAGTCCCTTACAGAGGAATATCATTTGGTGAATCTACTGAAACTGTTCAAGCGTCTGAGGAAGTATCAGTTAAGGTTAAACCCCAACAAATGCACATTCGGGGTACGTTCTGGTAAGCTACTGGGTTTTATTGTAAGTGAAAAAGGAATTGAGGTTGATCCCAACAAAGTCAAAGCTATTCAGCAAATGCCTGCACCTAAGAGTGAGAAAGAAGTTCGAGGTTTCTTGGGTAGATTGAACTACATTTCAAGGTTCATATCTCATCTCAGTGCAACCTGCGAACCCTTGTTCAAGCTGTTAAGGAAAGAGCAGACAGTCAGGTGGAACGATGACTGCTAGAGAGCTTTTGATAAGATCAAAGAATATCTGCAAGAACCTCCAATTCTCATGCCTCCAGTCGAAGGAAGACCTTTAATCATGTACCTGATAGTATTAGAAGTGTTAATGGGGTGTGTGTTGGGCGAGCATGACGAGTCTGGTCGAAAAGAGTATGCAATATACTACCTAAGCAAAAAGTTTACCGACTGTGAACAACGTTATTCACTGCTCGAGAAAACTTGTTGTGATTTAGCGTGGGATGCTCGCTGACTAAGACAATATATGTTGACTCATACTACCTTATTGATCTCAAAGATGGATCCAGTTAAATACATATTTGAGAAGCCATCACTTACCGGAAGGGTTGCAAGATGGTAAATGATTCTAACAGAATATGACATTCAGTACACCTCTTAAAAAGCCATCAAGGACAGTGTATTGTCTGACTATTTGGCCGAGAAACCCATTGATGATTACCAGCCTATGAGATTTGACTTCCCTGATGAAGACATCATATTCTTAAAAGCAAAAGATTGTGAAGAGCCTATTCACACTGAAGGGCCTGACCCAGAAGAAGCATAGACTATGATGTTTGACGGGGCAGTTAATTGCAACGGTCGTGGGGTTGGTGCAGTGCTTATTACACCTAAAGAGGTTCATATGCCTTTCTCAGCAAGGCTCACCTTTGCCTGCACTAACAACGAAGCAGAATATGAAGCTTGTATCATGGGTCTTAAGGAAGCCATTAACCTCAGGATCAAAACCTTTAATGTATTCGGAGATTCAGCTTTGGTAATCAACCAGACCAACGACAAGTGGTACACTCATCAGGAGCATTTGATTCCCTACCGTGACTATACGAGGAAATTGTTGACCTTCTTAACAATAGTTAAGCTTGAATACATACCTCGAGATGAGAATCAGTTTGCAGACGCTTTGGCTATCATTTCATCCATGATCAAAGTACAGGTCGCCAATTATGTACCTCAGATTTTGGTATCCAGACAGGACAGACCGACATATGTATTCTCTATGGACACTGTCAGTGATAATAAGCCTTGGTATCATGACATCAAATGCTTCTTGGAAACTCAGACATACCCACCTGGGGCATCGTCAAACAATAAGAAGACATTAAGAAGGCTAGCCGGCAGTTTCTTCCTCAATATTAATGGCTCCCTATACAAGCGAAACTTCGACATGGTCTTAATCATATGTGTTGACAAGAAGGAAGCAGACCTACTGATGCGCAAAGTACATGAAGGTTCTTTTGGCACCTATGCCGGAGGACATGCAATGGCAAAGAAGTTATTAAGATCGGGTTACTACTGGATCACAATGGATGCAGACTGTTGTGCCTACGCCAGAAAATGCCACAAATGCCAGATCTACGCCATGTGGGGCATTGATATGATTGGAAAGATTGAATCGACTGCTTCAAATGGTCATAGATTCATCCTAGTAGCCATCGATTACTTCACCAAATGGGTTGAAGCAGCGTCATACGCAAATGTCACCAGGCAAGTGGTAGCTCGATTTCTGAAAAGGGATATCATCTGTCGATATGGAGTTCCCGAGCGAGTCATTACTGATAATGGTTCCAATTTGAACAACAAAATGATGGCAGAAATTTCCCGGGACTTTAAAATTCAACATCACAACTCTTCTACTTACAGGCCAAAGATGAATGGCGTTGTTGAGGCCGCTAACAAGAATATTAAGAAGATTGTACAAAAGATGGTAGTCACCTACAAAGACTAGCATGAAATGCTACCAATTGCCTTGCATGGGTACTGAACCTCTATCAGGACATCTACTGGGGCAACACCTTATCAGCTGGTGTATGGTATGGAAGTTGTCCTACCTGTTGAAGTTGAACTACCATCCTTACGGGTAATGATGGATGTGAAACTGGATGAAGCAGAATGGGTCCGATCTTGATATAATCAACTGAGTCTGATTGAAGAAAAGAGATTAGCAGCCATATGTCATGGGCAGTTGTATCAGAAGCGAATGAAGAAAGCCTTCGATCAGAAAGTCAGACCTCGGGAATACCAAGTGGGAGAGCTTGTTCTGAAAAGACTTCTTCCTCCTCATACAGACCACAGGGGCAAATGGACGCCAAACTACGAAGGCTCATTCATAGTAAAGAAAAATTTCTCTGGAGGGGCACTGATGCTCACTACTATGGATGGCGAGGATTTCTTATCTCCTGTGAATTCAGATGTAGTTAAAAAATACTTCGCATAAAAGACCCACTGGACATAAAAACAGAATGTAAGTCCAGGCAAAAATAGGACATCCCGACGAGCCAAAAACAGAATAAAAGACTCGGGAAAGAATAAGGGAAAATAAAAAAAATGTACACCCGCTGAGTTGAAAAGCCACATAGGACAACTCAGGAAAAAATGGGTATCCCGGTGGAATGAAAACCCGAAAGGGCGATCCATGAAAAATCAGGGAAAAAGTGAACAACTACATTCTGAATTCATTTGTATCACTCACGACATGGAAAACGTCGAAAGGATAAAGCGTCAGTCAGAATCAACCTTTTTCAGAAAGCAAGACAAGAAGAACGTCAAGGTCATACAGGTCATAGCAAAGGAAGCTCACTGGAGCATCAACTTCAACATTGCAAACATTTTTATTTTCTCAATTTACAGCAATCTCCTCCTTTCAGGGATTCGCTTCTTCATTGTACTTACCCATTCAGGGCACACAAATCAATAAAATCAGAATTTTTCAGTCACACTTCATTTTTGTACATTTTTGTTTTCATTTGGAAAATGTCCAAAGTTCATAATACAACACTTGCATGAAAACATATAAGCAATTTTAATAAATGCTTGCAAGAAATATGTTGCTCTCAGGAAAATCTAACTCCTATGACAGAATCCGGTTGAGGATACCTCGGGACACTTGTGCGTTTCTTCTTTTTAACAGGTTGCAGGTACTCAAGGCAGACAATCTCATAACATGGGGCATATCAAGCATTATATCCCCATCCAAGTCAGCAATCACCTCAATAGCAGGGTTACTGGACAGGAGTTTTCCCCCACGAAGCCGTCATCCCCTCAGAGGATCTTTCAAGAAACTCATCGAAACCCCAGCGTGTCGCTTGGACGAAGGAATTACAAGAGATTATTGTAATACCTCAAAATTTACCCTCATTCTTTTCCTCCTTAACTGGCTTATCGCTTCACATTTATTTGCATTACCCACTAGGTTATTAACATTCTATCATGCAGTGCATTGGTTCCTAAGACGTGTGATCGATATTTTTCTGAAGAATTAGGGTTTCATATCCTATTGCGGATTATCAGGAGAATTCAAGGTTTGACTATGCTCCCATCATTGGAATCATCTTCTTAGGCTCTGGCTATTGGGCTAGGATTTATTTCTCTAATTAAGTAATCTTAAAGGATTTCACTTGCAAAGATTATTCACCCGTGCATATGGCCTATCACCAGGTTTTCATTTCAAATGTATTTTGAATTAGGGTCTGATTCATGGATATTGAGGACTTCTCCTTTGTCGAGTTACGAGGATGCCTTTTGCTTCTCACTGTCTTAAGTTATTTTTCTTCATTAATGAGCACCTAATGGCTTGAACGGATGAATGACAAGTTAGTGGGATTTGACTTTGAAGCTATTTGGAATTGAAGGATTAATGCGGGCACAAGCTCGATTTGGAGTGGAAGGATAGTTTGAATGGAATGTGTTAAAATTGGTCATGTGAATTAATGAGGTCCGTATCTCATTCAATCTTGTTCGAAAAGAAACGTTATCATAAGCCACCTTCGACTTATCCATTTCATTGTTAATAAACTATATAAACCCTTCTTTGACCAATTCCCATTTATCCAATTTTCATGTCCAATTCACTAAATCCGACTTTTAAGCCAATTTCTCTATTAAATCACTATTCATTCATTTAGAGTTTCATTAATACCATGGTATTTATCCAAAGTTGGGCCAACATTCAATTTCAATTCTTTTTTTATTATTAAAGTCCAATATTCCAACCCATAGTTTCTTTTTTGTCCCAAATTTAATTTTAAATTTAGTCCCAAAGTCCTCTAATAAAAATAAAAAAAGAAACTTTTGTTTTGCATTAAACTTTCTTTGTGACTTTAATGGTGTTACTAAAATTCACAAACAAACAAAAAGGGTCTGAATAGAGAAACAGGGAGGATATCATAATATCTATTCAAATAGATATACAAAAGGATGTACCGGAAAAAGCTCAGGAATTTGACAGAATAATGAGAATCATTTACAGGAATAATCAAGAAGAAAAAACTGAGAAAAAATCAGTTACAAATCATCTCCAAAAAGTCAGTTACCAATTGAACAATAATAATCGATAACTAAACAGAAAAACGGTTGGAAAAGGATTCGGTTACATCAGTGGCAAAAATTCATAAGAAAAAGGTCACAGATCCAGTTACAAGAGGAGGGGGAATTCAGAAAAATCAACTTCACCAAGAAATCTCACAGAACAATCACACTCCATTTACTTTTTCAACCCTGCAAGAGAAAACATAAACATATATAACAGGGGGCTTCATCCATCTTCAGGCACTCTCAACAAACCCTCCCCAATCTCTAACAACTTCACAGCAGAAAAAGAAAAAGAATCAGTTATAGAGAATTGATATAAAACTCTCTATAATCCTTTTCACAGCATCAACTCTCATATCTTCATCAACTTTTCTTCCATTCTTCAAGATCCCAAAACAACAATCGAATTCATCACCTTCAACCTTCCTTCATTTTCTTCAAACGAAAATCACCACAAAGAACCATCAAGAATCTCCAACTTCATCTAGAAGCCTACAAAATCATATAACCAGGGGAGAAGGATTCATCAATTATTTCTATTGCTGCAATTCAACAAGAAATGAGAGAAAAAACTCAGAAAGTTTCATCATAACCTGCAAACTCTATAAAAATCTCCAAGCATCACTTTCTCCTCTTCAATCTCCCACTCTCAATACTTCACCAACTGTCAATCCGGATCCTTCTCTTCATCTTCTTTCATCTCAATTTCGATTACCATCTCCAATCTCTCTCTGTTTCAACTCTGCATCATCAACCTTCAATCGGCAGAATTCGCCTTCAATTTCCATCATCAATCTCCATTATCGATTCTCCAAGAACCATCACAACCACCTGCAAAAATCAAATTCAAAAATCAACATTCGATAACAATCAGCATAACCGCAAGACTCAAATCACAGAAACAAAACAAAGAAGAATGGAACCGAATCCGTCTCAATAATGATCAAGGTTTGAGCAGAAGAAGAAATTCGGTTTTACCGGCATTTCGCTGATGCTTTCGTTTTCCTGAATAATCAACTTCACGACATCGTCATCATCACCAATTCTTCAATCAACTTCTTCATCAATAAACCTCCAATTTTCTTCAACCTTCATCAAGAAGATACAACCTAAAAATCAGTAACAAATCAATATACAACAATGTGTAATTCAAGAATATCAATGCTCATACAAACCGATGACGACGCGACGCACACGGTTCACACAATCAGAGGGTTGAATCAACGATAATTTCAAAATCAAGATTGCGGAAGCATACGCGAGAACGAAGCGATGATAATGATGGATGATGCACATAGAAGAAGAAAGAGTGGAGACATATCGCAATAGAGGAGAAGGATTGGATAAATTTTCATACTTGAGTATATCTTCCCGCGTCGTCATCGTCAGGGTTTGGTCGGTATTCTCACAGAAGCTTTGTAGCTATTTCGCTTTCCGATCAAAATCCATTATGGCTTTCGATTTTACTTATGATGTGTGCCGATGGGACCTTCTAAGGCAAGTGATGAAGCCGCAACAGGGTGTCTTGATGCGAGGTCGCTGTTTGGCCGCTGTCGGTAAAAACAATCATGGCGCAGGGAGAAGGAGACTGAAGGGAGACCCGACGCAGTCTGGGTCGAAAAAGGTCATTCGGTGGTTTTTTTTGTTTTCGTTCCCTTTTGAAGTGAAGATGATGGATAAAGAGGATGGTGAGGAGATTAGGAGGAAGAAAATGGTGATGTAGAAATTGAATGAGGAGAACAAGAAAAAAGGAGAGGCATTGATGTTGCGTCGACGGAGAAGAAGGGTTGTGGTGGTCGTTATTCGCCAGCGTTTGTTGTGTTGATAGGGAGAGGGAGACTGCGGCGTTATGTTGTAAAGAGGTAAGGTGGCGATGTAGGAAGAAACGGCGGAAGAGGGTGAAGAAGATGAAGGGTCTGCGTCGCAGAGAGGGAGAAGAAGAGGGAGTAAGGGACCTAGGGTTTGGATGTTCTTTCTTTTTATCCAGGTTCAAATTTTATTTTGAATTTATAAAATCTGTTTTGATTTCATGAGGGTTATGAGAAGTTAATATGGTAATTAATAGAGGGTCAAGAGAATATTAAGGAATTTAAATTAATGCAGTTAATGAAAATAATTTCTAAATGCAATTATCGTTGGAGATAAGAGTGGATGAGTTTGGAACCCTCTAGCCACACCAGCGTTGACACTTGTCACTGTCCGGTAGGCTGTGCCAATGGTCGATCTTGTGTGGGCAGTACATCATAAGGTTTCATGGACATGTATCTGTGATCGCATGATGAGAATACTTAGGGAAGACTGTTAGATCAATGGTCCTGAGTGAGTCAACATGGTTGACCAAATTCAAAAATGCACCCTAGGCTTCCTGCGTGTGGGCCTTAGTCCCTTTGCTATCCGCACACCTCCTTTTTAAGCCCAATAGAAATAACTATAAAAAAAACACTTCCTGAACCCCCCCATTTCATTTCTTTTAGATTTTAATTTTTAGTTAATATAGTTTCAAAATAAATCTATAAAAAATAGTAAAAAGCCTTAGGAAATTCCACAAAAAATTAAGTAGGTTGTTAATTCCCATTAGAAATTTTTGACATTTTTTTTCTTCTGAATTTTGCTTATTTTCGATTTAATTCTGATTTTTCATGTAATTAGCTTCTATTGAATTTCTTTTAACTGTACATGATTTTGTTCATTTTATTTTTTCAACTTCTTGTAGGATTTTTGACCCATTATTTTTGCCATAGTTAGAGGACTCATAATAGGACCTAGGATAATTTTGGTAGATTTTTTAGGTCATTTTATCCCCATTTTTAGTAGCCTAATCTATAGAAAATCATAGTTAATTCATAAGTAGAATTAAGTGATGTTTAGGCATAGTTAACTTCTGAATTTTTAGGATATTTTTTAGCATAATATTATAGGTAGTTTAAGGACCCTATAGGATTAATTCTATAATTTTTCCAGGACCTTTACTATTTTTAGTGTATTAATCTTTAGGCCTCTATACATTTAAAATTCAATTAGTTTAGGCTAGAATATTAAGATCCATTAAGGGCTAGTTTGCTTAGGTTTAACCTTAGGATTTAATAATGGTTTAGCCTAGTTTAATTTCTGATTTTTAGAATGATAATGTTGGATAGTTCCCTTAGTTTTAGGACTTAGGCTTATAATTCATAATAAATGAACTTAGAATAAGTTTAGGCTTACTTTTTGGTTTTATACCTTTAAATGTTTTGTTTTAGAATATTATTTCTTATGTCAATTTTATTACTTTGCCATATTATTTGATATTCCACCTGAATAGGTATCCATCTTGCTTTAGAATCAACTTAACTTCCTTAGGAAGTAAGTTGCATTCAAGTAGTTTCTAGTTTCTTTCTTCATTAGGTTTAGAAACCTCACAAACCATTAGGATCACTTGTAAATAAATAAACAAAATTAGGGTTGAGTCTTAGTCCCTTAGATTTTGTTCTTTTCTCAATTTGAGTCATTCTTTCTCATCTCATAAAGAAAAACAATAAAACACCTAATAAACATTGAACTTTCTTGTACGACACGAGACTTTGTTGCGGAGTGCTTATACGCGTCCTGTTTCGGGGCGAGGTGTAAATACTTACCGCGATGGATAGGTCTTAGTATGAGAATGTTCACAAAAAAATTCAAAACATTTCTCATAAAAGACAAAAACAAACAATAAGCGACTATCCTGCAGGAACTTTTCTTCTCATCTCATTCACTCATAACGCGAACTCGCGACGACTTGTCTCGCATGCAAGATGGTAAACGCACTCGTACCAGACGAGCCTGCAACACCTGAGCATAGACATACGTAGTTCCAGCGATAAAAAACACAAACAAATAGTTCCCGCCTTAGATAGGCGAACTACGTCGACTCTGATCCTCATTATCTCGATGAGGTACGTAGGCAGTGGGGTAGGGCCCATTTGAGCATATTCATTATTTTCCCTACATTTCCCCCTTCTTTTCTTTCTTTTCGTTCCTTTTCTCATTTCCATTCCCATTCTAGTTAGCAATTCATTTGTTCAGCAACATCTTATTTCTCACCCTTTGAAACAAAACAAGCAAGTGTGGATCCCGTCGGGTACGACGGATGATCTGGGGTGCTAATACCTTCCCAGGTCGTAACCGACTCCCGAACCCAGATCTTTGGTTCGCAGGACCTTGTCCTTTCCTTCTTCCTCAGGTTTGTGCAACATTACCTTTCCCATTCATTCGGGATAAAAATGTCTGGCTGGCGACTCTACCTTTTTCGTGCCACTTTCGCGTTTGTACTAGGATGAAAATCCCGGGAGGGACAGCTGGCGACTCTGCTGGGGACCGAACCTAGAGTCTCTAGTTTCCCTTGTAGAGTCATTCCTAGCTCCTGTTTGGTTTTGTTTCTTTGGGTGTTTATCTGTTTGTTGTTGTGTGCTTTAGTTTAGCTTTACTGTTTTTATTTACAATTTTTTTTACTTTACAGCTTTACTTTACAGCATTTATTTACTGCTTTCAGTATTTATTTTCCATGCATCATATATACTGGACTGTCTGGCTGTGCTGGTTTTCATTTTTTCTGCGGGATGGGAGTTACTGTGAGATAAGCCAAATACCCGACTTGAGTGCACTATAGGATTAGCGTGGACAGACATTGTACTTCCATGGTATCTCACCATGATGAGTGGCGATGTGTTCCATACCCAGATTGCGACCGTCTTGGAACTATTATGTGTGGGGATAACCCCACTTCAGGGTACGACCTTGATAGTTATGTGCATCTGGTGACCGATCTTCGAGGACCTTAATGGGAACACCCCTCTCCAGTGATGACAGTGGCATACCACATTTGTTGGCAAACCCACTCGCATCCGAGGGTCCATTGGGAACTCGCATAGGATGGCCTGATTCTCTCATAGGAATCCAGTTAAAGCAAACTGTTCGTATGACGATAGTATTGTACCCTTCGGGATGAATGTACTATTGTTTCTCGACTCAGTGCTTGAAGCTGGGGACTTATGAGGGATGCTTTTTTTCCGGACTCAGCTGAGGCCTCACTGAGTAGTACATAATGCCAAACCGATTCCCTAATTTGGTCATGAGCCATTTCTCGGAAATGGTGAATGTATTATTGCTATTCGGCTTTGAGAGTCCGTGATGTTTGACCCGAGTAGCACACCTGTGAGGTTGGGAGGGGTTTACAGGTTTGCAGGAACCCTAAACTTTAACATACCCACTTTGCCAGTATTGTTCAGTGTTCTATGGTTCTTTGATTCAGAGATCCGGGATTTCTATTCAGAGAAATTGTTATTGTGATTACCATTGTGACCCTGATATTGTGACTGTTATTATGACTCTCCACAGACACTTGGCTCGTTGTTCAGCTTCAACACCATCAGTGACTGTTCAATTATGTGATCCAGTTCTACAGTTATTGGATTCTCAGTTATGGGGTTCTATACAGAGATGGTGCCGCTATTGTGGTTCTATACAGACAGTTGGTTCACTGCTCAACACCAACATTAGACCATTGATCACATGCATGTTGCATACATGATATCATAGCATTCCAGCACACATGTTCAATTATTTCCGAGGATCCCATGTCTGAATCATGCCATTGGAGTTTTTCTGTGTCAAAACTTGAATCAAAACAAATAGATTCCCCAGAAATAACTAAACATGACATTTGCATACATCCTTGCATTCATGACAGGTGTTCAGAGACAAATTCTTTTCCTGACTTGATTTATCATCAGAATGGACAACTTGAATCACAATCATCAAGGTATATATTTGAAGCAACTCCGGGCGGAGGTAACTGAAAGGAAGACCCAGCTGGGGCAATTCAGGGCCGAGGTGCAAGCTTTATTTCAGAACCAGAAACTATTGAAACAGGAAGTCAACCAGATGAAGACTCAGATGAGCTTGGTTTTGGAAATTCTGAACGAAGCTATTTTCATCCCTATTGAGGGGAACTACGCTGCTCTGATTCTCCATTGGTCAATGGAGATACGTAGGCAGGAGATCACATGAGATCTTTCTGAGCAACCTTATCTATTAACTTTATCAACATCTTCCCTCCAGATGTCATTTATCAGCATCCAACCTGAGCTTTCCAAGAGTGTCCTAGGGGTAGAGAATACGGGTAAAAGCCAGAACAACTTGAGAAGAAGTTTGATCATATTCTGAGGCCGTACATGCAACGGGTTTCCTCATTTACTCAAGTTCAAACCAGTTAAGCTAATCACATCAGAATCATCTCCGACAAAGCTTCCTTTGAGGTTTCAATGCCAAGTATGACTACCATTCCGGGGCACCTGGTCATTCAATTAAATATTGCAAGTCTTTCAGGGGAAGAGGTAAAGACAAGGTACCGAATTCGATTGACTCCAAGACTATTGTGTTCACGCCAGGAAAAAGTGGAAATATGGTACCAAAACAGTAATGGAATGAATATCCAGACTGCTGACTGCTGAAAGTATCCAAGAGCAATAAATCCAGACGGAGTCAGACCTCCTCAATAATGGCAACCACGATGTGAAGGCTAGATGCAAGTACCGCTCAGGGGCATTTAGGCATACCATTTGACAACTGTGATGTGTTCAGGCACAAGGTGCAAATTTTGATCGACTCAAAGGTCATCATGCCAGAAAGTCTGCCCACACATTGAAGTCTCATCATCAAATTGATATCCTAGTTTGCAAGGGCGTCTTCAGAAGCAATAAGTCCAGACGGAGTCAAGTCTCCTCAAGGATGACAATGTTCAGCTACTTTACTGCATTTTCATTTGTAGTTTATATTGTTTGTTTAAACATTTGTATGCATGCATGAAACTTATTTGTTTTTGAATGATAGCCATAATAAAATGCACATGTTTTTCTTGAAGTAATCCATTCGTATTCACTCATGATTTTTTGTATGTGCATTGCAATACCAACTGTTGTGCTTAAACTCTATCAAGGAGGATGACGAAATGAAAACGCAAAAACTCTAATTGTGTGCTTTTGAGAAAGACCCTGTTGACGATGTACATGCATTGTTTCAAATCCTAAACACCGGAGATATAAGGGAGATAGACCCTCGCCAACCCATTTGAGCCTTGAAGTAAGAGTTTCTTTTCGCATGAAAAAACCCTTGCATTTAACCCAGGGGTAGGGTAGGCGTTAGTTAGTTTGACCGAGCATTCAAATTTCAAAAAGGAGTGCAAATATGAGGATCCATTACCTTTCGTTGTATCAAATGAAGAAGTCCAATTACCAGAAACCACAATGGTTATCCCAATCAAGAGGTCCAAAGACCGGAGACCACAATGGTTATCCCTCAATAACCAAGAAGTGAGACAGTCACGACCCTCACAAAGCATTCAAGACAAACAATGTCACACGATTTGTTCAAAAAAAAGAAAATGAATAAAATGAATAAAAAAGCCCGCTAAGTCGAAACTTGAAAACAAGCGACTTAGGCAAAAATTAGGGCATCCCGCTGGACTTCACAATCAAAGATTCACAAGAATCAGTCCAAGCAAAAGTTAGGGATAAGAAAAATAATGCAAAAGCAAAAGACGAAAAGGATTACACAAGAAAGATCCTTGAACAAGAACAAAGTCGTGTGATACAGACACGGAAGACGAAGGGGTGACTGACTCCAAACAACAACCTGATTGGTGTTTAAAACCGTTAGTGTCATTGGTTCCTCAACCATCACAAAACCCTTTTTGAGAGGTGAGCGCTTGTGAAAGCTAGTTGAACATAGGAATGGAGAACATCACGAAGATGGGTGGGCACAAATAAACTTCGAGCCTGTATCCTTTGTTTTTTATAACCCTGAACCAGGCCACGATACAACCCTCAAAAGTCCTAACTGAAACAAGGTTATCTTGAGAGCGTGCTACCATGAGACCGCGTTCCTGACTCCTATGAGTTGTTCTAAAAGACTTGGGTTGGTGTTGCATGTACATACTTTCATAAAAAATCAATTTTCTATCTCAACCAGTGATTCGCTCACAAAGGTTTGCGACATTTTTTTCAGTAAAATTTCAAGATTAACATGTGTGTTGCATTAGAATTTTCATTCTCAGAATAAACATTTTCTGCTTGCATACATTTGTTTGGCATCATAAAAATTCACATAGGAAACTTCAGTCCAGAAGCTTAATATTGCCAAGTTGAGAAGTCTGAAACTTCCGAAGGACGATTATATCGAGGTGCACTATTCAAGAAAAACTCCATTGAGTGGGGACTTTCCCAACCAATTGTGGTAAGAGCCAGCCAATCCGGGGCAATCACGTCGAGTAATCTCTTCAAAATTCAACCAAACTGGGGAAATCACTTCGAGATTCAAATCTCTCAAAGAGCCATTAGTCTGAGGCATGCATTCAAATTTTAGCCAAACTGAGGCAGTTACTTTGAGATCCAATCTTTCAAAGAACAATTGGTATGGGTGTTTTCTTCAAAACACAGTCAGTCATAGGTGATCACTTCAAGGCTCGTAGTGGGGCAGGCCACCCCAAGAGCACTAGAAGTTACTTTCTCCCGAAGACGGTTAATCAGAAGCACCTACCCAAAGTTCAAAATACCGGGGCAGAATATTTCACGGTGATATGAGGTTTTTCATGAATCCTCGCGAGGCAAATTTCTTTCATAGACCATGCAGTCTGGGGCAGTTATTTCGAGATCCGATGAATCTCTCCAAGAGTTTGAAGATACTGAGGCATCTCGTATGCCAGTTTTCTGTAAAATCCTCTTGAGACATTATCTTTTGATAGATCCTAGTCTGAGGCGAGTTGAAAATTGCAAAGAATCATTGTTCACTCATGGTTAGTTGGCATCCTATCAACCCAGAGGCTGGAAGCAAAGCCATTGTCAGCATAGTACTTCAAGAGTTGTTTCATCAGCAGGCTTCATTGATCAAAATTCTTTAGCAAATCTCATTAGACCATCTCTTCTTCAGCGAAGCGACAAGGAGAAAGTTGCTTCCCGGGCAGAATGGTATCATCACCATCTCATCCCCAGCATGAGATTGTATTCTCTCATCCCTAACATGAGACCTTTCTTACCTCTCATTCTCAACGAGAGATGACCAAAGCTTTTATTTGCAACATAAGTTATTCTCATTTGATATTATCCATCATCCCCAGTAGAGTTGGAAGGTGAAATCTCCCCCAGCAAGGCAGCAGAAGGTTGGTGCCATCCCCAAGCAGAAGTTTCCCTTTAGACAGGGGCAATTCCCAACAGTATAAGGAGTGTCTTTCCTCCCCAGCAATTGCTTCCTCATCAGTGTCAGGCCTTTGGTTCCCATCCAAGTCAGGAGGTCCTCACTTCCCCCATCAGAGTTCAAGGAGGGTCCCTCTCCAGCAGGGTCTTGGCGCTCCAATCTCGAAGTCCAATTTATTTTTGGCAGTGGCGGCTGTTCAGAACCGGTGTATCATTAACAACGTTCCCCGTAGAGTTTTTTCCTCCTCACCAGGACTAACCAGATCAATGCAGCGATCATCAGTTCCTCCCCAGTCAAACCATCTGGGATACTTGCAATCTCCTCATCAGGAGATCCTTTTGCAGTTGCATACGCATAATCATCATTGCATTTGCATCCTCCAAAGCGTAGCATTTCCATTATTATGGAGCATTACGCCATAGAAAAATTCAAACATATGCATGCCAGCATGGGCTAGTTTTGAGATATATTACGAACGTCTTCTCAACCTGAAGCACTCCGCACAGAGGATACCAATATCATTTTCCAGACATCCTTGTCTTTTCAAGTCAGTGTTCGTCACTTATTCCGCGTCTTGTTTGGTACAACAGTCGCGTCATAGGTTCCCGTTTTGTACAACGGTCCTGTTTGCCTGGGCTCTCGTTTATGTACAACGATCCCGTTCCATCTTATCCTATTTCCATTTTTATTTCTAGTTACCGTATGAGGCCGGTATACCATCGCGTCTCCATTTAAGGATGGTTTCGTGTTAGATTCGAGGATCTTTTGAGAATTGTCATTCGAGGATGGAATTCTTTTCTTCAAGTCCTTCCGAGGTTGGTCTTGTTTGTGTTTGTTGTGGTTATCATTCGAGGATGATAGTCCATTTTTGAGCTTATTGATCGAGGTCAGTTTGTCTCTTTTGCAAAGTCTATCTGAGGTCAGTCTTTGTGTTTCTGGTTATCGCCTGAGGCCGGTATACCAGTGTGTCTCCATTCGAGGATGGTTTCGTGTTAGATCCGAGGATCTTTTGAGAATTGTCATTCGAGGATGGCATTCTTTTCTTCAAGTCCTTCTGAGGTTGGTCTTATTTGTGTTTGTTGTGGTTATCATTCGAGGATGATAGTCCATTTTGAGCTTATTGATTGAGGTCAGTTTGTCTCTTTTTGCAAAGTCTGTCTGAGGTCAGTCTTTGTGTTTCTGGTTATCGCCTGAGGCCGATATACCAGTGCGTCTCCATTCGAGGATGGTTTCGTGTTAGATCCGAGGATCTTTTGAGAATTGTCATTCGAGGATGGCATTCTTTTCTTCAAGTCCTTCTGAGGTTAGTCTTGTTGTTGTGGCTATCATTTGAGGATGATAGACCATTTTGAACTTATTGATTGAGGTCAGTTTGTCTCTTTTGCAAAGTCTGTCTGAGGTCAGTCTTTGTGTTTCTGGTAATCGACTGAGTCTGGTATGCCATCGTGTCTCCATTCGAGGATGGTTTCGTGTTAGATCCGAGGATCTTTTGAGAATTGTCATTTGAGGATGGCATTCTTCCCAGCATATTTTAATCCCCACCGAATGCAACTTCATTTCCCATGGTGGTTATTTCTACCAAAGCTTGTTTGTTATCCCTAGTTGAGTCTTGTTTCATTACAACAATCTCTTTTTTTTCGCGTCTCTGTTTAAGTACAACGGTCGCATCTTGGGCTCTCGTTTAAGTACAACAATCCCGTTACTTTCGAGTCTCCATTTTAGTACAATAGTCTCGTCTTTGGGTCTTGTTTCAGTACAACAGTCTCATTTTTTTCGCATCCCCGTTTCAGTACAACGGTTTCATGTCGGGTTATCATTTAAGTACAATGATCACGTTCTTTTTGGTCTCGTCTCAGTACAATGGCTTCATTTTCTGGGTTATGGATCGGTTGATACCATTTCCTGGTTGGATCAGTTGATCTTCTTTGAGTCGTAAATCGGATGATATTATGTTCTCGTTTTTTCGGGTTATGGATCGGTTGATACCATTTCCTGGTTGGATCGGTTGATCTTCTTTGAGTCGTAAATCGGATGATATTACGTTCTCGTTTTTTCGGGTTATGAATCGGTTGATATTGTTTCCCTGTTAGATCGGTTGATCTTATTTGAGTCGTAAATCAGTTGATGTTTCTTCTCTCCTTTGTCTTTCCAAACCCTGTTTTGTATAACAGGCACCTTCCGTGGCTTGGTCCTGCCTAGCAGTCGCGTGTTTTTCTTTATGGCTTGGTCCTGCCCAGCAGTCATATTGATTGAGTTTCATTCCGCTAATGGTCTTGTTAAGTCCTGTTTCGCCAACAGGCACCTTCCGTGGCTTGGTCCTGCCCAGCAGTCGCGTGTTTTTCTTTATGGCTTGGTCCTGCCCAGTAGTCATATTGATTGAGTTTCATTCCGCTAATGGTCACGTTAAGCCCTGTTTCGCCAACAGGCACCTTTCATGGCTTGGTCCTGCCCAGCAGTCGCGTGTTTTCTTAGTGGCTTGGTCCTGCCCAGCAGTCACATTGTTGAGTTCCATTCCGCTAATGGTCTCATTAAGCCTTGTTTCGCCAACAGGCACCTTCCGTGGCTTGGTCCTGCCCAGCAGTCGTGTGTTTTCTTTGTGGCTTGGTCCTGCCCAGTAGTCACATTGTTGAGTTCCATTCCGCTAATGGTCTCGTTAAGCCCTGTTTTGCCAACAGGCACCTTCCGTGGCTTGGTCCTGCCCAGCAGTCGCGTGTTTTTCTTTATGGCTTGGTCCTGCCCAGCAGTCATATTGATTGAGTTCCATTCCGCTAATGGTCTCATTAAGTCCTGTTTCTCCAACAGGCACCTTCCGTGGCTTGGTCCTACCCAGCAGTCGTGTGTTTTTCTTTATGGCTTGGTCCTGCCCAGTAGTCATATTGATTGAGTTCCATTCGGCTAATGGTCTCGTTAAGCCCTATTTCACCAACATGCATCTTCTGTGGCTTGGTCATGCCCAGCAGTCGCGTGTTTTTCTTTATGGCTTGGTCCTGCCCAGCAGTCATATTGATTGAGTTCCATTCCGCTAATGGTCTCGTTAAGCCTTGTTTTGTCAACATGCATCTTCCGTGGCTTGGTCCTGTCCAGCAATCGCGTGTTTTTCTTTGTGGCTTGGTCCTACCCAGCAGTCGCATTGATGAGTTTCTGTTTTGTTAATGGTCTCGTTAAGCCCTGTTTTGCCAACAGGCGCCTTCGTTGTGGCTTGATTCGTTCAGCAGCCACAGTGCAGTTTATCGCATTGATTCAATTCCGCCTTGTTATTTTTCCGTTACCTGTTCAGAGGTCAAAACACAAAAATAAATGGGCATTTCAATTATCCTCAGTGTGCAAATTTTCAGGTTATATTCGAGTATTCAATCACTATATACCTTGAACGTCTAAAAGCTATCGCTATTATCCATTCAGGTATGTCGATGATTGAATAGGGGCAGCTGTAATACCTCAAAATTTGCCCTCATTCTTTTCCGCCTTAATTGGCTTATTGCTTCGCATTCATTTGCATTACCCACTAGGTAATTAACATTCTATCATGCAGTGCATTGGTTCCTAAGACGTGTGATCGATATTTTTCTGAAGAATTAGGGTTTCATATCCTATTGCGGATTATCAGGAGAATTCAAGGTTTGACTATGCTCCCATCATTGGAATCATCTTCTTAGGCTCTGGCTATTGGGCTAGGATTTATTTCTCTAATTAATTAATCTTCAAGGATTTCACTTGCAAAGATTATTCACCCGTGCATATGGCTTATCACCAGGTTTTCATTTCAAATGTATTTTGAATTAGGGTCTGATTCATGGATATTGAGGACTTCTCCTTTGTCGAGTTACGAGGATGCCCTTTGCTTCTCACTGTCTTAAGTTATTTTTCTTCATTAATGAGAACCTAATGGCTTGAACGGATGAATGGCAAGTTAGTGGGATTTAACTTTGAAGCTATTTGGAATTGAAGGATTAATGTGGGCACAAGCTCGATTTGGAGTGGAAGGATAGTTTGAATGGAATGTGTTAAAATTGGTCATGTGAATTAATGAGGTCTATATCTCATTCAATCTTGTTCGAAAAGAAAAGTTATCATAAGCCACCTTCGACTTATCCATGTCATTGTTAATAAAATATATAAACCCTTCTTTGACCAATTCCCATTTATCCAATTTTCATGTCCAATAAAATCCGACTTTTAAGCCCATTTCTCTATTAAACCAATATTCATTCATTTAGAGTTTCATTAATACCATGGTCTTTATCCAAAGTTGGGCCAGCATTCAATTTCAATTCTTTTTTTATTATTAAAGTCCAATATTCCAACCCATAGTTTCTTTTTTGTCCAAAATTTAATTTTAAATTTAGTCCCAAAGTCCTCTAATAAAAATAAAAAAAGAAACTTTTGTTTTACATTAAACTTTCTTTGTGACTTTAATGGTGTTTACTAAAATTCACAAACAAAAAAAAGGGCCTGAATAGAGAAACAGGGAGGATATCATAATATCTATTCAAATAGATATACAAAAGGATGTACAGCAAAAAGTTGAGGAATTTGACAGAATAATGAGAATCATTTACAGGAATAATCAAGAAGAAAAAATTGAGAAAAAATTAGTTACAAATCATCTCCAAAAAGTCAGTTACCAATTGAACAATAATAAGCGATAACTAAACAGAAAAACGGTTGGAAAAGGATTCGGTTACATCAGTGGCAAAAATTCAGAAGAAAAAGGTCATAGATCCAGTTACAAGAGGAGGGGGAATTCAGAAAAATCAACTTCACCAAGAACTCTCACAGAACAATCACACTCCATTCACGTTTTCAACCCTGCAAGAGAAAACATAAACATATATAACAGGGGGCTTCATCCATCTTCAGGCACTCTCAACAAACCCTCCCCAATCTCTAACAACTTCACAATAGAAAAAGAAAAAGAATCAGTTATAGAGAATTGATATAAAACTCTCTGTAATCCTCTTCACATCATCAACTCTCATATCTTCATCAACTTTTCTTCCAGTCTTCAAGATCCCAAAATAAAAATCGAATTCATCACTTTCAACCTTCCTTCATTTTCTTCAAACGAAAATCACCACAAAGAACCATCAAGAATCTCCAACTTCATCTAGAAGCCTGCAACATCATATAACCAGGGGAGAAGGATTCATCAATTATTTCTATTGCTTCAATTAAACAAGAAATGAGAGAAAAAACTCAGAAAGTTTCATCATAACCTGCAAACTCTGTACAAATCTCCAAGCATCACTTTCTCCTCTTCAATCTCCCACTCTCAATACTTCACCAACTGTCAATCCGGATCCTTCTCTTCATCTTCTTTCATCTCAATTTCGATTACCATCTCCAATCTCTCTCTGTTTCAACTTTGCATCATCAACCTTCAATCGGCAGAATTCGCCTTCACTTTCCACCATCAATCTCCATTATCGATTCTCCAAGAACCGTCACAACTACCTGCAAAAATAAAATTCAAAAATCAACATTTGACAACAATCAGCATAACCGCAAGACTCAAATCACAGAAACAGAACAAAGAAGAATGGAATCGAATCCGTCTCAACAATGATCAAGGTTTGAGCAGAAGAAGAAATTCGGTTTTACCAGCATTTCGCTGATGCTTTCGTTTTCCCGAATCATCAACTTCACGGCATCGTCGTCATCACCAATTCTTCAATCAACTTCTTCATCAATAAACCTCCAATGTTCTTCAACCTTCATCAAGAAGATACAACCTGAAAATCAGTAACAAATCAATATATAACAATGTGTAATTCAAGAATATCAATGCTCATACAAACCGATGACGACGCGACGCACACGGTTCACACAATCAGAGGGTTGAATCAACGATAATTTCACAATCAAGATCGCAGAAGCATACGCGAGAACGAAGCGATGATAATGATGGCTGATGCACATAGAAGAAGAAAGAGTGGAGACATATCGCAATAGAGGAGAAGGATTGGATAAATTTTCATACCCGAGTGTATCTTCCCGCGTCGTCATCGTCAGTGTTTGGTCGGTATTCTCATAGAAGCTTTGTAGCTATTTCGCTTTCCGATCAAAATCCATTATGGCTTTCGATTTTAGTTGTGATGTGTGCCGATGAGCCCTTCTGAGGCAAGTGATGAAGCCGCAACAGGGTGGCTTGATGCGAGGTCGCTGTTTGGCCGCTGTCGGTAAAAACAATCATGGCGCAGGGAGAAGGAGACTGAAGGGAGACCCGACGCAGTCTGGGTCGAAAAAGGTCATTCGGTGGGTTTCTTTTGTTTTCGTTCCCTTTTGAAGTGAAGATGATGGATAAAGAGGATGGTGAGGAGATTAGGAGGAAGAAAATGGTGATGTAGCAATTGAATGAGGAGAACAAGAAAAAATGAGAGGCATTGATGTTGCGTCGACGGAGAAGAAGGGTTGTGGTGGTCGTTATTCGCCGGCGTTTGTTGTGTTGATAGGGAGAGGGAGACTGCGGCGTTATTTTGTAAAGAGGTAAGGTGGCGATGTTGGAAGAAACGGCGGAAGAGGGTAAAGAAGATGAAGGGTCCGCGGAGGAAGAGGGTGAAGAAGATGAAGGGTCTGCGGTGCATAGAGGGAGAAGAATAGGGAGTAAGGGACCTAGGGTTTGGATGTTCTTTCTTTTTATCCAGGTTCAAATTTTATTTTGAATTTATAAAATCTGTTTTGATTTCATGAGGGTTATGAGAAGTTAATAGGGTAATTAATAGAGGGTCAAGAGAATATTAAGGAATTTAAATTAATGCAGTTAATGAAAATAATTTCTAAATGAAATTATCGTTGGAGATAAGAGTGGATGAGTTTGGAACCCTCTAGCCACACCGGCGGTTACACTTGTCACCGTCCGGTAGGCTGTGCCAATGGTCGATCTTATGTGGGCAGTACGTCATAAGGTTTCATGGACATGTATCTGTGATCGCATGATGAGAATACTTAGGGAAGACTGTTAGATCAATGGTCCTGAGTGAGTCAATAGAAATAACTATAAAAAAAACACTTCCTGAACCCCCCATTTCATTTCTTTTAGATTTTAATTTTTAGTTAATATAGTTTCAAAATAAATCTATAAAAAATAGTAAAAAGCCTTAGAAAAATTCACAAAAAATTAAGTAGGTTGTTAATTCCCATTAGAAATTTTTTACATTTTTGTTTTCTGAATTTTTCTTATTTTCGATTTAATTCTGATTTTTCATGTAATTAGCTTCTATTGAATTTCTTTTAACTGTACATGATTTTGTTCATTTTATTTTTTCAACTTCTATTAGGATTTTTGACCCATTCTTTTTGCCATAGTTAGAGGACTCATAATAGGACCTAGGATAATTTTGGTAGATTTTTTAGGTCATTTTATCTCCTGTTTTGATAGCCTAATCCATAGAAAGTCATAGTTAATTCATAAGTAGAATTAAGTGATTTTTAGGCATAGTTAACTTCTGAATTTTTAGGATATTTTTTTGCACAATATTATAGGTAGTTTAAGGACCCTATAGGATTAATTTCATAATTTTTCCAGGACCTTTACTATTTTTAGTGTATTAATCTTTAGGCCTTTATACATGTAAAATTCAATTAGTTTAGGCTAGAATATTAAGATCCATTAAGGGCTAGTTTGCTTAGGTTTAATCTTAGGATTTAATAATGGTTTAGCCTAGTTTAATTTCTGATTTTTAGAATGATAATGTTGGATAATTCCCTTAGTTTTAGGACTTAGGCTTAGAATTCATAATAAATGAACTTAGAATAAGTTTAGGCTTACTTTTTGGTTTTATACCTTTAAATGTTTTGTTTTAGAATATTATTTCTTATGTCAATTTTATTACTTTGCCATATTATTTGATATTCCACTTGAATAGGTTTCCCTCTTGCTTTAGAATCAACTTAACTTCCTTAGGAAGTAAGTTGCATTCAAGTAGTTTCTAGTTCCTTTCTTCATTAGGTTTAGAAACCTCACAAACCATTAGGATCACTTTTAAATAAATAAACAAAATTAGGGTTGAGTCTTAGTCCCTTAGATTTTGTCATTTTCTCAACTTTAGTCATTCTTTCTCATCTCATAAAGAAAAACAATAAAACACCTAATAAAGGTTGAACTTTCTTGTATGACACGAGACTTTGTTGCGGAGTGCTTATACGCGACCTGTTTCGGGGCGAGGTGTAAATACTTACCACGATGGATAGGTCTTAGTATGAGAATGTTCACAAATAAATTCAAAACATTTCTCATAAAAGACAAAAACAAACAATAAGCGACTATCCTGCGGGAAATTCTCTTCTCATCTCATTCACTCATAATGCGAACTCGCGACGACTTGTCTCGCATGCAAGACGGTAAACGCACTCGTACCAGACGAGCCTGCAACACCTAAGCATAGACATACGTAGTTCCTGCGATAAAAAACACAAACAAATAGTTCCCGCCTTAGATAGGCGAACTACGTCGACTCTGATCCTCATTATCCCGATGAGGTATGTAGGCAGTGGGGTAGGGCCCATTCGAGCACATTCATTATTTTCCCTACATTTCCCCCTTCTTTTCTTTCTTTTCGTTCCTTTTCTCATTTCCATTCCCATTCTAGTTAGCAATTCATTTGTTCAGCAACATCTTATTTCTCACCCTTTGAAACAAAATAAGCAAGCGTGGATCCCGTCGGGTACGACGGACGATCTGGGGTGCCAATACCTTCCCAGGTCGTAACCGACTCCCGAACCCAGATCTTTGGTTCGCAGGACCTTGTCCTTTCCTTCTTCCTCAGGTTTGTGCAACATTACCTTTCCCATTCATTCGGGATAAAAATGTCTGGCTGGCGACTCTACCTTTTCCGCGCCACTTTCGCGTTTGTACTAGGATGAAAATCCCGGGAGCGACAATTATTTCCCAGGAGTTCTCCTCTCCCCAAGCAAAACCTCCCAAGCAATGCTTAAACTGCTCTTCCCATCAGAGTTTCCAGGATTTTCTCATCCTCAGCAGAGTAGGCATGATCACGTTCCCGCAGAGTTGCCAGTTTCTCCTTCGTAGAGCTTCCAGGGTTTTCTGTTCCCCAGCGGAGTTGCCGAAGCCTCCTCATCCCCAGCATTAGTCTCTTCAACAGAAGCTTCCCCAGTCGGGATCCCCACAGATTTCTTTCCCCAGAGCGCCACAGAGTTCCCTAGAAAGATTGGTCGATGATTCTCTTTCCCCACAGATCGACCAAGGATCTCTTTCCCCAGTAGAGTTTCCCTCCATACAGATCGCCCAGAGATCTTTCTCCCCGCAGGATCCGGACCTCGGATCGGTTTTCTCAGTTTTGCATAATCATAACATTCATATCATTTTCCCCAAAATATGCGTAGCATTCCGTCTAATACGGAGCATTACAGCAAAAATCAAACATTTGCATGATCATTAGCCAGGTTCGAGCCAGTCACCTGTGAATACAAAATCACTTCACTAATAATATACGAAACTTATCCCCCGTAGAAAAAGCCAGAATACCTTTTTGCACTCTCAATACAGACAATTGTTCATATTCTTTTTGACACTCGCCCGTGTCATACTTCCCCAGCAAGTCAAATACTCGTCCGTGTCTTGCACATATATCCTCCAGCAGGTCAAACATTTGTATATACTTATACAGAACCCTTTTGATACTCGTCCGTATTTTTTATATATCACCTCCCTGGCAAATAAACAATTGTCCTTGTTCCTTACTTAACCGATTGATACTCGTCCGTATCGTCACCCTTAAGCACGTGTCAACGTTTGTTTCTATCGATACTCGTCCATATCGTGGTCCTAAGGATGCCCGTTCGTATCTTTAGTCTATACACACCGTCAAACACTTATACCTTTTATTTCAAAGCGTAAGCACTCGTCTGTGTTTACCATACCCCAGAAGTCGCCAACAAAACAATCTCTTTCTATCTGACATTCGTCCTATGTCATTATATTTTCGGCAGCCGTCCCCTGCCAGGTGATCGTCCTTCACCTTTTGATGATCGTCCTTCATCAGGCTTAACCGATAGCCGTCCCTATCGTTGATCTTCTCTTATCCAACATTCGTCCTATGTCGTGATCTTTTCGGCAGCCGTCCCCTGCTAGGTGATCGTCCTTCACCTTTGGATGACCGTCGCTCATCCCTTCCCCACTGGAATCCCCATTGTTGGAACTTTCTATCTGACATTCGTCCTATGTCGCGATTTCTTTTTAGCAGTCGTCCCCTACTAGGTGATTGTCCTTCACCTTTTGATGATCGTCCCTCATCATCTTATCCGATGGCCATCCCCATCATCGACCTTTCTATCCAACATTCGTCCTATGTCACGATATCTTTTCAGCAGCCGTCCCCTGCTAGGTGAACGTCCTTCACCTTTTGATGACCGTCCCTCATCATCTTATCTGATGGCTGTCCCCATCGTCGACCTTTCTATCCGGCATTCGTCCTATGTCGCGATATCTTTTTAGCAGTCGTCCCCTGCTAGGTGATCGTCCTTCACCTCTTGATTATCGTCCTTCATCATTCTATCTGATGGTCGTCCCCATCTTCGATCTCTTTTATCCGACATTCGTCTTATGTCACGATAATCCCCAAGAGCAGCCGTACCCTGCTAGGTGATCGTCCTTCAACTCTTAATGATCATCCTTCATCATGCTTGTCCGATGGCCGTCCCCCATCGTTGATCTTTTCTATCCGGCATTCGTCCTATGTCGTATTATCTTCAGCAGTCGTCCCCTGCTATGTGATCGTCCTTCACCTTTTATGATCGTCACTCATCATTATTTCATTTATTCTTTTACCCGATGGCCATCCCCATTGCGGTTTATTTACCCTTTAACCTGATGGCTGTCCCCGTCAGTGCTTTCCTCAATTCTTTAATCCCCAGAGAATTTTATTTCTTTACCCGATGGTCGTCCCCGTCGTTGTCTCTTTATTTCCCAGCATGATGGTCGTCCCCGTCATTGCTTTACTTACCGTTTTTCATCCCCAACAGTCGTCCTCTGCTCGATGGTCATCCTCCATCACTTTCATTTGATACTCATATTATACTGTCTGTTACAATTTATATCCCTTTTCTTCTTCTCCCCAGCGAGTGCAAATTTCAGACTGTCTTTGGTATTCAACCACAAGTTATCTTGTTTGTCTGTTAAGCCAAACGCTTACACCCTGCACAGCTAACTCATGCTTGAATAGGGGCAGCTGTAAACACCCCAAATTTTCGCTCACTTTTTTCTCACACCATGGCTTGTGATCTTTTCATATTGCACTGAATAAACATCTTATTACATCTCACTGCATAGTTCATTTCATCTGCATCTAGGGTTTGTGATCTAAGCAAACCAAGAGGTGATCTGAACCATCCCAATGGTCTTGAATCATTCCAAGAGGGTCCATGAGTGTTCTATTATCATCTTACATCTCCAAGAAGTCTTTGAAGTCACAAAATCACAAAGAATTGCACAGAGGTCCAGGCAGGCTAGGGTTTTCTATGCAGATGACCTAAAATTAGGGTTTTGGTTTCAGAGACCTTAACCTCAAATATTTTGGTCATTCTTGTTTATAATGGTCTCAATATGTTATAAGGAGCATGTGTACCAAATTTGATGAAGAAATTCATTGTGGAAGTCATCTGATCAAATGGTAACTTGTTGTGCAAGAAAAGTCAGAATCAAGGCATCTGAGTCCCCCAACAATGGAACCAAAGGGTCATTTTCATCATTTTGAGGTTCTATGATCTTTATTTGATCTTAGAAGTGGTTAGAAGTTCACAAGATTAAAGAATTTCAAGCCATTTGCAAACTTGCTATTTTTGGACATGACTTGTAATGGAAACTTTCCATTTTGGGAAAGATTTTAATCCTCCTCTTTCTTTATCAAAAATGCTTCAAATGAAAAGTTGTAGGTTGGATCTTCCCATTTCAAAATGTATAATAACTCCTCTTGATTCATCCTAGAACTCAAGATATGGTCTTTCAAAGTTGGGAAAAATCTTGTAATTTTCAAGTATGTGCCAAAGAGGGATTTTTGCAAAATCAAGTTTCAAGACTTCTAATGACCTCTAATCCACTTCTAAGCTTCATTACATGATAATGCAACATTGCAAGACTAAAATCATGCCTTGGATCACAAGTTTCTATAAGACATTTTCACAAAATTCTCAAAGGGGGAAATTTGCAAAACCTCTTCAATCTCACCATTCAATCATCACAGCTCATCACAATCAATCCCATGGCTCTCCACAAACTTAGATGAAGCCAATACACCCTTTAGATCTCCTCTGCCATGGTCCATACTCTCAAGGACACATATTTGACTTTTTGGCAAAAACTCCCATACTCTTGGAATAGTGTCTTGCAGCAATTCAGAACCTACTCCATGTTATATTCAAACAATGTGGGAGAGATATAGAAAGAGATTGGAGCCTGAAACCACACACAACATCAGATTCACAAAAATATGCACAAGACTTGTTCTCTTTGAAACACCCTCAAAAAATTAACAAAATCCAGAAATTCTTTCACCAACAAATCACTCTTCATCCATAGAACAAAACCCAGCCCTCAAAATGGCCTGAATCACCACACACACAAACCTCCATTTCTGCTAAACCAGAACCACACACCTCAAACTAGCCACTCTCAAAGCCTTTCAAGCATTCCATTAGCACCAGAGGAACCAGATGAGGCATTTTGAACAAGAGAGAAGCTCTAAAAGTCCATATTTGAAGATCATCAACTCAGGTAAGCTCAAGAACAAAATCTTTCAGACCTTTGATTTCTTGTTATAGAATGAAATTACATCTTATGGGGATCACTCTGATGTTTTTAAAATTGAAAATGGTTGAGAAATAAGCATTTCACGAGCTTCTGAAATTTTGTCCAGATTTTTGTTCTTCTTCGATTCTCCATGTTTGTGTGTTATAAATCATGTTTGATAAATGATTTGAGTTTCGTGTGAGTAGAGGATCATTTATGGGCAATTAATTTGGGGTGAGGTGGCCTGTAGAGAGACTTAGGGTTTTGGTGTCACCGGAGAAGATGACTGGAACACTATTCCGGTCACATGAAGTTGATTAGGGCTAATTAGGGTTAGTTTCTCCAGATTGAATGTGGACCCTTGGATCTTGATTAGTTTAAGCCTTGGACGGACCAGATTAGCTCATTAGTTTTAATTTCTGATTAATTAAAATAAATCAAATTAATTGGCCAGAGTGAATCCTAGCCACCCACCTGCGCGCGCAGTCAACCCTCATTCAAACCTGGACCATCAGATTGGTTGACTTCCCATTTTATTTGATTTTAATTTCATTTTATTTCATTTCTTTCCATATTTATTTTAAAATAGCAAAAAGACTTTAAAAAATCTCATTTTCTGCATTTTCACTTTAAATATTTTCTTAACTCAAAAACATTTTTTATTTTAATTTTTGCATTAAAAAAGTATTTTTAAATCATTTAAATGTTTTATTTAATTAATTAATTAATTTTAGTTAACTAAAAATGCATTTAGGTTTCTAAAAATCATCAAAAAATTCATAAAGCATTCTCATACATTTAAAAACATTTTCAAACTCACCATAGAAATTTATTTTTAGTTTTGACCACATTTTCACAATTATCTTTGAATTAGGGTTCTTAAAAATCACATTTTCTAACCCTAACTTGAAAAATTCACTTCTAATCAACTATGATGAGTTTGAACTTGATTATTTTTCATGTTTTCACATATTGCATCTAGTATCTAGGTTATTTATCTCATGATTTTGCATTGAATTTTCAATTTGATTTGCATTTTCTCTTTAGGATCACCCAAAAAACCTAGTTAACTTAGGAAATTCATAACTTTCACTAGGTTTAGCTTATGACCTTCTCCTTAGGGTAGTAATCTTGCGCATGATTAGGGTTTGTTTGAGTTCAATTTCAAATTTTTATCATGATGTATGCTTCTATTTTGGTCATATGCATCTCATGTTGCCTTAAAACCCTAATTTCTCATTTTCATTTGCATTCATCTTTGCATATCATCATCATGTGAACTTGTCATGACATTTAATTCATTTGTATGACATCTTAGACATCTTAAAACATGCTTTAACATTGCTTGATCATTTCTTCATTCATTTTCTATGCTTTGCATTCATTGCATTCCATGAACATTCATGTGTTTTCAAGCTTCTTTCATGCTTCCTTTGCATCTCATCCTTGTATGAATATTCATATGCATTATGTATCACTTTGCATCATCTCATAACACATTTGCCTTGCATATACACTTCTTGTTTTGGTCTTTGCATCTTTATTCATCTCATTTCCTTTTTCTTTATGTCTTTTGCATTTCATACTAACATTTCAGGGGCTTGTGGTAAGTTGTTTGGGATGTGGATTTGCATTCACATCCCACCTCTTCTCATCTCTTCATATGCATTATTTACTTGTCTTTGAAGTGAACTTTCTTCACTTATGCTCCCTCATTCTTTCTTTCTTTCTTTTAGGTTACTTATCTTCTTCAGGAAGTAAGTAACTTATTCTTCCTCTCTTGCTCTTTTCATCTGCTTCTTCTTCCTTGGTGGCCTCCTGAAGATATTTCTTTAAGCCTCACAAACCATAGGATATCCAAGCATGATAACTTTTAGGGTTGTATATAGTTCCCCCTAGCTTTTTACCTTTGATTCTCCTTGAGTATCTCTTCTCATCTCATAATCAGAGGCTAAACACTTAAAGCTTTAGGACTTTGAATTAGGGTTATGCATGCATCCTTATCTTAGGATGGAGTGTATCACTTTAATTCTTAGTGTTAAACCTTTAATTTGTTTACACCTCTTAATCAAAACACTTAATAATGATCAAGACATAAGCTTGTAACTTGGGCCTTACATTAGGGTTCCATCTCTTCCTTTTGGTTAAGAGGGATTAACCCTAGTGTTTAATGGACAAGTCCCCCTCAAGTTGTCTTACAAACTTAAAACTCACTTCTTGATCTCACCCCTTTAAGTAAAATTCACTTAATAAAGGCTTGTTATATAATGAATTTAGTCCCTAACCATGGATTAAGTTGAGGTATCCTCCTCAGCTTAAGTGTTCTCATCTATCATCCTTCTCTTAGGATGGTGTAATGAGTTCACTAATCCCTGATTAGAGATTAAACTCATTACTTAACACTAAACAAAAACCCAAAAACACTTAATAATCACAAGTAGGTTAATGATCTTAATCCTATATCATCATGGTAATTAAGTTGATATTCTTATCTCACACTTAAGTAGGCTCATTATCCCTAATCGGGGAGGATATAATGAGTTTACAACCTTTGATTTAGGCTTAAGCTCATTATCCTATGTAAAACATCAAAAACAATAAAAAAAACTGAAAACAAAAAAACAAACAATAATCGTCTCCTCCGGGATTCTTTTCTCATCACACTCATTCTATAAACGAGAACTCGCTTCTTCCGTCTAATGCAAGACAGTTAGCACTCGAGCCAGACGAGTCACACACTTGAGCATAGACAAGCAAACAGTTCACAGTTAAAATCATCCAGTCTCTTTGAGTCAAACTACGGTGTTCTGACTTCCTCATTGCACGAGAGGATACGTAGGCATAACTTAACGGTTATCGAACAAAAGTCCCCAGGTCTCCCTCCTCTCCTCCTTCTAGCTTTCTTTTCTAGCCCTAAGTTTTTGAGCTCTCATACCATCACCCTATACATCCCTTTCTTTTATAACACAGCTAACACATACATTATCCCCCTTTTTAAACACAATCAAGTAAGCGTGGATCCTGTCGAGTACGACGGACGATCTGGGTGTTAATACCTTCCCAGGTCGTAACCAACCCCCTTTCTCAATTTCTTTGGTTCGCAACCGTCTTATCCATACCCTTCCAGGTTTATGCAGCATTACCTTTCCTTCGGGATAAAAATGCCTAGCTGGCGACTCTATTCAACCTCAACCTCCAACAGCGCCAACAGTTCGTGTCTGCACCAGGACGTAAGTCTTTTCGGGAACGGCAACTTGGCGACTCTGCTGGGGATCTTTGCAACTAGGTCTTCTGGTTCTATTGTGGGTTTCTCCTAGCGCTTGTTTGTTTTTGTTTACTGGGGGTGTTATGTGCTATGTATGCTTTTGTTTTTGCTTTATTTATTGCTTTCTGTACAGCTTTATTTACTGCATTTACTTTATCGCTTTCATTTACTGCTTTATGCATTTCATTTATTTATCATTTCCTTTATTTTGATTAAACTAATTTTCCCTATTATTCTCATAATATTAGTTTTGCCACATCGCCCTTAATTTAATTAAACATAATAATAATAATAATAATAAATCCTAATATTTACTAATATCATTTACATAATAATAATAATAATAATAATAATAATAATAATAATAGCGATTAATTGGTCTTACTATTATCTTCACACCCACTATTACTAATCACACCAAAATCTACCCGTCCCACTAGGACGCTACACCAAAACAACAAGACACATGCCTTAAACAAGGCCAACAATGCACCATAAATACCCAACGAACAATTATTAAAAATGGGGTGTTACAAGTGTTACCTATGGTAATGTTAATGGTCGTGTTGTATTCTGGTTCGTAGTGAACCTGCGTGTTCTTAAGTTAGTTATTCCTTGTGTTTTGAGTTGGTCGTCGAGGGCATCGCAGGAGCATTGCGTTTTGTTGTAGTTGTCGTTGATAAGGTGTATTGTTGTTGTGTTGTGTTGTTAGTAATGTTGACATTCGTAGCATGGAAGTTGATTGTTTAGTAGCGAGAACGTGTTTAGATTGGTTGCATTGGGTAAATTTTCGAGGACAAAAATATTCTAAGTGGTGGAGAGTTGTAACGCCTTGTTTATTTAATTAAATATTATTGTATATTTGGTGTTGATTTGTGTTGAATTGCTAAGTTGGGTTTAGTTGAATAAATTAACTAAGTTGATTTCAGCAATGTGGTTGTTAGTTGGATTAAATTAATTAAGTTGATTTAAGTTGTAGTTAGTTGAACTGAAGTTAAGTTGATTAAGTTGTGGGATTAATAGTAAACTTATACTATTCTTAATAAGTGGACATATTTGTGAGTAGAAGAAGTAGCAATAGTGGGGGGGTGTGGGTTAGACCCAATGGGAATTATTAAGTTTAATAAAATCATAAGTTAATTAAATTATAGAAAATAGGTTATCAGAATAAGAAAAACAAGAAGTTGAGGAAGAGGTTATATAGGAGAGGAAAAGCTAGGGTTCTGATCAAATTTTTAGAGTCTCCTTAAATCCAAGGTAAGGGTGGAATTCTAACCTTATAATCGGGATTATATGATGAATACATGTGGGATTGGGTACATGAATTATTGATGTCAATTGTTGTATGTTTCTGTTGAATAAGTCGTTTTTGTCGAATAAGCTGTTTGGTTGAATAAATCATTTTTAGTCGATTAAGGAAATTGAATTGTGTGTATGAATCTGTTGTATTGCATTGAATTCATGTTTTGGTCTATTGGAATTGGTCTGAGAAGGAGTTACAGAGACGAAGGGGAGAAACATAGAGGAGCGCAGGATTGGACTGTGGGACGACCGTCCCCTCTTCCTGACGACCGTATGGGATGTGTGACGTCCATCACCTCCCTAAGACGACTGTCACATGTGCGAAGAAGGTCACATAAGTGTGACGATAGTCACACAGTTAAGTTGAGTTTTGGGTTCTGCTTAGTGGTTCCTGTGTTTTATGCTGTGCAGTCTTACTGTTATATTAGTTTTAGTTCAGAAACATCAATAAATTAAGTAACTAACTACCAGGATTTAATTAATTGATTAGGTCCTTGTGACTAGTTTAAATATAGTGATGTGATGAGTTTGACATAAGAATAATTATGTGCCAGTGCAGTAGTATTTGGTAGCAGGGTTGATAAATTGGTTAATGACAATGCTGTAGGAATTTGACAAAGGTACAATAACAAGCTAGGTAGTAAGTAGCAGTAGTAATAGTTTTATTAGATAGGTTTTATTGATTAGAATAAACATGATAATAAGCTAGTAATAAGTGGCAATAACAAATAATTTAATTAACCGGTTTTAGTCGAAACTCGTGTAAATAGGAATACAATAAAAATTAGTTGCTCTTGTGCTGTGTTGCTTGTTATAAGTTGTATAGTTGCTGGTTATTGTTTATGTTGCAGTGCCTTATAAATGGCAAGATTACGAGTTGCCGGACTTTGGCCAAAGTTGATTATTGTTGTTGCTGTTAAGTTGTAGGCCTTGAGCCAATGTTGATTTGTTGTTGTCATTAAGTTGTGAGAGTATGTTGTTGTTGTTAAGTTGTCATAATATGAAGTTGTTGTTGGGTTATTATTGTATGTTGTTGTTGTATGGTTATATAACTATTTTTGTTGTTATGTTGATATTTGAGTCGCATTGCATAACATATCAAGTTGGAGCTATTGCTCGGTAAGTTGGCATGGATTGACAATATTTAAGTTGAAGGCTTATGAATTGTTGACGCCTCTATTAAATAGAAAATTATAAGTTGAGAGCTCTTCTCCAATGGTACAACATGCATGTGAATTTGTCTAAGTTGCATTTTGAAGTTGTATAATTAAGTTGATGTATTGTATCTTATGTTGATTTAAGTCGTTTACGAGTTGTGAAGTGGTGGTTTATATAATCTGATCTAATATGTTATTTATCATATATCTGATTATATTATTAGATATCTCATCCATTATGTTTGAATGTTTTCCTCTGTTGGTAACGTGCAGGTAATCCAGAGTAGAGCTGAGTACCTTAGTAGATTCGAGTCGGTGTTGTCACTCTGACACTTAGCACTCGGAGGAATAATGTATGTTTTCTGTTGATGTTGGATATTGTTATAGTTGCTAAATTTTAAAGTTGTCTCATTAAATAATTGTTGTTTTGGGTTGTTTTGGTGTTGAATACAAGTTGTGTTATCTTAAGTTGAATTGTATGAATCTGCTGCGTGATAATAACATATTTTGTTTTAAACACTAATAAGTGTTGAATGTTGTTTTTAAAGTTTAAAATGTATCATCTCATTTGAATTGTTGGAATTTTATACTCTGATTTTATTATTAATTATCCGGTAGAAATGGAGTGTTACATGTGTCATTTATTATGTTCATTCAATTCATAATGAATTAAAGTTTTGAATCAAAACAGAATCACATTTCTTGATTATAAGGGAATGGGAAACACGAGTGTTTGTAAGATCTGAGTGAATTTGCACAAGAACGAAGATGAACAACAAAAATGGTAGCTTGAACACAAAGATGCCCATAGCGTGACTGGATTGGACCTTGCCCAACTATGGGGCAGTTGTCAGTCCAGTCCAGAACACTCTCCATTACCATTCCTGAAGAAGAATACAAAGTTGGCCTCCAAGATTGTAAGAACAACCTTCATGGAAGGATTGTTTGGCCTAAATACTTTACTCCACTTATGGTATTCGCTCTTCACGTAAAACTATCATGTTTTTGGTCATATTTAAAAAGTTTGGGTGTGCTTTCACTTAATAAAGGTTTTTATGCATTCACCATCTTTGTTTAAAGGATACGAGAAGGGTTGCGGCACAAGGTTCTTTAAACTTAAGCCTAGGTACTATGAAGCTTTTTTGCACGGTCTAAAGACTTTAATCTATCTTCTCAACAAAACATATCTACTTAGTTACATGTAAGTTTTTTGGTTTGTCACAAGAATATTGGAGACATAAAATCTTGTTTGCGATAGTGATGACTATTGGTAATCTAATTTGCATTGTTACAACTTCTTCTAAATCTAGGGTAAACATAATGTTTGCGTAGTATGTTTGTGTGCTTGTTGATATGCATCTTGGAGCACCTTTGAATCATAATGTTCTTGTTGAAACAAAAGGTTTTGCCTTCTTTGTCGATATTGAGTATGAAAATCTACCAAAATTTTGATCTCACTGTCGAAGAACTGGTCATAAGGTCAACTCTTACAAGCTGCTGAATAATAATCCTAAGCACCATATTCCAAAACAACAAATACCCAACTACATCCCAAAAACCAATATTGTATCTTCTTAACTTAGACAAATAACAACCATATCAGACTCCCTCCGTGGAGGTGATCCCGAATCCAAAATAAATCTTTCCATAAGTTGCGATCAACCATGAACCACACAATCCTTTAAAATATATCTCTCATCCCTCATATGATTCTAATTCATAACTCTCATTGTTTATATCAGAGACTCTAGAAATTGAAGATAATGTAATAAATGAAAATAATACAATTGTAAATAAAGATTTCCTTAAAAATTCTTGGGAAGCTTTAGGTTAGGAAGTTGTGGAAGACCCACTGAACTGAAGGTTAACACTAATAGTGGAACCTTTACTTTAGCAGCTTCGAAACTAAAAAAGAAACACCATTCTTCCTCAAAATCCAACCCAAAGTATGGACCTATGTCTAAAGCAAGCTTTAAGACTCTTTCATCATGAAAAAACGTTTCTAGAATATCAGAGGAGTGGCTAATGCTCTGATAGCAGGCCAATCTGTAACACAAGAGGCCCATTAAATTAAATGACTATGTGTTTAATTAGTTTATTTTATTTATGTATTTTTATCTAGTACTTTTATCTTATTGGATTTGGCCCTTTTTAGTTGATCCAGGATCAAATCCTCTTGTATTTAAGCAAACCTTATCTTGTTAAATAGGGAGAAAAAAATATTCAGAATTTTATCTTTTGCTTGTTTTGTGTTTATTTTATGGGAAACCCTAGAATTGTTAATATTTGCTAATGCCTTTGAAGTTGATGCTTTCATCTTGTATTCATGCCCCCTTAAACCAAATCAACCTACCCCTCAATAGATTATGGAACAGGTTATTCATACCTCACACATCCATATTGATAATGCTTTGAATCAAATTAACTCAGATCTGGATGAACGGTTTAATGTTGTTCGCATAGATCTGGAAAAAGCGCAGCGCAACCTTGGTAATATTAACACTCGCTTGGAGAATGATAAGCAAATTGCATATTCACGCTATGAATCCATAATGACTATACTCATTGGTCATTCAAAAGCTATCACAAACTGTTGTTTCTAATTCTGCAACTGCTGGTCCTTCAGGTATAACACATCCTCCTTTCTCTATTTCCATGGTTACCTCACCACTGTCATCTGTTATATCAACCATAAACACCACTTTACGACACTCCACCACCATGTCCTACATTCCCAATTTCACCACCGTCAATTCCCTAACTCACACGCCTAACTCACAAATTCCCCTTCCATTTACTACATATCCATATGTTCAGCCTCCTTTTCCCCCACCCACGTACTCACAACCATTTTTACGCCAAATCCCTTATACTCATATTCCCAATATACCCCCTTACCACCTTTTCAGACCCCTAAATTAGAACTCTCCATATTTGATGGCTCAAACCCTTTGGAGTGGTTATTTCAAGCCGACCAATTTTTTAGTTTTTACAATTTACCACCGGAAAATAGGTTTTCCATGATGTCTTTTTATATGAAATGAGAATCATTAGGATTGTTTAAGTGGATGCACCATAATCAATTGCTAACAGATTGGTTATCTTTTACTAGAGCTTTGGAATTGATATTTGGACCTTCCACTTTTGCTAATCACCAAGCAGAACTGTTCAAACTTAAACAAACAAGTTCTATTATGGAATACCAAGCAACCTTTGAAAATTTGGGTAACCAAGTTGTTGGGTTACCACATGATGTTATACTAAACTGTTTTATTTTTGGATTAATTCCCAAAATTCAAAATGAGATTGCAATCCACAAACCCACCTCTATCTCACAAGCTATTGGGATGTCTAAGCTTATTGAATCTAAATTAAGAGAATCCAAGTCAAAATACCAAAAGGCCTTTTCTCCCACTTATACTAAAGCCATTACCTCAACCCCAACTCCAGCTCCCACAACTCACTTTCCAAAACCTTCCCAACCATTCCAAACGTCACAACCCTCAAAATTACCTATCTGCCACCTTGCAAATGCTCAACTCCAAGTGTGTCGCACCCAAGGATTATGCTTTAATTGTGACAAGAATTTCATTCTCGGTCACAAATGTTCTACCGGTAAATTCCTTTTATTATTGGTTGATGAAGAGGAACCTTACATCGAAGAACAACCTGCTACAATAGAAGAACCGGTTCTAAATACTGCACAAGAAGAGACTTATTTTCAGTTATCCCCTCAAGCTGATTATGGTAAATTATCACCCAAAACCCTTAAATTCAATGGCGCTATTCTTGGACTGCCTGTTACGGTTCTGATTGATATATGCAATACACATAATATATTATAGCCACACATTGCTCAACAACTCAAACTGCTTACTACATAAATTCCTAATTTTTTCGGCTATGGTTGGTAATGGCTCTAAGTTAATTTTCTCTGGACTTTGCCCTTAAGTCCCTATCATACTTCAGAATAATGTGTTCACAATTCCTTTTCACTTACTTCCCATTGAAGGCGCTGACGTTGTGCTTGGTATGTAGTGGTTGCGTACTTTTGGCTCTCTCATGGCAAATTTCTCAATTCCTCAACTCTCATTCTCATACCAAAATAATCACATCAACATTACAGGGGATTCTAAAGCCCTCCCATCACCCTCTTCTTATAACCAACTTTGTCATCTTATCCACACTGATTCCATAACTTCCATTCATTTACTTCTTTATCAACCGTCCAATCCACCTGATCCTAAATTACATACAGACAATTACACTTCCATTGATTCGTTACCCAAATCCATACCACACCAAATCACCAATATCATTAAGTCCTTCACCCCCATATTCCAAAAACATCAAGGTTTACCTCCTAACTGACCCCATGACTACCACATCCCAATTTTACCCAACACTGCCCTTGTTAATGTCAAGCCCTACCATTATCCTCATTCCTAAAAGGATGCCATGACTTCCATAATTCAAGAAATGCTTCAAGAAGGCATAATAAAACCTAGCAACAACCCTTACTCATCCGCAAATTTTTTGGTTCAAAAAAAGACGGCAGTTGGCATTTTTTGGTTCAAAAAAAGACGGCAGTTGGCATTTTTACTAAGATCGATCTTCGATTTGGTTATCACCAAATCAGAGTTACACCAAAGGATACACACAAAATAGCCTTTCGGACGTTTGACGACCACTATGAGTTTTTAGTGATGCCTTTCGGCTTAACTAACGCTCCTAGTTCCTTTCAATCCCCAATGAATGATTTACTACGTCTTTTTCTCCGACGATTTGTTTTAGTGTTTTTTATGATATTTTAATTTATAGTTCCTGCATTAATGACCATGCTCATCATTTAAAACTGGTTTTAGAATTACTTTCATCCCATCAATTTTATGCCAAATTATCAAAATGTGTGTTTGTTGTTCCTAATGTTTATTATCTAGGTCATATCATTTCAAGTGAAGGTGTAACCCCAGATCCATCGAAAATTCAAGCAATATTGGATTGGCCTACGTCACGTTCACTCACGACACTCGGGGTTTTTTAGGGCTCACCGACTTTTATAGACGATTTGTTTGCCACTATGCCTCTCTCGACGTTCCTCTCACTGATCATTTGGGTTTCACTAAATTAGTTTGGAGTACATCAGCATATACAACATTTACAATTTAAAAAAAAAAAAGATGACTGCAACTCCTGTTCTAAGTCTCCCAGATTTGCACAAGTCTTCGTTCTTGAGACAGATGCTTCTGTAGTGGCCATCGATGCAATCCTCTTACAACAAGGGCATCCCTTAGCATTTTTCAGCAAGAAAATGTGCAAACAGATGCAAGCATCTTCAGTGTACGTCAGGGAAATATATATAATTATTGAAGCTGTCAAAAAGCAGCGTCAATATCTGATCGGGCGGAAGTTCCATATCTACACTGACCAAAAAAGTTTAAGGAACTTGTTAGTGCAGACAATCCAAACTCCTGAACAACAGAAGTGGGCAGTAAAACTACAGGGACTCCATTTTGAAAATTTCTACAAACCTGGAAAAGCCAATCAGGTCGCAAACGCCCTTAGCAGAAAATAGTATGATGGAGCTGCCTATTTCTTTTCAATCTCATCTCCAGTTCCAGAGTTGCTATCACAATTAAAAACATTTTATGAGTCCAATGTTGAAGGTCAAAGGCTCATACAATAAGCACAAACTGACACTAAATTGCCATAACTTTACCATTCCAAGGATGGGCTTTTATTCTACAAAGATATAATTTATGTACCTCCCACTCAAGCGCTGCGAGAATCCTTAATCACTGAGTACCATTCAACACCATATGCTGGACAGTTTAGTCTTCAACCGACTTTGGCTCAGTTATCTTATTCCTTTCTCTAACTTGGTATTTACAGAGACACAAAAATGTTCATCAAGAAGTGCTCAACTTTCCAACATAACAAATACATGCCAAAAAACACAAGGACTCATACAACCATTAAATACACCTACACTTGTCTGGGATGAATTAAGCATGGACTTTATTACTCACTTACCAAATTCTTTTGGCCACACCGTTATTTGGGTAGTATGTGATAGGTTAACAAACTTTTCCCACTTCTTTGCCCTCCCTACGCACTTCACAGCTAAGGACCTTACTCTTTCCTTCTCTGTGTAAATCTGCCATTTGCATGTTGTTCCCTCATCCGTAGTCTCTGATCGCGACCCACTCTTCCTCATTAGTTTCTGGACAGAACTATTTCGAGCTCAAGGGACCACACTGAAGTATAGCTTCGCTTATCACCCTGAAACTGACAGGCAAATGGAGGTAGTTAACAAATGCTTATAAACATATTTACTCTGCTTTACAAGTGACAATCCAAATAGATGGTTTTGATACTTACACTTAGTTGAGTTTTGGCATAACCCAGCTCATCACTCCTCCATCAATATGTCATTGTTTGAAATCGTTTATGGCCGCCCACCTCCATCTTTTCCCACTTATTAGCACAGATCCACCACTATTTCCACCTTAAAGGAGTTCCTAAAACAAAGATATGAGATATTACAAGTACTTAAACAGAATCTTGAAAGAAGTAGGAAGCGAATGGAAACACAAAGTAATCAAAATCGAATAGATTGTACCTTTCAAGAAGGCGACCATGTTCTGCTCCGCTTTCAACCCTATCGACAATCATCAGTCCAACTTCGTGCATCTCATAACTTTCAAAAAGATATTTTGGGCCTTTCAATATTTTGCGTAGGATTGAGAAAGTCGCATACCATATGGACCTTCCTCCTTCCTCTCGCATCCACCTGGTTATCCATGTGTCTCAACTCCGTGCTTACCATGGTTCTGATGCATCGTCTCATTTCATTCCGCTTCCACCTGAGTTTCAAGACAATGATGAACAACTCTCTAAGGTTTCCCTTGTTCCGGATCTACATGCACCATCGCCTTCTCAACTTTCAGATAGTGAACAAAGACACGATGCTCTGAATTCTACACAAGGGCCGGTCGTTCAAACATAATAAGTTATGAGTAAGGAAGCAAACTTGAGCAACGATGTGTTTCAAAGAAAAGCAGAAAGGAGTTCTCAAAATAATTATGTGGTTCAAAGAGAAATTATGAAATGTAAGGAACAAGTACTGAGTGAACATAAGGGTAAGTGCATTAAACAACATTTGACAAACCATAAAGAAAAGTGCATTCAGCCTTTGGGAACAAGTACTATTGGTGATGTTTCCAACGAATCTTCCGCAATGCCCTTTGGTCCACACAATTATTTGGATCCACTACAAAACCAATCTTCACCGCCCATTGTGCTCACACCTCACTCTCTTTCTTCACGTGAACTTGTCAGTTCTAAGATTATGTTAGATTCTCCACAAGACACACCTCATATAGCCAGCACACATGCAACTTCCTATCCCATTCAAATTTCACACCACCCCATTCAAGTATCTCCTATCAAAAACCCTAATGATATTGGTGTTGCTCCCCCGAAAAGACACCAGGTCAGATAGGGTACAGACGCGAACGGTCGGCGAAAAGAGAAAATGAGATGAAGATGAATAGAGTCGCCAGCTAGGCATTTTTATCCCGAAGGAAAGGTAATGCTGCATAAACCTAGAAAGATATGGATAAGACGATTGCGAACCAGAGAAACTGAGAAATGGGGTTGGTTACAACCTGGGAAGGTATTAGCACCCAGATTGTCCGTCGTTCTCGACGGGATCCACGTTTGAAAGATTGTGCTTAAAGGGGTAGTGTATGTGATATCTGTGTGCAAGAGCTGGAAAAGAATATACAGGTGTCAGTGCAAAAAAGAAGTGAGATGCTCAGGAACTAAGGCTTAGAAAAGAATGTTGAGAGAGGGGGAAGACAAAGAGACTTTTGTTCGATAACTATTAAGTTATGCCTACGTATCCTCTCGTGCAATGAGGAAGTCAGAACACCGTAGTTCGACTCAAAGAGACTGAAAATAAATTGACTGTGAACTGCTTGCTTGCCTATGCTCAAGTGTATGACTCGTCTGGCTCGAGTGCTAACTGTCTTGCATTAGACAGAAGAAGCAAGTTCTCGTTTGTGAATGAGTATGATGAGAAGAGAATCCCGAAGGAGACGATTATTGTTTGTTTTTTGTGTTTTCAGTTTTTTATTGCTTTTGGTGTTTTGCATAGGTTAATGAGCTTAAGCCTAAATCAAAGGTTTGTAAACTCATTATATCCTCCCTGATTAGGGATAATGAGCCTACTTAAGTATGAAATAAACATCTCACCTTAATCACCATGATGATGTAGGATTAAGATCATTAACCTACTTGTGATTATTTAGATATTTTTGGGTTTTTTTTAATGTTAAGTAATGAGTTTAATCTCTAATCACGGATTAGTGAACTCATTACACCATCCTAATAGAAGGATAATAGATGAGCACACTTGAGCTGAGGAAGATACCTCAACTTAATCCATGGTTAGGGATTAAATTCATTATATAACAAGCCTTTATTAAATGGATTTTAATTAAAGGGTGAGATAAAGAAAAGGATTTTATGGTTTGTAGGACAACTTGAGGGGGACTTGTCCATTAAACACTAGGGTTAGTCCTTCTAAACCATAAGGAAGAATTAGAACCCTAATGTAAGGCCCAAGTTACAAGATAAAGCCTTAGTGATTATTAGATGATTTGATTAGGAGGTTTAAACAAATTAAAGGTTTAACACTTAGGATTAAATTTATACACTCCATCCTAAGAGAAGGATGCAGGCATAACCCTAATTCCAAAGTCCTAAAACTTTAAGAGTTTAGTCTCTGATTATTGAGATGAGAAGAGAGACTCAAGGAGACTCAAGGAGACTCAAAGGTAAAAAGTCTAAGGGGGACTAAACGCAACCCTAAGATTATCATGCTTGGATGTTCCTATGGTTTGTGAGGCTTAAGAAAGATCTTCAAGGAAGCCACCAATGGAAGAAGCAGATGAAAGGAGGAAAAAGCAGAAGAATAAGTTACTTACTTCATTGAAGAAGATAAGTAACTTAAAGAAACAAAATGAGAAAGATGGAACACAAGTGAACAATTTCACTTAAAAGACAAGAAAAAATGCAAATGAAAGAAATAAGAAGAAGTGAGAAGTGAAGGCAAATCCACTTCTCACAAATAACTTACCAAAAGTTCCTGAAATGGTTAGTATGAATGCATAAAGTATAAAGCATAAGGAAATGAAATGAAATAAGATGATATGAGATGAAATGAGCAAATTCAGAAGTGTTTATGCAATGCAAATGTCATGTAAGATGATGCAAAGGCATACAAATTGCATATGTATGATCATACAAAGATGAGATGCAAATGGAAGCATGCTTTGAAGTTTGAAAACACATGAAAGTTTATGAAATGAAATGAATGCTAATCATGGCAAATGAATGAAGAAATGATCAAGCAAAGTTCTAACATGTCCTAAGATGTCTAATATGTCATATGAATGCATGAAATGTCATGGCAAGTTCATGTATTGATGCATATGCAAGGTGAATACAAGTGAACATGAGAAATTAGGGTTATATGGAAGTATGAGATGCAAATGAACAAAACAGAAGCATATGAAATGACAAAATTTTGCAATCAAGCTCAAACAAATCCTAATCCCATATTAGGTCACACCCCAAAGGAGAAGGTAAGAAGCCTAACCAATCAAAAGTTGTGATTTTTCTAAGTTTGTTAGGGTTTTTGGGTGGTTCGAAGGGAAAAATGCAAATCAATTTGAAAATGCAAGATAAATTCATGAGTAAAAAGATCTATAAACTACATGCAATATGCAAAACAATGCAAAAATAATCAACTTCAAACTCTTCTTTGTTAGGCAGAAATGATTTTTTTAAGTTAGGGTTCAAAAATATGATTTTTATGACCCTTAATTCAAAGAAAATTGGCAAACTATGATCAAACCTAAAATGAAATTTGTGTGAAGAGTTTGAAAATGTTTCTAAATGTATTGGGATGATTCATGATTTTTTTGGTGATTTTTAGAAACCTAAATGTATTTTTAATTAATTAAAAGACTTTAATTAATTAAAAATAACATTTAAATATTTTAAAAATACTTTTTTAATGCAAAAAATAAAATACAAATCATTTTTGGAATGAGAAAAATATTTAAAATCATAATGCAAAAGAAAATATTTTTGTGATGCTTTTTGCTATTTTAAATAAATTATGCAAGAAAAATGAATTAAAATGAAATAAAAATGATTTAAAATGGAAGTCAACTGATCCAGTGGGTGAGATTCAAAGGAAAAAGGTGGGAATTGACTGGCGCACATCTGGAGGGCTCACATTCAAACTGTGTTAAAATTAAGTTTTATATTTAATTAATCAGGATTAAAAGCTAATGGCGTATCTGGACCACACGTTACCTAGCCCTAATTACCATCCAACGGCCACATACGCATCTGGGCAACTAACTCTAATTAGGGTTCTAAACACTTTCAGGTGACCGGAGCTAGCTCTGATCATCTTCTCCGGCAAGCCAAACACCCTAACTTCTTCCCTAGGCTAAATCAAACCCTTTAACTCTCCAGAAATGATCTACTAACCTCCCTCAACAAGAATCCATTATCAAACAACATTTATCATTCATCAAAAGCAAGATTCGAAGCAAATCGTGAAAACAAACAAAACATTCAGAAGTTCAATACATGCTCATTTCTCAACCATTTTCGAACATAAACATATCAGGATGATCATCTAAACATGTAGAATCATTTAGAAACTTAAATAACAAGTTCTGGAAAAAAAAGTTCATCAAGCTACCTGAGTTGAAGCTTTGTGTTCTTGAGCTTTCTGACCTCCCTCTTGGTTCAAATTCACCCCAATGAACTCCTTGATGATGAGGAGGAGCTTAGAGCAAGCTTGTGATGACTATTTTGAAGTGTTTGGTTCTGAGTTTGCATAAATCGTATTTCTGATTGAGGGTGTTTTAGGCTATGGTGAAGGGTGGGAAATGATCCTGAGATGTTTTTGAGTTGATTGGTGAAGGAAGCTTGAAGTTTCAGTGGTTGGTTTTTGAGATTCAAAGAGAGGAAGTTTTTGACAAATTTTGTGGATTCTGAGTGTGTGTGTGTGTGTGTGTTTCAGGCTTCAATGTTGTGTTCTTTTGAGTCCTTAGGGTTCACATAATGTATGCTGATTGGCCAGAGAGTTGTTGTGGCACAGGCTGATTGGTATGAGGTGATTTGCAAAACAGTCAAGATTTGTGTACTTGAGGTATTGGCCATGGCAGGTCTGATTTCTTGGGGTGTCTGGCCTCAGCAAGTTTCATGGAGAGCCATAGAATGGTTTTGATGCAGCTGGCACAAGTGGATGAGAGGATCCAATGCATTTTGCATTTCTTGAGAGTTTTGGCCCTTTTGTGATTTCTTGAAGTTCAAGTCATGAAAACACTTGGTTCAATGCACAATTATGATGTTTAGAGGCTCAATTGACATATTGTGAAGTGTTTGTGTACATTTTAAGTCATTAGAATGCTTGAACATGCCCATTTGCAAAATCCCTCTTTGACATGAAACTTGAAATTATAGGATTTTTTCCAACTTTGGAAGGCCATATCTTGAGTTCTATGATGAATCAAGACATGTTATTGTACTTTTTGAAAAGGGAAAGACCCAATCTACAACTTTCATGACCAAGAATTTTTCATTTGAAGCATTTTTGGTTAAGAAAGAGGAGGTTGAAAAACTTTCCCAAAATGGAAAGTTTGCATTTCAAGTCATTTCCATTTTTGGCAAGTTTGCAAATGGATCAAAATTCTTCAATCTTGTGAACTTACAACCACTTATAAGATCAAATAAAGATCATAGAACTTCAATTTGATGAAAATAACCCTTTGGTTCCATTGTTGGGGGCCTCAGATGCCCTGATTTTTACTTAACTTGCTCAAGAAGTTACACGGTGAACATATGACTTCCACAATGAATTTCTTCATCAAACTTGGTACACATGATCCTTATAACATCTTAAGAACATTAGAAACTAGAATGACCCATAAATTTGGAGTTAAGGCCTCTGAAACCAAAACCCTAATTTTGGCCATCTGTGCAGTGAAACCCTAGCTCTGTTTCCATGCCTTTGCCAGTTCTTGTAATTTCTTAACTTACATGAACCTTGAGGGGCATAATATGATTATAGAACACACACATGGACACTCTTGTAAAGCTTTGAGGCCTTTGGGGTGGCTCATATGGATTCTTGGATTGCTCAGATCACAAACCCTAGATGCAGATGAACTTGAACTATGCAGATGAAGCAAATATGCAATATGAGGTGGTATGCTTATGTAAATGCAAAAATGAAAGATCACAAGCCATGGTGTGATATGAGTGATGGAAAATTTGGGGTGTTTACAATTGGGCCTTCAAATTGGGCAAAGTCATTCAACCCGGGTTCTATTTTTATTAAGCACATCCTTGAGGACAATGTTGTTGTTGGGCCGGATAATACTGATAGCAGGCCAATCTGTAACACTAAGAGGCCCAATAAATTAAATGACTATGTTCTTAATTAGTTTATTTTATTTATGTATTTTTATCTAGTCTTTTTATCTTATTGGGCTGGGCCCTTTTTAGCTGATCCAGGATCAGATCCTCTTGTATTTAAGCAAACCTTATCTTGTTGAATGGGGAGAAAAAATATTCAGAATTTTATCTTTTGTTTGTTTTGTATTTATTCAATGGGAAACCCTAGAATTGGTAATATTTTCTAATCCTTTTACATCATGCTCCATCAATATTAGCACTTAAGATATTGATTTTCTTCATAAACCTAATTTCATCTTCATATCTAAGCTCAAAATGAGCTATAATAACTTTCCAATGAATTGGTTTCGTAGGCTAGGTTTCTAACCCTTTGCTTTTAATTCCAAACCCCAACCTTATTTATGGTGGTTTTGTAATGATAATATCAATCATTCTATCATTCAATCTACTGATCAAATGGTGGTGTTTTATTTCACAGTGGATAAAACTCTTTTGGCTTTCGATGTGGTTTATGTTTCCACAAAACAATTCAAAAGAAAAGAACTTTGGAAAGATTTTCACAACCTGCAGACCATTCATTATTTTCCTTGGCTATTATTAGGTGATTTTAATGCGGTCATGGGGGGGCATGAACACAAAGGTAGTAGATATCCAGCTAAAAGTCCAATGAAAAATTTTCAGGCTTGGTCTGACTTTAACAATCTTGTGCATATTTTAACAAAAAGGGCCAATTTCACTTGGTCTAATAAGTGTTCCTACCCTGCTTGCATCAAAAGAAGGCTTAATTGATGTATTGGGAATCACCTTTGGTTGTATTCGTGTACTATGATTTCAATATTTGCTCTCTCCAAACTTTGTTGAGATCATTTTCCTATCCTTGTGAAGTTTCAAATCAATATCCAAAGTGTCATTGCTCAATTCAGATTTCTTACAACTTAGACTCTGCATAAGGAGTGCTCAACAAGAAGCTTCAAAATCTAAGAATGAGCAATGACCTCAAATCGATAATGATTGACGGGTGACAATACTCAGAGGGCGACAACCATCATGGCCGAGACGGTTTGACTATCAACCCTGTAGAATGGTTGTAGTGAGGTGTTCAACTCGGTTTTTAGATAAATTCCTGATTTTATTACTTCTATGTTATTTTTTTATGTTGATTGATGGTAAAAGTGTTTGAATTGTTATAATTGAGTTAATTTATGAATACATCATGAGGAGGAACTTCCGATGTTTAGATAATTAGGTTCGATGGAACCAATGACGTGGCCATAAAACAACAATAACTATTTGATGATGTTGTGTTTAAGTTTGAAAGAATTAGTGGCGTGTAGGACTTATGTCCAATTATGAGGATTGAAATTGGAGGATTGTGGATGTCGATTTGCATTAATTGTAGCATTCATGCATCATGTTTATCAGAGATAGTTTAGACTTAGGTCGTGTGCTGAATAGGACTTCGGTCCAGTGACAAGTAATACTCTGGTCTAGTGACGAGGGATACCTCAGAAACATACCTCTAAATATCCTAGATATTAGTACCACAAGCATTGGAATAGAAGAGATGAACATTGCATACACAATTGCATTTGTTATTTTTGTTATATTAAGTATGTGATTGTGATAGATGAAATGTATTTCTCACCCCTTTCTGTTTCCATGTTGTTTCATATGGATACTATGCAGATACTCAGGTAGAGACCGAGGAGCATTAGACCTTACTTATTTTGGAGGATGACATAGTTGGCATACTATTCGCAGTGGTTTCTGGCGAACAACCTCTGGTTAACCAATTCCTTCAAAAAACTGGGTTACGTGCAGGACCAACCAAACAAGTCATGGGATACATGTGCATTGTTTCTGTCGAAATCTTCTTAGAATTGGTGATTGATTTATGGTTTGTTTTGTCAGATAATGTCAAAGTATTAAGAACTTTGATTTTTAAAGTAAAGTAAATTTTAAGTTAACAATGAAGTAAAGTTAAAAGTTTTGAACAAGAAAAAGAATAAATGTCGAAGGCTAAAGACTTGCAGAAAAATAAATAAAGCTTGAAAATGACATTAAACTTGATAAATGAACAAGTAATTTAAATAACTTTGAAATATAACTGGTGTTCAAACGTACATTGTTCCAAATCTTAGACTCATTTTCTCTCACACTGGGTACTTAGAGTTTTTTAACAGGAATTTTGTATCAATTTTCACACACCTATTCTAAACACAAACTATCCTATTTATACATAAACAAAATAACTGCTTAGAACGGAAAAACTATAACTAAACGACAAGTGTCAGCCTGCATGTAGACTTTTCTCTGAAACCTCCATGTGTCCTACTGCCAAAAGTTACAACCTTTGGAATTTGAATTCCTTTTGAATTTGAATTCCTTTCTTTGGTGACGAAACCTTGCACCTCTTCAAACTATCGAAGCCTTTAAAAACACAACTCCTTCAGCATTTTCCAAATATTTTCTTTTGTCAAATATCTCCTTCTGTCGAAATCATTTGAAAGACCGTCTTCTGTCGAAACGTCGAAAGAGAAGCTTTCTTCTGTCAAACACTTAGTTATAAATAACTTCCCAACTTTAGTCTGCCAGACCAATATTTGCCCTTTCTGTTGAAGTAATGAAGTTTCAAACCCTGTCAGCAATCCTTGAATTCTCTCTCTTTGTTATCCTTCGACAAAGATGATCTTAAGCCCTTAATTTCAGTCTGTCGAAATTATAGGTTTACAAATTGCCCCCCAGCAAAGATGTTTTCGACTAACCTTGGAGAAATATCTTTTGCTGTCGAAGTGACCTTTGACTTCCTGTCAGTTGCATTTATTGTAAAGTGATTTTGTTGAGTCCCAAGAAAACATCATGATTTCCACTTTATTAAAACGTCACGTCTAGCCCACGTTTTTACACAATCTCCCATAACCCTATATTGTAGGTAAATCATGGCCTCTTACCAACTGCCATTTTCTAACTTCCACTAAGGGATCAGAAACGCACGTTTCCACTTCCTAACTGAAAATCTTTTCATTTTCCTTTTTCTTTATTAGTCATTTATTTCATCCTCTATAAATACCACTTTCAACAACATTTCATACTTTTCACCTTCTCAACTCTTCTTTTACCCAAACGTAAAAAACTCCATTTCCAAACCTTTCAAAGCTCCTGTTTCTTCAAGCTCTTCATCAAATCAATGGCCCCTCCAAAGGCTACCACTGGACGCAGTGCAAAGAAGACCAAGAAGACCATGGATCTTCCTCCTGCTCACGTATTATCAGGGCCTACACAAACACAACACCAACAGTACTTTCCAGAACCCCCAAATGAAAGGGAAAAGGCAAGCATTTACAGGTCACAGGTAATGATTCCCATTTCTGTTTCTGGAGTTCATCATGCTATGTTAGGTCCTATTTTTGATCCCACTATGGACCCTAATCGTTTAAAAGAATTTTACCCCTGTTATTCTGCTTCCAAACCCATAGCTGCTAACAAAAACCCTAAACCTGTCGAAACCTCATCAAAAGAACCTGAAGTCCTTATGGCTTCGACATAAATAGATTTGTCTTATCTAAACCAAAATAGGATTTTTAGGAGTCCCCCTTTGACGAAAGATCCCTCTGAGTACTTAACATGGCTTACTAGGGTCGAAAAAGCCAAAGAAAAATTTTGGAAGAAAACTGGCATTTATGACTTAATCCAATTGTCGAAGGAGGGTCCCCGTTATTGCCAAAACATGCTGTTAGCCTCCTTGTACTTTTGGGATAGTACTTACAATACTTTCCACTTACCCTGTGGAATGATGACTCCCACCCTATTCGACATAGCAGCCATAACTGGCCTTAGTCCTTTAGGGGAAATATTTAACCCTGAACACTTGAACAAGGATCCCATAGGCTTCGACACAAAGCATGCTGGGTATTCTGTTTTCATAGCCCATCACCAAGGTGAAAGCAATGAAGAAGTCTCTGATAGAGAGCACATTGCCTTCCTCAGTCTGTAGTTGTCCAAATTTGTATTCTGCACAAGGTCCCTTCAGGTGGCCAGAAGTTTTATCATTATGGCTAATCAGCTTCATAATGGAGTTGCGTTCTGCCTGAGTGAGCTACTTTTGGCAAACCTTTATGAATCCTTAAGTGAGAGTGTAAACAACCTCAAAACCCTTAAAGACAAAGGTAACATTAGTCTTACAGGCCCTTTTTGGCTTCTACAACTATGGCTGAATGCCACTTTTGAAACCTTCATCCCCAACAAAATGCCAGTTGTCGAAGACGTAGTAAAAGAAAGGCGTGTCGAATGGCCTAGGCTGGTTCAACTGACCCCTACAGATGATAATACAAGCCTTCAACAAGCATTCACTGGCTACATCATGATGTTCGCCAAACACTACAAATTTTCTCCTTCAATGGCACCATTCGCCAACAGACAAGTAGGTCCAAGATGGTTTACCAGAAGACTCCCAGTGGAGAACCAGAAAGATGAAGACTCCTATATCTCCATTTGGGAAGCTTTCCTCATGCCCAGACACTTCTTCTCCCATCATAGTCTTAACAACACAAAGGTATCCCTCATTGTGTACCAACCCAATTTGGTAGCTAGGCAGTTTGGATTAATTCAGACAAAGACGAAGCCTATCTACCATAAGAAAGGTGCTATCATTTTCTATAACTCATTTCACCATTTCGACAAAAGTTTAGAGCTGTACAACAAGTTTTTTGACCCAACTTTGGAGGTCTATCCCACCATTTTTCTACCAAACTTCCTCTGTACTGAAGAATTCGACGTCTGGTGGAAGGAATATTACATCAACAGATTTTTTGACGTAGCAACCTTCACTACTCTTCTGACAAATGCTTTTACCTTTGTGCAGGACAAGAAGAAAAAAGGTACAGATCAGCATATCAAAGAAGTTCAAAAGTTTCAAAAATATTTTGAAACCATTTACAGGCCTGATGATCTTCGTCGAACCATAGCTGAAGCAGCAGTATCTTTAAAATACAAACTCACAGAGAAATTAAATAAGTTGTGGTTTCCTTCATCTCTTCCACCACATGCACACTATGACTATGCATTCACCACTTTTCCCCCAAAATTCCCTCCACTACCTTCTGCAGAATTTGGGGTGGCCTTGTGTCCTCCATTTCCAGATTGGTTTGTGTGTGGATCTGATTTAAAACTGCTCCGTGAAAGAAACAAAAAACCTGCCGAACGCGTGGTTGCGACGAATATCATCTGCACAACTTCACTGGGCACCTTCACATTGGGATAGAACACGTCACTGTGGACGAACCCATTCTTGAAGGTGTCGAAGAAATTACATTCCTTTATTTTGGTTTCTAACTCCTTTATTCCTATATCAATGTTCATGCAACTTTTCTTTTTCAGCTGTTAGAATTGTCAGGAAGACTACTGGCGAAGGAACTTCTTCCAAAACAGTCGAAAAGTCTCCTACAACTGTCAAGAAGGTTTCGACAAAAACAGAGCATCCCTCCTCATTTGTGTACTTCACATTTTCTTATACTGAATACTTCTCTTTTTTTTTTTTTTTTTTAGGTGACTCGTACCCCAGCAAAGAAAAGGAAACCAGAAGAAAAGGAGGCAAGCGTCGAAGAGTCTGAAGACGAATCCCCTGAACCCCAGCCTTTGAAAAGAAACAAAGGTCTAAGAATTAAAACAGTAGCCTCTCAAAGATCTATAGTCCAAAGACGAACTCCACCTGCCAGTCCAGTCAACCAAATTCCCACAAGGAGTGAAAGAAGTGGAGACTCAAGTGCACACACTGAAATCCCCCAGGTAATCACTTCGACCAACAATATTCCCATATCTTGACTACATGTATCTATCTTATAACTTTCTTTCATGTTTCCTGTAGGTTGTCATTGATGTCGAAGAGACTTCTACAATCCAAGAAGAGCATGCCCCTTCTAATTCTGAAAGGACTCTGGCTGAAAGGCTTCAAGATGATGCCACTCCAGATACAGGTGTCCATGGACCTCAAACCTTGGATGAATTCGACCTCAGTGATTCTGAGTCTTCTGGCAACAACTCTCCTTTTCGACCAGACCCCACTGCGGAAAAAATAATTCCAGATCAAGATGCACCACTTCCACCACCAGCTGCTATACCAGAAACTGACGGAGATGCCATTGCTCAGGATGCACAAACTCCAGATCCAACTGACGCCAACATAGTTGAGCAAGAAAATGTCGAAGAGGAAGTCACTCCGTCGAATCAGCCAGGAGTCAACTTGAGCATTGGAGGAACTTCTCAAAACATTCCTTCTTCATCAAAGGTTCCTGTCGAAACCTCTTTGGGTACTGATTCGACAAGTTTATCACATGAAGAGATTGAGAGCTTGAAGGTTAGAAAACCCTTTGAATACTTAAAAGCTTTGCTTGACACCAGGTATAACTTCCAAGATTCCTCTCCCAGTGGTTCGACAGCTTCAGGGGCCACTTCTGACCTTCAACCAATCAGTGTCATTATGGATGAGATCAAGACAAGGATCCTTGGAGTTGACCTGTTTGAAGTCTTGGCTGAGAATACTTCTGCTCAATATGATCTAAAGAAGCTCCTGAAAAGTGCCAATTTGTTGGAGGCTTCAACTGAGGAAAGCCGTTTGGTGATGGATTTGATATCTTTAATTGATTCTGTTAGTGCTGATCTGGTTCGACAAAAAGAAGTCTCCCAAAAAATCACAGCCAAGTCTGAAGAGCAAGTTTCAGCATGGAACACAGTGGCTTCTTCGACAGAAAGGATTTCAGAGCTGAACAAGCTTTCTGACGAATACACTAAGGCTGCTGCTGAGTGTGAAAGCAATATTCAATCTTACCAAGCCCAGATTGCTGATCTGCAAAGGAAAATCCTTCAAGAAAAAGAACGCCAGACCTCTCTCCAAAAACCAAATCAGGAAGCAATAGACAGTGAACTCCAGAAGGGGCTACAATATGCAGAAACAGCCCAGCAACTTCACAGGGAGCTTGACGAAATGACTGTCAGCAAGAGTCTCTGCGAGCGTCGAATTCAACTTCAAAAGAAGAAGTTCGACGAACTCAAAGCTACCTTTCTTCGACAGTAGTTTTGTAATAGAACTTAGGAATTTGTTTTAAGGATATTTTCTTTTAGCACTTTTATATGTAATGCTATTTTACGCCATTTGTTTGGCGAAGACAAGTTTCGTTTGCAATTTTAATTTGTTCCTATTTTTATTTCCTGCAATGTTGGTTTATACTTCTTTAAGTACTTCCCATTTATTTTCAGCATTCTTCTATCTTTTTCTATTTCTTCGACTTCGTATGCTCCATTGGAAAAAACTCTTAGGATTTTGAAAGGTCCTTCCCATTTAGGGGACCATTTTCCCATCACTCTGCCTTTCTTCTCCATGGGCAAAATCACTTTCCAAACTAAATCATTTACTAAAAAGGCTTTGAATTTTACTTTTTTGTTATAAAACTTTTCAACTCTCTCTTTCTGCCTTCTTATTAATTCTAAAGCACGCAACCTTTCTTCGTCTAAATCAACCAATTCATCCATCATCATACTCCAATATATTTCAGATGGAATCTCATGATGTCTTTGAATTCGTATTGACTGTAAACAGATTTCGACAGGCAATACTGCATCATGTCCATAGGTTAGTTTAAATGGGGTGGAATTAGTTGCTTCCTTAGGAGATGTTCGACAAGCCCAAAGGATTTGATCCAGGGTCTTATGCCAATTTCTGGGTTTTTTACCCACATGTTTCTTTATCAGGTTTATTACTACTTTGTTGGCTGCTTCGACCTGACCATTTGCTTGAGCATAATAGGGTGTCGAAGTCAACAACTTAAAACCTGTCTCTTTTGCAAATGCCTGCATATTTCTACCGGTAAACACAGATCCTTGATCAGTGGTTATAGTCTCTGGTATCCCAAACCTATACATTATGTGTTTCTGGATGAAGTCTATGACTGCTTCCTGATCTACATTCGTCAAGGGTATGGCTTCAATCCATTTAGTGAAATAGTCTACTCCTACTAAAATGTACTTCTGCCCTTTTGAAGAGGCTGGTCGAATTTCACCAATCAAATCTAAAGCCCAGCCTCTGAATGGCCAAGGCTTTACAATGGAATGTAACTCATTTGCTGGCACATGAGGTATGCCTGCATGAATTTGACATTCTTGACAACCCTTTGCAAATTCGACACAGTCTTTCAACATGGTTGGCCAATACATTCCTTGTCGAAATAATAGCTATTTCATCTTATGTCCTGCTTGGTGAGCACCACATGCACCACTGTGTATATTCGACAAAGCTATATAAGCTTCAGTCTCTCCTAGGCATTTTAGTAGAACTCCTTCTGCAGTCTTTTTAAACAATTCATTTCCAAAGAGTACATAACTTATAGCTCTGTACTTTATCTTTCTTTCGACTGTCTGATTTGGATTTTGTAGATAATCTTTGATGGGTTTTCTCCAATCTCCAACTTCTAGATCACCTACATTGAAAATCTCAAAGTTCTCTTCATCACCATATCCCAATCTCATTGTCTCCAAATCAGATGGGGACAGTTTGGTGGATAAGACTTTGCCTCTCACTTCGACAACCTTCATCAGATTCTCTTTCGACACTTTATACCCTGAAGCCAACTGAGCTAAGTCATTTGCTTCTTGATTTTCTACTCTGGGAATGTGTCTAAAAACTACACTGTCGAATCTTTTGAGGAGTCTGTTGGCTATCACAAAGTACATGATCAAATTTTCTTTGACACATTTATACTCTTTCGTCAATTGTTTTATCACCAACTCAGAATCACCCATTATTTCGACCTCTGTTGCCCCCAGCTCCAACAAAATTTCAAGTCCAGCAATTAAAGCTTCATATTCTGCCTCATTATTTGAACAGAATCCTTCTATTTTATACTTGAACTTTGTTGGAATTTTATTGGGAGAAATAATTAATACCCCAACACCTGTTCCATTTTTATGACTGGAACCATCAAAATATAACCTCCAAGGTTCTTTTTCGACATAATTTGTCTCCTCTCCAAGTATGGAGTGGTCAGCTATAAAGTCAGCAACTATTTGCCCTTTAACAGCTTTTAGAGGCATATATTTTAAAGAATATTCAGTCAAGGCTAAAGCCCATTTTGCAATTCGACTATGCAAAATAGACTTAGACAACATATGTTTTATTACGTCGAAATGAGAAGATATATGTACATCAACGGGTTTTATATAATGCTTCAATTTCATACAAGAGAAATATACACATAAACATAATTTCTCTATCATGCTATATCTAGTTTCAGCATCATTTAAGACTCTGCTGAGATAATAAATGGCTCTTTCGACGCCATGTTCATCTTCTTGACAAAGCATACTTCCTAATGTTTTGTCAGATGCTGATATGTAAAGCCTCATGCTTCTTTTTCGACAAGGAGATATTAAAACTGGAGGATTTGCCAGATACTCCTTGATCTTGTCGAAGGCATCTTGCTGCTCTTGCCCCCAAGTGAAACCTTCCTTCTTCAGTCGAAGCAGAGGTGAGAAGGCCTGAGTCTTTCCACTAAGGTTGGAGATGAACCTTCTGAGAAAGTTGATTTTCCCTAGTAGAGACTGCAATTCCTTCTTTGTCGATGGCGCTTTTGCTTCCATTATTGCTTTAGCTTTGTTCTCATTAATTTCAATCCCTTTCTTGTGGACCACAAAGCCTAAGAAGTCCCCTGCCTGCACACCAAAAGCACATTTAAGAGGATTCATTTTCAAACCAAACTTCCTCATCCTTTCAAAGGACTGTCGAAGATGATTAATGTGGTCCACGCCTAAAGCAGATTTAATCACAATGTCATCTATATAAATTTGCATAAATGTTTCGATGAAATCATGAAAAATAGAATTCATAGCCCTTTGGTAAGTAGCTCCAGCATTTTTCAAACCAAAGGGCATGACTACCCACTCATATGTTCCTATTGCTCCTGGACAACGAAAAGCTGTTTTTGGAACGTCTCCTTCAGCAATGAAAATCTGGTTGTAACCAGAATAGCCATCAAGCATACTTAAATACTCATGGCCTGCTGCAGAATCTACTAGCATTTCTGCTACTGGCATAGGATACTCATCCTTAGGGGTGGCTGAGTTTAGATCTCTAAAATCAATACACACCCTTAATGTGCCATTTTTCTTAATCACAGGAACAATATTAGCAATCCATTCGACATACCTTGTTGTACGGATGAATTTGCATTTTAGAAGCCTTTCGACTTCTTCTTTGATTTTCGACAGAATCTCAGGTGCAAAGCGTCTGGGGGTCTGCTTTATTGGCTTCTTCCCTTCCAGTATTGGCAACTTCAATTCCACCAAACTTCTGTCTAAACCAGGCATTTCGTCATAATCCCAGGCGAAGCAGTCTTTAAACTCATTCAGCAGTTGGATTATTTCGACTCTGAGTTGAGGATTCAACTTGGCACTGATGTAAGTGGGCCTTTTTTCTGCCCCCAGTCCCAGATTAACCTCCTCTAAAGGGTCCTGTGCCACCATTTTCATATTGGTTGAGGTTGGATCCTTTTCGAACCCCAAAGGTTCGTCATCATAAATGGCATCAAGTCTTTTATTCTGCCATTCACCATTTGTGTCTTCTTCAAAACTCTGATTTGCATGTTGCTCCTCAATATTTTCTTGAGGATATTATCCTTCGACAACCTGAGTGCTGGCTTCGACAGCCATATTTCTAACTTCAGCCTCAAGGGCCGTTCTGAGTTGTTTTTCGGCTATATAAGCCGAAATCCTTTCCATTGCTGAAACTTCAGTCATTTTCACTGAATTCACTCCCCCATCCAGTTGGGTTGACATGGGCAGTTCCCCAAGTGTAATTTGTCTCCCCAATTACTTCTTTATCCCACTGGAAGCCATGCGTAGGATGGAGGTACATAGAACAGTAAGCATTGTCGGAAGCTGTTAAGTCGAAAGCAGCAGGATTGCATGGTGCTATATGGGCTAGATTTTTGTCGAAGTTACGTCCAGTGACATTGTTCACATCAGCTGTGAAGTAACTCTGATCTGCTTCTATGTTTTCGACAATCCCATCTGGCCTCCAGATTGCTATCCTTTGATGCATAGAGGATGGTACAGCCCCAATCCCATGGATCCATTCTCTTCCCAACAGTAAGTTGTAATTTGCCTTTGATGCTATCACCACAAACATGGTAGGCCTGGTGATGGATCCTACAGTCAAGTTTAGTTGTATTACTCCCAGTGTTGTTCCTACTTTACCTTCATAGTTGGACAACACCATATTGTGAGGCTTAGTGTCGGAGTCATCTTTTCCAATCTTCTTTATCATGTAATGAGGAATTAAATTTACAGCTGCTCCACCATCTATCAGAATTTTGTTGACACCCACACCTTCTAACTTTCCTTTTATGAAGAGAGGCTTTAAATGAGCCTTCATTGCATCATCTGGCTTTTCGAAGAAGGCATTTTGCTCTTCGACACAGCCATTGTTCATTATGTAGTAGCATACAGGCTTCAGACCTATGCTGTCATCTGCCATGTCATCCTCTTCATCTTCGACTTCCATTATCCTGTCATAGTCTCTGGGCAGCACAGAAACCACATTGCAAGTTACGTCGAAAGAGGCATCTGATTCTGAACTAAATTCGTCTGTGACTTCTTCGTCCACTGGCATCCTGTTATTTGTGCTCTGCATTTCTGTGGTGTCACTAGATCTACTCTTCTGAGGAGCTTCTTTTTCTGCCAGAGGTATCCCCTTGTTTGTAATCTGGACACATTTGCTTGATTCGGCTTCCTTTTGCCCAACCCTTTGGTGTTCTACAGTTTCCTTTTCAATTTTCTTCTGCCTTTGGAATCTTCTCCATTGGGATCTGGACATGGGATTCTTCCCTTTGTAGTTTTCAGAGACATATTTTGGCCTTGCCTCTTTTTTAACCTCCATTGAAGGACCCCTGTTCACTTCAAAACTCTTCCATCTCTTCTGACCTTGGGCGTCCCTTATAGGCTGAACCCATTTGTCATCATTTGGCATGTTGGATGGTTTGTAGGTGTTGAAACGTCTTTCTCCCACCCCTTGACTGTGATGCTTCCCTCTTCTTGGGTCGAATCTTTCATTTCTGGTTGGTGGGACTGTTCCCCAATTTCTTTTCCTCTGGGTCTTTTCTGCTGCTTCTAAGTCATCAGCTGCTTTCTTGTCGAATACAGCACTGCATCTTGGGCAAAGCATGACTTCTGCATTTTTCCTTTGACACCTATGGATGAATCCGACAAGACTTTCGTTCTCTTCCGGGTAAACCAGCTTCTGATGCTTCTCTTGATGTTTCTTTCCCTTGTTGGTGTCTGGTCCTCCCTTTTGAGTGATTTCCACCATATGAATCCCAGCACTCTGTTCAGTTGTAATTTTCAATTTGTTCATTTTTTCGACTAGCATGATTTCCTCTGGGATGTCCTCCTTTGACTGACCCACATTGCCTTTTGGGTGTAAGCCCTTATAGATGTATTTGCAGCAATGTGCAACCCTTTCGACAGGATGTTCTTCAGTTCTGGTGGTACCACTGTTTATTGGTTCGACAGTGAGGGGATTGTCATCAGCCCCTGCTATTTTGATCTCCTCTTGGTCAGGGCCTTCAGTGGCCTCTGTTTGGACAGTGAGGGTTTTGCTATCCTCCTCTTCGTCATCCTTTTTGAAAGAATCTCCCCATTCTGTGGGTTTGATTTTGTTGATATCTGTTTTGGAGCTTGGTGGTGCTGAATATTTCACCATGAAGTCGAACTTCCCATTTGACTCTCCCAAAGTGTCCCAGATCACCCCTTGCTCAGCATCTCTTTCATAGTTTTTCTTGTCGAAGCTTCCTCCCACTTTGACTGTATTTCTTCCGTCGAAACCATCAGTAGTTTCAATGGCATTCTCATTGTCGAAGTCTTCAGAAACTTTGACTTCTTTTTCCTCAGCTTGGTCAGTAGAATTATCACCTTCTTCCACCACATTGACATGGGTGTCGAAACCTTCAGCAGCTTCTATCATGGGGAAGTTGGTGTCGAAGCTTTCAGTAACTTCTACCATTTCAAAATTTTCTTCTGCCATGATCTCCATTTCGACCACGTTTACCATTTCTGGTTCAGCATAATTGGCCTCCACAACCTGCATGGGATTGGAGTCAATCTTCATCTGCTGCTTGCCTTTGTCTCCAAACTTCAGCCTTCCATTTTGGATTGCATTCTGGACAAGATCCCTGAAAAGGTAACATTGAGAAGTTTTATGACCCAAGAAATTATGGTATTTACAAAAACCTCTCTTTTTCTGTTGGTTTACAGGAGGCTCTGTAGTGCCTGCTGGTTTTATTAACTGACCATCTTTGACTAATAAATCAAATATCTCATCACACTTGGTGATGTCGAATGTATAGGTTCTTTTAGGGAACTTGTCATTCTTTTCCACTTCGACTGGATTTTTTCCATTCGACGGGGCTAAAACTTTACAAGAATATGGAGGGCCTTGTTTTAATTCTGCAAGATCAATTTCTTGCTGGTCGAAAATGACTGGTTCGTTTTCGTCATAATCATCTTCTTGAACTATTCCTACATAGGCCACTCTTTCCTTCTTGTTTTTATTTGATCTAAATTTCTCATTTTTTAGTCTTTCTATTTGCCTCACTCTGTCTGCCAGTTGTGCCATGTCTCTCAAGTATTGGGTATCCAATTTTTTCCTTATGGAATAATCTAGACCCCCTGCAGCCATTTCGAGTAGTTCTTGTTCCGGCACTTGCGTAAAGCATCTGGCTTTTAATAATCTAAACCTATTCAAATAGTCATCTATAGGCTCAGAAAATTTTCTTTTGACACTTGCCAACTCTTTCAAGCTTATCTTGGTTTGTCCCATATAAAATTGTTCATGGAACAATCTCTCTAATTGGGTCCAAGTAAAGATTGAAGTTGCAGGAAGTGATGTAAACCAAGTGAAAGCATTTTTCGTCAAAGAACTTGGGAAATATTTCATCCTTAAGTTCTCATTATTAGCAATCTCTCCTGCCTCTATCAAATAACGTGCCACGTGTTCTATGGTGGACTCACTAGTATCCCCTGAAAATTTTGTAAATTTGGGGACTTTCCATCTTGGTGGTAACTCTTGTTGTAAAACAAACTCAGACAAGGGGGAAGTATAACTAGGCCTTTGTAATCCCACGTTTACTCCATTTTGTGCCATTATTCTCTCCACCATGGTGGCAATATTATTTTCGACAGGCATGTTATTGTAACGCATTCTCTGCTGTAATACTTCGTCAGCATTTTGGTTTCTCTGGACTATTATCCTTCTTGGTTCCTGTCGAATAGGCTCTTCTACATTAGGTTGTTCGACTATCACCTCTTGCCCCCTGGGATTTTCATGAGGGTTCCCTAAAGGCCTTTGGTTTATAGTAAGTTCCTCTTCGACAGCCCTATTGGCAGGATTCTGGTTTAATTGCATTCTTTGTTGTGCTTGCGGGACTCCAAAAAAGTCAGCAATGCGTGCCATCTGTTCTGCCAATATTTGGTTTGTTTGGGTAGTGTTTTGTATTAAGGGATTGAACACTTCTCCCATTTGTTGTGTCAAAGCCTGCACCATATCATGATTGCTTTCATCCATCTGTTGACGAATTACTTGTGCAGAATGGTTTGTCAAAGCAGGCATATGGAAACCTGGTGGAATTTGATTCATTCTATTTCTATTTCCACCATATCCTGATCCCTGTAATGGTGATGACACTTGAACCATAGCATCAGAGAATAATGGTGACGAATTATGTAGGCTTGCCATCATTGAAGTTGGCATTCCATATTGTTGTTCCCTCCCAGTCAAAGGCTGAGAATAATTCAGATATGGCCTGAATGTATTTCCTCCAGGGGGAGGGGTTCCAAGGGGTCTGGCTTGTCCCATGGTGGAAGAACTAGGCACATTTTGGGATCCTGAACCCGTTGGTATGGAATCTCCCAAAGGAGGCCTAATTTGTTCTAAAACAGGGCCAGACACTGGTATTGTTCCTGACGAAGGGATAGGGTTGGAAACTGGTATTGTTTCGTCAGGAATGTTTGAAGTATTTGGCAAGTTAGCCATGTTTCTTCTTCTTGTTCTCTTTGGTCTCTCTACGTCGGTTACGGCTAGTTTACCGCTTCTAAGAATCATACAACGTAGCAAGGAACAATTTGTCTAAGAAGTTCTTTATTGGATAATTGTCTAATGCACTGGTCCCACTGGGCGTGCCAATTTGTTCGCAGTGGTTTCTGGCGAACAACCTCTGGTTAACCAATTCCTTCAAAAAAACTGGGTTACGTGCAGGACCAACCAAACAAGTCCTGGGATACATGTGCATTGTTTCTGTCGAAATCTTCTTAGAATTGGTGATTGATTTATGGTTTGTTTTGTCAGATAATGTCAAAGTATTAAGAACTTTGATTTTTAAAGTAAAGTAAATTTTAAGTTAACAATGAAGTAAAGTTAAAAGTTTTGAACAAGAAAAAGAATAAATGTCGAAGGCTAAAGACTTGCAGAAAAATAAATAAAGCTTGAAAATGACATTAAACTTGATAAATGAACAAGTAATTTAAATAACTTTGAAATATAACTGGTGTTCAAACGTACATTGTTCCAAATCTTAGACTCATTTTCTCTCACACTGGGTACTTAGAGTTTTTTAACAGGAATTTTGTATCAATTTTCACACACCTATTCTAAACACAAACTATCCTATTTATACATAAACAAAATAACTGCTTAGAACGGAAAAACTATAACTAAACGACAAGTGTCAGCCTGCATGTAGACTTTTCTCTGAAACCTCCATGTGTCCTACTGCCAAAAGTTACAACCTTTGGAATTTGAATTCCTTTTGAATTTGAATTCCTTTCTTTGGTGACGAAACCTTGCACCTCTTCAAACTATCGAAGCCTTTAAAAACACAACTCCTTCAGCATTTGCCAAATATTTTCTTTTGTCAAATATCTCCTTCTGTCGAAATCATTTGAAAGACCGTCTTCTGTCGAAACGTCGAAAGAGAAGCTTTCTTCTGTCAAACACTTAGTTATAAATAACTTCCCAACTTTAGTCTGCCAGACCAATATTTGCCCTTTCTGTTGAAGTAATGAAGTTTCAAACCCTGTCAGCAATCCTTGAATTCTCTCTCTTTGTTATCCTTCGACAAAGATGATCTTAAGCCCTTAATTTCAGTCTGTCGAAATTATAGGTTTACACATACTCGCTTCTTTATTTTCTAGTTTTGTCTGCCGTACCTCATCTGCTGTTTAGTTTTTTGTGGTGTCACTCTAATAGTGTAACACTGGGTTGGGAATACCTTATTTTGTTTTCTGAGTTGTTTCATTAAATACTTTATATTATGAATGAGGTTATTTTCTAAGTTTGCTTAGTTGAATAATGATGTCATGTTGTTTTGAAGGTAATTCCACATTTTTAATTAAAGATTGAATGTTGAAATATATGTGTGACACCCTATTTTGTTTTACCGTCATATTTTCCGCATTCGTTTGTATAAAATATATGTTAGGGTTTAGGGTGTTACAATGAAGGCCATGGCTCTAGATATGGAGGAATATTTCTAGAAAGAGAAATCTAGGATTAATTGGAAGTTAAGGGGGATCACAATACTACTTTTTTCCATCGAACCACCAAAATCATGAGCACTTTCAAACCCATCACTATCCTTAAGAATGGAGCAAATATTCTTACTGAGCCAAACTAGATAGCTGAGTACACCGTGAACTATTTTCAAAATATTTTCTCTAATAACCTTTCTGTTTTCTAGGATCTTTCCATTGTTGAAGATGTTATTCTGAGGTTAGTGAATGGCATCATTAACTTTCTTCTCACTATTCTTCATTATTTGGATGAGATATAAGCTGGGGTGTTTTCTTTGAACAAGGATATTTCCCCCGATTCCGATGGTTTCGGTGCGCTATTCTTTCAAAATTATTGGGAATTTATAAAGAAAGATGTCGGTGACGCAGTTTTGCAATTTTTCTCTACTAGTTGGATTCTTCCAAACTACAACTCTTATATCATTATTCTAATCCCCAGGAGTAAAAATGTATATTCTTTGGATCAGTTTCGACCAATTGCGTTAGCGAATTTCAAGTTCCAAATAATTTCCGAAATCATTGTTGACAAGTTAGCTTCTTTGATGTCACACCTTATCTCTCGAGAACAATGTGGTTTTATTCAAGACAAAAACATATTGCATTAGTCTTTTTTTGGAGGCAATTAATCTACTTGATTCTAAAGCGTGGTGTGAGAATGTAGAACTAATGGTGGATATTACCAAAGAGCTTGACACATTAGTTGGTCTTTTCTTTTGAAAGTGCTTGAGAAATTTAGTTTCAATTCAACCTTTTTTTAATGGGTTCATAGTATTCTCCACTTTACGTGCTTATCTATTTCGATCAACATTTTGTTTCATGGTTACTTTAAGTGTTCTAGGGGAGTTTGCCAAGGAGATATGCTTTCTCCTATTCTTTTCTTTTTAACGAAAGATGTCCTAAGTAGAAGTACAACTCAATTAGTTATTATCGGGAAGCTTGACTCGATTACATGTCCTAATAGTCTCAAAGTCCCTTCTGTTGCACCCCAAAATTTGCCCTCCACAAGACAAGTAATTGTGTACTAAGAGGCTCACAAGGATCACAAGTTTCACAAGACATTTCATGAGGTTCACAAGGTTCACAAAGTTCACAATTGGTTGACAAATTTGACAATTCCCTCAGACAATGCATCCTCCTAAGCAATGCATCCTAAACTAGGGTTTTGACTTTTATCAGGCTAAATGGACTTCCAAGACTTCAAGTGAGCTTCATATCATCCTATATGTGTTCAAGAATCCCCATGTAAAGTTTCAAGACTTTTCCCAAAGGTTTGCTCAGTCAGATGATCAAATAGGTTAAAATCAGTCAAAGTAGTTAAAAAGTCAAACTAAGGTCAACTATGGTCAAACCAAAGTCAAACTTCATGATTTTTTGCCAACATCAAGTATATGAATTAAAATTCATTATTTGATCAAGGATTGATCATAATTCATCAAGGAGATTTCAGATCATCAAGAATCAGGAGTTTCTAAATTAGGGTTTTCACAGGAAAAGTCAACTGAACTTTGACCAGCCATAACTTTCACATGCTTCATCAAAATTTTTCCATCCTAAGCTCATTTTGAATTAAATTGAATTCTCTACAACTTTGTGTCTCACAAGCCAAGCCCAAAAATGCTTCATTTGGAAGGTATGAGCTAAGACATTATAGGTCCTTTTAAAAGTCAACAAAAAGTCAACAACTTCAAAAGAGCATAACTTGAGAATGGTAAAAGATATGGACATGAGACCAAAGATGTTGGTTAGAGGACTCTTTAAGCTTTCCAAAATGTCCAAGAACACCCTCATAGCATTAAAATTGAGGGATTTGTGCCCTTGCAAAGTTGGGAAATTTTTGGGAAGTTTATGAAGCAAATAAGGCCTTAAAACCAATTTTTGCTAAATGAGCCCACCAAATTGCCATCCAAACTTTACAATATCATCAAGCACGACCCAACCCACCTATTTTCTGATTTTTTATTTTTTATTTCATATTTATTTGAATTTTATTCATTAAAATACAATTTAAATTGAAATAAAATATAAAAAACATATATTTGAAAAGGATTTGGTTTCTAGAATGTCTTAAAAAACATTTAAACTTGATTGGTACCATTTAAAATCAGATCATCCAAACATAGCAATGTTAGATCAAAATAAATCAAGTTTTATGACAAATATTTCTCAATCTTCAATTATCCAAAAAGTCCAAAGAGTTGTAACTTTTTTTGACCTAATTCATTCACCCATATATATAGAACATTTAGCAATCAAAGGGACACGATTTCGCAGCCTCTAATACCACTTTCAAACTTCACAAAATTCATCCAATTCCAATTTTCGGTTTCCACATTACAAGAGGTTTGAAGGTATTTTAAAGACACAAGAAGGTTCCTTGAGCTTCATTGAGTCGAAACCAACTCTTAAACGCATCCAATCCATGCTCATATACACAATCCGAATGCATCTTGTTCATGTTTAATTTTTTTCCGATTTGAATGATTTGTGCATTAATAATGAAAACTAACTATGGATTTGTGTTTGTTGTGATGTTTAGAAGCTTTCTGGATGATTTAATTTGATTCTTATGGACTGTATCAAAATCCACCATTACTAGGGTTTGAAGCTCAAATTTGGGAACCTAGCATTTAGGGCCTCTAAATGAAATCTAAGAACATGGCTGTGACCTATGAGACTCTTATAATTGATCTGGGCTTCGAATTTGAATTGATATTATAATTTGCTTGGTGATTGAAAAACATAGGATTCTGGTTTAAAAAATTTGCAGGAAAATTCGCAGGTAATTTGAATGAAGAAGATGAAGTTTCGCGCGCAGCTGGATTTTCAAAATCGTTTTATATTATATATTAATGTTTGTATTATATTTCTTGAGTAACACTGATGGCGTGGTGGTAAGTGTGTGCGCGTGTGAATGCAATGTCTTGGGTTCGAAACCAGCCTCAGGGCATTTTTTTGTTCAATCTTATTTTGTTTTCCAGGACAAGAACAAAAGCACATGGATGCAATAGGTTGACAGCTAGCGCGCGCTAGCCCAGTGGTCATGCTGTTGGTCTTTCAGGTAAAGGACCTGGGTTCAAATCTCAGGTCCTGTTTTTTGGCTTTTCTTTCTTTTTTTTTAGATTTATTTGTTTTATTAATTTCTTATTATTATTCTTTATTCAAATTAATTCCTAAAAAATGTTTTCTAATTAAACCTTATTTTCACAAATTTAAATTAATATGTAAATGTTTATATATTCTAAAAAATAATAATTTGTTATTTATTTGAATTAAAATATGTGTATATTTGTTTAAATAATTAAGTTAGTATTAGGTATCAAATTAAAATATTTTTGTACTTAAAACCCTAATTATATTATAAACCCTAATTTATTTTTCTAAAACAATTCAAAACCCTAATTTTCTTTTTATGATTTTAATTTCTTATTTTTATTATGTTTTGTTTAATTATAATTAATAAATATTTCTAATATGTATATATAATTAAATTATTAAACTATTAATCATGTTTATTAGTATATAATTATTATGGTTTATTCTTCTTCTTAAAAATTCTTAAAAAAATGATTATTTATTTAAATTTGAACTTTTAATTTGTTTTCTATATTATATTATTATGTTAATCTCTTTTTCTCTTATATTTATTTTATTTATTATTACTAACCTTTTTATTTATTTAATTAATATATGCTTATTATTTAAAGTGTTTTATTATAATGTAATTGTGCAAGTTATGTAATAGTGGTAGAATTTTTATTTATTTATTTATAAATTGCTATGGTTAGTAAATTAGGGAGTGAAAACATGTTTGTATTTTAAAATTGAATTTAGATCACTAATTATAAGATAATTATTTGAATTTGTACACGCACACACGTAAGTCGATCTTTGATCGCCATCTCACCTTCTTAAGGATACCTCTCATGTTGCCTAAATAAAAGGTCAAGTAAGGTGTATAAAGCAAAGTCCATTCTTTTACTAATATCATCTAGTCCCTTTAAAGAATTATAAGATCAAGTCCCTTTATAGTTGCCTTCGTAAATGATCTTGTCCCTTTCGAATAAAAGATGATAAGTCCCTTCGAATTGCTAATACACCTTACAGTTGCCTAATCACAGATGTCCCTTCACTTGTCCCTCATAACATCTCAGGTAATGACTACCTATTCCTTAATAATAGGGATAGTCTTACCATTGAAAGAACATTTAAGAACAGTAAAGATTTAATCTTAGGGTAGGTTCCTCTTAAGTACTTGCTCACTCATTCAAAAACATTTCATAAACACTTCACATTTTCAAACAATTTTCAAAACAAAGTCTTTATATATATCCGTACAAGGATCATTATAAAGTACTTAAGAAAATTTTTAATCACACACTACACTTCTCAAAACAATTTAAAGTGAGCTAAGTAACTAAGAGCCCATGGATAACCATGGATGTAAAGGGTGCTAACACCTTCCCTTTACATAACCTACCCCTCGAACCCAAAAATCTTTTAAGGTCTTTCCTGTTCTTTTATGCCCTTTCTTTTGGATAAAATAAAAGTCGGTGGCGACTCTTGCTATCTGCAACATTTAACTAAAGTCAGTTCTCCCACTGTGTTACACCTTCCCACACTCTTTATGCTGACGACATCTTTATCTTCAGCAAAGGTAGAATCTCAAACATAAGAGTTTTCACTGCAACTTTCAAGGATTATTCTTTGGCATCAGGTCAAGTTATCAACTGTGCAAAGTCTTCTATTTGTAGAGGTTCATTGCCATATTCCAAGCTTAATATTTAGCAGAGTTATCAGGTTTCAGTAAAGGATCCACCCTTTTAACTACATAGGTTTGCCTATTTTTAAAAGTAGACCTAAAACTCATTTTTCCAGCCTATTGCATACAAGATCATTAGTATCTGTTATCTTTTGCGGGTAGAGTAGAGTTGGTTAAATCAACCATCCACGATATGCTTATTGTAACATCCTGAATTTTTATCCAAGATATTACTTAAAATTTTGCTTTTTAAAATTTAGTTGTTTTTTTAATTTAATTTTTACTTAGAAAATGGAATATTTATAAAGTAGAATATTTATAATAGTTTAAAAATGATAGTCCAAAAAATATTTATTGAGTATTAAAATAATTACATAAAAAATAATAAAATAGTGTATCACAATGATTTGTTTATTACATAAAATATTAAATTCGCAAAAATCTTGTTTGTCCTCGTAAGCGCTTTAGGTAACACATTCAATCAACATCACATTCAATCATGTCTTTCTTCTTGAGTACCTAAAATATTAATCGTAAAGGGGTTAATTTCCTTATCCACATTGAATCATACTCACCATAAGAAAAATGTCATGAAACAACAATAAAACACTTCACTATTCAATATATGATTATTAGTTTTTTTTATATAACTTGTACTTATAGTGTATGAAATGCAATATGATCATAACCATTATATGATACACTAATGATATGAGACACTAATGATCCGAATAATAAAACTCATTCTAATGGGAAAAACTGCCACAAAGGCCGAAAAACGTCAATATAAAACTCATTTAAATGGGAAAAACTACCACACAGACTCCTGCCACAAAGGCCAAACAACATCAATCTTACCACAAAGGCTACTGTCATACATGTCCGAAAACATCAATTTTGCCACAAAGGCTACTACCACACAAGCCCGAAAAACATCAACTTGCCACAAAGACATAACACACTGACTCATTTACACATATCCTATATGATGAATGTCACAATAAACTTGCCAAAAAGGCATGACACGGTGACTCATATATTCCTTTTTTATTTATTTACACTTCCTTTGTTTAAAACACATCATTTGGTTCACACTAAACATGTCTCCATATATATATTTTTTATATACAAAGCAAAACATAACTATTTCGCAAAATAAGTAGAAATTAATCATTCACACAACACAAACTTATAAATTTTTCATGTAATATTTATTTTGTCTATTCTCAAAGCTATATCCTTCCACTTAGTTCACAATTCACTTAAGATAGGGCACATGAAAATACTTTAGATAATATAATAAGGATAGTAATTGAAATATAATAAAAATAATTTAATTTAGTTTAGTTTATTTTATTTGGTGTATCATTTACCTATTTTATTGTATATTTGTATTTTTATTATATTGTGTAAACATGACAATTAAAATTACAACACAATCAAAAATATAATATAAAAATAAACCAAATATAAGAATCTCATACATATTTTTATTTTATTTATTTATATTATTATTACTGTTGTGAATATGATACCTTAGAAAATAAAGTATAATATGTTTCTCAGGAAACCTACAAGGATTAGGGTTTAGGGTTATCAAAAAAAGACAACAAAGATTGGTTATAAACTGTTATTCTTTCTTTTCTCTTAAAACAAGATTACAAGTATACAAGAATAACAAATAATTTCTCTCACTTTTGAATTAGGGTTTTATCTTCCTATTTTCCCTTATGCAAAATATGAGAGACTAGTATGCTATTTATAATAAAATTAACATACTAACCTAATGGGCTTTTTAACAATTACCCATTACAAGCTAACTTAAACAATTGGATCCATAACACAAGGCCCAATTAAACAATAACATGTGAGCAGACTTCGACGACATGCTATTCGTACTAGGGTTTGTTCCAATATTCCACAATTAATTTAGGAAAATGTTCGACCACTCTTTCATAACACAATTCATATGTTGTATGAGTGTATGGGGAAAAACCTTATCTTTTAAGTTTTCTCTTAATAACAGGGTTCTTGATAATCTACATGTAAGAATTCCAACAGGGTCAAAGGGTCAAAATGCACTAAAAGTGAATAAAGAGAAAGTGATTGTTTAATTTTGTGTCTTTTGGGAAATTAGAAAATTCTAAATGAAAATATTGTTATCAAGGCCGATCTTGGGTCCGGGCAAGACGGTCTACAATCCAAGGTCTCCAAAAAATAGGGGCCTCAAAATAATTTTTTATAAATTATAAACCTAAATAAATATATAAATATTAGTTGTTGAATTTAATTTGTAATGTAAGTTAGTTAACATAGTGTAAAAAAGCTTGTTTTTATTCAAAGGTCAATAATCGGGACCGGCCCTGATTGTTATGAGTGAGGATTAATCTGAGTTAGTAGGTATATATATATATATATATATATATATATATATATATATATATATATATATATATATATATATATATATATATATATATATATATATATATGATGCGTTAAATAGTGTTTATCCTCTACCATATAAGCGTGTTTTGATTTATCCCCTTTTAAGAAAAAAAATTTGAGAACCCCCCTTATAAAATCCAGATTCCATTTACAGACTCCCTAACTGCCACATTGCATAAAGATTCTTTCATATTGCTTGTGTGACAAGCCACGTGACATTTATTTTTATTTTTTATTTAATTTTAAATCCAGGTGGATTAACTTCAATTTTTTAATTTATTTTTTTAAAATTTTTATTTATTAATTTTTTATTACGTTTTTTAGATTATTAGTATTAATATTTTTTATGAATTTATATTTATAATAATTAATAATTAAAATATAATATTTGGCCTAAAGACAAATTACATTATTGCAAATAACCCAATACCTAAATCTATTTTGAATTCAATATCTCATATATGTGATTGGTATATAAACACTATTTTTAATTGTATTCTAATCTATGTGGGACTTTTAGAATATATAAGATTGGAAGTGAATTCTAAACTGTTGTCTTTGTGCTTTGTGTTGTGCTTTCAACCAAACTGTGTGTTTTATTGCGAATTGTGTGGTTTTGTTAACACTGATATCAAAGATGTCTCACCACCAGTGGTAAGCATGGTTTTATGTTGATTTTATATATAAATATATAGCTAAGAAGTGTCTTTTCCAACCTTCTAATATTTTTGGCTAAAGAATAAACTTTGCTAGCTATGTGTTTTGTTGTGATGTTGTCTTTAATCTGTTTTGCAGCGGAAGTTACATAAAACCGGATAGGAGAACAAATAGAAATGATACTAATGTTTTCATTTTTGGAAATCTAGTTAAGATTATAAGTGTGAGATTTAAGATTATTTAGTTTCCCTTACACTATTATTTTTTATTATTGTCACAATAATTTAATCACACGTAGATAATTATAGAACATTAGTGACAATTATTTTAGCTTCACACGTAGATAATTATAGCAAAATCACACGTAGTCTTAGATTTGAGATTATTTAGTTTCCCTTAGACTATTATTTTCTATTATTGTCACAATAATTTAATCACTTTAAATAATTAAATTAAATTATGTGTTTCTACTTATCAGAATAAAAGGTGATTCAATTTACTAAATTAACCACTTTAAAATAATTCTAATAATTTTAAATTCAAATATAAATAAATCATTTGGAGTATATATATATATATATATATATATATATATATATATATATATATATATATATATATATATATATATATATATATATATATATATATATATATATATATATATATATATATATATATATATATATATATATATATATATATATATATTTACATAAATAAATAATTTAATTTAATCAACTTATCGTATAATAATAACTCATCAAATAACTTATTATGCCAAAAATAACTATTGTATCACCATCACTTTGAATAAAATAATAATATAAATACAATGATTAGATATGAATTTTAATAATTTGTAAAACTCACATTTTCCATCTAATGAATAAAATAAATAAACACAACGTATAATAATTTAATAAAATTGATGGTTTAATAATTTATTTAGATTTCTTATGTATAAAATAACTCATCTGATAAATAAAAATCATAAAAATTATTGAGACGAATATAAATATTTAATTTTTGGGATAAATATACAACCCCCTGCCATTATGGGGTGATTTGGTTTTTCTCCCTTTAAGTTTTTTTTAATTGACACCCCCTTATAAAATCCAGAACTAGAAATTACTGTCCCATTTTATCTCACTGATGACTTGGACAAGGGTGACTGGGCAATTGAAGCTGACTGTGTAATGTCAAGGCCTTTTTATACATTTCGTATCCCCCCCCCCCCCCCCCCCGTGAAATTAGGGTTCCCAAATTGCAAAGTGTTTTTGCTGAACGCGAGCTTGAAGACGAAGCCATGGGAGAACGCGTTGTTGAAGATGAAGCAAATGATGCGAACTTCGATTTACAGGTTTGTTGAATAGCTTGTTTAGTAATGCTGATGATGTTACGTAGTTATCTTTGTCGAAATGTGATAAGTGCATATTAGTGTTATTATTTAGTAGATTTTTTGGCACTTTTCAAGGGTTATTTTGATCTCTAATGCTTTTTCCCTTTGTTTCTTATACTTATTCATAGTTCAGTTTTAGAATTTTCAAAGCATCATTTATTTAACTTTCGTTTTTGTAATTTTAGGTTACACTGTAGAAATATGGAGCAAATTTTATCAAGACCTTCTTTGGGAAGTTTTGGAAGAAATTAAAGGATTCTTGCTCGCTTCAAGCTCGCTCAGCGAGCTCCCAGCGAAGTTTTCAGAGATATTTTCGCTCAGTGAGGTCTTTTGTCGCTCAACGAGCTGTGGTTTTTAATGAACTCTCGCTCAGCGAGACCTGCGATTTCAGCTTCTTTATAAGCATTTGTTTCACAATTTTCATGGGATGTAACTTTTGACATTAGACCTAAATATACCTTAAACACTTTTTCACCTTGTTCTAAGAATATTTGGTGCATTTAAGGTCAAGAGATTGTCATTAATGCTCCATCTTCTTCATCTTCATCTTTTGTTGGAAGCTTTCATGGAAATGGAGAGATAAACTCATAGTATGTCAAGGTTAGAAGGTAGATAGGTTCTATTTTGTATGTATAGGCCTTGATCCTTTTGTATAAACTCTTAATGATGAATATATGATGAAAGCTTTGATTTTTATGACAAACCTTTTTGTGTTGCTTCATGATTGAGAGATATGGCCAACATTTGACCCATTTGGCACACCTCGTGTGTTGATTAGCGATGGAGGGTCGCACTTTTGTAATGCACCGTTAAAAAACGTTTTGAAACATTACGGTGTATCGCACAAAGTAGCAACTCCATACCACCCCCAATCAAACGGGCAAGCCGAAGTGTCAAATCGAGAAGTGAAAAGGATTTTAGAAAAAACTGTTTCGGGATCGCGGAAGGATTGGTCTCAAAAATTAGATGAAGCTTTGTGGGAATATCGCACCACATACAAAGCTCTGATAGGCTTAACTCCATTCCAAATGGTTTATGGAAAAACATGCCATTTACCGGTTGAAATGGAGCACAAAGCTCTTTGGGCTTTGAAGTTTCTTAATTTTGATCCTACCGATGCCGAAACGAAAAGAAAAGTTCAATTGAGTGAATTAGAAGAGATGAAGGAAGCGGTTTACCATTCAAGTTGGCTCTACAAAGAAAAAACAAAGAAATACCATGACAAGAAGATCAAGATTAAAGAGTTTGAAGAGGGTCAACTCGTATTGCTTTTCAACTCCCGGTTGAAGCTTTTTCCCGAAAAATTGAAAAGTAAGTGGTCGGGACCGTTTCGTGTGAAAGAGGTTAAAGAGTATGGTGCTATAGTGATCGAGGATTTGCAAAATAAGGATAGTTGGACCGTTAATGTCCAACACCTTAAAATCTACCTTGGAGGTAATTTCGATCGAGAAAGAAAATTTGTCGCCCTCGATGATCGTTGATCATTGTGGACCGTCGAGCTTATCCGACGTTAAACAAGCGCTCGTTGGGAGGCACCCCAATTTTGTAAGTTTTTACTGCTTTTTATGTTGAAATGTGTTGTAGGCGTATTTCAGAAGTTGTTTGTGGTGTTACATTGATGCTGGAAGTGTTTGTTGATTTCCTGCACTCGCTGAGCGAGGTTTTGCAGAATGAAGCTCGCTGAGCGAGGGTTGCAAATTTTTTTTAAAAAATGGACTGAATTGGGCCCATTAAGGTGGACCCGGTCCAGTCAGAATGAGTAAAGAGTGGGATTGAATTAGTGTTGCCTCTTTTGCTCCCTTTTTCATAAAAACTCAAAGGTTTTTCAAAACTTCTTCTTTGTTCTTCCCATACTCTTTACTAATTCTCATTTGTGGTGCTTCAAAGCTTCAACTTTTTGCAACCTCAAACATCAAGGTAACCATGTTCTTCATCTTTGTCTTTTTAATTTTGTAGTTTTGAGTTTTGTAAGTTTTAATTCCTCTAAAAATCATTTTCCCTAAGAAAATTCTTATCCCAATATCACAAGTTTGTTATTCTTTGTTGTTTAAATTGAAAATGGGGTTTTGGTTTAAGAAATTTCTGTTTTGGTTTAAATTGAAATGGGTTTGTTTTATGACCAGTGTGCTGCATAACCTTATTCCTCGGAGCCATGTTTCAGATGTTACACTTGATGTGGCTGCTCTGATTTTTTGCATTCTAAAGAGAAAGGTTGTGAATCTTGCCTCGATTATTGCTAAGGAGCTTATGAGAGTGGCTACCAGTGGGACTGATTATGGTTCCCGTGCTTCTTATGCTATTTCTCATCCGGGCTTGGTTATGGCTTTGTGCAAAAAAACGGGTGTGATTCTTCCTTCCCATGGAAATGTGAGGTTGAAAAAAATTGATGATGAGTATTGCCGCACTTTCTGTGAGCCACCTCTTCACCCACCTCCAGTTGCTTCATATCCTCCGCGTAGTTTAGGTTTTGATGCTGCCACCAACGTGGCAATGCATGCTTCTCACCATCGCTCTTTGGACTTCATCTATGAGAGCATGCTTCAACTTCAGCTGATGATTAGGGAGCCTCAGGCGGGGCATTCTCTGTGGAGTATGGATGACTTCAGGGCTTATTCTGCATGGCCTGGGGACATGCCATCGTCCTCGGGGGGTGCAGGTGTAGATGCAGGTGTTGATGTTAATGCAGGAGTTGGTGCCGAAGATGCAGTTGATGATGATGATAGCTTGAGTTCCTTTAAGTGATTCTACTGGACGGTTTGATGGACCGGTTTATGTTGTTTTAATGTTTTCTTTCTTTTATGTTAAGATATTTTGAATTTTGAACATCCGGGAGGATGTGTTTTTACTTTTTATTTTGAATATTTGACCATCCGGGCGGATGTGTCTTGTTTTATTTGTTGGTTTGAATTTGTTTCCCCTCCGGGAGGATGGTGTACTTTAACATTTTAGATTAATGAACATCCGGGCGGATGCATTTTGATTTTAAATTTTTTGTCTTAGTTAACATCCGGGCGGATGCATTGTTATTATTACTTGGTGTACAAAAAATTTGTGTTTGTCTTATCTTTAAGGGGGAATTTTGACGGAAGCGAGTGCATTTTTGTGATCTAAGCGTGTAGAGTCACCTTTCTTGGATGGTGATGATAAAATTATGTAAGTTGCACGAGAAAGGTACTTCGTTCGCACCTTTTAGAAAATAACATGTTTATGAACTAGTTGTTTTTCACAAATTTATAGTTTACTTCACTTTGCTTAAGTGTTCATTTGAGAATCAATTAGGACAAAACCACTTAGTGAGCGACTTCCATTGTTCACAAAGTTTAGTGTGATTGTAATTATTGCGAACTCGTTCGATTCATGCTTGTATTGTGCATTCTTTGGTTAATTTTAGAAACTTGGAAATGATCTAGGCATTGCTTGAAATTGAGAAAAACCATCCATTCCTTTAAGCTTTAGTCACCAGTGAGTAGTACGAGAATTTGTTAGCCGACTTTGAACCTTCACACAACTAGAATGAATCATAATTTTCGGTAAAAATGCCGAATTATCATCTTTTGGTAATCATTGTCGTGAAATTGAAAATAAAAATTCATTGCAATTCATTCTAGTTTGTCGTATTTTTGTTTACACTTTCACACCCTTTCTTGAACACATTTTGAGAAGAACATTGTCCAATTTTATAGTGTCATTTAAAGTTGGGGAGAGTTGTTGGTGGAAAAAAGGATGGAAGATATTGGTGCCTCTTGTGAAAAGATCGAAGAAAAAAATTGATGAATGAATGAATTGAGAATTGAATTGCACTCGTTGTTAGAGTTGCGTGAAAATGAAAGAAAATATTAATTCGATTAAGAGGAAAACTCTTGAATAGGGGCACAACAAAAAATTGACGAAAAAGAAAAAGAGAAAAAAAAATGTGTATAGGAGAAGTTAGGGGGAACCAAAATTTTTTGGTTGTTATGATTTTGGCGTGTTCTTTGTTTTTCAAAAACCTTTGAACCCATTTTTGAATCATTGGCCTAAGAAAATATCCCTTTCTTTGTAACCATTACCTCATTATAACATTGAAAAGCCCTTTTGATCTTGGTTTCCTTGATGTTTCCTTGTGAATTTGAAGATACTTGCATGAATTGTTCCGGATGTTAGCAATATTACAAATGAGAGTGATTTGTCCCTTTTTGATATTGACGCTTGACTTAGTTAAGTATTTAGGTGATTCTCTTATGAACATTCCATTGCATTTGTTGATAGCTTGTCGTTTGTGTTTAGAAATTAGTTCATGATTATGTTGTAGTTCTTTGAGAAGTCGGTTGTTACTCGTAAGCAAAACCTTCGGTTTGAACCATCTTGTTTGGTGTGTTTCACTTGTTTAGTTTGTGCTCGTTTATTTTAAAATAATTCACCTTTGTTTGAGGACAAACAAAGAAGCAAGTTGGGAGAGTTGATAAGTGCATATTAGTGTTATAATTTAGTAGATTTTTTGGCACTTTTCAAGGGTTATTTTGATCTCTAATGCTTTTTCCCCTTTGTTTCTTATACTTATTCATAGTTCAGTTTTAGCATTTTTAAAGCATCATTTATTTAACTTTCGTTTTTGTAATTTTAGATTACACTGTAGAAATATGGAAGAAATTTCATCAAGAACTTCTTTGGGAAGTTTTGGAAGAAATTGAAGGATTCTTGCTTGCTTCAAGCTCGCTCAGCGAGCTCCCAGCGATGTTTCTAGAGATATTTTCTCTCAGAGAGGCCTTTTGTTGCTCAGCGAGCTGTGGCTTTTAATGAACTCTCGCTCAATGAGCATAGCTCGCTCATCGAGACCTGCAATTTCAGCTTCTTTATAAGCATTTGTTTCACAATTTTCATGGGATGTAACTTTTGACATTAGACCTAAATATACCTTAAACACTTTTTCACCTTGTTCTAAGAAGATTGGGTGCACTTAAGGTCAAGAGATTGCCATTAATGCTCCATCTTCCTCATCTTCATCTTTTGTTGAAAGCTTCCATGGAAATGGAGAGCTAAACCCATATTATGTCAAGGTTAGAAGGTAGATAGATTCTATTTTGTATATATAGGCCTTGATCCTTTTGTATAAACTCTTGATGATGAATATATGATGAAAGCTTTGATTTTTATGACAAACCCTTTTGTGTTGCTTCATGATTGAGAGATATGGCCAACATTTGACCTAGGTTTTCATCACCCAACTTTGTATTGAACCTAAATGTTACCATTTTAATAGATTGAGTGAGAAATCATCAATGGATCAAAATGGTAAATCTCAGATTTTGTGTTAGAAATAAACATTATGAAAGGATATTGTGAATGTGTTCATTGTTGAGATGAGTTTATCTTTTGATCAAAACTATATATGCAAATAAACCTATCAAACCCTAACTTTGACATATGCTTTTTAAGAATCGTTTACAAACCAATACTTTTAACTCTTAGAATTTATTTGAATGAAAAAGTCTATTTTCGATACAAATACTAAAACCCCTTTTGTTACCATTAAGTCTAAAACTTAAGCAATTGTAGAATGACATAAATATCATAAAACAATCTCTGTGGTTCGACAATCAACCCTTACTCATTTGTGCTTTCAACAAAATGTTGATTTTTTTCTGTTTCTATTTTCAGGAAAAAAATCAATGTTTAATGTAGTGTTTAGACATAGAGGGGAGTTTCTGAAGCACAGTGATGAAGAAACAATATATAGGGGTGGTGTGTCTACTGTAGTTTCTGGGGAACACTTAGATAGGTTTATCATGAGTCACATTAACAACATAGTAATTGGGCGTGGGTACCGTGTAGGATCTTACAGAGTGTGGGCTAGGATCCCCAAAATTGCTGATAAGCATTTTCAGATTAAGAATGACAAGGATGCGTCTGATTTCACATCTTACCATTGTGCGAATGAAGTGGATGGTGAACTTTTTGTTGAACATGATGCAAGTGTGAGTGGAATAAACCATAAGCGTGTCAATGATTTGTAAGGTAGTGATGAAGATATTATAGAAAGTTTAGACGATAGTGAGGATGAGAGGACCACTGCTCTTGTAGATGGTTTTGAAGGTGTTGATGTTACTATACCAGTTAGTCAAGGTCCTATAATAAGTGGTTTCTTAACTGGTTGTAGTAAGAAAGGTGTGGATGATGAGGATTATGTGAGTGAAGAGTTGTTTAGTTCTGATGTTGATAACTCAGATGATGAGAAAAAACTAAGGTTTGAGAAGTTTAAAAAAGAAGAGCTGAATAAGAATTTCAAGTTCAAATGGGGTATGGAGTTCAATTCCCTAGATGATTTTAGGGGAGCAATTCGTGAGTGGACAATTTTGAATGGGAGGGAAATACGATTTGTGAAAAATGAGGGGTATAAAGTGAGAGTGGAATGTAAGGTAAAGTGTGGTTTTTTAATGCTTTGTTCCAAAGTGGGCCACAAGCACACTTATGCAATAAAGACTATAAAGGACATCCACACATGTGCTAGGGTTTTAGATGACAAAACAACTAGTTCAAAGTGGGTTGCAAAGGCTGTGGTGAAGATGCTGCAAACTTCAGAAAAGTTAAGGATCATTGATATCATCCAACATATTAGGCAAAATTTTGCAGTTGTTATTATTGTTGCTAGGGCTTGGAAAGCTAAGATGATTGCAAAGAAACTCATAGAAGGTGATGCAGATAAAGAATATGCTAGCCTATGGAGATATGCAGCTGAGTTGCATAGGGCAAATCCTGGAAATACTGTAAAGATCAACATAGATAGGCCATCATCCTCCATTCAACCTATATTTGGATCCTTTTATTTTTGTTTTGATGTATGTAGGAAGGGTTTCATCAATGGTTGTAGACCCTTGATTGGCGTTGATTGGTGTCACTTGAAGACTAGCTATGGAAGGCAACTTTTGATTGTTGTTGGAAGGGACCCCAATGACAAGTATTTTCCACTTGCCTTTGGTGTTGTTGAAACAGAAACTAAGGAATCATGGATGTGGTTTATAAAGTTGCTCATGGAAGATGTTGGCATCGAAAATAGATATGTTTTTATTTCTGACCAGCAAAAGGTAAACATTTTATGCAATGTGATATTGTTTTTTGGTTCCATATGTTGTTTTGTTTCCTACTAATTATCTTCATTTGGTAAGGGATTGGTTGCAGTTTTTAAGGAAATGGAAGCTAGGATTGAGCATAGGCTATACTCGAGGCACTCATATGCTAATTTCAAGAAGAAGTTTGGTGGTGGAGCACTAATAAGAGATTTTATGATGGGGGCAGCAAAGGCAACATACCAGCAAGCATGGCAGCAAAAGATGAATGAGTTAAAGGAAATAGACACTAAGGCTTGGGCTTGGCTGATGGGAATTCCTAAGGAAAGTTGGTGTAAGCATGCTTTTAGTTTCTATTGTAAGTGTGATGTATTGATGAACAACATATCTGAATCTTTTAATGCAACAATTTTTCTTGCTAGAGATAAACCAATTCTGACAATGTGTGAATGAATTAGGATGTATCTAATGAATAAATGTAGTAACTCTACTATGAAACTGGATAAGTGGCCACATAGGGTAATGCCCATTCCTAGGAGAAGATTAGATAGTGAGGTTGCTAATAATGCTCATTGGTTACCTACTTGATCTAAGGATGAAACATTTCAAGTGAGTCATTCATATAACATACAAGAGTTTATAGTGGACATAGCCAAGAGAGTCTGCAGCTGTAACTTTTGGGAATTGGTTGTCATCCCATGTAGGTATGTTATTGCTGCATTGGGATTTAGGCACATAACCCTGAGATGTTTGTCCATGAGTGTTACACAAGAGAGAAGTATGCCATGGCTTATGGTTTTTCTATCAGTCCTATAAATGGGATTAATATGTGGCCTGAGGTTGAGTGTGAAGATCTACTACCTCCTAAGTACAAAAAGGGTCCTGGTAGACCTAGAAAACTCAGAATTAGGGAGAGTGGGGAGGAAGGTGCAAGAAGGAGGCTACCAAGTGTATCTTATAGATGCACTAGGTGTGACAAGATTGGCCATAATGTCAAATCCTACAAGAGCAAGATTCAACATCCAAATTCCCTGAAAAGAAAGGTAAATGTTTCTGCATAAGACTTATGTTATGTTTCTGCATAAGATGTTTCTGCATTATGTCACATCCTGCTAATGCTTGGTATGTTTTGTATGTTTTCTTCAGAAGATGAATATAGCACAAGGTGAGCCAAGTGTTGCATCAAGTCAAACTCAGCCATCTCAAACTCAGCCATCTCAAACTCAGCCAAGTGTTGCATCCAATCAGCCATCTCAAACTCAGCCAAGTGAGGCTTCAATCTATGGGGACATCACTGTTGACATGATTGCAAGCATGCCAGATATAACACCAACTGAGCAAGCATCAGCAAGTGCTAAAGTCAAAGGAAAGACAAAGCTTAAAGAAGAGATTAAGCCATTGAGAAAGAGACAAAGTGAGAGAATTAAGGAGAATTGGTTTAAAAAACCAAAACCCTTCAAAGGACCAGCTTCAGACCTACAACATCCTCTGACTTTCCCTGAAGAAGAAGATGGACATGTCTAAAATACTCTAATCAAGTCTACTAAGAAGGCTCCAAAGGAAAAATGCATCAATGATCTTTAACTGCATTTTATGTTTTGATTTCTGCATATTTGTAATGTCACCACAACTTTAGGTGCTATTTTGGTATTTTATGGTATATTATGTTAAGTTGTAGACTTGATGCTATTTTGGTATAATATGTAACTTATGCTATTTTGGTTTTGGTATTTGGTATAATATGTAAATTCTGCTAAGTTGTAAACTTGATGCTATTCTGGTATAATATGTAACTTCTGCTATTCATTAGCTATTTTGGTATAATATGTAACTTCTGCTATATTATACAACCAGAATGATTATACAACCAATATGTTGTACTTCTGCTATTTTGGTTTTGGTTTTGGTGTTATACAACCAATATGTATTACACATTATATCACAACCAGAAAGTTCATTATAAAACCAGAATGTATTACACACTATATTACAACCAATATGTGTCACACACTATATTACAACCATTATAAAACCAATATTTGTTACTTCTGCTATTTGGTTTTGGTATTTTCTTAACTTCAACAATTTAAAACCAGAAACATTTCATTGAACTTTCTCAGAAATACATTACAACTTACACACTTCAAAAATACATAACATTATTTATAAATAAAAAATTACAACTGCTTAATCAATAAGGCAATAAAAATACAAAGCAACATAATTCCTATCTTAAGCTTCCTATTAACACTTCTCTGAACTTCAAGTTTCATCTTCACCTTCTCTAATTTGATTGTCAATGCTTCAAAATGCACTTCTTCCATTAAACACTTCATACAAACAGATTGAATAACACCCATCCCTTTGATTGAGTCTTCCATTTCATCATCCCATAAGAATAACTCACAGCCATTCGTGTTATTGTGACATTTCCAGAACTTCCGATTGCGATTTTTGCTTGTACTTGAAACCCGCATCTTCATTGCTCTACCACAACCACAAACTGGTAACCCATGAATCGAAACCGAAGCACTACTCTCAATAGACATATTTTACGGATGAGAGCAAGATTCGTGAAAACCCTAGAAATTAGTTTATAGGAAGAAAGAAAATGGTGGAGACAAATGGGAAAAGAAGAATACGATGATGGGAAGAAGCAATTATGTAAACCCTAAATATTGGGATCCTTTTATGCCTACAAAAGTTTTTGGTTTATGGAACCCTATGCACAATCAACTTCAATTGTCCAGTCACCCTTGTCCAAGTCATCAATGAGGTAAAATGGGTCAGTAATTTCTGGTTCTGGGTTTTATAAGGGGGTGTCAATTAAAAAAAACTTAAAGGGGGGAAAACCAAATCACCCCCTAATGGCAGAGGGGTTTGTATATTTATCCCTTACTTTTTTTGGGTTTTACACTTATTCATTCTATACTTATTCATTCTATATCCGTTTATGCTTTGGCGGTTGCATTGATTAGATATCTAGAGTGTTCCACCATAAACCTCATCTTTAGCGGAGAAACGACTACAAGAAAAAATGGTTACAGTGGATTGGATAAATATTTGCAACCATTTTATGAAGGAAGATTAGGCATAATATTTGTATTAGCTCTTAATGAGGCCTTCAATATTAAGCTTTTTGGGGACCTTTTCAACTCTGACGAACCGTGGGCCATTCTTCTAAAGCAGTGGGTTATGAAGAAAAACACAGTGATCAAAAACCACATCTCCTCTATCTGGACTGGACCAATGTAAAACACGAATTTCAGAGCATTAGTGAAAATTCAGCTTGGATTCTCTAGAACGGTAACTCTATCAACTTCTGGTTTATACTTGGTGTGGCACTCATCCATTTCTTGAAATGGGAGATACCAAGATATTACTTTAGATGAGTAATTTCATTGTTGATAACAAATGGAAATTTTCATATATATATATATATATATATATATATATATATATATATATATATATATATATATATATATATATATATACACACACACACACACCTGATTCTCTCAAAGTCAGAATTCATAAAGTGCATATTCCTTTTGACATCAGGTCGGACAAACAAATTTGGCAGTAGTCTTTCTTGGGTGACCTATCTCTTAAGATTGTGTATGAATTTAAGAGAAGTTTGGGAAGTTTGAAGGCTTGGTACATATTTGTTTGGTCGAAGTTTATCCCTCCTTCCAAATACTTTATGGTGTGACAATTATTGTTTAAAAAAATTCCCACAAATGAGTAACTCTAGAAAGAAATTTATGTTTCCCTCCAAGTGCAACCTGTGCAATAAAGTTGAGGAATTTGCTCAATATTTGTTTTTTTTATTTTTTGTATGTTGCCAAAATATGGACTAAGTTGGTTTACACGTGGAACATTCACACAAGTATTAGGTGTTGGGACGGCGTCTGAACTATTTGCAACAAGTCTTGGTTAGATCAATGTAAGTTGGTTTTGAATGTTGCAATTATTTATCTTTTCAATGTAGTTTGATTGCTTGTAATAATGCTAGATTCAAAGAAAGAATTCTCCTTATTTCTTCCTCTATCTCTCTCATTTTGTCGACACGTTTTTTGGTTGGAAACAATTCTAAAGGGGTATCGCATGTTAATATTCACGACTTTGTGTTATTGAATTTTTTTGAAGTCAAACTGAAGCCCCCCAATGCTCTGCGGATTCTTGAGATGATTTAGAAGTCGTCTCCTCATAGTTGGATTAAAATTAACTATAATGACACGTCTTTACATAATCTAGAATCTTCGACTTACAGTGGTATTGTTAGGAACCATAAATGCAACTTTCTTGGTGCTTTCTCTTATTTTTATGGGTATCTCAAACTCTCTTATTGTCGATTCGATTGCATGGTAGGAAACCGATATTCGATTGCATGGTTCAAGCCTTCAAACCTCTGTTCATGATTCCATGACAACTTCATACTATATGGACCAATTGTGTAAATATAACTTAATTTTTTTCCTCATATATTTAGAGGAGATAATAGTTGGGGAATTTATTATCCCACCCCATGCATCTCTCACACACCATGTGCGTTTCTATTTTTGCCCTCCCTGCTTCCGCTAATGTATCTCCGGACGCACCATTCTATTTTTCAATATTGGTTTGTTCCGTAGATACATCAGCGTAACGTTGGTTTGTTTCCATTTTCACCGTTTTCGCTCGACATCGACACAAAAGATCATCTGCAACGTAACAATATTATGTGTTGTAAGATGGAAATATATTCATTGCAGATCAACTACAGAGTTTGACTAATAACTTATGTTACACATAACAATATCATTTGTTAACCTTTTCTTAATTAATTTCTTCTAAACTATTATTGTTTTCATTTAATTTTAAAAGCCTTCTTTGTGTCGAAAATTCTGATTCTGGTTCACCAAGTGGTAATAGGAGTACCACCAACTTTGTATCCACTCTACCATCTATCTTGGATAACGTCAAAGAAGTAATATATTACTGTTGATCTTGATTTGTGGTACAAGCTTCAATGGTAGAACTGATATTCACCATGCCTTTTTTGGATATATAACTTATGTTGCCTTCTGTTTTCTTGGTTGAGCCTTTTTTTTTTCCATATGGTTAGAACTGCTATACAAATTTTGGTTACACCACATGTCATGGTCGTTATTTTGTTTGAATATGGGTTAGAACTATTAGACAACTCATAAATACAGAACATGCCTGTCATATCTTACTCTTGCTAGTTAGTAAGAGTTAAGATAAACAATATTAAATTAAATGCAAGAATTAATCAATTTTAATTTAATTTTTGTGTGATGATAAATATGCTTTTATTCAATAGAATTTCTTCACCGCTTTTAATCTCATTTATTATTGGATGAAATATACATTAAAACCGTCAGTGAGGTTTATTATCTGAATGATGAGATTTGACGCTGCATTCTTAACCTTTCTTCTCCAAGTAGCTGAATCTTTTCGCTACTCTGTGCCCTTACAGGTAACCAATCAACACACTTTTTTCTTTTTGTTCATCAATGTTTCATTCATTTCACTCTCTAATGATATGCATGTTTATTTCATTGAATGAAGATTAATGACTACACCAAAACAACACATTGAAGAGATACGAAGAACAAAGTTTTCTACTGGCAGAAAACCTAATCCCCTGACTCAAGATCTTCATCATGTTGACTTTAATAGTATATGTATTTAGTGTCTATAACACACACACACACACACACACACACACACACACACACACACACATATATATATATATATATATATATATATATATATATATATATATATATATATATATATATATATATATATATAATACTACTTTTTTCATGTTTGTATGTTATTGTATATGCGTCTGTTATCTCCCAAATTTTGACGCTAATGTAGTTGGAACATTTAACTTAGAAAAGAGTTTTTTCGCTGTAAGCTAAAAGTGAAATTTTTCGACCTTACTCAATGAAAAACGTAGGTCGAAGGAACCCTTACCTACGGATTCTATACTTAGAGAAATTTTGAATTTGGAGTATTTTCTAAGTATTGATGGAATTCGACCATGCATAGTTCGACTAGAAATGACAGTCATTCAGATTGCGTGCTCTGAAGCCTTGGAGGGAAAATGTGTAACCTTCAATTCAAAAACAATGACAAGTGGTGCAAGATGAAGTTTCTTCAACATGCAGCGTGACAAATGTCACAATCTTGGAATAAAACCGTCGAAAGCGGTTACATTTTATTTCTTAGTCTAGTGTTAGAATAAGTGTCTGTGAACATGTTGTACTAGTAACTCCGTAAATACTCAAAGTACCCGCGTGTAGAGAAACGAGTAAAGTGAGAATGTACGTGATGTAAACACCACCATTTTTATCTTTAATGTCATTTATCCTTAAAGTGATTTATCTTTTAAGTCTTTTATGTTAAAAGCACTTTACATTGTGTTTTCATTTACCGTCTTTTCTCTACATTTCCTGCCTTTTAGCATTTTTGCCTTGCATTTATCATTTCATTAATTTTGAAAACTTTCTCCTTTATCTTATTTTCTTGTTCTTTATTACTTTTTGAGTCATGTCGAAGGATTCATGTCATTTTTTCAAAAACTTCATATTCAACAAACTATTAACACATGTCCTAGGATCAATCTGGTCGATCCTGTAAGCAACTAAGAGTGTTTTAATATCCTTAGAAGACCATCAATTGTTTACCAATTTTGGGGATAAACAACATCTTCGACTAACAAATCTGACTTAATTAAAAAAATGTTATGCTAAAATTTCGTAGATACATCTACGAACTAATTCCGCAAATGTATCTACAAAAGCTTTCAATGTAAAACAAAAAAACAATGTGTCCGAATGTATATAAGTGGAACTAGAAGACATAATTAAAAATGTAAGAAGTGACTACGAGATAATATGATGGATTAAGAAATTCACTAATAATTGTGCAAACTCTCGTGTTAATTTAGAATTTATAATATCAAATTTAATTCATTTTAGCTCGTTTGCTCTATTTTTTTTTTTGATAAATTTTATAATGAATATATCTAATTTATCTTTCTTTAAGTTGAGAAGATTTTGGTTTCCAAATTTTCTTTATATAGCCTATTTAAAAAAAAATATTGAACTATTGATGATAGAAAATGCAACCGATAGCTTGACGGTGATGACATAACAAGACTTATTAAAACTTGGTAGCTTTCCATGTCTATGCCCATGACGTAAGAAGCCATTGACCGTTTTTTCACAATAAATTTCACAATAAAAAAAGATACAGTTACTTCAAATATAATACTGATAAATTAGTTAATGTGTCATTGTGAAGATGCAACTCTCGTGTACTTTCTTCCCTCCGATGGAGGAACCTTCAAATCCCATTGCCACAACAATCTACATTCACACTCACTAGTACTCTTTTATCTCTCTTGAAAACCTTCAATTACTAACGAACAATCACAATTCACATACCCAAAACAAAACACTATACCTGAATAAATAAAAGATGCCAAAACATATTCCACACTTTCTGTTCACTCACACTATTTACTACAATATATCTTTATTAACACTAGCATATTAGTACTATTTACATGCATCTTTTTTTAACTCATTCCCTTAAATTAATTAAAACTTATATATATATATATATATATATATATATATATATATATATATATATATATATATATATATATATATATATATATATATATATATATATAATCAAGGCTCTGTTTGATAAAATTAGTTAATAATTTATAATTGATAGTTGGTGATTTATAATTTATAGTGGATAACTTATAATTGGTAAATTAATTTGAAAATATTTAATAAATTAACGAATATACTAACTGATAAATATAAAATGACATAAATAACATTATTAATTAAAAAAAATAGTGGTCTTATTTATCAAAATAATTTTTATGTAACAATATTTTTATAATTATAAAATTTTAAATATAACACAAAAATATATTAAATATTTATGTAATGAAAGTTAAATATCTAAAATAACAACATTTTTATTTGGAAAGCTTATTCTATTATTTGGAAAGCTTTGGTCCCTTTGAAAATTAAAGCGTTTGCGTGGAGGTGTTTTTGGAATAGATTATCGACCAAAGATAATATTTCTCGTAGAGGAATAGTGCTTACTTCGTCTAATCCGAATTGTGTGTTTTGTAATTCTTCCCCGGAATCTTTGGATCATCTCTTATTCTCGTGTCCAATGGTGAGGTTGGTTTGGCTTGAAGTTTCAGAGTGGATTTCTTTTCCCGGTGTGATTCGTAATTGTGCCAAAGAAAGTTTTGTGGATTGGTTTTCTTTCGGTAAATCAAATAACTTTAAGCGTGGAAGAGAAGATATTATATGGTTACCAACTTGTTGGATTTTATGGTTACTCAGAAACGATATAATTTTTAAGAATGTTGGATGGAACATTATTGATATCGTATGGAGGGTGAAGCTGACAGTGTGGAGATAGATTGTTATAGAAGAGACTACTCATACCAATTGTAATCTTTATGATTTCGACAAATTTCCGATGTGGTATTTATCTTAAGTTACAATTGTTTAGGTAATTTCTTTTTTCCTCGGGAAGACTTGTTCTCCTTTTTGTAACCAGGTTGAGTACCCTTTGTACTCCGGTTTAATCTATCTCTTGCTTAAAAAAAATATTTTCATTTGATCTTATATTTCAATAAAGTAAATATTTTTATCTTTTTTTCCCCTCTTAAAATCCATGATATATCTTAAATCATTCATTATCATATTTATAAAAATATATATTAATAATAAAAACTCAAGTAATAAATAATTAAATAATAATTTAAAAGTAATAAAAATAATTAATTTTAATGAATCAAAATATTTCATTAATAATAAAGCGGAAGATATATTACATAATGAATTTGTTCTGTAAAAATAATAACTAATCTTTTTTATTCCTCAATTAAAACATATTTATTTTAATTTAAATTATATTAATATAAATAATAAAATTGAGTTTTTGATAAAATAATGAGGATATAATTAAAAAAAAATACTTAAACTAAAAACTATAAATTCAAAAACTACTTCAAATAATTTTTGGAAAAAAAAGATAAATACTAGTAAAAAAATCTACATAATTACCAAACAATTTTTTTCTCATTAATATGAGTTAAACAACTAAAAAATATAAGTTAAAAACTTTTTTTTATATCTTACCAAACAAAATCTAAATTAGGTATTCCAATTTAGTGAAATCTAAATTAGGTATTCCAATTTAGTGAAATCGAATACAAAATTATATGTTTCTTTGTTATGCAGAAATATCTTTTTGTATCTTTTTTCTGAAATCGATGTCGACGCTGTGTGAATCACAATTTTAAAAATTTTAAAAATAGTGTACACATGACTCTTCTTCGTCATCACACCTCACATCACAAGCAGCACAAAACAAAACAACGCCCCATTTTCCTCTAAATTTTTATTTTAATTTTCTATGAATTACCGCAAATAAAATTAGAACTTAAATACTTTTTTTTTCTGAAATTCTATTTCTATTTCACACGACCTCGTTTCAATTTCTTCTCTCTTTCCTCGTAAAGCACTTTTCTCAGTTGGTTAGAACAGAAAAAACAAAAATTAGTTTAGTTTCATTCAACGACGTCAGTTCCGTTACACTTCGCCGGATGGCTAATTCCGATGAGCCGGAGAGTACGGGAACCACCGCAACTGCCACCGTAACTACCGTTCAAACCGATTCAGATCTCAAGCATTCTTCTCTACGGAGAAGACCGAGCGCCACGTCATCCGGAGGCCTTTTCGACGCCGAAAGTGCAGCTCATGAAGCGATTAGAGATTCCGGCTCCGACGATTCGTTGAACGGTAAGAACAACGAAGAGGTTAAGGATCGAAAAACGGATCATGCAGGAATTGGTAATGACGATCAGAATGACGTCATTGATAGGGAAAAAATCGCCGATTACAAATTCACTTACCGTCCTTCAGTTCCTGCTCACCGGAGAATCAAAGAGAGTCCTCTTAGCTCTGGCAACATTTTTAGACAGGTTGATTTCTCGCTTTGTTTGCTGATTTTAGTTTTGCATGGCTCGTATCGTAACTGTAGCTCATCGCATTTTGTTGCGTATGTAAACAGTTTTCAATATTTTGTAGAAAATAGTAGAATTTTTTTTGTTCTATTGTTGTTTTTATAGAAATATCATTGAGTTGGTGAGGTTTTGGAGTTGAGAAAATTAAGCAAATTTTCTTATAATATAAAATAACTATATAAAAGATATATTTTATTTTATATATATATTTTTTATCACTCTTGGTCGCATGTTACTTGTTTCTTTTTTGTATACAGTATGCTGTTTGATTACTGGATTGATTGATTAATTTATTTGTTTAATCAAAGGAAATGGTACTTTTGAGTTTGTCTTAATTACTTTTGTCTTATAGGTTGTTTTGGCATTTTCTATAATTATTTTGTTTTATGAATAATTGCTAATTACTGATCAATGAATTACAGAGTCATGCAGGACTGTTCAATCTCTGTATTGTGGTGCTTGTTGCGGTAAACAGCAGGCTCATCATTGAGAATTTGATGAAGGTTTTCTTCTACATTTTATTCTTGATAATGTCTATATATCCTGCAAAATTTGAATTTCCATCTTATTAAAAAAGGCCTTTATCCGTGTTAGCGGTTTTAGTTTTCTGTTTTTATTTTATTTTTATATGTAATTATATGTTTTGCAGTATGGATGGTTGATTAGATCCGGCTTTTGGTTTAGCCCAAAATCGCTCAGGGATTGGCCACTCTTCATGTGTTGGTAATAAGTTTGATGATCCCCTTTAACAATAGATTTATACTGTCATTTGACATTCTGTAACAATATTTTTTATGCTTCTTTCACAGTCTTAGTCTTGCAATATTTCCACTAGCTGCCTTTGTAGTCGAGAAGTTAGCGCAACAAAAGACTATTTCTGAACCAGTAAGTCATTATCCCTTGTAAACTTTTATTATATTTCATTTCATAGGGAAAATAAGTGCTCTCTAACCACTTATGTTCTTTGATTGTTGTGCAAGTAACAACAGTTTCGGAGTATAATTATTTGTTGTGTAATATTTGTAGTCACATAGTTTCAATATCTAACAGGCATGTGAATATTGACTTGAATAATGCAGGTTGTTGTTCTACTTCATGTTGTAATTACGACAGTTGCAATTATCTATCCAGTTTTAGTAATCCTCTGGTCAGTATATACTTTAAACTTGACTCCTGTGCTTCTATCTGGATTTTTTTATGGAAATTGTGATCACACATGTTTGTAGCATATGTCAACGTCAATTTTTGAAGATTATATATAAGCTTCAGTTGATTAACATGTTAGTCATAAAATTTGCCACTATCTAGGAAGGAATGTTTAAACATTATTTTTGCTGCATACAAGAAAAGTTTCAAAGCAGCTCAGAGATCCTCATTTTAGTGTTAGGGTTATGCAATGTAGAAGTTAAATTATTTTTCAAATTATTATAATTAAAAATACAGAAGATAAAGTCAAGGGAACGAACAATTGGAAACAACTTTGTGGCTTCTTCATACTTGTTCCTGTCATGTGATAAAGGCAATTGACAGACATTTTTGTACAATTTTCAAGCTTTTAACTGACTATTCAATCAAAGTAAATCCTGTGTTTCTTTAGCATAACAGTTGAATACATCTGTCACATCTTTTTTAATTAGTATTTTCTTATGAGGGATACTGAAAATATATGCTTTATGGATATAATATCTATAAACAAAGGTTCTTGATCATTTCATGTGTATTGGTATAGCAAAGATATTTTATGGATCTGTTGCTTTGCCGTGCAGGTGTGACTCTGCTTTTTTATCAGGGGCCACGTTGATGCTATTGACTTGCATTGTGTGGTTAAAGTTGGTTTCATATGCACATACAACCTATGATATGAGAGCTCTTACTGTTTCAAATGAAAAAGTAGCAAAGGTAGTGGTTAGTATTTTGATAAATATATTTAAAGAGGTTATGCTAAACGTTCTATGTGATGTTTAGTTTTTGAACAGGAAAAATACTGTTTTATTTCCAAATTCATTCTGCTATCCCCCTCCAATCCTCTGATATTGGTTTCTTGCTGCATGGTGTGGTGACATTATGCTATAATCTGGTCTAACGAGTGTCTGATAAAAGTTATGTTTATACTCTTATTGAATCATGTTACCTGTGGTATAGGGGGAAACAGTGCCCAATACTTTGAATATGGAGGAGTACCCACACAATGTGAACTTCAAGAGTTTGGCATACTTCATGGTTGCTCCTACTTTGTGCTACCAGGTAACAAATCTCTTTTACTGACATTTGCATGCATTTGTTGTTTCTGATTGAAGCACATACAAGGTACCATTTATGGACTTATTTATGGCTATATTTTTGGTTTGGGATGTGCTTGAGGTTTTTAGTTAGAGAGAGGTCCTCTCGGAATCTGCTGCCCACCCTTTCTCTCAAGTTTTGTCTTTATCAGTGTTTTTTTTTCAATGTACCGCTCTACAACCTGTCTCTGATCCTCAAATCAATTTGTCCCACCATCTATTCTTTCTTACTTCAAGCCATCTGCTAAGCTTTTATAGCCCCTGCTGACTTCTGACCCTTATCTTTGATGCATTTGGTCCCAGCTGTCCTAGATGTAATTTTGTTTTCCTATCTCAGATGTAATTTACCTCAACTCTTATCTGGTTGTGGTCTGACCCTTCTATCTCAAATGTAATTGGTCTCAGCTTATTTGCTTATACAATTTGACTCCAGCTCTTGTGCTAGATGTGGTCTGGCCCTAGCTCTTATACCAAATGTGGTCAAAACCCAACTATTGTGTCATATGTAATCTAGTTTTACTCTTTTCTCTGATGTGGTTTGGCTCTAACTTTGTCTAATTATACTTACCAATGGCATTAAGTGAGGTCCATACTCATTTTCCTTTTTAAGGTTTCATGTGTAGAAACTAGAAAGCTTAAAACATATGAAACTTGCACTTGAGGTTGAGTGCTGGAATATCTCCAAAATAGTTCACAGAATCATTATTCTTTTATTAAATATTTTATAATATCTTACAAATATTAAATTGGTTTTTTAATTAGTGAACACTCTGGTACCCCTAGAGTTTGGTTGGGTACCTATCCATCACCCATTCATGGAATGACATTGACATACCATTTTTTAATAATAATTTATTTTAAAATAAATGAAAATTTTAAATACATTTTGCCAAAAGGCACCGGAACCCAACTAAAACTCCGGGTACTTGAGAATTTACCTTTTTAATTTCTCTAATTTTATAATTTATTATTGATTTAATTAGGATTAGAGATCTTATAAATGTAAATGCAGACTTTATTTTTATCTATTTTATTTTTAACATTCATATTAGCATTAATATAATTTTTTTTATTCTGAAAATTCCTCTTCAGCCTTCTATACATGGAAGTCAAAAACCCTTTATAACTTCAAGTGATTGGTGATAAATTTGTTTTGGGAGAAAACTAAGATATTGATTTGTATTTTGCACTTCTGTTTCTCATATGATGAATTAATTATAGCCAAGCTATCCTCGCACACCTTCGATTCGAAAGGGTTGGGTTTTTCGACAACTTCTCAAGCTGATAATATTTACAGGAGTTATGGGATTTATAATTGAACAAGTAAGAAGTAGCTGTTAATAAATGTAATTGTCATTTTTATCCTTTTTCCTTTCGATTTTCCTTTCAATTAAATGTAGATATTCTGAGTGATGACATTGTTCTGTTTTGTTTAAATAATTTTGCAGTATATGAATCCTATAGTCCAAAACTCACAACATCCTTTGAAGGGAAACCTTCTATATGCCATTGAGAGAGTTTTGAAGCTTTCTGTTCCAAACGTCTATGTATGGCTCTGCATGTTCTACTGCTTTTTCCATCTTTGGTATATATTTCCTCTTTATCTTGGTTCAATATTTATGTATACAGTTTTCTTTTGAAAACATATTAGAATTAATTTTCCTTCACTGACCCTACAATTGTGTATCATAGTCCTAATTGTGTGCATTGACTTGAATATTTTGTTGATGTCAGTACTAGCAATAGGCATCAAAACTAGCTGCTACTCTGACAATGTTCAAAAGATTTATGTGTCTGTTATTGCTTGATTTTTCAACACTTATGAAATGGAAAATTGTATTTTATTGATGAGCTGGAGTATTTTCGCCTGAGCCATGAGGATATCTTGTTCTATTTTTCCCAACTTTTCTTTCTTCCCGTTTATAAAATTATTCTGCAACGAAATAGTTTAGGCTTGTACTTGCATCCATAAGTACTACCTATTATGTTCTGATTTGTTTGTCTTATTTAAGTATATTGTATTAAAAGTAAAACTTTGCTTTGATAGTTTTTTCACATTAAAAGTTACGACATCTAGCTTTAATAAAAAAACAGGTACGGCATTTAATCCTTAGAGCCACTATTGGAATATAGGTTAAATATACTTGCTGAGCTTCTCCGGTTTGGTGATCGTGAGTTCTACAAAGATTGGTGGAATGCCCAAACAGTTGAAGAGGTAGGTTTTTTGCCCTGTTTTGTTATTGGGTCTTTTTAGTTACAATACTTCCATGAAGAAAACTCATGACTTGTTTTTGTTGAATGAATTTATGCTGCTGCTGTCGTCAGTATTGGAGGATGTGGAATATGGTATGTTTCCCTTTTCAATCTTGGATGAAGTTATTGTAAACATATATTTGATATCAGCCTCAGATTTGAGTGAATTCGATAGACATTATTACTTTCTGAATTAATTTTTTCTAAATAATTTGTGAGATTACAATAGTGTTTATTCACGATTTGCAGCCTGCCTTGCAAGCCACTGGCATGCCCTAACAAAATTGTAACTCCTAATGATCTGACATTTAATAGCAACCACAACAGATAATCATCTGTCATTATTTAACAGGAACCACAACATAATTGTAATATTCTAAAAACTAACATGATGAGAATATTTTAGAAACTCTACACAAGGCCTAGTCATTCACACACAGTACTATACTGAATACTCTATCAATGGATGATATATAAGGCTTATTTAATATGTTATCTGAGCCAGAAAGTTTCTTTTTTCATCTGACTTTGTGGTTTACTTTTCCAGTATTTTATGAGTATATGGATATGGAACCAGACTTCAGATTATATCAGAAAGTTTTAAATAATTGTGAAGTTCTAATCCATTACTGTTCAACTGAGTGGATTCTTTTATATTGCAGCCTGTGCATAAATGGATGGTTCGTCACGTATATTTTCCCTGTATAAGGTTTGGTATACCCAAGGTAATCAAATATCGACCTATCTTGCTTAGTGTACTCTAAGCTATACTTTCCAAGCAAATATTTTAGACACATTAAAATCCTGTCTTCAGAGTGTAAATCTGTGTATCTTTATTTAGATCGCTCTACTTGTATTCTTAGTGGTGTTAATGCTTAAAGAATAACCACTAACATAGGATGTTGAGTATTTTAGGATACTAACAATCCCTAGCCGCCATCCCAACTCAACTTTACAAAAACGACTTGTAAAGCATGGATGGTCCCTACTTATTAACGTATGTTAAGATCATATCTCATTCAATGTGGGACTCTTAACACAAATTGGGTGACCCGACCTTGGAAACCTGATAGCAGGTGGCCGAAAAGATCTTGGATAAGCTTTGATATCATTTTAGAATTTGAGTTGAGTCTAGTTCAACAAAACCGGCATGTAAGGTAGAATTTGGTAATGATGAAGGTGTTGGAAGCTGAAGGCACACTCGGGCCTCAAATGGGTTCAAGCGTTGACGATGTTGGAAGTCCAACAATAGATCCAGGATAAGCTATGCTATCATCTTAGAATTTAGGTTGAGCCTAATTCAACCTAACAAAACCAACTTGTAAGATGAGGGTTGCCCAAGCTTTATTAACACTACATTAGTCATATCTAGCAATGTGAGACTAAATCTGCCCTTTCAGACCTAACACAATGAAGGTGTTGGAGGCTGCAATGAAGCAACCTAAATGCTGCAATTAGGTGACTAGGAGCGGATCGTATTGAAGGTGGAAATTCTAAGAGTTATCACACGACTTGTATTTATAGTGGTGTTACAATAAATACACAGAATGCCTAATGAATAGCTCTAACCTATGAAGTTGTATATTCTAGGAATACTAACAACCAATCTAGAATATTCCTGTTTACTTGATTCTAACACATAATAGTTTCTTTCTTTAGGAAGTTGGTAATCAGGATAACTAATTTATAAATAAACATAAATAGTAAAAATAAACAAATTATAAATAAACATAAATAGTAAAAATAAACAGATAATCTTTTTATGCATTACTTGTATTTGACATTTTTAGAGTACAAATGAACTTGTTCGGAAAATATTCTTGACATCAAGCAAGTTAATGTTTTCCAATGCTGAAATCAATAAATAAAATATACAATTTCTTGCAAACTTATGTTAACTTAGCATGTGATTTTTCTAAAATCCGACCCCTATTTCATCTTTTTTTTTTTTTTTTTCCTTCATGTTCATTTATTTTTGTTTCAGCTGAATTGTCCATCCCATATTGATTACTTGGTCATCAGTGGAAAGTTTTCAACTGATGCACAACATCAAAATTAGTTTTTTCTGTTGTTACTTCAGATGGCTTTGGCTTTTGCTAATGTACCAGCATATACATTTACATTAGATTGACATGATTAAACAAGAAAATTAAGCTTGCTTTATTCCTATAGTGCTATACTTGCCGTGCTTCATTTTTAGGTCTCTGCATTAAGCTTCCTGATAATAACATTATTGTTTAACATTGGCTTGGCTTGGATGATCTTTTTTTATATTTAGGTCTCTTGTTTCTCCGTGTTTGTGATTCTGATTTTATTCATATACAGGGTGCTTCTGCTTTGATTGCATTCCTGGTTTCTGCCGTGTTCCATGAGGTGCGTGGTTCATCTCTTTTTATATCTCCCCATCTATTGTGTCCCTCTTTTGCTTTTATTTTTTGTTTGTTTGTTTACTTTTGTAATGAAGAGAACTTTATTCTCAAGAGGTGTACTGTTCACCTTTCTTAGATACTTTTTAAATAATGAGCATAGGTCTTCCGCTTCTGCTTGTGAAGACAAATCTTATCTTCCTTTGGCCATTCTTGCTTGTCCCACTTCTAGCAACTAACTGAACGCTGTTTTCCACCACGAATCCTCATTGGTGACGGGTGTTTCTTCATAATAATACTGCCTTCATGTACTATCTCTGATCCAGTTTAGAAGGGAAAAAACACCCTTCCACCATTATTCTTGATCTTTAGTTATTAAGCTCAAATAAGCTCTTCCAAACACCTACATAGTTCAGATTCTTTAGGCTTGTTTCTGTTTGATTCTAATAGAGACGAAGAAATGAAAAATATGCAACACTGGTGTATTACCGATGGAATGACAAGTGCAGTAAAAGCACAAAATAATTGGCTCCTCAATAGAGAATCCTTCTCACTGATCAAAGCTCTCACCAGTAACAGAATTCTAAGAAGATTCCCTTCTCTCATTATTCCTTAAACAATTAACTTCCTTACTTCACTACCTTATTGCATCAAGCGCATTCTCTTACATGTAGGGTGTCAGCTCATCATTCCTTGCCTTCCCACGTTTCCTGAGATACACTCTCCATCCACATTTTGGGCCTATCCTCATTAGCAGGACTATCTCTATCAGGTTCACTTCTGTTGAGTTCGATGTATGTTTCCATCTATTTGAAAGGGATAACTGAGTCTGTGTCTTTTACGGTGCTTGAGAACAATATCCCATTCGTAGATGCCACTTACAAAAATTTACTTCACATTTTCATGAGTTATTATGTCACCCTATCTTTTTCTATTAACAAGCTGGATTGAACAAATTATGCTACCTGGCCTTTAGAACTTGATTGAATTGTGGCTACTTGGTCAAGGTTACAAATGTAAAATATTATTCTTGATAACTACTCTCCCGATTAAGTTCTCTAATATCTAGTTCTTTTCTTACTCAAATTTGAGACACACCGGTATTAAAAAAACCTGATATCATATTAATGAAAACATTGAATAACTATTCATAGGCATGAGATTACCAATCAGTTTAGTAAAACATACTTATTCTTTGTTGGAATAAGATAATCCAAAAAAGGAATAAGATAAAAAAAACTCAAATCAAAATAATAAAAGAGAAGAATTTTATATGAAATAACCGCTAAATAATTCAATTATCTCCTCCCCCAAAGGCTCAAAGGAAAGAGAAGAATTCTGGCTGCAATTAGTGGCGGATCTTGACTAAAATATTAGGGGGGCGATAAATTTTAATTAAAATATTATAATTGAAATTGACTAAAAATTATAAACTTTCGATACAATTTTTTTCAAATATTCAAAATAACTAACACAATAAAAATAGAATATATTAAAACAGATATTCAACCTCAAATTAAAGTACTGTCTTTCGCTCTTTTAAAGACTTGAACTCATCAATAATTGAATCAGTGGTGAAGTGTCCAGCTATTTCTTTTTCATTTTAAAATGTTGACCCACAGTGATGTGATCCATTTGATGACGTGCACGCCTTTCACGCTCTATATAAATTGCATTAAAATCAGGGGAATCAATATCATGCTTTTCACAAAATAATATTACATCTTTCAATAAACCCATCCCACCCATCATCTCTCAACTTTTGAATTAAAGCCTTTGTAGTGGTTACTAACTGCATAACATTAAGTATATCTTGAGATTTCTGTTGTAAAGCTTGACACAAACGATCTGTAATTCCCATAAGCTTTCTCTATCATGTGCAAAATTAATGTGAACTCAAATGATTTCATAAACTTATAAGCAGCATTAGCATCCCCACGTGTAGCATAAGTTCTCCCATTTTTTCTAATATCTGCAAGAACCACGCAAGTTGGATTGTGCAAATCTATCATACTACAAACAGAAGAAACATGTGAGCTCCAACGTGTATCTGCAGCTCGTTTCAAAGTGCTAATCTGATTTTGACCTTTATCACTATCAAGCTAACCAATATCTAGCAAATGTGAAATCTCCTCTAATATGGAATTTTGCAATTCATCATGACGCTTACTAGAGGAACATACAACATTAACAATAAGAGTCAAGTGTGAAAAGAAATCATGAACAAGGACTTTCTCCAATATGATTAAGAAAAACACAATTCTTTCTGGCATTGACCTTTCTCCATGTTTTAAATCCTTTTCTAGTAAAGACGTCAGCTCCAGGATGTCCACTTGGTTTTTTATTGAACAAGTAAGAAAGTAAACAATAAACCACATCATTATTTGGAGAATACTCTAGCCATGAAAGGAACATTTTAAACCAAGATGTTTGAAATCGTCTTGGATGTTTATCACCATTAAGGGGATGATTTTCAACTTGGCATTGATAGGGACCCCAATTAAGATAAGCTCTTCGAACTTCATCTCTTTGATTTACTGGATATTCCAAAATTTGGAGACGTTTACCGGGATCACGTTCTAAACAATTGATATCAAATTCATCCATGGTGACTTTTTGAATCTTTTGAGGTTGCTCATCTGGTTAAACTTGAATTGTTTGATCATCGGAAACATGCTCCTCAAGTATCGATGTTGAAGTTATACAATTTTCATCTTTATCGAAAACTTTCCTTTTAAAAAATGCATCAATTATCTTATGTTTAACCATAATATAGCTCCTAAATAATAAACAAATAAATTATTATTATTATTATTATTACTATTATTCAATAAACATAACTCACAATGTCACACAACACAAATAAATAAATAGATACTGTATTTCTTCAATTATAATTTCTAAATGGATGAGCAAAGTAAGAAACTTTATTCAATCAAATAAATTTAGAAGTTACACACCTTTGGTTTGTGCTTATATGACCGTAAGGGAAGAAAACAACACCGTCGTCGTCAAAACCGTAAATAAAATTGTCGTCGTTAAAATTGTAAACAGTACGGGGTTGTGGAAGTTATTGTTAAAACCGTAGGTAATGTCGTTGCCGTCGCCGTGAACACCGTCGTCCTCGTAGTTGTTTGTTGCCACCGTCGATATTGTACCTAAACAAGAAGACAGAGAGGTTTTTGTTTTGAATTTATGGTTTTGTTTATGTTGATAGTATTGTTGTGAATTGTAACAGAGAACAAAAGATTAAATGATTAGGTGTTATTAGGGTAGTGAGAAGATGCAACGTTTCTAATTTTTTTATTCCAAATATTATATTTTTATTAATTAAAAAAAGAAAAAAGAAAAAAGTGAGAGTATAGTGGGAGTAAGGTTTGTGAGAATAATTAGGGTTTCAAATATTTTTAATTTTTATTTATTCTAAATATTATATTTTTATTAATTATAAAAACAAAAAAATTGAGGGGAGCCGTGGCTCCCACCCGCCCCATTAACATCCGCCACTGCAGCAAAAAATAACAAAAGATAATAAAGAGGTTCAAATATGCCTTATGCCCTGATAAGGTGTTAGATGTTACACATCTATAAAACTAATTTTCTTGTCTCGGTGAAAAATACATATCAGTATTCAACTTATATTTATCAATGTTCAAAGCAAGCTTATATCTAAATTTGAATTACCAATCAAAATCAAGAATATGGGTAGCGAAGGATTCAACTAAGCTTGAGGTCCGCACAAAAAATAGGAAAAGTCAGAAAATCATTAGGTTGGCATGGTTTTAAACTGTAGACAACTTCAAATGAACTCTCACCAACTTGTTAATTACTTTCCTCAAATGCAGCATCATATTTAGAAACCCTATTAAACCCGTTTACTATTAATGCCTTCAGTCGTCCTCTTTGGAATATCTAAAATATGAAAAGGTCCTGTCATAGAAAATCAAGGAAAACCATTGTAAATGCCGGGACAACAGTTAACATCATACCCGATAGATGATACTGATACTACAGCCGATATCTAAAAACTGGATTCTTACATGGCATTCAGCAAACTGTCCGTATACTCTAGTTTCTACCAGTGTAGTTATCATGTTTTCTGTAGTTGAGTTATTTATTGTATATTAGTTGTAATTATGTTTTCAATGAAGCCTTTAGCAAATTTGCTCATAAATTTTCTTTTATCTGAGTGTAGTTATGCATTGCTGTTCCTTGCCGCATGTTCAAGATGTGGGCTTTTATTGGAATTATGTTTCAGGTAAAGGCTTAGTGTCACATTCTCCTTCTGTTTGTCCATTGAAGTTGGCTATCATAGAGGCTCCGGTTATTATATTTAATACAAAACTTACTCTTTTTTTTTTGGAACCAACCCCCAAAACATTAAACTTAGAAATGAAAATTTGAAGTGATAATTTCTATTCTTCTACAGTGAGAGTGAGAGAAATTTTCTAGACAAATTTCTGCGGTCTCAGTTGTAGTTGATAATATGATATTTTCTGTACTTAGGATTCAGTGGAGATGCATTGATGATGTTTTTGTGCTCTATATAGGTTCCTTTGGTCTTGATCACTAATTACCTGCAAAATAAATACAGAAACTCAATGGTATGTTTGTGAGATGTTGTATTCAAGAATTGTAGTTTATTAATAGTCTATTATATACTCAATATCTTCAAGTTGTTTTATTGGTTTTATATTATTATTTTCTTCTTGCCAGGTTGGAAATATGATTTTTTGGTTCATATTTTGTATTCTTGGTCAACCTATGTGCGTACTACTATACTATCATGACTTGATGAATAGGAAAGGTGAAATTGACTGAGATAGCAATAGCATTACATCATTCCCAGTTATGTGGATGGGAATTTCCATATACAGGGATAAATCCTGTACATATGTTGCTCTATATTTTATCTTGTGACTATAATCTCTTTGACATGGTTCCTATGGGTTAAGCATTTGCATATTATTTGCCCGAGTCATTTGAATTTAATTCTTCAATGTTTTTATTTAATTGAATTGCTTTGGCACTAAAGCAATATCAAGCAATTTTGAAAGCGGCGCACAAACAATGTTATATGCTAACGTAAGGACTAAATGGTTTCGGATGATTAAGGCAAAGCTGTAAGTGCTTGAATGGTTCAGCTGTAGATGATTTCTGGAAGTTCTATCTAGCAATAATGGTGGCCAGTGTGGAACTTGAATTCATCTTAGCAAAAGAAGATCGAATTTCAAGTAAATATTACTCATTTTCATCAACATTGCTCACATTAATCATATAAAAAAAAGTTACGTAGTTTCTTGAGATTTATCTCCGGAACATGTTGAAGATACTTCCGGATATACATTTCTGAAACATGTTTGTATTGATTTTTCTGCAGCAGTATGTTAATTTTTGTTATTATTTGTATTGTTCCCAAATAGATATCGTGCACCCCGATAACGTCTCAAAAGAATTAGTTTCTATGAACGATGTTTCTCCTAATGTTCAAGGGATTGTTGTAAAGATGGTAGATGTTGGCATTGACTTAAATAACAAATAAAAGTTTGTAAATGTGTGGTTATAGGAAGGTCGCATAATGGTTCAGATAGAAGAAACACATTTGTTACTATGTTGTGCGAAAGAAACGGAAAATATCTTATTCTACGGAATTTTAAAAGAGATGACACAGATAGTAGAAAATGTGAGTGTTCGTTTAAGATTCGTGGTCTATGTTGAGTTGTATAAAAAAATGGAGATTTAAAGTGATTTGTGGTTTGAATAACTATGAATTGTGCTTAAAATTTATCGGTCATCCCAGTGTATGTTAGCTTAAGTCGGAAGAGAAGACATGTATCAGTGTCATGACTTGAATCTTGTCCAACTGAAAAATATACTTGTCAACATTGCAATTGAAATAATTAATTTTAAGTTTTTTCAAACGTTTCTTAATTTTATTTGCTTCCGAAAATATATCTCCGAAATAATCTAATTTTCAATAAAAATGTGGTGCGTCCGGAGATATATTTTTGGAACCTGGAGACATTATCGAAAATGCACATGATGACTAATAAACTCAAGAGGTACCATAGAAATTTTCTAAAGAATTATATGTAAAAATAAAATAAAATAAACATATTGATTTTTTTTATTTATAAATAATTGTTCAAAGATGGGATCTAGACTCCTTTATCTATGCTAAAAAAAATTAGGGAAACATCCTATATCATATATTTTCCTCTTATGTTTTATAAATTATCTCTTGTCTCATTTGGATAGTATAATCTAAATGAAGTTAAGGGTATTACTTTATCCACTATGGAGTGTTCAGCATGGTGAAAAATTACAAATATCCTTAGATTTCAGAGACGTATTTTTGAACACACTCGAATTACACACACCCATAGCTTTCTTGAGTGAGCCAGTTTATGTTGTTCTTGGAGATACATCTTTGTAACAATGTTTGGGTTAATGATGCATCTTTATAACAAGCCTTATTTAAAAATTCATTGAGGTTTATGGAAATGCATTTATGCAACGCACTTTATATTGAAGATGTATTTTTGAACGCACTCGAATTACACACACTCAAAGCTTTCTTGAGTGAGCCAGTCCATGTTGTTCAAAAATATTTTTGGAGATACATCTCTATAATAATGTTAGGATTAATTATGCATCTCAATAATAATGTATAAACTTAAACCACAAACTAGTAACAGATGAAGGCATAAAGTTGAAGAAAAACTTAATTTAATATCAAAATATGAACATTACATAGATAATTGTAACATAAATACGTAACATAAATTTAACATTGCATTTCACATGGACGTCGCAACATCTTAAGATAGTCTTCGGTCGATCTCGCAATCTTCGCATCCAACTCGATTAGAAGTAAAACTTTTGTTTTGAAACGGTAAAATGTACTCCATATAACCCTTAAATCTTCATCTAACTTCAACTCAAAATTGTTTAACTGGATATTCCCTTCATTGTCAATCGTGGGTCAACGGTACTCGAGCTTCACGACTCTTAAAATGTTTGAGTATTGTAGGAGATTCTCCAATATGGATTTCAAATCTACAACAAATATGTACTATATGACCCTAAATTCAAGTGAGGGCTTCATGCCAATGAAGTAGATGAATGTGACATGTCAATATATGTTCATGTGGTGTGTTTATGTGAATAACATGAGATGAGAGACCACATATTTATACAAGTTCTAGTTCATTATGGAGCTTAGAACCCCTATCTCTCTCAGAGAATATTCTTAAAATGCATTTCTGAATTCACCCAATTACTTTCCAAAATAAGGATTTCTACAGAGATATATCTCTGAAATACTTTATGTTTGGTATTTTTTGAAGTTGAAATTGGAATATTCCGAAAGTGTATCTTTAGAAACATTATGGTTTCCATGTATAACATATTTTATGCATGGAAAAAATTGTTAAAGAGCTTGAAAAAGTTATTTTGTTTGTAAAATTGACCAATTGTTATACATTTAATATTGAATATACATTACATATGTATCAAAGCGTGTCAATAATACATACAAAAACTATTCACCATCTAAATACATTATTATATAAAACATAAAAAGCATCAAAACATGTGTCATTGTCGCTCCCGGGATACCATCCTGGTACAGACGCGAAAGTGACACGGAGAAAAAAGAGTCGCCAGCCAGGCATTTTTATCCCAAAGGAAGCATAATGTTGCACAAATCCGGAAGAAAGAGAAAGCGAGGTCTAACGAACCAAAGAGAAAGGGTAAAGGAGTCAGTTGCGAACTGGGAAGATATTAGCACCCCAGATTGTCCGTGATACTCGACGGGATCCACGCTTGCTAGCACTGTTTCAAAGGGTGAGGGTATCTACTACAACTACAACTACTACCATAAAGGATTGAAAAGAAGTAAAGAAGAATGAGGTGAAAGGATAAGGAGATGAAATGGAACGAAGAACGAGGAAAAATACTGAAGAATTGTGTTCGCCAAGCGTCGTCGCTTGTTCCTACGTATTTCCCTTGTGAAATGAGAAAGTCAAAACATCGTAGTTCGACTCAATAAGACTGACATAACTTGCTTGTGTTTTTTAGGGTTTGAACTGCTTATGCCTATGCTCAGGTGTTGCAGGATCGTCTGGAACGAGTGTGTTTACCGTCTTGCAAATGACAAGTAGGACTAAGTTCTTTCGTTTAGAGTGAGGGTGATGAGAAGAGAATTCCCGAATGAAAGACGCTTATTGTTTGTTTGATGTTTTTTAGAAGTTTTTATTTGAGAGTTTGCATAGGTGAGTGTATTCAAGTCTCATTCAATGGATTATGTACTTCTTACATCACTCCAAGATGGAATGAATAAGAATCACACCTGAGTATGGAGAAGATCCCCAAACTTAGTTCCAAGGATTGAGCCTCAAACACACTAGCCTATTTTATTTATTAAATGTTTTTGTTGTTTTTTGAGTGAAGAAGTATTTTTTTAGATTTTCTTTGTGAAACAACTTCATGTTGAAGACTTGTGCATCATGATAGATAAACTCACATTACCCCAAGATGAGGTAGATGCACGTACCCCATGGAAAAAGACTATGGCACAAGAAGTTAATTTAACCTTTATTAGGTATTTTTTAGCTTTTGTTTTGAGATGAGAAATAGAAAGACTCAAAAGAGACTCAAAAGGTAAATGTCTAAGGGGAACTAACAATCGTAAGAGTTGTCATGCTTGTATGTCCTAGGGTTAGTGTGGTATAAGATCTCTATCCTAAAATAAAGGTGGATAAGAGAATAAAGAAGAAGAAGAAGACAACTTACTTCCAAGATGGAAGTTAAGTTGTTTCTAAGGGGGATGAGAGAAGATTGTACAAGAAAAACATCCTTTAAGTGCTTAAATAATCACAAATTGAAAGTTTAAAAGAAGAGGGAATAAGTTAGAATGTGGATGCACATCCACACTCTCATGACTTACCATAGCCACTGAAAAGTTATCAAAATGAGAAAATAAAACCAAACAACACTTATCACAGTGTTCCAGCACTTGCATAAGCATGAAATAGGCAAATTAACACAAATAACATATAACAACCCACATTCAACACCAAGACAGGTGTTAGAAGTCAAGACAAAACACAAACTGCACACTTTTTTACAGCTCTTATGCAGCAAGACAACAATAGAATGCAAGACAAATTTGGATGCACAAATAAAAATATCAAGATTAAATGCACATTGTAATGCCACGATTTCATAATTTAATTATTTATGAATATGTGGTATTGTGTGGTATTTTATGGTGTTGTGGAGAATGAGATTATTTTGTTTAAATAGTGATATTAGAATAATTATGATTATTATTTAAATGTTATTATTAAAATAAAATAAGGAGTTAGAGGTCTTGAGGGTGATTTTGTCATTTGAGAAGGCTAAGAGAAGGGGGAATTGGGATAATTTTCTCAGAACGCGTATTTTGGGAGATTGGGAGAAATTGCTCTGAAGAACAAGAAGGCTAGGTTGAAGATTCTTCAAGAATCGATTGAAAGAGTTCAATTGACTAAGATACGAGGAGTAATTTTCTATTCAATATCTATAATGTAGAGGTAGGTCTTATGAGAAAGGGGATTTTGAGGGAAACCTTAGGGAAGAAGAGTATTATTAGAAGAGTTTGATGAATTGTTGTTGTTAGATGTTGTAGTTGATGAATATATGATGATAGTAAGTTATAGGAATGAATTCTGTGTTTTTCTACTGTTAAATGATGACCTTCGTGTCTAAATTGCAGGTTTTTCTGCCAAAAGTCGCCGTCTCGCTTAGCAAGCGAATGAAATTCTGAGAATCTTGCAACACTAGACCAGCTCGCTTAGCGAGCTCAACGCCCTCTTAGCGAGACCTGGCACTTTTTGAAAATGATTTTCTTCTTCCAAATGATTTATGATGACTTTTTTTATGGTCTTAAGTTGCTATGATGTTGCTGTGAATTCTGTCATGATGTAATATGCTAAATGAGTAGGAATTCGTGATGAAATGATATTTAGATGGTTATGTTGTATTATGATGACATGAAGTATTGATGATATGAGTATGCAAAGTATTAGATAAATGATGATGAATGCGGATGCAATAGTTGTTGTGTTTTGATGATATATGATTGTATTGTATCTTGCATTCATGACATAATTATGTTGGGGCTTCAGTCCGTTGGTAGCTTCAATTCCATCGTGTGGATTGAAGTGATATGATGCTTATGTTGTGCTCCCTTGTGGATGGTTGATGACCTAGTGTCCATCCATGATGATGTTTCGGTTCCACATGCATATTATGAGGATTGCATTTCATTCTTGGTGGCATAACATGATTTGCATTTGTATTTTATGTGGTAATGTGATTGATTTTGTTGTACATGGGTGAGACTTTAGATGATTGATATATTGATGCATGTTGTCTTATAATTACTTCTTTATATTATTTATATTGATTGTGAATTTTACTCATCATGCCTACCTTTGGTGATGGTCTATTATGCCATCTCGCAGATACTCAATAATAGCTTGGTGCTTGGATGTAGCTTGGAGTATGTGTCTTTTGTCGTTTATAGAGTCTAGGGTGGTGTCCTACTCTATATCGTATAACATCGAGAACGCTTTGAGGTTTTGTTGGTTTTTGTATGTTTTAATACAAGATGATGATGTTTTGAATTAACCATTGAATTTTCATATTATGTTGACTAAGTTGTCGAATGATGATCCGCTGCGTATAATGATGTTTTGTTCTTAAGTATGATGCATGTTGTAATACAGGACAGGACATAAAGAATGAGTTTTATTGATATTTCGATGAAATGTGATACCCTTATGTTGATAACTCTGATTTTATTTAATAATTTCACATTATTATGTTGTGGGCTAAAAGGGTGTTACATTAGTGGTATCAGAGCATGTCGGTCTGTCTGGTTGTGTGTTGTTGTTGTCGGTTTTTTGTCAGTCGTTGCTTGTTAACGATTATTTCTTTTATGATGTTATGAATGTTGTGTAAAATGGATGGAAACAACATGTGTGCTCTTGCTGAAACTATTGCGGCGCTTACTAAGGCTACGACTCAAAATAATGAACAAGATGAGTTTCGTGCTTTGGAGAAGTTTCAGAGTAACAGTCTGCCGGTTTTTGAAGGAGATCATGGCCCGCATAGTGCACATAAGTGGCTCAAGGAAATTGAGAAGATATTTAGAGTGATGGTGTGTACGGATGCGCAGAAGGTACATTTTGGTACCCACATGTTGTCTGAGGAGGCTAAAGACTGGTGGGATAATACCCGTCAGCGTTTGGAGGATCCTAATATGATGGTGACCTGGGCAGTGTTCAAGAGAGAGTTTATGGGGAAGTATTTTTCGGAAGATTCTCGTGGTAATATGGAGGTGGAGTTCCTTGAGTTGAAGCAAGGAAACATGACAGTGGCAAAGTATGCTGCTAAGTTCGGGAGGCTAGTGAAGTATTGTCCTCACTACAATTGTGCTGATGCTAAAATTTCTAAGTGTCTCAAGTTTGAGAATGGGCTGAGACCAGAGATCAAACAAGGGATTAGATGTCAGCAGATCCGTAGGTATGCTGAGTTGGTGGATAAAAGCAGAATCTATGATGAAGACAGTCGATCTTGATTTGATCACTATAAGCAAATGAGTGAGAAGAAAGAGAAAGGCCAGTTTCGAGGAAAACCTTATGTGACTCCAGCTGAGAAGGGGAAGGAAAAGGTTTCAGATGGGAAGAAGCCAAGTGGGAGAGCAGGTTCCATTCCTCCCAAGTGCTACAAGTGTGGAGAATCCGATCACAAGTATGATGTGTGCAGCAATCCAGTGGTGAGATGCTACATGTGTGGCAAGAGAGGTCATCGGGTTGGTGATTGTCCAAATGAAGGTCCAACTTGTTTTAAGTGTGGTGAACAAGAACATATCAACACCCAATGTCAGAAGCCTAAGAAGACTACTACTTCTGCTCAGACCAATGACAGAGTGTTTGCTTTGAGTGGTTTTGAAGTTCCAAAGAAAGACAACTTGATTCGAGGTACATGTTTTATTAATGGTGTTGAGTTGATTGCAATTATTGATACTGGTGATACACATTCTTTTATTTCTCTTGAATGTGCTACTAAGTTGGGTTTGATGGTGTCTAGTATGAATGGTGGTATGGTAATAGAAACGCCAGCTAATGGTTATGTTACTACTACATATGTGTGTTTGAAGTGTCCTTTGACTATTTTTGAGAAGGATTTCTTAATGGATCTGGTTTCTTGCCTTTACACCAAATTGATGTTATTCTTGGAATGAACTGGCTAGAGTTCAATTTTGTGCATATCAATTGTTATGCGAAGACTGTGGAGTTTCTTGAAATTGGCGATCATGGTGAATTGATGTTCTTGACGGCTAAGTAATTGAATGAACTATTAGGAGACGAAGCTCAAATGTTTGAAATGTTTGCATCATTGCAAGTCGAAGGGAAGACTTCGAGTATTGAATTACCGATTGTTCAGAATTTCCAGATGTGTTTCCGAAGGACATAAGTGATTTGCCTCTAGAACGTGAAGTTGAATTTGCAGTGGAATTATTACCTAGTACAAGTCCTGTGTCTATGGCTTAGTGTCATATGTTTGCTGTGGAATTGAGTGAGTTGAAGAAACAACTGGAAGAATTGTTAGAAAATAAGTTTTTTCGACCTAATGTTTCTCCGTTGGGTGCTCCTATGTTGTTGGTAAAGAAGAAGGATGGTAGTATGAGGTTGTGTGTTGATTATCGACAGTTGAACAATGTTACTATTAAGAACAAGTATCCACTTCTGAGAATTGACGACTTGATGGATCAATTGGTGGGAGCTTGTGTGGCCATCAAGATTGATTTAAGATCTGGTTACCATCAGATTTGTGTTAAGTCTGATGATATTCCAAAGACAGCTTTCAGGATGAGATAAGGTCATTATTAGTGTTAGGTGATGCCGTTTTGTGTATCCAATGCAATCTATGTGTTCATGGAATACATGAATCGGATATTCCATGAGTACTTGGATAAACTTGTGGTAGTTTTTATTGATGATATTCTGATTTATTCTATGAGAGAAGAGGAACATGCAGGACATTTGAGAATTGTGCTGCAAGTGTTATGAGAGAAGAAGTTGTATGCGAAGTTATCAAAGTGTGAGTTCTGGTTGCAAGAAGTGAGTTTCCCTGGACATGTATTTCTAGTAGTGGAATTGTCATGGATCCGTCGAAGATTGATGCAGTGTTACAGTGGGAGACTCCTAAATCTGCTACTGAGATTAGAAGTTTTCTGGGTTTAACATGTTATTACCAGAAGTCTATTGAGGGATTTTCGAAGTTGGCGCTACCTTTGACTCAGTTGACTCAAAAGAGTGAAGCTTATGTGTGGGATGTTACGTGTGAAAAGAGTTTTGTAGAGTTGAAGAAGAAATTGACAACTGCTCCAGTGTTGGTTTTTCCTAATGAAAACATGATTTTATATCAATTACTTAGCATGGGTTCTGATTAATTAAGTTACTATTTTCCATATTTTGAAAGATATTATGCGAAGTATTTGTTTGTTTTACAGGTATTGAGATTTATATGACTTGTGGAAGAAACGAGTTAAAATGAGAGAGAAATGAGGTATTTATCAGAATAATTGAAACAGATAGCAGAAAACAGAGTTTCTGCACTTTAGAAGCCAAACGAACGTCACAAAGCTAGGACGACCGTCCCACTTTGCTCATTTCAGACGACCGTCACAAGACCACGACGACCGTCACAGGTCATTTATGCAGAATCCTAAAGCGCGCCTCAGTCAAAATAGGGGAGCCGTTACACTATGATATTTTCTCATTCAAACACATTTGGATGAAACAAATGTTATCTGAATATAATGTCACTCAGGATGTCATGACATTATATTGTGATAATCTCAGTGCAATCAATATTTCTAAAAATCCTATCCAACACAGTAGGACTAAACATATTGATATCAGGCACCATTTCATTTGAGATCTTGTGGAAGATAAAGTGATCAAGTTGGAGCATGTTGCAACTGAACTACAACTGGCTGACATATTCACAAAGGCCTTGGATGCTAATCAGTTTGAAAATCTAAGAGGCAAACTGGGAATATGTCTTTACGAGGGCTTGTAACAATCAATAACGTTTGGAAGTCCAGTCAAAGGATGTAGACTGAAGAGGAAACTGCAGATGACTTGGATGGTGGTCAAGAGAGTGAAGAACAAGTTGAACTTTCTTTCTGATGGGGTTCTGGTTTGCCAAGATTGGTTGCTCTTCATGTGGTTCTATCTGTTTCTTTTGCTTTATGATTGTGATCCCGTTTGGCTAAATTTATGGCTAAAAGGGGGAGTAATTAGATAGCCTGCTATTGTTGTGTGCTGATGAATACTGTTTTTTTAATATTGTCAGTTCTTGTATGTTGTAGGGTTGGGCTTAACAGGTTGAGGGGGAGATAAAATATCTCTATATTATTTGCTACTTCTGCTGCTGTGTTGTGCTGTACTTTGTTATAGTTTCTTGTTGGTTTTCTGATGTGTGCACAACTTATGTTTTCTGGTGCTTCTGTTGTTGCCGGTTTGTTGTACTCTGGTACAAATGATGTTTATTTTGGTGTTGTTGTAATCTGATACAGCTATTGGTTTGAGGGGGAGTCCTCTCTGATGTGCGTGCTTATGCTGTTGCTGTTTGTTTTCTGATTTATGATGTTCTGATAATGCTTAAATTATTTTAGCCAAAAATTTGCCAAAGAGGGAGTTTGTAGATGTTTTAGATTGGCTACATTTTATGGTAAAACTTTGTTTGTTTCTGGATGTCATAAGCAATGTTATGACATGTGATTTAAGCATTATGCAAGTGTGAAGTTTTTGTGTGCAGCTGTTTTTATCAGGATGTCAAGAATGATGTCATGACATCTCTAAATGGACCTGAAGACCTAAGTGAATCCTATTTTTGTGAGCAACTCTTTAGTTTTGTATGATAATAAATTTTATGCGTTTGTGCTTTTAACATATGCTTTGTATTGATACACTTTGTATGCATTGCAAGCCTTTAACACATGTCTTATTTTAAACAAAAAATTGACTTTTGCTTCTGTATGTATCGATTCATTCGCAAGATGTATCGATACATAATGTCCTTGAATTTCTGAAATAAGTCAAATGCATCGATTCATTCACATCATGCATCGATTCATGCTGTAGAGATGATTCTGGAATTTATGCTATGAATCGATACATTCGCAACATGCATCGATTCATGCTGTAGAGATGATTCTGAAATTTCTGCTATGAATCGATACATACGCAACATGCATCGATTCATTCTATTTTCATTTCTCTGTTTCTTTTGCATTGGTTCAGTATGTATCGATTCATTCCATTATGCATTGATACATAACAGTGTAAAAACCATCATGTATCGATACATTCGCATTTCATATCGATGCATTATTCTGTTTCTATTTCTAACAGATTCTGTCAAGTATATACTCCCTCCGTCCCATATTATTTGTCACATTTGATCATTTCACACAGATTAAGAAACAATAATAAATGAAAGAGAGAGAATAGTAACTTTACCAAATTATCCTAATTAACTATTGGTGTATTCAAATTAACATTAATGTTAAGTGAGAAAAGAATTAATTAAGAGTATTTATTAGAGGATATAATTGGAAGATTAAATATAAAAATGTCTTGGTAATCTAAAGTGACAAGTATTTTGGGACAATTTTTTTCTTCAAATGTGACAATTATTTTGGGACGGAGGGAGTATATGTTTTCTATTAGTGCAGTGGAAGACAGAGAGAAATTGCAAGTGAATTTCAGGGTCAAGAAAATTGAAGAACACAATCAAGAAAAGTAGTTTTGGGTGTGCATTCAATTGTGAGCAGGATTGAAACCTAAGAAGTAAATTCATCTTCATCATCTTTTCAATTACCTTGATTCAAGAACATCAACACATAATCAGTGTTGTTCTGTGAATTAGAGGATCAAGAGATAACGTTCAGTGGTACAATCGGTGATCCAGCTGAGTTGAAGAGTGAAAGAAGGTTTCAAGAAAAAAACCATCTGGGTTTTCCTTCAAGAACGGGCGTGTTCTTGAGGGTTTGTCAGTCACGTTTACAAAATAGATTCAGCCGCAACGTAAGGTTTGGAAATTGGGAGATTTCGCAAATAGATCGTGGAACCGGTGAATTATTTGTATTACTTGCAAGGGAATCTTGATTTGACTCAGATCAAGTGAAGGTTCATACAATAGGAAGATCTAGGTGTATAGATTTCTGGTTTTTGTATAACAACCTTGTAAACGACGATTTCAGCAATATCGATATAAAAGTTCTCAATTTCGGTTTGAAATTGAGAGGGAGACGTACCCACACGCGAGGACGAACGTGGGGAACTTCCTTACCAAATCTCTGTGTATTGTATTCCTTCTCCATCTCTATTTACGTTTTTAATCGGTTTTGATTCATTGGAAATAGTTTTTGTGATAGGTGCATTCAATACTTTTACTACTTGTGTGTTTAAGTCTTTAACATCTCAATTGCAAATCCAGCACTTTATCACATGTCCGGTCTTCTAGTGGCTGGTCCAGAATAGACGAAAGTCGATTAGGGACCGTGTTTTCCGCTAATCTTTAAAAACTCTGAAAAATCTTTTAAAACCTTGTTAACAAGGAGGTGATCCATTCACCCCCCCTCTAGATCACAAGCCACAACGTCTAACAAGTGGTATCAGAGCACCGGTTCGCTGGTGCTTTGTGGCTGCCTGTAACGATATGGATTCTGAACCAAAGGGGGCGTATAATAAAGCTCTTGTTTTTAATGGTGAAAATTATGGCTACTGGAAAGACTGCATGCGAGTTCACATAAATTTTGTGGATAGGCGCGTATGGACTGCCATTCAAAATGGTCCTTTTCAAATCACCATGATGAATGAGGCAGGTGCCATAGTACCTAAACCAGAAGATGATTGGGATGAGAAAGATGAGAAAAAGTGGTCAAGTGATTGGAGAGCTCGAAATATGTTAAAGGCCTACAATGTGGGACGCTTTAGAAATTGCACATGAAGGTACAACTAAAGTAAAACAGTCCCGCATTAACACACTTAATCAAGAGTTCGAACTCTTTCGCATGAAACAAGGAGAATCTATTCCCGACATGCAAAAGAGATTTGTTCATCTCATCAATCGTTTGAATGCACTTGGAAAACCTGTTTCCAATGAAATTGCTACTAATAAAATCCTGAGATGTCTTAGCAGGGAATGGCAACCTAAAGTAACAGCTATCAAAGAAGCCAACGATCTAACGACACTCTCAATGACTACTTTGTTTGGAAAGCTGGAGGAACATCATCAAGAACTAGAAAGTCTAGAAAAGTTTGAGAACATGAGTAAAAAGGAAAAGGAGAAGAATAAAGACAAAGAGGGTGAGACGAGGCCTATAACTCTTGTGGCTTCTAACTCAAAGTCCTCACAAAAGGAGCTAATCAACAATGAGTCAAGTAGTGACGAAGACTCCGGTGACGAAGAAATGGGACTTTTTGTTAGGAGATATAATAGATTCATTCGAAAGAATGGAATCAAGCCTTCCGACAAAAATCTCATAAAGTTTAAAAGACAATCTATAGATTCAAAACAGGAAGAGATTAAGAAGAATAGAGAAAGAGGGTCTTGTTTTAATTGTGGTAAGTCCGGACATTATAAGACGGATTGTCCTTTAAAGAAAAAGGATAAAGGAAAAGCTCCACCAAAAAGGCACAATAAGCAAAGAAGAGCTTACATTTCTTAGGAAAGTGATAGTGATTCATCAAGTACACAAGGCTCAAGTGATAGCGATGAAACCGCAAATTTGTGTCTTATGGCTCACACCAAAAATCAGTCCCACCACAAGAAGAAAATTGATGATAAAAAGGTAAAACAAGCTTACTATAACAATTTCTCTTCTATGTCCTTTTCTGAATTGAAAATAGCTTTTGAAAAACTGCATAATGAAGCTATAGAAGCGTTTAAAAGATTATCTTCCGATAAACAAATTTTTTCATACTTGGAAGGTAAAGTACAACATGCTGAAAAAGATCTAGAGTATTTGAAAGCTAGCATTGCAGAAAATTCAAAAGCTATTGATATTGATGGTTGTAGTAAAATGAGGCACTGTGAAGCTTGTCACATTTGGCAACAAGAGGTTATTTCTCTTAAGGTCAAATTGGAAAAAGCTTTACAACCTAAGATTACTTATGCCATTGACACTAGGTTGTTTAAAAAGTCATTAAATCCTCCATATGCAAGATACTCTTTTATTCCAAAGGATTTAAGGACCAATCATAAACAACAACATTGTCGTAGTGTATGTCATTATTGTTGTCATGCTAGCCATACCATTGAGAAATGCAAATTTAGAAGATTCCTATTGCCTAAAGGTATTTATCAATGGAAGCCTAAAGACAACCATGTTACCACTTACCCACTTGGACCCAATAAAAATTGGGTACCTACCTCTCTCTTTTGATATTGTAGGATGAGTGTCTTGCATCCGTGGAAAGAAGATGGTTTCTGGACAGCGGGTGTTCAAGGCACATGACGGGTGACATATCACTTTTTATTGACTTCAAAGCAAAGAAGAAGAGGTATGTTACTTATGGAGACAATAACAAAGGAGCTATACTTGGCAAAGGAAGTGTAGGTGTATCTACAGAAGACATACTCAAAGAAGCTGTTACGGAAATTGATCAATCTGAAACTGCTGAAAATGAGAAGGAGGAAGATACTAGTCATGAAAAAGATAAAGAGGAAGGAACATCTGAAGTGAAGGAACTTCCACCAGCTTGGAAATCCTCTAAAGACCACCCTATAGACAATATATTGGGAGATATTTCAAAGGGAGTGTTGACTCGTTCTAAGATAAGTAACTTTTGTTCTCACTTTGCTTTTGTATCACAAGTAGAACCTAAAAATGCTAAAGAGGCCTAGATTGATGAATTTTGGCTAATGTCCATGCAAGAAGAGCTTAATCAATTTAAAAGAAATGACGTTTGGGAACTTGTCCCTCGTCCGCGAGATCATCATATCATAGGTACTAAATGGGTGTTTAGGAATAAACTTGATGAAAACGGAGTGATAACTAGGAACAAGGCACGCTTGGTAGCACAAGGGTATAACCAAGAGGAGCGCATAGATTATGAGGAGACTTATGCTCTAGTGGCTCGCCTTGAAGCTATACGTCTCTTGCTTGCTTATGCGTGTTCTATGAATTTCAAGCTTTACCAAATGGACGTAAAGAGTGTGTTTTTAAATGGTGTCATAAATGAAGAAGTATATGTTTCACAACCTCCCGGTTTTGAAAATTCTGAATATCTAGATCATGTTTACAAATTAAAGCGTGCTTTATATGGTCTTAAGCAAGCACCTCGTATGTGGTACGAAAGACTTAGCAAATTTCTAATTGATCATGGATATTCTAGAGGTAAAGTGGATAATACACTCTTCATTAGACATAAAGGAAAGCACATTCTTTTAGTTCAAGTTTATGTAGATGATATAATTTTTGGTTCAACTAACATACACTTGGTCGAAGAGTTTTCTAATGTTATGCAGGGTGAGTTTGAGATGAGTCTTATGGGGGAGTTGAACTACTTCTTAGGCCTCCAAATAAAGCAACTCGATGAAGGTACAACCGTATGTCAAACAAAATACTGCAGAGATCTGCTCAAGCGCTTTGGAATGAATAATTCAAAATCAATTGACACTCCCATGCCTACCAATGGAAACTTGGACAAAGATGAACATGGTAAGTGTGTTGATGTCAAAAGGTATAGAGGTATGATTGGGTCTCTCTTGTATCTTACTGCTTCTAGACCGGACATCATGTTTAGTGTTTGTATGTGTGCACGATATCAATCAAACCCTAAGGAATCTCACTTAAAATCAGTCAAGCGTATATTTAGGTATCTTCATGGAACACCTAAATACGGGCTTTGGTATTCCAAAGGGAGCGATTGCAGCTTAGTAGGTTACTCTGATTCTGATTTTGCTGGCTGCAAATCAGATAGGAAAAGCACTAGTGGTACATGTCATCTATTTTCAAATTCTTTAATAAGTTGGCATAGCAAAAAGCAAGTATCCGTAGAGTTGTCTACTGCAGAGGCTGAGTATGTTGCAGCCGGTAGCTGTTGCGCTCAAATTTTGTGGCTAAGACAACAACTACAAGATTTTGATATTGAACTTAAATGCATTCCAATAAAGTGTGACAACACTAGTGCCATTAATCTCACTAAGAATCCTGTTTTACACTCACGCACCAAACATATAGAGATTAGACATCACTTCCTTCGCGATCATGTTGAAAAAGGAGATGTTGTTTTTGAGCATGTTGATACTAAAAATCAACTTGCTGACATTTTCACTAAACCAATGGCAACTGAACCATTCTTCAACATTCGTCGTGAATTAGGGATTCTTGATCTCTCCGCATTGGTGTCTTAAGTTTGTTTGATCTAGTTTATATTTATCTCATCGTGTTTACTAAGATCTGAATGTAGACTTCACTCGTACCTCATGAGATTACTACGACGGAGGTAATATTGTTCCTCTCTACACCTTGTTGATATTGTGTGATAAATGTATGTTTGAGCAATTATTTCTCGCTTACATGTACTTATTTACATATGATTGTTTGAGTGTTAATAATTAGTTTGTAAAGTATTCTTAAGCATCATTACAATGTTATGATTCATTCTGCATTCTGCATTAATTTTTTTTGGTCTATGTATTGATGCATATCCATTTTGTGTCGATTCATGTTAAATTTGTCAAAATTGTTACAGTATGTATCGATACATTCGTGGTTTGTATCGATACATAGCAACTTGAAATTCAAAAATTTCGCAACATGAATCGATTCATAAGGTCATGTATCGATGCATACTGTTATAAAATCCTTTTCTTTTTTTTTGTATCGACACATCAGCATCAGTTATGACATTTGCACCCGTTATAATCTCTATTCTATCTCCTTCTTCATTCCATTTTCATCATTTACGGTTACATAACCCTAACACCACAAAACCCCTTTTCTTCCAAAACCCTAACTTCATCATCATGCCTCCAAGAGTCATGCTTCCTAGAGCAAAAGGAAAAGGTAAAGGGAAAGAACCTGTTGAGGCTTCACATCAAGCTCCGCCTGCTCCAGAAATTCCTCCCTCTGGGTCATCCATTCTCCATCCTGCCATTGCTGAAGAGTTTGAGGTTTCCTTCAAAACAAGGTTAGTATGAAGCCCCATGTCTTCAATACTCAAGATGTGCGTACTCTTTATTTAGATGAAGTTGCTGATTTGATTGACGCACAAAAACTTGGGTCCTTTTTAACTGTTAATGATGATTATCATGAGGACTTCATTCGTGCTTTTTATGTGGGTGTGAAATCTGGTAAAGGTTACATGTTCAAGTGCTCTATTGGAACAAGAACTTACTGTTTTGAGGCTGGTGATTGGAACAAGGTGTTTCAAATGCCATCCCCGATGCCTGAGTTGCAGATGTGGCATGATCAGAAATTTGAAACTCAGTTTAATCTGAAGGAATGTTGTGCATCTATTTCAAAACTGGAAAGGCCTCTAGGTGATGATGAGCATTTAACTTCTGGAATGATTAAGAGTGTCCCCAGAATTCTGCATTGGATTCTCTCGCATATTTTACGTCCGAGGTCCGGTGGGCACTCTAGATTGGATAAGCCAGACATACATCTCTTGTATATTCTGCTGAAGAAGATTCCGTTGAATTGGCCCAATTACTTTGTCAAGCGTATTTTTCTTACAAGAAATAGTTCGAAGAACATCACTCTTGCCTATGCCGCAGAGATTATGAGGATCATTAAGTTTTGGAAGGTGGTTTTACCCCCTGTTCCTCTCTTATCTTCTTCTAGTGTTCAAGAATTCAATAGTGCTACTCTTTCTCATATGGGATATAGGTGGGACACAGAGCGTCGATGCTATTACTTCTTTGAACGCAGCTCTAGAACCAGAATTTACAACTTTGATACACCTTCTGAACAGATTTTTGTTGCTGAAGAACAAAGATATGAAGATATGGAGGATGTAAATGAAGAAAATCCTCCTGAAGCAAATGTCAACACTGCTTGGGGTGAGTGGGTGCCACAAAGGTGGTCTCCTACTAACTATGAACCGGTTCCTCCATCTGTTCCACCGACATCATCTACTACTGCTCCTGCATATCTAACTCAAATGTTTGAGCAAATGGAAATTGCCAATAATGCCCGACATGAAGAAGCCCGTGCGTGGCATGTACAACAAACGGAGTGGCACAAAGAGCACCGAGAATGGCATGATGAACACACTAGGATGTATCATAACCAACACTCATGGCATACAGACTTGGTAAAGTGGCATCAAGTCTTCTACAATGAGATGTCCGATTTCATGGATGATTGTCGTGCGCATCCGGGTATTATGGACAGATTTGGAAGCACCGAGGTTCAGAATCGGTTCAGGCATTACAACTTCATGGGGCAAAATCCTGATGAGATGCCTCCTCCACCTCCTCCTCCAAGTTTCAGAGATCCCGATAGAGATGATGCAGAGTCTTGTGGTGGCTACTATCCTCACTAAGGCTGCATTTCATATTTGCATTACATCATTTTTTTTGTTGCTTAAGTTTCTTTTCATTTTATGTTTAAACATTGTATGCGTTTGCTTTGCTTTTGTAATTCTCAACTCTACTAGACAAATTCAATGCCTATGCTTGTTTGTTGTTTACGATTAATTGGTTTGCCTTTTATGTTTCACTCTTTGTGAGTGATTAGCTTATATATATTCTTATTGCTGAATATTGCTTCACCTATACAATTTTTTTTGATGTTGACAAAGGGGGAGAAAGGCTTGAGTGTGAAAAATGACAGCATGCACAAACTCAAGGGGAGTGGTTCTCACACTTCTGCAAAAAATTGCCATCATCAAAAAGGGGGAGTTTGTGAGCAACTCTTTAGTTTTGTATGATAATAAATTTTATGCGTTTGTGCTTTTAACATATGCTTTGTATTGATACACTTTGTATGCATTGCAAGCCTTTAACACATGTCTTATTTTAAACAAAAATTTGACTTTTGCTTCTATATGTATCGATTCATTCGCAAGATGTATCGATACATAATGTCCTTGAATTTCTGAAATAAGTCAAATGCATCGATTCATTCACATCATGCATCGATTCATGCTGTAGAGATGATTCTGGAATTTCTGCTATGAATCGATACATTCGCAACATGCATCGATTCATGCTGTAGAGATGATTCTGAAATTTCTGCTATGAATCGATACATACGCAACATGCATCGATTCATTGTATTTTCATTTCTCTGTTTCTTTTGCATTGGTTCAGTATGTATCGATTCATTCCATTATGCATTGATACATAACAGTGTAAAAACCATCATGTATCGATACATTCTCATTTCGTATCAATGCATTATTCTGTTTCTATTTCTAACAGATTCTGTCAAGTATATATATGTTTTCTGTTAGTGCAATGGAAGACAGAGAGAAATTGCAAGTGAATTTCAGGGTCAAGAAAATTGAAGAACACAATCAAGAAAAGTAGTTTTGGGTGTGCATTCAATTGTGAGCAGGATTGAAACCTAAGAAGTAAATTCATCTTCATCATCTTCTCAATTACCTTGATTCAAGAACATCAACACATAATCAGTGTTGTTCTGTGAATTAGAGGATCAAGAGATAACGTTCAGTGGTACGATCGGTGATCCAGCTGAGTTGAAGAGTGAAAGAAGGTTTCAAGAAAAAAACCATCTGGGTTTTCCTTCAAGAACGGGCGTGTTCTTGAGGGTTTGTCAGTCACGTTTACAAAACAGATTCAGCCGAAGCGTAAGGTTTGGAAATTGGGAGATTTCGCAAATAGATCGTGGAACCGGTGAATTGTTTGTATTACTTGCAAGGGAATCTTGATTTGGCTCAGATCAAGTGAAGGTTCATACAATAGGAAGATCTAGGTGTATAGATTTCTAGTTTTTGTATAACAACCTTGTAAACGACGATTTCAGCAATATCGATATAAAAGTTCTCAATTTCGGTTTGAAATTGAGAGGGAGACGTACCCACACGCGAGGACGAACGTGGGGAACTTCCTTACCAAATCTCTGTGTATTGTATTCCTTCTCCATCTCTATTTATGTTTTTAATCGGTTTTGATTCATTGGAAATAGTTTTTGTGATAGGTACATTCAATACTTTTACTGCTTGTGTGTTTAAGTCTTTAACATCTCAATTGCAAATCCAGCACTTTATCACATGTCCGGTCTTCTAGTGGCTGGTCCAGAATAGACGAAAGTCGATTAGGGACCGTGTTTTCCGCTAATCTTTAAAAACTCTGAAAAATCTTTTAAAACCTTGTTAACAAGGAGGTGATCCATTCACCCCCCCTCTAGATCACAAGCCACAACGTCTAACAATTTTGTGCGTGAGCCCTGCTGTCATTAAAATTGAGATTTTGTTGTGTGATTAGCGCGTTTTTATCAGAAGGAAAAGAAGGATCCAACTTGGAGTTATTTTAGCAGAACATTTGTTCTTGCTATTTTTGTTCCTTTATTTAAGGAATTATTTTATCTGATTTGTGAAAGTTTAGCAGGCCCAATGCCCATTCAAGGTTATACTTAAGGCTGCTTTACCCTAGTGTGAACGGGTGGAAATTAAGGATTGTTATTCAACATTTTTCACGTGTGTGTTTTAGTTTTCTTGTGAGCAAAGCAGTTGTATTTTGATGATATTTCTGGACTAGGTGTGCATTTGTATTTTGTCCACTCAAATATTTTAAGCAAGAGTGTTTGTATTTGACTGAAGCTTTTAAGAAAGGTTAAAGATTGTTTTGAAGAGTGTCTTTGCATTTTCTGAGTTTTTTGTTTAAGATTACTGATTTGATTGAGGGGGAGTGAGAGGGATCTCATATCTAGGAGTTCCTAGGTAGAATTATCATTAGGTAGGGATTAAGTGAAAATATTGTAAACTGAGGTGTTGTCTATGGATCTTTGAATTGATACTACTGATAGTGAAGTTCCTTCTGGCTTGGTAGCCCCCAGAATAGGCGTGATTGCACCGAACTGGGTTAACAACTCTATGTGTTCTTTAATTTTGTCTTTGTCTTTTATTGTGTTTTAAACTTGTTATTGGTGTCGTGATATTGTGTTCAACATTGTATATCAGTTTCCAGAATTTTAATTGGTATCAGAGCAAGCACTCTGCCTATTTTCTTGGGTGAGATCTAGGGGCATTATTCTGGTACCATGGACAAGGAAGAAGGATTTGGACACAGACCACCCATTCTGGATGGTTCTAACCATCATAATTGGAAACCTCACATGGTTGCCTTCTTAATGTCTCTGAACAAGAAGGCTTGGAAAGCTGCTGATAGAGGATGGGAACATCCTTCCATTATTGATAAAGATGGCAATACAACTCTGAAGCCTGAGGATGATTGGAGAAAAGATGAGGATGAGCTGGCACGATGGAATTCTAAAGCCTTCAATGCCTTGTTCAATGGCATTGATAAAAATATATTCATACTTGTGCATCACTGTCAAAATGCCAAAGAAGTTTGGGATATTATCAGAATCACTCATGAAGGAACCTCTAAAGTCAAGATGTCAAATGCTTACCACCAAATTTGAAAATATGAGAATGAAAGAAGATGAGACTGTTCATGACTTTCACATGAATATTCTTGATATTGATAATGCCTCAGGAGCCTTAGGAGAAAAGATGTCTGATGAAAATCTTGTGAGGAAAATTCTCAGATCTCTTCCCATGAGATTTGCTATGAAGGTGACTGTTATAAAAGAAGCAGATGACATCTGCAACATGAAGGTGGAAGACCTTATTGGATCCCTTCAGACTTTTGAAATGGGACTCAATGACGTGCCAGAAAAGAAGAACAAAAGCATATCTCTTGTGTCAAATATTGAGGAGCAATCATAAAGAGGTGAAATGGAGAATGAGGAAAGTCTGAGAGAAGATGTTGCCATGATGGGAAGACAATTCAACAAGGTCATGAAGAGAATAAATTTTAGATTAATACCAAATGTCAAGAACACTTCATCTGACATCAGTAGATCAAATGAGTCTAGTACAAAACTTGAAGATAAGTCAAGTCAAAGCAGAAGACTTCAATGTCATGGTTGTGATGGTTTTGGCCATATTAGAGATGAATGTCCCACCTACATGAAGGGGCAAAAGAAAGGCTTATTTGTTACATGGTCTGATGGAGACTCTGAGAGTGACTTTGAAGAAGAATCAGCTAAACATATCACTGTGTTAATAGGGACATGTGTGTCTTATGAGAACTCTAATAAAGATGAAATGAAATTTGAAGAACTTGCTGATATTTATCAAAAGCTTAGCATGAGATGTGCACAAATGATGCAAGAAGGAGAGGAACAAAAGGAGATCATAGCAACTTTGGAGGCTGAAAAGAAAGAGAACTTATCAACAATATCTCTTCTGAATGATGAAGTTTCTATACTGAACTTACAGCTTGATCAAATGACCAAGTCCATCAGGATGCTAAACAATGGATCTGAAAAACTTGATGAGATTCTTCAGGTGAGAAGAAGTGCTAAAGATCTATCTGAGATAGGATTTAACGGTTCTAAAACGAGTTCTTCAGGAGCAGCAAACCTGAGCCCAAGAATGAGGTGCCAAACCAGATGTTGAAAAGTGTCTCAACATCATGAACCAAGAAGATCTACTCATCAAAGGAGAAGATATCAAAGATGGAGGTGTCATTACTGTGGCAGGTATGGTCACATAAAATCATTTTGTTTCAGACTTCATGGATACCCTGCTCAGAATCCACAACAGAACATTGTCATCAAGAAACAAGAATGGACCCCCAAGCATGTTGCTTTGATAGCTCATACGTCTCTTAAAGTATCAGCTAAATAGGATTGTTATTTTGATAGTGGATGTTCTAAACACATGACTGGAATACAAAATTTAGTGGTTGACATCAAACCACAATCCACTAGTTATGTCACTTTTGGTGATGGAGCTAAAGGAGAAATCAAAGGAGTAGGAAAACTTGTATGTTCAAGTGTTCCAAACCTTGATGGTGTCCTACTAGTGAAAGGATTGGCTTCTAATCTCATTAGCATCACTCAGCTGTATGATCAAGGATTTAGGGTCAACTTCACAAAGTCAGAATGCATTTTCACAAATGAAAAGAATGATGTAATCATGAGGGGAGTCAGATCTAGAGATAATTTCTATCTCTGGGTAAATCAAGACACCAACTATACGTTTGTTTACTATCTATCCAAAGAAGATGAAGTAAAGTTATGGCATCGAAAGATGGGTTATCTTCATCTAAGAGGAATGAAACAAATTATAACTTTGGAAGTCGTAAGAGGAATCCCTAAGCTTCAGATTGATGAAGGTAAGGTGTGTGGTGAATGTCAAGTAGGAAAGCAAACCAAAATGTCACATCCGAAGGTTCGACATTTCAATAATTCCAAGGTTTTGGAGTTATTACACATGGAATTGATGGGTCCTATGCAGGTTGAAAGTCTGGGAGGAAAAAGGTATGCCTATATGGTGGTGGATGACTACTCAAGGTTTACATGGACAAACTTTGTCAGAGAGAAATCTTATGTCTTTGATGTGTTCAAGGATCTCTGTCAAAGAATTTAGAAGGAAAATGAAAGTTGTGTCATCAGGATTAGAAGCGATCATGGTAAGGAATTTGAGAATAAAAAATTCTCGGAATTCTGCTCATCTTAATGAATCAGCCATGAATATTTTCCCCCATTACTCCTCAACAAAATGGGATTGTTGAAAGAAATAACAGAACCATCCAGGAATCAGCTAGGGCCATGATTCATGCCAAGAAACTTCCTATGTACTTTTAGGTTGAAGCTATGAACACTGCCTGTTATGTTCATAACAGGGTCACTCTAAGAAAGGGAATTCCTACTACTCTCTACGAGCTCTGGAAGGGAAGGAAGCCTAATGTCCAATACTTTCATCTATTTGGAAGTAAGTGCTATATTGTGGCTGATAGAGAACAAAGAATAAAAATGGATCCTAAATGTGATGAAGGCATAATTTTGGATTACTATACTAATAGTAGAGCCTACAGAGTTTTCAACTCTAGAACCAGAGTCATGATGGAATCCATAAATGTGGTTATTGATGATCTATTAAAAGAACCTAATGTCACGTATATTGTTGAAACATATATAATACTCCAGTTGAGGTTACTGATAAAGAAGATGATACAAATCCAGCTAGTCCAGTATCTGAGCCAGAATTAGCAAACAAAGCACCTTCAATCAGGATTCAGAAAGATCACCCTAAAGATCTTATTATAGGTGATCCTAACAGTGGAGTTGTAACCAGATCAAGGGAGGTTATTTATAACTCTTTCTTTGTATCCAAGATTGAACCTAAAAATGTCAAAGAAGCATTGACTGATGAATTTTGGATAAATTCTATGAAAGATGAAGTGTGGGATCTTGTACCAAGACCTGAAGGAACAAATGTCATTGGTATTAAATGGGTGTACAAGAATAAATCTGATGAACAAGGGGTTGTGACCAGGAATAAAGCCAGACTTGTTGCTCAAGGATATACTCAAATTGAAGGCATCGACTTTGATGAAACATTTGCTCCTATGGCTAGAGTCGAGTCCGTATGATTATGTCGCTCCCCAGAAAAGACACTAGGTCAAAACAAGGTACAGACGCGAACGGTCGGAGAAAAGAGAAAAGGAGATGAACTGAATAAGTCGCCAGCTAGGCATTTTTATCCCGAAGGAAAGGTAATGCTGCATAAACCTAGAAAGATATGGATAAGACGGTTGCGAACCAGAGAAACTAAGAAAGGGGGTTGGTTACAACCTGGGAAGGTATTAGCACCCAGATTGTCCGTCGTACTCGACGGGATCCACGCTTAAAAGTATGTGTTTAAAAGGGGTAGGTGTATGTGCTATCTGTGTGCAAAAGATAGAAAAGAAATATACAAATGTCAGTGCAAAAGGGTGAATGCTCAGGAACTGAGGCTTTAAAAGAGAATGCTTAAAAGAGGGGGATGACAAAGAGACTTTTGTTCGATAATTGTTAAGTTATGCCTACGTATCCTCTCGTGCAATGAGGAAGACAAAACACCGTAGTTCGACTCAAAGAGACTGAAAATAAATTGGCTTTAAACTGCTTGCTTTTCTATGCTCAAGTGTATGACTCGTCTGGCTTGAGTGCTAACTGTCTTGCATTAGACGGAAGAAGCAAGTTCTCGTTTATGAATGAGTATGATGAGAAAAAGAATCCCGGAGGAGACGATTATTGTTTGTTTTTGTGTTTTCAGTTTTGTTATTACTTTTTGATGTTTGTCATAAGTTAATGAGCATAAGCCTAAATCAAGGGCTTGTAAACTCATTATATCCTCCCTGATTAGGGATAATGAGAATACTTAAGTATGAGATAAGCACCTTAACTTAATTGCCATGATGATGTAGGATTAAGATCATTAACCTACTTGTGATTAATTATATGTTTTTGGGTTTTTGTTTAGTGTTAAGTAATGAGTTTAAGCCATAATCAAAGATTAGTGAACTCATTACACCATCCTAATAGAAGGATAATAGATGAGAACACTTAAGCTGAGGAAGATACCTCAACCTAATCCATGGTTAGGGATTAAATTCATGACAAAACAAACCTTTATTAAATGGATTTTAATTAAGAGGTGAGATTAAGAAGTGGATTTTATATTTGCAAGACAACTTGAGGGGGACTTGTCCATTAAACACTAGGGTTAGTCCTTCTTAACCATAAAGGAAGAATTAGAACCCTAATGTAAGGCCCAAGTTACAAGATAAAGTCTTAGTGATTATTAGATGGATTTATTAAGAGGTTTAAACAAATTAAGGGTTTAACACTTAGGATTAAAGTTATGCACTCCATCCTAAGAGAAGGATGCAGGCATAACCCTAATTCCAAAGTCCTAAAACCTTAAAGGTTTAGTCTCTAATGATGAGATGAGAAAAGAGACACAAAGAAGACTCAAAGGAAAAAGTCTAAGGGAAACTAACAAGTCCTAAAAAGTTATCATGCTTGGAAGTCCTAGGGTTTGTGAGGCTTAAGAGAAGAAGTCTTCAAGGAAGCCACCAAGGAGAAGCAAGATGAAAGGAGAAGGAAGCAGAAGAATAATTTACTTACTTCCTAAGTAGATAAGTGACTTAAAGAAAGAAAGTGAGAAAGAAAGAACATAAGTGAGCAAGCCCACTCAAAGACAATAAAAAATGCAGCAAAGATGAAATATTAAAAAGATAATAAGAAATGGGAGGTGAAGGCAAATCCACCTCTTAAACAACTTACCATTAACCTGAAAAGTTAGCACAAGATGCATAAGGAAAGAAATGAAATGTAATGATGCATATGCAAAGGCAAAGATCAAAACCAAAAGCATAAAAATGATGCAAATGATTCTATGACATGATGCAAAGGCATACAAAGTGTATATGAATGATCATACAAAGAATGAGATGTCATGTAGGCATGCTTTGAAGTTTGAAAGTTCATGAAAGTTCATGAAAAGAAATGAATGCAAATCATGGAAAATGAATGAAGCAATGATCAAGCATGATTCTAACATGTCCTAAGATGTCTAAGATGATATATGAATGCATGAAGTGTCATGGAAAGTTCATGTATGGATGCATATGCAAGATGAATGCAAATGAAGATGCAAAATTAGGGTTATATGTAAGGATGAGATGCAAATGGCAAAGATAGAAGCAAATGACATGATAAAAAATTGAAAATTCACTCAAAAGAACCCTAAACCTATACTAGGTTACCATCTAAAGGGGGAGGTCAGAAGCTAAACCTAGAAGAAGTTATGAATTTCCTAAGTTTCTAGGGGTTTTTGGGTGATCTTTAATGTAAAATGCCAAACAATTTGAAAATGCAAGATAAAAATGAAACAAAAATGTTTTTGGATACTAGAAGACATGCATAGAACAATGCAAAAAGAACCATTCAGAAACACAACTTGGTTCTAGGGTTATGAATTTTTGAAGCTAGGGTTAGAAAAATGAACTTTTTAAGAACCCTAATTCATTGAAAAACCTCAAAGTATGATCAAAACCAAAAAGAATTTTGTAAGGTGAGTTTGTAAATGCTTCTAAATGTATAAGGATGCTCTCTGATTTTTTTGGTGATTTTTAAATACTTAAATGTATTTGTAAACACCCCAAATTTGCCCTCACCCATTCACACCATGGCTTGTGATCATCTCATATGCATAAACACAATCATATCATCTCATATCTCATTTTTGATTCACTGCATAGTTTCTAAGTCATCTGCACCTAGGGTTTGTGATCTGAGCAATCCCAAAGCATCTTGGGCCACTCCAAAGGCCACCAATCAACTCAAAGTGGTCCATGTGTGTTCATATATCATATTTCATCTCCTCAAAGTCAAAATTGCAGAGGAATCACAAGAACTAGGGTTTGAGGTGATACAGGGCTAGTTTGAACTGCACAGTTGACTGGAAATTAGGGTTTTGGTTTCAGAGGCCATAACACCAAATTTTTTGGTCATTCTTGTTTCCATTGGTCTCTATATGGCATAGAGAGTATGCATATCAATTTTCATGAAGAAATTCCATGGGGAAGTCATCTGATCAAGAGTTGACTTTTCAGACAAGTCAGTGTAAAATCAGGGCATCTGAGGCCCCCAATGACCCAACCAATGGGTGATCTTCATCATTTTGAGTGTATATGATCTTTATTTGATCATGGAAGAAGGTTGAAGTTCATAGAAATCAAGAATTTAGGGTTTTTGCAAATGTTGACTTTTTGGGCATAGTTGACTTTTCAAGAATGCATCATTTTAGGTCATTTTTCAAGCCATGATTCTTGATCCAAAAATGCTTCAAATGGAAAAACTTTGGTCATGAAAGTTGTAGATCTCATCTTTCCCTTTTCAAAAAGTACAAGAACATGATCAAACTCTTCTTGGATCAAAAGTTATGGCAATGCAAAGTTGGCAAAAATAATTTATTTTCAAGATATGCACCAAGTGTGAAAATTGCAAAATCATGTGCTAAGTCAAATTGCAACTTCTAATTGGTATCAAACCAGCACATAAACATTCTCTAAGTCCTAAAAAATCAGATTTGAACCAAGATCACATGTGCTTAGTTCATGTAACAAGGCATTTTTATCAAGAAAATCACATGTGAACCAAGTTACAACAAGTTGCAAAACTCATGATCATGCTTCCTACCACTTGCAGCCTTGGATGCTGAGCTTTGCTAGCCTCTCACCTCACCTTGCTGCGCCAGCCCATGCCCATGTACTTGCCTAGATCATGAGCCATACTTCTCTTACACAATTTTTGACTTTTTGCAAAAGGCAACTTACCAATCAATAAAGCACATGTCCAATCAACTGACCAATGAGAGAGAGTTATGTGGACAATTCGCAAGCCATTTCATGTACAAGGCAAGGCTGAAGCTCATACATTCAAGACATACACAAAAACACTCCCATTTGCATCTTGCTTCGAATCTGCCTACACAGCTTGCAAACACTAAAACTATCTTCACCATTCAACTCACCTTGCTCCATAGACCACCCAGCACCAAGAACCCAAGCCTGAAACAACCTGAACATCTCACTGCCATTTCTCACTCCATTTTGCAGTTTCATTCGAAACTCTCACCATAGCTCACAAACACACAAACAAACACTCCAGACCTTCTCCATTCATCCTCAGGATCACAAACCATCATTCACAATGGCCTGAAACCTCCAGAAACACCATTGCCATTTCTGATCAAGCTTGAGCAGGAGCTTTCGAATCTCATTATCCAGCCAACTTAAACTCCTTTTGAGCATTCAAGCATCTTCTGTGGACCAAGTGGAGTGGATTGCACAAGGAGAAGTGGCCAGAAAGTCCTCAAATTGAAAGCTCCAAATCTCAGGTAGCTCGAAAATTATTTTTCCAGAAATCATTTTTCTTGTTACAAACTTGTTCTTTGTGTTGTCCTGATCATCCTGATGTTCTTAGTTTTTGAAATGGCTTTGATTTGAGCATTTAATTAGCTTCTGAAACTTGCGTGCCCTAGTTCTTATTTGCTTCGATTCAGCTTTGATAGGGAATATAAATTTGTTTTGAGTGAGGGTTTTGGTTCGTGAGTGTGTAAGGATCATTTCCCAGTTCTTGGATTTCATTTTAGTTAGGTTTTTGGGGATTTGGGGATTTTCAGGGGAGATGCTGGCCGGAGAAGACGACCGGAAGTCTTCTCCGGCCACCTGAAAGTGATTTGTGCCCTAATCATGTCATTAACTCAAGTTTGAATCTGGAGCGTACGATCCCTTTGACCAGTTGACCTCCCGCGTGTGTGTGTGGCCTGGATCTCTCTGATTAGCCCTAATCCACGTGTTTTATTTAATTAATCCATATTTAATTTAATTAAGTCAGAGGCAATCCTGGCCCTCCACTAGCGCGCGTGGTCAACGCGTTTGAACCCTGGGCGCATCCTGGCCCTCCATGCTGCATACTTTCAGTTTTATTTGTTTTTATTTCATTTTATTTCAATTAACTTGCATATTTATTTTAAAATAGCAAAAATGTCTTAAAAATTATGAAACTTTTTCTTTAAAGTTTTATTAATTTTTAAGACCCAAAAACATTTTTATTTTATTTTTTATCATTAAAAAAGTATTTTTAAATATTTAAAAGATTATTTTTAATTGATTAATGGAAATTAATTAATTAAAAATACTTTTAGGTATTTAAAAATTACAAAAAAATTCATGAAATGTTCTAAGACATTTAGAAACATTGTCCAACCTTCAAACCAAATTTCTTTTTTGATCTTGATGCATTTTAAGAATTTTTCATTGAATTAAATCATTTTTTATGCATTATTTTGATCATGGATTCAAAAATTCATTTCTGCCTATTGGAGAAGGTTGAGACATTGATTCTTCTTGCATTGTGTTATGTTTAGCATGTAGTTTCTAAGATAAAATGGCCATGATTTGATCTTGCATTTTTATTTGTTTAGCATTTCTTTTGTTAAGAACCCTAAAAAACCCTAATAACTTGTAAAATTCATATCTTGAGTTTGGTTGAGAGTTGAGAGCTCCCCTTTGGGCAGTGGTTTATTATAGGTTTAGGGTTTCTTTGGGTACCATTTTCCATTTTTTATCTTAGGGTTTGCTTCTGTTTTGGATTTTTGTTTGATGTTTGATCCATGAACCCTAATTTGGGCATCCATTTGCATCCTTCTTGCATTTCCTTGCATAACATGACTTGTCTTTGCATTTTGTGCATTCTTGTGATCCATTTGACATCTTAAGACATATAGAAAGCATGTTTGATCATTGCATTACATATTTGCCATGTCATTTGTCTTGTATGATTCATGACTTTCCATGTTTGTTCATGCTCCTTAACTTGCATCATTTGCATTCATAATCTTGTATGAACATCCCCATTGTCTTGCCTCATGTTTGCAGCACCTCATAGCATCATTTTCATCATCAACATGCTTCTGGTTTGGTCTAGCATCATGTCATTGCATTACATTTCTTTCTAACATTTCAGGTGGTAAGTAAACTTGAGAAGTGATTTTGCCTTCACCTTTCATAACTTTTCTTTTCATCTCTCTTGCATCCATTGCTGCATTCTTATATGTGTTTGAGTTTGAGCTTGCTCATTCTTCTCCTTCCCACTTTCTTTCTTCAAGTGACTTGACTTCTTGAATGAAGCAAGTCACTTTGCTTCTCTTGATCTTATTCATCTGCTTCCTGGTGGCTCCTCTGAAGATTGTTCTTGCAAACCTCACAAACCTTAGGATCATCCAAGCATGACAATGAATTAGGGTTTTGATTAGTCTCCCCTCATAGTTTTCACCTTTGTGTCTCTCTTTGAGTCCTCTCTTCTCATCTCATAATCAGAGACTAAACCCTAAAGGCTCTAAGACTTTGTGATTAAGCTTATGCCTGCATCCTTCTCTTAGGATGGAGTGTATAACTTTAATCCTAAGTGTTAAACCCTTTATGTGTTTAAATCTCTTAATCAATTCATCTAATAATCATCAAGACATCACACTTGTAACTTGGGCCTTGCATTAGGGTTCTAATTCTTCCTTAAGTGGTTAAGAAGGACTAACCCTAGTGTTAATGGACAAGTCCCCCTCAAGTTGTCTTACAAATCATAAAACTCACTTCATCATCATACCATTAATCTAAAATTCACTTAATCAAAGGCTTGTTTTGTCATGGGTTTAATCCCTAATCATGGATTAAGTTGAGGAGTCTTCCTCAGCTTAAACATTCTCATCTATTATCCTTCTATTAGGATAGTGTAATGGGTCTGTTTAATCCTTGATTATGGCTTAACCTCATTACTCAACACTAAACAAAAATCACAAAAACATCTAAATAATCACAAGTAGGTTAATGATCTTAATCCTACACCAAAGGTGATTAAGTGTGAGAATCTGACTTCACACTTAAGGTAATTCTCATTACCCCTAATCAGAGGGAAGATGTGATGAGTTTACTAACCCATTGGTTTAGACTTAAGCTCATTATCCTATGACAAACTTCAAAAAGCAATAAAAGACTGAAAACTCAAAAACAAACAATAATCGTCTCCTCCGGGATTCTTTTCTCATCACCTTCACTCACAAATCGAGAACTTGCTTCTTCCGTCTAATGCAAGACAGTAAGCACCTGAGCCAGACAGGTCATACACTTGAGCATAGACAAGCAGGCAGTTCACCAGTCAATTCATCTTTCAGTCTCTTTGGGTCGAACTACGGTGTTCTGACTTCCTCATTGCACGAGAGGATACGTAGGCATAACTTAACAGTTATCGAACAAAAGTCTCTGTCCATTCCCCCTCTTTCCAGCATCATTCTTTTAGCCTCATAGTCATGAGCATTTCACTTCTGTCCTTGCACTGACACTTCATTTATATACTTCACTTCACTTCTTTTACACTGACACCTGTACATCTTTTCCAGCTATTTTTATGCACAAATTGCACTGACACTACCCCTTTAAAACACAAATCTTTTAAGCGTGGATCCCGTCGAGTACGACGGACAATCTGGGTGCTAATACCTTCCCAGGTTGTAACCAACCCCCTTTCTCAGTCTCTCTGGTTCGCAAACCGTCTTATCCATCTTTTTCTAGGTCTATGCAGCATTGCCTTTCCTCCGGGATAAAAATGCCTAGCTGGCGACTCTATTCATCTCCAGTGAGTTCACGGCTGTGTGTTCTCACTGATCCCTTCGCCGACCGTTCGCGCTTGTACCTGGATGCAAATCTTCGGGAGCGACAGCTTGGCGACTCTGCTGGGGAACCTTATACTGCAACCAGGGCTTCTGGTTCTTTTTGTGGGTTCCTCCTAGCGCTTGATTGATTTGTGTTTACTGGGGTGTTATGTGCTTGTTTGTGCTTGTACTTATTTCTGTTTATTGCTTTATGTACAGTTACTTTACTGCTTTCTTCATTGCATTTATATATATCATACTGTCATTGTTGCTGGCTGGATTTGGTTTTTGTTTTGGTGGGTGGGTGTTTCATTGAGAGTTAAGGTCCTATACCTGGGACCTGAGTGACACCTAGGCTAGAGTGAATCATATTCTTTCCCATTCCATTTCGGTCTGGTGCGGGAATATGAAACACGGTTCAGATATGGGTTTCTTCTTGAGAACTCTGTGTTGCAGATTTCCTGCAATGCTAGGGCTATCTGGGAAGCCTGCTAAGTCTGGATGACCTTTTAGTATTGACCTTCAGAAACTGAGGTGAATTAGAGGAGGAAGTGTTATGGTTATTGTAAACACTGTACCTCCGGGTTAGAAGTGTTTACACTTCTCATAACTGATCCAAGTCTGAGGATCCTTGTTCTAGATCATCACCTGTGAGGGGGTTGGGCTGTTTACAGGTTTGCAGGTACCTTGACCTCAGAATACCCTGTTACTTTGACTTTGTTAAGAATACTCCATGTTGGATAGTTCTTGTGATTCTAAAACCCTGGACTTGTGGCTCTTTATTTGAGTCCCCCACCCTGGTTACTGGATTTATAGACCTCCACCTGGATTTCTTGAACACACATGGATCTATACCAAGGCAGTTAATCAGATCCAGCTCAGTCACAAACCCTTGCATTTCATTTGCATACATACCCATTGCATCATATTAACATTTACTTATTTGTGTTTCAGGGTATCCACCTTCATCTTTGGTTTTGGTTTTGACCCCATCTGCTATATTGACCTGTCTCCACCAGCACTTGCTTCAGCCTGTCAGCCATATACCTCAGTTACTTGCACTAGCCAGCCATTGGCCCACTCCTCAGCATCTTCATCAGCACTTATCCTACTCAGTCCTCAGCATCATGGCTCCAAAGAAAAGCAACATCACTTATCATTTCTTCCAACCAGACTTATCAGACATCAGGAGGATCCAAACCCTGATCACTCCAGATCACATACCTTTGTTCAGGGAGCATTATGGGGATATACTTGACTTGGTCATGGATCTGGACCCATCTCAGAGAAGCCTGATCCATACCTGTATTCAGTTCTATGACCCCCCATTGAGATGTTTCACCTTTCAAGACTTTCAGTTGGGTCCTCTTCTGGAAGAATACTCATCATTGATTGGTCTGCCTATCAAGAGGGAAATCCCTTTTAACCCTGAAATGGTCTTTCCCAGCAATGGAGAGGTAGCAAAAGCTTTGCACCTGGAACCTGTTTTGATTGAGCAACACATGACCTCTAAAGCTGGGATCCCTGGACTTCATCTGGACTTCCTGATTTCTCAAGCTAGTCTGAAAGCCTCCCTGGGGGAGTGGAAAGCTGTTTGTGCTCTATTGGCCTTAAGTGTATATGGAATTGTGTTGTTTGCAGATGAGCCTCGATTCATTAGCAAGAATGCAATCCATTTGTTCATCCTGAAGAACCCAGTGCCAACTTTGCTAGGAGATCTCTATTACTCAGTACATCAGAAGAATGAGAAGCAGAGGGGGAGGCTAGTGAGGTGTTGTGCTCCATTATTTCATGCTTGGCTTCTCAGGCATCTACCCAGGACAGATGCATTTCTAAATCCTCATCAGCAAAGCAACTGGGCTAAAAGGCTCACTGATCTAACTTCAGCAGATATCAGATGGTGTACTCAGAGCACCAAGGGCAGAGATATAATCACCAACTGTGGGCACTTTTCCAATGTGCCCCTAATAGGAGTTAAGGGAAGTATCAATTACAACCCTTTGCTGTTCAGGAGGCAATTGGGCTATGCACTGGTTCATACTCCTAGGGAACAAGACTTGGTTGAGACCCTCTACTGTGAGAACAAGATTAGTTTGGCTGTTGTTAGGCAGGCTGCTTGGGCCTGGGATCATGTTCAAACCAAGGGAATCACCATTCTGGGGAAGTGCAATAATGTGGCATCAGTCTAATACTATGAGTGGTCTCATGTTAGGGCTCAATTCTCTGGAATGCCCTTTACCATAGAAGACATGCCTGAGTCATCTTCAGCACCACCCCCTGCCACTATCAGTTTGGAGGAGTTTGAGAGCTTGAAGGAAAGAAATGAGAAGCTAACCCAGGCTTTGCAGAAGACCCTCCGGGAGAGGAGTGAAGGTGTGAGGGAGATTGAGAGACTGGAGAAGTTAAGGGTGGAACACTTGACTAAAATTGAGAAGTCTGGAGAATATATCAACAAGTCCAAAGCTGGTGAGCAGATTCTGAAGAACGCTTGTAAAGAAGCCCAGTTTCAGAGAGCAAGGACAGACTTGTATTTGAAAGAGAGTCAGGCCAGGTGGGTCCGGATCACTGAGGCCCGTACCCTAGAAGACAAGAGAGTTCAAGACAAAATGGAACAGATGGAAAAATCCCTGGCAGCAGCCTGGAAGGAAATATCAGAGCTAGAAATCAGAGCTGGAGTGAAGAGGTCTAAGGACCAAAGTCAAAACAAGAAGTTGACTGCAGCTGTTGCAACAAGAAACCTTCTCATCAGAGGTCTCACGGAGCATCCGGCTGATCCTGTGACCGAAGCACTTCTCAAGGAAGTTCGTGAGGATGAGTTTGGCCTTGGAGTTTGATCATTTGCTTGTTGTTGTTCCTTTCCATGTACTTTTGCTTTTTGTGATGTATTTTGACCCCTTTGAGGGCTTGTGTTGTAAAAAAGAACAAGTTGTATTATTTCACCTTTGTAATATATTTGTGTTGGTTCCATCCAAGTCCACTCCAAGAGCAACTTCAACAGCATCATCTTCAAGGGTCTGGAAGGGTCAAAACTGAAGGCCAAACCGGATACCTTGAGAACAAATAAGCATAATTGCATTGCATGCTAACCCTTTTGTTTGTTTTGTAGGTTTTTGTTTTGTTGTTGCTAACCTCTGTTGTGATGTTCAGGAATTATTGCTCGCCGCCGGGTATTTCCTCTCAACAGGCCACACAGGTACCCAACTAGAAACAACCTTCCGGGAATCCAGATGGATCAGATGCAGCAGGACCTTACGGAGGTCAGAAACCAGATGGCCAACGAAAGGCTGGAGATGAGAACCCAGATAACACAATTCATGGAAGTGATGAACAACCTAGCTCAAAGCCAGGAGAGGCTCAGAACTTTGGTAGAAGGGAGGAATCAAGAGGAGCCCCATGTGGGAACTGCTGGCACAAGTAACAACGAGAGGGTCCAACCTCATGTCAATCCCCCAGTTTTTGGACCCCATCTCCATCCAGAGGCCAACATCCCAGTCAATATACAAGGGACTGCCACAGCAGGGAGAGCACTTCAAGAAGATCCTCAGGAGGACCAATTTACAGTAATGGGTGCTGGAGAGGAAACTTATGATAGACGATTGGAAGAAATAGCTGAGAAGTTGAGATCACTGGAGTCTCAAAATTCTTTGGGCTTCGACGTCATGGACATGGGATTGGTAGACGGGGTCAGGATCCCCCATAAGTTCAAACCTCCTTGTTTCGAAAAGTATAATGGGACTTCATGCCCCCGGACTCATCTACAATCATTTCTGGGAAGGCTGAAGGCCTACACAATGGATGAGAAATTGTGGATGTTCTATTTTGAAGATAGCTTGACCGGGGCTTCGAGGGAATGGTATTCCCATTTGACAAGGGCAACTGTGAGATGCTGGAAGGACCTGGCAGAGGCCTTCATCCGACAGTATCAATACAACTTAGACATGGCGCCCAACAGGACTCTCCTAATGGGAATGTCACAGTCGTCAAGGGAAAGTTTCCGGGAATATGCCCAGAGATGGAGGCAATTGGCTGCTGCTGTTCAACCACCAATGTCTGAGAGAGAAATGGCAGACATGTTTATGAACACTCTCCAGGAAACGTATATTGACAGGTTGGCTGCTTTCTCTTCCACTAGCTTCGCAGATGTTGTCATAGCTGGGGAGAGAATTGAAAGCCTGTTGAAAATGGGTAAGATCTCTGATAATGGTGCCAGTTCGTCCAGTGGTACAAGAAAGCCTTTTGCAGGCCCGAGAAGAGCTGGCGAGACCAATGCCATTCACACCAACAGGGGTAGGCCCCAGTATGTTCAAAGGACAATAGCAGCAGTCACTATCCCTGCTCCAGCTCATCCTCAGCCAGTCTATCAACCTCCGCAACAAAGCTTCCAACAACAACCTCAGTATCAGCAGAATCAATATCCTCCAAGAAACTACAACAACAACAACTCCAACAACAACAATCAACAGAGGCCATTCCAACAAAGGCCATCCCAAGCTAACAGAGTGATCGACCCGATCCCAATGCCGTATGCTGCCTTGCTGCCACAACTTCTGAAACTCAACCTAGTTGAGCTAAGAACGTTGGCACCTCCGGATCCCAACAGTCTACCAAGAAACTATGACTCTAATGCTAGGTGTGCTTTTCATTCAAACGCACCTGGTCACAGTACAGAAAAATGCAGGGCTCTGCATATGAAGGTACAAGACTTGGTAGACTCCAAGGCTCTGAATTTTGCACCTCCGCCCAATGTCAATAAAAACCCAATGCCAAACCATGGTGGTCCCCGAATTAATGCTATTGAAGAAGACCAACCGTCTTATTTAATAACTAGTGTGGATCAGATCAGGACACCGTTGGTGGAAATCAAAGCTCAACTCCGAGAAAACCAAATATTTCCGGGGTGTGAACTAGGATGTCCCTACTGCAATATTTCATGGAATGGGTGTGAGGACCTGAGGAATGGCATTGACAGCCTTATTCAGAGTGGCCTGCTACAGATCACTACATCATTTCCGACAAATCCGGCAACTTCATCAACAACGGTTTCAGATCCTCCTACAACTGCAGCAACTATTGTTCCCGATAATTCAGCAACATCAACCAGTACTTCACCTGTCCTCCCAATTGATCAGTTTTCAACAGTTTCTCCTGCTACAACTTCAGCTTCATTCCATTTCGAATCTCCATCAACGACAACAACAGTCCTTCCAACAGAACCTCCTACAACACCAGCAATCAATCATGAAGATGTCGCCACTGTTACCATATTCTACGATCCTGAAAATAATTCCGCCTACCATTCAGAAGGTGCTACTCCCACCAGAGCACCAGTTACAATCTTTTATGATCCACAAACAATAACAGTCCCTTCAGCAGCAGCAATCAGTCCAGTCACTGTCACGGTGCCTGGACCAGTACCATATGAAAGCAATAGGGCCATTCCTTGGCACTATGGCTCTGACTTGTATTGCGAAGGGAAAAGAATCACTCTCGAAACGTCAACACCTGCACCACAAGTAGATAATGTGGGGGGAGGCGGAGGCTTCACTCGAAGCGGACGTCTCTTTGCTTCACAAGTTCAAAGACCTACTGCCGAAGCAGAAGTTGTTGCCAAGGCAAAGGGTAAAGGCCCGGTGCAGGAAGATCCAGCTGCCAAAGAAGCCCTGAAAACTCCATTCGATCAGGAAGTTGATGAGTTTATGCGAATCATCAAAAAGAGTGATTATAAAATTGTGGATCAGCTTCACCAGACGCCATCCAAAATCTCTATCCTCTCACTGCTTATGTGCTCCGAAGCCCATCGGAATGCACTACTTAAAGTCCTGCACGCAGCTTACGTGCCTGAGGAGATTACTGTCAACCAATTGGAAACCGTGGTTGGAAATGTCACTGCTAGCAATGGGCTGGGGTTTACCAATTCTGACTTGACAGTGGATGGCCGCAACCACAACAAAGCCTTGCACATAACCATGGAATGCAAAGGAGCTGTCCTTTCTCATGTGCTGGTGGACACAGGTTCTTCCCTGAATGTCTTACCAAAGAAGGCTCTGGTGAAGTTAGAATATGATGGACTGGCATTGAGACCCAGCAACCTGGTGGTAAGAGCCTTTGATGGTTCGAAGAGATCGGTTCTGGGATAGATTGAGCTGCCTGTGACAATTGGCCCGCAGACCTTTAAAACTATCTTTTATGTGATGGACATTCAGCCCGCCTACAGCTGTTTGTTGGGTAGACCCTGGATTCACGCCGCCGGCGCAATAACGTCTAACCTTCACCAAAAGTTAAAATTTGAGTGGGAAGGTCAAGTTGTCACAATCTGTGGGGAAGAGGATATTTTCGTTAGCCATCTGGCTACCTACAAATACATTGAGATGGATGGGGAGATCCATGAAACGATGAGCCAAGGTTTTGAAGCCTTGAATGTCAATGAAGCATCTGCTGTGTCAGGGATCTCCATGTCGTCTTACCAACAAGCCCGGAAGGTTGTTGAAGAAGGAACTGCCCTAGGCTGGGGCAAGGTCTTAGCTGTGGAGGAGAAGAAGGACAAATTTGGGTTGGGTTACAGACCAACTCAACATCAAGCAAAGGCTGCTGCAGAGCCTGGTTTTGTCAGTGGGGGGATGCTTACCCCCGATGCTATCAACTGTCTGGAAGACGAGCTGGAAGAGGAGCGCAATCTGGAGAATTGGATTCGTCCAAAGATCCCGGGGAGCAGTGTCTCGAACTGGTCTTCCCAGGAAATTATAAGAGTTACTCACGCAGAGTAATTATTATTTCCTGTATTTTTATAGCATGCATCAAAGTCTTGCATCTTGCCCAAGATGACAAGACTCATTTTGTAATCAGGGCCATCTGTACTTTTGTGCAAACAAGATTAAATTAATGAAATATCAGACATCTTTTTGCAAACAAGTCTTTTTCTTTTCTGCTCACTGTTTTTTCCATTTTTCTTTTTGTACAAAAATAAATGGCGGTGTTTTCAAAATGATAACTTCATTTCACTTTTTTCTAAAGCAAGATTAAAACCAATCACTAAAATGAACAAACTTAACCCTTGCAGAGAGTGCCCTCCAGATTGCACCGACAACAGCACGGCTATGACTTCGTATGACTTTGACAATCCAATCAATCAAGCTGATGAAGGGGTTGATGAAGAATATGAGCTTCCTGAAGAGCTAGCCAGGTTGTTGAGACAGGAGGAAAAGGTTATTACTCCTCATCAGGAGGAGATTGAAGTGATTAATCTTGGTACTGACGAAAACATGAAAGAAGTTAAAATCGGGGCCTGCCTGCAAGACTCAGTGAAGAGACAACTGATAGATCTGCTTCAAGAGTATGTTGATGTGTTTGCTTGGTCGTATCAAGACATGCCAGGGTTGGACACCGATATTGTTGAGCACAAGCTGCCTCTGAGGGAAGAATGCCCGCCAGTTAAACAGAAGCTGCGCCGAACTCGCCCAGACATGGCTATGAAAATCAAAGAAGAGGTACAAAAGCAATGGGACGCCGGGTTCCTTGCTGTGACTAGCTATCCGCCGTGGGTTGCTAACATAGTACCTGTGCCTAAGAAGGACGGCAAAGTAAGGATGTGTGTTGACTACCGGGACCTGAACAGAGCCAGCCCGAAAGATGACTTCCCATTACCTCACATTGACGTATTGGTGGATAACACGGCTCAGTTCTCGGTATTCTCCTTCATGGATGGATTTTCAGGATATAATCAGATCAAGATGTCACCTGAAGACATGGAGAAGACAACATTCATCACACCTTGGGGCACGTTCTGTTACAAAGTGATGCCATTCGGACTGAAGAATGCTGGTGCCACATATCAACGGGCTATGGTGACATTATTCCATGATATGATCCACAAGGAAATCGAGTGTTACGTGGATGATATGATCGCCAAGTCCCTTACAGAGGAAGATCACCTGGTGAATCTGCTGAAGTTGTTCAAGCGTCTGAGGAAGTACCAGCTGAAGTTGAACCCCAATAAATGCACATTCGGGGTGAGATCTGGTAAGCTGCTGGGTTTTATTGTAAGCGAGAAAGGGATTGAAGTGGACCCTGATAAAGTCAAAGCCATTCAAGAGATGCCTGCACCGAAAACTGAGAAAGAAGTTCGAGGGTTCTTAGGTCGATTGAACTACATCTCACGGTTCATATCTCACCTTACAGCAACCTGTGAACCTTTGTTCAAGCTGTTAAGAAAGGAACAAACGGTCAGGTGGAATGAAGATTGCCAAAAGGCTTTTGACAAGATCAAAGAGTACTTACAAGAACCTCCAATCCTCATGCCGCCAGTTGAAGGAAGACCTCTGATTATGTACTTGACAGTGCTAGAAGAGTCAATGGGGTGTGTGCTGGGCCAACATGACGAGTCTGGTTGAAAAGAGTATGCAATATACTACCTAAGCAAAAAGTTTACCGACTGTGAACAACGTTATTCACTGCTCGAGAAAACTTGCTGTGCTTTAGCGTGGGCTGCTCGCCGACTAAGACAGTATATGTTGACCCACACTACCTTATTAATCTCAAAAATGGATCCAGTTAAGTACATTTTCGAGAAGCCAGCTCTCACCGGACGGGTTGCAAGATGGCAGATGATTCTCACAGAATACGACATACAGTACACATCTCAGAAAGCCATCAAGGGCAGTGTACTATCTGAATATCTTGCTGAGCAACCCATTGATGATTACCAGCCTATGAGGTTTGACTTCCCTGATGAAGACATCATGTTCATTAAAGCAAAAGATCATGAAGAGCCTATTCACACCGAAGGGCCTGACCCGGAGGAAGAATGGACTATGATGTTTGTCGGGGCTGTTAACATGAATGGTCGTGGTGTTGGTGCAGTACTCATTACACCTAAAGGAGTTCACATGCCTTTCTCGGCAAAACTCACTTTCAACTGCACTAACAACGAAGCTGAATACGAAGCTTGCATTATGGGTCTCGAGGAAGCCATTGACCTCAGGATCAAAACTTTGACTGTATTCGGAGATTCAGCTCTGGTAGTCAATCAAACCAACGGAAAATGGTACACCCACCAAGATCATCTGATACCTTACAGGGATTATACAAGGAGGTTATTGACTTTCTTCACAACGGTCAAACTTGAGTATATCCCTCGGGACGAGAATCAGTTTGCAGATGCTCTTGCTACCATTTCATCCATGATCAAAGTTCAAACGGCTAACTTTGTACCCCAGATTCCAGTGTCCAGACTTGATAGACCAGCATATGTATTTGCAGCGGATGTCGTAAAAGATAATAAGCCTTGGTTCCATGACATTAAGTGCTTCTTGGAGGATCAGACATACCCACCTGGGGCATCTTCCAACGATAAGAAGACTTTGAGAAGGCTTGCTGGTAGTTTCTTTCTGAACACTGATGGGTCTTTATACAAAAGGAACTTTGATATGGTACTCCTCAGATGTGTTGACAAGACGGAAGCAGATTTGTTGATGCATGAAGTGCACGAAGGATCCTTTGGTACCCATGCAGGAGGGCATGCCATGGCTAAAAAGCTATTAAGATCAGGATATTACTGGATCACAATGGATGCAGACTGTTGTGCCTATGCCAGAAAGTGTCACAAATGCCAGATTTACGCAGATAAGGTGCATGTGCCTCCCAATCCTTTGAACATCATGTCTTCACCATGGCCCTTTGCTATGTGGGGTATTGATATGATTGGCAAGATCGAGCCAACTGCTTCAAATGGTCACAGATTCATCCTGGTCGCCATTGACTATTTCACCAAGTGGGTTGAAGCAGCCTCATATGCAAATGTTACAAGACAAGTGGTAGCCCGATTCCTGAAGAGAGATATCATCTGTCGGTATGGAGTGCCCGAGCGAATCATTACTGATAATGGTTCCAACTTAAACAACAAAATGATGGCAGAGCTATGCCGGGACTTCAAGATCCAACATCACAATTCTTCTCCTTACAGGCCAAAGATGAACGGCGCTGTCGAGGCAGCAAATAAAAATATTAAGAAGATTGTGCAGAAGATGGTAGTCACTTACAAAGACTGGCACGAAATGCTACCGTTTGCTTTGCATGGGTACCGCACATCAATCAGAACATCCACTGGGGCAACACCGTATCAGCTTGTGTATGGTATGGAAGCAGTCCTGCCTGTTGAAGTTGAATTACCTTCCCTACGGGTATTGATGGATGTTAAACTAAGCGAAGCAGAATGGGTACGGTCCCGATTCGAGCAACTGAGTCTGATCGAAGAGAAAAGATTGGCTGCAATCTGCCACGGGCAGTTATATCAGAAGAGAATGAAGAAGGCCTTCGATCAGAAAGTCAGGCACCGAGAGTACCAAGTAGGAGATCTTGTGCTGAAAAGAATCCTCCCTCCTCATACAGACCACAGGGGCAAATGGACTCCAAATTATGAAGGACCATTCGTTGTAAAGAAAGTTTTCTCTGGTGGAGCACTGATGCTCAGCACCATGGATGGTGAAGATTTCCCATCCCCTGTGAATTCAGATGCAGTTAAAAAATACTTCGCATAAAATGACCCGCTGGACATAAAAACAGAATGTAAGTCCAGGCAAAAATAGGGCATCCCGGCGAGTCAAAAACAGAATAAAAGACTCGGGCAAAAGTAAGGGAAAATGAATAAAAAATGTACACCCGCTGAGTTGAAAAGCCGCATTGGACAGCTCAGGCAAAAATGGGTATCCCGATGGATTGAAAACCCGAAAGGGCGATCCATGCAAAATAAGGGAATAAGCGAACAACCGCATTCTGAATTCCTCTGTATCACCTACAACTTGGTAAGCTTCCAAAGGATCAAGCTTCAATCAGAATCAACTCTCTCCAGAAAGCAAGACGAGAAGAACGTCATTGTCATACGAGTCATAGCAGAAGAGGAAGCTCCTTGAAAGCCTCGTCAACATCGCCAGCGTTTTGTTTCTCAATTTGTAACAGTCTCTTCATTTCAGGAGATATGTTTCCTTGACTGTATCTTGCCAATTCAGGGCACATGAATTAATAAAATCAGATTTTCGGTCATGTTTCGTTTTTACATTTATGTTTTGCAAAGAGTTGTCTGATATCTCTAAAAATACAATTGCATAAGTACAGATGCCTTTCTCTAAAAATAAAAACACATGCTTACAGGGAATGTGATTATTCTCGAAAGTACTTAACTCCTATGACGGAATCCAGTAAGGGATACCTCGGGACCTTTTTTACGTTTCCTTACCTTTGCAGGATTGCAGGTATCCAGAACGCAACCTGGGGCATGCAGGTTACGTCTCAGCAAGTTGGCGAATCATTATCAACTCGGTCTATCTTCCACGTGGCACTGGAGAGTGCCCACTTCCCCAGCAAAGTTGCCAAATCAACAAACATGCTTAACACTCAGGATGTTTTCTCCCCGGCCGAGTTGCCTCTCATTACTCTCCCCAGCTGAGTTGCCAACAGCATTCCCCAGTTGAAGCACCAACCTCTATTCCTCAGCAGAATGCAGAAATCAGGGAATCACCTCCCCACAGACCTTCCCCAGCCTCTATTCAGGAGAGCAACGCACGAAGAAGTCACAACAGAGAGGAAGAAAGTTTCTGCAAACCCCAGCTGGGTCCCATATTATAAGGATATGTCAATCAGTGACCTATATCCCCAAACAGATACATCACTAGATCTACCAATGATCTCATCCCCAGCTGGGATGTTCCCTTCAAGCAGATCAACCAGAGATCTTCACAGCAACGGGATCCGAATCCCGGATCTGTGCCCCTTTGCATAATCATGGCATCTGCATCATATTCACCCCTCAGAGCGTAGCATTCCGTCTAATACGGAGCATTACGGCAAAAATCAAATGCATAGCATAATCATAAGTCATGTTGTGAATTGAACACTTGTGAATAATAAACCGTTCATCATCATTATACAGAAAGATCCCCACCAGAGTCCCAGCAAAAGCAGTTGCCTCTCCAATCACAAACACCAACATACACCTTTGGACACCCGTCCGTGTCAAATCACCAACAAAAAGCCCAAGACATCCTCTTCGCACTCACATATACTTATATATGCACTTTCTCGACACCCGTCCGTGTCATATTCCCAGCGCAGTCGCTTACACTTTCATCAACCCACCACTTGTTAATATTATACTTTTGACACTCGTCCGTGTCACTCTCCCCAGCAGTTAAAACACTCATCTTATATACAATACTCACTACTCATGGTACACTTATACAGATACTCGTCCGTATCTTGTATACATCATCACTCATATCCCCACAGATTCGACGGTAGTCCTTGTTCTTTGTTAACCAGTTGGTACTCGTCCGTACCATCATCTCAGAACATTGCGTCTAGTGTTTGTTTCTACATGATACTCGTCCGTATCATAGTCTTAGGGATGCTCGTCCGCATCTTTAATCCATACACCGCGTCAAACACTTTTGTCTTCTTGAATATAGATACTCGTCTGTGTCTACTATTCCTCAGAAGAGTCCCTTCAGATTCAACACTCGTCCGTGTTCTTTGTTAACCCGTTGATACTCGTCCGTATCATCATCTCTGAACATGTGTCAGTACTTGTTTCTACATGATACTCGTCCGTATCATAGTCTTAAGGATGCTCGTCCGCATTTTTAATCTATACAAACATCTAAAACACTTATACCTTTTACTTCTTGGATGTAGACACTCGTCCGTGTTTACTATTCCCCAGTAGATCACCAACAAATTTTCTTTTTATCTAACACTCGTCCTGTGTTATGATACCTTTGAGAGCAGCCGTACCCTGCTGAGTGGTCGTCCTCCACTTCTTGATGGTCGTCCTCCATCATGCTCATCCGATGGCCGTCCCCATCGTTGATTTTAGCAGCCGTCCCCTGCTAGGTGGTCGTCCTCCACCTTTTGATGATCGTCCTTCATCAACTTTATCCAATGGCCGTCCCCATTGTTGATTTTGGTTATCTGACATTCGTCCTATGTCATGACAAACCTTGAGAGCAGCCGTCCCCTGCTAAGTGGTCGTCCTCCACTTCTTGATGGTCGTCCTCCATCATGCTCGTCCGATGGCCGTCCCCATCGTTGACCCTTTTCTATCCGATGGCCGTCCCCATCGTTGATATTTTCGGCAGCCGTACCCTGCCAGGTGGTCGTCCTCCACCTTTGATGGCCGTCCCCATCATATTTCTTTCTTCCCCAACAGAGCAGCCGTCCCCTGCTAGGTGATCGTCCTTCACCTTTGATGGCCGTCCCCCATCATCTGTTTATTCTTTAACCCGATGGCCGTCCCCGTCGTGGTCCCTTTTCCTTTTTAGCCCGATGGCCGTCCCCATCGTTGGTCACCTTTATGAACTTGATGGCCGTCCCCGTCATGTTTCATTCGATCCCCAGAAAATTTTACAGCTTTATCTTGATGGCCGTCCCCATCATGATATCTTATTTTCCCAGCTAGTCGGCCGTCCCCGTCTGAGCTCTACCTTTTATCCCCAGCATGTCGGCCGTCCCCGTCATTGCTATTTACCCAGCAGTCGTCCTCTGCTCGACGGTCGTCCTCCGTCGCCTACACTTTACAATATACTTTATTTGCTTTTACAATCTATATCCCTTTTCTTCTTCATTCCGTGAGTGCAAATTTTGGACTGTCTTTGGTATTCAACCACAAGTTATCTTGTTTGGCCTGTTAAGCCGTTGCTTACAACCTGCACAGCTAACTCGTGTTTGAATAGGGGCAGCTGTAAACACCCCAAATTTGCCCTCACCCATTCACACCATGGCTTGTGATCATCTCATATGCATAAACACAATCATATCATCTCATATCTCATTTTTGATTCACTGCATAGTTTCTAAGTCATCTGCACCTAGGGTTTGTGATCTGAGCAATCCCAAAGCATCTTGGGCCACTCCAAAGGCCACCAATCAACTCAAAGTGGTCCATGTGTGTTCATATATCATATTTCATCTCCTCAAAGTCAAAATTGCAGAGGAATCACAAGAACTAGGGTTTGAGGTGATACAGGGCTAGTTTGAACTGCACAGTTGACTGGAAATTAGGGTTTTGGTTTCAGAGGCCATAACACCAAATTTTTTGGTCATTCTTGTTTCCATTGGTCTCTATATGGCATAGAGAGTATGCATATCAATTTTCATGAAGAAATTCCATGGGGAAGTCATCTGATCAAGAGTTGACTTTTCAGACAAGTCAGTGTAAAATCAGGGCATCTGAGGCCCCCAATGACCCAACCAATGGGTGATCTTCATCATTTTGAGTGTATATGATCTTTATTTGATCATGGAAGAAGGTTGAAGTTCATAGAAATCAAGAATTTAGGGTTTTTGCAAATGTTGACTTTTTGGGCATAGTTGACTTTTCAAGAATGCATCATTTTAGGTCATTTTTCAAGCCATGATTCTTGATCCAAAAATGCTTCAAATGGAAAAACTTTGGTCATGAAAGTTGTAGATCTCATCTTTCCCTTTTCAAAAAGTACAAGAACATGATCAAACTCTTCTTGGATCAAAAGTTATGGCAATGCAAAGTTGGCAAAAATCATTTATTTTCAAGATATGCACCAAGTGTGAAAATTGCAAAATCATGTGCTAAGTCAAATTGCAACTTCTAATTGGTATCAAACCAGCACATAAACATTCTCTAAGTCCTAAAAAATCAGATTTGAACCAAGATCACATGTGCTTAGTTCATGTAACAAGGCATTTTTATCAAGAAAATCACATGTGAACCAAGTTACAACAAGTTGCAAAACTCATGATCATGCTTCCTACCACTTGCAGCCTTGGATGCTGAGCTTTGCTAGCCTCTCACCTCACCTTGCTGCGCCAGCCCATGCCCATGTACTTGCCTAGATCATGAGCCATACTTCTCTTACACAATTTTTGACTTTTTGCAAAAGGCAACTTACCAATCAATAAAGCACATGTCCAATCAACTGACCAATGAGAGAGAGTTATGTGGACAATTTGCAAGCCATTTCATGTACAAGGCAAGGCTGAAGCTCATACATTCAAGACATACACAAAAACACTCCCATTTGCATCTTGCTTCGAATCTGCCTACACAGCTTGCAAACACTAAAACTATCTTCACCATTCAACTCACCTTGCTCCATAGACCACCCAGCACCAAGAACCCAAGCCTGAAACAACCTGAACATCTCACTGCCATTTCTCACTCCATTTTGCAGTTTCATTCGAAACTCTCACCATAGCTCACAAACACACAAACAAACACTCCAGACCTTCTCCATTCATCCTCAGGATCACAAACCATCATTCACAATGGCCTGAAACCTCCAGAAACACCATTGCCATTTCTGATCAAGCTTGAGCAGGAGCTTTCGAATCTCATTATCCAGCCAACTTAAACTCCTTTTGAGCATTCAAGCATCTTCTGTGGACCAAGTGGAGTGGATTGCACAAGGAGAAGTGGCCAGAAAGTCCTCAAATTGAAAGCTCCAAATCTCAGGTAGCTCGAAAATTATTTTTCCAGAAATCATTTTTCTTGTTACAAACTTGTTCTTTGTGTTGTCCTGATCATCCTGATGTTCTTAGTTTTTGAAATGGCTTTGATTTGAGCATTTAATTAGCTTCTGAAACTTGCGTGCCCTAGTTCTTATTTGCTTCGATTCAGCTTTGATAGGGAATATAAATTTGTTTTGAGTGAGGGTTTTGGTTCGTGAGTGTGTAAGGATCATTTCCCAGTTCTTGGATTTCATTTTAGTTAGGTTTTTGGGGATTTGGGGATTTTCAGGGGAGATGCTGGCCGGAGAAGACGACCGGAAGTCTTCTCCGGCCACCTGAAAGTGATTTGTGCCCTAATCATGTCATTAACTCAAGTTTGAATCTGGAGCGTACGATCCCTTTGACCAGTTGACCTCCCGCGTGTGTGTGTGGCCTGGATCTCTCTGATTAGCCCTAATCCACGTGTTTTATTTAATTAATCCATATTTAATTTAATTAAGTCAGAGGCAATCCTGGCCCTCCACTAGCGCGCGTGGTCAACGCGTTTGAACCCTGGGCGCATCCTGGCCCTCCATGCTGCATACTTTCAGTTTTATTTGTTTTTATTTCATTTTATTTCAATTAACTTGCATATTTATTTTAAAATAGCAAAAATGTCTTAAAAATTATGAAACTTTTTCTTTAAAGTTTTATTAATTTTTAAGACCCAAAAACATTTTTATTTTATTTTTTATCATTAAAAAAGTATTTTTAAATATTTAAAAGATTATTTTTAATTGATTAATGGAAATTAATTAATTAAAAATACTTTTAGGTATTTAAAAATTACAAAAAAATTCATGAAATGTTCTAAGACATTTAGAAACATTGTCCAACCTTCAAACCAAATTTCTTTTTTGATCTTGATGCATTTTAAGAATTTTTCATTGAATTAAATCATTTTTTATGCATTATTTTGATCATGGATTCAAAAATTCATTTCTGCCTATTGGAGAAGGTTGAGACATTGATTCTTCTTGCATTGTGTTATGTTTAGCATGTAGTTTCTAAGATAAAATGGCCATGATTTGATCTTGCATTTTTATTTGTTTAGCATTTCTTTTGTTAAGAACCCTAAAAAACCCTAATAACTTGTAAAATTCATATCTTGAGTTTGGTTGAGAGTTGAGAGCTCCCCTTTGGGCAGTGGTTTATTATAGGTTTAGGGTTTCTTTGGGTACCATTTTCCATTTTTTATCTTAGGGTTTGCTTCTGTTTTGGATTTTTGTTTGATGTTTGATCCATGAACCCTAATTTGGGCATCCATTTGCATCCTTCTTGCATTTCCTTGCATAACATGACTTGTCTTTGCATTTTGTGCATTCTTGTGATCCATTTGACATCTTAAGACATATAGAAAGCATGTTTGATCATTGCATTACATATTTGCCATGTCATTTGTCTTGTATGATTCATGACTTTCCATGTTTGTTCATGCTCCTTAACTTGCATCATTTGCATTCATAATCTTGTATGAACATCCCCATTGTCTTGCCTCATGTTTGCAGCACATCATAGCATCATTTTCATCATCAACATGCTTCTGGTTTGGTCTAGCATCATGTCATTGCATTACATTTCTTTCTAACATTTCAGGTGGTAAGTAAACTTGAGAAGTGATTTTGCCTTCACCTTTCATAACTTTTCTTTTCATCTCTCTTGCATCCATTGCTGCATTCTTATATGTGTTTGAGTTTGAGCTTGCTCATTCTTCTCCTTCCCACTTTCTTTCTTCAAGTGACTTGACTTCTTGAATGAAGCAAGTCACTTTGCTTCTCTTGATCTTATTCATCTGCTTCCTGGTGGCTCCTCTGAAGATTGTTCTTGCAAACCTCACAAACCTTAGGATCATCCAAGCATGACAATGAATTAGGGTTTTGATTAGTCTCCCCTCATAGTTTTCACCTTTGTGTCTCTCTTTGAGTCCTCTCTTCTCATCTCATAATCAGAGACTAAACCCTAAAGGCTCTAAGACTTTGTGATTAAGCTTATGCCTGCATCCTTCTCTTAGGATGGAGTGTATAACTTTAATCCTAAGTGTTAAACCCTTTATGTGTTTAAATCTCTTAATCAATTCATCTAATAATCATCAAGACATCACACTTGTAACTTGGGCCTTGCATTAGGGTTCTAATTCTTCCTTAAGTGGTTAAGAAGGACTAACCCTAGTGTTAATGGACAAGTCCCCCTCAAGTTGTCTTACAAATCATAAAACTCACTTCATCATCATAACATTAATCTAAAATTCACTTAATCAAAGGCTTGTTTTGTCATGGGTTTAATCCCTAATCATGGATTAAGTTGAGGAGTCTTCCTCAGCTTAAACATTCTCATCTATTATCCTTCTATTAGGATAGTGTAATGGGTCTGTTTAATCCTTGATTATGGCTTAACCTCATTACTCAACACTAAACAAAAATCACAAAAACATCTAAATAATCACAAGTAGGTTAATGATCTTAATCCTACACCAAAGGTGATTAAGTGTGAGAATCTGACTTCACACTTAAGGTAATTCTCATTACCCCTAATCAGAGGGAAGATGTGATGAGTTTACTAACCCATTGGTTTAGACTTAAGCTCATTATCCTATGACAAACTTCAAAAAGCAATAAAAGACTGAAAACTCAAAAACAAACAATAATCGTCTCCTCCGGGATTCTTTTCTCATCACCTTCACTCACAAATCGAGAACTTGCTTCTTCCGTCTAATGCAAGACAGTAAGCACCTGAGCCAGACAGGTCATACACTTGAGCATAGACAAGCAGGCAGTTCACCAGTCAATTCATCTTTCAGTCTCTTTGGGTCGAACTACGGTGTTCTGACTTCCTCATTGCACGAGAGGATACGTAGGCATAACTTAACAGTTATCGAACAAAAGTCTCTGTCCATTCCCCCTCTTTCCAGCATCATTCTTTTAGCCTCATAGTCATGAGCATTTCACTTCTGTCCTTGCACTGACACTTCATTTATATACTTCACTTCACTTCTTTTACACTGACACCTGTACATCTTTTCCAGCTATTTTTATGCACAAATTGCACTGACACTACCCCTTTAAAACACAAATCTTTTAAGCGTGGATCCCGTCGAGTACGACGGACAATCTGGGTGCTAATACCTTCCCAGGTTGTAACCAACCCCCTTTCTCAGTCTCTCTGGTTCGCAAACCGTCTTATCCATCTTTTTCTAGGTCTATGCAGCATTGCCTTTCCTCCGGGATAAAAATGCCTAGCTGGCGACTCTATTCATCTCCAGTGAGTTCACGGCTGTGTGTTCTCACTGATCCCTTCGCCGACCGTTCGCGCTTGTACCTGGATGCAAATCTTCGGGAGCGACAGTATTTTTAATTAATTAAAATCAATTAACTAATTAAATAAAACATTTAAATGATTTAAAAATACTTTTTTAATGCAAAAAATAAAAATAAAAATATTTTTGGTTTCTAAAAATTAATAAAAGTCTTGAAAAAATTTCCAGAATTTTTAAATCATTTTTGCTATTTTTAATAAATATATGAAATAAAATACAAAGAAAATGAAATAAAAATAAAATAAAGGGAAAGTATGTCAATCTGAGGGTCAGGATTCAAAGTCAGGGGGACAGGGTTGACTGGTGCGTGATTCAATGGCTGGGATTCTTTCCTGGCTAATTACAATTAATTAAATTAATTAATCCTGATTAAAACTTAATGACCTAATCTCATCCGTCCAAACACGCGCGGGAAGGGCCATCCAAGGGCTGACATTCAAACTGACCCTAAACCCTAATTAAAACCCTAATTATATTCAGATGACCGAAACAGTGCTCCGATTATCTTCTCCGGCCACACCTTCACCCTATCTTCTTCCCCAGGCTAAATCAAAGCCTTTAAATCTCCAGAAACAATCCCCTAACCTTCCTAAGCTTGAATCTACCCTCAAAACACATTTATCATTCCTCAAAATCAAGATTCGAAGCAAAACGTGAAACTGAACAGAAATTTCAGAAACTCAATACATGCTTAATACTCAACCATTTTTGAAATAAATTACATCAACATGATCAATGAAGCATGAATAATCATTTAGGAACTTAAAAATACATTTCTGGAAAAAAAGTTCTTAATGATACCTGAGCTTGAGATTTCTCAGTTTGAGCTATCTGGGCCTTTTCTTGGTGTCAATCAACCCCCATGGACCTCCTGAGTATGCTTTGATGCTTGGAATGAATTTATTTGGGCTATTTTGAAGTTTCAGTTTTGAAATGTAAGAAATCGTGTTTTGGTTTTGTGATGTTTCAGGCTATAATGGAGGGGGGAAATGTTCTATGAGTGATGCTGAGTTGAATGGTGAAGTTTGTTTGAAGTTTTGATGGTTGGTTTCTGAGTTTCGAAGAAATGAAGTTTCTTGAGGATTTTTGTGTTCTTGAGTTATGGGATGATTCAGGGCAATGTGTTGTATGAAATGAGTCCCTTGAGGCATGTATGTGAAGCTATGATAGGTCAGAATAGTTGGTGTGGGCTATGCTAATTGGTATGGGTGATTTTGCAAAAAGTCAAGGTTGGTTGTACTTGAGGTATGGGCACATGGCAGGCCTGAATTAGGGCATGGCTTGGCTCAGCAGAGATCAAGGGAAGCTTGTGGATTAGATTTGGTATGCTGATATAAGTGTATGGAAATATTTGTACCATTTTGCAAATTTGAGAAGCTTTGGCCCTTTTAAGTTTTCTTAAAGTTCAAGGCATGAAAGTGTATGATTCTTGGGCCAATTCTGATCAAAATGAGTTGTACTATGATGGTATGATGTTTAGAGATGCATTAGAGGTCATGAAATGGCTTGGCAAGTGGTTTTGCAAAAAATCCCCTTTGGTGCATTCTTGAAAATTATAGGATTTTTGCCAACTTTGAAGGATCATAACTTGAGTTCCATAATGAATTAGAACATGTTCTTATACTTTTTGAAAAAGGGAAAGACCTAATCTACAACTATCATGACCAAGAATTTTTCATTTGAAGCATTTTTGGTTGAGAAAGAGGAGGTTGAAGAAATTTCCCAAAATGGAAAGTTTCCATTACAAGTCATTTCCATTTTTGGAAACTTTTGGTTTAGCTCAATTTTCTTCAATTTTGTGAACTTCCAAGCACTTAAATGATCAAATAAAGATCATAGAACTTCAATTTGATGAAAATACCCCTTTGGTTCCATTGTTGGGGGCCTCAGATGCCCTGATTTTGCTCTGACTTGCTCAAGAAGTTACCCAGTGAACAAATGACTTCCACAATGAATTTATTCATCAAACTTGGTACAAATGATCCTTATAACATCTTAAGAACATTAGAAACAAGAATGGCCCAAAAATTTGGAGTTGAGGCCTCTGAAACCAAAACCCTAATTTTGGTCATTTGTGTAGTGAAAACCCTAGCTCTGCTTCCATGCCTTGCCAGCTCTTGTGATTTCTTGACTTATTTGAACTTTGAGAGACATAATATGATGATTGAACACACATGGACCCTCTTAGAATGCTTGGAGGCCTTTGGAGTGGCTCAGATGGATCATCGGATTGCTCAAATCACAAACCTTAGATGCAGATGAACTTGAACTATGCAGATGGAACAAAAATGCAATGTGATGTGGTATACTTATGTTTATGCAACAAATGAAACATCACAAGTCATGGTGTGATATTAGTGAGGGAAAATTTGGGGTGTTTACAGCTGCCCCTATTCAAACATGAGTTAGCTGTGCAGGATGTAAGCGTCAGGCTTAACAGACAAACAAGATAACTTGTGGTTGAATACCAAAGACAGTCCACAATTTGCACTCGCCGGGGAGAAGAAGAAAAGGGATATAAATTGTAAAATACAGTAAAGTATGATTATCAAATGAAGCCGATGGAGGACGACCATCGAGCAGAGGACGACTGCTGGGGATAATGCGGTAAGTAAAGCAATGACAGGGACGGCCGACAAGCTGGGGAAACAAAGAGATCATGATGGGGACGACCATCAAGCAAAGTAACAAGATTCTCTGGGGATTAAAATAAAGGCAATGATGGGGACGACCATCAGGTTTGCAAAGTAAAGTAAACAACGACGGGGACGACCATCGGTTTAAAGAATAAATGAAATAATGATGAGGGACAGTCATTAAAGGTGAAGGACGATCACCTAGAAGGGGACGGCTGCTCTTTATCACGACATAGGACGAATGCCGGATAGAAAAGGTCGACGATGGGGACGGCCATCGGATAAGCATGATGAAGGACGATCATCAAGAGGTGACGGATGATCACCTAGCAGGGTACGGCTGCCCTCAGAGTTTATCATGACATATGACGAATGCCGGATAACAAAATCAACGATGGGGACGACCATCGGATAAAATGATGAAAGACGATCATCAAAAGGTGAAGGACGATCACCTAGCAGGGTACGACTGCTCTTTATCACAACATAGGACGAATGTCAGATAGAAAAGGGTTCCAATAATGGAGACTCCACAGGGGAAAGGATGAGGGACGGTCATCCAAAGGTGAAGGACGATCACCTGGCAGGGTACGGCTTCCGGAAGTATCACGACATAGGACGAATGTCGGATGGAAGAAGATTGTTCTGTTGGGGAATGGTAAACACGGACGAGTGTTTACACTTTCCAGAATAAAAGGTATAAGTGTTTGGCATTGTGTATAGATTAAAGATGCGGACGAGCATCCTTAGGACCATGATACATACGAGTATCGGTAGAAACAAACGCTGACGCATGTTCAGAGATGATGATACGGACAAGTACCAACTGGTTAACAAAGAACACGGACGAGTGTCAAATCTGTGGGGAATAATATATACCAGATACGGACGAGTACCAGAGACTTCTGCATAAGTATGAGTGAATATTGATTTGTTGGTGAAGTATGAGCAAGACACGGACAAGTGTTCAACTTGCTGGTGAAAGGTGACACAGACGAGTGTCAAAAGATAAAGTGTATAAGTTATGAACAAATATTTGCATGTGAGAGTGTAAAAGGTGTTCTAGAAACCTGTGGGGATAGGATGACACGGACGGGTGTCGAAAGGAGTGTGCTATGAACAAGTACTTGGTTTGCAACAAGTGTTTTGGCAACTGTGCTGGGGAAAGGTGACACGGACGAGTGTCAAAAAGGTATGTATAGGTTTCTGAATGCAAAGAGGATGTTTTGGCTTATATCTGCAGGGGAATGATATGACACGGACGAGTGTCGAAAGAGTATATATGAACAAGAATTTATGTTGGAGAGTGCAAAGGGGACGCTTCGGCTTTTATTTACAGGGGATGTGAGCTTTATATACTGCTGATGAAATATTGATGGTATTTGCAGGTGACTGGCTCGAACCAGACTTGTGATCATGCAAATGTTTGATTTTTGCCGTAATGCTCTGTATTATACGGAATGCTACGCTCTGTGGGGAAAAAATGATGTGAATGCTATGATTATGCAAAGGGAAACCGATCCGGGACTTGGATCCCACTGAAGATTAGATCTCTGGCTGATCTGCTCGGAGGGATATCCCAGCTGGGGGAGATCATTGGTCGATCTGTTAGGATATATAGCTCTGCTTGGGGAAATAGATCATTGATAAACCTATCCTGTAAGGAGAAACCCAGCTGGGGAGAAGGAAACTTCCGTCACTTTGTTGTGTAAGGGTTTCAGGTATTTCTCTTCTGGGGAGAAGCTGGAAACTCTATGGGGAAATTGGCTAGGGATGCTCTTGTTGAATTGATTTATGCTGGGAAGCTTTGAAAATTCCGCTGGGGAAAGGTATCCAGATACTGTTCAGGGAGGAGGTATGCTGGGGAAGTGTGCTTGGCATGCCCCATGCTGCGTGTCGAATACCTGCAATCTGTTAAGACAAGAAAAACGCACGAGTATCCCGAGGTATCCCGTACCGGATTCCGTCATAGGAATTAGATATTCCTGAAAGTAAATATATTTCCTGCGAGCATTTATCAAAAATGGCTCATTTGTTTTATGCAAGTATTATATCATGAATATTGGACATTTTGCAAACGAAACAAAAGTGTATAAAACGAGGTGTGACTGAAAACTCTGATTTTATTAATATGGGTGCCTTGAATTGGCAGATACAATCAAAGAAATAGATCCCCTGGAATGAGGAGATTGTTACAAATTGAAAAAGTAAAAGTGCTGGCAATGTTGATGACGCTCCGGCGAGCTTCCTTTGCTATGACCTGTATGACCTTGACGTTCTTCTTATCTTTCTTTCTGAAGGAGGTTGATTCTGACTGATGCTTTATCCTTTCGAAGCTTACCATGTTGTGAATGATACAGACGAATTCAGAATGCAGTTGTTCGCTTATTCCCTGATTTTGCGTGGATCGCCCTTTCGGGTTTTCAATCCACCGGGATACCCATTTTTGCCTGAGCTGTCCAATGTGGCTTTTCAAATCAGCGGGTGTACACATTTTTTTGATCTTTCCCTTATTTTTTCCCGAGTCTTTTATTCTGTTTTTGACTCGCCGGGATGCCCTATTTTTGCCTGGACTTACATTCTGTTTTTATGTCCAGCGGGTATTTTTATGCGAAGTATTTTTTAACTGCATCTGAATTCACAAGGGATAAGAAATCTTCACCATCCATAGTAGTGAGCATCAGTGCTCCACCGGAGAAAACTTTCTTTACTATGAATGGACCATCGTAATTTGGAGTCCACTTGCCCCTGTGGTCTGTATGAGGAGGAATAAGTTTTTTCAGCACAAGATCTCCCACTTGGTATTCCCGAAGCTTGACTTTCTGATCGAAGGCTTTCTTCATCCTTTTCTGATATAGCTGCCCATGACAAATTGCAACTAATCTCTTTTCTTCGATCAGATTCAACTGATTGTACCGAGATCAGACCCATTCTGCTTCATTCAGCTTGACATCCATCAGTACCCGTAAGGAGGGTAGTTCAACTTCAACAGGCAGGATAACTTCCATGCCATATACCAGCTGATAAGGTGTTGCCCCAGTGGATGTTCTGATTGAGGTTCGATACCCATGCAAGGCAAATGGTAGCATTTCATGCCAATCTTTGTAAGTAACCACCATCTTCTGCACAATCTTCTTGATGTTTTTGTTAGCTGCCTCAACAACGCCATTCATCTTTGGCCTGTAAGGAGAAGAGTTGTGATGTTGAATTTTGAAGTCCCGACACAGTTCTGCCATCATTTTGTTGTTCAAATTGGAACCATTATCAGTAATGATTTGCTCGGGAACTCTGTATCGACAGATGATGTCTCTTTTCAGAAATCTGGCTACCACTTGTCTGGTGACGTTTGCATACGAAGCTGCTTTGACCCATTTGGTGAAGTAATCAATGGCTACCAGGATGAATCTGTGTCCATTTGAAGCAGTTGGTTCGATCTTTCCAATCATGTCAATTCCCCACATGGCAAAGGGCCAGGGTGAAGACATCACGTTCAAAGGATTTGGAGGCACATGCACATTGTCTGCATAGATCTGGCATTTATGGCATTTTCTGGCATAGGCACAACAATCTGCATCCATTGTGTTCCAGTAGTAACCTGATCTTAACAATTTCTTAGCCATTGCATGCCCTCCTGCATGTGTACCGAAGGATCCTTCATGCACCTCGTGCATTAACAAGTCTGCTTCTTTCTTATCAACACATCTGAGCAGAACCATGTCAAAGTTTCGCTTGTATAATGAACCATCAGCATTAAGGAAGAAACTACCGGCTAGTCTTCTTAATGTCTTCTTATCATTGGATGATGCCCCAGGTGGGTATGTTTGATCCTCCAAGAAGCATTTGATGTCGTGGAACCACAGCTTGTCATCTTTAGCAATGTCCACGGAGAATACGTATGCTGGTCGGTCCAGTCTGGATACCGAAATCCGAGGAACATAATTGGCAGTCTGAACCTTGATCATGGAGGAAATGGTAGCCAAAGCATCTGCGAACTGATTTTCGTCTCGAGGGATGAACTCAAGTTTGACTGTTGTGAAGAAAGTCAATAATCTCCTCGTGTAGTCACAATATGGAATCAGGTGCTTTTGGTGGGTGTACCATTTTCCGTTGGTCTGATTAATTACCAAAGCTGAATCTCCGAATACAGTCAATGTCTTGATCCTGAGGTCAATGGCTTCCTCAAGACCCATGATATAGGCTTCGTATTCAGCTTCATTGTTAGTGCAGGCAAAGGTGAGTTTTTCCGAGAAAGGCAAATGAACTCCTTTAGGTGTGATGAACACTGCACCAACTCCACGACCATTCATATTGATAGCCCCATCAAACATCATTGTCCATTCTTCTTCTGGGTCAGGCCCTTCAGTGTGAATAGGCTCTTCGTGTTCTTTTGCTTTTAGGTACATGATGTCTTCATCAGGGAAGTCAAATCTCATTTATTGGTAATCATCAATGGGTTGCTCAGCTAGATAGTCAGACAGTACACTGCCCTTGATGTCCTTTTGAGATGTGTACTGAATGTCGTACTCTGTCAGAATCATTTGCGATCTTGCAACCCTTTCGGTAAGTGCTGGCTTCTTAAATATGTACTTGACGGGGTCCATTTTTGAGATCAACAAGGTGGTATGAGTCAGCATATACTGTCTTAGTCGGCGAGCAGCCCACGCTAAAGCACAACAAGTTTTCTCGAGCAGTGAATAACGTTGTTCACAGTCGGTAAACTTTTTGCTTAGGTAGTATATTGCATACTCTTTTCGACCAGACTCATCATGCTGGCCCAACACACACCCCATTGATCCTTCTAATACTGTTAGGTACATTATTAGAGGTGTTCCTTCAACTGGAGGCATAAGAATTGGAGATTCTTGTAGGTACTCCTTAATTTTGTCAAAAGCCTTCTGACAATCTTCATTCCACCTGATCGTTTGTTCCTTTCTTAATAATTTGAACAGGGGCTCACAGGTTGCTGTAAAATGAGATATGAACCTTGATATGTAGTTCAATCTACCTAAGAACCCCCTAACTTCCTTTTCAGTCCTAGGTGCAGGCATCTCCTGAATGGCTTTGACTTTGTCAGGATCAACTTCAATTCCTTTTTTACTTACGATAAATCCCAGCAGCTTACTAGACCGTACCCCGAATGTGCATTTGTTGGGGTTTAGCTTCAGCTTATACTTTCTTAGACGCTTGAACAACTTCAGCAGATTTACCAGATGATCTTCTTCAGTGAGGGACTTGGCAATCATGTCATCCATGTAACATTCAATTTCTTTGTGGATCGTGTCGTGGAATAATGTTACCATAGCCCGTTGATAAGTTGCGCCGGCATTCTTCAGTCCAAAAGGCATTACCTTGTAACAGAATGTACCCCAAGGTGTGATGAAGGTTGTCTTCTCCATGTCTTAGGGTGACATCTTGATCTGATTATACCCAGAAAATCCATCCATGAAGGAAAATACCAAGAACTGAGCTGTGTTTTCGACCAATACATCAATGTGAGGTAATGGGAAGTCATCCTTTGGGCTAGCTCTGTTCATATCCTGGTAATCCACGCACATCCATACTTTGCCATCCTTCTTAGGCACTGGTACAATGTTAGCAACCCACGGCGGGTAACTAGTTACAGCAAGGAAACCGGCGTCCCACTGTTTTTGTACCTCTTCCTTAATCTTCATGGCCATATCTGGACGAGTACGGCGTAGCTTCTGCTTCACTGGAGGACACTCTTCTTTCAATGACAGCTTGTGCATAACAATATCCGTATCTAGACCTGGCATGTCTTGATAGGACCAAGCAAAGACGTCGACGTACTCTCGAAGCATGTCAATGAGCTGTTCTTTTACTGAAGCCTGCAGAATGGCCCCAATCTTCACTTCCTTCAAATCCTCTTCGGTACCAAGATTAACCGTTTCAACTTCCTCATGATGAGGAGTGATCACTTTCTCTTCTTGACTCAACAACCTGGCTAACTCCTCAGGTAACTCATAGTCTTCTTGAACCCCTTCATCAGCTTGATTAATTGGATTGTCGAAGTCATACAAGGTCATAACAGTGCTGTTGTCGATGCAATCTGGAGGATAATCTCTGCAAGGGTTGAGATTTGTTCGTTTTAGTGATCAATTTTAATCTTTCTTAGAAAAAGTGAAAATGAAGTTATTTATTTTGAAAACATTGCCATTTTATTGTTTTGTACAAAAGTAAAAAAATGAAAAGACGGTGAGCGAAAAAGAGACTTGTTTGCAAAAGATGTCTGATATTCATTGATAATCCATTTGCCCAAAATTACAATATGGCCCTATTACAAAATGAGTCCTGACACCTTGGGCAAGATGCAAGACTTAATGCATGCTGAAAAAAAGCAGGAAATAATAATTACTCTGCAGGAGTAACCCTTATAATTTCCTGGGAAGACCAGTTAAGGACTTGGTGCCCCGGGATCCTTGGACGTATCCATCTCTCCAGGTTGCGATCGCTTTCCGCCTCGTCTTCTAGGTTGTTAACAGCATCTGGGGTGAGCATCCCCCCACTGATTAACTTGGGCTCCTCAGCAGCCTCTGATTGATCTTGTCGGAATGGTTTGTAACCCAAACCGAATCTGTCCTCCTTCTTCTCTACTGGCAGTAGCTTGCCCCAGCCTTGGGCATTACCATATTCAACAACCTTCCAGGCTTGCTGATAGGAGACAATTGAAGTACCCATCCTATCTTCCTGGGATGCAGCAAATACTTCAGTCGTTGCCTCGTTGACATTCAGGGCCTCGAACCCTTGGCTCATAGTTTCATGGATTTCACCCTCCATCTCAATATACTTGTATGTAGCCAGATGGCTAAAAAATACGTCCTCTTCACCATAGATGGTGATAATCTGTCATTCCCACTCATATTTCAATTTCTGGTGATGGGTCGACGTTACTGCGCCTGCGGCGTGAATCCATGGTCGACCCAACAAACAGCTGTAGGCCGGCTGAATGTCCATCACATAGAAAGTATTCTTAAAGACCTGCGGACCGATTATCACTGGTAGCTCCACCTCTCCAAGAACAGATCTTTTAGAGCCATCAAAAGCCCTGACCACAAGGTTGCTTGGTCAGAGAGCTATTCCATCATATTCGAGCTTGACAAGAGCTTTCTTGGGTAAGACATTGAGTGAGGACCCAGTGTCTACAAGAACATGAGATAGTACAACTCCTTTGCACTCCAAGGTTATGTGCAAAGCTTTGTTGTGGTGACGTCCTTCTGTTGTCAAATTAGCATCAGTGAAACCTAGTCCATGGCTAGTATTGACATTTGGCACCACTGTTTCCAGCTGATTCACTGTGATCTCTTCTGGCACGTAGGCAACATGCATAACTTTGAGTAGTGCGTTCCGATGGGCTTCGGAACACAGCAACAGGGATATTATAAAGATCTTATAAGGAGTCTGGTGGAGCTGGTCCACAACCTTATAGTCACTTCTTTTAATTATCCTCATAAATTCATCCACATCCTGATCAAAGGATGATTTATGAGTCTCTTTTGATGCAGATTCTTCAGGTATCACACTCTTCCCTTTGGCTTTGGCAACAACCTCTGCCTCATTATTAATCCTGGGAGCTTGTGATGCAAAGAGACGTCCGCTTCAGGTGAAGCCTCCGCCTCCCCCGACATTGTCCACTTGTGGGGTAGGAACTGAAGAATCAAGAAGGACTTTTTCTCCGTTGCAGTAAAGGTCAGCACCATAATGCCATGGTACAACACTGTCTTTATCATATGGGATTGGCCCTGGCACTGTGATAGTGACTGGGCTCACTGCAGCAGAAGTTGGAACCATAATTGTCTGTGGATCATAGAAGATAGTGACAGGACTTCTTGTGTATGTTGGTGGTGATGAATTGAAGCTTGGTTGAAACTGTTGTCGAGATTGTTGAAAGTTGCCGGAGTTTGGGACTGTTGCAGGGTCATAATAAATAGTAACTGTGGAGACATCATTGTTGGTGGTTGCTGGAGTTGTAGAAGGAGATGAAATGGAATTGTTGTTTGTTGAATTGAAAGAAGAAATGGTTGCTGAAGTTGTAGATGAATCAGTAGGAACAATTGTTGTTGCAGTTGTAGAAGGATCATTTGTTGCTGTAAAAGGAGTTGCTGGTGTTGTAGAAGCGGTTGTGGTAATTTGCAGAATGCCTTCTTTGATCAAGCCATTAATTCCACTCCTCAAGCTTTCACACCCATTCTCGGAAAGTTTGCATGATTCACAACAGGCCTCATAACCTGGATACACTTGGTATTTCAAGAGCTGGGCTTTAACCTATGCCAGAGGTGTCTGAATATTTGCAATATCTTCTATTAAACTCATGGGTGAGCCTTCCTCTATAGCATTAATCCTTGGCCCACTGTGGCTTGGCATAGGATTTTTCATGACATTGGGAGGTGGTGCAAAGTTCAGGGCCTTTGAATCTACCAGATCCTGGACCTTTATATGCAGAGCTCTGCATTTTTCCATAGAGTGACCAGGTGAATTAGAATGAAAAGCACACCTAGAATTGACATCGTAGTTCCTCATAAGGTTTTGAGGATTAGGTGGAGACAATGTCCTCAACTCAACAAGATTGAGCTTTAGGAGTTGTGGCAGCAGTGTAGCATATGGCATTGGAATAGGGTCAATTACCCTGTTGATATGAGATGGCCGTTGTTGAAAAGGGCGTTGTTGTTGATTGTTGTTATTGTTGTTGTATGACCTCTGTTGAGGGAACAGTGGCTGTTGCGGAAAATGTTGTGGTTGTTGAGTATACTGAGGAGGTGGAGCAGGGATAGTAACAGCAACAACTGATCTGGGCAGATATTGGGGTCCCCCTCTTCCCATGTGCACATAATTTGTTTCACCAGATCTACGGGGCCCAGTAAATGGCTTCCAAGCACTGCTTGAGCTGACACCATTGTCGGAGATCTTTCCCATCTTCAGTAGTCTCTCTATTCTTTCCCCAACTATCACCACATCTGCAAAGTTGGTGGAAGAAAATGCAGCCAATCTGTCAATATAGGTACCCTGGAGAGTATTCATGAACATGTCTGCCATTTCCCTTTCAGACATCGGGGGTTGAACGGAAGCAGCTAGTTGCCTCCACCTTTGGGCATACTCTCTAAAGCTTTTACGGGAAGACTGAGACATTCCCATTAGAAGGGTCCTGTTTGGAGCCATGTCCAGATTATACTGATACTGACGGATGAAAGCTTCAGCCAAGTCTTTCCAATTTCTTACTGTGGCTCTGGTCAAGTGGGAATACCATTTTCGGGATGCCCCTGTCAAGCTATCCTCGAAGTAAAACATCCACAGCTTCTCGTCCATGGTGTATGCTTTTAGTCTTCCCAAGAAAGACTGAAGGTGGGTACGTGGGCAGAATGTGCCATTATATCTTTCAAAACACGGGGGTTTGAACTTGTGAGGAATTCTCACCCCTTCCACCAACCCCATGTCCATGACATCAAAACCTAGAGAGTTTTGGGATTCAAGAGACCTCAGTTTCTCTGCAATTTCATCCAACCGACGGTCGTAAACTTCGTCTCCAGCCCCAACCACTGTAAACTGTTCTTCTTGAGGATCTTCCTGCAGGAACCTTCCTCTAGTAGTGTTACCCTGAGTATTTCTTATGGCATTGATGTCTGGGTTTAGATGAGGTCCAAACTCTGGTGGATCAGTGCGAGGCTGCACGTGATCGTTGTTACTAGTACCTCCCGTATCTAGATGGTGCTCCTCGGGAGTTTGTCTCTCAACCAACTCCCTCAGTCTTTCCTGGCTCTGAGCTAAACCAGTCATCCCTGTCATAAATTGATTCATTTGATTTCTCATCTCAACCCTTTCATTGTCCATCTGGGCCCTCACTTCATTCAGGTCTTGTTGAACTTGATCCATCTGTAGTCCCGGAAGGTTGTTTCTTGTCGGGTACCGGTGTATTCTGTTGACAGGGAACACTCTTTTGTGAGCAGGATGCCTATTTGTCCCCCAAGGGTATCCGATTTGGTTATTTGGTTTTGACCTTTCCAGACCTTGAGGAAATGCTGATGATGTTGCAGAGAAAGATAAAGCCCACAAAAATAATACAAACCATATATATATATATATATTACAAAGAGTGAAGATACATAGTTTGATTACAACAAAGTTCCCATGGTGGGTCAAAATACAACAACAAAATCAAAAGTACAAACAAAAGGAAAATACAAGGAAATCAAACATCCAATCCAAAGTCATCCTCTCTAACTTCCTTCAGGAGGGCCTCAGTCACTGGACCTATTGGGTGCTCTGTGATAGTCCTGATGAGAAGGTTCCTGGTAGCAATGGCATTGGTCAACTTCTTGTGCTTATCTTGATCCTTTGACCTCTTCAATCCCGCCCGGAGTTTCAACTCAGAGATCTCCTTCTGTGCTGCTATCATAGCTGCCTGATTCCTCTTCTCACTAGCCTCCAATTGCTCTATCTTAGCTTGAGTTCTTTGATCTTCTTGTGCACGGGCCTCAGAGATCCTGATCCACCTAGCCTGACTCTCCTCTAAATAATGCTCTGCCCTAGCCTTCTGAGACTTTGCTTCATTGTAAGCATTCTTTAGTACTAACTCCCCTGCTCTAGCCTTTCTGATGTAGTCGTCCGTCTTCTCAATCTTGGTCAAATTCTCAATCCTGAGCCTTTCCAACCTTTCATTATCTAGACGGCTGTCATTCCTCTCCCAGAGGGTCTTCTTCAAGGCTTAAGAGAGTTGAGTATTCCTTTCTTTCAGTTTTTCAAACTCTTCCAAACTGACAGTAGCTGCAGGTTGCACTGTTGAAGGTCCAGGTACATCTTCTAAGGTGAATGGCATCCGGGTAATCTGCCCCCTGGTACGACACCAATCAAGATACTGTGTTGAAGCTATGTTGTTGCATTTGCCAAGGATAGCTGTCCCCTTAGTCTGAATGTTGTCCCAGGCCCAGGCTGCCTGTCTGACAATAGCAGAGTTGTGCTGGATGTCACAATAGAGGGTTTCAGTCAAGTCTTGCCCTCTTGGGGGATGAACCAAAGCATATCCTAACTGTCTCTTGAAGAGAAAAGGGTTGTAGTTGATGCAACCTTTTACTCCAATCAATGGAACATTAGGGTATTTCTCACATCTAGTAATGATGTCTTTGCCCTTGGTGCTCTGAGTGCACCATCTAATGTCTTCTGATGTCAGGGCAATTAATCTCTTAGCCCAATTCCTTTGCTGATGAGGGTTCAGGAAGGTGTCTGATTTTGGCAAGTGTCTTAGCAACCAATAGTAATAAAGGGGAGCACAACATCTGACCAGTCTCCCTCTTTGCTTCTCATTCCTCTGGTGTACTGAATAATAGAAGTCTCCAAGCAAGGTAGGAACTGGGTTCCTTAGTAAGAACAGGTGAATGGCATTCTTGCTTACAAACTTTGGCTCGTATGCAAACAAGATAACCCCATATATGCTGAGTGCCAAGAGTGCACAAACAGCATCCCATTCCCTACTGCAGCTGTCGCTCCCGATAAATGGGGAATGGCCCAAATAAAGGTACAGACGCGAACGGTCGGCGAAATGGACAATGAGAACACACAGCCGTGAACTCACTGGAGATGAAAAGAGTCGCCAGCTAGGCATTTTTATCCCGAGGGAATGGCAATGCTGCATAGACCTAGAAAGAGATGGATAAGACGGTTGCGAACCAGAGAGACTGAGAAAGGGGGTTGGTTACAACCTGGGAAGGTATTAGCACCCAGATTGTCCGCCGTACTCGACGGGATCCACGCTTAAAAGATTTGTGTTTTAAAGGGGTAGTGTCAGTGCAATCTGTGTACTAAGAGCTGGAAAAAGATATACAGGTGTCAGTGTAAGAGAAAAGTGAAGTATATAAGTGAAGTGTCAGTGTAAGAACAGGAGTGAAATGCTCAAGATCATGAGGCTAAAAGAATGAGGCTAGAAAGAGGGGGAATATACAGAGACTTTTGTTCGATAACTGTTAAGTTATGCCTACGTATCCTCTCATGCAATGAGAAAGTCAGAACACCGTAGTTCGACCCAAAGAGACTGAAAGATGAATTGACTTGTGAACTGCTTGCTTGTCAATGCTCAAGTGTATGACCTGTCTGGCTCAGGTGCTAACGGTCTTGCATTAGACGGAAGAAGCAAGTTCTCGTTTGTGAGTGAATGAGATGAGAAAAGAATCCCGAAGGAGACGATTATTGTTTGTTTTTGTGTTTTCAGTCTTTTATTGCCTTTGAAAGTTTGTCATAAGTTAATGAGCTCAAGCCTAAACCAATGGATTTGGTAAACTCATCACATCTTCCCTCTGATTAGGGGTAATGAGTGTACCTTAAGTGTGAAGTCAGCTTCTCGCACTTAATCACCTTTGGTATAGGATTAAGGTCATTAACCTACTTGTGATTATTTAGATGTTTTTGGTGTTTTTGTTTAGTGTTAAGTAATGAGATTAAGCCATAATCAGGGATTAAACAGACTCATTACACCATCCTAATAGAAGGATAATAGATGAGAATGTTTAAGCTGAGGAAAGCTCCTCAACTTAATCCATGATTAGGGATTAAACTCATGACAAAACAAAGCCTTTATTAAGTGGATTTTATTTAGTGGTAAGATGATGAAGTGATTTTTATGGTTTGTAAGACAACTTGAGGGGGACTTGTCCATTAACACTAGGGTTAGTCCTTCTTAACCAATTAAGGAAGAATTAGAACCCTAATGCAAGGCCCAAGTTACAAGTGTGATGTCTTGGTGATTATTAAATGGATTGATTAAGAGATTTAAACACATTAAGGGTTCAACACTTAGGATTAAAGTTATACACTCCATCCTAATAGAAGGATGCAGGCATAAACTTAATCACAAAGCCTTAAAGCCTTTAGGGTTTAGTCCCTGATTATGAGATGAGAAGAGAGGACTCAAAGAGACACAAAGGTAAAACTAAATGGGGGACTAAACAAAACCCTAATCATTGTCATGCTTGGTTGTTCCTAAGGTTTGTGAGGTTAACAAGAGAAATCTTCAATGGAACCACCAGGAAGCAGATGAAAGGATAAGGAGAAGCAAAGTAACTTGCTTCATTTAAGAAGTCAAGTCACTTCAAGGAAGAATGTGAGAAGGAGAAGAATGAACAAGCTCAAACTCAAACACATGACAAAATGCAGCAAGGATGCATGAAAGAGATGAAGAGAAGTTATGAGAAGTGAAGGCAAATTCACTTCTCAAAGTCACTTACCACCTGAAAAGTTAGAAAGGAAATGCAATGCAATGCAAAATGAAGTGAGATGGCATGATGTAAATCAAAACCAGAAGCATATATGAGATGATGATGATGCTATGACATGGTGCAAACATGAATCAAGACATGAGGATGATCATACAAACTTATGGATGCAAATGAAACAAGTTAAGAAGCATGAACATACATGAAAAGTTATGAAATGCAAATGGCATATAACATGGAAAATGCAAGATGAAATGATCAAACATGCTTTCAATATGCCTTAAGATGTTCAATGAATCAAAAGAATGCATAAGATGCTATGGCAAGTCAAGGTATGAATGCAAATGCAAGATGGATGCACATGGAAGCCCAAATTAGGGTTTATGATCAAAACATCAAACACAACCCAAAATCAGAAGCAAACATCAATACAAAAAATTGAAAATGCACTCAAAGGATCCCTAAACCTATACTAACTCACTGCCCAAAGGAGAAGTTCCAACTCTTAACCTAATTCAAGTTATGATTTTCCTAAGTTATCTAGGGTTTTAGGGTTCCTTAACAAGAAAAAGGCCAAACAAATGGAAACTGAAAGATCAAATCATGGCCATTTAATCTTACAAACTACATGACATGCTAAACACAATTCAAAAAGAATCAAAGTCCAACTCTTTATGGTTAGGCAGAAATGATTTTTGGAAGTTTGGATCAAAATAATGCATCAAAATGATTTTAATTCCATGAAAAATTCTCAAAATGCATCAAGATAAAAAAAGAAATTTGGTTTGAGGGTTGGACAATGTTTCTAAATGTTTTTAAATGTTTCATGAATTTTTTGGTGATTTTTAAATACCTAAAAGTATTTTTAATTAATTAATTCTCATTAATTAATTGAAAATAAACTTTTAAATGTTTAAAAATATTTTTTTAATGCTAAAAATAAAAATAAAAATATTTTTGGTTTCTGAAATTTAATAAAAGCTTGTATAAAAAATTTCAGAATTTTTGAATGAATTTTACTATTTTAAATAAAATGGAGAAATTAAATGAATAAAAGGGAAAATAAAATTGAATTTAATCTGAAAAATAGAAAAGTAATCAGATCCAAAGGCCCTCATTTAAACTTGCTGCGTGCGCGTTTGACCTGGCGCCATATCCAAGGGTCAGCATTCAAACTCACTAACCCTAATTAATTAGCCCTAATCCAGCCCTTAATGACTTTCAGGTGACCGGAACAGTGTTCCGGTCATCTTCTCCGATCACTCAAAATCACAAACTCCCTCTACACGCATCTAAAACAAATTCTAATTGAACAGAAATGATCCCCACTTAAAAACGAATCAAAACCCCCATTCAAACAACATTTATCATTCCTAAACAATGAGAATCGAATCAAACTAGTTTTAGGGCAAAAAGTTTCAGAACAAGATTAAACTCTCATCTCTTCACCATTTTCAAAACCAATAACATATTCATGATCAGGGAAGCATGAAGAACAACTTAGGAACTCTAAAAATCATTTCTGGAAAAAATGTTCATGAAGCTACCTGAGTTTGGAGCTTTTCAGTCTGCAACTTTCTGGCCTCTTCTCTTGGTGCAATCCACTTCTTTTGGTCCCTTGATGATGTCTGGATGCTTAGAAGGAGTTTGTGTTGGCTGGTTTGGAAGTTTGAACAGGTCCTGTTCCAGCTCAGGTGAGAATCGTGTTTATGATTTAGGCAGTTTAGGGCAAGGATGAGGGGTGCTTCCTGACCAGGATGATGAGTTGAGTTGATCTATGGAGTTTGTTTGTGAGTTTGTGAGTTGTATGCTAAGTTTCGAAAGCTTTTGCTTTTGAGAGTGAAAATGAGAAAGTCTTGCTATGGCTTGTTTCTGGCTTGCTGGTTATGTGTTTTGGCTTGCAATTTGTTTGTATAAACAATGCTGATTGGTCAGAAGATGTGACATGTCCTTTTGTGATAGGTATGGCTACTTTTTGCAAATTGTCAACTTTTGTGTAAGAGAAGCATGGGTCATGTTCTAGGCTGGTACATGGAGAGTGTGCTACGCAGCATGGTGAGGGGAAAGGCTAGGGTTGATCAGCAAAGTAGCTAGCAAGTGGATGAGATGTGATCATGAGTTTTTTGCAACTTGGCTTTGCCTTTGGTTTTCATGAATGAAACTTGATCCATGGGCCATAAGACATGTGATTCTTTGCCCCATTCTGATTTTTGAATGTTGTATGATCATGTTGAGTGAATTAGAAGCCCTTTTGATGACTGAGTTGGCCTTGAGAAATGAATTTGCAACTTTGCCTCTTTGGTGCATGACTTGAAATTTAGTGATTTTTGCCAACTTTGACAAGCCATAACTTTTGATCAAAAATGAATTAGGTCATGTTCTTGTACTTTTTGAAAAGGGAAAGATCTATTCTACAACTTTCATGGCCAAATTTTTTTCATTTGAAGCCTCTTTGAATCAAAAAGTAAGGGTTGAAAAAATTGTATAAAATGACATTTCCATGAAAAGTCAAACTTGCCCAAAAAGTCAACTTTGCAAAAACTTGAGATTCTTCAATTTTGTAAACTTACAACTTCTTCCATGATCAAATAAAGATCATACACACTCAAAATGATGAAGATCACCCCTTGGTTGGGTCATTGGGGGCCTCAGATGCCCTGATTTTGCACTGACTTGTCAAGAAAGTCAACCTTTGATCAGATGACTTCCCCAAGGAATTTCTTCATGAAAATTGATATGCATACTCCCTATACCATATAGAGACCAATAGAAACAAGAATGACCAAAAAATTTGGAGTTATGGCCTCTGAAACCAAAACCCTAATTCTAGGTCATCTGTGTAGTTAAACCTGGCTCTGCTTCCATGCCTTTCTCAGTTCTTGTGATTCTTTGACTTTCTTGACTTTGTGGGGATATAATATGATGCTTGGACATACATGGATCCCTTTGAAGTGATTGTTGACCTTTGGAGTGTCTCAAGAAGCTCTTGGATTGCTCAGGTCACAAACCCTAGATGCAGATGACTTTGAAGCTATGCAGTGAATCAAAAGTGGGATATGGGATGTTATGATTGTGTTTATGCATATGAAATGATCACAAGCCATGGTGTGAAATGGGTGAGGGCAAATTTGGGGTGTTTACAGCTGCCCCTATTCAAACATGAGTTAGCTGTGCAGGATGTAAGCAACGGCTTAATAGGCAAACAAGATAACTTGTGGTTGAATACCAAAGACAGTCCAAAATTTGCACTCACAGAATGAAGAAGAAAAGGGATATAGATTGTAAAAGAAAATAAAGTATACTATAAAGTGCGGGCGACGGAGGACGACCGTCGAGCAGAGGATGACTGCTGAGGAAGGAGCAATGATGGGGACGGCCGACATGCTGGGAAAAGTGCGGAAAATAAAGCAATGACGGGGACGGCCGACATGCTGGGGATAAAAGGAGTGATGATGGGGACGGCCATCAAGTAAAGCTATAAGATTCTCTGGGGATCAATGAAAAAATGATGGGGACGGCCATCAAGTTCATAAAGTAAAGTAACCAACGATGGGGACGGCCATCGGGCTAAACTGAAAGGAAAAGGGACCACGACGGGGACGGCCATCGGGTTAAAGAATAAATGAAATAAACAGATGATGAGGTACGGTCATCAAAGGTGAAGGACGATCACCTAGCAGGGGACGGCTGCTCTGTTGGGGATAAGATGAGGGACGGTCATCTAAGGTGGAGGACGACCACCTGGCAGGGTACGGCTGCCGAAAATATCGCGACATAGGACGAATGCCGGATAAAAGGTCAACGATGGGGACGGCCATCTGATGAACATGATGGAGGACGACCATCAAGAGGTGGAGGACGACCACCTAGCAGGGGACGGCTGCTCTCAAGGTTTATCATGACATAGGACGAATGCCAGATAACCAAAACCAACAATGGGGACGACCATTAGATAAAATGATGAAGGACGATCATCAAAAGGTGGAGGACGACCACCTAGCAGGGGACGGCTGCTAAATATCACGACATAGGACGAATGTCGGATAGAAAATCAACGATGGGGACGGCCATCGGATGAGCATGATGGAGGACGGCCATCAAGAGGTGGAGGACGACCACCTAGCAGGGTACGGCTGCTCTCAGGGTTTATCGTGACACAGGACGAATGTCAGATAAAAAGAAAATTGCTTTGTTGGCGAATTACTGGGGAGTAGTAAACACGGACGAGTGTTTACATCCAAGAAATAAAAGGGTATAAGTGTTTAGATGTTTGTGTATAGACTAAAGATGCGGACGAACATCCTTAAGACTACGATACGGACGAGTATCGGGTAGAAACAAATACTGACACGTGTTCAGAGATGATGATACGGACGAGTATCACCCGGTTAACAAGGAACACGGACGAGTGTTGAATCTGAAAGGACTCTTCTGGGGAATAGTAGACACAGACGAGTGTCTATATTCAAGAAGGCGTAGTGTATGGATTAAAGATGCGGACGAGCATCCTTAAGACTGTGATACGGACGAGTATTAGGTAGAAACAAACGCTTGACGCATGCTCTGAGATGATGGTACGGACGAGTACCAACTGGTTAACAAAGAACACGGACTAGTGTCGAATCTGCGGGGATACAAGTGCTATATACAAGATACGGACGAGTATCTGTATAAGTGTGAGTGGTATATAGATGAGTTTTTAACTGTTGGGGAGAGTGACACGGACGAGTGTCAAAAGGAGAAGAGTATAGTTAAAACAAGTATCTGATATACAAAGTGTTTATGTTACTGCACTGGGGAAAATGACATGGACGGATGTCAAGGAAATGTATATATATATATATATGTGAGTGCAAAGAGGATGTCTTTGGCTTTCTGCTGGGGTATGACACGGACGGGTGTCAAAAAGGTATCTGTAATGCGGGTGGTACTGTTTGCCAAGAGCGTTCAGGCGACTTTACTGGGGAGTATTGACACGGACGGGTGCCAAAAAGAGTATATACTGGTGTTTGTGAATGTGGGGCAACGGCTTTTGCTGGGAAATCTTCGCTGGGGATTTTTTTGGGGGGAGTTTTCTGTATGTTGATGGATTGTTATTATTCACAAGTGTTTGATTCAGGACATGGCTTATGATTATGCAATATGTTTGATTTCTGCCGTAATGCTCCGTACTAGACGGAATGCTACGCTTTGTGGGTGAATATGATGCGAATGCTATGACTATGCGAGGATACCAATCCGGGATTCGGATCCCGATGCTGTGAAGATTTCTGGCCGATCTGCTTGTAAAGGACATCCCAGCTGGGGATGAGATCATTGGTAGATCTGATGAGTTGATATCTGCTTGGGGGAATAGGTCACTGACAGACCCATCCTGACAATGAGGGACCCAGCTGGGGTTTGTAGAAGCTTTCGTCACTCTGTTGTGATTCCTTCATGCGCTGTTCTTCCGGATAGAGGCTGAAACTCTATGGGGAGATGGTCCCCTGACTCAGCTGTGAAATGGCAACTCGGCTGGGGAGAAAGAGATATCACTGAAAGATTTCCCTAGGGATTCTGTTGAGGAGGATTTTTGACTCAGCTGGGGATATGGGCGCCTTCTGGTGCCGCTCTGTTGGGGAAGTGATGCCTGGCAGCTCTGATGGGGATGAGTAATAAGTGGCAACTTAGCTGGGGAGAAGACACTTTGGGTGCTAAGGCTGAGTGTCGATTTGTCAGCTTGCTGGAATGAAGCTTTCATGCCCTAAGTTGCATTCTGGATACCTGCAATCCTGCAAAGATATAGAAACGCACAAATGATCCCGAGGTATCCTTTACCGGATTCCGTCATAGGAGTTTAGACACCTCTGAGAGTAAGTATATTTCCTGCAAGCATGTGACTTTATTATATCTTTTGAAGATGAGCATCTGTATTTATGCAATCAGTTTTTCTTAAGACATCAGACATTTTTTGCAAATAAAATGTACAAGACAAAACATGTCTGGAAATCTGATTTTATTAATCCATGTGCCTTGAATTGGCGAGATACAGTCAAAGAAACGAATCCCCTGAAATGAGGAGATTGTTACAAAAATGAGAAAACACAATGTGCTGGCAATGTTGATGACGCTTTAAGGAGCTTCCTCTTTTGCTATGACTCGTATGACTTTCGACGTTCTTCTCGTCTTGCTTTCTGAAGAAGGCTGATTCTGATTAAAGCTTGATCCTTTCGAAAACTTACCAAGTTGTAAATGATACAGACGAATTCAGAGTGCAGTTGTTCGCTTATTCCCTTATTTTGCATGGATCGCCCTTTCGGGTTTTCAATCCATCGGGATACCCATTTTTGCCTGAGTTGTCCAATGCGGCTTTTCAACTCAGCGGGTGTACATTTTTTTGTTTATTTTCCCTTATTTTTGCCCGAGTCTTTTATTCTGTTTTTGACTCACCGGGATGCCCTATTTTTGCCTGGACTTACATTCTGTTTTTGTGTCCAGCGGGTCATTTTATGCGAAGTATTTTTTAACTGCATCTGAATTCACAGGGGACGGGAAGTCTTCACCATCCATAGTACCGAGCATGAGTGCTCCGCCAGAGAAAACTTTCTTTACTACAAATGGTCCTTCATAATTCGGAGTCCACTTGCCCCTGTGGTCTGTATGCGGAGGGAGGATTCTTTTCAGCACAAGATCCCCTACTTGGTACTCTCGGTGCCTGACTTTCTGATCGAAGGCTTTCTTCATTCTCTTCTGATATAACTGCCCATGACAGATTGCAGCCAATCTTTTCTCTTCAATCAGACACAGTTGTTCGTATCGGGACCTGACCCATTCTGCTTCGTTCAGCTTAACATCCATCAATACCCATAGAGAGGGTAATTCAACTTCAACAGGTAGGACTGCTTCCATACCATACACAAGTTGATATGGTGTTGCCCCAGGTGACTACCATCTTCTGCACAATCTTCTTAATATTCTTATTAGTTGCCTCAACAGCGCCATTCATCTTTGGCCTGTAAGGAGAAGAATTGTGATGTTGAATTTTGAAGTCCCGGCATAGTTCAGCCATCATCTTGTTGTTTAAATTGGAACCATTATCAGTAATGATTCGCTCGGGAACTCCATATCGACAGATGATATCTCTTTTCAGAAATCTGGCTACCACTTGTCTTGTAACATTGGCATAGGAAGCTGCTTCAACCCACTTGGTAAAATAGTCAATAGCAACCAAGATGAATCTGTGGCCATTTGAAGCAGTTGGTTCAATCTTGCCAATCATGTCAATGCCCCACATAGCAAAGGGCCAAGGTGAAGACATCACATTCAAAGGATTGGGAGGCACATGCACCTTATCCGCATAAATCTGGCATTTATGGCATTTTCTGGCGTAGGCACAACAATCAGCATCCATTGTGATCCAGTAATAGCCTGACCTTAACAACTTCTTAGCCATGGCATGCCCTCCCGCATTGGTACCAAAGGATCCTTCGTGCAATTCATGCATCAACAAATCTGCTTCTGTCCTGTCGACGCATCTGAGGAGTACCATATCAAATTTCCTCTTGTATAGAGAACCATCAGTATTCAGAAAGAAACTACCAGCAAGCCTTCTCAATGTCTTCTTATCATTGGAAGATGCCCCAGGTGGGTATGCTTGATCCTCCAAGAAGCACTTAAGGTCATGGAACCAAGGCTTATCATCTTTGACAATGTCTGCTGCGAATACATATGCTGGCCTGTCAAGTCTGGACACTGAGATCTGAGGTACAAAGTTGGCAGTTTGAACTTTGATCATGGACGAAATGGTAGCCAGAGCATCTGCAAACTGATTCTCGTCCCGAGGGATATACTCAAGCTTGACTGTTGTAAAGAAAGTCAATAACCTCCTCGTATAATCCCTGTAAGGTATTAGATGATCCTGGTGGGTGTACCATTTGCCATTGGTCTGATTGATTACCAGAGCTGAATCTCCGAATACAGTCAATGTCTTGATCCTGAGGTCAATGGCTTCCTCAAGACCCATAATGCAAGCTTCGTATTCAGCTTCGTTGTTAGTGCAGTTGAAAGTGAGTTTTGCCGAGAAAGGCATGTGAACTCCCTTAGGTGTAATGAGTACTGCACCAACACCACGACCATTCATGTTAACAGCCCCATCAAACATCATAGTCCATTCTTCTTCCGGGTTGGGCCCTTCAGTGTGAACAGGCTCTTCATGATCTTTTGCTTTTATGAACATGATGTCTTCATCAGGGAAGTCAAATCTCATAGGCTGGTAATCATCAATAGGTTGCTCAGCAAGATATTCAGACAATACACTGCCCTTGATGGCTTTCTGAGAAGTGTACTGGATGTCATATTCTGTGAGGATCATTTGCCATCTTGCAACCCGTCCGGTAAGTGCTGGTTTCTCAAAAATATACTTAACTGGGTCCATTTTAGAGATCAACAAAGTAGTGTGGGTCAACATATACTGCCTCAGTCGACGAGCAGCCCACGCTAAAGCACATCAAGTTTTCTCGAGCAGTGAATAACGTTGTTCACAGTCGGTAAACTTTTTGCTTAGGTAGTATATTGCATACTCTTTTCGACCAGACTCGTCATGCTGGCCCAGCACACACCCCATTGAATCTTCTAATACTGTCAAGTACATGATCAGAGGTCTTCCTTCAACAGGAGGCATAAGGATTGGAGGCTCTTGTAAGTACTCCTTGATCTTGTCAAAAGCCTTCTGACAGTCTTCGTTCCACCTGACCGTTTTTTCCTTTCTTAACAGCTTGAACAAGGGTTCACAGGTTGCCGTAAGGTGTGATATGAACCTTGAGATGTAGTTCAATCGCCCTAAGAACCCTCGAACTTCTTTTTCAGTTTTCGGTGCAGGCATCTCTTGAATAGCTTTGACTTTATCAGGGTCAACTTCAATCCCTCTCTCACTTACAATAAATCCCAGCAGCTTACCAGATCGCACCCCGAATGTGCATTTGTTGGGATTCAACTTCAGTTGGTACTTCCTCAGACGCTTGAACAGCTTCAACAGATTTATCAGGTGGTCTTCTTCAGTAAGGGACTTGGCAATCATGTCATCCACATAACACTCGATTTCCTTATGGATCATATCGTGGAATAATGTTACCATAGCCCGTTGATATGTTGCGCCGGCATTCTTGAGCCCAAATGGCATTACCTTGTAGCAGAACGTGCCCCAGGGTGTGATGAAGGTTGTCTTCTCCATGTCTTCAGGTGACATTTTAATCTGATTGTATCCTGAAAATCCATCCATGAAGGAGAATACCGAGAACTGAGCCGTATTATCCACCAATACATCAATGTGAGGTAAAGGGAAATCATCTTTCGGGCTGGCTCTGTTCAGATCCCGGTAGTCAACACACATTCTTACTTTGCCGTCTTTCTTAGGCACAGGTACTATATTAGCAACCCACGGTGGATAGCTAGTTACAGCGAGGAACCCGGCGTCCCACTGCTTTTGTACCTCTTCTTTGATCTTCATTGCCATGTCTGGACGAGTACGGCGCAGTTTCTGTTTAACCGGTGGGCATTCTTCTCTCAAAGGCAGCTTGTGCACAACAATGTCGGTGTCCAACCCTGGAATATCTTGATAAGACCAAGCAAACACGTCCACATACTCTTGAAGAAGGTCAATCAGTTGTCTCTTCACTGAGTCTTGTAAGCAGGCCCCGATTTTAACTTCTTTCACGTCTTCATCTGTACCAAGATTGATTGTTTCAACCTCCTCCTGGTGAGGAGTAATAACCTTTTCCTCTTGTCTCAACAATCTGGCTAGCTCTTCAGGGAGCTCGTAATCTTCTTCAACCCCTTCATCAGCTTGATTGATTGGATTGTCAAAGTCATACGAAGTCATAGCCGTGTTGTTGTCGGTGCAGTCTGGAAGGCACTCTCTGCAAGGGTTCAGTTTGTTCATTTTAGTGATTTGATTTTAATTTTGTTTAGAAAAGTGAAATAAAATTGTCATTTTGAAAACATTGCCATTTATTTTTTGTACAAAAAGAAAAATGAAAAAAAACAGTGAGTGGAAAAGAAAAAGACTCATTTGCAAAAGATGTCTGATATTTCATTGATTAATCTTGTTGCACAAAAATTACAGATGGCCCGATTACAAAATGAGTCTTGTCATCTTGGGCAAGATGCAAGACTTTGATGCATGCTATAAAAATACAGGAAATAATAATTACTCTGCATGAGTAACTCTTATAATTTCCTGGGAAGACCAGTTTGAGATACTGCTCCCCGGGACCTTTGGACGGATCCAACTCTCCAGGTTGCGGTCGCTTTCATCCTCGTCTTCCAAATTGTTGACAGCATCAGGGGTGAGCATCCCCCCACTAACAAAGTTGGGCTCCTTAGCAGCCTCTACTTGATCTTGTTGAGTTGGTTTGTAACCCAACCTAAATCTATCCTCTTTCTTCTCCACAGGTAACAATTTGCCCCAACCTCGGGCAGTTCCTTCTTCAACAACCTTCCGGGCTTGTTGGTATGATGTCATTGAGGTTCCAGGTACAGCAGATGTTTCATTTATGTTCAAGGCCTCAAACCCTTGACTCATAGTTTCGTGGATCTCCCCATCCATCTCAATGTATTTGTAGGTAGCCAGGTGGCTAACAAAAATATCCTCCTCTCCACAGATAGTAACGACTTGACCCTCCCACTCGAATTTTAACTTCTGGTGAAGGGTTGAGGTCACGGCGCCAGCGGCGTGAATCCATGGCCTACCCAATAGACAGCTGTAGGCAGGCTGTATATCCATCACGTAGAAGGTCGTTTTGAAAGTTTGTGGGCCAATCGTTATAGGCAACTCAATTTCTCCCAGAACCGATCTCTTAGAACCATCAAAGGCTCTTACTACCAGGTTGCTGGGCCGTAATGCCAATCCGTCATACTCTAGCTTTACAAGGGCTTTTTTAGGTAATACATTGAGGGATGATCCTGTGTCTACCAGCACATGGGAAAGAACTGCACCTTTGCATTCCATGGTAATGTGCAAAGCCTTGTTATGATTGCGGCCTTCAGTAGTCAAATCAGTGTTGGTGAACCCTAGTCCATGACTAGCATTAACATTTCCAACCACAGCTTCCAACTGATTGACTGTGATCTCTTCTGGCACATAAGCTGCGTGCAAGACCTTGAGTAGTGCGTTCCGATGGGCCTCGGAGCACATAAGCAATGATAGAATAGAGATCTTGGAAGGCGTCTGGTGAAGCTGGTCCACTATTTTGTAATCACTTTTCTTGATGATTCTCATGAATTCATCAACTTCTTGATCAAAAGGGGTTTTCAAAGCTTCTTTAACAATCTGCTCTTCCTGCACCAAGCTCTTCCCTTTTGCCTTGGCAGCAGCTTCTGCTTCGGCAATGGGTCTTTGCATTTGTGGAGCAAAGAGACGTCCGCTTCGAGTGAAACCTCCGCCTCCTCCCACATTATCTATTTGTGGTGCAGGGGTTGATGATTCAAAAGTAATTTTCTGTCCTTCGCAGTATAGATCAGAGTCGTAATGCCAAGGGATGGCATTACTGCTTTCATAAGGTACTGGTCCAGGTACTGTGACAGTGACTGGACTGATGGCAGCTGCAGAAGGGAATGTGATAGTCTGTGGATCATAGTATATTGTGACTGGTGCTCTGACGGGAGTGGCATTTTGTGAGTTGTAGGCAGAATCATTTTCAGGATCATAATAAATTGTGACTGTTAAGACATTCGCTGTTGAAGTTGTAGGAGGCATTGTTGGATGGATGGGTGTTGTTGTTGTAGGAGATTCTGAATGAAGGGGTGCTGAAGTTGTAGAAGGAGTGTTTGCTGATATCTGGTCCGTTGAAGTAACAGATGAAGCATTTGTTGATGAGATTGAAGAGTTGCTTGGAACAATGGTTGTTGTATTTGTAGAAGGCTCGGGGATTACTGCTGATGAGGTTGCTGGATTGGTAGGAATTGATGTTGTGATTTGAAGCAGGCCACTCTGGATGAGACCATCTATGCCATCTCTCAAGTTATCACAACCATTCACTGAAATGTTGCAATAAGCACACCCTAGCTCACATCCTGGGAACATTTGACATTCAAGGAGTTGAGCTTTAATCTCTACCAATGGTGTCCGAATCTGACCCACACTGGTTATCAAGTAAGACAGCTTGTCTTCTTCAATAGCATTGATTCGGGGACCTCCGTGGTTTGGCATAGGGTTCTTGTTAACATTTGGTGGTGGTGCGAAGTTTAGAGCCTTAGAGTCTACCAAGTCTTGTACCTTCATGTGCAAAGCTCTGCACTTATCTGTACTATGGCCAGGTGCATTTGAATGGAAAGCACATCTGGCGTTGGAGTCGTAATTTCTGGGTAGACTGGCAGGATCCGGAGGTGCCAACGTCCTTAGCTCAACCAGGTTGAGCTTCAGGAGTTGTGGCAGTAATGTGGCATATGGCATAGGGATCGGATCGATCACCCTATTGGCTTGAGAAGGTCTCTGTTGGAACGGTCTTTGCTGATTGTTGTTGTTGGTGGTGTTGTAGTTTCTCTGAGGAGGATAATGACTTTGTTGCTGATAATTTTGTTGATGTGGTTGATAAACTGGTTGTGGATGAATTGGAACGGGAATGGTGACTGCTGCCACAGACCTATGAACATATTGGGGTCTGCCCCTGTTGGTGTGGATAGCATTGGTCTCACCAGTTCTTCTTGGGCCCGCAAAAGGCTTCCTTGTGTTGCTGGATGAGCTGGCACCGTTGTCAGAAATTTTGCCCATCTTCAATAGGCTCTCAATCCTTTCCCCAGCTATAACGACATCTGCAAAGCTGGTAGAAGAGAAAGCAGCCAGCCTGTCAATGTATGTTCCTTGGAGTGTGTTCATAAACATATCTGCCATCTCCCTTTCTGACATTGGTGGCTGGACAGCAGCAACCAGCTGTCTCCACCTCTGGGCGTACTCCCGGAAGCTTTCCCTGGATGACTGTGACATCCCCATCAGGAGGGTCCTGTTGGGTGCCATATCCAAGTTATACTGGTATTGTCTGATGAAGGCTTCTGCCAAGTCCTTCCAACACCTGATGGTGGATCTAGTCAGATGGGAGTACCATTCCCTTGAGGCTCCTGTTAAGCTATCTTCAAAATAAAACATCCATAGCTTCTCGTCCATGGTATATGCTTTCAACCTCCCCAGAAAGGATTGTAAGTGGGTCCGTGGGCAGGAAGTCCCGTTGTATTTTTCAAAACAAGGAGGCTTAAACTTATGGGGAATCCTGACCCCGTCCACTAAACCCATGTCCATAACATCAAAACCCAAAGAGTTTTGGGACTCCAAGGATCTTAATTTTTCAGCAATTTCATCCAGCCTTCTGTCATAGGCCTCATCCCCAGCACCCATTACTGTGAACTGATCCTCCTGGGGGTCTTCTTGCAGCACTCTGCCTGCAGCGGCAGTCCCTTGTACATTAGCAGGAATGTTGATCTCTGGATGAAGGTGGGGTCCAAATACAGGGGGGTTGACATGAGGTTGGACCCTCTCATTGTTGCTTGTCCCAGTAGTCCCTATATGGGGGTCTTCCTGATTCTGCCTTTCTACCATTGCTCTCAATCTCTCTTGGCTCTGAGCCATATTGTTCATCACTTCCATAAACTGTGTCATCTGGGTCCTCATTTCCAATCTTTCATTGGCCATTTGGTTCCTGACCTCTGCAAGGTCCTGTTGTACCTGGTCCATTTGTATTCCCGGAAGGTTGTTTCGGGTTGGATATCGGTGTGGACGGTTGAGTGGAAATACCCGACGTCGAGCAATAGTTCCTGAATATCACAACAGAGTTAGAAACAACAACAAAATAGACCTACAAAACAAACAAAGGGTTAGCATGCAATGCAGTATGCTTATTTATTTCCAAGGTATCCGGCTTGGCACTTGGTTTTGACCCTTCCAGACCCTTGAAGATGCTGTTGATGTTGCTTGAAAAGAAACTCAACTGGAACAAACTGATACATATATTACAAAAAAAAGCAAATGATACATAATTTGTCCTTTACAAAACATGCCCTCTGAGGGGTCAAAATACATCATAAAAAATAAAAGTACATGAAATGAAAGCAACAACAAGCAAAAGTCATACACCCAGACCAAACTCATCCTCCTGAACTTCCTTGAGAAGTGCTTCAGTCACAGGATCAGCTGGACGCTCCGTGAGATTCCTGATAAGGAGATTCCTGGTAGTAACAGCTGCAGTTAGCTTCTTGTGCTGACTTTGGTCCTTTGACCTCTTCACTCCAGCTCTGATCTTCAGCTCTGAGATCTCCCTCTGGGCTGCTGCCAGGGCTTCCTGCTGCTCTTTTGCACTAGCTTCCAGCTGCTCGATCTTGTCCTGAGTCCTCTTATCTTCCAGAGTACGAGCTTCGGTGATCCTGACCCACCTAGCTTGACTCTCCTTCAGATACAAATCAGTCCTGGCCTTCTGGAACTGAGCTTCCTTGCAGGCATTCTTCAAGATCTGTTCTCCAGCCCTAGACTTCTTGATATAATCTTCAGACTTCTCAATCCTAGCCAGATGCTCCACCTTCAACTTTTCCAATCTCTCAATATCCAACCTACCATCACTCCTCTCCCAGAGGGTCTTCTGTAAAGCCTGAGTCAACTTCTCATTTCTCTCTTTCAAGCTCTCAAACTCCTCTAAGCTGACAGTGGCAGGAGATGGTGCTGAGGATGGTCCAGGTATATCTTCCATGGTGAAGGGCATCCCAGAAAATTGAGCCCTGGCATGGGACCACTCATAGTACTGTGCTGATGCCACATTGTTGCACTTCCCCAGAATGGTTACTCCTTTAGTCTGAACATTGTCCCAGGCCCAGGCTGCTTGCCTGACAATAGCTAGATTAGGCTTGTTCTCACAGTAAAGAGTCTCAGCCAAGTCTTGTACCTTAGGAGTGTGGACCAATGCATAGCCCAGTTGTCTTTTGAATAGCAGGGGGTTGTAATTGATGCAACCCTTAACTCCTATAAGGGGTACATTGGGGAACTGCCCACAACTGGTAATGATATCCCTGCCCTTTGTGCTTTGAGTGCACCACTTGATATCAGCTGAAGTCAAAGTAGTGAGTCTTCTAGCCCAGTTTCTCTGCTGATGAGGATTCAAAAATGCATCTGTCTTGGGCAAATGCTTGAGATGCCAAGTATGGAACAAAGGAGCACATCACCTCACTAATCTTCCCCTCTGCTTTTCATTCCTCTGGTGCACTGAATAGTAGAAATCCCCCAATAAAGTGGGCACTAGGTTCCTCAGAATGAAAAGGTGGATTGCATTCTTGCTAATGAATCTAGGCTCATCTGCAAATAATATAATTCCATATATGCTCAGGGCCAATAAAGCACAGACTGCTTTCCACTCTCCCAAAGAAGCTTTCAGGGTAGCTTGAGAGATCAAGAAATCCAGATGCAGGCCAGAGATTCCAGCCTTAGTAGTCATATGCGGCCCAATCAGAACTGGTTCCAGATACAACGCCTTTGCTATCTCCTCATTACTTGGAAAGGCCATCTCCGGGTTGAAGGGGACTCCACCCCTGATAGGTATACCAACCAATGATGAGTATTCCTCCAATAAAGGTCCCAACTGGAAATCCTGAAAAGTAAAACACCTCAGAGGGGGATCATAGAACTGCAGGCAAGTATGAATCAAGCTTCTCTGTGAAGGGTCCAAATCCATAACCACATCAAGTATGCTTCCATAGTGTTCCCTGAACAGTGGTATATGGTCTGGAGTAATCAGGGTCTGAATCCTCCTGATGTCAGCTAGCTCAGGCTGAAAGAAGTGGTAGGAGATATTACTCTTCTTAGGTGCCATGATGTTGAGGATGGGTTGAGACAGGTGCTGATGATAACACTAAAAATGGGCCACTAGATGGCTGGTGCAGGTGGCTGAAGCAAGTAGCTGATAGCTGAAGTAGATGCTGATGAAGACAGGTCTATGCTGATGATGGGGTCAAAACCAAGCCAAAATGAAGTATGGATACCCTGAAAAACAAATAAGCAAATGTCAAAATGATGCAATGATGATGTATGCAAATGGTATTCAAGGGTTTGTGACTGAGCTGGATCTGATCGAATGCTCTGATATAAGCCCAGGTATGTTCAAGAAATCCAGATGGAGGTCTATAAGTCCAGTAACCAAGGTGGGGGACTCAAATAAAGAGTCACATGTCCAGGGTTTAGAATCACAAGAACTGTTCCAACATGGAGTATTCTTAATCAAATCAAAATAACAGGGTATGCTGAGGTCAAGGGTACCTGCAAACCTGTAAACAGCCCAACCCCCTCACAGGTGGTGTTCTAAAACAAGGATCCTTAGACTTGGATCAGTTATGAGAAGTGTAAACACTTCTAACCCGGAGGTACAGTGTTTACAATAACCATAACAGTTCCTCCTCTAATTCACCTCAGTTTCTGAAGGTCAATACTAAAGGTCATCCAGACTTAGCAGGCTTCCCAGATAGCCCTAGTATTGCAGGAAATCTGCAACACAGAGTTCTCAAGAAGAAACCCATATTTGAACCGTGTTTCATATTCCCGCACCAGACCGAGATGGAATGGGAAAGAATATGAACCACTCTAGCCTATGTGTCACTCAGGTCCCGGGTGTAGGACCTTAACTCTCAATAGAACACCCACCCACCAAAGCAACAAAACAGATCCAGCCAGCATAGTATGATAATATGATATATGCAAAGGAATAAAGAAAGCAGTAAAGCAACTGTACATAAAGCAATAACCAAAGATAAAAATACAAGCACAGATAGCACATAACACCCCAGTAAACACAAATCAATCAAGCGCTAGGAGGAACCCACAAAAAGAACCAGAAGCCCTGGTTGCAGTATAAGAGTCCCCAGCAGAGTCGCCAAGTTGTCGCTCCCGATAAATGGGACTGGCCCAAATAAAGGTACAGACGCGAACGGTCGGCGAGAGAGGACAATGAGAACACACAGCCGTGAACTCACTGGAAATGAATAGAGTCGCCAGCTAGGCATTTTTATCCCGGAGGAAAGGCAATGCTGCATAGACCTAGAAAAAGAATGGACAAGACGGTTTGCGAACCAGAGAGACTGAGAAAGGGGGTTGGTTACAACCTGGGAAGGTATTAGCACCCAGATTGTCCGCCGTACTCGACGGGATCCACGCTTAAAAGATTTGTGTTTTAAAGGGGTAGTGTCAGTGCAATCTGTGTACTAAGAGCTGGAAAAAGATATACAAGTGTCAGTGTAAGAGAAAAGTGAAGTATATAAGTGAAGTGTCAGTGTAAGAACAGGAGTGAAATGCTCAAGATCATGAGGCTAAAAGAATGAGGCTAGAAAGAGGGGGAATATACAGAGACTTTTGTTCGATAACTGTTAAGTTATGCCTACGTATCCTCTCATGCAATGAGAAAGTCAGAACACCGTAGTTCGACCCAAAGAGACTGAAAGATGAATTGACTTGTGAACTGCTTGCTTGTCAATGCTCAAGTGTATGACCTGTCTGGCTCAGGTGCTAACGGTCTTGCATTAGACGGAAGAAGCAAGTTCTCGTTTGTGAGTGAATGAGATGAGAAAAGAATCCCGAAGGAGACGATTATTGTTTGTTTTTGTGTTTTCAGTCTTTTATTGCCTTTGAAAGTTTGTCATAAGTTAATGAGCTCAAGCCTAAACCAATGGATTTGGTAAACTCATCACATCTTCCCTCTGATTAGGGGTAATGAGTGTACCTTAAGTGTGAAGTCAGCTTCTCGCACTTAATCACCTTTGGTATAGGATTAAGGTCATTAACCTACTTGTGATTATTTAGATGTTTTTGGTGTTTTTGTTTAGTGTTAAGTAATGAGATTAAGCCATAATCAGGGATTAAACAGACTCATTACACCATCCTAATAGAAGGATAATAGATGAGAATGTTTAAGCTGAGGAAAGCTCCTCAACTTAATCCATGATTAGGGATTAAACTCATGACAAAACAAAGCCTTTATTAAGTGGATTTTATTTAGTGGTAAGATGATGAAGTGATTTTTATGGTTTGTAAGACAACTTGAGGGGGACTTGTCCATTAACACTAGGGTTAGTCCTTCTTAACCAATTAAGGAAGAATTAGAACCCTAATGCAAGGCCCAAGTTACAAGTGTGATGTCTTGGTGATTATTAAATGGATTGATTAAGAGATTTAAACACATTAAGGGTTCAACACTTAGGATTAAAGTTATACACTCCATCCTAATAGAAGGATGCAGGCATAAACTTAATCACAAAGCCTTAAAGCCTTTAGGGTTTAGTCCCTGATTATGAGATGAGAAGAGAGGACTCAAAGAGACACAAAGGTAAAACTAAATGGGGGACTAAACAAAACCCTAATCATTGTCATGCTTGGTTGTTCCTAAGGTTTGTGAGGTTAACAAGAGAAATCTTCAATGGAACCACCAGGAAGCAGATGAAAGGATAAGGAGAAGCAAAGTAACTTGCTTCATTTAAGAAGTCAAGTCACTTGAAGGAAGAATGTGAGAAGGAGGAGAATGAACAAGCTCAAACTCAAACACATGACAAAATGCAGCAAGGATGCATGAAAGAGATGAAGAGAAGTTATGAGAAGTGAAGGCAAATTCACTTCTCAAAGTCACTTACCACCTGAAAAGTTAGAAAGGAAATGAAATGCAATGCAAAATGAAGTGAGATGGCATGATGTAAATCAAAACCAGAAGCATATATGAGATGATGATGATGCTATGACATGGTGCAAACATGAATCAAGACATGAGGATGATCATACAAACTTATGGATGCAAATGAAACAAGTTAAGAAGCATGAACATACATGAAAAGTTATGAAATGCAAATGGCATATAACATGGCAAATGCAAGATGCAATGATCAAACATGCTTTCAATATGCCTTAATATGTTCAATGAATCAAAAGAATGCATAAGATGCTATGGCAAGTCAAGGTATGAATGCAAATGCAAGATGGATGCACATGGAAGCCCAAATTAGGGTTTATGATCAAAACATCAAACACAACCCAAAATCAGAAGCAAACATCAATACAAAAAATTGAAAATGCACTCAAAGGATCCCTAAACCTATACTAACTCACTTCCCAAAGGAGAAGTTCCAACTCTTAACCTAATTCAAGTTATGATTTTCCTAAGTTATCTAGGGTTTTAGGGTTCCTTAACAAGAAAAATGCCAAACAAATGGAAACTGAAAGATCAAATCATGGCCATTTAATCTTACAAACTACATGACATTCTAAACACAATGCAAAAAGAATCAAAGTCCAACTCTTTATGGTTAGGCAGAAATGATTTTTGGAAGTTTGGATCAAAATAATGCATCAAAATGATTTTAATTCCATGAAAAATTCTCAAAATGCATCAAGATCAAAAAAGAAATTTGGTTTGAGGGTTGGACAATGTTTCTAAATGTTTTTAAATGTTTCATGAATTTTTTGGTGATTTTTAAATACCTAAAAGTATTTTTAATTAATTAATTCTCATTAATTAATTGAAAATAAACTTTTAAATGTTTAAAAATATTTTTTTAATGCTAAAAAAAAAAATAAAAATATTTTTGGTTTCTGAAATTTAATAAAAGCTTGTATAAAAAATTTCAGAATTTTTGAATGAATTTTACTATTTTAAATAAAATGGAGAAATTAAATGAATAAAAGGGAAAATAAAATTGAATTTAATCTGAAAAATAGAAAAGTAATCAGATCCAAAGGCCCTCATTTAAACTTGTTGCGCGCGCGTTTGACCTGGCGCCATATCCAAGGGTCAGCATTCAAACTCACTAACCCTAATTAATTAGCCCTAATCCAGCCCTTAATGACTTTCAGGTGACCGGAACAGTGTTCCGGTCATCTTCTCCGATCACTCAAAATCACAAACTCCCTCTACACGCATCTAAAACAAATTCTAATTGAACATAAATGATCCCCACTTAAAAACGAATCAAAACCCCCATTCAAACAACATTTATCATTCCTAAACAATGAGAATCGAATCAAACTAGTTTTAGGGCAAAAAGTTTCAGAACAAGATTAAACTCTCATCTCTTCACCATTTTCAAAACCAATAACATATTCATGATCAGGGAAGCATGAAGAACAACTTAGGAACTCTAAAAATCATTTCTGGAAAAAATGTTCATGAAGCTACCTGAGTTTGGAGCTTTTCAGTCTGCAACTTTCTGGCCTCTTCTCTTGGTGCAATCCACTCCTTTTGGTCCCTTGATGATGTCTGGATGCTTAGAAGGAGTTTGTGTTGGCTGGTTTGGAAGTTTGAACAGGTCCTGTTCCAGCTCAGGTGAGAATCGTGTTTATGATTTAGGCAGTTTAGGGCAAGGATGAGGGGTGCTTCCTGACCAGGATGATGAGTTGAGTTGATCTATGGAGTTTGTTTGTGAGTTTGTGAGTTGTATGCTGAGTTTCGAAAGCTTTTGCTTTTGAGAGTGAAAATGAGAAAGTCTTGCTATGGCTTGTTTCTGGCTTGTTGGTTATGTGCTTTGGCTTGCAATTTGTTTGTATAAATAATGCTGATTGGTCAGAAGATGTGACATGTCCTTTTGTGATAGGTATGGCTACTTTTGCAAATTGTCAACTTTTGTGTAAGAGAAGCATGGGTCATGTTCTAGGCTGGTACATGGAGAGTGTGCTGCGCAGCATGGTGAGGGGAAAGGCTAGGGTTGATCAGCAAAGTAGCTAGCAAGTGGATGAGATGTGATCATGAGTTTTTTGCAACTTGGCTTTGCCTTTGGTTTTCATGAATGAAACTTGATCCATGGGCCATAAGACATGTGATTCTTTGCCCCATTCTGATTTTTGAATGTTGTATGATCATGTTGAGTGAATTAGAAGCCCTTTTGATGACTGAGTTGGCCTTGAGAAATGAATTTGCAACTTTGCCTCTTTGGTGCATGACTTGAAATTTAGTGATTTTTGCCAACTTTGACAAGCCATAACTTTTGATCAAAAATGAATTAGGTCATGTTCTTGTACTTTTTGAAAAGGGAAAGATCTATTCTACAACTTTCATGACCAAAGTTTTTTCATTTGAAGCCTTTTTGAATCAAAAAGTAAGGGTTGAAAAAGTTGTATAAAATGACATTTCCATGAAAAGTCAAACTTGCCCAAAAAGTCAACTTTGCAAAAACTTGAGATTCTTGAATTTTGTAAACTTCCAACTTCTTCCATGATCAAATAAAGATCATACACACTCAAAATGATGAAGATCACCCCTTGGTTGGGTCATTGGGGGCCTCAGATGCCCTGATTTTGCACTGACTTGTCCAGAAAGTCAACCTTTGATCAGATGACTTCCCCAAGGAATTTCTTCATGAAAATTGATATGCATACTCCCTATACCATATATATACCAATAGAAACAAGAATGACCAAAAAATTTGGAGTTATGGCCTCTGAAACCAAAACCCTAATTCTAGGTCATCTGTGTAGTTAAACCTGGCTCTGCTTCCATGCCTTTCTCAGTTCTTGTGATTCTTTGACTTTCTTGACTTTGTGGGGATATAATATGATGCTTGTACATACATGGATCCCTTTGAAGTGATTGTTGACCTTTGGAGTGGCTCAAGAAGCTCTTGGATTGCTCAGGTCACAAACCCTAGATGCAGATGACTTTGAAGCTATGCAGTGAATCAAAAGTGGGATATGGGATGTTATGATTGTGTTTATGCATATGAAATGATCACAAGCCATGGTGTGAAATGGGTGAGGGCAAATTTGGGGTGTTTACAACTGTTTGTCTTGATTTCTTTGTGAGGGTTGTGACCGTTTCATTCTTTGGTCGATGAAGGATAACCATTGTGGCTTCCAGTCTTTGGACCTCTTGATTAGTATAACCATTGTGGTTTCCGGTATTTGGACCTCTTGATTGGGATAACCGTTGTGGTTTCTGGTCTTTGGACCTCTTGGTTAGTATAATGGAATGTAATGGATCCTCAGATACCCTCCTTTATGAAATTCTGAACGCTCGGTCCAACAAGCTGACACCTACCCTGCCCCTGGGTTACATATGAGGGATTTTTTCATGCGAAAAGAAACTCCTACTTCAAGGCTCAAAGGGGTTAGCGAGGGTTTATCTCCCTTATATCTCTAGTGTTTAGGGATTTGAAACAAAGCTTGTACATCGTCAACTTGGTCTTATTTGAGAGCACACAATTATAGATTCTTGCGTTTTCATTTCATCATCCTCCCTCAAGAGTTGGTATTGCAATGTATCGCTCCCAAAGATTTGCATCCCGGTGCAGACGCGAACGGTCGGCGAAAAGAGAAAATGAAGGTTGAATTGAATAGAGTTGCCAGCTAGGCATTTTTATCCCGAAGGAAAGGTAATGCTGCATAAACCTAGAAAAAGATGGATAAGGCGGTTGAGAACCAGAGAAACTGAGAAAGGGGGTTGGTTACAACCTGGGAAGGTATTAGCACCCAGATTGTCCATCGTACTCGACGGGATCCACGCTTACAAGATTGTGTTTAAAAGGGGTAGGTGTATGTGCTATCTGTGTGCAAAAGCTAGGAATGAATGTACATGTGTCAGTGCAGAAAGGTGAAGTGCTCTGGAAATGAGGCTTTTAAAGAATGCTGAAAGAGGGGGAAGACATAGAGACTTTTGTTCGATAATGAGGCTTTTAATGAGGAAGTCAGAACATCGTAGTTCGACTCAAAGAGACTGGATGATAAATTGACTGTGAACTGCTTACTTGCATATGCTCAAGTGTATGACTCGTCTGGCTCGAGTGCTAACTGTCTTGCATTAGACGGAAGAAGCAAGTTCTCGTTTGTGAATGAGTGTGATGAGAAAAGAATCCCGAAGGAGACGATTATTGTTTGTTTTTGATGTTTTCAGTTTTTTATTGTTTTTGGTGTTTTGCATAATTTAATGAGCTTAAGCCTAAATCAAAGGTTGTAAACTCATTATATCCTTCCTGATTAGGGATAATGAGCATACTTAAGTATGAGATAAGCATCTCAACTTATTTACCATGATGATGTAGGATTAAGATCATTAACCTACTTGGTAATTATTAAGTTTTTTTGGGTTTTTTTTAGTGTTAAGTAATGAGTTTAATCTCAAATCACAAATTAGTGAACTCATTACACCATCCTAATTGAAGGATAATAGATGAAAACACTTAAGCTAAGGAAGATACCTCAACTTAATCCATGGTTAGGGATTAAATTCATTATATAACAAGCCTTTATTAAATGGATTTTAATTAAAGGATGAGATTAAGAAGTGGATTTTATGGTTTGTAAGACAACTTGAGGGGGACTTGTCCATTAAACACTAGGGTTAGTCCCTCTAAATCATAAGGAAGAGATATAACCCTAATATAAGGCCCAAGTTACAAGATAAAGTCTTGGTGATTATTAGTGTGTTTTGATTAAGAGGTTTAAATCAATTAAAGGTTTAACACTTAGTATTAAAGTTATACACTCCATCCTAAGAGAAGGATGCAGGCATAACCCTAATTCCAAAGTCCTAAAGCTTTAAGAGTTTAGTCTCTGATTATTGAGATGAGAAGAGAGACTCAAGGAGACTCAAAGGTAAAAGTCTAAGGGGGACTATACACAATTCTAAAATTTATCATGCTTGGATGTCCTATGGTTTGTTAGGCTTAAGAGGAAAGATCTTCAAGGCCACCAATGGAAGAAGCAGATGAAAAGAGAAAGAGGAAAAAGAATAAGTTACTTACTTCCTGATGAAGATAAGTAACTTAAAGAGAGAAAGTAAGAGGGATGGGACATAAGTGAATTATATTCACTTCAAAGACATATAAATATGCATATGAATGAGATAAGAAGAGGTGGGAAGTGAAGGCAAATCCACCTCCCAAATAACTTACCAAAAGTTCCTGAAAAGGTTAGGATGGATGCATAAGACATAAAACATAAAGAAATGTAATGAAATGAGATGAAAAGACCAAAGTAAGAAGTGATTATGCAATGCAAATGTCATATGAGATGATGCAAAGTCATACAATATGCATATGGATGCTCATACAAAGATGAGATGTCATGAAAGCATGCTTAGAAGTTTGAAAACACATGGATGTTTATGAAATTGAATGAGTGAAAGACATGGAAAATGAATGAAGAAATGATCAAGCAATGTTCTAACATGTCCTAAGATGTCTAAGATGACATATGAATGTTTGAAATGTCATGGCAAGTTCACATGATGATGATATGCAAAGGAGAATACAAATGAACATGAGAAATTAGGGTTTTATGAAAGTATGAGATGCAAATGAACAAAATAGAAGCATACAACATGATAAAAAATTGAAACCAAGCTCAAACAAACCATAATCCCATATTAGGTCACACCCCAAAGGAGAAGGTCAGAAGCTAAACCTATTGAAAGTTATGAATTTCCTAAGTTTGCTAGGGTTTTTGGGTGATTCTCAAAGGAAAATACAAATTAATTTGAAAATGCAAGATAAATTCATGAGGAAAATAACCTAGAAACTAAATGAAATATTTGAAACAATTCAAAAAGAATCAAGTTCAAACTCTTCTTGGTTAGGCAAAAATGATTTTTCAAAGTTAGGGTTAGAAAATGTAATTTTTAAGAACCCTAATTCAAAGAAAATTGTGAAATTATGATCAAACCTAAAAAGAAATATGTATGAAGAGTTTGAAAATGCTTGTAAATGTATTGGAATGGTTCATGATTTTTTTTTGATGATTTTTAGAAACCTAAATGTATTTGTAATTAATTAAAATCCCTTAATTAATTAAAAATAACATTTAAATATTTTAAAAATAATTTTTAAATGCAAAAAATAAAATAAAAATCACTTTCAGGTTGAGAAAAATATTTAAAACCATAATGCAAAGTTTGAGAATTTTTTGATGTGTTTTGGTAGTTTTAATAAAATGTGGTAAGAAAATGAAATAAAATGAAATTAAAATCAAATAAAATGGAAAGTATGCTGATCCAAGGGATGAGATTCAAATTTGGGGGAAAGTTGTTGACTGCGTGCGCTATTCAAGGGTCCATATTCAAACTGGCTAATTGATTTTAATTAAATTAATTAATTTGAAATTAATCTTAATGAGCTAATCTGGGCCGTACGGAACCTAACCCTAATCACCATCCAATGGCCGGGAACGAATCTGGGGAATTAATCAAGGATTAGCCCTAATCATTTTCAGGTGACCGGAGCTAACCTTCAGTCATCTTCTCCGGCGAACCAAAATCCCAAAAACCTATACAAGCCTCTAAACTCCTAATTTCTTGCCTAGAATCACCCCCCAAGCATCATAAAACAATAATCCACAAGCAAAACACATTTATTCTTCATCAATAGGCTGAATCGAAACAAACAAATTTTTACGTTTAAACTTTCAGAGCAAGCATACATGGTCATTTCTCACTCATTTTCAAAACTAAACATATCAGTGTGATCAGGGGAACATGAAAATTGATATTTTAACTTAAATAGCAAGTTCTGGAAAAAATATTCTTCATGGTTACCTGAGATGGAGCTTTCAATTCCTGAGCTTTCTGATCTCCTTCTTGGTTCAAATCCACCCCAATGAACTCCCTGATAATGATAAGGAGCTTAGAGCAAGCTTGTGATGGCTATTTTGAAGTGTTTGGTTCTGGTTTTGCAGAAATCGTGTTTTTGATTTGGGAGGTTTCAGGCCATTTTGAGGGTTGCTTTGTGTTCTATGAGTGATGTTGAGATGATTGGTGAAGTTTGTTTTGAAGTTTGATGGTTGTGTTTTTGCAATTTGAAGAAGGGAAGTTCTATGGTGATTTTGTGAATTCTGGCCTGTGAGAGCTTGCAGGCTTGAATGTGTTATGAAATGAGGTCCTTAGGGTTCACATAAGTCAGTGTGATTGGTCAGAGAATGGGTGGTGGCACAGCTTGATTGGTATGGGCCAAGTTGCAAAAATGTCAATTTTGTGTACTTGAGGTATGTGTAGAAGCATACTTCAAGCTCAAGGTTTTGATGACGTCAACAATATTCAAGCTCATTCCGTATTGCAAAAAGTCGAGATGTCAACAAAGATCAAGATCATGGCTATGCATCATCAATGGAATGCTACCGTTCGAATTAAGCTATTGTGCAAACTTTTCAAGACTTGGACACAAGGCTTAGGTATATCAAAACACACTCCTTAGAATGATATACAAGTGTTCAAAATAATTTATCATGATAATTCACTGCATATGCATATTTTGAAATAAATCGGAACTGGTTTAACACTTAAAAATCAAATTATTTTTCTGAGTTTTAACAGTGTTAACCATATGGGTTAACCGGTTAACGGTCCTAATTTTTGAATTCTTTGGCAACGTTTCAGCGCGTTAACCGATTAACCCATATGGTTAACCGGTTAACACTGAAGGTTTTTTGAAAAATTGTTTCTTTTCATTTCAAATATTTTTTAAATGTTATACCTCTTCAATAATTTATTTTATAATTTTTCATACCTTTTTGAATAGGTGTTTTGACTCTTATAAATTCTAAAATTTTCAAATTCATAAACACCTCCAAGAAATTTTCAAATATTATCACTCAATCAAATTCACTAAATTCAAATATTTTTCATACTTCTAAAAGTGTTCATAGTTCATCATATTTCATATTCCATTTGAACACTTGTATTGAATTTTGAGAAGTGAATTTTGAACATAGGAGAAGATCAATTTTATATTGATACCAATCATTGTATTACTCACTCAAACTACAAAAATTATAGAATTTTTTTCTATTGTGACTTGTGATCCAAGGTTTGTTTGGACATAAGGGATAGTGTTGCAAGATGATTGTTCTTGCACACTAGCTTGATTAGTTGTTTAGAAAGTAGGCCTCACCATTGAAGGTGTGATAGGTTGTACGTTTCTAAAAACTAGTGGAAATCTCTTTCATGTTTGAAATGGGACTGGATGTACCTTCGGATTGTGAAGGGAACCAGGATAAATCTCCGTGTCACTTTTTATTTCTTGCTTTATCGTTTTCATACCATAAACCATAAAAAGAAAAATTCATCCATCAAAGAAAAAGAATCGAAAAATTTGATAACACCTAATTCACCCCCCCCCCCCCCTCTTAGGCGCACTTTGATCTTACAATTGGCATCAGAGCAGGTTTAGGTAACCTGTTCCTACAAGATCCTATGGCTTCCGCAAACTCGAATCCAATTTTCAATGATGGTGGAAGTAGCAACAAGCCTCCACTCTTCTCCGGCGAATACTTTGATTTTTGGAAAATCAGAATGATGGCACATCTTGAAGCACAAGGATAAGGTATATGGGAAGCAATCGAAAAAGGTCCTCATAATCCTGTTAATGTGATCAATGGCGTTGGAACCGCAAAGTTGAAGAATATGTATGATGAAGATGATAAGAAGAAGATCCTAAATGAGAAGAAGGCAATCAACATACTCCAAAGCGCTCTTAGTATGGACGAATTCTTCCGCGTATCACAATGCAAATCGGCAAAGGAGATTTGGGATACTTTGGTAGAAACACATGAAGGAACAACAGAAGTAAAAAGATCTAGGCTTAACACGTTGAGTCAAGAATATGAAATGTTCTGTATGCAGCCCGGAGAATCTATTGTTGCCTTACAAAAAAGATTTGTTCATCTAACAAACCACTTGATTGCACTCGGGAAGACCTTCACCAACGATGATCTCAATTTGAAAGTCCTAAGGCCCTTGACAAGGGAATGGCAACCGAAAGTGACCGCTATTTCGGAGAAGAAGAGTCTCTCAACGATGACATTCGCATCTCTATTTGGTAAACTTCAAGAGCACGAATTGGAACTTGGAAGGCTCGAGAAGCACGAAAGTCAAGAGAAAAAGTCCAAAGGAATTGCTTTGAAGATTGACACGAAGGATGACAAAGATGACGAGACTTCCGAAGATGAGAACTCCATGCTTCTTGTTAAGAAGCTGGGTAAGTTTTTTAACAAAAATAAAAATTCCTCTTTTCCTAAAAAGAATAAACATTTCAGGAAGAAGGATGCATCCACATCGATTCAAGAAGTCACATGTTATGAATGTGGGAAGCAAGGTCACATAAAACCGGATTGTCCAAAACTTGCAAAGAAAGGAGGATTCAAAGGCAAGAAGGACTTCAAAAATAAAAAGGCTTATGTCGCTTGGGACGATAATGAAGTTAGTTCCTCATCGGAATCGGAAAGCAATGAATGTGCAAATATGGATTTAATGGCTTCACTTCACTCCGATGAAGAAAATGACGAGGTCAGTAGCAACTTTTCAATTTATGAAAATGATGTACAAGAAGTCATAGATGAACTTCTAAAAGAATGCAAGACTTTGTACAAAAATATTTCATCCCAAAAGAAACGAATATTATCTTTAGAAGAACAAAATACATCTTTTGAAAAGTACATTGAAAATGAAAAACAAAAAGTAATGGATGAAAAACAAAGCCTTGCATGCAAAAATTGTGAGTCATTATCTTTTCAAATTGTTCAACTTAAAAGAGTTTTAGAAAGATATGAAAAAGGTCAAATTGGCTTGGAGGAAATTCTTAGGCACCAAAGATATCCCAATGACAAAAGTGGTTTAGGATATTCTAAGTTTTCCAAACCAAGCACAAGTGAAACTGTTTTCGTAAAAGCTAGTGAACAAATTGTTAAAGAAAAGACTAACAATTCTAAGACTATGCATCAAAGTCATAAAAATAAAAGAATTATTAAGAAACAAAAATATGTTCCTATATATAAAAGTCAATTTCAACCTACTTGTTTTTATTGTGGAATCAAAGGTCATACACCTAATGCTTGCTATGTGCGCAACATTGGTGTTGCTAAAGGGCATTATGTGTGGGTTGAAAAGGGTACTAACTACCAAGGACCCAAAGAAATTTGGGTACCTAACAATACTTGACTTTGTTTTGAAGGTATGCTTAAAAGCAACTTCTACTCAATGGTATCTCGATAGCGGTTGTTCAAAGCATATGACGGGCGATATCAACAAATTTTCAAGTCTATCTCTTAAGGACAAAGGATATGTTACTTACGGTGATGATAATAAAGGAAAGATTCTTGGAGTTGGAACCGTTGGTGCATCTCCTCATACAATCATCGAAGATATCCTTTATGTGGAAGGCCTTAAACACAACCTTCTTAGCATAAGTCAATTGTGTGACAAAGGGTTCCGAATCAACTTCACAAAGGAGGAATGCTTGATAGAACATGAAGTTACTCATGACCTCTTGCTAAAAGGTAAAAGATTTAATAACATTTTCATGATTTCTTTTGATGACTCTTCCTTGAAGGTAAAGTGCTTAATGGCAAACAACAACGAGGCATGGCTTTGGCATAAGAGGATTGCTCACATTCACATGGAGCATTTAAACAAATTGATAAAGCATGATCTAGTTGTTGGTCTTCCGAAGATAAAGTTTATCAAGGATAAGCTTTGTGACGCATGTCAAAAGGGGAAGCAAACCAAAACATCCGTCAAGACCAAGAAAGTAATATCTACTTCAAGACCACTACAATTGTTACATATGGATCTCTTCGGTCCATCAAGAACAAAAAGCTTCGGAGGTAACATTTATGCCTTAGTTATTGTTGATGATTTCTCTAGATACAGATGGACATTGTTTTTAGTGCAGAAAAGTGATGCCTTCAAAGCATTCAAGAAGTATGCCAAGCAAATTCAAAACGAGAAGTCACTCTCAATAGTTTTCATTAGAAGCGACCATGGTGGCGAATTTCAAAATTCATCATTTGAAGATTTTTGTGAAGAGCATGGAATCTCTCACAATTTTTCTGCACCAAGGACTCCTCAACAAAATGGTGTCGTAGAAAGGAAGAATAGGGCATTAGTGGAACTTGCAAGAACAATGCTTAGCGACTCAAATCTTCCTAAATATTTTTGGGCGGATGCGGTTAGCACGACTTGTTTTGTAAGTAATCGTGTCAATATTTGACCAATTCTCAAGAAGACTCCATATGAGTTGTTCAAGGGTAGGAAACCCAACATATCTTTTTTCCACATATTCAGATGCAAATGCTTCGTTCTCAACAACGGCAAGGACAACCTTGGTAAGTTTGATGAGAAGTCCGACGAAGGTATATTTCTTGGTTATTCTCTCTCAAGTAGAGCTTTTAAAATTTTCAATAAACGAACACTTACTATTGAAGAATCTATTCATGTTTCGTTTGATGAGACTAACCCCTCGAAAGAGGATAATATTATTATGGATGATGATGATGATGTAGTAGATATATCGCAACAACAAAAGGAAACATCAAAAGAACAACCAATATCACAAGAAGATGACTCACCAATCATTGAAGAACATCAAGATCTTCAAAACGAATGGAGAACTCATAGAGATCACCCGATAGATAAAGTTATTGGTGATATTATCCAAGGTGTTGCAACTCGACTAAATCTCAAGGATGCTTGTCTCAACATGGTGTTCGTATCTCAAATTGAACCAACAAAAATCGATGAAGCCTTAGGCGACGATCAATGGATAATAGCTATGCAAGAAGAACTCATCCAATTCGAAAGAAACCAAGTTTGAACTCTTGTACCAAGACCGGACAACAAACATATCATAGGCACAAGATGGGTGTTCAAAAACAAACTTAACGAGAATGGAATCATAGTTCGTAACAAAGCAATATTGGTCGCTCAAGGCTACAACCAAGAAGAAGGAATCGACTTTGATGAAACATTCGCTCCGGTAGCAAGGTTAGAAGCAATTAGATTATTACTTGCTTACGCTTGTTCAATGAATTTTCAGTTGTACCAGATGGATGTCAAAAGCACTTTCCTAAATGGTTACATCAATGAAGAAGTCTACGTCAAACAACCTCCGGGTTTTGAAGATTTCAAGAATCCCTCTCATGTCTACAAGTTGAAGAAGGCTCTTTATGGCTTAAAGCAAGCACCAAGGGCATGGTATGACCGTCTTAGCAACTTCCTATGTGAGAAGGGTTTTACGAAAGGAAAGGTTGACAAGACTTTGTTCATAAAGAACTTCAAGGGCAACACCTTACTAGTTCAAGTCTATGTCGACGACATCATCTTCGGTTCAACAAACAAATATCTTTGCGAAGAATTCTCTCTTATGATGCAAGGCGAATTCGAGATGTCCATGATGGGAAAGATGAACTACTTCCTTGGATTACAAATCAAGCAAACAAAGGATGGCATCTTCATCAACCAATCCAAGTATTGCAAGGAATTATTGAAAAGATTTGATATGGACAATTGCAAAGAAATGTCTACTCCAATGGGATCCGGAACGTATGTTGATCAAGATCTATCCGGCACTTCAATAGATATTACAAAGTATCGAGGTATGATCGGTTCACTATTATATTTGACGGCAAGCCCTCCTGACATTATGTTTAGTGTTTGTTTGTGTGCCCGCCTTCAAGCTAATCCGAAGGAATCACATCTCACCGCCGTGAAGAGGATCATGAAGTATCTCAAAGGAATGACGCACATCAGATTATGGTATCCTAAAGGTAGTACATGTTCTTTAATTGGTTATTCTGACGCTGATTATGCAGGAAGTAAGACCGATAGAAAAAGTACAAGTGGTACTTGTCACATTCTCGGGAATGCATTAATGTCGTGGGCATGTAAGAAGCAAGCATGCGTTGCACTTAGCACGGCCGAAGCGGAGTACATCGCAGCAGGAAGTTGTTGTGCCCAAATCTTGTGGCTTAAACAACAACTCCTCGATTTCAGTATAGACCTCGGTTGTATCCCTCTCCGGTGTGACAAGACAAGTGCCATCAATATCACGAAGAACCCGGTCATGCATTCAAGAACAAAGCACATAAATATTCGGTATCACTTCCTTCGAGATCATGTTCTAAACGGAGATGTCGATGTTACGTTCGTAGATACACACAATCAACTCGCCGATATATTCACTAAACCGTTGGCTAAAGAGCAATTTTTCAAGATTCGACGAGAACTTGGTATTCTCAATGAAGGTGACATCTAACATTAACTTAAAAATTGCTTGTTGTATGTTTTTATTGCATTATATGTGTGTTTGTTCACTTTTGTGTCATAAAATGCTAGCACTTTTATTTCGCCGTTTTCCATTTTTCTCACTTTCGTATACCCGAAAATAATCGTTTTCAAAAAAAAAATTTGATCGAAAGTTGCGTTTTGATAAGTGCTAACACTTTATGAAAAATTTTCATGAAAAACTTTTCCTATTTTCTCTAAAACATGCTGCTGGATTTTTCAAAAAATTGAAATTTTTTAACCGTTAACCGGTTAACGTAATAGGTTAACCAGTTAACACATCCAAAATTTGGATTTCCAGCGCATGTTCAGAACCTATTTTTTTATTTTTTTTATTTTATTGTTTTTTTACCATGTCTTGTTGTTTTTGTTGTTTTAATTAGTTTTATAAATTCTGTTATAAGTCCTAAGTTTGTTAGGCAATTTTGATTTCATTTTGGTTGTATGTTTCCGTACTCTTTTCACGTTTCAATCCAATTATGTTTGTGTTATATTTGTGCTATCGTGTATGTCTTTTGTTTAAATGTTAAGTTGCATTATGCTGAATTGCTTGCATATTTTCATGATTATGCTTGATTCTCTCTTCCTGTTTGCTAATGCCAAAGGGGGAGAAGAGATTGGTTTTCTAATATCTCTCTGTGCAGAATTTTGCCTCTGTTTAGATAGGGGGAGTTGCTGGACATATGGGGAGAAGCAAGCCTAGAACAAAACATCGATCAAAGCTTGTGCGCAAAATTCTTTTGGTTATCATCATCAAAAAGGGGGAGAATGTAGAAGCATACTTCAAGCTCAAGGTTTTGATGACGTCAACAATATTCAAGCTCATTCTGTATTGTAAAAAGTCGAGATGTCAACAAAGATCAAGATCATGGCTATGCATCATCAATGGAATGCTACCGTTCGAATCAAGCTATTGTGCAAACTTTTCAAGACTTGGACACAAGGCTTAGGCATATCAAAACACACTCCTTAGAATTATATACAAGTGTTCAAAATAATTTATCATGATAATTCACTGCATATGCATATTTTGAAATAAATCGGAACTGGTTTAACACTTAAAAATCAAATTATTTTTCTGAGTTTTAACAGTGTTAACCGGTTAACCGGTTAACGGTCCCAATTTTTTAATTCTTTGGCAACGTTTCAGCGCGTTAACCGATTAACCCATATGGTTAACCGGTTAACACTGAAGGTTTTTTGAAAAATTGTTTCTTTTCATTTCAAATATTTTTTAAATGTTATACCTCTTCAATAATTTATTTTATAATTTTTCATACCTTTTTGAATAGGTGTTTTGACTCTTATAAATTCTAAAATTTTCAAATTCATAAACACTTCCAAGAAATTTTCAAATATTATCACTCAATCAAATTCACTAAATTCAAATATTTTTCATACTTCTAAAAGTGTTCATAGTTCATCATATTTCATATTCCATTTGAACACTTGTATTGAATTTTGAGAAGTGAATTTTGAACATAGGAGAAGATCAATTTTATATTGATACCAATCATTGTATTACTCACTCAAACTACAAAAATTATAGAAAATTTTTCTATTGTGACTTGTGATCCAAGGTTTGTTTGGACATAAGGGATAATGTTGCAAGAGGATTGTTCTTGCACACTAGGTTGATTAGTTGTTTAGAAAGTAGGCCTCACTATTGAAGGTGTGATAAGAAAATAACCTAGAAACTAAATGAAATATATGAAACAATGCAAAAAGAATCAAGTTCAAACTCCTCTTGGTTAGGCAGAAATGATTTTTCAAAGTTAGGGTTAGAAAATGTGATTTTTAAGAACCCTAATTCAAAGAAAATTGTGAAATTATGATCAAACCTAACAAGAAATTTGTATGAAGAGTTTGAAAATGCTTGTAAATGTATTGGAATGGTTCATGATTTTTTTTGGTGATTTTTAGAAACCTAAATGTATTTTTAATTAATTAAAATCCATTAATTAATTAAAAATAACATTTAAATATTTTAAAAATACTTTTTAAATGCAAAAAATAAAACAATAATCCCAGAAACCTATACAAGCCTCTAAACTCCTAATTTCTTGCCTAGAATCATCCCCCAAACATCATAAAACAATAATCCACAAGAAAAACACATTTATTCTTCATCAATAGGCTGAATCGAAACAAACAAATGTTTAGGTTTAAACTTTCAGAGCAAGCATACATGGCCATTTCTCACTCATTTTCAAAACTAAACATATCAGTGTGATCAGGGGAACATGAAGATTGATATTTTAACTTAAATAGCAAGTTCTGGAAAAAATGTTCTTCATGGTTACCTGAGATGGAGCTTTCTGGTCTCCTTCTTGGTTCAAATCCACCCCAATGAACTCCCTGATGATGATAAGGAGCTTAGAGCAAGCTTGTGATGGCTATTTTGAAGTGTTTGGTTCTGGTTTTGCAGAAATCGTGCTTTTGATTTGGGAGGTTTCAGGCCATTTTGAGGGTTGCTTTGTATTCTATAAGTGATGTTGAGATGATTGGTGAAGTTTGTTTTGAAGTTTGATGGCTGTGTTTTTGCAATTCGAAGAAGGGAAGTTCTATGGTGATTTTGTGAATTCTGGCCTGTGAGAGCTTGCAGGCTTGAATGTGTTATAAAATGAGGTCCTTAGGGTTCACATAAGTCATTATGATTGGTTAGAGAGTGGGTGGTGGCACAGCTTGATTGGTATGGGCCAAGTTGCAAAAATGTCAACTTTGTGTACTTGAGGTATGTGTAGAAGCATACTTCAAGCTCAAGCTTTTGATGACGTCTGATGCGTGTTTTTCGCAAGTGTACGAACACGTCAGAGTAATATAAAAGATTGTCGAATCCACAGAGACCAAGTGTCAATCTATCGTACCTGTTGTTATGGTGTGTATCTAAGGCAACTGAATATAATGGTTTTAAGGAGAGTGCAATGGTAAATAAAACGGTAATTTTAAACAATTGATAAAGACAGGCTCGAATGTAATTCACGTAATAAATTGATATTCCGGTACTTGTTAATAGAACTACTTATGGGCAATGTTTTCCACTTTGAAAAGAACTAATTTAACAGGAATTGTCGCTTTCGCGTATTCAGAACCGAGTTGTACTCCCTAATCAACCCCTCCTATTGTCACGGATAGAAAGGTGCGTACTGCGTTAGAGTAGTAAACCTATTTTTAAGAAATATAGTATCTTAACTAAGTTGAAAAGTATTTTAACCTGGATTTCTTAGCAAAAAGAGGTTCTCACGAACCAGACTCTAAACTTCTTAACGCGTCCGAAAATCGTTTTAAAATCTCTTTTCTTTTTAATCTAAAAACTCCTAATGAACTAGACAAAGCACTTTTGACTGTTTTTGAAATAGTTAAAAACAATTAAACTTGAATTGAAAGATAAAATAGCCCTTATGTGTTTCCACGAACAATTGTACGAATTACTGGTTCAATTACGATCCTTACATTCTAACCTTTATGGATTTAGTTAGACATGGTAAAGTAAAAGTTCTTTTTATAATTTTTCATAAAAGTAATTTAGTGCGAGTGAGGAAAGTAAATAAAAGTAGTGCGAGTGCGGGAAATAAAGGTATTTAAAGCGAGTGCGGAAAATAAACGAAAGTAGTGCGAGTGCAAGAAATAAATAAAGTAAAGCGGGTGCGGGAAATAAATAAAGTAAAGCAATGCAGAAAATAAATGAAAGTAAAGCAAGGCGGAAAAATAAAATACGAACTGGAATTAAAATGGCGGCAAGATTAACTTCCTCCCAGAGTGCTCCAAAACTCGATCACACAGACGTATACAGACTCGGTCACTCGATTGCAGTAACACCCTGATGTGGAATGATAACTGCTTTAAAACTGATATATGCCTAAGAGATTCTAAGTTTGGATGATTAAAAACGAAAATCTAAGGCCCTATTTATAGGAAAACAAAAAGCAGGAAAAGACCAGGATGCCCCATCCACTAAAAAGTGGAGGGAAAAGTTTTTGCCTTGTGGCGCCCGCCACAGGCACATGGCGCCCACCATGAGACTAATAGGGAATGAGAAAGTGGGGATCGTGGGTCTTGGCAGTTGTGGAGTGGTCTTGAGACGTGGCCACGTCATGGCAGACCCCATGGCGCCCGCCATGGTGGATGCCGTAAGTGTAAAAAGCTGAATTTCTTGGTTTACGTCCGTTTCCACTCCTTTTTCGCTCCTTTTCTCGATTTAGGCCCTGATTACATAGAAAACCTGAAAACAAAGAAAAACAAAATAATAACATAACAAAATAACAATAAAAGCTAAGAATGCATGTGAAATCGGAGTCAGAAATATGGTGAATTTTAGTGTTATCAAATTCTCCCACACTTAGACCTTTGCTTGTCCTCAAGCAAACATTAAAGCTCAAGAAAAAAATGGTGTCGACACGTGATTTGGGCTAAAGGGCTTCTAAGTTCAAGTCAGGATGCAGTGACAGGTACTAACTAAGTGAACCAAGGGTACCATAATAACACAGACACAAACTTCAATCCTATATTAACCACCCCATGTCATCCCACAATACCTAGGCCTATCTTCTCATCTTTTTGGGTCATTTTCATTCAGGCGCAATCACATTAAGCCTGTTATCCGTACATGCTTCATAGTAGAGTGACCGGTTAGTGATTCTGATCCATAACATAAGGTTTCTGGCACATAAGCATGTGTAAACCTGTTTTTATTTCGCCTAAATGTAGATGCGGGGGATCGGATCGTAATCCTCCCTACCAAGTTCAGTGCCATATACTTCTGAACCAACTAACAATAGCTGACTGCAATTTTTTCTTTTTGTGGCAAAAAAAAAATTTTCCTTTTTTTTCTTTTTTCGGTTTAAATGACTTTGTGAGGGTCACCTATCCCAGAGTTTTGCCTTTTTTTATCTTTTTTATTAGCACTGGATCATTCACTTATGTTCATCGACCCCCTACGTAGAGCATGCTTAGGCCGGAGCTGACTGCTAGAATAAACTACTTAGGACAATTTTTTGAATGATAATAAAGGCCATGGTGTGGGGTTTAGGAGTGATTCCTATATTCAAGAGGTCTATGGTGCTACAATGGTACTGATGTTTCAAAACATTGACCTAAATCACCACATCCTAATCTAAACCTGTCTCAAAGCCCAAAAAACATGTGAAACAACATTGTCTTCTTTTTTTAAAAAAATCTGGTAAGGCTAAAGAAATGGGAAAAAATGAGGATGTACTAAAAATACATTATACTGGTGACTCGTCAGACTCATGCATTATCTAAGAAAAGTTAAACTAAATAACTTACTGAAAAGGGAAATAACGGAAAGCAAATAAATAACTAGAAAGGGAAATGACAGAAAGCAATAAAATCCCCTCCCACACTTAAATCGAACATTGTCCCCAATGTTTCGAAATAAAATAAGGGGGGTAACCTGAAAATCTACTGCGGAGGAGCACTGGTGCCCTCGCCGTCCTGCTGTGATGGCCTGGAACGACGGGATCTACTGCGCTGTTGGTCCCTCCGGTCAAGTCGTGCCGATAAGGCAGCCTGAGCACCCCGGACCTCACGAAGGTTACCTAGGATGGAACCCTGAGTGGCCTCCATAAGCTGGTAGTGCTGGCGGTTGACTTCTCACTGATGGGCCTGCTCTGATGTGATGTCGTTCAAGGCACAACAAACATTACTGTAAGCACGATCCGAAACCGATCGCAATTGTTGCATGAAGCTCATATTATCCGTCAGTTGTTGTGAAATAGTAGAGAGAAGGTTGTCTCGCTTTTCCTCTCTAGCCGTCATATCACGCCACATCTCCTCAGTGACATAGAATCCAGGAGCAGCACCTGCAACAGGGTTAGAGGAAGATGGTGCGGTGTGTGACTGTGAAGGACGATGGGGGGACATGTGAGGTACGAGAGACTGCTCTCTCTGATCATATTCTTCATCAGTGTCATGTGCCTCCCCATCAGGAATATTAGGAGGAAGTGGACCCAAAACAGGTGGAGCATTCAGATCATAGGTCCAGTTCCTTTCATTACGTACATCAGTACGTCTACTGCAAGGTAAAGCAACAGATGGGATAGCTACCCCATGAACCATCAACTCATAATCACCTTCTCTCCTTGTTCGGCACAATTTCATGTCCTTTAGAAATTTTAAATTAATTGTGTGAGGAGGTAGTGGTTCAAGTGTAGCTATCTCATTGTTCAGGTCAAGAGCCCAAGCAATAGACGTAACAAGTCCTCCAAAAACAATCGGTCCTGTTTTATTAGTAGTTAAAGCCATGTGTGCAAGCATAAACGGGACCGGATTGATATGGGTACTAGTGAGGCATCCTTGCAAAAATAGGAGTTCTATAGCGTTTACCTTATTTGGACTCTCCCGGCCAAAAATAGTACATGCCAAAAGATATCTGAAAACTCTTATGGTCGGGTTATGGATGGTCGACGCAAGTATTCCTTCAAAAGAATTTATTGAAGTACTTGACAGCCTCTGCCAGAAGGAAAATACTTTGGCCGACCATTCCGCATCCAAAGGTGCCTCACATATCGCACCTTCCCTATGAGGGATTCCTAACAAGCCTATTAGTTCGTCGGTACTGTATTCGTATTCAATTCCAAACAGTCTAAAATTAACAGTACCGATTGTGCTAGCAGTGTTAGGACTGACAGTGTATATCAATGAACTTAAAAATCAACTGTCAGCCTCTCATAGGTAGGTTCCTGGTTAACAAAAATATTATGCAAGCCTAAAAAATCTAATAAATGAAAAACACTATGATACAGACCCAAAGCATACAGACAGTTATCATCGACGTACCTATTCGAGAGAATTTCTCGACTCTGAAGCCTTTGAATAATTTTCCTTTACCTATCACCCGGTCTTCCATCGCGAAGAAGATATCCATTGAACTCCATTTTTGTTGCTCCTTGAGAAGTGAAAAGTGGTGAAAAATGGTTTATGAGAGAAATGATAAAGGTTTGATTTTTATGGTTTGTGGTGGATGAAAATGAAAAAGGATTTTGGATAGGTTTTATAGATGGTGAATATTTTGGAAATGAGGGAGCTTTAATGGGGTTCAATGGGGTTTTTGGAAGTTGTAAAAATGGGTTTTTGAGGTTGGAAGGTGTAAAAATGGAGGAGATGGGGAATCAGCCCCGTTTTTGATGAAGGACGGTGTGGCGCCCGCCACAGGGTCCATGGCGCCCGCCATGAGGCCAAATCCTGTTGGGCCTTGGATTTTCAATTCCTCTTTTGGACCCTCTTGCACCTTCGGTCTTCGGGGGGTCCGGATAGCGTTTTCTTCTCTCTTCTAAGGCATGAAGCTTGCATATTTTTTTATGGAGACAAAAATGAAAATATATTTGTCTTTATATTTTTTTTTCTTTACTCGACAAAAATAAAATAAAATAAATCAAAAAGAAAAGAGAAAAAAAAGAGATTAGTGCATGAAATAATATATAAGATAAAATCAAAGTACAAAAAAGAAAATGTAATAGATGTAATAATATAAAATATGTCTGGAGATGCGAGAAATAAAATAAAGCATGAAAAAAGAAATTAAATACTAGGGTAATAGCGTCAGTGTAAAATGAATCATGTGGTAGGCTTCTCTTCCTGGTTTGATCCACGAATCTCAGCTATCTCCCTCTGAAGCTCTTCAATCTCCTGATATAGAGCATCGGCCTCTGAGGCATGAGTGAGATCAGATACCTAGATCTATAATTCCAAGTTTGCTACTTCCTGCTTGAGCAGGGCAGTCTCCTTGCGGAGCTCATAAATCTGAGTTTGTAGATCAGGCGGCTGCAAAGACATATTGTTAGACATAACAGTGATTCGGGGGGAAAGAGGTGTAGGAGTGTACTCAGCGGCGGGAGGTGATTTCGGTTCTTCGACAGTCTCTCCATAACCCTTTAAAGCATAACTCTAATTAGCAGGATCATGGACACTGGTCATCAGCGAGTCTGGTAATGTAAAGTAATGTATCACTTCACCGTCAATCAGTAATCTAAACGTGTTAGGCTCAAAAGAGGCCCTCCTCATCAGTCCTCTGTCAAGACAAAAGTCAACATCCAGGGTGGTGTAGCAGCAGAAGGTCCTGAGGTGCAATAATTTGCGAGACAAACCCAATGCAGTAGCAATCTGTGTAACAATACCACCGACATGTATAATGCCTACAGATGATCTGGCGACACTGGCAAGGCCCTTCAACAGAAAGTTTCCACAAGCAACTGGGCGTGACTGAGTCGCACAAAACAGTAGGAAAATCTCCTCTTCACTCAGCAGAGTCTCTGTATCTGGCAAACCGAGGAAAGAGTGTGCTAGAATCATCTGGAAGTACCTTAACGCAGGGTTGTGGATTACCTGAGAAAACTGAGTGGAAGGATCTTGGCTCCCTCCACCTGAGATGTTAGACCAAAGCTTTTCCACTTCTCTGCTCATAAAATACCCCATCGGTGTCTCTAGAATAGCATCAGGAGTAGTCTGAAAACCTAGTAAATCAACAAACTCTTTGTGAGAGAAGTATTAGTCAATCCCGAACAACCTGAAAACAGCATATCCATCGGGTCCAGCCCAAGGATCATAATGAAACGAGCTGAGGAACTCTAGAGTCAAGTTCCTGTAAGTGTTGTTCATATCGTCAAACTGGTCCCACTGGAGTTGGTGGCATAAGAATCTGACGATTGGCTCTATCCCCAAGGCATCCATGCAATCTTGGTCTGGGTACCTGGTAGGTGCCATAGGGCGTCTCATGTGGACATAGTAATGCTCTCTCTGTGCGTCGTCTCTAAAGGCCACGTGCATGTCATCAGGGTTCTGCATTCTGCACAAGGTTAGCAAACAAGTCCTGAAATCACATAAAACATTCAATCGTTAGTCCTGACATAATTATAAAGTAAAACAAATTAAAATAAAGGAAAAATAAATAAAAAGTACGTAAATAAGAGAACCATGGGTTTCCTCCCATGCAGCGCTTGTTTAAGGTCATTAGCTCGACGACCGGATTTTATACATCATCTGAAGGATATGGTGGATCACTCAGAGTGTGGCAGGTGTATGTTGTTGGGATGTCACCTCCTTCGTAGGGCTTCAACCTCTGTCCATTGACGATGAACGGTTTACATGTTTGGTTCTTGATTTTGATAGCACCAGATCTTAGAATCTTAGATACTTCGAAAGGGCCAGTCCATCTCGAACGAAGCTTCCCTGGAAAAAGTCGTAACCTAGAATCGAACAAGAGAACAAGATCGCCTATTTTGAAGCCTTTTCTTATGATTCTTTTGTCATGCCAAGCTTTTGTTCTTTCTTTGTATATGATGGCATTTTCGTAGGCAGATTGTCTGAGCTCTTCTAATTTGTGGATATCAAGGATACATTTCTCACCAACAGTCAAGTAATCCAAATTCAAAGTTTAGATGGCCCAATAGGCCTTATGCTCCAACTCAAAAGGTAAGTGACATGATTTTCCATAGACCAGTTGATAGGGGGTTGTTCCTATAGGGGTTTTGAAAGCAGTTCTATAGGCCCATAATGCTTCTTGAAGTTTCTACGACCAATCTTTTCTAGATATAGAGACAGTCTTATCAAGAATTTGTTTGATCTCCCTATTAGATACTTCCACTTGTCCATTGGTCTGTGGGTGGTACGGTGTTGCTACTCTATGCTTAACTCCATATTTGCTTAAAAGTTTATCAAATATTCTCGATATGAAGTGTGATCCTCCATCACTTATGACTAAACGGGGGTTTCCAAACCTGGGAAATATATAGTTTTTGAATAATTTGATGACTACTCTGGTGTCGTTCGTGGGTGCGGCGATAGCTTCAATCCATTTAGACACGTAGTCAACAGCTACTAAGATGTACTGATTTCCTAAAGATGGTGGGAACGGTCCCATAAAGTCTATACCCCATACGTCGAAGAGTTCTACTTCTTGGATATTTCTTAGAGGAATTTCATTACGTCTTGAAATATTTCCTGTGCGTTGGCATCTGTCACATTTGACAATGAAAGCATGGACATCACGCCACATGGTAGGCCAGAATAGGCCAGCATGAAGAATCTTGGCGTAGGTCTTAGATGTGCTTGCATGTCCACCATAGTGTGCAGAGTGACAATGCTCAATTATATTATGTACTTCTTCTTCTGGAACACAATGGTGGAAAATTCCATCTTTACCTCTCTTGAAAATAAATGGTTCGTCCCAATAGAAGTTTCTCACATCACTGTAGAACTTCTTCTTCTAATGGTAATTTAGATCAAGGGGTATGATGTCAGCGGCTAGGTAATTAACAAAGTCTGCATACCAAGGTGCATTACTTATAGCTAAGGATTTATGAGAATGCTCATGTGGGTCTGGGTTATCATCTTCAATAGTTTCTAGTTGGGCTATCAGTCTATCATAGGCAAAATCGTCATTTATGGGTACTGAGTCATGTTTCAGGTATTCTAGCCTAGAAAGGTGATTAGCTACTACATTATCTGTGCCTTTCTTGTCACGGATATCTAAATCAAACTCTTGCAGTAATAGAATCCATCGAAGTAACCTAGGTTTGGCATCCTTTTTACTTAGTAAGTAATGAATGGCAGCATGGTCGGTGTAAACTATACTTTTGGCTCCTACTAGATAAGATCTAAATTTGTCTATGGCGAAAACTACAGCTAGGAGCTCTTTTTTCGGTTGTTGCGTAGTTGAGTTGTGCAGCGTCTAGGGTTCTACTGGCATAATAAATTACGTGTAACTTTTTATCTTTTCTCTGACCTAGAACGGCTCCTACAGCATAGTCACTAGCGTCACACATTATCTCAAACGGTTCTGACCAATCAGGGGGTTTCATTATAGGTGCTGAAATCAGAGCTTGCTTCAGAAGATTAAATGCTTCAGTACATTTTTCATCGAAGATGAATTCGGCATCTTTCATTAAAAGACCAGTTAAGGGCTTTGTTATTTTGGAGAAATCCTTGATAAAACGTTGGTAAAATCCGGCATGTCCAAGAAAACTTCTTATCTCCCTGATAGTCTTCGGCGATTTTAGATTCTCTATGACTTCTATTTTAGCTTTATCTACCTCTATACCTTTTTCGGAAACTATATGTCCTAAAACAATCCCTTCGGTGACCATGAAATGACATTTTTCCCAATTTAGCACAAGGTTTACCTCCACACATCTTTCCAGGATTTTCTCAAGGTTGATAAGAAATTTTTTGAAATCAGATCCACAAACCGAGAAATCGTCCATAAATACTTCCATGATTCCATCTAAATAGTCTGCAAAGATAGACATCATGCAGCGTTGGAAAGTGGCAGGGGCATTACAGAGTCCAAAAGGCATTCTTCTGTAGGCAAAAGTTCCAACTGGGCATGTAAATGTAGTTTTTTCTTGATCTTCGGGGTGAATAGGTATTTGGAAGAATCCTGAATATCCATCTAGGTAACAAAAGTAAGAGTGTTTGGCTAGGCGCTCCAACATTTGGTCTATGAATGGTAATGGGAAATGGTCCTTCCTAGTTGCTTTATTTAATTTTCTATAGTCTATGCACATACGCCAACCTCCATCGGTTCTTTTTGCTACAGGTTCGCCCTTCTCGTTTTGCATGACTGTGATGACTCCCTTTTTATGTACTACATGCACAGGACTCACCCATTTACTGTCCGAGATCTGATATATTATACCTGCCTCTAGTAACTCAAGAACTTCAGTCTTAACTACATTACTCATCATAGGATTTATTCTTCGTTGGTGTTCTCTGGAGGGTTTTGAATCTTCTTCAAGCAAAATCTGATGCATGCATACGGATGGGCTTATTCCTTTTAGATCTGAGACCTTATATCCTAAGGCTGAGGGGTACCTTCGTAAAACATCTAACAATTGGTTTGTTTCCTCTTTGTTTAAGGTAGCACTGACTATAACTGGACGGTTCATTTCTTCATCAAGAAATTCGTATCTCAGGTTCTTAGGCAGTTCCTTAAGTTTTACGGTTGGTTTCATAGGGCAAGGCATAGGATCTGGGGTAAGAGATAAACATTCGTGAAGGTCATCATCAATGTAGGGTTTTTTATAATTGTCATCTTCCAAAATAAGGGTTGATGGCAATTTTATAGATTCAGTTTCTTCTTCTTGTTCTAATTCCCTAATGCATTCATCAATGATATCTAAGGCATAACAAGCATCTCCTATTACAGGCGCCATAAGGAATTTCGAAAGTATAAATTCTATCTTCTCGTCACCTAACTCAAAGGTTAGTTTCCCTTTTTTAACATCTATTACGGATCCAGAAGTCGATAAGAACGGTCTACCTAGGAGGATTGGTATGTCATCATCTTCTTTAATGTCCATGACAACAAAATCAGTAGGTATAAACAGCTGACCTATCCTAACAGGGACGTCTTCAAGTATGCCTATAGGGTATTTAACGGATCTATCGGCTAATTGAAGTGACATCTTAGTAGGTTGTAATTCTCCTAAGTTTAATCTCTCACAAACTGCTAAAGGCATTAAGCTCACACTAGCTCCTAAGTCTAGAAAAGCTTTTTCGATGACATGATTCCCCAAAACACAAGGAATGGAAAAATTTCCGGGATCTTTATCTTTCTTTGCTAACCTATTTTTGGAAATACAATTACATTCCACGGGTTTCGGATCTTCAAGTCTACGTTTATTTGTAAGTATGTCTTTGAGAAACTTAGCGTAAGAAGGTAGTTGGGTGATGGCTTCTGTAAAGGGGATTTCTACGTGAAGTTTTTCTATAACCTTAACGGATTTTTGATACTGATTATCGATTTGGGTTTTGTTTAATCTTTGAGGGTATGGTATTGGTGGTTTGTATGGCGGTGGTGGTACATAGGTTTTATTTTTAGGTCCTTCTCCTTTTTCTTGACTTTTCGGGTTTTCAGATTCCTCTGGTTCCTTCTCCTCGTTTCTCTCAGAAGTTTCGGGATCACTTAATCTAGGGTTAGAAGGTTCCTTATAAGCAGTTCCACTTCGTAGAGTAATGGCATTTGCTTGCCCTTTTGGGTTTTGTTGAGGTTGTCCAGGGAACTGTCCTCCAGGTGTAGTCTGAGGGGCTTGGTTTAAAGCTACCTGAGAGATCTGGGTTTCAAGCATCTTATTATGAGTAATAATCTGGTCAACCTTGGTTCCTAATTGGGTAATTAGTTCGTTAACATGGACGGTTTGGTTCATGAACTCTATGTTTTGTTGTGTTTGAGCGGTGATAAAATTTTCCATAATTTTCTCAAGGCTCGGACTTGGTGGTACAGGTTGCATAGGTTGATTTGTTCTTGGGGCTTGGTAACCTTGTTGTCTCGGAGGTGCGGTATTTTGGATAGGGTTATTATTTTTGTAGGAGAAGTTTGGGTGATTCCTCCATCCAGGGTTATACGTGTTTGAAAATGGGTTCCCTTGGGTGTAGTTCACTTGCTCAGGGTTGGTCTCATTTAACAGATTGCATTCGGCGGATTGGTGTCCTTGCGTCCCACATATCTCACAACTCGGCGAAACTGCGGCTACAGTATTCGGAGTTGTACATATATGTTCGACTCTAAGGGCCAACGCGTCCATTTTAGCTTGCATCATGTCCATAGAGCTTAGCTCATGTATTCCTCCTTGGGCTTCCTTATTTTCCACTTTCGCTCGTTCTACTCCCCATGATTGATGGTTTTGGGCCATATCCTCGATAAGGGCACTAGCTTCAGGGTAAGGTTTGTTCATCAGTGCGCCACCAGCGGCAGCGTCGATGGTCATCTTAGTGTTATAATGAAGTCCATTATAGAAGGTTTGAATGATTAGCCAATTCTCTAAGCCATGATGTGGGCATGCTCTTAATAGCTCTTTATATCTCTCCCAGGCTTCGAACAACGACTCTCCTTGGTGTTGGGTAAATCTGGTTATTAGGTTTCGAAGAAGAGCGGTCTTAATTGGGGGAAAATATCTAGCTAGGAATACTTTTCAAAGGTCTTCCCAAGTTGTTATGGAATTGGGTGGAAGGGAATCTAACCCTGATAGAGCTTTATCTCTGAGGGAAAAGGGAAATAATCTTAAGCGTATCGCCTCAGGAGGAGCTCCATTGGTTTTAAAGGTGTCTGCTAACTGAAGAAAGTTTTTTAAATGCTGGTTTGGGTTCTCAGTAGCAAGACCTGCGATTCGTCTCTGTTGCACTAATTGTAGCAGGGATGGTTTAAGTTCAAAATTATTGGTTGGGATAGCGGGGTTTACTATACTAGAACTAGGTTCCTCGTTTGATGGTTGGGCGAAGTCCTTAAGAGGTCTTCGGTTTTGATCTTCGGCCATAGCTTTCCTATTCCTATGGAAAAAAAAAACGTGCGCGAGCGTAACGTTCAGGTTCAGCTAGAGGGTTTACTAAGCTTCCGGCACTGCGAGTCTTTCGCATTGAACGGTGGGTAACAACCTTAGTCTAAACGGTATAACTACAGGGTATGAAATTTGACGAAATTGGTCCCCGGCAACGGGGCCAAAAACTTGATACGTGTTTTTCGCAAGTGTACGAACACGTCAGAGTAATATAAAAGATTGTCGAATCCACAGAGACCAAGTGTCAATCTATCGTACCTGTTGTTATGGTGTGTATCTAAGGTAACTAAATATAATGGTTTTAAGGAGAGTGCAATGGTAAATAAAACGGTAATTTTAAACAATTAATAAAGACAGGCTCGAATGTAATTCACGTAATCAATTGATATTCCGGTACTTGTTAATAGAACTACTTATGGGCAATGTTTTCCACTTTGAAAAGAACTAATTTAACATGAATTGTCGCTTTCGCGTATTCAGAACCGAGTTAGACTCCCTAATCAACCCCTCATATTGTCACGGATAGAAAGGTGCGTACTGCGTTAGAGTAGTAAACCTATTTTTAAGAAATATAGTATCTTAACTAAGTTGAAAAGTATTTTAACCTGGATTTCTTTGCAAAAAGAGGTTCTCACGAACCAGACTCTAAACTTCTTAACGCGTCCGAAAATCGTTTTAAAATCTCTTTTCTTTTTAATCTAAAAACTTCTAATGAACTAGACAAAGCGATTTTGGCTGTTTTTGAAATAGTTAAAAACAATTAAACTTGAATTGAAAGATAAAATAGCCCTTAAGTGTTTCCACGAACAATTATACTGATTACTGGTTCAATTACGATCCTTACATTCTAACCTTTATGGATTTAGTTAGACATGGTAAAGTAAAAGTTATTTTTATAATTTTTCATAAAAGTAATTTAGTGTGAGTGCGGAAAGTAAATAAAAGTAGTGCGAATGCGGAAAGTAAATAAAAGTAGTGCGAGTGCGGGAAATAAAGGTATTTAAAGCGAGTGCGGAAAATAAACGAAAGTAGTGCGAGTGCAAGAAATAAATAAAGTAAAGTGAGTGCGGGAAATAAATAAAGTAAAGCAATGCGGAAAGTAAATAAAAGTAAAGCAATGCAGAAAAATAAAATACGAACTGGAATTAAAATGGCGGCGGGATTAACTTCCTCCCAGAGTGCTCCAAAACTCGATCACACAGACGTATACAGACTTGATCACTCGATTGTAGTAACACCCTGATATGGAATGATAACTGCTTTAAAACTGATATATGCCTAAGAGATTCTAAGTTTGGATGATAGAAAACGAAAATCTAAGGCCCTATTTATGGGAAAACAAAAAGCAGGAAAAGACCAGGATGCCCCCTCCACTAAAAAGTGGAGGGAAAAGTTTTTGCCTTGTGGCGCCCACCACAGGCACATGGCGCCCACCATGAGACTAATAGGGAATGAGAGAGTGGGGATCGTGGGTCTTGGCAGTTGTGGAGTGGTCTTGAGACATAGCCACGTCATGGCAGACCCTATGGCGCCCTCCATGGTGGATGTCGTAAGTGTAAAAAGCTGAATTTCATTGTTTACGTCCGATTCCACTCCTTTTTCGCTCCTTTTCTCGATTTAGGCCCCGATTACATAGAAAACCTGAAAACAAAGAAAAACAAAGTAATAACATAACAAAATAACAATAAAAGCTAAGAATGCATGCGAAATCGGAGTCAGAAATACGGTGAATTTTAGTGTTATCAACGTCAACAATATTCAAGCTCATTCCGTATTGCAAAAAGTCGAGATGTCAACAAAGATCAAGATCATGGCTATGCATCATCAATGGAATGCTACCGTTCGAATCAAGCTATTGTGCAAACTTTTCAAGACTTGGACACAAGGCTTAGGTATATCAAAACACACTCCTTAGAATGATATACAAGTGTTCAAAATAATTTATCATGATAATTCACTGCATATGCATATTTTGAAATAAATCGGAACTGGTTTAACACTTAAAAATCAAATTATTTTTCTGAGTTTTAACATTGTTAACCAGTTAACCATATGGGTTAACCAGTTAACGGTCCCAATTTTTGAATTCTTTGGCAACGTTTCAGCATGTTAACCGATTAACCCATATGGTTAACCGGTTAACACTGAAGGTTTTTTGAAAAATTGTTTCTTTTCATTTCAAATATTTTTTAAATGTTATACCTCTTCAATAATTTATTTCATAATTTTTCATACCTTTTTGAATAGGTGTTTTGACTCTTATAAATTCTAAAATTTTCAAATTCATAAACACCTCCAAGAAATTTTCAAATATTATCACTCAATCAAATTCACTAAATTCAAATATTTTTCATACTTCTAAAAGTGTTCATAGTTCATCATATTTCATATTCCATTTAAACACTTGTATTGAATTTTGAGAAGTGAATTTTGAACATAGGAGAAGATCAATTTTATATTGATACCAATCATTGTATTACTCACTCAAACTACAAAAATTATAGAAAGTTTTTCTATTGTGACTTGTGATCCAAGGTTTGTTTGGACATAAGGGATAGTGTTGCAAGAGGATTGTTCTTGCACACTAGGTTGATTAGTTGTTTAGAAAGTAGGCCTCACCATTGAAGGTGTGATAGGTTGTACGTTTCTAAAAACTAGTGGAAATCTCTTTCGTGTTTGAAAGGGGACTGGATGTACCTTCGGATTGTGAAAGGAACCAAGATAAATCTCCGTGTCACTTTTTATTTCTTGCTTTATCGTTTTCATACCATAAACCATAAAAAGCAAAATCCATCCATCAAAGAAAAAGAATCGAAAAATTTGATAACACCTAATTCACCCCCCCCCCCTCTTAGGCGCACTTTGATCTTACAGTATGGGCATGGTGCAGAGTTGTTTCAAGGGGTGTCTTGGCCTCTACAGAGTTTGTGGATGGCCCTTGGATCAATAGAGTGCAGCTGGAAGGCTTGGATGAAGAGATGTCATGTGTTTTGCAAATTTCCAACTTTGACATTTCTTGTGAATCAAGCCATGAAAATGCCAAATTCTTGGGCCAATTCTGGTTTAGGCAAGTTGCTTTGACATGTTATGAAGTGTTTGTGCACATTAGAGGTCACTTAGAAGCTTGAAATGCCAATATGCAAAAATCCCTCTTTGACATGAACTTGAAAATTATAGGATTTTTGCCAACTTTGAAAGGCCATATCTTGAGTTCTAGGATGAATCAAGACATGTTCTTGTACTTTTTGAAAAGGGAAAGACCTAATCTACAACTTTCATGTCCAAGAATTTTTCATTTGAAACATTTTTGGTTATGAAAGAGGAGGTTGAAAATCTTTCCCAAAATGGAAAGTTTCCATTACAAGTCATTTCCAAAAATGGCAAGTTTGCAATTGGCTCAAAATTCTTCAATCTTGTGAACTTCAAACCACTTATAAGATCAAATAAAGATCATAGAACTTAAATTTGATGAAAATGATCCTTTGGTACCATTGTTGGGGGCCTCAGATGCCCTGATTTTGACTTAACTTGCTCAAGAAGTTACCCAATGATCAGATGACTTCCACAATGAATTTCTTCATCAAAATTGGTACACATGATCATTATAACATATTAAGAACATTAGAAACAAAAATGACCAAAAAATTTGGAGTTAAGGCCTCTGAAACCAAAACCCTAAGTTTGGTCATATGTGCAGGAAAACCCTAGCTCTGCCTCCATGCCTTTGCCAATCTTTGTGATTTCTTGACTTTCATGAACTTTGGGGAGCATAATATGATTGTAGAACACACATGGACCCTCTTGGAAAGCTTCAAGACCATTGGGATGGCTCATATTGATTCTTGGATTGCTCAAATTACAAACCCTAGATGCAAATGAAATGGAACTATGCAGATGAAACAAATATGCAATATGAGATGTAATGCTTATGCTAAAACAAAAATGAAAGATCACAAGCCATGGTGTGAGAAAAGGTGAGGGAAAATTTGGGGTGTTTACAGCTTCCCCTATTCAAGCATGAGTTAGCTGTGCAGGGTGTAAGCGCCTGGCTTAACAGACAAACAAGATAACTTGTGGTTGAATACCAAAGACAGTCCGAAATTTGCACTCGCTGGGTAGAAGAAAAAAAGAGATATAAATTGTAAAAGATAGTATAGTATGATTATCAAATGAAAGGCGATGGAGGAAGACAATCGAGAAGAGGACTGCTGGGGATAGAGTGATAAGCAAAGCAATGACGGGGACAGACGACAAGCTGGGAAAATAAAGAGATCATGATGGGGACAACCATCAGGTAAGGAAATAAGATTCTCTGGGGATTAAAGAAAGACAATGGTGGGGACGGACACCAGGCTGGATAGTAAAGTAATCAACGATGGGAATGGCCATCGGGTTAAAGAATAAATGAAATAATGATGAGGGACGGTCATCAAAGGTGAAGGACGATCACCTAGCATGGGACGACTGCTCTTTATCACGACATAGGACGAATGTAGGATAGAAAGGGTCAACGATAGGGACGTCCATTAGATAAGCATGATGAAGGACGATCATCAAGAGGTGAAGGACGATCACCTAGAAGGGTACGACTACTCTTGGGGATTATCTCGACATAGGACGAATGTCGGATAACAAGATCAACGATGGGGACGGCCATCAGATAAATGATGAGGGACGATCATCAAGAGGTGAAGGACGATCACCTAGCAGGATACGACTACTCTAAATATCACGACATAGGACGAATGCCAGATAGAGGGTTCCAATAATGGATATTACACTGGGTAAAAGGATGAGGGACGGTCATCCAAAGGTGAAGGACGATCACCTGGCCGGGGACGGCTGCCGAAAGCATCATGATATAGGACGAATGTCGGATAGAAGAAAGTTGTTTTGTTGGTGACTTACTGGGGAATGGTAAACACGGACGAGTGCTTACGCTCTTTAAAATAAAAGGTATAAGTGTTTGACAGTGTGTATAGATCAAAGATGCGGACGAGCATCCTTAGGAACTTGATACGGACGAGTATCGGTAGAAACAATACGCTGACACATGTTCAAAGATGATGATACGGACGAGTATCCACCGGTTAATCAAGGAACACGGACTAGTGTTAAATCTGTCGGGGAGGTAATATATACAAGATACTGACGAGTATCAGAGGATTGTATATGTACAAGGTGTTGATCTATTGGTGAAGTGTGTGTAAGACACGGACGAGTGTCGGAAGATTGGGTCAGGGACACAGACGAGTGTTTGACTTGCTGGGGAAGTATGTGCAAGACACGAGCGAGTGTTGAAAGATTGGGCAAGGGACACAGACGAGTGTTTGACTTGCTGGGGAAGTGTGACATGGACGAGTGCCAAAAGGAATATGTACAAGCTGTGAACAAATATCTATATTTGAGAGTGCAGAAGGTATTCTAGCGAACTACGGGGGATAAGATGACACGGACGAGTGTCGAAAAGATCATGTATAAATATAAACAAGTATCTGTACTCAGGAGCACAAGGTGATGCCTTGGCTTTTATCTGCAGGGGATATGAGTTTAGTATGTTACAGGTGAAGTGATGATGGTATTTGCAGGTGACTGGCTCGAACCTAGCCTATGATCATGCAAATGTTTGATTTTTGCTGTAATGCTCCGTATTGAACGGAATGCTATGCTTATTTTGGTGAATATGATGTGAATGCCATGTTTATGCAAGTGAGGAAACTGATCCGAGACTCGGATCCTGCGGGGATAAAAGATCTCTGGCTGATCTGCTTGGAGGAATAACCCGGCTGGGGAAGAGATCATTGATGGATCTGTCCGGAGGGAGAACTCTGCTTGGGGAAAAAGATCATTGGTAGATCTGTATAGAGGGAGAACTCCTTAATGGGGATGAGGAGGTTTTAGCAACTCCACTGGGGATATGCTTCAGGTATTGCCCTACTGGGGGAGGCAACTCTGTGGGGAATCAGTTCCACCAACTCCGCTGAGGATGAGAGAAAACTGGCATCTCTGGTGGGGGAAAGAAAGTTCCTTGACCACCTTGCTGTGGAAGAAATGTCGGGGATTGCTCGGGAGGTCCCGCTTTGGGAGGATATAACTTCTGGAAAGTAGTATGCTGGGATTCATTGCTTGATCTACCCCATGTTACGAAAGATTGTCTGTCTTGAGGTACCCGCAACCTGTTAAGACAAAGGAAAACGCACAAGTGTCCCGAGGTATCCTTAACCGGATTCCGTCATGGGAATTAGATTTACCTAAAAGTAACATATTTCCTGCAAGCATTTATTAAAATAGCTCATATGTTTTATGCAAGCGTTGTATTATGAACATTGTACATTTTGCAAACGAAACAAAAATGTACAAAACAAAGTGTGACTGAAAACCCTGATTTTATTGATTTTTGTGCCCTAAATTGGCAAGTACAGTCAAAGAAGCGAAACCCCTGGAAAGAGGATATTGCTATAAATGGAGAAAATAAAAGTGTTGGCAATGTTGAAGACGACGTTCCAGTGAGCTTCCTTTGCTATGACCTGTATGACCTTGACGTTCTTCTTATCTTGCTTTCTGAAGAGGTTGATTCTGACTGACGCTTTGCACTTTCGAAGCTTGCCATGTGGTGAGTGATACAGGAGGATTCAGAATACAGTTGTTTGCTTATTCCCTGATTTTGCATGGATCGCCCTTTCAGGTTTTCAATCCACCGGGATACCCATTTTTGCCTGAGTCGTCCAATGCGGCTTTTCAACTCAGCGGGTGTATACATTTTTTTGAATTTTTCCCTTATTTTTGCCTGAGTCTTTTATTCTGTTTTTGACTCGCCGGGATGCCCTATTTTTGCCTGGACTTACGTTCTGTTTTTATGTCCAGCAGGTCATTTTATGTGAAGTATTTTTTAACTGCATCTGAATTCACAGGAGACGGGAAGTCATCACCATCCATGGTTGCGAGCATTAGTGCTCCTCCTGAGAAGACTTTGGTTATCACGTAGGGACCTTCATAGTTTGGTGTCCACTTGCCCCTGTGGTCTGTATGAGGAGGAAGGATTCTCTTCAGAACAAGCTCTCCCTCTTGGTATTCCCGAGGTCTGACTTTCTGATCGAAGGCTTTCTTCATTCGCTTCTGATATAACTGCCCATGACAAATGACAGCTAATCTCCTCTCTTTGATCAGATTCAGTTGATTGTACCGAGACTGGATCCATTCTGCTTCGTCCAGTTTCACATCCATCATTACCCGTAAGGAGGGTAGCTCAACTTCAACAGGTAGGACATCTTCCATACCGTACACAAGTTGATAAGGTGTTGCCCCAGTAGACATCCTGATCGAGGTTCGGTACCCATGCAGGGCAAATGGTAGCATCTCATGCCAGTCTTTGTAAGTAACCACCATCTTCTGCATAATCTTCTTGATGTTTTTGTTAGCGGCCTCAACAGCGCCATTCATCTTTGGCCTATAAGGAGAAGAGTTGTGATGCTGAATTTTGAAGTCCCGACAAAGTTCTGCCATCATTTTGTTGTTCAAATTGGAACCATTATCAGTAATGATTAGCTCGGGAACTCCATATCGACAGATGATGTCTCTTTTCAGAAATCTGGCTACCACTTGTCTGGTGACATTTGCATACGAAGCTGCTTCGACCCATTTGGTGAAGTAATCAATGGCTACCAGGATGCACCGGTGACCATTTGAAGCAGTCGGTTCAATTTTTCCAATCATGTCAATGCCCCACATGGAAAAGGGCCACGGTGAAGACATTACGTTTAAAGGATTCGGAGGCACACACACTTTATCTGCGTAGATTTGGCACTTGTGACATTTTTTGGCGTAAGCACAACAGTCTGCATCCATTGTGATCCAGTAGTAACCCGATCTTAATAACTTCTTTGCCATTGCATGTCCTCCGGCATGGGTACTGAAAGAGCCTTCATGTACTTCGTGCATCAGTAAGTCCGCTTCCTTCTTGTCAACACATCTGAGCAGGACCATGTCGAAGTTTCGCTTTTATAATGAACCATCAGCATTGAGGAAGAAACTGTCGGCCAACCTTCTTAAAGTCTTTTTATCATTGGATGATGCCCCAGATGGGTATGTCTGATTCTCCAAGAAGCATTTGATGTCATGGTACCAAGGCTTGTTGTCAATAGTAGTGTCCACAGAAAATACATATGTCGGCCGGTCTAGTCTGGATACCAGAATCCGAGGCACGTAATTAGCAGTTTGTACTTTGATCATGGAGGAAATGGTAGCTAAAGCATCTGCAAACTGATTCTCATCTCGAGGGATGTATTCAAGTTTGACTGTTGTGAATAAAGTCAGTAATCACCTCGTATAGTCATGGTATGGAATCAGATGCTCCTGATGAGTGTACCATTTGCCATTTGTCTGATTGATTACCAAAGCTGAATCTTCGAATACATTCAAGGTTTTGATCCTGAGGTCAATGGCTTCCTTAAGACCCATGATACAGGCTTCGTATTCTACTTCGTTGTTAGTGCAGACAAAGGTGAGTTTTGCCGAGAAAGGCATATGAACTCCTTCGGGTGTGATAAGCACAGCACCAACCCCACGACCATTCATATTGACAGCCCCGTCAAACATCATAATCCATGCCTCTTCTGGATCAGGCCCTTCAGTGTGAACTGGCTCTTCACAACCTTTTTCTTTTAAGTACATGATGTCTTCATCAGGAAAGTCAAATCTCACGGGCTGGTAATCATCAATGGGTTGTTCAGCTAGATAGTCAGACAGTACACTGCCCTTGATGGCCTTTTGAGAAGTGTACTGAATGTCATACTCTGTCAGAATCATTTTCCATCTTGCAACCCTTCCGGTAAGTGCTGGCTTCTCAAATATGTACTTGACGGGGTCCATTTTTGAGATCAACAAGGTAGTGTAAGTCAACATATACTATCTTAGTCGGCAAGCAGCCCACGCTAAAGCACATCAAGTTTTCTCGAGCAATGAATAACGTTGTTCACAGTCAGTAAACTTTTTGCTTAGGTAGTATATTGCATACTCTTTTCGACCAGACTCGTCATGCTGGCCCAACACACACCCCATTGACCCTTCTAATAATGTCAGGTACATTATCAGAGGTCTTCCTTCAATTGGAGGCATGAGAATTGGAGGTTCTTGCAGGTACTCCTTGATCTTGTCAAAAGCTTTCTGACAATCTTCGTTCACCTGACTGTTTGTTCCTTTCTTAACAGTTTGAACAAGGGTTCACAGGTTGCAGTGAGATGAGATATGAACCTTGAGATGTAGTTCAATTTACCCAAGAACTCCCGAACTTCTTTTTCAGTCCTAGGTGTAGGCATCTCCTGAATGACTTTGACTTTGTCGGGATCAACCTCAATTCCCTTTTCACTTACGATAAATCCCAGCAACTTACCAGAACGTACCCCGAATGTGCATTTGTTGGGGTTCGACTTCAGCTGATACTTCCTCAGACGCTTAAACAACTTCAGCATATTCACCAGATGGTCTTCTTCAGTAAGGGACTTGGCAATCATATCATCCACGTAGCATTCAATTTCTTTGTGGATCATATTGTGGAATAATGTTACTATAGCCCGTTGATACGTTGCACCGGCATTCTTCAGTCCAAATGGCATTACCTTGTAACAAAATGTGCCCTAAGGTGTGATGAAAGTTGTTTTCTCCATGTCTTCGGGTGACATCTTAATCTGATTGTACCTAGAAAATCCATCCATGAAAGAAATACCGAGAAATGAGTTGTGTTGTCGACCAATACATCAATGTGAGGTAATGGGAAATCATCCTTCGGGCTAGCTCTGTTCAGATCCCGGTAATCCACACACATACGCACTTTTCCATCCTTCTTCAGCATGGGTATAATATTAGCAACCTACGGAGGGTAACTAGTTACAGTAAGAAAACCGGTATCCCACTGCTTTTGTACTTCTTCCTTAATCTTCATGGCCATATCTGGGCGAGTACGACGTAGCTTCTGTTTAACTAGATGGCAATCTTTTTTCAATGGTAGCTTATGCATGACAATATCTGTATCTAGACCTGGCATATCCTGATAGGACCAAGTAAAGACGTCGACGTATTCCCGAAGCATGCTGATAAGCTGTTCTTTTACTGGAGCTTGCAGACTGGCCCCAATATTCACCTCTTTCAAATCTTCCTCGGTACCAAGGTTAACAGTTTCAACCTCCTCCTAATGAGGGGTAATCACTTTCTCTTCTTGCCTCAACAACTTGGCTAACTCTTCAGGCAACTCATAGTCTTCATCAACCCCTTCATCTGCTTGATTAATTAGATTGTCGAAGTCATACAAGGTCATAGCAGTGCTGTTGTCGGTGCAATATAGAGGATAATCTCTGCAAGGGTTGATATTTGTTTTTTTAGTGATCAATTTTAATCTTGTTTAGAAAAAGTGTAAATGAAGTTATTATTTTGAAAACATTGCCATTTTATTGTTTTGTGCGAAAAATAACAAAAATGAAAAGACAGTGAGTGTAACACGGTGGGAGAACTGACTTTAGTTAAATGTTGCGGATAGCAAGAGTCGCCACCGACTTTTATTTTATCCAAAGGAAAGGGTATAAAAGAACAGGAAAGACCTTAAGAGATATTTTTGGGTCCGGGGGGTAGGTTATGTAAAGGGAAGGTGTTAGCACCCTTTACATCCATGGTTATCCATGGGCTCTTAGTTACTTAGCTCACTTTTGAATTGTTTTTGAAAGTGTAGTGTGTGACTAGAAAATTTTTCATAATAGTTAATAATGATCCATGTACGGATGCGTAAAAACTTGTTTTTTTTTTTTGAAAAATTGTTTGAAACTTGTTAAGTGTTTGAAAAATGGAGTGAGCAAGCAACTAGGAGGTACCTACCCTAAAGTTTTAAGTCTTTCTTGTTCTTTATCCCTTAATTGGTAAGACTATCCCTACTATTAAGGAGTAGGTAGTCATTACCTTGGATGTTAGGGACAAGTGAGAGTCATCTGTTTATGAAGGCAACTGTGAGGTGTATTAAGCATTCTGGAGGGACTATCATCATTATTCAAAAAGGGACTTGATCTTTAAAGGCAACCATTAGGGACTTGATGATTTTTTCTTTTAAGGGACTTGCTTTATACACCCCACTTGACCTTATGATTAGGCAACATTGAGGGATAGCCTTAGAAATGTGAGATGGCGATTAAAAATCGACTTACGTGTGTGAGTGTTCAATATTATTTATCTTTAATTAAAATGATCTAAGTTAATTTTTAAATAGAATACATGTTTTGCACTCCCTAAATTACTAACCATAGCATAAAAATTAAATATTTAAATATTTACAAAATTACACCAAGAAACAATTACATAATAATTATAATAAGCAAATTAAAATAAATAGCAAAAATAAATATATAAGCAAAATATAAATAAATAAGCAAAAAATAATAAATAAGCAATAAATAAATAAATAGAGGTTAGTAATAATAATAATTAAAAATAGGGTTAGTAAAAATATATTAAAAATAAATGAAGTTAATGAAATAATAATAATAATGAAATATATAAGGTTAATGAAGCAAAAATAATAATTAAAATAAATAGAAAATATTATAATGACATGATTAGAATGATAAACACAAAATTTAATTTTAATATATAACATTTATTTAGAAATAAGAATAATTAAAAAAAAAATTTTAAACATAATATAATCATAGATTTAATTATTACAAATTTAATCATTTCTAAACATATATTAACATTTATTTATTAAAAAATATTTACACATTATATGAAGAAAATAAGTTTTAAATATCATATTCACAAAATTAATCATATTTATAAAATTTAATTTTATTAATTATTACATTTACAAAAATTATATTAAATAAATATATACATTATAATTATATAAAGAATTAGAAAGTAAAAATTATTTAGAAAATGAAATTAGGTTTTCACAAAAATTAGGGTTTTGTTTAGAAAAATATTTTTTAGGGTTTCTAATTTAACTATACAAAATTAATAATATACATATATTATATTTACATATGATAAAGAAAATAATTTCAGAAAATTTATATATTTTAAAATTTTAGAAAATATTAAGCATGCATCATTATTTCTCTTTTTTTTTTAATTATTAAGAAAGCATATATATATAAAACTATATTAATAAGAGAATAATTAAAACAAATAAAAGCAAAAAATGTGAAAAACTTACCTGACTGGGGTTTGAACCCAGGTCAGCCTATTTGCCAGCAAGAAGAACCACCACCAAGCCACTATGCACGCAGGCAACAAAAGAGGGTGTGAAATTGGTTTTATGCTTCATCTAGAAAAATCAGAAAAATAATAGAAGCAAAAAGGCCTGGGGTGGTGTTGAACCCAGGACCTTTGATCATTCACACGCATGCTTTACCGCCTGGCTGGGAGAGCCCTTCTGCTTGCAAAACAACTACAAACAATAATATATTAAGAAAGCAGTTTAAATGAAAAAGATGTCAAAAAACTTGGCTGGAGGCAGGATTCGATCCCCTCCCCTTTTTGTCAAGCGCACACAAGCCTTTCCACTGGGCCACGCAGCAAGCTGTGATAACAGATTAACAAAACAACATAAAACATTTTAAACATAATTTGAATATTTCCTGGGCGCGCCATCAGCTTCATCTTCTTCCTCATACCTGCACTTTTTCCTGCGAAATCACCCACGACCTTTCCTGCGAATTCCTCAATGTTTCAAACCTACGAAAATGAAACTTGTACAAAACAGTAACGATTCAAGAAATTAAAGATATCAATGAGTTCCTTATGACTCATACAATCTTTCTACGTTGTTAAAATTCATTTATATGGCTTGAATCATGAAACCCTAAAATTGAGTTCTAAACCCTAACAATGGCCGCGGGTAATATAGGTCATGAAGCTTCAATCCAATTGTCCAGAATCGTTCTAGGGATCAAGATAAACACATATCAGTCATCAAAAACAATTCATAATGCATATATTAATGTATTCGAAAAATTTAAATCCAAGACAAAGTTTGATTCGGGTAGAGCCATATGAGATGGTATTGATGCATATGATTGATGGTTTATGATCAGTGATGTCTAATGAAGCTTGCCATGTCCTTCTTTTACCTTCTAGTGCTCTGAATCAAGGAATCCGAATATGAGTTTTGGATGGATTTTTGAGGTTTGGAACTTACACTTAGAGGCATCAAATTCGTGAATGAGTGATAGGGTTATGTTCAGCACTTATATGTGATTGAATCTAGGTCAAAAACTTGATTGATTGTGTACAAGATTTGATCCAAAAAGATTCACAATGATAAGCTTTGAATTTTCAATATTTTTGCATCAATGCTTTCTATTTCAAGACATTCCATATAATTCTTGTATCAACTTGTTCCATGCTGATTTTATGACCTTCTAGAATCAATAATAAAATTAAATCTTCATATTTAATATTTTATTTAAATTTAAAATGATTTTAAGTATAAAAAATCATAATAAATTAATTAAATAAAATAAAAATTATGAAAATAATATGGAAATTTCGTGCATGATGTTGTTGTATGGGTTGGGTCATAATTTGGCAAGCCCATTTGGAAAGAATTGTTTTTAGACCTCCATTTTCATTATAAACCATCACAAAATTTCCCAACTTTGCAAGGGCATATCTCCCTCAATTTTAAAGGTATGAGGGTGTTCTTGGACATTTTGGAAATCTTGAAGAGTCCTCTAAACAACCCCATTGGTTTCAGGTCCATATCATTTGCCAATCTCAAGTTATGCCCTTTTGAAGTTGTTGACTTTTTGTTGACTTTTGAAATGACCTATAATGTCTTAGCTCATATCTTCCAAATGAAGCATTTTTGGGCTTGACTTGCAAGATCAAAGTTGTAGAGAATTCAATTTCCTTCAAAATGAGCTTTGAGTGGAGACTTGGTGATGAAGTATGTGAAAGTTATGGCTGGTCAAAGTTCAGTTGACTTTTACTAAGGAAACCCTAATTTAGAAACTCCTGATTCTTGATGATCTGGAATCTCCTTGATGAATCATGATCAACCCTTGATCAAATGATGAATTTTACTTCATATACTTGATGTTGGCAAAAAATCATGAAGTTTGACTTTGGTTTGACCACAGTTGACCTCAGTTTGACTTTTTAACTGCTTTGACTGATTTTGACTTATCTGATCATCTGACTGAGCAAACTTTTGAGAAAAGTCTTGAAACTTATCATGGGGGTTCTTACATACATATAAGATGTTATGAAGCTCACTTGAAGTCTTGGAAGTCCATTAAGCCTGATTAAAGTCAAAACCCTAGTTTTGGATGCACTGCTTAGGAGGTGCATTGTTTGAGGGGATTGTCAACTCTTCTGACCAATTGTGAACTTTGTGAACCTTGTGAACCATCATAAAATGTCTTGTGAACCTCATGGGAGGTATTGTGAAGCTTGTGAAGCTTGTGAACCTCATGAAGTGACTTGTAGACTTCATGAACCTCATGAAAGGTTATGTAAACATTGTGAATCTTGTGAACCTTGTGAACCTTCATGAAGTGACTTGTAGACTTCATGAACCTCATGAAAGGTCTTGTAAATGTTGAGAAACTTGTGAACCTTGTGAACCTTCAAGAAGTGACTTGTAGACTTCATGAACCTCAAGAAAGGTATTGAAAGCATTGTGGAACTTGTGAACCTTGTGAACCTTCATAAAGTAACTTGTAGACTTCATGAACCTCATGAAAGGTCTTGTAAGTGTTGGGCAACTTGTGAACCTTGTGAACCTTCTTAGAACACAAAGTCTTGTATTGTGAGGGCAAATTTTGGGGTGCAACAGCTGCCCCTGTTCAATTTTCTGAAACCTGAGGGGTTAGATTGGTATATTTGCCAGTCATGACCTGGAAGGTTGAAGGGGATTGAACACAAAAGCCCAAAAATTTGCACTCACCAGTGCGTAGAATGATATTGATGTTTGGTTGTATTTGCTTGAGTGGGCTTAAAGATGCCCCTTGGAAGAACTGGAGATGGGCTTAGAGATGCCATCTAAAGAACTGGATGTGGTGATGTCTTCATGTTGATACTGGATATCAGTACTAGGTCTTGGTATAGGCCGTCTCTGAATCATTTATGCAACATGATTTGAGTTGTTGGATGGACCAGTAGAAATAAATCTTGGGATGATTATCTCTTCTGGAAATATTTTGGATTAGGGAATGGATCTTTGTACAGACCGTTTGCCTATTCTCTAAGGGCCAAAAGAACGTTAGGATTTGTTCTTAAGGATCAAAAGAACGTCAGGATTTGTTCCTCTGAAAAATGTCTTGGACAAGGGGTCAAAAGAGCGTCAGGATTTGCTCTTAAGGGTCAAAAGAACGTTAGGATTTGTTCTTCTGAAAAAGTATTTTGAACAATGGGCCAAAAGAGCGTCAGGATTTGCTCTTAAGGATCAAAAGAACGTCGGGATTTGTTCTTCTGAAAAATGTCTGGGAGGATGAAGCAGTCCAGAAGTAATGATGATAGCTGTCAGGAGGATGGAGCAATCCTGAGGTAATGATATGATTTCAGGAGGATGAAGCAATCCTGATGTAATAAAAAGCTGTCAGGAGGATGGAGCAATCCTGAGGTAATAATATGATATGCTTTCAGGAGACTGGAGTAATCCTGATGTAACAGCATGTCTTCAGGAGGATAGAGCAGTCCTGATGAGATTATAAGCTTCTTTGTTGGATAATTAACCTGAAACCAAGGTGACATTCCGTATAATAATATTAGTTTATGCTTTATGTATGCATGCATAGTATGATGCACCTAAGTACTGTATTATGCGTTTATGGATATGTATGTTATGGTATGATGTAAATGAGGTATGTATGATATGATACTGCCGAAAGCGTCTGGATATCTTCGTATAACAACTGCTGGCCAGGGAAAATAAATCCCGATTCGTTGCTGAAGAATATATTATACATAATCTTCCGTCTGCTGGGGATAGCAAGGTATAGATAACCTCCCGTATGCTGGGGATAGTAAGGTATATATAACCTCTCGTCTTCATTTGATAGTAGGGTAGAGATAGCATCCCGTCTTCGTTCGCCGTACTCTTATTGGAAAGTAAATTTCCGTATATCCATATGAGGATAAAAGAGATGGATATAAATTCCAGGGGAGATGAGACTTTATGAAGATGGATTCGTCCTACTGAGGGTTTATAACTGTCTTGTAAAGATGAACAGGCGAAGCTTCGTTGAAATCCTTCCCTCGTTCGTCCTTAGTAAATACTATTACTGCATTTTTATGCATTTCTGGTAAACATCAATCATATTAAAAGCATACATGCATTCAAACACAACCAATGGACGTTTCGCTTATGTAAATAGGGTAAAAGTAAATCTGGATTCAAAAGATGGAATTTATTTATATCAAAAAGTGACCCATACACGGGTAAGTTTGTACAAGGAGACATAAACCCTAGTAAGAGGATTTTGTCATAAAGTTTTACAAAACAAAGAGAATCAGCTATGTGGGAAATAATCCTATTGAGTTTCAATTCTACTATTGCCATTATCTTCAAGTATCTCATCTTCTGCTGTTGAGACGGAAATAATTGGATTGAGCTTTATCTGTTCGAGCTTGAGTAAGTAGTACAACTGGTTGCAGTTTCATGAGTGATCCAAACGAGACATAGTCATACGCTTTAATCCCTAACTTTTGCCTGGATTTCCCTTTCAGGTTTTCAATCCACCGGGATACCCTTTTTTGCCCAAGCCGCCCTTTCAGGTTTTCGACTTGCCGGGTGTACATTTTTTTTTATATATATCCCTAATTTTTGCCCAAACCCTTTTGGTTTGCCGGGATGCCCTTATTTTTGCCTAGGCCTGTCAACCTAGCGGGTCTCTTTTCATGCGTAGTATTTTTTAACTATGTTTGCGTTCACAGTCTGTGGGAAGTCTTCACCATCCATTGTAGTGAGTATCATGGCACCTCCTGAGAACACTGTCTTGACTACAAATGGTCCTTCATATGTTGGAGTCCACTTTCCCCTAGGATCACCCTGTGGTAATATGATACGCTTGATTACCAAGTCACCAGCCTGATATACCTTTGGCTTAACCTTCTTGTTAAAAGCTTTGATCATTCGTTTCTGGTACATCTGGCCATGACAAACTGCTGCTAGCCTCTTCTCATCAATCAAATTTAACTGGTCCAGTCGAGTCTGAATCCACTCATCTTCATCCAAGCCTGCATCCTTCATAATTCTTAAGGAGGGAATCTGAACTTCAATGGGCAGAACTGCTTCCATACCATAGACCAAGGAGAATGGGGTTGCCCCTGTTGAAGTACGTACTGTGGTACGATAACCATGAAGAGCAAATGGTAACATCTCATGCCAATCCTTATAAGTGACAGTCATCTTATGTACAATCTTCTTGATGTTCTTATTAGCAGCTTCAACTGCCCCATTCATCTTTGGACGATATGGAGAAGAGTTGTGATGCTTAATCTTGAACTGCGTGCAGAGATCAGTAATCATAGTGTTGTTCAGATTAGAGCCATTGTCAGTGATAATCCTCTCAGGGATGCCATACCTACATATGAGATTATTCTTAATGAACCGAGCCACAACATTCTTAGTAACAGATGCAAATGAAGCTGCCTCTACCCACTTTGTGAAGTAATCAATAGCAACCAGGATGAAACGATGCCCATTAGAAGCAGTAGGCTTGATCTCACCAATCATATCAATGCCCAACATGGCAAAGGGCCAAGGAGCAGTCAACACATTCAATGGTGATGGAGGTACGTGGACTTTATCAGCATAAATTTGACACTTGTGACAAGTTCTGGAGTGTTGATAGCAATCAGTTTCCATGGTAGACCAATAGTAACCTGCTCTCAAAATCTTCTTTGCCATAGTATGACCACTAGAATGAGTACCAAAGATCCCATCATGCATATCTTCCATAATCTCCGTTGCTTCCTTCTTATCCACACAACGAAGCATAGTTGAATCATGATTGCGCTTGTACAGAATCCCATTACTCAGAAAGAACTTAGCAGAAAACCTTCTCAGAAACTTCCTATCTTTGACAGATGCCCCATCAGGGAACTCCTGAGCTTCAAGATATCTTTTCACTTCATAGAACCAAGGCTTCTCTTCTGCCCCTTCAGTGTCAATCTTATTGCAGTATGCAGGCTTTTCAAATCTATCAATGGTAATCTTGGGAGCTTCATCATCCCAACTGATCTCAAACATAGATGCCATGGTGGCTAATGCATCTGCCAACTGATTCTCTCTTCGTGGAATGTGCTCAAAGGTAATCTCTTTGAAATGTGGGATCAAAGACAACACATGCTCTCTGTAAGGAATGAGGTTATCATGCTTGGTATCCCAATCTCCTTTAATCTGACTTACTACCAAGGCTGAATCTCCATACACATCAAGGAACTGAATCTTCATATCAATAGCAGCTTTAATACCTAGGATACATGCCTCATACTCAGCCATGTTATTGGTACAATAGAAACAAAGCCTGGCAGTAATCGGGGTATGACAACCTTCAGGGGAACTAATCACAACACCAACACCATTACCAAGTGCATTAGAGGCACCATCAAAAACCATAGTCCATCGGGATCCTTGTTCAGGTCCGTCATATTGTCCAGGTTCTTTGGTAATAATCATAATGTCTTCATCAGGGAACTCAAAATTCATTGACTGGTAATCATCTACTGCTTGATGAGCCAAATGATCAGCAACAACACTTCCCTTGATGGCCTTCTGAGTAGTGTATTGTATGTCATATTCTGTCAAGATCATTTGCCATCTTGCAATTCTTCCGGAGAGAGCAGGTTTCTCAAATATGTACTTGATTGGATCCATCTTCGAAATCAACAAGGTCGTATGGGTCAACATATACTGTCTTAGTCGGCGAGCAGCCCATGCCAAAGCGCAGCAAGTTTTCTCGAGCAGTGAGTATCTTGTTTCACAGTCGGTAAACTTTTTGCTAAGGTAGTATATTGCCTGCTCTTTTCGACCAGACTCGTCATGTTGCCCCAACACACACCCCATTGAGTTGTCTAACACTATTAAGTACATAATCAAGGGTCTTCCATCAACTGGTGGCATCAAAATTGGTGGTTCTAGCAGGTATCTCTTGATTTCATCAAAGGCAGTCTGGCACTCATCATTCCATTCCATCACCTGATCTTTCTTCAACAACTTGAAGATTGGCTCACAGATGGCTGTTAATTGGGAAATAAATCTTGCAATGTAGTTCAATCGTCCCAAGAAACCTCTAACCTCCTTCTCAGTACGGGGAGCTGGCATCTCTCGTATAGCTTCCACTTTTGCAGGATCCACTTCAATACCTTTTCCACTGACAATGAAACCCAGGAGCTTTCCAGATCTAACTCCAAAAGTACACTTGTTTGGATTCAATCTCAACTTGTATTTCTTCAACCTCTCAAACAATTTATGCAAATGATCAAGATGTTGTTCTTCATTCTGAGACCTGGCTATCATATCATCCACATATACCTCTATCTCATGATGAATCATATCATGAAACAAATCCACCATAGCACGCTGATATGTTGCCCCTGCATTCTTCAAACCAAATGGCATTACCTTATAGCAAAAGGTGCCCCACTGTGTCACAAATGTTGTCTTCTCCATATCTTCAGGTTCCATCTTAATTTGATTGTAACCAGAGAAACCATCCATAAAAGAGAATACCTTATGCTGAGCAGTGTTGTCTACCAGAATATCAATATGAGGAAGTGGAAAGTCATCTTTAGGGCTAGCCTTGTTCAAATCTCTGTAGTCTACACACATACGTACCTTACCATCTTTCTTAGGAACTGGTACCACATTTGCAACCCACTGAGGATAAGAAGTCACTGCTAAGAACCCTGCATTGAACTGTTTCATTACCTCTGCCTTGATCTTTTCTGACATTTCAGGACGCATACGACGAACCTTCTGCTTCTTTGGACGACAATCTTCTTTTACTGGTAAACGGTGAACCACAATGTCTGTATCCAACCCTGGCATATCTTCATAAGACCAAGCAAAGATCTCTACATATTCACGTAACATCTGAATCAATCTGCTCTTGACACTGTCCTCTAAGTCAGCCCCTATCTTGACCTCTTTTCTGTTTTCTTCAGTTCCCAGATTCACAACTTCGACTGGCTCTTCATGTGGCTGTATAGCTTTCTCTTCTTGTTGTAACAACCTAGCAAGCTCTACAGGTATTTCACAATCGTCTTCATTTCCGTCTTCAGTTTGATAGATCGGATTCTCGAAATTATAATTGGCAATAGTAGAACTGTTATCAACAGGATCCAGAGTGGATGAGGATCTGCATTTTAGTGATGTGGGTGTGTGTAAGAACACATAGCTGATAAAACAAAAATAAAAGAAAAGAAAGACAAGGAACACAATATTTACGAAAACGAAATGTCCACTGATTTTATTGAATGAAGTATGCAAATGAAATGACAGCCCGTAACAAGCACACCATTGTGCCCCGGGTAAGGCACATGGCTTGAAAGTTTTATTGTTTAAGAAATTACAAATTTAAAATATAACAACACAGTAATAGTATTTACTCCTGACTAAAGGAGATAGGGATAACATCTTCAGCTTTCCAATTATTGAGTCCAGCACCCACAGTAGGAAAAATCCAAGCATCCAAGTTGTAGTCTTCATCTTGATCTCCCACAGCATTAATCTGGTCCTTCACAACCCCTTGATTAGTGATACGGGCAGCACGAGCACGACGAACAGCCTTTTGGAATTCTGCAGTGAAACCCAAACCAAACTTGTCAGACTTGTATGGAATATCAGGAAGCTGACCCCAAATAGTACAACCACCTTCATCCACCACAGCTCTAGCATCATTGAGGGAGGCCATTGCCATTGTTGGAGGCTTTCTGGTGACCACAGGAACTTTCTTCACAGCAGGAGGAGCTACGTAATCATTAACAACCCAGGGAACCACTTCAAACGTCTGACACGGAGTCTCGATGTATTCACCTTCCATTTCCAGATACTTGAAAGTATTTACATGGCTGACAAAGTATTCTTCTTCTCCATAGACAGTAACAACCTTTCCATCCACCGGATATCTCAACTTTTGGTGCAATGTAGAGGTTACAGCACCTGCCCCATGGATCCAAGGACGACCAAGCAGACAAGAGTACGAAGGACGAATATCCATCACAAAAAATGTAGCAGTAAACACCTGGGAGCCAACTTTGATTGGAAGATCAATTTCTCCATGCACTACTCTTCTAGAACCATCAAAAGCCTTTACCACAATGTTACTGGGCTTCAACACAGCATCTTCAGGACTCAGCTTGTTCAGGACTTCCTTGGGTAACACATTCAGAGAGGAACCATTGTCTATCAATACATGTGACAGGGTAGTGCCCCTGCATTCAATTGAGATATGCAAGGCCCTGTTATGATCCCTCTTGGCAGGGGTCAAATCAGCATCAGAAAATCCCAACCCATTGTCATAGGTCAGGTGAGCAACACAGTTCTCAAATTGGTCAACAGAAATTGCACTGGGTACATGAGCAGTCTTCAGAAACTTGATCAAGGACTTGGCATGAGCCTCAGAACATAACAACAAGGACAGCATAGAAATCTTTGAGGGAGTATGTCCCAACTGATCAACAATGTCATAATCACTCTTGCGAATGATTTTCAATACTTCTTCCATCTGCTTAGAGAGGTCATCAGCAGCTGGCACATCAGTAGATACAGGCTCAATAACAGGACCCTTGCCCCGAGCATCAGTGGTGGAAGTAGCAGCAGGAGTAACTGCATTCTTGGAAGTATCTGGAGGAGAGAAGACTCTTCCACTACGAGTGATCTTGCTAGATCCAGCAATATTATCAACATCAACAGGCACATCAGCTACAGGCTCTTGCTTAACACCATGGATGTAAACATCAGTTCCATAATGCCAAGGCACAGCTTTGTCAGACGTATATGGGATAGGACCAGGAGTTGTAATGACCACAGGAGCTACTCTGGCTTCAGCAACAAATTTCATGGGACCTTCAGCAGTAATTTTGATTGGACCCTGATGAGTGATTTTAATGGGACCCTTTGAAGTGATTCTTATTGGTACTTTGTCAACCATGTCAACCTCTTCAATCTTCCTACCTTGAGTCAGATGATCCACCATACTTTCTACAGACGACGGAGTCCTCTCAAACACTATAGTATACTTATCCATGAGACGTTGAATTCCATCTCTCAATATGAAGCAACTATCCGGCTTATAGGTACAATACAAACAATCTTCACGACAACCTGGAAAGATCCCAGCTTGTACTAACCTCTTTTTGATAACAGACAGTGGTGTGGTCAACTCCATAACTGAATAGACATGTAGATCTTCATCAATAACGTTGACAGTCTTCTCGTGATTTGGCATTGGAGCAGTAATCACATTGGGAGTACCCGGAGGATCAAACTCAATTTCTCCAGCATCAATCATATCTTGAATTTTATTCTTCAAGATCCAGCAGTTATTAGTGTCATGTCCCTGACAGTTTGAATGATATGCACATCGTGCATTGGGATTGTACCTGGGAGAGGTAACATTGGGATTCTGAGGAGCCTCTTTCAAAGTAATAAGTTCAGCCTTCAACAAGTGTTGCAATGCCTGAGCCATTGACATGTTGATCTTCGTGAACTGTCTTCTAGCCCTTTGTTGGTTGCCCTGTGGCTGCTCTGTTGTTGCAGGAGTTGGATTTGAAATATGAACTGCACTAACAGACTGATGCCTTCTATTACGATCAGGCTGACCATAAACAGCATTGGATTCTTTCTTCCCAGTGGGGGGCTTCTTTGCAGCACCTGATGAGGAAGTACCCACTTGGATCTTACCATTCTTTATACCATTCTCTACTCGCTCTCCTGTCATGATCAACTCAGTGAAGCCAGATGATGAGCTTCCAATGAGATGACTGTAAAATGGACCATTCAGTGTGCACATGAACATATCAACCAATTCCCTGTCAGTCAAAGGGGGTTGAACTCTTCCAGCTAAATCTCTCCACTTCTGAGCATACTCCTTAAAACTTTCTTTGGCACCCATAGACATGCTTTGCAGCTGCATGCGAGTGGGAGCTAAGTCAGCATTGTATTGATACTTCTTATAGAAAGCCTCAGCAAGATCATTCCAATCCCTGATGTTGACACTCTCCAATTGATAATACCACTCCAATTGAGCTCCAGATAAGCTCTCTTGGAAAAAGTGGATCCACAACTTCTTATCAGCAGTGTGGGGTTGAATTCTTCTGACATAAGACCTCAGATGCAGCTTGGGACAAGAGACCCCATCATAAACAACAAACGTAGGAACCTTGAAACCAATGGGTATGACTACTCCAGATATCAAGCTCAAATCCTCAAAATCCAGCCCAGATGACTTCTGTAACTCCATGGCATCCATCCTATCCACCAGCATCTTGAATTTGTCTTCATTAGGCTCATGGTAGTAATTAGCCTCAGAATCAGAGTCCCCCATTGTATGGTGGAGACTGCCTACCTCTTGCTCAAATTCCTCAGATTCATAGTCTCCAGCTGGTTCCTTGGTCTTGGCAAGACCTTTGAACCTTCTTCCCATGTTGATCAAACCAGCAAACCTTCTAGTCTTCTTAGTCTTCTTGACCAGCAGTGTCTTCAATTCATCCTGCCCCTTGGACAGGTTCAAGATCAGCTCTTGGAACTGTGCATTTTGTGCCTGGAGATCCTTAACTGATTGTTCAAGAGCCATTGCTGAAATAAACAGCGAGAAGATGAGAAACCTGTGCACAATTATAAACCTGTGATGCAATGAAATGATATATGAATGCGTATGCGATGTTTTCAAGGACCGCAGGATTTAAATTCGCTTAGACAAACACGAAAGTAAACTTTTATTAGTAATAAATTGTTTTGCCTTTTAGGCTTACAAAAAATGAAATGAAATAAGTACAAAAGATGGGGTTTTAAGTCTCCCATGGACGTTTCCTCTTTGTATTGAGGTATGAGTTGAGGTTTCGTTCCTCGTGAAGTTGCTTTGTTAGCTCTAGGATTCTTGCTTGGCTTGCTTTGTAATGAGCCTAGAAAGTATCCCTTTGCTCCTTCAGTTGGATCCATGATCTCTGCAAGTCTTCCTTATCAGTAGGCATGTCTGGGTGAAGGATGGTATAAGCTGTGTCTCCTTCAGCAACAGGTTCCATGGTAACTGGTAGGACGGCAGGATATGGCATCATGAGTGTCTGAGCACGAGATCGTACCCATCTGAGATAAGCCTCCATAGGAATAGTGTACTTAGGCTCCAGCGTCTTGCTGTCAATCCTGTTTACCTTTCCCCAAGCTCGTATGAATCTCTGACGGTAACCCTGAAGATCATTGTCATAATCAAACACAATGCCTTGAATCAACATGTCATGTGGACCATCGCTCCGGGCGTAACCAAACTGTCGTAAAGCTAGAGAGGGGTTGTAAGTGATGCCTCCTCTTATGCCTAGAAGTGGCACATTAGGAAACTCCCCACAATGGTCAATGATGGTGACATTCTCCATAGATCTGGAGCACCAATGGATATCTGAGTGAGAAAGTGACATGATCCTCTTGGACCATCTGAACCCTTGCTCATTCTTCATTACTGAGCGAGGAAGGTGAGAAATAAACCACCTAGAAAGCAAAGGTATGCAGCACATCAAAGTTCCTCTTGCCCTTGTAGTACGGGTGTGAAGAGAATGCAGGATGTCTCCAAGCAATGTAGGCACTGGATTGTGACTCAGGAAAATGTTGATGGCATGAACATCTATGAACTGATCTGGATTGGGGAACAATACTAAGCCATATATCAGCAAGGCTAAGATCTCCTCAAAAGCATCATAGCTCATGGCCTTCAAGAACATTTGAGCCTTATCCATTAGCACCTTGGAAAGAATACCCTTGACTCCACTTCTCGTTTCTAGAACAATGTCAGACTTCTTCAGATGTAGGGCTGCAGCAATGACCTCTGGTTTAAGCTCCTTCTCCAAGCCTGTGAAGGGTCTTTGATCAAGAATAGGTATACCCAGAAGTTTAGAGAACTCCTCCATGGTTGGAACCAGCTGATAGTCAGGGAATGTAAAGCAATGGTGCTTAGGGTCAAAGAACTGAAACAGGACACTCATCATGTCTTCATTGAACCCTGAAGTGACTAGATCCAATAGGTGACCATGTCTCTTGATGAACTGGGAATGATCAGACACTTGAGAAACCAACTCTTTAAGCTTAGCAGGTATGCCCACAAAGTTGATTCTGATGGTGTTTCTACGAGCAGAAGTCATGACCTACAACAAAGAACAAAGATAAATCCCTTGGTCCTTGAAATGGTTAGTGAAAATGCTATGCTTATGATGCATGATGATGTCATGATGTTATGTTCAATCACAAACATGTGGCACACACAAACAAGTCACACCATAGCCCTAGGTTTAAAGGCTTGCATGAGGTTCAATGGTAAGTACCCTCCCCTGAAGTTAGATGGTTCATCCTGTCCTACAAAAGTAACCAGGTTCTAAGGGATCTCAATATCATTGATCCTTCACAAGGGTGATTGTTCAGAAGGCAACTTACTTGCCAACCAAAACCCTCCAAGTTCAAGATCTCAATGAGCGTAGTATCGAGTGTCAACCAACTTCAGTCTGTACCAAAGCCGGTTACCTCACTACTTTCTAAAGGCCAAGATGAGTTAACTAGGGTTCTAAAAGTTAGTTAGTGCATTGACAACATATGGCAGCCTCATATTATCCTCAACTTGACTTAAGGAACATAAGCACCAACCAAGAAGTCGCACTAACTATGGCCACCAGATCAACCGTATCGATATACGTCGTACAGTTTCCTTGGTCTATTGCCATTTACCTAAGGTACACTAGATCCGGGTTAGGACCTTTCACACATAAGAGCACCCCAACAAGATAATATAAAGCAAACAAGGCAAACAATTTAAAGTGATCTTAATTCCTAAGGGTACCCCTCTTAAATTTAAATCCCCAGCAGAGTCGCCAGTTCTGTAACACGGTGGGAGAACTGACTTTAGTTAAATGTTGCGGATAGCAAGAGTCGCCACCGACTTTTATTTTATCCAAAGGAAAGGGTATAAAAGAACAGGAAAGACCTTAAGAGATATTTTTGGGTCCGGGGGGTAGGTTATGTAAAGGGAAGGTGTTAGCACCCTTTACATCCATGGTTATCCATGGGCTCTTAGTTACTTAGCTCACTTTTGAATTGTTTTTGAAAGTGTAGTGTGTGACTAGAAAATTTTTCATAGTTAATAATGATCCATGTACGGATGCGTAAAAACTTGTTTTTTTTTTTTGAAAAATTGTTTGAAACTTGTTAAGTGTTTGAAAAATGGAGTGAGCAAGCAACTAGGAGGTACCTACCCTAAAGTTTTAAGTCTTTCTTGTTCTTTATCCCTTAATTGGTAAGACTATCCCTACTATTAAGGAGTAGGTAGTCATTACCTTGGATGTTAGGGACAAGTGAGAGTCATCTGTTTATGAAGGCAACTGTGAGGTGTATTAAGCATTCTGGAGGGACTATCATCATTATTCAAAAAGGGACTTGATCTTTAAAGGCAACCATTAGGGACTTGATGATTTTTTCTTTTAAGGGACTTGCTTTATACACCCCACTTGACCTTATGATTAGGCAACATTGAGGGATAGCCTTAGAAATGTGAGATGGCGATTAAAAATCGACTTACGTGTGTGAGTGTTCAATATTATTTATCTTTAATTAAAATGATCTAAGTTAATTTTTAAATAGAATACATGTTTTGCACTCCCTAAATTACTAACCATAGCATAAAAATTAAATATTTAAATATTTACAAAATTACACCAAGAAACAATTACATAATAATTATAATAAGCAAATTAAAATAAATAGCAAAAATAAATATATAAGCAAAATATAAATAAATAAGCAAAAAATAATAAATAAGCAATAAATAAATAAATAGAGGTTAGTAATAATAATAATTAAAAATAGGGTTAGTAAAAATATATTAAAAATAAATGAAGTTAATGAAATAATAATAATAATGAAATATATAAGGTTAATGAAGCAAAAATAATAATTAAAATAAATAGAAAATATTATAATGACATGATTAGAATGATAAACACAAAATTTAATTTTAATATATAACATTTATTTAGAAATAAGAATAATTAAAAAAAAAATTTTAAACATAATATAATCATAGATTTAATTATTACAAATTTAATCATTTCTAAACATATATTAACATTTATTTATTAAAAAATATTTACACATTATATGAAGAAAATAAGTTTTAAATATCATATTCACAAAATTAATCATATTTATAAAATTTAATTTTATTAATTATTACATTTACAAAAATTATATTAAATAAATATATACATTATAATTATATAAAGAATTAGAAAGTAAAAATTATTTAGAAAATGAAATTAGGTTTTCACAAAAATTAGGGTTTTGTTTAGAAAAATATTTTTTAGGGTTTCTAATTTAACTATACAAAATTAATAATATACATATATTATATTTACATATGATAAAGAAAATAATTTCAGAAAATTTATATATTTTAAAATTTTAGAAAATATTAAGCATGCATCATTATTTCTCTTTTTTTTTTAATTATTAAGAAAGCATATATATATAAAACTATATTAATAAGAGAATAATTAAAACAAATAAAAGCAAAAAATGTGAAAAACTTACCTGACTGGGGTTTGAACCCAGGTCAGCCTATTTGCCAGCAAGAAGAACCACCACCAAGCCACTATGCACGCAGGCAACAAAAGAGGGTGTGAAATTGGTTTTATGCTTCATCTAGAAAAATCAGAAAAATAATAGAAGCAAAAAGGCCTGGGGTGGTGTTGAACCCAGGACCTTTGATCATTCACACGCATGCTTTACCGCCTGGCTGGGAGAGCCCTTCTGCTTGCAAAACAACTACAAACAATAATATATTAAGAAAGCAGTTTAAATGAAAAAGATGTCAAAAAACTTGGCTGGAGGCAGGATTCGATCCCCTCCCCTTTTTGTCAAGCGCACACAAGCCTTTCCACTGGGCCACGCAGCAAGCTGTGATAACAGATTAACAAAACAACATAAAACATTTTAAACATAATTTGAATATTTCCTGGGCGCGCCATCAGCTTCATCTTCTTCCTCATACCTGCACTTTTTCCTGCGAAATCACCCACGACCTTTCCTGCGAATTCCTCAATGTTTCAAACCTACGAAAATGAAACTTGTACAAAACAGTAACGATTCAAGAAATTAAAGATATCAATGAGTTCCTTATGACTCATACAATCTTTCTACGTTGTTAAAATTCATTTATATGGCTTGAATCATGAAACCCTAAAATTGAGTTCTAAACCCTAACAATGGTCGCGGGTAATATAGGTCATGAAGCTTCAATCCAATTGTCCAGAATCGTTCTAGGGATCAAGATAAACACATATCAGTCATCAAAAACAATTCATAATGCATATATTAATGTATTCGAAAAATTTAAATCCAAGACAAAGTTTGATTCGGGTAGAGCCATATGAGATGGTATTGATGCATATGATTGATGGTTTATGATCAGTGATGTCTAATGAAGCTTGCCATGTCCTTCTTTTACCTTCTAGTGCTCTGAATCAAGGAATCCGAATATGAGTTTTGGATGGATTTTTGAGGTTTGGAACTTACACTTAGAGGCAGCAAATTCGTGAATGAGTGATAGGGTTATGTTCAGCACTTATATGTGATTGAATCTAGGTCAAAAACTTGATTGATTGTGTACAAGATTTGATCCAAAAAGATTCACAATGATAAGCTTTGAATTTTCAATATTTTTGCATCAATGCTTTCTATTTCAAGCCATTCCATATAATTCTTGTATCAACTTGTTCCATGCTGATTTTATGACCTTCTAGAATCAATAATAAAATTAAATCTTCATATTTAATATTTTATTTAAATTTAAAATGATTTTAAGTATAAAAAATCATAATAAATTAATTAAATAAAATAAAAATTATGAAAATAATATGGAAATTTCGTGCATGATGTTGTTGTATGGGTTGGGTCATAATTTGGCAAGCCCATTTGGAAAGAATTGTTTTTAGACCTCCATTTTCATTATAAACCATCACAAAATTTCCCAACTTTGCAAGGGCATATCTCCCTCAATTTTAAAGGTATGAGGGTGTTCTTGGACATTTTGGAAAGCTTGAATAGTCCTATAAACAACCCCATTGGTTTCAGGTCCATATCATTTGCCAATCTCAAGTTATGCCCTTTTGAAGTTGTTGACTTTTTGTTGACTTTTGAAATGACCTATAATGTCTTAGCTCATATCTTCCAAATGAAGCATTTTTGGGCTTGACTTGCAAGATAAAAGTTGTAGAGAATTCAATTTCCTTCAAAATGAGCTTTGAGTGGAGACTTGGTGATGAAGTATGTGCAAGTTATGGCTGGTCAAAGTTCAGTTGACTTTTACTAAGGAAACCCTAATTTAGAAACTCCTGATTCTTGATGATCTGGAATCTCCTTGATGAATCATGATCAACCCTTGATCAAATGATGAATTTTACTTCATATAATTGATGTTGGCAAAAAATCATGAAGTTTGACTTTGGTTTGACCACAGTTGACCTCAGTTTGACTTTTTAACTACTTCGACTGATTTTGACTTATCTGATCATCTGACTGAGCAAACTTTTGAGAAAAGTCTTGAAACTTGTCATGGGGGTTCTTACATACATATAAGATGTTATGAAGCTCACTTGAAGTCTTGGAAGTCCATTTAGCCTGATTAAAGTCAAAACCCTAGTTTTGGATGCACTGCTTAGGAGGTGCATTGTTTGAGGGGATTGTCAACTCTTCTGACCAATTGTGAACTTTGTGAACCTTGTGAACCATCATAAAATGTCTTGTGAACCTCATGGGAGGTATTGTGAAGCTTGTGAACCTTGTTAACCTCATGAAGTGACTTGTAGACTTCATGAACCTCATGAAAGGTTATGTAAACATTGTGAATCTTGTGAACCTTGTGAACCTTCATGAAGTGACTTGTAGACTTCATGAACCTCATGAAAGGTCTTGTAAATGTTGAGAAACTTGTGAACCTTGTGAACCTTCAAGAAGTGACTTGTAGACTTCATGAACCTCAAGAAAGGTATTGAAAGCATTGTGGAACTTGTGAACCTTGTGAACCTTCATAAAGTAACTTGTAGACTTCATGAACCTCATGAAAGGTATTGTAAGTGTTGGGCAACTTGTGAACCTTGTGAACCTTCTTAGAACACAAAGTCTTGTATTGTGAGGGCAAATTTTGGGGTGCAACAGTGAGCGAAAGATAAAATTGTTTGCAAAAGATGTCCATTGTTCATTGATATTCCATTTGCACAAAATACAAATATGGCCCTATTACAAAATGAGTCCTGACACCTTGGGCAAGATGCAGGACTTGATGCATGCTAAAAAGCAGGAAATAATAATTACTCTACAGGAGTAACTCTTATAATTTCCTGGGAAGACCAGTTAAGGACTTGTTGGCCCGGGATCCTTGGACGAATCCAGCTCTCCAGGTTGAGGTCGCTTTCAGCCTCGTCTTCCACGTTATTGACAGCATCTGGGGTCAGCATTCCCCCACTTATGAACTTAGGCTCCTTAGCAGCCTCTGCTTGATCTTGTCGGAATGGTTTGTAACCCAAACCGAATATGTCCTCCTTCTTCTCCACCGGTAGCAGCTTGCCCCAGCCTTGGGCGTTTCCATCTTCAACAACCTTCCGAGCTTGGTGGTAGGAGATAATTGAAGTACCCATCCTATCTTCTTGGGATGCAGCAAGTACTTCAGTTGTCGCGTCATTGACGTTCAGTGCTTCGAAACCTTGGCTCATGGTCTCGTGGATTTCACCATCCATCTCAATGAATTTGTAGGTAGCCAGATGGCTAACAAAAATATCTTCTTCACCACAGATTGTGATCATTTTCCCTTCCCACTCGTATTTTAATTTCTGGTGAAGGGTCGACGTAACTGCGCCAGCGGCGTGAATCCATGGTCGACCCAACAAACAGTTGTAGGCCGGCTGAATGTCCATCACGTAGAAAGTAGTTTGAAAGACCTGTGGGCCAATTATCACAGGAAGCTCCACCTCTCCAAGAACAGACCTCTTGGAACCATCAAAAGCTCTAACCACCAGATTGCTTGGTCGGAGAGCTATACCATCATATTAAAGGTTAACAAGGGCTTTCTTTGGCAAGACATTGAGTGAAGACCCAGTGTTAACTAGAACATGTGAAAGCACAACCCCTTTGCACTCTAGAGTGATGTGTAAAGCTTTGTTATGGTGACGACCTTCCGTAGTCAAATCAGCATTGGTGAAGCCTAGCCCATGACTAGTATTAACATTAGACACCACTGTCTCTAGCTGATTTACCGTGATCTCCCCAGGCACGTAGGCTGCGTGCAGGACTTTAAGTAATGCATCCCGATGAGCTTCGGAACACAGCAGCAATGATAAAATTGAGATCTTGGAAGGAGTCTGGTGGAGCTGATCCACAACCTTGTAATCGCTTCTCTTGATTATCCTCATAAATTCATCCACATCCTGATCAAAGGATGTTTTATGAGCTTATTTCAAAACTGGTTCTTCAGGTACCACATTTTTACCTTTATCTTTGGCAGCAGCCTCTGCCTCAACATTAACTTTTGGAATTTGTGACGCGAAAAGACGTCCGCTTCGAGTGAAGCCTCCGCCTCCCCCGACATTATCGACTTGTGGTGTATGATTTGAAGAATCGAGAACGAATTTCTCCCCGTTGTTGTAGAGGTCTGAACCATAGTGCCATGGTACAACATTATCTTTTTCATACGGAATGGGCCCAGGAACCGTGATGGTGACTGGACTGACTGCAGCGGAAGTGGGAACTGTGATTGTCTGTGGATCGTAATATATGGTGACAGGACTTTTGATTGATGGTGGTGCTGAATGACTGAAGTTGTGTTGTTGTTGAGATTGTTGCAGAAAATTGTTGGAATCGGGGACCATTGTTGGGTCGTAGTATATGGTGACTGTGGAGACGTCGTTATTAATGGTTGTTGTAGTTGTAGAAGCGGATGCGGTTGAACTAGAATTTGTTGAAGTGGTGGAAGAGATGGTTGTTGACTTTGTAGACGAGTCTGTTGGAACAATTGTTTTTGTAGTTGTGGGAGGAGTGTTTGTTGTTGCTGTAGTAGGAATTGCTGATGTTGTAGAAACCGTTGATGTTATATGCCGGATACCTTCTCTGATAAGGCCATTTGTAAACACCCCAAATTTGCCCTCACCCATTTAACCATGGCTTGTGATCATTTCATATACATAAACACAATCATATCATCTCATACCACAATTTTGAGTCATTGCATTGGTTCTAAGTCATCTGCATCTAGGGTTTGTGATCTGAGCAATCTAAGAGCTTCCTGAGCCACTCCAAAGGTCACCAATCACTTCAAAGGGGTCTATGTGTGTTCAAGCATCATATTATATCCTCTCAAAGTCAATAATGCCAAAGAATCACAAGAACTGAGATTGGTATGGAAGCAGAGCCAGGCCTGACTGCACAGATGACCTAAAATTAGGGTTTTGGTTTCAGAGGCCATAACTTCAAATTTTTTGGTCATTTTTGTTTCTATTGGTCTCTATATGGTATAGGGAGTATGCATATCAATTTTCATGAAGAAATTCAATGGGGAAGTCATCTGATCAAAGGTTGACTTTCTGATCAAGTCAGTGCAAAATCAGGGCATCTGAGGCCCCCAATGACCCAACCAAAGGGAATTCTTCATCATTTTGATTGTATATGATCTTTATTTGATCATGGAAGAAGTTGGAAGTTCACAAAATTCAAGAATTTCAAGTCTTTTGCAAAGTTGACTTTTTGGGCAAGTTTGACTTTTAATAAAAATGTCATTTTATGCAACTTTTTCAACCCTTACTTTTTGATTCAAGAAAGCTTCAAATGGAAAAACTTTGGTCATGAAAGTTGTAGAATAGATCTTTACCTTTTCAAAAAATACAAGAACATGACCTAATTCATTTTTGATCAAAAGTTATGGCTTGTCAAAGTTGGCAAAAATCACTAAATTTCAAGTCATGCACCAAAGAGGCAAAGTTGCAAATTCACTTCTCAAGGCCAAATAAATCAGCAAATGGGCTTATAATTCACTCAACATGATCACACAACATTCAAAAATCAGAATGGGGCAAAGAATTACATGTTTTATGGCCCATGGATCAAGTTTCCTTCATGAAAACCAAAGGCAAAGCCAAGTTGCAAAACTCATGATCACATCTCATCCACTTGCTGCCTAGGTTGCTGAACCATCCTAGCCTCTCCCTCACATCATGCTGCACAGCACACTCTCCATGTACTAGCCTAGAACATGACCCATGCTTCTCTTACACAAAAGTTGACAATTTGCAAAAGTAACCATATCTATCACAAAAGGACATGTCACATCTTCTGACCAATGAGCATTGTTTATACAAATCAATTGCAAGCCAAACCACACAAAAAGCCAGCCTGAAACCAGCCAGAACACCACACTCTCATTTTCACTCCATAGAGCAAAAGCATTCGAAACTCTCTCCTCAAGCCACAAACACTCAAACAAACTTCACAAACCTTCTCAGCACATCACCCTGATCACAAAGCACCCCTAAAATCAACCTGAAACTCAAAGAATCAAGAACACGATTCTCACCTGAGCTTGAACAGAACTTCTGTAAACTCTCAAAATAGCCCAAATAAATTTGTTTTAAGCCTTTCAGAAGCATAAGGGAGGTCATAGGAGTGGATTGCACAAAGAGAAAGGGTCAGAAAGTTGCAGACTGAAAAGCTTCAAACTCAGGTAGCTTCATGAACTTTTTTTCCAGAAATGGATTTTTAAGTTCTTAATAGCTTCTACATGCTTCCCTGATCATGAATATATGGTTGCTTTCGAAAATGAGTGAGAAATGAGTATGTATGCAGTCTCTGAAACTTTTTGCCCTAGAACATGTTTGATTCAATTCTCCTTATTTCTGAATGATAAATGTTGTTTGAATGGGGGGTTTAATTCGTTTTTGAGTGGGGAAGAGTTCTGGGCTGTTGGATTTCATTTTCATTACGTGTAGAGTGAGTTTGTGATTTTGGGTGATCGGAGAAGATGACCGGAACACTGTTCCGGTCACCTGAGAGTCATTAAGGCTGGGATTAGGGCTAATTAATTAGGGTTAGTGAGTTTGAATGTGAGTCGTCCAAACGCGCGCGTAGTCAGCTCCCGCGTGTGTGAGTTTGAATCTGGACCATCAGATTGGATTACTTTTCTTTTTTTCAGCTTTAATTCATTTTTATTTTTCATATTATTTCATTTAACTTCTCCATTTTATTAAAAATAGTAAAATCACTTTAAAAATTCTGAAATTTTTTATACAAGCTTTCATTCAATTTCAGAAACCCAAAATATTTTTATTTTTATTTTTTACATTTTAAAAATATTTTTAAATATTTAAAAGTTTATTTTCAATTAATTAATGAGAATTAATTAATTAAAAATACTTTTAGGTATTTAAAAATCACCAAAAAATTCATGAAACATTTAAAAACATTTAGAAACATTGTCCAACCCTCAAACCAAATTTCTTTTTTGATCTTGATGCATTTTGAAGATTTTTCATGGAATTAAAATCATTTTGATGCATTATTTTGATCCAAACATCCAAAAATCACTTCTGCCTAACCATAAAGAGTTGGACTTTGATTCTTTTTGCATTGTGTTTAGCATATCATTTAGTTTAAATGGCCATGATTTGATCTTTCATTTTCCATTTGTTTGGCATTTTTCTTGTTAAGGAACCCTAAAACCCTAGATAAATTAGGAAAATCATATCTTGAATTAGGTTAAGAGTTGGAACCCCTCCTTTGGGCAGTGAGTTAGTATAAGTTTTGGGATCCTTTGAGTGCATTTTCAATTTTTTGCATTGATGTTTGCTTCTGATTTTGGTTTGTGCTTGATGCATTGATCATAAACCCTAATTTGGGCTTCCATATGCATCCATCTTGCATTTGCTTGCATAACATGACTTGCCATAGCATTTTATACATTCTTTTGATTCATTGAACATCTTAAGACATATTAAAAGCATGTTTGATCATTGCATCTTGCATTTGCCATGCTGTATGCCATTTGCATTTCATAACTTTTCATGTATGTTCATGGTTCTCAACTTGTCTCATCTGCATCCATTGGTTCATATGATCATCCTCATGTCATGATTCATGTTTGCAGCATCTCATAGCATCATTATCATCTCATATATGCTGCTGGTTTTGGTTTGCATCATGCCATTTCATTCCATTTTGCATTGCATTGCATTCCTTTCACTAACTTTTCAGGGGGTAAGAAACTTTGAGAAGTGAATTTGCCTTCACTTCTCACAACTTCTTTTCATCTCTTTCATGCATCCTTGCTGCATTTTACTTTGTGTTTGAGATTGAGCTTGCTCATTCTTCTTCTTCTCACTTTCTTTCTTCAAGTGACTTGACTTCTTAAATGAAGCAAGTTACTTTGCTTCTCCTGATCCTTTCATCTGCTTCCTGGTGGTTCCTTTGAAGATCTTTCTTGTTAACCTCACAAACCTTAGGAACAACCAAGCATGACAATGGTTAGGATTTTGATTAGTCCCCCACTTAGTTTTACCTTTGTGTCTCATTGAGTCTTCTCTTCTCACCTCATAATCAGGGACTAAACCCTAAAGGCTTTAAGGCTTTGTGATTAAGCTTATGCCTGCATCCTTCTATTAGGATGGAGTGTATAACTTTAATCCTAAGTGTTGAACCCTTAATGTGTTTAAATCCTCTAATTAATTCACATAATAATCATCAAGACTTCACACTTGTAACTTGGGCCTTGCATTAGGGTTCTAATTCTTCCTTAACTGGTTAAGAAGGACTAACCCTAGTGTTAATGGACAAGTCCCCCTCAAGTTGTCTTATAAACCCTAAAACTCACTTCATCATCATATCATTAACTAAAATCCACTCAATAAAGGCTTTGTTTTGTCATGAGTTTAATCCCTAATCATGGATTAAGTTGAGGAGTTTTCCTCAGCTTAAACATTCTCATCTATTATCCTTCTATTAGGATGGTGTAATGAGTCTGTTTAATCCCTGATTATGGCTTAATCTCATTACTTAACACTAAACAAAAACAACAAAAACATCTAATTAATCACAAGTAGGTTAATGATCTTAATCCTACACCAAAGGTGTTTAAGTGTGAGAAGCTGACTTCACACTTAAGGTATTCTCATTACCCATAATCAGAGGGAAGATGTGATGAGTTTACTAAATCCATTGGTTTAGACTTAAGCTCATTAACTTATGACAAAATCCAAAAAACAATAAAAGACTGAAAACACAAAAACAAACAATAATCGTCTCCTCCGGGATTCTTTTCTCATCTCATTCACTCACAAACGAGAGCTCGCTTCTTCCGTCTAATGCAAGACAGTTTGCACCTGAGCCAGACAGGTCATACACTTGAGCATAGACAAGTAAGCAGTTCACAAGTCAATTCATCTTTCAGTCTCTTTGGGTCGAACTACGGTGTTCTGACTTCCTCATTGCACGAGAGGATACGTAGGCATAACTTAACAGTTATCGAACAAAAGTCTCTGTATATTCCCCCTCTTTCCAGCTTCATTCTTTTAAGCCTCATAGTCTTGAGCATTTCACTCTTATCCTTGCACTGACACTGTAAATATCACACTTTGCACTTCTTTTACACTGACACCTGTACATCCTTTTCCAGCTATAGCACACAAATTGCACTGACACTACCCCTTTAAAACACAAATCTTCTAAGCGTGGATCCCGTCGAGTACGGCGGACAATCTGGGTGCTAATACCTTCCCAGGTTGTAACCAACCCCCTTTCTCAGTCTCTCTGGTTCGCAACCGTCTTATCCATTCTTTTTCTAGGTCTATGCAGCATTACCTTTCCTTCGGGGTAAAAATGCCTAGCTGGCGACTCTTTTCATCTCCAGTGAGTTCACTGCTGTGTGTTCTCATTGTTATTTTCGCCGACCGTTCACGTCTGTACCTTTATCTGGGCCAGTCCCATTTATCGGGAGCGACAGCTTGGCGACTCTGCTGGGGAACCTTATACTGCAACCAGGGCTTCTGGTTCTTTTTGTGGGTTCTTCCTAGCGCTTGATTGATTTGTGTTTACTGGGGTGTTATGTGCTATCTGTAGTTGTATATTTGTTTTGCTTATTGCTTTATGTACAGTTGTTTTACTGCTTTCTTTATAGCTTTGCATTATATCATATTGTCATATTGTGCTGGCTGGATCTGTTTTGTTGCTTTGGTGGGTGGGTGTTCTATTGAGAGTTGAGGTCCTATACCTAGGACCTGAGTGACACCTAGGCTAGAGTGGTTCATATTCTTTCCCATTCCATCTCGGTCTGGTGCGGGAATATGAAACACGGTTCAGATATGGGTTTCTTCTTGAGAACTCTGTGTTGCAGATTTCCTGCAATGCTAGGGCTATCTGGGAAGCCTGCTAAGTCTGGATGACCTTTAGTATTGACCTTCAGAAACTGAGGTGAATTAGAGGAGGAACTTTTATGGTTATTGTAAACATTGTACCTCCGAGTTAGAAGTGTTTACACTTCTCATAACTGATCCAAGTCTGAGGATCCTTGTTTTAGAACACCATCTGTGAGGGGGTTGGGCTGTTTACAGGTTTGCAGGTACCCTTGACCTCAGCATACCCTGTTACTTTGTTTGATTGAGAGTACTCCATTTTGGAACAGTTCTTGTGATTTTAACCCTGGACATGTGACTCTTTATTTGAGTCCCCCACCTTGGTTACTGGACTTATAGACCTACATTTGGATTTCTTGAACATACATGGACTTATATCAGAGCACTTGATCAGATCCAACTCAGTCACAAACCCTTGCATATCATTTGCATACATCATCATTGCATCATTTTAACATTTGCTTATTTGTTTTTCAGGGTATCCATACTTTATTTTGGCTTGGTTTTGACCCCATCATCAGCATAGACCTATCTTCATCAGTATCTACTTCAGTTATCAGCTACCTGCATCACCAGTCTCAGCCTGTCAGTGGCCCATCATCAGTATTTTTTCTCCATCATCAGCATCTGTCTCAGCTCTTCTTCAGCAACATGGCACCCAAGAAGAGTAATATCTCCTACCACTTCTTTCAGCCTGAGCTAGCTGACATCAGGAAGGTTCAGACCCTGATTACTCCAGACCATATACCACTATTCAGAGAACACTATGGAGGCATACTTGATATGGTTATGGATTTGGACCCTTCACAGAGGAGCTTGATTCATACTTGCCTGCAGTTCTATGATCCCCCTCTGAGGTGTTTCACTTTTCAGGACTTTCAGTTGGGTCCCTTGTTAGAGGAGTACTCATCATTGGTTGGTACACCTGTCAGGGGTGGTGTCCCCTTTAACCCTGAGATGGTCTTCCCTAGTAATGAAGAGGTAGCAAAGGCCTTGCATCTGGAACCAGTCCTGATTGGGCAGAATATGACCACCAAGGCTGGGATCTCTGGCCTGCATCTGGATTTCTTGATCTCTCAGGCTAACCTGAAGGCTTCTTTGGGAGAGTGGAAAGCAGTCTGTGCTTTATTGGCCCTGAGCATATATGGGATCATATTATTTGCAGATGAGCCTAGATTCATTAGCAAGAATGCAATCCATCTTCTCATTCTGAGGAACCCAGTGCCCACTTTATTGGGGGATTTATACTACTCAGTACACCAGAGGAATGAAAAGCAGAGGGGAAGATTAGTGAGGTGTTGTGCTCCTTTGTTCCATACTTGGCTGCTCAAGCATTTGCCCAAGACAGATGCATTTTTGAATCCTCATCAGCAGAGGAACTGGGCTAGAAGACTCACTGCTTTGACTTCAGCTGATATCAGGTGGTGCACTCAAAGCACAAAGGGCAGGGATATCATTACCAGTTGTGGGCAGTTTCCCAATGTACCCCTGATAGGAGTTAAGGGTTGCATCAATTACTACCCCCTGCTATTCAAAAGATAACTGGGCTATGCATTGGTCCACACTCCTATGGCACAAGACTTGGCTGAGACTCTTTTTTGTGAGAACAAGCCTAATCTGGCTATTGTCAGGCAGGCAGCCTGGGCCTGGGACAATGTTCAGACTAAAGGAGTAACCATTCTGGGGAAGTGCAACAATGTGGCATCAGCACAGTACTATGAGTGGTCCCATGCCAGGGCTCAATTTTCTGGGATGCCCTTTACCATGGAGGATATGCCTGGACCATCCTCAGCACCACCTTTTGCCACTGTCATTTTAGAGGAGTTTGAGAATTTGAAGGAAAGAAATGAGAAGTTGACTCAAGCTCTACAGAAGACCCTCTGGGATAGGAGTGATGGTAGGTTGGATATTGAAAGATTGGAAAAGTTGAAGGTGGATCATCTGGCTAGAATTGAAAAGTCAGAGGATTATATCAAGAAGTCTAGGGCTGGAGAACAGATCTTGAAGAATGCCTGCAAGGAAGCCCAGTTCCAGAAGGCCAGGACTGATTTGTATCTGAAGGAGAGTCAAGCTAGGTGGGTCAGGATCACCGAAGATCGTACTCTGGAAGATAAAAGGACTCAGGACAAGATTGAGCAGCTGGAAGCTAGTGCAAAGGAGCAACAGGAAGCCCTGGCAGCAGCCCAGAGGGAGATCTCAGAGTTGAAGATCAGAGCTGGAGTGAAGAGGTCAAAGAACCAGAGTCAACACAAGAAGCTAGCAGCAGCTGTTACTACCAGGAATCTCCTTATCAGGAATCTCACAGAGCGTCCGGCTGATCCTGTGACTGAAGCACTTCTCAAGGAAGTTCAGGAGGATGAGTTTGGTCTTGGTGTCTGACTTTTGCTTGTTGTTGCTTTCATTTTATGTACTTTTATTTTTCTTGTGATGTATTTTGACCCCTCAGAGGGCATGTTTTGTAAAGAACAAACTATGTATCATTTGCTTTTTTGTAATATATGTATCAGTTTGTTCCATTTGAGTTCTTTTCAAGCAACATCAACAGTATCTTCAAGGGTCTGGAAGGGTCAAAACCAAGTGCCAAGCCGGATACCTTGGAAACAAATAAGCATACTGCATTGCATGCTAACCCTTTTTTTGTTTTGTAGGTTTATTTTGTCATTGTTGCTAACTCTGTTGTGATACTCAGGAACTATTGCTCGACGTCGGGTATTTCCACTCAACCGTCCACACAGATATCCAACCCGTAACAATCTTCCGGGCATACAGATGGACCAGGTACAACAGGACCTTGCAGAGGTCAGGAACCAAATGGCCAATGAAAGATTGGAAATGAGGACTCAGATGACGCAGTTTATGGAAGTGATGAACAATATGGCTCAGAGCCAAGAGAGATTGAGAGCAATGGTAGAAAGGCAGAATCAAGAAGACCCCCATATAGGGACTGCCGGGACAAGCAACAATGAGAGGGTCCAACCTCATGTCAACCCCCCTGTATTTGGACCCCACCTTCATCCAGAGATCAACATTCCTGCTAATGTACAAGGGACTGCCACTGCAGGCAGAGTGCTGCAAGAAGACCCCCAGGAGGATCAGTTCACAGTAATGGGTGCTGGGGAAGAAGCCTATGACAGAAGGCTGGATGAAATTGCTGAAAAATTAAGATCCTTGGAGTCTCAAAACTCTATGGGTTTTGATGTTATGGACATGGGCTTGGTGGACGGGGTCAGGATCCCCCATAAGTTTAAGCCTCCTTGTTTTGAAAAGTACAACGGGACTTCCTGCCCACGGACCCACTTACAATCCTTTCTGGGGAGGTTGAAGGCATACACCATGGACGAAAAGCTATGGATGTTTTATTTTGAGGATAGCTTGACCGGAGCTTCAAGGGAATGGTATTCTCATCTGACTAGAGCAACCATCAGGTGCTGGAAGGATTTGGCAGAAGCCTTCATTAGACAATACCAGTACAATTTGGATATGGCACCCAACAGGACCCTCCTAATGGGGATGTCACAATCATCTAGAGAAAGCTTCCGGGAGTACGCCCAGAGATGGAGGCAACTGGCTGCTGCTGTCCAGCCACCTATGTCGGAGAGGGAGATGGCAGATATGTTTATGAACACCCTCCAAGGGGCATACATTGACAGGCTGGCTGCTTTCTCTTCTACCAGCTTTGCAGATGTGGTAATAGCTGGAGAGAGAATTGAAAGCCTGTTAAAGATGGGCAAGATTTCTGACAACGGTGCCAGCTCATCCAGCAACACAAGAAAGCCTTTTTTGGGCCCAAGAAGAACTGGTGAGACCAATGCTATCCACACCAGCAGGGGCAGGCCCCAATATGTTCATAGGTCTGTGGCAGCAGTCACCATTCCCGCTCCAGTTCATCCACAACCAGCTTATCAACCTCAACAACAAAATTATCAGCAACAGACTCAGTATCCTCCTCAGAGAAACTACAACAACACCAACAACAACAATCATCAAAGACCATTCCAACAGAGACCTTCTCAGGCCAACAGGGTGATCGATCTGATCCCTATGCCATATGCAACATTACTGCCACAACTCTTGAAACTCAACCTAGTTGAGCTAAGGACGTTGGCACCTCCAGATCCTACCAGTCTACCCAGAAATTATGACTCCAACGCCAGATGTGCTTTTCATTCAAATGCACCAGGCCATAGTACAGAGAAGTGCAGGGCCTTGCACATGAAGGTACAAGACTTGGTAGACTCTAAGGCTCTGAATTTTGCACCACCACCAAATGTTAACAAAAACCCTATGCCACACCACGGAGGTCCCAGAATCAATGCTATTGAAGAAGACAAGCCGTCTTACTTAATAACCAGTGTGGGTCAGATTCGGACACCGTTGGTAGAGATTAAAGCTCAACTCCTCGAATGTCAAATGTTCCCGGGATGTGAGTTAGGGTGTGCTTATTGCAACATTTCGGTGAATGGTTGTGATAACCTGAGAGATGGCATAGATGGTCTCATCCAGAGCGGCCTGCTTCAAATTACAACATCTATTCCAACCAATCCAGCAATCTCATTAACAACAGTTTCCGAGTCTTCTACAAATGCAACAACCATTGTTCCAAACAACTCTTCAATTTCATCAACAAGTACTTCATCTATTCTTTCAACGGACCAGATATCAGCAAACATCCCTTCTACAACTTTAGCACCACTTCATTCAGAACCTCCTACAACAACAACACCCATCCTTCCAACAATGTCTCCTACAACTTCAGCAGCAAATGTCTCAACAGTTACGATTTATTATGATCCTGAAAATGATTCTGCCTACAACTCACAAAGTGCCACCCCTATCAGAGCACCTGTCACAATATATTATGATCCACAGACTATCACAGTCCCTTCTGCAGCTGCCATCAGTCCAGTCACTATCACAGTGCCTGGGCCAGTACCTTATGAAAGCAGTAATGCCATCCCCTGGCATTACGGCTCTGATCTATACTGCGAAGGACAGAAAATCACTTTTGAACCATCAACCCCTGCACCACAAATAGATAATGTGGGAGGAGGCGGAGGCTTCACTCGAAGCGGACGTCTCTTTGCTCCACAAATTCAAAGATCCACCGCCGAAGCAGAAGCTGCTGCCAAGGCAAAAGGTAAGAGCTTGGTGCAAGAAGAGCAAATTGTTAAAGAAGCTGTGAAAACACCTTTTGATCAAGAAGTTGATGAGTTCATGAGAATCATCAAGAAAAGTGATTACAAAATAGTGGATCAGCTTCACCAGACGCCTTCCAAGATCTCAATTCTATCATTGCTAATGTGCTCCGAGGCTCATCGGAACGCACTACTAAAAGTCTTGCACGCAGCTTATGTGCCAGAAGAGATCACCGTCAATCAGTTGGAAGCTGTGGTCGGAAATGTTAATGCTAGTCATGGACTAGGGTTCACCAACACTGATTTGACTACGGAAGGCCGCAATCATAACAAGGCTTTGCACATTACCATGGAATGTAGAGGTGCAGTTCTTTCCCATGTGCTGGTAGACACAGGGTCATCCCTCAATGTCTTACCTAAAAAAGCCCTTGTGAAGCTAGAGTATGATGGATTGCCATTACGGCCCAGCAACCTGGTAGTGAGAGCCTTTGACGGTTCTAAGAGATCAGTTCTGGGAGAGATTGAGTTGCCTATAACGATTGTCCCACAAACTTTCAAAACGACCTTCTACGTGATGGATATACAGCCTGCCTACAGCTGTCTATTGGGTAGGCCATGGATTCATGCCGCTGGCGCCGTGACCTCAACCCTTCACCAGAAGTTAAAATTCGAGTGGGAGGGCCAAGTCGTTACTATCTGTGGAGAGGAGGATATTTTTGTCAGCCACCTGGCTACTTACAAATACATTGAGATGGATGGGGAGATCCACGAGACAATGAGTCAAGGGTTTGAGGCCTTGAACATAAATGAAACATCTGTTGTACCTGGAACCTCGATGACATCATACCAACAAGCCCGGAAGGTTGTTGAAGAAGGAACTGCCCAAGGCTGGGGCAAATTGTTACCTGTGGAGAAGAAATAAGATAGATTTGGGTTGGGTTACAAACCAACTCAACAAGATCAAGCAGAGGCTGCTAAGGAGCCCAATTTTGTTAGTGGGGGAATGCTCACCCCCGATGCTGTCAACAACTTGGAAGACGAGGATGAAAGCGACCGCAACCTGGAAAGTTGGATCCGTCCAAAGATCTCGGGGAGCAGTATCTCAAACTGGTCTTCCCAGGAAATTATAAGAGTTACTCATGCAGAGTAATTATTATTTCTTGTATTTTTATAGCATGCATCAAAGTCTTGCATCTTGCCCAAGATGACAAGACTCATTTTGTAATCGGGCCATCTGTAATTTTTGTGCAAACAAGATTAATCAATGAAATATCAGACATCTTTTTGCAAATGAGTTTTCTTTCCTTACCGTTCACTGTTTTTCCATTTTTCTTTTTGTACAAAAATAAATGGCAATGTTTTCAAAATGACAACTTTATTTCACTTTTCTAAAGCAAGATTAAAATCAAATCACTAAAATGAACAAACTGAACCCTTGCAGAGAGTGTCTTCCAGAAAGCACCGACAACAGCACGGCTATGACTTCGTATGACTTTGACAATCCGATCAATCAAGCTGATGAAGGGGTTGAAGAAGAATATGAGCTCCCTGAAGAGCTAGCCAGATTGTTGAGACAAGAGGAAAAGGTTATCACTCCTCATCAGGAGGAGGTTGAAACGATTAATCTTGGTACAGATGAAGACGTGAAAGAAGTTAAAATCGGGGCCTGCCTACAAGACTCAGTGAAGAGACAACTGATTGACCTGCTTCAAGAGTATGTGGACGTGTTTGCTTGGTCTTATCAAGATATGCCAGGGTTGGACACCGACATTGTTGTGCACAAGCTGCCTTTAAGAGAAGAATGCCCACCGGTTAAACAGAAACTGCGCCGTACTCGCCCAGACATGGCAATGAAGATCAAAGAAGAGGTACAAAAGCAGTGGGACGCCGGGTTCCTTCCTGTAACTAGCTATCCACCATGGGTTGCTAATATAGTGCCTGTGCCTAAGAAAGACGGCAAAGTAAGAATGTGTGTTGACTACCGGGATCTGAACAGAGCTAGCCCGAAAGATGACTTCCCATTACCTCACATTGATGTATTGGTGGATAATACGGCTCAGTTCTCGGTATTCTCCTTCATGGACGGATTTTCAGGATACAATCAGATTAAAATGTCACCTGAAGACATGGAGAATACAACCTTCATCACACCCTGGGGCACGTTATGTTACAAGGTGATGCCATTCGGACTGAAGAATGCTGGTGCAACATATCAATGGGCTATGGTAACATTATTCCACGATATGATCCATAAAGAAATAGAATGTTACGTGGATGACATGATTGCCAAGTCCCTTACTGAAGAAGATCACCTGGTGAATCTGCTGAAACTGTTCAAGCGTATGAGGAAGTACCAACTGAAGTTGAACCCCAACAAATGCACATTCGGGTGCGATCTGGTAAGCTGTTGGGATTTATCGTAAGCGAGAAAGGGATTGAAGTTGACCCTGATAAAGTCAAAGCTATTCAAGAGATGCCTGCACCGAAGACAGAAAAAGAAGTCCGAGGGTTCTTAGGTCGATTGAACTACATTTCAAGGTTCATATCTCACCTTACAGCAACCTGTGAACCCTTGTTCAAATTACTAAGAAAAGAACAGACGGTCAGGTGAAACGAAGACTGCCAGAAAGCTTTTGACAAGATCAAGGAGTACTTGCAAGAACCTCCAATCCTTATGCCTCCAGTTGAAGGAAGACCTCTAATCATGTACTTAACAGTATTAGAAGAGTCAATGGGGTGTGTGTTGGGCCAGCATGACGAGTCTGGTCGAAAAGAGTATGCAATATACTACCTAAGCAAAAAGTTTACCGACTGTGAACAACGTTATTCACTGCTCGAGAAAACTTGCTGTGCTTTAGCGTGGGCTGCTCGCCGACTGAGACAGTATATGTTGACCCACACTACTTTGTTGATCTCAAAGATGGACCCAGTCAAGTACATATTTGAGAAGCCAGCACTTACCGGACGGGTTGCAAGATGGCAAATGATCCTCACAGAATATGACATCCAGTACACTTCTCAGAAAGCCATCAAGGGCAGTGTATTGTCTGAATATCTTGCTGAGCAACCTATTGATGATTACCAGCCTATGAGATTTGACTTCCCTGATGAAGACATCATGTTCATAAAAGCAAAAGATCATGAAGAGCCTGTTCACACTGAAGGGCCCAACCCAGAAGAAGAATGGACTATGATGTTTGATGGGGCTGTTAACATGAATGGTCGTGGTGTTGGTGCAGTACTCATTACACCTAAAGGAGTTCACATGCCTTTCTCGGCAAAACTCACTTTCAACTTCACTAACAATGAAGCTGAATACGAAGCTTGCATTATGGGTCTTGAGGAAGCCATTGACCTCAGGATCAAGACTTTGACCGTGTTCGGAGATTCAGCTCTGGTAATCAATCAAACCAACGGCAAATGGTACACCCACCAGGATCATCTGATACCTTACAGGGATTATACAAGGAGGTTATTGACTTTCTTCACAACAGTCAAGCTTGAGTATATCCCTCGGGACGAGAATCAGTTTGCAGATGCTCTTGCTACCATTTCGTCCATGATCAAAGTTCAAGCTGCCAACTTTGTACCTCAGATTTCAGTATCCAGACTTGACAGACCAGCGTATGTGTTCGAGGCAGATATTGTCAAAGACGATAAGCCTTGGTTCCATGACATTAAGTGCTTCTTGGAGGATCAAACATACCCACCTGGGGCATCTTCCAATGACAAGAAGACTTTGAGAAGGCTTGCTGGTAGTTTCTTCCTGAATACTGATGGTTCTCTATACAAGAGGAACTTTGATATGGTACTCCTCAGATGCGTTGACAAGACAGAAGCAGACTTGTTAATGCATGAAGTGCACGAGGGATCCTTTGGAACCCATGCTGGAGGACATGCCATGGCCAAAAAGTTGCTAAGATCAGGTTATTACTGGATCACAATGGATGTTGATTGTTGTGCCTACGCCAGAAAATGCCATAAATGCCAGATTTATGCGGATAAGGTGCATGTGCCTCCCAATCCTTTGAATGTGATGTCCTCACCTTGGCCCTTTGCTATGTGGGGAATTGACTTGATCGGCAAGATTGAACCAACTGCTTCGAATGGCCACAGATTCATCCTGGTTGCCATTGACTATTTCACCAAGTGGGTCGAAGCAGCTTCCTATGCCAATGTTACAAGACAAGTGGTAGCCCGATTTCTGAAGAGAGATATCATCTGTCGATACGGAGTTCCCGAGCGAATCATTACTGATAATGGTTCCAACTTAAACAACAAAATGATGGCAGAGCTGTGCCGGGACTTCAAAATTCAACATCACAATTCTTCTCCTTATAGGCCAAAGATGAATGGCGCTGTCGAGGCAGCTAATAAAAACATCAAGAAGATTGTGCAGAAGATGGTGGTCACCTACAAAGACTGGCACGAGATGCTACCGTTTGCCTTGCATGGGTACCGCACGTCAATCAGAACATCCACCGGGGCAACACCGTATCAGCTTGTGTATGGTATGGAAGCAGTCCTACCTGTTGAAGTTGAATTACCCTCTCTACGGGTACTAATGGATGTTAAGCTGAACGAAGCAGAATGGGTCCGATCCCGATACGAACAACTGAGTCTGATTGAAGAGAAAAGATTGGCTGCAATCTATCATGGGCAGTTATATCAGAAGAGAATGAAGAAAGCCTTCGATCAGAAAGTCAGGCACCGAGAGTACCAAGTAGGAGATCTTGTGCTGAAAAGGATCCTCCCTCCTCATACAGACCACAGGGGCAAGTGGACTCCGAACTATGAAGGACCATTCGTAGTAAAGAAAGTTTTCTCTGGTGGAGCACTGATGCTCAGCACCATGGATGGTGAAGACTTCTCGTCCCCTGTGAATTCAGATGCAGTTAAAAAATACTTCGCATAAAAAGATCCGCTGGACATAAAAACAGAATGTAAGTCCAGGCAAAAATAGGGCATCCCGACGAGTCAAAAACAGAATAAAAGACTCGGGCAAAAATAAGGGAAAATAAACAAAAGAATGTACACCCGCTGAGTTGAAAAGCCGCATCGGACAACTCAGGCAAAAATGGGTATCCCGATGGATTGAAAACCCGAAAGGGCGATCCAGGCAAAATAAGGGAATAAGCGAACAACTGCATTCTGAATTCGTCTGTATCCTTTACAACTTGGTAAGCTTCGAAGGGGTCAAGCTTCAATCAGAATCAGCCTTCTTCAGAACGCAAGACGAGAAGAACGTCAAAAGTCATACGAGTCATAGCAAAAAGAGGAAGCTCCTTAAAGCGTCGTCAGCACTGCCAGCACTTTGTTTCTCAATTTGTAACAATCTCCTCATTTCAGGGGATATGTTTCTTTGACTGTATCTTGCCAACTCAGGGCACATGAATTAATAAAATCAGATTTCCAGTCATGTTTCGTCTTGAACATTTTATTTGCAAAAATGTCTGATGTCTTAAGAAAAACTGATTGCATAAATACAGATGCTTATCTTCAAAAAATATATAATAAAAATACATGCTTGCAGGGAATATATTTACTCTAGAGAGTGTCTAACCCCTATGACAGAATCCGGTAAGGGATACCTCGGGATTACTTGTGCGTTTCTATATCTTTGCAGGATTGCAGGTATCCAGAATGCAACTTGGGGCATGTAAGCTTCATCCCTGCAAGCTGGCAAATTAGTACTCACTCAGCCTTAGCACCCAAAGTGTCTTCTCCCCAGCTGAGTTGCCACTTGTTACTCCTCCCCATCAGAGTTGCCAGGCATCACTGCTCCAACAGGGCAATACCAGAAGGCGCCCATATCCCCGGCTGAGTCAAGAATCCTCCTAAACAGAATCTCTAGGGAGATCTTTCAGTGATCTCTCTTTCTCCCCAGCCAAGTCGCCATTTCATCCTCAGCCAAATACAAAAGTCAGGGAACCATCTCCCCACAAAGCTTCAGCCTCTATCCAGGAGAGCAACACATGAAAGAATCACAACAGAGTGACGAAAGCTTCTATAAACCCCAGTTGGATCCCCTCATTACCGAGATAGGTCTATCATTGACCCATATCCCCAAGCAGATATCATCTCATCAGATCTACCAATGATCTCACCCCCAGCTGGGATGTCCATTTCAAGCAAATCGGCCGAAGATCTTCGTAGCAACGGGATCCGAATCCCGGTTGGGTATCTTTGCATAATCATAGCATTCGCATCATATTCACCCACAAAGCGTAGCATTCCGTCTAGTACGGAGCATTACGGCAAAAATCAAACATATAGCATAATCATAAGCCATGTTTTGAATCAAACACTTGTAAATAATGACAATCCGTCATCATACAGACTTCCCCCCCCCCCCAGAATCCCCAGCGGAGATTCCCCAGCAAAATCAGTTGCCTCACATTCACAAACACCAGTATATACTCTCTTTGGCACCCATCCGTACTCCCCAGTAAAGTCGCCTGAACACTCTGTGCAAACAGTACCACTCGTATTACAGATACCTTTTTGACACCCGTCCGTGTCATACCCCAGCAGAAAGCCAAAGACACCCTCTTTGCACTCACACATACTTATATATAACTTTCCTTGACATCCGTCCGTGTCATTTTCCCCAGTACAGTAACATAACACTTTGTACGTCAAACACTTGTTTATACTATATTCTTCCTTTTGACACCCGTCCGTGTCACTCTCCCCAACAGTTAAATACTTATTTATACATCACTCATACTTATTACTTATACAGATACTCGCCTGTATCTTGTATACATCACTTATATATCCCCGCAGATTCAACACTAGTCCTTGTTCTTTGTTAACCAGTTGATACTCGTCCGTACCATCATCTCAGAACATGCGTCAAGAGTTTGTTTCTACCTGATACTCGTCCGTATCATAGTCTTAAGGATGCTCTCCCGCGTATTTAATCCATACACTGTGTCAAACACTTTTGTCTCTTTGAATATAGATACTCGTCCGTGTCTACTATTCCCCAGAAGAGTCCCTTCAGATTTGACACTCGTCCGTGTTCTTTGTTAACCAGTTGATACTAGTCCGTATCATCATCTTTGAACACGTGTCAGTATTTGTTTCTACCCGATACTCGTCCGTATCGTAGCCTTAGGGATGCTCGTCCGCATCTTTAATCTATACACAAACATCTAAATACTTATACCTTTTTCCTTTTGGATATAAACACTCGTCCGTGTTTATTATTCCCCAGTAGATCGCCAACAAAGCAAATTTTCTCTTTTATCTGACATTCGTCCTGTGTCATGATAAACCCTGAGAGCAGCCGTACCCTGCTAGGTGGTCGTCCTCCACCTCTTGATGGTCGTCCTCCATCATGCTCATCCGATGGCCGTCCCCATCGTTGATTTTCTATCCGACATTCGTCATATGTCGTGATATTTAGCAGCCGTCCCCTGCTAGGTGGTCGTCCTCCACCTCTTGATGATCGTCCTTCATCATTTTATCCAATGGCCGTCCCCATTATTGATTTTGGTTATCTGACATTCGTCCTATGTCATGATAAACCTCGAGAGCAGCCGTTCCCTGCTAGATGGTCGTCCTCCGCCTCTTGATGGTCGTCCTCCATCATGCTCATCCGATGGCCGTCCCCATCGTTGACCTTTTATCCGACATTCGTCCTATGTCGCGATGCTTTCGGCAGACGTACCCTGCCAGGTGGTCGTCCTCCACCTTAGATGACCGTCCCTCATCTTATACCCAACAGAGCAGCCGTCCCCTGCTAGGTGATCGTCCTTCACCTTTGATGATCGTACCTCATCATCTGTTTATTTCATTTATTCTTTAACCCGATGGCCGTCCCCGTCGTGGTCCCTTTTCCTTTCAGTTTAGCCCGATGGCCGTCCCCATCGTTGGTTACTATACTTTATGAACTTGATGGCCGTCCCTGTCATGTTTCATTGATCCCCAGAGAATTTTACAGCTTTACTTGATGGCCGTCCCCATCATAATTCTTCTTATCCCAGCATGTCGGTCGTCCCCGTCATTGCTCTTTACCCAGCAGTCGTCCTCTGCTCGACGGTCGTCCTCCGTCGCCCACACTTTACAATATACTTTGTTTTCTTTTACAATCTATATCCCTTTTCTTCTTCATTCTGCGAGTGCAAATTTTGGACTGTCTTTGATATTCAACCACAAGTTATCTTGTTTGCCTGATAAGCCGTAGCTTACATCCTGCACAGCTAACTCATGTTTGAATAGGGGCAGCTGTAAACACCCCAAATTTGCCCTCACCCATTTCACCATGGCTTGTGATCATTTCATATACATAAACACAATCATATCATCTCATACCACAATTTTGAGTCATTGCATTGGTTCTAAGTCATCTGCATCTAGGGTTTGTGATCTGAGCAATCTAAGAGCTTCCTGAGCCACTCCAAAGGTCACCAATCACTTCAAAGGGGTCTATGTGTGTTCAAGCATCATATTATATCCTCTAAAAGTCAATAATGCCAAAGAATCACAAGAATTGAGATTGGTATGGAAGCAGAGCCAGGCCTGACTGCACAGATGACCTAAAATTAGGGTTTTGGTTTCAGAGGCCATAACTTCAAATTTTTTGGTCATTCTTGTTTCTATTGGTCTCTATATGGTATAGGGAGTATGCATATCAATTTTCATGAAGAAATTCAATGGGGAAGTCATCTGATCAAAGGTTGACTTTCTGATCAAGTCAGTGCAAAATCAGGGCATCTGAGGCCCCCAATGACCCAACCAAAGGGCATTCTTCATCATTTTGATTGTATATGATCTTTATTTGATCATGGAAGAAGTTGGAAGTTCACAAAATTCAAGAATTTCAAGTCTTTTGCAAAGTTGACTTTTTGGGCAAGTTTGACTTTTAATAAAAATGTCATTTTATGCAACTTTTTCAACCCTTACTTTTTGATTCAAGAAAGCTTCAAATGGAAAAACTTTGGTCATGAAAGTTGTAGAATAGATCTTTCCCTTTTCAAAAAATACAAGAACATGACCTAATTCATTTTTGATCAAAAGTTATGGCTTGTCAAAGTTGGCAAAAATCACTAAATTTCAAGTCATGCACCAAAGAGGCAAAGTTGCAAATTCACTTCTCAAGGCCAAATAAGTCAGCAAATGGGCTTCTAATTCACTCAACATGATCACACAACATTCAAAAATCAGAATGGGGCAAAGAATTACATGTTTTATGGCCCATGGATCAAGTTTCCTTCATGAAAACCAAAGGCAAAGCCAAGTTGCAAAACTCATGATCACATCTCATCCACTTGCTGAACCATCCTAGCCTCTCCCTCACATCATGCTGCGCAACACACTCTCCATGTACTAGCCTAGAACATGACCCATGCTTCTCTTACACAAAAGTTGACAATTTGCAAAAGTAACCATACCTATCACAAAAGGACATGTCACATCTTCTGACCAATGAGCATTGTTTATACAAATCAATTGCAAGCCAAACCACACAAAAAGCCAGCCTGAAACCATCCAGAACACCACACTCTCATTTTCACTCCATAGAGCAAAAGCATTCGAAACTCTCTCCTCAAGCCACAAACACTCAAACAAACTTCACAAACCTTCTCAGCACATCACCCTGATCACAAAGCACCCCTAAAATCAACCTGAAACTCAAAGAATCAAGAACACGATTCTCACCTGAGCTTGAACAGAACTTCTGTAAACTCTCAAACCAGCCCAAATAAATTTGTTCTAAGCCTTTCAGAAGCATAAGGGAGGTCATAGGAGTGGATTGCACAAAGAGAAAGGGCCAGAAAGTTGCAGACTGAAAAGCTTCAAACTCAGGTAGCTTCATGAACTTTTTTTCCAGAAATGGATTTTTAAGTTCTTAATAGCTTCTACATGCTTCCCTGATCATGAATATATGGTTGCTTTCGAAAATGAGTGAGAAATGAGTATGTATGCAGTCTCTGAAACTTTTTGCCCTAGAACATGTTTGATTCGATTCTCCTTATTTCTGAATGATAAATGTTGTTTGAATGGGGGGTTTAATTCGTTTTTGAGTGGGGAAGAGTTCTGGGATGTTGGATTTCATTTTCATTACGTGTAGAGTGAGTTTGTGATTTTGGGTGATCGGAGAAGATGACCGGAACACTGTTCTGGTCACCTTAGAGTCATTAAGGCTGGGATTAGGGCTAATTAATTAGGGTTAGTGAGTTTGAATGTGAGCCGTCCAAACGCGCGCGTAGTTGTAACACGGTGGGAGAACTGACTTTAGTTATGTTGCGGATAGCAAGAGTCGCCACCGACTTTTATTTTATCCAAAAGGAAAGGGTATAAAAGAACAGGAAAGACCTTAAGAGATATTTTTGGGTCTGGGGGGTAGGTTATGTAAAGGGAAGGTGTTAGCACCCTTTACATCCATGGTTATCCATGGGCTCTTAGTTACTTAGCTCACTTTTGAATTGTTTTTGAAAGTGTAGTGTGTGAATAGAAAATTTTCAGATGAGTTAATAATGATCCATGTACGGATGCGTAAAAACTTGTTTTTTTGAAAATTTGTTTGAAATTGTGAAAAGTTTGAAAAAAGTTTGAATAAAGTGAGCAAGTACATAAGAGGAACCTACCCTAAAGTTTAAGTCTTTCTTGTTCTTTGTCCTTTAAGTGGTAAGACTATCCCTATTATTAAGGAATAGGTAGTCATTACCTTGGATGTAAGGGACATGTGAGGGATATCTGTTTATGAAGGCAACTGTGGGGTGTATTAAGCATTTAGGAGGGACTATCATCATTATTCGAAAAGGGACTTGATATTTAAAGGCAACCATTAGGGACTTGATGATTTTTTCTTTTAAGGGACTTGCTTTATACACCCCACTTGACCTTATGATTAGGCAACATTGAGGGATAGCCTTAGGAATGTGAGATGGCGATTAAAAATCGACTTACGTGTGTGAGTGTTCAATATTATTTATCTTTAATTAGAATGATCTAAGTTAATTTTTAAATACATATTTGCACTCCCTAAATTACTAACCATAGCATAAAAATTACATATTTAAATATTTACAAAATTACACCAAGAAGCAATTACATAATAATTATAATAAGCAAATTAAAATAAATAGCAAAAATAAATATATAAGCAAAATATAAATAAGCAAAAAATAAATAAGCAATAAATAAATAAATAAAGGTTAGTAATAATAATAATTAAAAATAGGGTTAATAAAAATATATTAAAAATAAATGAAGTTAGTGAAATAATAATAATAATAAAATATATAAGATTAATGAAGCAAAAATAATAAATAATAATATGGTGAGTAACAATAATTAAAATAAATAGAATTAAATAAAAAATATTATAATGACATGATTAGAATAATAAACACAAAATTTAATTTTAATATATAACATTTATTTAGAAATAAGAATAATTAAATAAAATTTTTTAAACATAATATAATTATAAATTTTAATCATTACAAATTTAATTATTTCTAAATATATATTAACATTTATTTATGAAAAGATATTTACATATTATATGAAGAAAATAAGTTTGAAATATCATATTCACAAAAAATAATCATATTTACAAAAAAAAAAAAAATTAATCATATTTGCAAAATTTAATTTTTATTAATTATTATATTTACAAAAATTAATTATATTAAAGATTATACTAAATAAATATATATGTGATAATTATATTAAGAATTAGAAAATAAATAACTAGGTTTTCTTAATAAGTACTTAGAAAATAAATTAGGTTTTTTTGAAAATTAGGGTTTTGTTTAAAAAAATATTTTTTAGGGTTTTTAAATTAATATACAAAACTATTTCAATAATATGCATATATTATATTTACACATGATGAAGAAAATAATTTCAGAAAATTGATATATTTTAGAATTTGGAAAATATTATGCATGCTTCATTATTTATTTTTTTAATTATTTAGAAAACATATATATAAGACTATATTTAATTTAATAATAGAATAATTAAAACAAATAAAAGAAAAAGCAAAAAAATGTGAAAACTTACCTGACTGGGGTTTGAACCCAGGTCAGTCTGTTTTCCAGCAACAAGCAATACCACCAGGCTACCACCCACGCAGGTGAAAGGGAGAAGAGAATAATTGCTTTTGTGCTTTATCATGAGCAAATCCAGAAAATAAAAGAAAAGCAAAAAGGCCTGGGGGAGGATTGAACCCAGGACCTTTGAACATTCACGCGCACGCATCACCACCCGGCTGGAAGAGCCCATCTGCTAGTGTGTTGGCAACCATACATAATATATTATGTACACTTAACCTGAAAAATAAAAGGGAAAAAATGCACCTAGCCAAGTATCGAACCAGTGCCCTCACACCATACGCGTATCAGCCTTACCACTGGGACAAATGTGCGTTTGTGAAACATAACCAGAATTAATTCATAATATTTTTAAACAAAATTTGAATTTTTAAAACAGGCGCGAATTGGCTTTGTCTTCTACCTCATACCCTTCGATTTTTCCTGCGAAATTCTCTACCAATGTACCTGCGAAAATCAACTTTGCAGCAACACCTACGGATATCATACATGGTCAAAACTGTAAAATTTCAACAAATTAAAGAGTCAAACATGATCACAAGATCATCTGGAATTAAACCACGTTTCCAGAATGAATTTATGTTGCTTAGAACATAAAGCCCTAATAGAGGTCATAAACCCTAGTAATGGCCGAATCTGTATGGGGTCACAAAAATCCAATTAAATTGTCCAGAATTCTTCCAAAGCTTCAAATAACATCAAATCAACACACAAATTTCATTAATAATGGCTAAATAATGGAAATCGAAAACAAAATTTTCAAGAACAACCAAGCTTCGGGTTGTTCATATATGCATGATATTGATGCATATGAGCCTTGGTTTTGCTTCATGGATGGTCAAAGAACATGTCTATGCCTTTATTTTACCTTGAAACCTCTTGTATGAAGGAATCTTAATGGAGGTTTTGAATGGTTTTTTTTATTTGTGAACTCACCTTTTGATGCAGCAAATTCGTGCCTGAGGGTTTGCATTATGTTTAGTATTTATAGGAGATGGAATCTAGGTCATAACATTGATTGATTATGTGGAAATTTTGATATTTGAAGATTGAAAAAGATCATGGTTTAAAATTCAAATATTTGTTCATGAAGGCTTACTATTTTTGGATCAATCTCATGATTTCCTTCCCTTTCAACTTCAATCAATATTTAAGATGTTCTAGAAACCAAATCTCCCTTTAATAATATATTTTCATATTTTATATTTATTTAAAATGATTTTTTATGAATTAAATCAAAATAAATAAAAATAAAATAATAAAAATTCTGATTTTTAATCATTTGGGTCGTGCATGATGATAGTGTATGGATTGGATCACAATTTGGCAAGCCCATTTGGAAGAAATTGGTTTTAAACCTCCATTTTTATCATAAACCATCACAAAATTTCCCAACTTTGCAAGGGCACATCTCCCTCAATTTTAATGCTATGAGGGTGTTCTTGGACATTTTGGAAAGCTTAAAGAGTCCTCTAAACAATCCCATTGGTTTCAAGTCCATATCATTTACCAATCTCAAGTTATGCCCTTTTGAAGTTGTTGACTTTTTGTTGACTTTTGAAATGACCTATAATGTCTTAGCTCATACCTTCCAAATGAAGCATTTTTGGGCTTGGCTTGTGAGACACAAAGTTGTAGAGAATTCAATTTACTTAAAAATGAGATTTGAGTGGAGACTTGGTGATGAAGCATGTGAAAGTTATGGCTGGTCAAAGTTCAGTTGACTTTTACTAAGAAAACCCTAATTTAGAAACTCCTGATTCTTGATGATCTGGAATCTCCTTGATGAATCATGATCAACCCTTGATCAAATGATGAATTTTACTTCATATACTTGATGTTGGCAAAAAATCATGAAGTTTGACTTTGGTTTGACCACAGTTGACCTCAGTTTGACTTTTTAACTACATTGACTGATTTTGACTTATCTGATCATCTGACTGAGCAAACTTTTGAGAAGAGTCTTGAAACTTGTCATGGGGGTTCTTACATACATATAAGATGTTATGAAGCTCACTTGAAGTCTTGGAAGTCCATTTAGCCTGATTAAAGTCAAAACCCTAGTTTTGGATGCACTGCTTAGGAGGTGCATTGTCTGAGGGGATTGTCAACTCTTTTGACCAATTGTGAACCTTGTGAACCTTGTGAACCATCATAAAATGTCTTGTGAACCTCACGGGAGGTATTGTGAAGCTTGTGAACCTTGTGAACCTCATAAAGTGACTTTGTAGACCTCATGAACCTCAGGAAAGCTTTGTAATCATTGTGAATCTTGTGAACCTTGTGAACCTTCATAAAGTAACTTGTAGACTTCATGAACCTCATGAAAGGTTATATAAGCATTGTGAATCTTGTGAACCTTGTGAACCTTCAAGAAGTAACTTGTAGACTTCATGAACTTCATGAAAGGTATTGAAAGTTGAGAAACTTGTGAACCTTGTGAACCTTCATAAAGTAACTTGTAGACTTCATGAACCTCAGGGAAGGTCTTGAAAGTGTTGAGAAATTTGTGAACTTTGTGAATCTTCTTAGAACACAAAGTCCTGTATTGTGTGGGCAAATTTTGGGGTGCAACAGCTGCCCCTGTTCAATTTTCTGAAACCTGAGGGGTTAGATTGGTATATTTGCCAGTCGTGACCTGGAAGGTTGAAGGGGATTGAACACAAAAGCCCAAAAATTTGCACTCACCAGTGCATGGCTAGTTGAATATGATTGAGTGGGCTTAAAGATGCCACTTGGAAGAACTGGGGATGGGCTTGGAGATGCCATCTAAAGTATCAGAATATGATGATGTCTTTATGTTGATACTGGATATCAGTACTAGGTCTTTGTATAGGCCGTCTCTGAATCATTTATGCAACATGATTTGAGTTGTTGGATGGACCAGTAGAAATAAATCTTGTGATGATTATCTCTTCTGGAAATATTTTGGATTAGGGAATGGATCTTTGTACAGACCATTTGCCTATTCTCCAAGAGCCAAAAGAACGTCAGGATTTGTTCTTAAGGATCAAAAGAACGTCAGGATTTGTTCTTCTGAAAAAGTCTTGGACAAGGGGCCAAAAGAGCGTCAGGATTTGCTCTTAAGGGTCAAAAGAACGTCAGGATTTGTTCTTCTGAAAAAGTCTTGAACAAGGGGCCAAAAGAGCGTCAGGATTTGCTCTTAAGGGTCAAAAGAACGTCAGGATTTGTTCTTCTGAAAAAGTCTTTAATAAGGGGCCAAAAGAGCGTCAGGATTTGCTCTTAAGGGTCAAAAGAACGTCAGGATTTGTTCTTCTGAGAAAGTCTTGAACAAGGGGCCAAAAGAGCATCAGGATTTGCTCTTAAGGGTCAAAAGAACGTCAGGATTTGTTCTTCTGAAAAAGTCTTGAACAAGGGGCCAAAAGAGCGTCAGGATTTGCTCTTAAGGGTCAAAAGAACGTCAGGATTTGTTCTTCTGAAAAAGTCTTGAACAAGGGTCCAAAAGAGCGTCAGGATTTGCTCTTAAGGGTCAAAAGAACGTCAGGATTTGTTCTTCTGAGAAAGTCTTGAACAAGGGGCCAAAAGAGCATCAGGATTTGCTCTTAAGGGTCAAAAGAACGTCAGGATTTGTTCTTCTGAAAAAGTCTTGAACAAGGGGCCAAAAGAGCGTCAGGATTTGCTCTTAAGGTTCAAAAGAACGTCAGGATTTGTTCTTCTGAGGAATGTCTTGAACCAGGGATTAAAAGAGCGTCAGGATTTGCTCTTAAGGATCAAAAGAACGTCAGGATTTGTTCTTCTGAAAAATGTCTTGGAGGATGAAGCAGTCCAGAAGTAATGATATGATTTCAGGAGGATGAAGCAATCCTGATGTAAAAAAGCTGTCAGGAGGATGGAGCAATCCTGAGGTAATAATATGATTTCAGGAGGATGAAGCAATCCTGATGTAAAAAAGCTGTCAGGAGGATGGAGCAATCCTGAGGTAATAATATGATATGCTTTCAGGAGACTGGAGTAATCCTGATGTAACAGCATGTCTTCAGGAGGATAAAGCAGTCCTGATGATCATAAGTTTCTTTGTTGGATAATTAACCTGAAACCAAAGTGACATTCCGTATAATAATATTAGTTTATGCTTTATGTATGCATGCATAGTATGATGCACCTAAGTAAATGTATTATGTATTTATGGATATGTATGTTATGGTATGATGTAAATGATGTATGTATGATATCATACTGCCGGAAGCGTCTGGATGTCTTTGTATAACAACTGCTGGCCAGGGAAAATAAATCCCGATTCGTTGTTGAAGAATATATTATACATAACCTTCCATATGCTAAGGATGGCAAGGTATAGATAACCTCCCGGATGCTGGGGATAGTAAGGTATACATAACCTTCCGTATACTGGGGATAGTAAGGTATAGATAATCTCCCGTATGCTGGGGATAGTAAGGTATACATAACCTCCGTCTTCGTTTGATGGTAGGGCAGATATAACCTCCCGTCTTCGTTCGTCGTACCCTTATTGGAAAGTAAATTCTCGAATATCCGTATGAGGATAAAAGAGATGGATATAAATTCCAGGGGAGATAAGACTTTATGAAGATGGATTCGTCCTACTGAGGGTTTTGTAGTTTTCTTGTAAAGATAAATCGGCGAAGCTTCGTTGAAATCCTTCCCTCGTTCGTCCTTAGTAAATACTATTACTGCATTCTTATGCATTTCTGGTAAACATCAATCATATTAAAAGCATACATACATTCAAACACAACTGATGGATGTTTCGATTAGGGTAAAAGTAAATCTGGATTCAGAGGGAAAAGTAAAGCTGAATTTGGAAACAGAATCGTTTCAACTTCGAGAGTGTATAACCAGTTGGATTTAGAGCTCCTGAAATTTTTAATTTTCCTGAATACCCTCCCAGAAATCCTCATAGCTGGATCTGAAGACATGATACTGACACCATCTGATACTACTGGCGTAGACCATTAATTCCCACAATGACTTCTGCTGAGAACTCCAAATCAAGGTAATCTAACGAGAGGAATGTATCTTCAAATTGTAATGGACCATATACGCTCCGGCTACTAGTTTTGAAAAGAAAGCATTGCCCCTTGGTTGGGGATGAATTATCCCATAATAGAAGTATCTGAAATGAGCTACCTCAAGAGAAATAAGCAGAATGCCCCATAAGCATATGCCCCTGGCATCATGAACTTTGCAGTGTTACCCTTGGCACTTCAGGTAGATGGGGAGATCTGCCTCTGGCTGCTTAAACATAGTTGAATCTTGTCCTGATTGCCCCAAATGAGTTAGGTAGTATCATGGTCTGCCCCCTTGATTGGGAGATAATGATTATGCCCCTTTGTATACATGGACTTTGATCCAGGACGCAACTTTGTTTATCGGAAGGACTTTGGTTCATTGAACATTCATCCTGTAAGTTTCTCCATTTGTCAAACACTCAGGTATATGCAAACAAATATATTCAAAAATGCAATGCTTATGTCTGCCTTGAAGTTTTAAAACAAGTTATTTTTTTTAGAAAAACTGTTTGTTTTTTGAAAACTGTGATATTAACTCAAGTTTTATGACAAGCCCTAAAGGAGTCAGGATACCTTTTTGTAGCAGTACGCTTTCGAACTAACCATGATTCAGTTAGGACTTTTAAAGGGTTATAACGTGGCCTGGTTCATGGTTTAAGAAACAAAGGATAAAGGCTCAAATTTATTTGTACCCAACCCATTCTCCATGATGTTCTTCAGTCCTATACTCAGTTAACTTATGCATTGAGGCTCAAATGAGTTTGGAATTGTAACACTGACATTTGTGATGGTTCAGAAACCCAAAATTTATTTGAACATTCAGTCATCTTTCTTTGTTGAGGATTCATAGTGACCTCTTTTTTTTTTTGACTTTATTATCCCTTCTTTTTGCCTGAACTGCTTATTTCAAGGTTACAGTCAGCGGGATGTCTTAATGTTTTACTAAGTCTCCTTCATAGGTTTTGACTTAGCAAGACTGTTCTTTTGCTGGATATTGACTGTCAGGTTTAATGATTACAGAGAACCATCATTAGTTGTGTACAACACAGATAATTGGCATATTTGAGTTAACCGAGTAACTACCCTGCCCCGGGTTATGAATAAGGGTTTTAATTTGTGCGAGAATAAAAACTTCTACTTCATAGGCTCAAAAGGGTTGACTAGGGATTAACTTCCTTATATCTCCACTGTTTAGGAATTGAAACAATGCATGTACATCGTCAGCATAGTCTGTTCAAAAGCATACTGCCTAATATTATGGTATTGTTTTCGTCATCCTCCCTCTACAGGCTTATAGCTTTATCAGGAGTTAAATATCACAAGATACAAATAAGAAGCATAGTTTTAAAATATAGTGAAACGAATGGATTAATTCAAGACAAACATACGCAATGCATTAATGAAACCAAAAGTTTAACATAATAGTAAGTGTTTAAACAAAACAAAGAAATTATAAATGAAAATTCAAATGTTGTCCCATCCAGTTGGCTGAATGTCCTCAATTGCAATCTGTGAACTTTGAGGAGCAGTATACTTCACCATGAAATCAAATTTACCACTTGGATGCCCCAAGGTGCCCCATATCTCAACAGGCATAGGTACTCTTCCTTTCTTGTTACTTTGGGCTACTTGCCTTGCAGCTTCGGTGTTTGATGGAAGATAGTAAAATTCAACTTGCCCTTATGGAGTAACCTCTAGGATTCCTTCGTCAATCAGATCTTGAATCTTCTTATTCAATGCCCAACAGTTATTAGTATCATGTCCAGGACTATTGGAGTGATACTTACACCTTGCCTTGGGATTATAGCGAGGAGAAGAGATGTTAGGATTTTTAGGAGAATTTTCCAAGGAAATTAGCTTCATCTCTGTCGCTCCCGGGATTTTCATCCTAGTACAAACGCGAAAGTGGCGCGGAAAGGGTAGAGTCGCCAGCCAGACATTTTTATCCCAAAGGAATGGGAAAGGTAATGTTGCACAAACCTAAGGAAGAAGGAAAAGGACGAGGCCTTGCGAACCAAAGATCTGGATACGGGAGTCGGTTACGAATTGAGAAGGTATTAGCACCCCAATCCGTCCGCCGTACCCGACGGGATCCACGCTTAAAAGTCTGTTTTCAAAGGGTGAGAAATAATATGTGTTTAACTGAAAGAATAGCTATCTGGAATGAAATGGAAATGAGAAAGAAAATGGAATTAACAAATGGGAATAAAATGGGAAAATGTAGGGAAAAATAAAGATTGTGCTCGAATGGGCCCTACCTCACTGCCTACGTACCTCATCGGGATAAATGAGGATCAGAGACGCCGTAGTTCGTCTAACTAAGGCTTACACTCGTTTGTGGTTTTTAGGATGACATTGCCATAGCTCTAGCTCAGGTGTTACCGGCTCTGACACGAGGGTGTTTACCGTATCGCTGTTTGAACTGTCGAGACAAGTCATGTTCGCCCGCAAAGAGTATGAGATGAGATGAGAAGACGTGACTTCTTGGTTTGTTGTTTTTTAGAAGAAATGTTTTGAATTTGTGTTTGTTGAATGTACAACACTGAAGACTATGACACAGGAGCGAATACTTTCCAAGATCGCCCCCAATGGAACGTTTGTAAAGCATCCTAGAAGAGTGAAGGAGACCTCCACTAGTCATTTCCCGTGTAGCTTAAGGCTCGTGGCGCATTGTACACCTTTTCCTTTATTAAGTGTTTTTTGGTTTTCTTTTAAGATGAGAAGAGACTCAAGTTATAAAAGGTAAACATTCTAAGGGAAACTAAACTTACCCTAAATCAGTTGAATTCATGGATAACCTATGGTTAGTGAGGTTTGCAATTAAAATCTACCTAAGAGATATAAGAGGTATAAGACTAAACATGCAAGTAAAATAAGTCAATGATGAGCAATAGGGTCCTCCTAGGTCATGGTAGGCAAAAACGCATATGAAATGTAAACGGGATGAAACAATGAGGTGTGTGGGTCGGTTGCGTGGTGCTAAGACACACGACTTATGGTATGAAACATGCAAGGTTTGATTTTGGTTGAATAGAGTGGAACGAAGGTGATCGTGGAACCCTAAAATAATATGAACTTTATTTATTTATTTGAAAATATACTCGACGTTGGATCGAATACCTTATTTGTTTTTTTTGAAAATTTGGTTTTCTATCGATTCGTTTTATCTTTTCTAATCCTAATTGAGGAAATTATAAAAGCATACAAGTTCTAAGCTATTACATCACAAAATACACAAAGTATAAAACACAATTAAGAAAATATCCAAGTCCAATAAGCCAATCCTTGAAAACATACCTTGCACAAAAAACAAATAGTTAGTGAATGATATGAACCATGAATATGTACAATATGATGGAAATGAATTAAAATGACAAAAAATATTAAAAGTCATAAAAAAAATATGAAATTAAATTCCTAAGGTCTTCAACCTGAGTATATTGTTGTGCTAAAAAATCTCTAAAAAATTCTTATTTTAACTAAAGCAAATGATCACCTAAAACTAACTAAAGTTCAATCACAAATTTACACAAATTATGCTACCAAAACAATAGAAAAAATGTCCTAAAAATTCACCAAAAAATATTATAGGTACTTTAACTTGTCTTTTAATAGTAGCAAAAAGAATGGGCAGAAAATATTATGGGAAGTGGCACGAAGAAATTGGACAAATTTATGTATCCACAAGAGAATTCAATAGAAAATCAATTAAATTAAAATTCGAAATTAAATTGAAAAATAATTAAATTCAAAAAGTGAAAATTGGGAGTGTTTCTAAAATGTCTTAATATTCTAATATAATTTTTTTATAAAATTTTCTTATGTGTTTTATTATTTATTCGAGAATTAAATTGAAACTACCCTAAAAAATAAAAATACAAAGAAAGGAAGGGGGTGCATACTTAGCAATTTTCTTGTTGTTTTATCTACGGGCTCAGGAATGGAGTGTGAAAAGCAACGGGCACAGGCCCAAAAGCAATGCAAGCTCATGACAACTGTGATGCAATGGTGCGCGTGGGAACGGCCGCACGGTGGCTGGGGAATCTACCACTTCTTATCCTCTAACGGTAAATTATGAATGGAATTAATCACTAATTAAACAGCATCCGAAGCTCTTAAATATTTTTAAATTCTCAAGATTTACTTAATTCTCATTAAACTATAGTCAAAATTAAATCAGAATAAAACAAATTTAAAATTATAAACTTTAAACACGCTTCTTCTCTCCTCTCTATTCACAAAACCTAATCCTCTTTCTTCTTCTCTTCTACCCTAACCCGCCGCCAAGTCCATCTCCTCCTTCTTCTCCATTCTCAGCCGCCGCAATGCTTTTCTTCCTCTAACCTCACCTAAACCGCCACCCCCATTCCATTACTCATCCCTAACCGAACAAAACGGCCACCACACTCTAACCTAACAACCCGCCCTCACCGAGAATCCTTAATCGACATCACCAAACAGCAAGAACAAAACGCGATCAGAAACCCTCGAAGAAGAAAAAATGCTTGAAAGAGTTTAGAGTCTTACACGGAGATACGAAGTTGCAATCGTGGATGGACTCCATGCGGCAAGAAGCGATGATTCTGTTTTGGTGCGATCGAGGACGATGAAGGTGAGGTGAAATCTATACGGATGTATTGAGGTAGTCACGGTGCCGTCGTGAAGCCGAGAATGAAATCTAAGGATAGGCGATGAGAGCGCAAAGGTGGAGTCGTCTCGGTTGTCTCCGTCGGCGAGCGGTATATTCAGGTAAATATTTTTTTTTGCCTTTTCTTCACCTTGCTCACGAATCTGAGTCCGAATTATTGATTTTCGGAGAATTTCGGTTTGCAGGTTCCTTCGGATGAAACCAAAAGATTGGTGATGATGAATGTTGCGGATTGCTGCCGGTGGCGGTACCAATGACGGGATTTCGTTGATAATTGCAGCTGGATTGATGAAGCGGTGTTGACGAACGATCGAAGAGGACAACGGTTGATCCTAACTTTGAAGCTGTTGAGGGCAAGGGTCTTGGTTGCTGCGAAATTTGATGAAGGCGCAATAACGATGATGACGAATATTATCTCTCAGGTATGAACGCCTTCTACTTTTCATTATCGAATGCTCGTCCTTCCCTGTATTTCTTCCTTGCGAGCCTTGCGAATCTGTGTCGATCCCGTTGACATTTTTCCGTCGATTTTGCAGGTAAAGATATTGATCGAAAATTAGGAATGGAAGCCTGAAGATGAATTTCTGATAATGCTTTGGCCTCTTGATTATTGATGAAGCTTGTTGTCGCAGCGATGATGAAAGCTTGTAGACGCGTGAATTGGCTGCGGGTTTCGTGCATCTTGCAGTTTTTGTGGTTCGATGAAGCCTGTTGATGTGAAGAGTGACGATTTTGAAAGAAAGAAGTTGAAGACTCATTTGTCGACTCGACGGCTCGTCCTGGTAAGCGCCGAAAACAATAGAGTTCTTCTCTTTCTCGCATCCGAACTCGATGTTGAATCCTTGTTCCGAGATCTTCGTCTTTCAATACTTGTTTATGCTTTGTGATTCTGAATTGTTGCTTAAATACCTGTGTTCTTGCTTCAATTCTTTGAGCGAATTGGATTTGTTTCTTGCTGGATTGTTGGATAGCCTTCGTGAGTTTTGTATTGATTTGTGAATATTGGTTTTTGCAGGTTTTATGATGAGGATGATGAAAGATGAAAACAAATTGAAGGTATTCTTGAAGTTGTTGATAAAGAGTTGAAGAATTGATATGAGATGTGTAATGATTCAAGGTTTGAAAGATGGCTCTGCTTGAAGAAGAATGTAGAGATGATGAAGATTAATTCAGAGGGAGAGTTGATCGAAAAATCGATTGAAGATTGAAATTGAGAGGTTGATGAATATGGTTGAAGATGAAGTGGAGAAGTGAGAAAGTGCCAGCCCCTAAAATTTGCAGCAAGCTTTCTTTTTTATACCAGTAGCATAATGAGGGTGAACTTGTATTTTTACCCTGATTTTCAGTTAAGTTAGTTTTTGGGTAGTTAGCATTTCTGTTATGACTCTGTTATATCTTGTAAAAAAACTTGTTAGAACTGATTGTAATAGAATTTGACATTGATTCTCAATATTTTCCTCACTGATTTTTATGTTCATCAATACCAAAAGTGGTGCTTCAAATGAGAGAATATGAATATCTTCTCAATATATTTCTTCACTGATTTTTCTCACTGACATATATATATATATATATATATATATATATATATTTTGTTTTTTACAATTAATCATATGCTAATTCAATGTATTACCGGATATTATACCATAGGAAGATGATAAATGGATATTGTTTTAATCAATACTTTCATGTAGACAACCTTCATAAAGATATATTTCGCCAACCGTCATGAATATTCCTTTCCGAATTTTTCCTTTCGTATTTATGGTAATGACTCGCATTTCCCACATTAATGACCTCAAGATCATTCGACAATCTTTCCATTAATTCCCAAGCAATCCTTTTCTTCTATAGTCACATGTTTTATTATAAGAACAAGACAAAAAGATCAATGGGCCTTATAACCTGAGCCATGAGTTTGAACTTGTGAAATAAAACCTGGAATAGGATTAAACTTTGGTTTAATGATTTTATGGTCTTGAATTGATATTGAATCAAATGGCTATTAAATCGGAACTAAAAATGATTATTGGACTTGGTGAGGAATAGATAAGGACAAGGGAATTCAATTAGGAAAAAGAAAGAAATGTTCTTACATAAAACATGGTTAGTAATCTTCTAGTTTTAGAGTTAAACTAAAAAATGAAGAACGGGTAATAAAAGAAAGCGTTAATTAAATGACCAATTTTGTGAATAAGGGTATGACAAGAAATGGGTTTCAAATAACCGAATTGGAAACATGAACGAAATGGGTAGTGGACTGGAAATAATATTAGCATGAGAAGAGTCTAAGTACTCCATATAACCAATCCTAACATGCTTATTTCAACTCAAACCTCTTTAACTTGTATTACCAACAATGAACCATTAAGAGGACTACAATGTCTTGATTTTTTTTTGTATGAATCCCCACTGAATCTTCTTGTACCAGAAATAATACCATGTCTTTGATATGAGGATTTGAACACCATTTTCGATCGACTAACCTTATCAACAAAACCAGACCCGGGATGAAACCCTTGAACCACTTAAGTGGAATACCATAACTGAATAACTACTTATGAATGCCATAACATAACGGGAAATGCAGATGACCATGAAGTTTGAAGTCAGAAAATGGTAATAAATCAGAGGGCAAATTTTGGGGTGTTACAGCTGCCCCTATTCAATCACTGTAGACATGAATGGATGATAGCAGTTGCTTTCAGACGTTTGAAGTATGCAGGGATTGAATACCAGAAACAACCAGAAAATTTGCACTCTGTGGCAGAAGACCAGGGAAATACACTCAACCAAATGAACTCTGCTTGGATATAATTATGATGGTAAGGTCATAAACGGGGGATGCCTTTTGAGTGATGCCAGAAGGCTACTGGCTTGCCACACTGTGGGTGGACTTGTGATATGATGCCACCCTAAGGATGGACTTTCGCCAATCTGCGGTTGGACTTCAAAATACATTGCCACACTGCGGGTGGACTTTGGAAATTGCCACGCTGTGGGTGGACTTGTGATATGCTGCCACCCTGAGGATGGACTTTCGCCAATCTGCGGTTGGACTTCAAAATACATTGCCACACTGCGGGTGGACTTTGGAAATTGCCACGCTGCGGGTGGACTTTTGCTCGCTGCGGGAGACTTTTGCTCACTACGGGAGACTTTTGAAACTCGCCACCCGAAGATGGACTTTGGCCAGTCTGCGGCTGGACTTTTGCTCACTACGGGAGACTTTTGCTCACTACGGGAGACTTTTGCTCACTACGGGAGACTTTTGAAACTTGCCACCCGAAGATGGACTTTGGCCAGTCTGCGGCTGGACTTTTGCTCACTACGGGAGACTTTTGCTCACTACGGGAGACTTTTGAAACTTGCCACCCGAAGATGGACTTTGGCCAGTCTGCGGCTGGACTTTGAAATTTGCCACCCGAAGATGGACTTTGGCCAGTCTGCGGCTGGACTTTACATATGCTGAATTTGCACGGCATGTTGCCCCATGACACTGGGGATATTATGTCTTGAGTATTGTTAATGAACTGGTACGAATGTAAAAGGAATTCCTGACACGGAAGTAATAAGTCCCTGCTAACTTTATGGGGAAGCACAATGATCGCGAATTCAATATTAAGAAGCCCTGTGGGGATAACATCTCTGTCAGAGAGGAGCGTGAATAATTCATCTGTCCGAATCATCACCTTTGCCAAAAATAAATTGGACTTTTAGATTTGAGGGTCGTGCCCGAGGATACCTTGATTATTGAGGAATATCCACTCTTATGGACCTACTGGGGAGGAGAATGATTTATCTGAAATCTTCTAGGGGAATAAGAATTGCCTTAGATCTGCGGAGGGACCGAGATCAAGGAAACCATCTGAAGAAAAAAAATGCTGAAGTTAATGAGGGTAACTTCCATTTGCCTGTTGGAGATGACAACACCGAGACACGTCCTGCTGGGGGAGGAAAGATTTCAAATTGTCCCGGGCTGGGAATCAGCTGCTTCCGTATGGATTTTACCTCAAGAGGATTTTACAAAAAGACTTGGCGTCTTTAAACTCTTAGGTATTGTAACGACTGCATGAACCAATGTAATAACCTTGCTGGGGAGGTAACCATTGCAAATGCGGATGAGTTTGTATCTGTCAGAAGTGCCGAACGAGATAGTTGACTTGACAAGTAACCACGGTATTCTAAACTCCGGGTAAATGCTTCCGATCATCTGTCTTTGGGAAAGAATGAACTTTTGTACTATTGGGGTGGCCTGCCCCAGTACGAGTATTCGAATAGCTTTACACCTGACTGACTAATCTTCACTCTTGGAGAGATCTGAATCTCGAGGTGATTGCCCCAGTTTGCTTGAAATTTGAAGAGATTGCTCGACATAACTGCCCCGGATTGGCTCAGTACTTTAATTTTGAAGAGATTGCTCGACGTAACTGCCCCAGATTGGCTCAGTACTCTAATTTTGAAGAGATTGCTCGACGTGACTGCCTCGGATTGGCTGGCTCTTACCATGACTAATTGGGAAAGTCCCTGCTCAATGAAACTTTTTCGGAAAAGTGCACCTCGACGTGACAGTCTTTCGGAAGCTTTAGACTTCTCAACTTGGCAAACTTGAGCTTCTGGATTGAATTTCCGTATGTGAACCATTTATGATGCTCAACAAATGTATGCAAGTGAGAAAATGTTTATTCTTAGAATGAAAATCCTAATTCAACAAACATGTTAATCTCGAAGTTTTTGAAAATAGATCGTTTAACCTTCGTGAGAGAATCACTGGTTAAGATACGAACTTTATTTGAATGAAAGTATGTACATGCAATACCAACAAACATCTTTTAGCACAACTCGTAGGAGTCAGGAACGCGGTATCGTGGTAGTATGCTCTCAAATTAACCCTGTTTCAGTTAGGACTTTTAAGGGTTGTATCGTGGCCTGGTTCATGGTTATAGAAACAAAGGATATAGGCTCGAAGTTCATTTGTGCCCACCCACTCTACGTGATGTTCTTCATTCCTAAATTCAGCTAGTTTTCACAAACATTCACCTTTCATAAGGGTTTTGTGTTGATTGAGGAGCCATTGCTGCTATCAGTTCAAGCGCCAATCAAGTTATTGTTGAGAGTCAGTCACTCCTCTATCTTTCGTGTTTGTGTCACACGACTTTGTTCTTATTTGAGGATCTTTCTTGTGTAATCCTTTCGGTCTTTCGCTTTTGCGTTATTTTGCTTATCCCTAACTTTTGCCTGGACTGATTCTTGTGAATCTTTGATTGTGTAGTCCAGCGGGATGCCCTAACTTTTGCCTAAGTCGCTTGTTTTCAAGTTTCGACTTAGCGGGCCTTTTCTTTTCTTTTTCTTTTTGCATTTTGAACAAATCGTGTGACATTGTTTGTCTTGATTGCTTCGCGAGGGTTGTGACTGCCTCATTCCTTGGTCGACGAAGGATAACCATTGTGGTTTTCAATCTTTGGACCTTTTGACTTAGACAACCATTGTGGTTTTGGGTCTTTGGACCTCTTGATTAGCATAGTAGGATATAGCAGATCTTCAAATACACTTCTTTATGGAAGTCTGAACGCTTGGTCTGACTAGCTGACGTCTACCCTGCCCCTGGGTTACATGTGAGGGTTTTTTATGTGAAAAGAAACTCCTACTTCAAGGCTCGAAGGGGTTAGCAAGGGTTTATCTTCCTTATATCTCCAGTGTTTAAGATTTGAAACAATGCCTGTACATCGTCAACAGGGCCTTACTCGAGAGCACACAAATAGAGATTTTGCGTTTTGTTTCGTCATTCTCCTTCATAGAATTCAAGCATGACAATTGGTATCACAATGTACACATGCAAAATTATAAGGGAATGCAAATGAATTTACTTCAAGAAAAACATGTGAGTTTTATTATTGCTAACATTCAAAAGCAAACAACTTTCATACATGTAGACAAATATTTAGCATATAAAAGAAACTACAAATGGAAATGCAGTAAAGAAACTGAATATTGCTGTAGTTGAGGAGGCTTGGCTCCGTCTGGACTTGTCAGTCTTGGATACTTTCAACGATCAATCACATACTTGTAATCTTCAATTTGCAGCCGTATACCTAACCATGGCAGTGATACTTCCTCTTCTAGCTATTTTGACTCTGACGCGAGACATCTGAAGGAAAGAGTGAAGCTGGGGAGTAAAGTTGCCCCATAAGTTTGCTCGGAAAGACCTGACGATCTTCTGCCTACGTATCTCCATTGACTGGATGACCAATGAAGAATCAGAGCGATGTAGTTCCCCTCAATAGGGATGAAAAACGAACAATGAGGAAAGGCAAACACATAAATTCCATCACTGAGAGTATTTGAATACTGCTGGCTTTATTTGCTTCATGAATACCCTGGCGTCCTGGGTGATCAACTCGAAGACTTCAGCTTATCGTGGACCATCTGGTAGAATAACCGTGACACTGGTTCCTTCGTGATTAGGCATCAGACTCTGGAGTACCTTTGGATGAGGAGAAAAAATGATTGTCTTGGATTCAATTAGGTCTTGTACCTTGTTCTGAAAAGCCCAACATTTCTCAATACTGTGCCCCTGGGCACCTGAATGGAATTCGCACCTGGAGTTTGGATCGAAATTTGGTGGTAGATTATCAGGAGAAGGAGCTCTCATGGTACGGAGCTCAACCAGGTTCAACTTCAGAAGTTCTGGAAGCAATACAGCATATGGACATGAGATAGGATCAAGTCTGCGGTTCCTCGCTCTTGTTCTTTCCTGAAACAGTCTCTGTACCTGTTGTTGCTGACCCTGTGCTCGTGATTGAAAACTTCGTTGTTGACACTGCGTTGGACGCCTGACATGTCCTCGTACTTTCTTACTCGTACCTGGCCGAGGAGTGAATGAAGATTGTTGATGCAGCCCCTTTGAAGACTTGGCCTGAGCAATGATTCCAGAAGAAGGAAAATTGACCATCTCTTTTGTATTCCTGCATGCTGAAGGAGGAGTTAGCTCGTGACACTCAATCAATCCCATTTTGAGCAGTTGTGGACATAATTCAGCATAAGACATGGGTATCGGATCAATAACCCTTTCTTGAACCTGTTGATGACGGGTTGCTAGCAATGGAGGAGCTATAGCCGAAACCTGTTGAAGTATTTTTCCTGGAAACCAGAGAATAGCAGCTGAGGAGGATCCCTGATAAGGAAAGAAAGTGCTCACTTCTTTGGTAACGATTGGTGCAGGATCATTCAGTTCACATGTGGAGTTGGTTCCTATCTGATGCTCTTCCTGACTGACGAGTGACGATTACTGGTGAAGAGATTTGAACTGTAGAGGAAATCCATCTAAAGAACCCTGATTTATTGGACATCCCAAAGAGATGGGAGAAACATGACCTTCTGTTTGAAAAGTAAACACACAAATATTTTCCTTTTTCGACATAGCATTCATGATTCCTGTAAGCAGCTTTATCTGAGTCTTCATCAAGTTGAATTCTTCTCTCAACAATTTCTGATCCTGGGACAACGCTCGAATGTCCACTACAACATGCCCCAGTTGGGCCTTCATCTCAGTCACCTCCGCTCGGAGTTGTTCCATGTCTAAGCCTTGACAGTCGTGATTCAAATTGACCATTCTGGAGAGAAACCAGGTCAGGATAAGCATTTGTCTCTGAACACCTGTAAAAAATGCAAGGATGTATGCAAATGCCATGTTCGGTTATTTCCAAGGAATCCATCTGTTTTGATCCAAGTTTTAATGCAGAAGAAAAATCCGACATAATCCAGATATGGGATCCTTAGAAGTAACTGAACATGTATGCTAAAATGCCATGATGTTATGTATGCAACTGGCATGTGGTCAGCGGTCCGACGCTGGCGTGGATCAGATGACCAAGTGTTGGTGAAGATCAAGATATCAGTATCTCTGTGCAGAAGTTCCATAATTCTCAACCAAGTATCATATAGGACCGGATCATATCATTGAGTAACACTGGCAAAAGCGGGTATGTTGGAAGTTTTAGGGTTCCTGCAAACCTGTAAACCCCTCCCAGTCTCACGGGTGTTGCTACTACGGGTCAACATCACGGACTCTCAAAGCTGAATAGCAATAATACGTTCACCATTTCCGAGAAATGGCTCATGACCAAATCAGGGAATCGGTTTGGCATTATGTACTACTCAGGGAGGCCTCAGCTGAATTCCGGAAAAACAAGCATCCCTCATAAGTTCCCGGCTTCAAGCACTGAAGTCGAGAAACAATAGTACATTCATCCCGAAGGGTACAATACTATCGTCATACGACCAGTTGCTTTAACCAAGTTCCTACGAGAGAACAAGGTCATCCTATGCGATTTCCTAGTGGGCCCTCGGGTGCGAATGGGTTTGCCACGAAATGTGGTCTGCCACTGTCACCACTGGAGAGGGTTGTTTCCACTAAGGTCCTCGATGATCGGTTCCCAGTGTTAGCAGTTCAGGTGAGAATATTCTATGGTCTGCCTAGGCAGTATAGAACATATCCCAAGAGAGCCTGACTTGGGTGTGGGACTCGTGAAAACTACACGTGCTCAAGACCACGCAAGCCACACGACTGCCCACTCTAAGTCCTATGTGTATACTCAAGCCGGGTATTTGGCTTGTCTCACAATAATCCCATCCCGCCAAGGAAAACCAGAACACCCAGTACAGTATGCCAGTATATGCGACAGTAAAGTAAAGTGCAGAAAGCTGTAAATAAAGCTGTAAAGGAAAGCGATAAACTGTAAACAAAACAGTAAGGCTAAGCTAAAGCATAACAGTGAATGAATAAGCACCCAAAGAAAACAGAAACAGACAAGCGCTAGGATTGACTCTCAAAAGGGGAAATTAGAATTTCTAAAAGTCCCCAGCAGAGTCGCCAGCTGTCGCTCCCGGGATTTTCATCCTAGTACAAACGCGAAAGTGGCGCGGAAAGGGTAGAGTCGCCATCCAGACATTTTTATCCCAAAGGAATGGGAAAGGTAATGTTGCACAAACCTAAGGAAGAAGGAAAAGGACGAGGCCTTGCGAACCAAAGATCTGGATACGGGAGTCGGTTACGAATTGAGAAGGTATTAGCACCCCAATCCGTCCGCCGTACCCGACGGGATCCACGCTTAAAAGTCTGTTTTCAAAGGGTGAGAAATAATATGTGTTTAACTGAAAGAATAGCTATCTGGAATGAAATGGAAATGAGAAAGAAAATGGAATTAACAAATGGGAATAAAATGGGAAAATGTAGGGAAAAATAAAGATTGTGCTCGAATGGGCCCTACCCCACTGCCTACGTACCTCATCGGGATAAATGAGGATCAGAGACGTCGTAGTTCGTCTAACTAAGGCTTACACTCGTTTGTGGTTTTTAGGATGACATTGCCATAGCTCTAGCTCAGGTGTTACCGGCTCTGACACGAGGGTGTTTACCGTATCGCTGTTTGAACTGTCGAGACAAGTCATGTTCGCCCGCAAAGAGTATGAGATGAGATGAGAAGACGTGACTTCTTGGTTTGTTGTTTTTTAGAAGAAATGTTTTGAATTTGTGTTTGTTGAATGTACAACACTGAAGACTATGACACAGGAGCGAATACTTTCCAAGATCGCCCCCAATGGAATGTTTGTAAAGCATCCTAGAAGAGTGAAGGAGACCTCCACTAGTCATTTCCCGTGTAGCTTAAGGCTCGTGGCGCATTGTACACCTTTTCCTTTATTAAGTGTTTTTTGGTTTTCTTTTAAGATGAGAAGAGACTCAAGTTATAAAAGGTAAACATTCTAAGGGAAACTAAACTTACCCTAAATCAGTTGAATTCATGGATAACCTATGGTTAGTGAGGTTTGCAATTAAAATCTACCTAAGAGATATAAGAGGTATAAGACTAAACATGCAAGTAAAATAAGTCAATGATGAGCAATAGGGTCCTCCTAGGTCATGGTAGGCAAAAACGCATACGAAATGTAAACGGGATGAAACAATGAGGTGTGTGGGTCGGTTGCGTGGTGCTAAGACACACGACTTATGGTATGAAACATGCAAGGTTTGATTTTGGTTGAATAGAGTGGAACGAAGGTGATCGTGGAACCCTAAAATAATATGAACTTTATTTATTTATTTGAAAATATACTCGACGTTGGATCGAATACCTTATTTGTTTTTTTTGAAAATTTGGTTTTCTATCGATTCGTTTTATCTTTTCTAATCCTAATTAAGGAAATTATAAAAGCATACAAGTTCTAAGCTATTACATCACAAAATACACAAAGTATAAAACACAATTAAGAAAATATCCAAGTCCAATAAGCCAATCCTTGAAAACATACCTTGCACAAAAAACAAATAGTTAGTGAATGATATGAACCATGAATATGTACAATATGATGGAAATGAATTAAAATGACAAAAAATATTAAAAGTCATAAAAAAAATATGAAATTAAATTCCTAAGGTCTTCAACCTGAGTATATTGTTGTGCTAAAAAATCTCTAAAAAATTCTTATTTTAACTAAAGCAAATGATCACCTAAAACTAACTAAAGTTCAATCACAAATTTACACAAATTATGCTACCAAAACAATAGAAAAAATGTCCTAAAAATTCACCAAAAAATATTATAGGTACTTTAACTTGTCTTTTAATAGTAGCAAAAAGAATGGGCAGAAAATATTATGGGAAGTGGCACGAAGAAATTGGACAAATTTATGTATCCACAAGAGAATTCAATAGAAAATCAATTAAATTAAAATTCGAAATTAAATTGAAAAATAATTAAATTCAAAAAGTGAAAATTGGGAGTGTTTCTAAAATGTCTTAATATTCTAATATAATTTTTTTATAAAATTTTCTTATGTGTTTTATTATTTATTCGAGAATTAAATTGAAACTACCCTAAAAAATAAAAATACAAAGAAAGGAAGGGGGTGCATACTTAGCAATTTTCTTGTTGTTTTATCTACGGGCTCAGGAATGGAGTGTGAAAAGCAACGGGCACAGGCCCAAAAGCAATGCAAGCTCATGACAACTGTGATGCAATGGTGCGCGTGGGAACGGCCGCACGGTGGCTGGGGAATCTACCACTTCTTATCCTCTAACGGTAAATTATGAATGGAATTAATCACTAATTAAACAGCATCCGAAGCTCTTAAATATTTTTAAATTCTCAAGATTTACTTAATTCTCATTAAACTATAGTCAAAATTAAATCAGAATAAAACAAATTTAAAATTATAAACTTTAAACACGCTTCTTCTCTCCTCTCTATTCACAAAACCTAATCCTCTTTCTTCTTCTCTTCTACCCTAACCCGCCGCCAAGTCCATCTCCTCCTTCTTCTCCATTCTCAGCCGCCGCAATGCTTTTCTTCCTCTAACCTCACCTAAACCGCCACCCCCATTCCATTACTCATCCCTAACCGAACAAAACGGCCACCACACTCTAACCTAACAACCCGCCCTCACCGAGAATCCTTAATCGACATCACCAAACAGCAAGAACAAAACGCGATCAGAAACCCTCGAAGAAGAAAAAATGCTTGAAAGAGTTTAGATTCTTACACGGAGATACGAAGTTGCAATCGTGGATGGACTCCGTGCGGCAAGAAGCGATGATTCTGTTTTGGTGCGATCGAGGACGATGAAGGTGAGGTGAAATCTATACGGATGTATTGAGGTAGTCACGGTGCCGTCGTGAAGCCGAGAATGAAATCTAAGGATAGGCGATGAGAGCGCAAAGGTGGAGTCGTCTCGGTTGTCTCCGTCGGCGAGCGGTATATTCAGGTAAATATTTTTTTTTGCCTTTTCTTCACCTTGCTCACGAATCTGAGTCCGAATTATTGATTTTCGGAGAATTTCGGTTTGCAGGTTCCTTCGGATGAAACCAAAAGATTGGTGATGATGAATGTTGCGGATTGCTGCCGGTGGCGGTACCAATGACGGGATTTCGTTGATAATTGCAGCTGGATTGATGAAGCGGTGTTGACGAACGATCGAAGAGGACAACGGTTGATCCTAACTTTGAAGTTGTTGAGGGCAAGGGTCTTGGTTGCTGCGAAATTTGATGAAGGCGCAATAACGATGATGACGAATATTATCTCTCAGGTATGAACGCCTTCTACTTTTCATTATCGAATGCTCGTCCTTCCCTGTATTTCTTCCTTGCGAGCCTTGCGAATCTGTGTCGATCCCGTTGACATTTTTCCGTCGATTTTGCAGGTAAAGATATTGATCGAAAATTAGGAATGGAAGCCTGAAGATGAATTTCTGATAATGCTTTGGCCTCTTGATTATTGATGAAGCTTGTTGTCGCAGCGATGATGAAAGCTTGTAGACGCGTGAATTGGCTGCGGGTTTCGTGCATCTTGCAGTTTTTGTGGTTCGATGAAGCCTGTTGATGTGAAGAGTGACGATTTTGAAAGAAAGAAGTTGAAGACTCATTTGTCGACTCGACGGCTCGTCCTGGTAAGCGCCGAAAACAATAGAGTTCTTCTCTTTCTCGCATCCGAACTCGATGTTGAATCCTTGTTCCGAGATCTTCGTCTTTCAATACTTGTTTATGCTTTGTGATTCTGAATTGTTGCTTAAATACCTGTGTTCTTGCTTCAATTCTTTGAGCGAATTGGATTTGTTTCTTGCTGGATTGTTGGATAGCCTTCGTGAGTTTTGTATTGATTTGTGAATATTGGTTTTTGCAGGTTTTATGATGAGGATGATGAAAGATGAAAACAAATTGAAGGTATTCTTGAAGTTGTTGATAAAGAGTTGAAGAATTGATATGAGATGTGTAATGATTCAAGGTTTGAAAGATGGCTCTGCTTGAAGAAGAATGTAGAGATGATGAAGATTAATTCAGAGGGAGAGTTGATCGAAAAATCGATTGAAGATTGAAATTGAGAGGTTGATGAATATGGTTGAAGATGAAGTGGAGAAGTGAGAAAGTGCCAGCCCCTAAAATTTGCAGCAAGCTTTCTTTTTTATACCAGTAGCATAATGAGGGTGAACTTGTATTTTCACCCTGATTTTCAGTTAAGTTAGTTTTTGGGTAGTTAGCATTTCTGTTATGACTCTGTTATATCTTGTAAAAAAACTTGTTAGAACTGATTGTAATAGAATTTGACATTGATTCTCAATATTTTCCTCACTGATTTTTATGTTCATCAATACCAAAAGTGGCGCTTCAAATGAGAGAATATGAATATCTTCTCAATATATTTCTTCACTGATTTTTCTCACTGACATATATATATATATATATATATATTTTTTGTTTTTTACAATTAATCATATGCTAATTCAATGTATTACCGGATATTATACCATAGGAAGATGATAAATGGATATTGTTTTAATCAATACTTTCATGTAGACAACCTTCATAAAGATATATTTCGCCAACCGTCATGAATATTCCTTTCCGAATTTTTCCTTTCGTATTTATGGTAATGACTCGCATTTCCCACATTAATGACCTCAAGATCATTCGACAATCTTTCCATTAATTCCCAAGCAATCCTTTTCTTCTATAGTCACATGTTTTATTATAAGAACAAGACAAAAAGATCAATGGGCCTTATAACCTGAGCCATGAGTTTGAACTTGTGAAATAAAACCTGGAATAGGATTAAACTTTGGTTTAATGATTTTATGGTCTTGAATTGATATTGAATCAAATGGCTATTAAATCGGAACTAAAAATGATTATTGGACTTGGTGAGGAATAGATAAGGACAAGGGAATTCAATTAGGAAAAAGAAAGAAATGTTCTTACATAAAACATGGTTAGTAATCTTCTAGTTTTAGAGTTAAACTAAAAAATGAAGAACGGGTAATAAAAGAAAGCGTTAATTAAATGACCAATTTTGTGAATAAGGGTATGACAAGAAATGGGTTTCAAATAACCGAATTGGAAACATGAACGAAATGGGTAGTGGACTGGAAATAATATTAGCATGAGAAGAGTCTAAGTACTCCATATAACCAATCCTAACATGCTTATTTCAACTCAAACCTCTTTAACTTGTATTACCAACAATGAACCATTAAGAGGACTACAATGTCTTGATTTTTTTTTGTATGAATCCCCACTGAATCTTCTTGTACCAGAAATAATACCATGTCTTTGATATGAGGATTTGAACACCATTTTCGATCGACTAACCTTATCAACAAAACCAGACCCGGGATGAAACCCTTGAACCACTTAAGTGGAATACCATAACTGAATAACTACTTATGAATGCCATAACATAACGGGAAATGCAGATGACCATGAAGTTTGAAGTCAGAAAATGGTAATAAATCAGAGGGCAAATTTTGGGGTTTTACAATCTCCAACAGGCATTGCAAGACTTGTGACATTGGCGTGCTGAACTTGATAAACTTCCTTCTACATTCCTTGTGTTGAAGTAGATTAACCTTATCAGGTCTTTCTTCTTCAACTGAAGAATAATCAATGGCAACCTGTTTCTTACCCTCTTTTATCCTCATCTTCCTTTCATCCAAATCAGCTTGTTTTAATGGAGGTTGACTGACAATTAGATTCCTGACTCCATTACTTTGAAATTTTTGGACAAAGGTTCTCAGCTCTTCTTGCCCCTGAGCTAAAATTTGGATAAGGGCCACCTGGCCATTCATCTGGATCCTCATTCCTGTCATCTCAGCTTGTAGTTGTTTCAGCTGATCATTCTTGTTGTCTTCAGGACTCTTCTTCTTAGCCAGCAGTGTCTTCAATTCATCCTGCCCCTTGGTCAGGTTCAGGATCAGCTCTTGGAACTGTGCATTTTGTGCCTGGAGATTCTTAACTGTTTGTTCAAGAGCCATTGCTGAAATAAACAGCGAGAAGATGAGAAACCTGTGCGCAATTATAAACCTGTGATGCAATGAAATGATATGTAGATGCACATGCAATGTTTTCAAGGACCGCGGAATTTAAATTTGCTTAGACAAACACGAAAGTAAACTTTTATTAGTAATAACTTTGTTTTGCCTTTTAGGCTTACAAAAAATGAAAATGAAATAAGTGCAAAAGATGGGGTTTTAAGTCTCCCATGGACGTTTCCTCTTTGTATTGAGGTATGAGTTAAGGTTCCGTTCCTCGTGAAGTTGCTTTGTTAGTTCTAGGACCCTTTCTTGGCTTGCTTTGTAATGATCCTCGAAAGTATCCCTTTGCTCCTTCAGTTGGATCCATGATCTCTGCAAGTCTTCCATATCAGTAGGCATGTTTGGGTGAAGGATGGTATAAGCTGTGTCTCCTTCAGCAACAGGTTCCATGGTAACTGGTAGGACGGCAGGATATGGCATCATGAGAATTTGAGCACGAGATCGTACCCATCTGAGATAAGCTTCCATAGGAATAGTGTACTTAGGCTCCAGTGTCTTGCTATCAACCCTGTTTACTTTTCCCCAGGCTCGTATGAATCTCTGACGGTAACCCTGAAGGTCGTTGTCGTAATCAAACACAATGCCCTGAATCAACATGTCATGTGGACCATCACTCCGGGCGTAACCAAACTGTCGTAAAGCTAGAGAGGGGTTGTAGGTGATGCCTCCTCTTATGCCTAGTAGTGGCACATTAGGAAACTCCCCACAACGGTCAATGATGGTGACATTCTCCATAGATCTGGAGCACCAATGGATATCTGAGTGAGAAAGTGACATGATCCTCTTGGACCATCTGAACCCTTGCTCATTCTTCATTAATGAGCGAGGAAGGTGAGAAATAAACCACCTAGAAAGAAAAGGTATGCAGCACATCAAAGTTCCTCTTGCCCTTGTGGTACGGGTGTGAAGAGAATGCAGGATATCTCCAAGCAATGTAGGTACTGGATTGTGACTCGGGAATATATTGATGGCATGAACATCTATGAACTGATCTGGATTGGGGAACAATACTAAGCCATATATCAGCAAGGCTAAGATCTCCTCAAAAGCATCATAGCTCATGGCCTTCAAGAACACCTGAGCTTTCTCTATCAACACCTTGGCAAGAATACCTTTAACTCCGCTTCTCGTTTCTAGAACAATATCAGACTTCTTCAGATATAGAGCTGCAGCAATGACCTCTGGTTTGAGCTCCTTCTCCAAGCCTGTGAATGGTTTCTGATCAAGAACAGGTATGCCCAGAAGTTTAGAGAACTCTTCCATGGTTGGAACCAGCTGGTAGTCGGGGAATGTGAAGCAGTGGTGCTTAGGATCAAAGAACTGAAACAGAACACTCATCATGTCTTCATTGAATCCTGAGGTGACTAGATCCAATAGGTGTCCATGTCTCTTGATGAACTGGGAGTGATCAGACACCTGAGAAACCAACTCTTTAAGCTTAGCAGGTATCCCCACAAAGTTGATCCTGATGGTATTTCTACGAACAGAAGCCATGACCTGCAACAAAGAACAAAGATAAATCCTTTGGTCCTTGAAATGGTTAGTGAAAATGCTATGCTTATGATGCATGATGATGTCATGATGTTATGTTTAATCACAAACATGTGGCACACACAAACAAGTCACACCATAGCCCTAGGTTTGAAGGCTTGCATGAGGTTTAAAGGTAAGTACCCTCCCCTGAAGTTAGTTGGTTCATCCTGTCCTACAAGAGTAACCAGGTTCTAAGGGATCTCAATATCATTGATCCTTCACAAGGGTGGTTGTTCAGAAGGCAACTTACTTGCCAACCAAAACCCTCCAAGTTTAGAATCTCAATGAGCGTAGTATCGAGTGTCAACCAACTTCAGTCTGCACCAAAGCCGGTTACCTCACTACTTTCTAAAGGCCAAGATGAGTTAACTAGGGTTCTAAAAGTTAGTTAGTGCATTGACAACATATGGCAGCCTCATATTATCCTCAACTTGACTTAAGGAACATAAGCACCAACCAAGAAGTCGCACTAACTATGGCCACCAGATCAACCGTATCGATATACGTCGTACAGTTTCCTTGGTCTATTGCCATTTACCTAAGGTACACTAGATCTGGGTTAGGACCTTTCACACATAAGAGCACCCTAACAAGATAATATAAAGCAAACAAGGCAAACAATTTAAAGTGATCTTAATTCCTAAGGGTACCCCTCTTTAATTAAATCCCCAGCAGAGTCGCCAGTTCTGTAACACGGTGGGAGAACTGACTTTAGTTATGTTGCGGATAGCAAGAGTCGCCACCGACTTTTATTTTATCCAAAAGGAAAGGGTATAAAAGAACAGGAAAGACCTTAAGAGATATTTTTGGGTCCGGGGGGTAGGTTATGTAAAGGGAAGGTGTTAGCACCCTTTACATCCATGGTTATCCATGGGCTCTTAGTTACTTAGCTCACTTTTGAATTGTTTTTGAAAGTGTAGTGTGTGAATAGAAAATTTTCAGATGAGTTAATAATGATCCATGTACGGATGCGTAAAAACTTGTTTTTTTGAAAATTTGTTTGAAATTGTGAAAAGTTTGAAAAAAGTTTGAACAAAGTGAGCAAGTACATAAGAGGAACCTACCCTAAAGTTTAAGTCTTTCTTGTTCTTTGTCCTTTAAGTGGTAAGACTATCCCTATTATTAAGGAATAGGTAGTCATTACCTTGGATGTAAGGGACATGTGAGGGACATCTGTTTATGAAGGCAACTGTGGGGTGTATTAAGCATTTAGGAGGGACTATCATCATTATTCGAAAAGGGACTTGATTTTTAAAGGCAACCATTAGGGACTTGATGATTTTTTCTTTTAAGGGACTTGCTTTATACACCCCACTTGACCTTATGATTAGGCAACATTGAGGGATAGCCTTAGGAATGTGAGATGGCGATTAAAAATCGACTTACGTGTGTGAGTGTTCAATATTATTTATCTTTAATTAGAATGATCTAAGTTAATTTTTAAATACATATTTGCACTCCCTAAATTACTAACCATAGCATAAAAATTACATATTTAAATATTTACAAAATTACACCAAGAAGCAATTACATAATAATTATAATAAGCAAATTAAAATAAATAGCAAAAATAAATATATAAGCAAAATATAAATAAGCAAAAAATAAATAAGCAATAAATAAATAAATAAAGGTTAGTAATAATAATAATTAAAAATAGGGTTAATAAAAATATATTAAAAATAAATGAAGTTAGTGAAATAATAATAATAATAAAATATATAAGATTAATGAAGCAAAAATAATAAATAATAATATGGTGAGTAACAATAATTAAAATAAATAGAATTAAATAAAAAATATTATAATGACATGATTAGAATAATAAACACAAAATTTAATTTTAATATATAACATTTATTTAGAAATAAGAATAATTAAATAAAATTTTTTAAACATAATATAATTATAAATTTTAATCATTACAAATTTAATTATTTCTAAATATATATTAACATTTATTTATGAAAAGATATTTACATATTATATGAAGAAAATAAGTTTGAAATATCATATTCACAAAAAATAATCATATTTACAAAAAAAAAAATTAATCATATTTGCAAAAATTAATTTTTATTAATTATTATATTTACAAAAATTAATTATATTAAAGATTATACTAAATAAATATATATGTGATAATTATATTAAGAATTAGAAAATAAATAACTAGGTTTTCTTAATAAGTACTTAGAAAATAAATTAGGTTTTTTTGAAAATTAGGGTTTTGTTTAAAAAAATATTTTTTAGGGTTTTTAAATTAATATACAAAACTATTTCAATAATATGCATATATTATATTTACACATGATGAAGAAAATAATTTCAGAAAATTGATATATTTTAGAATTTGGAAAATATTATGCATGCTTCATTATTTATTTTTTTAATTATTTAGAAAACATATATATAAGACTATATTTAATTTAATAATAGAATAATTAAAACAAATAAAAGAAAAAGCAAAAAAATGTGAAAACTTACCTGACTGGGGTTTGAACCCAGGTCAGTCTGTTTTCCAGCAACAAGCAATACCACCAGGCTACCACCCACGCAGGTGAAAGGGAGAAGAGAATAATTGCTTTTGTGCTTTATCATGAGCAAATCCAGAAAATAAAAGAAAAGCAAAAAGGCCTGGGGGAGGATTGAACCCAGGACCTTTGAACATTCACGCGCACGCATCACCACCCGGCTGGAAGAGCCCATCTGCTAGTGTGTTGGCAACCATACATAATATATTATGTACACTTAACCTGAAAAATAAAAGGGAAAAAATGCACCTAGCCAAGTATCGAACCAGTGCCCTCACACCATACGCGTATCAGCCTTACCACTGGGACAAACGTGCGTTTGTGAAACATAACCAGAATTAATTCATAATATTTTTAAACAAAATTTGAATTTTTAAAACAGGCGTGAATTGGCTTTGTCTTCTACCTCATACCCTTCGATTTTTCCTGCGAAATTCTCTACCAATGTACCTGCGAAAATCAACTTTGCAGCAACACCTACGGATATCATACATGGCCAAAACTGTAAAATTTCAACAAATTAAAGAGTCAAACATGATCACAAGACCATCTGGAATTAAACCACGTTTCCAGAATGAATTTATGTTGCTTAGAACATAAAGCCCTAATAGAGGTCATAAACCCTAGTAATGGCCGAATCTGTATGGGGTCACGAAAATCCAATTAAATTGTCCAGAATTCTTCCAAAGCTTCAAATAACATCAAATCAACACACAAATTTCATTAATAATGGCTAAATAATGGAAATCGAAAACAAAATTTTCAAGAACAACCAAGCTTCGGGTTGTTCATATATGCATGATATTGATGCATATGAGCCTTGGTTTTGCTTCATGGATGGTCAAAGAACATGTCTATGCCTTTATTTTACCTTGAAACCTCTTGTATGAAGGAATCCGAATGGAGGTTTTGAATGGTTTTTTTATTTGTGAACTCACCTTTTGATGCAGCAAATTCGTGCCTGAGGGTTTGCATTATGTTTAGTATTTATAGGAGATGGAATCTAGGTCATAACATTGATTGATTATGTGGAAATTTTGATATTTGAAGATTGAAAAAGATCATGGTTTAAAATTCAAATATTTGTTCATGAAGGCTTACTATTTTTGGATCAATCTCATGATTTCCTTCCCTTTCAACTTCAATCAATATTTAAGATGTTCTAGAAACCAAATCTCCCTTTAATAATATATTTTCATATTTTATATTTATTTAAAATGATTTTTTATGAATTAAATCAAAATAAATAAAAATAAAATAATAAAAATTCTGATTTTTAATCATTTGGGTCGTGCATGATGATAGTGTATGGATTGGATCACAATTTGGCAAGCCCATTTGGAAGAAATTGGTTTTAAACCTCCATTTTTATCATAAACCATCACAAAATTTCCCAACTTTGCAAGGGCACATCTCCCTCAATTTTAATGATATGAGGGTGTTCTTGGACATTTTGGAAAGCTTAAAGAGTCCTATAAACAACCCCATTGGTTTCAAGTCCATATCATTTACCAATCTCAAGTTATGCCCTTTTGAAGTTGTTGACTTTTTGTTGACTTTTGAAATGACCTATAATGTCTTAGCTCATACCTTCCAAATGAAGCATTTTTGGGCTTGGCTTGTGAGACACAAAGTTGTAGAGAATTCAATTTCCTTCAAAATGAGCTTTGAGTGGAGACTTGGTGATGAATCATGTGAAAGTTATGGCTGGTCAAAGTTCAGTTGACTTTTACTAAGAAAACCCTAATTTAGAAACTCCTGATTCTTGATGATCTGGAATCTCCTTGATGAATCATGATCAACCCTTGATCAAATGATCAATTTTACTTCATATACTTGATGTTGGCAAAAAATCATGAAGTTTGACTTTGGTTTGACCACAGTTGACCTCAGTTTGACTTTTTAACTGCATTGACTGATTTTGACTTATCTGATCATCTGACTGAGCAAACTTTTGAGAAGAGTCTTGAAACTTGTCATGGGGGTTCTTACATACATATAAGATGTTATGAAGATCACTTGAAGTCTTGGAAGTCCATTTAGCCTGATTAAAGTCAAAACCCTAGTTTTGGATGCACTGCTTAGGAGGTGCATTGTCCGAGGGGATTGTCAACTCTTTTGACCAATTGTGAACCTTGTGAACCATCATAAAATGTCTTGTGAACCTCATGGGAGGTATTGTGAAGCTTGTGAACCTTGTGAACCTCATAAAGTGACTTTGTAGACCTCATGAACCTCAGGAAAGCTTTGTAATCATTGTGAACCTTGTGAACCTTCATAAAGTAACTTGTAGACTTCATGAACCTCATGAAAGGTTATATAAGCATTGTGAATCTTGTGAACCTTGTGAACCTTCAAGAAGTAACTTGTAGACTTCATGAACTTCATGAAAGGTATTGAAAGTTGAGAAACTTGTGAACCTTGTGAACCTTCATAAAGTAACTTGTAGACTTCATGAACCTCAGGGAAGGTCTTGAAAGTGTTGAGAAATTTGTGAACTTTGTGAATCTTCTTAGAACACAAAGTCATGTATTGTGTGGGCAAATTTTGGGGTGCAACAGTAGTCAGCTCCCGCGTGTGTGAGTTTGAATCTGGACCATCAGATTGGATTACTTTTCTTTTTTTCAGCTTTAATTCATTTTTATTTTTCATATTATTTCATTTAACTTCTCCATTTTATTAAAAATAGTAAAATCACTTTAAAAATTCTGAAATTTTTTATACAAGCTTTCATTCAATTTCAGAAACCCAAAATATTTTTATTTTTATTTTTTGCATTTTAAAAATATTTTTAAATATTTAAAAGTTTATTTTCAATTAATTAATGAGAATTAATTAATTAAAAATACTTTTAGGTATTTAAAAATCACCAAAAAATTCATGAAACATTTAAAAACATTTAGAAACATTTTCCAACCCTCAAACCAAATTTCTTTTTTGATCTTGATGCATTTTGAAGATTTTTCATGGAATTAAAATCATTTTGATGCATTATTTTGATCCAAACTTCCAAAAATCACTTCTGCCTAACCATAAAGAGTTGGACTTTGATTCTTTTTGCATTGTGTTTAGCATATCATGTAGTTTGTAATATTAAATGGCCATGATTTGATCTTTCATTTTCCATTTGTTTGTCATTTTTCTTGTTAAGGAACCCTAAAACCCTAGATAACTTAGGAAAATCATATCTTGAATTAGGTTAAGAGTTGGAACCCCTCCTTTGGGCAGTGAGTTAGTATAGGTTTTGGGATCCTTTGAGTGCATTTTCAATTTTTTGCATTGATGTTTGCTTCTGATTTTGGTTTGTGCTTGATGCATTGATCATAAACCCTAATTTGGGCTTCCATATGCATCCATCTTGCATTTGCTTGCATAACATGACTTGCCATAGCATTTTATACATTCTTTTGATTCATTGAACATCTTAAGACATATTAAAAGCATGTTTGATCATTGCATCTTGCATTTGCCATGCTGTATGCCATTTGCATTTCATAACTTTTCATGTATGTTCATGGTTCTCAACTTGTCTCATCTGCATCCATTGGTTCATATGATCATCCTCATGTCTTGATTCATGTTTGCAGCATCTCATAGCATCATTATCATCTCATATATGCTGCTGGTTTTGGTTTGCATCATGCCATTTCATTCCATTTTGCATTGCATTGCATTCCTTTCACTAACTTTTCAGGGGGTAAGAAACTTTGAGAAGTGAATTTGCCTTCACTTCTCACAACTTCTTTTCATCTCTTTCATGCATCCTTGCTGCATTTTACTTTGTGTTTGAGATTGAGCTTGCTCATTCTTCTTCTTCTCACTTTCTTTCTTCAAGTGACTTGACTTCTTAAATGAAGCAAGTTACTTTGCTTCTCCTGATCCTTTCATCTGCTTCCTGGTGGTTCCTTTGAAGATCTTTCTTGTTAACCTCACAAACCTTAGGAACAACCAAGCATGACAATGGTTAGGATTTTGATTAGTCCCCCACTTAGTTTTACCTTTGTGTCTCATTGAGTCTTCTCTTCTCACCTCATAATCAGGGACTAAACCCTAAAGGCTTTAAGGCTTTGTGATTAAGCTTATGCCTGCATCCTTCTATTAGGATGGAGTGTATAACTTTAATCCTAAGTGTTGAACCCTTAATGTGTTTAAATCCTCTAATTAATTCACATAATAATCATCAAGACTTCACACTTGTAACTTGGGCCTTGCATTAGGGTTCTAATTCTTCCTTAACTGGTTAAGAAGGACTAACCCTAGTGTTAATGGACAAGTCCCCCTCAAGTTGTCTTATAAACCCTAAAACTCACTTCATCATCATATCATTAACTAAAATCCACTCAATAAAGGCTTTTTTTTTGTCATGAGTTTAATCCCTAATCATGGATTAAGTTGAGGAGTTTTCCTCAGCTTAAACATTCTCATCTATTATCCTTCTATTAGGATGGTGTAATGAGTCTGTTTAATCCCTGATTATGGCTTAATCTCATTACTTAACACTAAACAAAAACAACAAAAACATCTAATTAATCACAAGTAGGTTAATGATCTTAATCCTACACCAAAGGTGTTTAAGTGTGAGAAGCTGACTTCACACTTAAGGTATTCTCATTACCCCTAATCAGAGGGAAGATGTGATGAGTTTACTAAATCCATTGGTTTAGACTTAAGCTCATTAACTTATGACAAAATCCAAAAAACAATAAAAGACTGAAAACACAAAAACAAACAATAATCGTCTCCTCCGGGATTCTTTTCTCATCTCATTCACTCACAAACGAGAGCTCGCTTCTTCCGTCTAATGCAAGACAGTTTGCACCTGAGCCAGACAGGTCATACACTTGAGCATAGACAAGTAAGCAGTTCACAAGTCAATTCATCTTTCAGTCTCTTTGGGTCGAACTACGGTGTTCTGACTTCCTCATTGCACGAGAGGATACGTAGGCATAACTTAACAGTTATCGAACAAAAGTCTCTGTATATTCCCCCTCTTTCCATCTTCATTCTTTTAAGCCTCATAGTCTTGAGCATTTCACTCTTATCCTTGCACTGACACTGTAAATATCACACTTTGCACTTCTTTTACACTGACACCTGTACATCCTTTTCCAGCTATAGCACACAAATTGCACTGACACTACCCCTTTAAAACACAAATCTTCTAAGCGTGGATCCCGTCGAGTACGGCGGACAATCTGGGTGCTAATACCTTCCCAGGTTGTAACCAACCCCCTTTCTCAGTCTCTCTGGTTCGCAACCGTCTTATCCATTCTTTTTCTAGGTCTATGCAGCATTACCTTTCCTTCGGGGTAAAAATGCCTAGCTGGCGACTCTTTTCATCTCCAGTGAGTTCACTGTTGTGTGTTCTCATTGTTCTTTTCGCCGACCGTTCGCGTCTGTACCTTTATCTGGGCCAGTCCCATTTATCGAGAGCGACACCATTGATGCCATTTCTCAAGCTTGCACACCCATTGACGGAAACTTTGCAAGATTCACAGCAGGTCTCACAACCTGGGAACACCTGGCATTTTAAAAGTTGGGCTTTAACCTTTGCCAGAGGTGTTTGAATGCTTGCAGTATCTTTAATTAGATTCATGGGTTGATCCTCCTCAATCGCATTTATCCTGGGGCCACCGTGGCTAGGCATAGGATTCTTTGTGACGTTAGGAGGTGGTGCAAAATTTAAAGCCTTTGAATCAACTAGATCTTGGACCTTCATGTGCAAAGCTCTGCACTTTTCTGTGGTGTGGCCAGGTGCATTAGAATGGAAGGCACATCTGGCATTGACGTCGTAATTTCTCGGAAGGTTCTGAGGATCTGGTGGAGCCAGAGTCCTTAATTCAACAAGATTAAGCTTCAAAAGTTGTGGTAACAAAGTGGCATAGGGCATTGGTATAGGATCAATTACCCTGTTGACTTGAGATGGCCTTTGCTAGAAAGGACGTTGTTGTTGATTGTTGTTGTTGTTATAGGATCTTTGTTGAGGAAAATGTTGTTGCTGAGGGAAATGTTGTGGTTGCGGAGTGTATTGTTGTTGAGGAGGTGGAGTGGGAATCGTGATAGCGGCAATTGATCATGGCATATACTGGGGCCTTCCTCTGCCAATATGTATTGAATTAGTTTCACCCGACCTGCAAGGCCCCACAAAAGTCTTCCTTGTGCTGCTAGAGCTGGCGCCGTTATCGGAAATCTTACTCATCTTTAACAAACTCTCAATCCTTTCTCCAGCTATGACTACGTCAACAAAGCTAGTGGAAAAGAAAGCTGCCAGCCTATCAATGTATGTCCCCTGTAGGGTGTTCATAAACATATCTGCCATTTCTCTTTCAAACATTAGAGGTTGAACGGCAGCAGCTAATTGTCTCCATCTCTGAGCATACTCTCTGAAGCTTTCCCTGAAGGATTGTGACATACCCATTAGAAGAGTTCTGTTAGGAGCCATGTCTAGATTGTATTGGTATTAGCGCATGAAATCCTCGACCAAATCTTTCCAATTTCTGATTTTTACCCTAGTCAGATGAGAGTACCACTCACGGGATGCCCCGGCCAAGCTATCCTCATAATAGAACATCCATAGCTTTTCATCCATAGTGTAAGCCTTCAATATTCCTAGAAAGGATTAAAGATGGGTGCGAGGGCAAGATGCCTCATTATATCTTTCAAAGCAGGGAGGCTTGAATTTGTGAGGAATTCTTACTCCCTCCACCAGCCCTATATCCATAACATCAAATCCTAAGGAGTTTTGGGACTCCAGGGATCTCAGCTTTTCTGCTATCTCGTCCAAACGACGATCATAGACTTCATCTCCTATTCCAACTACAATGAATTGTTCCTCCTGAGGGTCCTCTTGAAAGGCATGCCCTCCAGTATTACCCTGAGTATTCCTGATAGCATTAATGTCAGGGTTAAGATGAGGTCCAAACTCCCGGGAGTCAGTACAAGGCTGTACATGATCATTGTTGCTGGTACCCCCTGTACCTGGGTGGTTTTCTTCAGGAGTTTGTCACTCTACCAACTCTCTTAATCTTTCTTGGCTTTGGGCCAACCCAGTCATTAATGCCATAAACTGGTTCATCTGATCCCTCATTTCAGTTCTTTCATTAGCCATCTGGGTTCTCACGTTAGTCAGATCTTGCTGAACTTGGTCCATCTGTAAGCTCAGAAGGTTGTTTCTTGTTGGATACCAGTGAACTCTGTTGATGGGGAAAACTCTCCTACGAGCAATGTTTCCTGAAACCACAACAAAGTGAGAAACAACAACAAAAATACCTACAAAACAAAGAATGAAGTTAGTATGCAATGCAATATGTCTATTTGTCTTCCAAGGGTATCCGGCTTGGTTCTTTGGTTTTGACCTTCCATACCTCGAGGAATGATGATGCTGAAGAGAAATGAAGCCCACAGAATAACACACAAACCATATATTACAAAATGTAAAGATACATAGTTTTGTGATTACAAACAAGTCCCCATGATGAGGTAAAAATACAACAAAATCATCTAAAGTACAAACAAAAAATGAATTACAAATACAAAGAAATTAGACATCCAGCCCAAATTCATCCTCTTTGACTTCCTTTAGGAGAGCATCAGTCACTGGTCCAACTGGATGCTCTATGATGGTCCTGATAAGAAGGTTCCTGGTGGCAATAGCATTTGTCAACTTCTTATATTTGTCTTGGTCTTTTGATCTCTTCAACCCCGCCTGGAGTTTCAACTCGGAGATTTCCTTCTGTGCTGCTAACAAGGCTTCATGATGCTTCTTCTCATTAGCTTCCAGCTGCTCTATCCTAGCTTGGGTCTTCTGATCTTCCTGTGAACGTGCTTCAGTAATTCTAATCCATCTAGCCTTACTCTCTTCCAAGTAGTGCTCAGCTCTGGCTTTCTGAATCTTGGCCTCTTTGCAAGCATTCTTCAGTACCAACTCCCCTGCTCGGGCTCTTCTGATGTAATCATTTGTCTTCTCAATCTTGATCATATGCTTGATCCGGAGCTTCTCTAACCTCTCATTGTCCAGACGACTATCATTCCTCTCCCAGAGGGTCTTCTTCAGAGCTTCAGACAACTGGGTATTCCTCTCTTTCAACTTCTCAAACTCTTCTAAGCTGACTGTAGCTACAGACTCTACTGCTGATAGCCCAGGCACATCCTCCCGGGTGAAAGGCAAGCGGGTGATATGTCCTCTGATACGAGACCAATCAAAATACTGAGCTGAAGCTATATTGTTGCACTTGCCAAGAATGGCAGTCCCTTTTTCTGAATGTTATCCCAAGCCCAGGCGGCTTGTCGGGCAATGGCATGGTTATGTTGAATGTCACAGTAAAGGGTTTCTGACAAGTCATGCTCTCTTAGTGGATGTACCAAGGCATACCCTAATTGCCTTTTGAACAGCAAAGGATTGTAGTTGATGCAACCCTTTACTCCAATCAGAGGTACATTGGGATATTACCCACAACTAGTGATTATGTCTCTGCCCTTGGTGCTCTGAGTGCACCACCTGATATCTTCTGATGTGAGAGCAATCATTCTCTTATCCCAGTTTCTTGACTGGTCAGGATTCAAGAAAGCTTATGACTTTGGCAAGTGCCTCTGTAACCAACAGTAGAAGAGGGGTGCACAACATCTGACTAATATTCCCCTCTGTTTCTTATTCCTTTGATGCACTGAGTAGTAGAAATCCCCGAGCAAGGTAGGAACTGGATTCTTCAGCAAGAAGAGATGGATAGCATTTTTTCTTACAAACTTAGGCTCGTCTGCAAACAAGATGATACCATATATGCTAAGGGCCAAAAGGGCACATACAATGTCCCACTTCCCTGCTGCAGCATGACTGGTGGCCTGAGTAATAAAGAAGTCCAAATGGAGGCCTGGGATTCCAGCCTTAGTAGTCATATTCTGATCAATGATGGTGGATTCCAAATACAGAGCCTTAGCTATATCCTCATTCCTAGGAGCAGCCATCTCAGGGTTGAAAGGAATCCCTCTCCTGATGGGAACACCCAACAACATGGAAAATTCCTCTAACAAAGGGCCCAACTGAAAGTCTGGAAAAGTAAAACATTTGAGAGGAGGGTTATAGAACTGAAGGCAAGTGTGGATCATACTCCTCTGTGATGCATCCAAGTTCATGATCATGTCCATGATACCACCATAATGTTCCCTGAATAAAGGGACATGATCAGGAGTGATGAGTGTCTGAATCTGCCTGATGCCTGCCAGAGTGGGCTCAAAGAAATGATAGGTAATGTTGCTCTTCCTGGATGGGTCCATGCTGACAATGGATGCTGATGAAGATAACTGAGGAGAAACACTGATGAAGGAAACTGATGAAGGTGTTGAAGAGGATCTATGATGAAGATGACTGATGAATATGTTTGATGAAGATGTATGAGCAGAAGAACAGTCAAAACCAAACCAAAGATAAGATGTGGATACCCTGTAAAACAAATAGACAAATGTTAAAATGATGCAAAATGATATATGCAGAATGATATGCAAGGTTTTATGATCAAGTGCTAGATCTGTCATCTGCCTTGATAAGGTCCATGTGTGTTCATAAGTCCAAATGGAGGTTAGAGAAATAGTAACTAGGTGGGGGACTCAAATAAAGAGTCATAAGTCTAGGGTTTCATAGAATCATTCCAAAATGATGTAACCTTAACAATATCAGTAATAGGGTATAATGAGGCCAAGGGTTCCTGCAAACCTGTAAACATCTCAACCCCCTCACATGTATTGTTCTAGAACAAGGATCCTCAAACTTGGATCAGTTATGAGAAGTGTAAACACTTCTAACCCGGAGGTACAGTGTTTACATTAATCATAAAGGACCCTCCTCTAATTCACCTCAGATGTTGAAGGACATCTAAAAAGATCATCCATACTTAGCAGGCTTCCCAGATAGCCCTAGTACTACAGGAAATCCGTAGTACAGAGTTCTCAAGAAGAAACCCATGTCTGAACCGTGTTTCATATTCCCGCACCAGACCGAAATGGAATGGGAAAGAATATGAAGCCACTCTATCCTATGTGACACTCAGGCTCCCGGTATGGAACCTTACTCACTGAATATCCCTCCCACCAAGGCAAATAATAGATCCAGCATAATAACATGATGACAGTAATATGAAATGCATAAAAACAGTAAATGAAAGCAATAAATAAAGTTGTACAGAAAGCAATAAATAAAGCAATAAACAAAAGCACAATAGCACATAACACCCCCATAAACACAAATCAAACAAGCGCTAGGAGAAACCCAAAAAAAAAAAACAGAAACCCTGGTTGCAAGATAAGGTTCCCCAGCAGAGTCGCCAAGTTGTCGCTCCCAAAGATTTGCATCTCGGTGCAGACGCAAATGGTCAGCGAAAAGAGAAAATGAAGGTTGAATTGAATAGAGTCGCCAGCTAGGCATTTTTATCCCGAAGGAAAGCTAATGCTGCATAAACCTAGAAAAAGATGGAGAAGGCGGTTGCGAACCAGAGAAACTGAGAAAGGGGGTTGGTTACAACCTGGGAAGGTATTAGCACCCAGATTGTCCGTCATACTCGACGGGATCCACACTTACAAGATTGTGTTTAAAAGGGGTAGGTGTATGTGCTATCTGTGTGTAAAATCTAGGAATGAATGTACAGGTGTCAGTGCAGAAAGGTGAAGTGCTCAGGAAATGAGGCTTTTAAAGAATGTTGAAAGAGGGGGAAGACACAGAGACTTTTGTTCGATAACAGTTAAGTTATGCCTATGTATCCTCTCGTGCAATGAGGAAGTTGGAACACCGTAGTTCAACTCAAAGAGACTGGATGATAAATTGACTGTGAACTGCTTACTTGCCTATGCTCAAGTGTATGACTCGTCTGGCTCGAGTGCTAACTATCTTGCATTAGACGAAAGAAGCAAGTTCTCGTTTGTGAATGAATGTGATGAGAAAAGAATCCCGAAGGAGACGATTATTGTTTGTTTTTGATGTTTTCAGTTTTTTATTGTTTTTGGTGTTTTGCATAAGTTAATGAGCTTAAGCCTAAATCAAAGGTTGTAAACTCATTATATCCTCCCTGATTAGGGATAATGAGCATACTTAAGTATGAGATAAGCATCTCAACTTAATTACCATGATGATGTAGGATTAAGATCATTAACCTACTTGGTAATTATTAAGTGTTTTTGGGTTTTTGTTTAGTGTTAAGTAATGAGTTTAATCTCTAATCATAGATTAGTGAACTCATTACACCATCCTAATAGAAGGATAATAGATGAGAACACTTAAGTTAAGGAAGATACCTCAACTTAATCCATGGTTAGGGATTAAATTCATTATATAACAAGCCTTTATTAAATGGATTTTAATTAAAGGATGAGATTAAGAAGTGGATTTTATGGTTTGTAAGACAACATGAGGGGGACTTGTCCATTAAACACTAGGGTTAGTCCCTCTAAATCATAAGGAAGAGATAGAACCCTAATGTAAGGCCCAAGTTACAAGATAAAGTCTTGGTGATTATTAGTGTGTTTTGATTAAGAGGTTTAAACCAATTAAAGGTTTAACACTTAGGATTAAAGTTATACACTCCATCCTAAGAGAAGGATGCAGGCATAACCCAAATTCCAAAGTCCTAAAGCTTTAAGAGTTTAGTCTCTGATTATTGAGATGAGAAGAGAGACTCAAGGAGACTCAAAGGTAAAAGTCTAAGGGGGACTATACACAACCCTAAAAGTTATCATGCTTGGATGTCCTATGGTTTTTTAGGCTTAAGAGGAAAGATCTTCAAGGCCACCAATGGAAGAAGCAGATGAAAAGAGAAAGAGGAAGAAGAATAAGTTACTTACTTCCTGATGAAGATAAGTAACTTAAAGAGAGAAAGTAAGAGGGATGGAACATAAGTAAATTTGATTCAATTCAAAGACATATAAATATACATATGAATGAGATAAGAAGAGATGGGAAGTGAAGGCAAATCCACCTCCCAAATAACTTACCAAAAGTTCCTGAAAAGGTTAGGATGGATGCATAAGACATAAAGCATAAAGAAATGTAATGAAATGAGATGAAAAGGCCAAAGTCAGAAGTGATTATGCAATGTAAATGGCATATGATATGAATAAATGATCAAGAAATGTTCTAACATGTCCTAAGATGTCTAAGATGATATATGAATGTTTGAAATGTCATGGCAAGTTCACATGATGATGATATGCAAAGGAGAATGCAAATGAACATGAGAAAATAGGGTTTTATGAAAGTATGAGATGCAAATGAACAAAACAGAAGCATACAACATGATAAAAATTAAAACCAAGCTCAAACAAACCCTAATCCCATATTAGGTCACACCCCAAAGGATAAGGTCAGAAGCTAAACCTATTGAAAGTTATGAATTTCCTAAGTTTGCTAGGGTTTTTGGATGATTCTCAAAGGAAAATGCAAGATAAATTCATGAGGAAAATAACCTAGAAACTACATGCAATGTGTGAGACAATACAAAAAGAATCAAGTTCAAACTCTTATTGGTTAGGCAGAAATGATTTTTCAAAGTTAGGGTTAGAAAATGTGATTTTTAAGAACCCTAATTCAAAGAAAATTGTGAAATTATGGTTTTTGTTTTATTTTATTAATTATTTTTGTTGGGTCTGGTCAACTTTGTTGACACATAAACCCTAGTTCGCGCATGTCCAATATTGAAGAAGATCAAAACCTAAAAAAAATCTGAATCAAATTGGAAACAAAATCAAATCCAAATTCATTTCATACAACAATCAGATCCAATTTACAAATCAAATATTTATTTTTTACAAATCAAATTCAAAGTTTCCTAAATCTAAAATCTAACATTGAATTTCTAACCTAAAAATTTATCTATATAAACTAAGAGATAAAACAGAATTGAGGATGAAAAAAAAGAGATCTAAAAACCCTAAGCCAATGTTGCGCGATCCTCACCCTCACTCAAAGCTCAAATCTTTGAACTTATGGTTTTACATTGAAACCCTAAGCCTTCAAGAGCATCGGCCTTCATCCATACCTGCAAAACAAACGAGCAATAGAGGGATTAGGAGGGAGGGTCAATCAAACAGCAAACGGAGAAGAAGAAGAAGAAGAAGAATAAGAAGCAAATTGAAAGCATAAAGATTCACGGCAAGGAGAGGTAATCCGAGAGACTTAGCATTTTAGAGTTGTGATTGTTGATGCATGTGTTGATTGGTGTTTAAATCCGCATAATTGTGTGTTTTGAGTGCGTTTTGGGGTTTTTGGGTTTCGGCTAGGGTTAGGGTTCATCGTATTTAGGGTTAGGGTTCTTCATTTTGCAGGTTAGGGTTCATAAGAACCCTAGGGTTCTTAAGGCTTGGCTGGGTTTGGGATGAAACCTAGGGCTAGGGTTCATATTTTCATGGTATTTTGGGGTTAGGGTTCTTGGATCAAGGGGTTCTAGGTTGGTGTTTATCATCCGGATGAACACCGGTTGAAGATTTTGGTTGACCTTCAACCGGGAATCTGGGATTTAGGGCGGAGATGGGAGGAAAGGGATGGTCGGACGGAGGAAAGTTTAGAGAGAAGTGAGAGAGTTTGAGAGGTTAGAGAGAGAAGGTGAGGGTAGAGAGAGAAACAAGAGGAAGAAATGAAGGGGGTCTGAAGAGAGGATGGTGATATACTCCCTCCGTGCATTTTTGGATTGATTCCACGTGGCGTCATATGGATTCTATGATCAATTGATTATCCAGTCAACCAATAGATCCAACGTATGCGTGCTCATCATAACTGCACGTTGACTTTCCATCATAGCCATCAGATCAAATTACTTTGGTCTCGTATATTGATTGGATGATCCTTATGGAAGTTGTATTTACTAATCATCGGATGATCATCAAGCATACCAGAAAGGGTCAACCGTTGACTCTCTCTTTATTTTTTTTCTACCATATGTTGGATTAAGTGATGGGCCTTTGTGCCCAAATGTTATCTGCACCCTACCTCCACAACCAAATTACTATTGTAATATGAAATACACCCCCCTGAGGTTTTAATAATTAATTAGTTTACTTAACTAATTATTTTTAATTAGGATTTTATTTTTTTTAAGGACTTAATTACTGGGATTAAATTGTTGATTTATAAAATATTAGTAAATTATTTTTTATCATCTCTTATTTATTTAAGGGTTTATTAACTAATTAATTGATTGATTACTTGATTAATTAATTAGTTAGTGTTTATTATTATAATTAGGAAATTATCATTGGAATTAGGACTTACTAATCGAATCTTATTTTGGGGTTTATTTGTTTTACCATATTATAATTGTTTTTCTTATAATTATATGATATGAAAAGGACACTTTGGGGATTATTTTTTATATAGGGTATTAAAGTATTTTCATAAATTATTTGGGGATTTTTATAATTGTTTCTAGAGCTTCATAAACTACTTTGGGGTTTCATAAAGGATTTTGGGATTTTAAAGATGGGGTTTCAACCATGGGGTTTCATGACAAAATTTGGGTTTTCTTAATAATTAATTTAAATGGAGTTTTAAAAAGAAGGGTTTTTATCACTTAGTAAGGGGTAGGGGATTAGGGAATGGAACTACGATGCTCTGATCCCTCTTTCGAGGGTACGTAGGCATAAGGTTTTTGTACAAAAACCTTAGCGAGTAAACTTAGGGAAAATTAGGGTTTTGTGATAATAAGAAAAAGTGGATTTAAGTTTTGGATTAGCACAAACAAGACATACCCTAGAAATATTAGAAGGGATCCTGTTAAATATAATAGAAGTGAGGGGTGCCTAACACCTTCCTCCCACTTAACTGACTTCTGAATCATAGGTCTCTACCTTAGGATTTAGGTTTATCCTTATTTCCCAAAAAAAAAATAGGATGGCGACTCTAGAATTTTAAGTCGGCCGCGACATATGGCATTGAGCCCCTTAGACGTAGCTTTGAAGCATCAGCGAGCAGCTTCGATGTCCCCGTGGAGAGTGGCTATCTGTCCTGATGAGGTGTAGTACTTCATCTTCAGGTGTATCGTGGAGGGTACGGTGATGAGCTTGGTGAGGGTTAGGCGACCCAAGATGCATTGATACAATGATGGACAGTCGATCACGAGGAACTGCACCTTTATAGCCCTAGCAGTCTCTCCTGCTTCGAAAGTTACTATCAAGTCGTTATAACCCCAGGGCCTGGATACTGTCCCATTAAACCCCTGGATATTTGACCCTATATAGAGCGTCAAATGTGTCTCGTTGAGCTACAACGTCACAAAGAGCTAGGAGTACATGATATCGATGGAGCTTCCCTGGTCGACCTGGATCCTCCGAACATCAAAGTTGGCCATTTGTGCCTGGATGAGTAGGGGATGCTAGTGTTAGGTGCGTCACCTGGGAGGTCCTCCTTGTAAAAGGAGATGGGTATTAATCTCCCATGGGGAGGATCGAGAGTGGAATTTGGTTCGAGCTAGTGCTAATGAGTTGATCAAAACGTCGCTTTACCGACCCCATAATGACTTTGTTGTGTCCGCCCCCTAAAATTATCATGGCAGAGGGGAAGAACTCCCACGGACTGTAGGCAGCAAAATAAGCGGGACCGGTGTATGGTTAGGGGATGTAAAAATCCTCTAGCCGTGTGATGCTGAGGGCAACCTGGAGGTTGGCGTCCGTGGCTGGAGCGGCGGTTTCTTCGACTTTTCTAGTCTCATGCACCTCTTGTCGAGGAGCCTTTTTCCCTTTGGTGAACTTCTTCAGATGGTCCTCTTGAATGAGTATTTCGATGGCATCCTTCATATGGACGCAATCAACAATATTATGCTCGTGGGACTTGTGAAATAGGTACTACTTTGTCTTATCCGTATTTGGCTTGGTCAGCAACTGCTTTGGAAACCTGACGTCGGCCTGGCGGAACTCAGAGTTAGAATATTCATATAAGATATTCTCCCTCGACGCGGTGAGGGGTAGGTAATCGTGGAAGCTCCCCGAATGGGCCCTTGCGCTCCCACGGTTCACGAGAGAGGTCTTCCTTTCTTTTTTCACCTCCCCGACGAGATGTCGATGGGTCTTTAGATTTGGATGGTTTGGCATTTCACGATGCCTCGTATCCCGGGCAGTGTTGGTTGCCTTCTTATCCTCGTATTGGATATATGCATATGCTTTGAAGAGAAAAGCATCAAGGCATCTCAATACCCACGGCCCTCCTGAAATAGCTACATGGATGGAGCCTGCGTTCAAGAAGAAATTTTTTCATGTCATCTATGGTTGAGACCTGGATGGCTTCTTTATTGAATCTTTCAATGTACGCCTGTAGGGGTTCATCCTTGCCCTGAATAATTGCCTCCAAAGAGGCCTCGGTCTTAGGATGACATTGTTATACGGTGAAATGTCGGGAAAATGTTCTCTAAAGATGTCTCCAGAAGGTGATAGATTCATGAGGGAGGCTTTTATACCAAGCCATAACTCACTTCCTCAGTGTTGTGGGGGAAAATACGGCATTTGAATGCTCCCCGGACACCTCTATAATCGAGGAGAGCGTCGATGTTTTCTATATGCTCGTCAGGGTTTGTTGTCCTGTCGTAGGTCCCCAAGCGATGAGGTTTCTCGAGCATATTTGGTAGCCTCGTGGACATAATCTCATTGGAGAGAGGTCCGCTAGGTTCATCCTCGTCGCTAGAATTATGGGAGGCGGAGTGGATTCGGTTTTATCAGTGTCGACGAGGGGATAGTGATCTTGATCGATTTCTTTCCCCTTCTGGTGATGGTCAAGTTCCTTCCTGGAGGGTCCTCCTGGTCTTACTAGCTTTTGGGGACTAGTGTTATCGGGGAGACAAACGAGTCTGGCTTTTTATAGACCCAGCTACCTTTGGGTGTTGGTGAGTCTTTCGTTGTTCGGGCGAACGGCTACGGGTCATATGGAACCTCCTTACAGGGGAGGGAGATCTGGCACGTTGCGCATCTTCCAGAGCTTCTAATCTTTTGTCTTGGCACAAGAGAGGTTAATGTTGTTGGTCATCTCGGCCAGAGCAGCGAACGTCTCATTGGTCCCTTTGGGAATGGGAATTAAGGAGAGATCCGTAGAGGTGATCTCAGGTTGCATGGATGGTTCCGGTGACGGGAAGGCGGTGCACCCGTCTTGGAAACGATCAGGCTCCCCAAGCGGGGGATTGGTTCCATAACTCTCTCGTGGCTTGATGGTGATGTTGGTTGTGATCTGGGCATCGACAGGGTCATCATGGTGGGCCATTAAATAAGTTGAACTCTGATGTTTTGGTTTTCACGATCTAAGGATGAGAAATGGGGTAACACAAGTTCCTGCAGACGGCGCCATTGATCGTTCCTGGAGATCAGAATCTGTAGTGGACCCCTGACGCTGATGGGTATGATGGGACATCTTAGTATGCTTTCCAACTTGACATTCTCCACATACTCTTCCTTCTTCAATTTTGAGCTTTAGAATTCCTTTGACAACTTCCATAGATATGATTCTCTTCATTCCTTTTAGATGCAAGTGTCCAAGTTTTTGATGACACAGTTTGACCTCATATTCTTTGGCAAGTAAACATGTGGAGGAATAACTTGAATCTTGAGGCACCCATAAATAGAAATTGTCCTTAGATCTGACCCCTTTCATGATCAATTCATTCTTCTCATCTGTAACAAGACATTCAGATTTAGAGAAATTTACTTTGAATCCTTGATCACACAGTTGACTGATGCTAATTAGATTGGCATTTAACCCCTTAACAAATATCACATCATTAAGCTTTAGGACTCCTGAGCAATCCAGCTTTCTAACCCCCTTGATTTCACCTTTGGCTCCATCACCAAAAGTTACATAACTAGTAGCATGAGGTTTCATGTTCACCAACAGATTCTTGACACCTATCATATGTCTTGAACAACCACTATCAAAATACTAATCTTCTTTGGTTGAAACTCTGAGAGAAGTATGGGCTATCAAATTGTTGGTAACAGCCTTGAGAATCCATTGCTTCTTGAGTTTAGGAATGTTCTTATTAGATCTAGGTTGAGGTGCTGATTTAGGATAACCATAAAGTTTAAAACTTAAGGATTTAAGTTACCAAACTTCCTACAATAATGGCATCTCCATCTCTGGAATTTTCCTCTTTTGTAATTTCCTTGCCTTCTGTTATGATGTTGAGACATTTGATTCAACATCTTTGGTTTAAGCTCAGGATGAACAATATCTGAGACAAGTTCCTTTCCTCTATTAAACCCTAGTCCAGTCACACCACCAACCATCTTTCCAACTTGCACAATCTCATCTAAAGTGTCTGATCCACTGTTCAGCATCCTGACATACTTGGTCATTTGATAAAGTTTAGAGTTCAGCAATGTCACTTCATTTTCCAACTTGGAGATAGTTTCCAAATGCTCCTCCTTCTCAGCCTCCATTTGGGTTATGATTTTCTTTTGTTTCTCCCCTTGCTGACACACCTCTTCATTTCTGATGCACAACTCCCTATAGGAAGCAACTAACTCATCATAAGTAACTTCTTCATCACTAGAATTAGAGTAATATCTTCCAGTTAGAGCAGTAGCATCCTTAGCATATTCTTCTTCAATTTCACTTTCAGAATCCTCATCAGACCAGGCCACAGTAAGGCTCTTCTTCTGTGTCTTGATATGCGTTGACATTCAGATCTAATGTGTCCAAAACCTTCACATTCATGACATTTAATCCTTGAGGAGAGTTCTCTTCAGCTATTGTCTTTCTTCCAAACTCATTTGACCTGCTGATGTCAGATGAGTTGTTCTTGACATTTGTTCTTGACTTCTTGTCCATCTTTCTCATCGCCTTATTAAAATTCCTCCCAAGAAGCACTAAAGCATTTGATAAACCTTCATCAATATCCAGATCACATTCTTCTACTCCATCTTCAGTGTTGGAGGAAAAGAAAATGTTTTTATTCTTCTTTTCATATCTGTCACTCATGCCTATTTCAAAAGTTTGAAGAGATCCTATAAGTCCATCCCCTCTCATCTTGCTAATGTCATGAGCTTCTTGTATGGTAGTGACTTTCATGTCAAATCTCTTAGGGAGAGATCTGAGAATCTTTCTTGCCAACCTCTCTTCAAACATAGTTTTTCCTAGGGCATTGGATGCATTGGCTATCTCAAGGATATTCATATGAAAATCATGAATGCTTTCATCATCTTTCATCCTCAAGTTCTCAAATTTGGTAGTGAGCAACTGAAGTCATGACATCTTCACCTTAAAGGTACCTTCATGAGTAGTTTTGAGAATGTCTCAAGCATATTTAGCCACAACACATGTGATAAGCAATCTGAAAATATTTTTGTCAATTCCATTGAATATGGAATTCAATGCTTTATAGTTTCCAAGAGCAAGATCATCTTCTTCCTTAGACCATTCCTCTTCTGGCTTCAATTTTGTTGTATCCTTTTCATCTTTGTCCTTCACAACAAGATGTTCCCATCCTTTCAAAACAGTTTTCCAAGCCTTGTTGTCCAAATATTTCAAGAAGGAAACCATTCTTGGCATCTAGTAATATTAATTAGTTCCATCCAGAACGGGTGGTCTGTTTACAAATCCTCCCTCCTTGTCCGTTGTACCAGAAAGTAACTTCCCTAGATCTCACCCAGATACATAGCAAGATGCCTGCTATACCAATTGAAATTCTGGTATCAGATATGAGATGTCAAATGAGATGTCACGACATGAATATATGAACATTAACAAGGTTAATAAAACATAAAACAAAAGAACAATAACACAAGGAATTGTTAACCCAGTTTGGTGCAATCACACCCACGTATGGGGGCTACCAAGCCAAGAAGGAAATCCGCTATCAGTAGTATCAATTTAGAGTTAAACCACTCAATTTACACTCCTCACTTAATCACTACCCAATGAAACTTCTATCTAATAAATCTTAGATAAGATACACCCCACACTCCCACTCAATCACACACAGTGATAATCTCACAAAGTACAAGAATAAAAGACACACTTCAAGAACACATAACCATCACTGCTTCAAAGCTTATGGATGATTAACAAATTACAACTCAAAAAACAATCCAATCCTAATATCAGAATGATAAAAGAGTGGCTCACAAATAATGAAAACCCGAACACTCAAAAGCATAATGCTTCACAATATTCTATTTTGCACACACTACAATTAGGTTTTGTATCCTATAAATAGAAAACATTATGAATGGGCTTGGATCAGATCAAATATATGAAAAGATATGCTTCCATGATTTTCTCCAAAAGAAATAACTTAATGATTCAAAAATATCTTCAAATATTTGAAACATAACATCTTCTATTAGTAAATCAATTCCTCCTTGATTTTCGAAACCTATTAAATCAATCACAGAAACAAACACCTGCTGAAAATATGAAAGAATCAAATCAAATCTTTCTGCATAAAGATGTCCCAGAATTGACAGATAGATGTTAAGAAATTTGATCTGACATCACAAAAAAACCTGCACATATGTTCTTCAAACATGTCAACGACATCCTACATGACATCAGGAGTCATCATAATGTTTTACTCCAAATGCATCAAACCTAAGAACCTTCAATCTCCCCCTAAGGTAAATTTTGTCTAAAACATTCACAGAACCAGATAACCAAAAATTCACAGAAAAATAGAGAACAATGCAGCATAAGAAAAAACCTGGTTAGCACATGTTAGAACATCTGATCAGACATCACCCAAATAGAACAGCTCTCTCCCTCAAACAAAAACCAGTCTGATAAGTTTTAAGCTCTCCAAGATAGCTCCATGTTAGCTCAAATTAGGTTAGCTCCAGATTACATTAGTAGATCTCCCTTTTTATAGCCATAATTTGTCAAACACACAAGAGGTTAAGAAAGATGAAATAAACATCATATCAGAATATCAGGTATAGACCATGCAAAAATAATATCCATAGCAAAGCCCAAAATAAAAGACAGAACAAAAACTGAATAGAATCAGTCTTCATTAGCAGAAGCACCATCATCAGAAGGAGCAGATTCAGAACTCCCAGAAGCAGAATTATCAGAACCAAATCTATCATCTCCAAAGGATTTATATGTTAATTTTGACATACGGTTCATAAGTATGTGCGCGAAATATTCAAAAAAATAATTAAAATATGTGAAACTATAATAGTTGACCAAATGAAAGAGAAAATAGTTTGTGTATGAGTTGATCAAGTTAGACACCTTGACAATAACATAACTAATTAATAGATGAATCTATTAATGGAAGATTGAAAAAATTATTGAGATAGTAAGGGTGATTTTTGCAAGGGTTGGAAAGCAGTGAGCACCATGAATTTAATGAAACATAACAAGATACAAACATCATTTGGTCAAAACATCACAATATTATAACATAAATTCAAGGACAAAAATGTGTATTCGGAGTTGAATATAATATGCATTGAGAGATATTGAACTTTATTTGTTATGAAGTTGTGCAAGAAGAGAAAACATGTCCAAATAGCTCCAAATGCGGTAGCACACTTAGACGAAGAATCTTCCTTATATTTTTTTGATAGCCAATAAGATGAAGTATTCTCATTGTGATGGTATAATTAAACATACACACTAGAAAAAACTTCGGTTTGATGATGATGATGTTATAATTAAGGATGATAAATTAGATATTTCTATTATGGAAGAATGAGAGGTGATGAAGAGAGAACTTTTAAAGTTTATTATATTATGAAGTTGTGCATCAAATAGAAGATGCGTAAGATAACCTATATAGAAATCACTGATATAAAATCACTTGCAAAACCAATAAATTCTAAGGGTGCTCCAAAGAAGGCCAAATTAACTCCTAGTGATAATTCTACCAAGCGATCATTGTCATTATTTGATCATGTTGACTCACTTCATCTGAAATATCCTCTTTCACTCTAAAAAAAATGTTCTAACAAAGGTTATCACAGCTGCAAGATGTATCCCTCTCCATATATAACAAAAATAACATACATTTGGGAGATACAAGATTTTATGACAAATACATTGACAAGATTATAGATGTTTCTGGTGATGGTAATTGTAAATTTATCATTGTTTCAACCTTAATAGGTGTGGGGAAGGAGAATCGTGTACTTATTCCTCAACATGCTATTAAAGAATTAACCTCTCATCTACAAGCATCAAGATTTTCAGGTCGACAATAAAGTACTTGAATCTATATATATGGACTATAGTTGTTTCAGGTTCAAGGGTAGTATAGACCACTGTCACCTTGAGAATAACTTATGACACATGTAGAGCATTCTATGTAGTATTCCCATTGTGGGTCAATCTAATATCAATATTACTCATAAAATTTATACATATGTGAAGACTTGATAACTCTTTATCCATGAACCATGAGATTTGATCATCGTTATATCCATATAATAGTCTCAATTTTTTAATGTTAACTCGCTTCATAGTAAAACTTGACTACAAATACTTTAAGAATAATGTCCTTATGTTTAGTGGGATCTCATGACTAAGCCACACTTAATGTTTCATTAATTGGACTAGATATTATAATGACTTTTTTATTTTGGAAAAACAAACCTAACAAAGAAATTCCTTATTAATTAATATATAATTCAATAAAAGTATCATGTTTTACTAAAATTGTTGGTCTCTAGGACTTACACCAACACTTAGATCATGTGGTATATACAGTAGACCTATGTGTCTGTATTCCGCACGATTGTGAGGCCTTAGTGGGATACATGAGGTGGTGTAATAAGATATCATGTGCATACATGATTCTCATGCTTAAAGGAAAGTTGTTGGAACCAATTGAAAAGGAAGCATTTGCATAGGAGACGATAGATGAGAAGTACAACAATACCAGTAGTTTTGTCCCTCAATGCATGCGTATGCGAGATTTTTCATTCGAGTTACTATCTAAAAAGCATATAGAAAATACTTTGTAGTAAAATAATTTAAGGGAGACTAAGAACAATTTGCAACATAATAGGTTGGGTAGGAAGAAGAGTAGTTCGTGTGCATCACAATATGATATATTTATATATTATATAATTCATTTAGGATGTTAGATATTGTCTATTTTTTATTGGATACTCTCTCACACACACAATAACTATAATTAAGATTGAAGGCACTCTGTTTTTTGGGAGACTCAGTAGAGGTGTTGCTCTTCATTCAAGGCTCGTGATTATTCTCTAGATTATGAATCAACGGTTAATCGCCACAAGAGATAAACATTTTAACATTGATCATGTTCATTCGTAAGGATCAATTAAAGAAAATCTCTCTCTCTCTCTCTCTATATATATATATATATATATATATATATATATATATATATATATATATATATATATATATATATATATATATATATATATATATATATATATATATCACACAATAACTATAATTAAGATTGAATGCACTCTATTTATGGGGGACTCAATAGAGGTGTTGCTCTTCATTCAAGGCTCGTGATCGTTCTATAGATTATGAATCAATGGTTAATCGCCACAAGAGATAAACATTATAGGCCTAATACCCTTTTTAGTCCTCTAACTATAGGCCAGGGTCCAATTCGGTCCTCTTTCTTTTAAAATTTCCAAATTGGTCTCTTACGTTATTAAAATGGTCCACGTTTATCCTTTCCGTTAAAAACGTTAGTTTTTCATTAAAATCATGGCTGACGTGTTAAGTTATAGCTTATGTGTAATGGAAGGTTTGGTTATGTGGCATGAGTAAGCTTATGTGTAATGGAAGTTTGGTTATGTGGCACTTCTCCTAACATAAACATAAATCCAATCACACTTTTTACCAGCATAATTTTACCTTCTTTGCATAAAGCATCAATGGTGGTAAACGAACTTGATGAATGTGAATTTCAGTTTGGATTTTTATGGTGGATTCTTCAAAGTGTTTTACTCTGTTACAATTTATACCCATGTTTCTCTAATAACTCTTTCTTACTCTGTTGCAAGCCCTGGGACAAATTCAAATCAATTTCTTCAAAATCAGTCAAATTGAAACCAATTTCTTTCAATGTTTCTGTGTAATGTGTGTTTTATTTCTTCACTAATAAAATTTGCAGAACTATTTTGAGCGGAGACGATGGTGATGTGAAGCAAGGCGTGGCCAAGACGGAGAAACAAGATCGACGGCGGTGAGATTCGTTCCCGACGATGATTCAGTGTGACAATTTTTTTAGACAATTTTTTTGAGACTCACCTTCTACTACTTCTGAAACTTTTAACTTCTTTCTCTTTGACTCTGACTCTGACTCAGTGACTCGGTTTCAAACTCAACCAATGACGCGAAAGGTTTCAAATTTCTCCGATCTAATCCAAAGGGTCACCGCTTCGTGTCTTCTCAACCCACTTGTTCCAGTAAGAAAGGTAGTTGAAGATGACTCGCCATACGAATCAGAAGAAAACAGAGACGAAGAAGAAGAAGAAAATTATCATAATGATGATGATAATGATGGTGATGATGATGAAGATGAAGGGTTTGAGGAAGAGAATGACGATTTCAAGGAAGACAAAATGGTGGGGTTGAAGATTTTGAAGGTGAAGCAAATGGAAGTGTTAATGGAGAAAGTTTTTGAAACGGTGTCGTCTATGAAGAGAGCGTACATGAAGTTACAAGAAGCGCATTCTCCATGGGACGCGGAGAAGATGAGGGTTGCTGACATGGTGGTGGTTTCGAAGATGAGGAATCTTGGTGTATTAAGGGAACGTTCAGTCGGAATGGCGGTGGTAAGAAGAGTGTTAGGAGAAGAGATTTTGGTGTGGCGTCGGTAAAGGGGTGGTGGCGCCGTATGAGGCGGTGGTGGAGGAGTTAAAGAAAGAGGTGAAGGTGAGAGATTTGGAAGTTTAAAATTTGAAAGAGAAGCTTGAAGGTGTTGTTGCTCTTTCAAGTAATGGTAGTGGTGAAAAGAAACCAGGAAGATTTAAAACTAGGAATTCAAGGTACATTGTGATTATGAATGGCCCTTTAATTAATAACACCATATTAATTAATTGAATTTTTATTTTAATTAACATTATTATGTAACTTAAAAAAATATTATATCATTCTTTTAAATTAATTGTAATTTGAAAAGGTAAATAGTCATTTGAAGAAAAAGAAATGGTTATAACATTAATGCCACATGTCACATTAGTATTGGTTGATTGATAATATTTGAAAAAGTCAAAGAAGAGGACAGTCCACCTCAGCTGCCACATCCTCTTCCTCTAACACTGTTATCAATATTTAACGGAAATTACTTGTTTGATTTTGTTTGATAACGTAAGGGACCAATTTGGAACTTTCAATAGAAAGAGAACCGAATTGGACCATGGTCTATAGTTAGAGGACTAAAAAGGGTATTAAACCAACATTTTAACATTGATCATGTTCATTTGTAAGGATCAATTAAAGAAAATTGTTTTTTTCGTTTACGTTTTATATCACAATTTTCCTTCACCAGGTATTGATCATACATCTGATCAATCTGATCTCAAGTAATCAAGGTAGTGACAAAGATAGTTGGACGTCATGGAATAGTCTACATGTACTCAAGCAGAGATCAGACCTTCCACAATTTGGCATATGATTAGCTGAAACAAGTATTAAAATTAGAGTATAATATATCTCAGTTAAAACAAAATTCATCCACTAAAAAATTCATCAAATTCATCCACCACATAAAATGTAAGTTAATGGATTGGACTAAATCCATCACTTTATATGTATGGATTAATCTAATCCATTCAACATATTTTAATGATCCAACGAATTATTTTTATATTCATCATATATTTAAAAATAATAATAATGAATTATTTTTAAAAATTGTTTTTTTATAGATATAAAAAAAATCTGTTTTTTTTTTCAAAAATACAAAAAAAAAATCGAAAATTTTAAAAAATCAATTTTTTTCGAAAATATCTTAAAACTGATTTTGTTTTCAAAAATATCAAAAAACCGATTTTTTTTGTGAAAATATAAAAAAAAAACGATTTTTTTTCAAAAATACAAAAAACCGATATTTTTTTGAAAATTTCAAACAACCGATTTTTTTCGAAAATATCAAAACCAATTTTTTTCGAACATGTCAAAAAATGACTTTTTTTCGAAAATATAAAAAAAAAAAATTGTTTTCGAAAATATAAAAAAAAGGGATAAATATACAAAACCCCCCTGTCATTAGGGCGTGATTTGGTTTTACCCCCTTTAAGTTTTTTTTAATAGAGACCCCCTCATAAAATCAAAAATCAGATTTTACCGAACCCTGTTACCCTCAATGATGACTGGGTTGCTGACTGTACTTCATTGAGAGTAATAGGGGGCAGTAAAATCTGATTTTTGATTTTATGAGGGGGTTTTTATTAAAAAAAATTAAAGCTGATAAATTAACTTAAATATGTTTTTAGAATAATAAATACTATTTTCACATTTATTATAAAAATTATATTTATTAGTAATAAATTAACTTAAATATATTTTTAGAATAATAATTTTTTCTCTCATAAAATAAATTGTTTTTATTAAGAAAATTATAAGTCTAATTTATAAATAATTCTAAAACAAAAAGTTGCGTGTCAGTTTTTTTTATAAATATTTTTTATTATGTCGATTTTTAATTTTAATTTATATGTTACATTAACTTTTTATTTTTGTTCTTTCTCTCTCTCTCTCTATATATATATATATAACTAACACACACACACACACACACATATATATATATATATATATATATATATATATATATATATATATATATATATATATATATATATATATATATATATATATATATATATATATATATATATATATATATATATATAATAAGAATAGTTTAACACAATACTTTTAATAATTATATATTTTTAATATATCTTAACAATTTAACTAAATTATATATTTTAGCTTTAATACTAAATTATAATATATAGTTTTAGAAGAAAAGTTTTAAAAATTATTTTAACATTAAATTATTTTAACGTAGTTTTAACACTAAATTATTTATTTTTATAATTAAATTATATATTATAGCTTTAACACTAAATTTTATATTTTAATAATTATATATATTAAATTTATTTTATGAGAGAAAAAATTATATATATTAAATTTATTTTATGAGAGAAAAAATTATTATTCTAAAAACATATTTAAGTTAATTTATTACTAATAAATATAATTTTGATCAAAAAATATTATTTTTATAATAAATGTGAAAATAGTATTTATTATTCTAAAAACATATTTAAGTTAATTTATTACTAATAAATATAATTTTGATCAAAAAATATTATTTTATAATAAATGTGAAAATAGTATTTATTATTCTAAAAACATATTTAAGTTAATTTATCAGCTTTAATTTTTTTTAATAAAACCCCCCTCATAAAATCAAAACTCAGATTTTACTGCCCCTATTACCCTCAATGAAATACAGTCAGCAACTCAGTCATCATTGAGGGCAACAGGGGGCGGTAAAATCTGATTTTTGATTTTATGAGGGGGTCTCTATTAAAAAAAAATTTAAAGGGGGTAAAACCAAATCACGCCCTAATGACAGGGGGGTTTTGTATATTTATCCCAAAAAAAAAAGATTTTTTTTCGAAAATATAAAAAAAAACGAATTTTTTTCGAAAACGTAAAAATATTGATATTTTTCTGAAAATTAAAAAAAAAGACTTTATTTTCAAAAATATTAAAAAAAATCTGATTTTTTTCGAAAATATAAAAGAAAATAGTTTTTTTTTTAAATATTTAAAAAAACGATTTTTTTCAAAAATAACAAAAAAACAGATTTTGTTTTCGAAAATATAAAAAAAAAAAAAACTTTTTTCGAAAATATCAAAAAACTCATTTTGTTTTCGAAAGTATCAAAAAAACAACTTTTTTTCGAAAATGTCAAAAAACCGATTTTGTTTTCGAAAATATCAAAAAAAGTGACTTTTTTCGAAAACATAAAAAAAAACGATTTTTTTCGAAAATATAAAAAAACGATTTTTTAAAAAAATGTAAAACTTTTTTTCCCGAAAATTCAAAAAGCTGACTTTTTTTTCGAAAATATAAAAAAAATGATTTTTTTTCGTTAATATAAAAAAAATGATTTTTTTTTTTAAATAACAAAAAACCGATTTTTTTAGAATATAAAAAAATTAATTTTTTCGAAAAAAATTGGATGAATGGATATCCATCCATTAAAAATATGTTTACGGATTGATTGGATGGATTTTTTCCTTAATGGATGGATTGAATTGAATATTTTTCAGAAATTTGTAAGGGACTAATGGATTGTTTTGATCCTTCCATTAACAATTCAATCCATATTCATCCGATTCATCCATTTTACCACCTCATCCATTAACAATTCAATTCATATTCATCCAATCCATCTATTTTGTCATCTCTAAGTATAATACATTTTGCAATAGCAACAGATCCAAATCCATTGATCCATCCATTTTGTCACCCCTAAGTATAATACATTTTGGAATAGCAACAGATCCAAATGAAATTGATTTGGAATATGACGTTGTTTAGTCTAATTGAAGTAGTTAGCAAGTGGGTCAATCTCCGTGTTTACATCACCATTGTTTATCAATACCAATAATACTATTGTATGACTACATAAACATATATTAATCGGCCAACAACATTGAATATAAATCACAATTGATGTTCATCAGTAAGTCCGGTGAGAAAGAAAAAAAACTATGAAACTGAAAGAAAAAAATTGAAGATACCGAGTATGGACAAGTTGATGTTTAATAATAAGTGCTTACAATTAAATAAGTCACAATTAACCATTGCTTTAAAACAAATATCTGAAATAACGTGTAAAATATATTAATATCTAAGAATCAACTTATTGTAACATTCAACTATATGCATATACTGAAACATATAAGGAAAACTACCAGTACATAAAACATACTGCAAACATATACATTTATTGCCACATAGCAAATGAAAACTAAAGAAAAATAATCTGTGTAATAGGAAATTCACAAGATAGAAACTTTCGAAATAAAAACATTCTCCTAATGCAACAGTAATATCCAGCTTCACATTATTAGTATAACGGCTAAAATTCAATAATATATTTTCTTTTGCTGATATTTGATGTCACTGAACTATGTGATCCATATGACACTAAAAGCATCAAACAAATTAATAGTTGCTCACAGGAAAAGGTTACAAATATTAGGGGTTCCCGCCAAAAAATAAGTGTCAATTTAGACCTAAGATTTACATCAAGCATCTCTTATTTACTTCAAGTTCTTTCTGCTTCTAAGCTTCATCGCTACGCGCAGATGAGTATTTGCGATAGAAGCCGAAATTCCTGTATTCGAACCCACCTCTTACAGCTCACTAGCAACATAAGCAACTGTTGCAGTGCAGGTTAACCCGAATTTTATATGTACAAGACAAAATGGGAAGAAATTATTAATGGGAATCGACATTTTTTAATTTCAAACCCTCCATGCCCTTGACTGCAGTTTCATAATTCTTGACATGAGAACCGATATTAGAAGATGTTGCTACTCTATTTGGATCCGACGATCCAATGTGTGAACCTCTTTGTCCACTTGAAGTTATGTGTGCTTTTCCGCGGATAGTTTCGGTAGTACGAGGACGAAGATCCGAATCAGCGCCACCAAATGGATTGCGGCTACTACTATCAGCAACTCGCCTTGATGACCCACTTGATTCGCCCAAGACATTGGTGGTTGATAACTGCGTGATTTGATAAACCAATTTACAAAATAAATAAAGGATCTTGTTTATAAAAAAGAAATTATGGAGTTGTGAAAAATCTCACCATAACCTCCTTACTAACAGCAGCGTCACTAGGGGCTGGATTTTTCTGTTTTGAAATATTTACAGAGTTCAAAATGGGTCCCGACATTCGTCGTCGTGATGACTCTCCTGAAACCAAACCAGGAGGACGCCCATCTTCCCTTCCTGCGAGATAATGCCAAAAAGTTAAAACCGGATAGCCCAAAAGCATGACTTTAATTTGCTAAAAAATGATTCACTAGTGTATTATACAGACAACGAAGAAATTACCAGTGTGTCGGTTAGCACTAGACATAGCAAGAGGCATTCCTGAACTAGTTCCGGCACCGGGCCCCTAAAATACAAGCATAAGAATACTATCCATTGCAAATGGTAAAGGTCGCAAATGAGAAAGAAATAGAGAAAAGAAAACTTACAATACCGCGTGCTGGAGGAGTGACTAGCTGTGATTGCTGATATTTCAAGATAGTCCAATCAAAGACATAATCAGACTGGAATCCTGTTCAAATATTAAGAGTAAATTTGCTGCAACAGATTGAAAAGCAGATCCTGCATGCGTGTATAAAACAAACTTGACGATCGAGACCAAAGTTTTTTTTTATGAGAATAATTTCAAACCTTCACGGATAAACAAGTCGCGGAATATTCTTTTGAGGTAAGCATAATCTGGTCTGTCATCAAACCTTAATGACCGGCAATAATGGAAGTATGACGCAAATTCTGTTGGATAACCTTGACACAAGGCCTGGAATACACGAAAAGGCATGGGTGCAATTTAAGATATAGTGCATAATATGTATTCAAGGGAAAATTATAACAAACCCGCGCACCTCAATCGAAGTAGAAACCTTCTTTTCACTGATTTTCTCGTACTTTTCTCGCTTGGTTCTTGCTTGAAGTCCTTGCCATGGGAGACTACATAAAAAATGAAAAATCAAGCCAACTGTTTTAAACACATCACTAGAAGAAAACAATGCAAGGTAGACAGCAATAATCACCTACCTTCCTCTCAGGAAGTACATCAAGACATAACCAATAGACTCTAAATCATCTCTTCGACTTTGCTCTATGTATTGATCATAAAAATAGTACCAAGCAACATATATGTTAGATAATACCGCTTTGCTGCACATTAAGCAATGTTAAGTATCAAAAGATCGTATATACCAATGCCAAGGTGGGTATTCATGCTAGCATATCTTGCAGTTCCAGTCAAATTCTTATTTTCCCTGTTGTTCCAAAATGAAGCACATAACAAGTCATATTCACAAAATAAATTAATACCAGAGTTATTAATAGCGGATAGCGGAGCGGCCGGCTCTAAAAATGGGATAGCTGGATAGCGGATAGCGGGATAAGTTTTGTTGACTTTTTAGAATTGACTATTTTTTAGACTAAATATATAAATAATCTATACAAATAAATTATTTTGGATGAACAATTAAAAAGAATATTAAATTAGCAACACAAAAGTTTTATAAAAATCAAATTAATAAAATAAAAATGAATTAAACAGTTAATTATTTATTCTGATATATTTATTATTATTTTATAATTCAATATTATTATTTTTATTAAGTTTTATTAACATATTATAAACTAAGTGACTAATATGCAAATATTCGTATATGTACTCTTGGCCCATTTCACTTGTGTCCACAAAGCATGTGCAAAACCCTAACAACTATTATCTTTCTTCTCCATCTTATCTTTCTTCTCCATCTGCAAAACAACATCGCTATGCACAACCTGAGAAGCAGAAAAACACAGCCAGAGAGAAGAAAAAAAAACAAAAGCCGTCTGAAACCGCTCCGCCCAGGGAGCGAACCGCTAACCGAGACCCGATAACGCGCCGGAAGCGGCCGCTCTCTCAGACTGCGATTTGCACCCTAGTATGTGCGCAGACGGTGACCTCCCCGGCCGGAGTGCCCGGGATTGCGCCGGGAGCGGATGCTATTAACAACTCTGATTAATACTAAAACAGCATCAGCCAAACTATGCAATATAAAATCGGGGTTTAAATAAATATGGACGAAATATCACGGACAAGAATATGAAGCAATGTTTTAAAAATCGAGAGTCTACGCAAGAACGAAGAAGGTTGAAAAATCGTAACTCGATGACCGTGGCACAAATTGTAAGATTTTATCCAAGTTACTTAATTATACTTATACATCTACAGATGCATCAAAAAACATATAGTTAGGAAAATAACCTCTAATCATAATATTAAACTAAACTTAAATCGGAAAAACAATAATCAAAAAGAGATATTAGAATACAATTATGTGTATAGTGTTCTCATGTTTTATGCTTTAAATAGCCTGTAAAATATATTTTTGACACATATACTGTTGTTATCTAGTTTGTAATACAGTGTTATCATGCTTTATAATACAGTGTTATCGTCTGAGCCTATGTTTGGATTGACGTTACATCAATAGAAGCACGTCCGAATACAATTTCACCGTGGAAATAAGAAGCTACAAAATGTAGCTTCTGGACTCAAACGCGCTTCTACTCCATTACCACCGCGAAAACAAACAGGCACTGAGTTTATTAAAACAAAATAGGAAAAGTAATAAAATAAACGATAGGGTCCATCTGGCCGAAATATCATTTTAACACAAAATTTCCAAACTACAATGAGACCTGCCAAGTTGCACAGTAAAGAGAAAGGAGGAATGGTCAGAAACAGTTAAAGGAAGGAGGAGGTCGAGTCACAGGTGGTGGCATTGCAAGAAACAAAGAAAGCATATCGTCGAATAGGATTGGGTGCGAAGAGAACTCGAGAGAAACATAGAAGAATAATTGATTTCTTTGAGCCCGGCTCGGCTCTGACATAATTATTAACTTGGGAATTTTTCCTCCAAAAAACCCAGCCCAATTGATCAAATTTCCAGAACAATCCACAACACCGACTCATATGATTCTAACGATTCTACTCGGTCTGTTTCAACGCAACACGCAGCATAAGGGAATGGGTTTGAAATGTGAGAATTATGTTGGATGATATTACTTCGAACCATGTCATTAATTCCACTAAGCCATCAAGGTCTAACAATTTAGGAATACCCTAGTTTACCAAGGCATTCACAAACCAGCTAAACCATCATACCTGTAAGGAATGTGCCGATGGGTTGTACTATCTCTATATTTCTTTGCTAAACCAAAATCAATACAGTAAACCTACATATAGATCAATAGAAGATAAATACCCAATATATGAACATGAATAGACAATACATTGAAGGCCACGTGTAAACAAATTAGACACCTGGTTTTCCCGTTTTCCCAAGCCCATGAGGAAATTATCTGGTTTGATATCCCGATGGAGAAAAGATTTAGAATGAACAAACTCAACACGCTTGATCTGTAAAAAGAAGAATAGGATTAAAAAGAGTCAAAGTAATAATAAAAAGGATTAAAAAATCGATTGTACAAATAGGACCTACCATTTGCTCCGCAAGCATGAGAACTGTCTTTAGCGAGAGTTTTCTATTACAAAAGTTAAACATCTCTTCAAGACTAGGTCCAAGCAGATCCATTACTAGAACATTGTAATCTCCATCCACTCCAAACCATTTAATATTTGGAATCCCAGCTGTCAAGACCAAACTTGAGTTAGGACCATTTACAAATTATAAATAAGATCAATTATTCAAAAGAAGGGTTCGTTTCAAAAAAGTGCAATTGAAAATATAAAAAAATTGATATGATTATGAGAACAGGCATTACGCTCTCCTTGTAGTATTCTGTACAACTTAGACTCATACAGCAACTGAGGATTCTTCGTTCTGACATTTTCCTAATAAAAAAAGCAGAGGGCAGGAAGAAACAAGTAACAACAAAGTCAGATCTAGAGCACTATGAGACATCCAGGACGTAGTAATTAAACAAAAGCAATGCTCAACAGTTCATTTTCTTCGATTCGGGCAGTCAGAAAAAAATTGTTAATTACAAGACCCAATTATATCATGTCATTTCTTCTAATCCAGTAGCCAACCATAGATTCTGAGATTAATGTATAAGAATTTGAATAGAAAGGATATGCCGATATTCTTCTGAGGAAACTTGATTAATAGTAATATGCAAGGTATTTTCAAAAACAAAACAAAAAAGTCGCAATGTGCAAGGCATGCTTCAAGATGTAAGCAACCCATATATTTGGGAACTATCAGTCTATCAAATTGAACTCTTTTTTATCTTGCTAAAATTATGCTAGAATGATACTGTAATATACAAAATATTCTCATAAAGCAGTTGCACATCACATGCACAACCATTTTAAGGTGAAACAGTATAAGAAGAAACAGTATTAGAAAACATTATGCACAAACAAATACTTATTTTTGTCAGTCGGTAGGGTGTTAGGAGGAACAACGCAACAAATAAGAAGCATTCCCGTTTCATTCCCACATAAAATTTATACTACAAACCTTGATTTTTACAGTGAAAAAGAATTGAATTTCAATTGAACTAGATCTAAAATGTTAAAACAAGAAGAACAATACCACAAAGTGCTAGTTCTGTTTTTGAACAATAGCAGACAAACACATCATTAATCATTTCAAACCTACTGCTACTCTACTGCATAACCACAAAATCCTCACTCACAACACAACAAAAGGGTTTTCAACCAAAACGCCTCTTCTTTCCATGCTTGAAAATATTGGTAAGAAAATGTATAAACCCATCACAGCCCCTTTTTCCAATGCTTGATTATAATGCGAAGCTAGAATTCGTGGTTTTTTGCTTCAACACGTGGTTTTTAGTTTTACAATCAAATTTTTGGTCCAACTCACTTTAACATTTAACACATTCATACATGAAATCTGAACAATGAGCAAATACATTCCAATACAAAACTATGATAAATCACCCTATCCTTCAGAATTCAAGCTCAACAAGCAAATGATGCAACAAAAACAAAACAAAATTACATAAACAACAACAGCACACATAATTAAAAAAATAAAAACAATTAGTAAACATCACTTACAAGCTTAACTCCAACATCTTCATTAGTTTGAATATTAGTACCTGCAATTCAATTCAAAACAAAACAAAAAACATAAACACCCTCTTGATCAATTAAAATTCCAGTTGGAAAACGAAACAAAATCAAAACCAATAGAAAATCAAAACAACCTAAATAGATCTCCCCAAAGGAGCCACTACCGATCTTACGAACAAGACGATACTTATTTCCAACGCGACGTTCCATTCAAAAGGGAAATTGAAAACCTACGCCAATTTCAACGCTCAATTCCGAAAATTTTCAAGACAAGGAACCGTGTTCTTCGATCGGAATACAAAAAAAAAAAAAAATAGACGAAAAAAACGAGATGGATTTTTGGGGTGTGAGATTAATGGGTTAATTAGGTGGGGAAGAAAAAAGGAAGAAAAAAAATTGTTATCGAGGAAATAAATTGGAGAAATTTATCATTTTGGTTGGAAAGATTGGAGGAAATATCATGCATATTAAACTCCTTAGAGCGAAAACTCATGTGTGCTTGAGAAAAAACCGTAAGACACACAATTGAGCTGTTTAACAAAAGTACACAAATATAACTAAAATGTTAAAATTGGTTGTTTTTTTTTATCTAAAAAACTAACTTTACGATTAGTTTGGGATCCATTTGTTATAACTTAAAAAAAAAAATTCCATTTATTTTTAAAAATGATTTATACGAAAAAATTAAAAAAATTGCAAAAATTATTTCGCTTTTGCCAAAAATTTACCCCACCAGCAAGTAATTGTCAACTGAACCACTCCACCCACCCAAAATTGTTTCGTTTAGTAACTAGCAATAATTGATAATGGAATGAAGAAGGATTCAAGTACGACAGAGTGATACTGCGGAACGGGTGGACCTATTAGATTATCACTTAAACGCTCAAATGTGTGAATGAATGAGAAGTAGTATAAGAGTGAGAATGAGTAAAATACACGAGATTTAACGCGTGAAATGGAAGATGGTAAGAACTGTCTCAAGTCACTTAGTGTGGGATACTGAAAACCCGTTGATTAAATATGACGGTTGTAATCACCAGAGGGCCCTGATCAAGTGTTGGCATCTTAATTGCGGGTTCACTCGGCCTCCAATAGTTTAGTGTTTATGCCTTTGGATTATACCTACTTAAATCAAGCATCTTCGTCTTTAAGCCTAAGACTGGCTCGAAATAGTTGTCTCTAAGGTTTGCCATTATGTAGCAGTGTGAAAACTTGAAATTACCATAATGCTTTCATTTTCTCCTATAATAGTCATGGCGGGTTCCATGATAGCAGAAACAGGAAAGGCTTAATAAATGAGAATAAGTGACCTTGAGAACAAGAGCATTATATATATATGCAAGTTTTGTAACACCTTATTTGAATTATCTAATTCTATAAAATAATTTTATTGTATTGTATATGTTTTGAATGGTTGAGGTAGTAGGGGAGCTTTGGGTATGGAGAAGTGCATCTAGAATATTAGAATTTTAAGTGAGAGGTATGATAGTAATTAATTATTTAAAATAACAATAATAATATAGAGATAGTATTGCTTTTATTATTATTTTAATGGGTAGTTGGCCTAATGATATGATTTAGAAAATATTATATATATATATATATATATATATATATATATATATATATATATATATATATATATATATATATATATATATATATATATATATATATATATATATATATATATAAATTTTTATTTTTATTTAATATTATAGTAATAATAATAATAATAAGATTTAAAAATAAATTTAAAAAAAAAAGAGATTTAGTTGGTCTACTTATAAGGTGAGGGGAGAACATAGAATGAGGAATGCACGTGAAAGAATTGGAAAATGGAGAGTTAGGGCAAGAGGTAAGAGTAAGAAGAAGAAGACCGCAATTGTAGAAGAGTTTGGAGCTTTAAATTCTAAGGTAAGGGATAGGGAAACTATTCTTATAAGGGTTTCTAATCATGACAGGGTAGTGAGAGGTTTTTACCCTCTTAGGTTGGTCTTATGTCATTTTATTATTATTGTTGATTTGTGACCATGATTGTGAGAAATGAAGTGTAATTGTTGTGACTATAATGATTGATATTTGTTCACTATGCCATAAAAGACATTAGACAGCGTTTTTTTGCCATTAGACAACACTTTAAAGCGTTGTATAAAGTGGTGATGCTAAAGGTTTAGACATCGCTTTTGTTAATGTCAAAAGCGTTGTCTAAAGGGGGGTAAATTTATTGAAAAAGCTTTGTCTAAAGTACCATTAAACAACATTTTTTGTCTTTTTTAAATGGTACCTTAGACATCACTTTTGACATTTTTTGGTATACCTTAGACGGCGCTTTTTGTGAAAGTGTTTTCTAATCTCCACCTTAGACAGTGCTTTTGGTGAAAGCGCTTCCTAAACTCCACCTTAGGCAGCGCTTTTAGTGTAAAGCGTTGTCTAAGGTATACAAATTTTTTTAAATAATTACTTAAAATAGCGTTGTTTGTTTTATACAGTTTATATGCACCTGTTTTAAACCATAATTTTCACCAGGTTTTCAACCATAATTTGCATCTATTTTTCAACCACATTTTATAGAAAAATATCAAAAATTGGAGCTTCAAACCAAATCCAATTTTGCTTATTTAAACGTATCAATGTACACACCAATTTATATATACAAAACATTCTATCTTCTACTTTGCACCAATTTATATATACAAAATAATATATCTTCTACTTCAAATCTACATATTACTTATACTTTGCATCCAACAAAAATTTTGCTTCATATAACCTGAAACAGCATAAAAAGATTATAATTCAATTAAAATAAGACATAAACAATGTCTATAGTTACAAAGTTACACATACTCAAAATTCTCATAAATTAAAGTAAGAGTACAATATATCTTACAAAACTCCGAGCTTCATAATGAATTGACATCAATCCTCTTTAATTTCATCCAAATTATTACTTGAGTAATACGCACACTTGAATTCATCAAAGTACTACATAATAATATAACATAGTTTAATTTAGTTTCAACTATTTAATTATATGAGAATTATGTGTTAAATATTAAAATAACTCATAAGTTAGAAATACGTACATCGGATGAAATCTCTATTCGATCCAAAAAAAGAGTTTCTCTCAGAAACCTCAACATGAAATATCCGCAATCTATACCATTATGTTGTCGAGGACACTACACATGAAAAGAAAATATGGATAAATCATAAGTTTTATCAAGTATCATCATTAATATAATAAAAAATGTGATAATTAATATACCTCCACTCTTATCTATGTAATGTTGTTGGCTCTCCTCTTTGGTACTTGGATTCTCGTTGGGCTCGAAAAGGTTGTATAATGCTAATAAAATAAATGAATATTTAGAACAATTCACATAAATAAATAAATAAATAAATAAATAAATATACACATGAATATTTAGAACAATTTCACTTACGTGTCAATTGTAAAATTAAACAAATGTTAGATGGAAACTTTCTACACGATGTTAAAATACAAAAAAAATATAATAGATGAATTTAGAATGAAAATCTAACCCAATATTAAATGGTAAAAAGAACAACTTTTTCGTATCTTTGTTGGTCATAAAGAGGTTGCGTACATACACCATGACCTCATCAGGTTTATTTATGATTAAAGTTAAGTTGACAAACGTGGGGCTTAAGAATGCAAATCTTTTCTCCAATCCACGTGGGTGCATCATTTTGTCATACAAAAACCTTAAATAAAAACATCATTAACATTAGACTATTCATTTGAAACATAAAGTAAATAAGTTGTTCAATTAATATAACAAAGTAGATCGGATATACCTCACGTATGTATTGACAACACTAACGCCTAATTCTTCATGATGAAAAACTTGCTCAAATTCATCATTACCAATGGATTGTTCATATTCAAAGCCATAAATACCTTCCTCCATAGGTATAAGATGAATACCTCTATTCGGAATATCTGTCAATTCTAGAAACGTCTAAGGGATATGAGTAGCCTAGATGGAATTTGTCCATCCTGCATAACAGGATAAGTGTCGAAGGGCCCAATATTGAACTGGACAAGGATGACACAATATATGCCTTGTGTTCAATATAGACATAAGGGCAAAGGGGTAATTGTATACACAAATATTATCACAAAAGGTTTTGTCAAATCGCATGACAATTTTGTGACTTGGGTAGCAGTGGTGTGTTGCTAGATACTGCTCACTGTTTATTATGTTAAATACATGATTTAATATAATTGTCAACGTCACAAAATCATACAGGGTTACACACATAAGGACAGTTAGAGAAGAGGTAGAATAAATAATGTACACCATAAGGTACAGTCCACTTGAATGAAATACGAAATATATGGTAAGGTACCATGTGCTTAATTAACATATGATATAATGATAGTTATTATCAATTTTATAATAGTTATAAAATATAATAATAATAAAATTATGTTTATGATAATAATAGTTATTATAATAATATAATAATATTATTATTGAGTTTGACTTTTTAGCTTGAAGCCCACACGAGTAGTTCTATAAATAGAACCCTTGTGCAAAAGCTCAAAGGTTGTTGTTGTTGAAACCCTGAATGTATTATATGTTTCTCTCCCTCACTCATAAACCTTCAATCTGATCAGCTAGCACTGTGACTGAAGGACGCTGTTCATGTTGACTGAGTAGAGGCGTTGTTCATCGTATAACGCTTGTGGTCATCCATCGATTCAGATTCAAAGGTTTCATCGCCACAAGAGGTAACTTTTCTATCATAGATCATGATCTTTCGTAAGGATCTCTAAAGGGAAATTTTTGTTTTCCGTTGCGTTTAGATCGTTATTTCCCTTCAGTTTATTGGTTGTGTGCTCGAGCATTAGAATTTTCTTACTTGTGTGTTTGAGCATTGGAAGTCTCTTGCTTTGTGCTTGAGCAATTGTAATCAGTTTTGACTATAGTGAAATCTCTTGGAAATGCAAGGGGACTGGACTACTCTCTATTTATGGGAAGAACCAGGATAACTACTTGTATCTTTATTTCTTTCCTTTTTACCTTTGTATTATTTTAATCTGATGATAAACACTTAACTCTGATTTAGATTCTAGACTCTGTTCAGAATTTTATAAGATATTTTCATAAAAGAAAGAAAAAGCTAACACAATTCAACCCCCTTTTTGTGTTTTTCTCACTTTCACCTACAAAATTCCTTAAATTTATGAAACATGAGATTCATGTCTTCATCACTTTCAATTTTGAAGTCTCCAACTAATGACTTCATGTCTTTGGTATTTATAACATTCTTCATCATGTCACCTTCTTTAACATCAACTATGTATCCTCTTCAAATATATATCGTGTTTCTGCGATTCACCAAATAAAGTAGCCAAATCCATGGAAAACAAGTACCTGGGTTAATAAATAACTATGACTTTAGATTTCCAACTATTTTTTAAGAATCTAAGGGCTTTTACAAATAAATCCTCATTTTGGAATACTTTTCCAAGAGTTCTCATGCGAATCACAATTTGAATGATTTTTTTCATATCATAGATGTTTCACCAAATTTCATTTTGAAGAGTTTGTACTCATGGATTAATGTAATCATTATGGCCTTTTTTTTACCTCAAATGTTCATTCATGGGTAACTCGAAGGATGTCCCATATTTCTTTTGCAGTCTCATAGTGAGAAACACACAAAATATCATTTAAGACCATGAGTAGTAGTAATGATAGTTTTAGCTTTCAAACATCGCTTCAAATTTTCTTTTTATTCGTTGGTCTAATCATTAGTGTCTTTTTTTACATCTACAATATTAACTTAATGTATGAGAACAAAGACAATTTTTCAGAACTTTCTAATTATCATAATTTATCCCCCATAAGGAGATTCTCATCTTATATTTCCATAAAGCATACCCTTTTTCCATTAGAGCATGTGGCTTGTTTAGTGAATCGTTTGAAATCATTCATACCTCTTAGGACAATTAGTCTAATAACATAAGTTAGGTAATTCTAATGCCACTTATTGACCAAGTGACTCCAAACACAAGAGAAAATGGCGAGTTATGATATTTAAAATTCATGATTAATTTAAGAAAAATTACTTACAAAAATTTAAGTTAGTGAATATAAATTAGAAAGAAGAAAGATGGAAAAGAGGAAAGATATGCAACGCAAATAAAAATAATAAATAGAAATTAAATAGAGAAGAGTTTATAGAAAATGCGTTAGAAATTTATACAGGTTCAACCTAACCACTAGGTCTACTTTTGTCCTAAAAGAGTTTCCTTTTGAGAGTTACATTAAGATCAGATTTGAACTTTTGCAATATGAGTCTACGAAACCTTCAACAATCAAACAAAGCTTTTAACACAAGGTGAACTCAAGAACCTTCACCCAAATTGTTTTCAGGTTTAACTTTCAACCTTTAAGTCCTTTATAAATACAATTTCCAAGAGAAACACATTGTTGAATAAAGCAAATAAAGCATAACACTTCTCCAATTGATTGGAAATACTTCTTAGTCAATTACATACAAGCCTTGATAAGTTTTCAAGATGTTTTATGAAATAAGAAAGGGTTTAAAAACTTTGAGTGTGTGTGTGTGTGTGTGTGAGAGAGAGAGAGAGAGAGAGAGAGAGAGAGAGAGATTGGCTTAATACTTCAAGATTTAATTTTGACATTTTACATTATAATTGATCACTCTAAGACACTAATGTAGGATCATAGGAGTTTTCACACTTTCACAACTTCAGGTCTTCAAGTTCCTTTGCTGATTACAATGATGACTTATAACACATCAACTGAAATTTAAATCTTCTAGCTAATGAAGCTTGAGATATCTTCTTGATTAAATGTCATCATCAAAAGCTTTATTTAACAGTTGAAATCAACTCCCATATCACAAAGTAATGTGAGTATCAAAAAAGTCGTTTGACTTATGGAGTTGTTATCTTCAAACCAATTTCATCAGCCGTTGTCATTAAAACTAACAAACGATCATATCTACAACCACATAGATCCAATAGCTGACCCTAAGAACTGACTTGATCTAAATCTAAAGAATCATATATCATTTTCTTGATATGTTAAGTTGTATTTTTGCGTATCTCATATAAATGTTTCATATTTACATTTTCTTTATATAAAAATAAATATTTATTTATGGTACAAATGCAATATTTATTATTATTTTTTCAATATAATATCATGATTTGTTATTTTTCACTATATTCAACTAATAAGTAATAATACTTTTATCATTAAAGTTAATATAATAAATCATTTTCTTAAGAAATGCACATAGTTGAAATAAGATATTTGTAATTATTATTATTATTATAAATAAATTAATAATCCAAAATTCTAATTAATAATTATAAGAAAATATATAAAATTATAGTAACATGTCTAATAAAGCCATATCAAATTACGTAAATTATCCCCACAAAATCATAAAAGCATTATAGTATAAAAAACTAAGAATTTCATAAAATTTTGAAGTTATTGAAGTAAAAACAGTATCAAAATAGATTAGATTTAATCTTTTCAAAATATGATGATGTCTAATAAAAACATACAAGAATCTATTCAATTTCCGAGAATTTAATACAGGTTAACACGGTTATAAAATTGGATTTAGCTTAGATTTTAAGCTAGATCAATTCCATAAAAAATTTAAGTCAAAATTTGTATCTAAAAATATAAAATCAATACAATAATTAGATTTTAACCATCTTGGTTAAAATGGTTACAACTATGAACCCCCAAATAAACTCAGTCTAACATAGTTAATAACTAAACTATAACAAAAACAAAACATTTAAATTAACTAATATATAATTAATCTCGTTTCTTCGAGTCATCTCAGTTAATAGTTCTGCAGAGACATCGGACTCAGACTCTAAAAGACACCGATTTGATTTGAACTAGTGACAACTATAAATGTAATTAGGGGCTGAAGAAAGAAGTGCCACACTTGCATTTCCATCCTTCAGGCTCATAATTAGCATACTGAACACCAATAAGATGTTTGTTGGTAGGAATCTGAATTGGGTTACAAGGAATGCATCCTCCACAACTGTGTTCACATCTTGGTGGTCTTGAACCAATCCTACTACTCATTCCCCTCAATGCTTCTTCATATTCCTTCACCTAAATCAAAACCATAATCACAAAACCATATAATATTATTATTACTAATATATATTATTGGTGTAAAGAAGTTTGAACCTGTGTAGAAGAGTCAAAGGGTTTTGAAACATGTTGGATTCTAGTTGTTGGATCAACTTTGAAGAGTGCTGTGGTAAAATAAAATAAAAAGATATATATAAGTGTTTTCAGAGAAGAACATATTTTGAGTTCAAAGGTGTAACAAAGTTTTACTAACCTTGTTGATTTGCAGCATTGAACATGAACAAAGGTTTGCTTATTACAGAAAGAACCAAAGTTGAAAGTAGAATGAAGCACATTGTTCTCTTCATATTTCATAAAAGTTGATATTGATATTTAACAATGATGGCCACCTTTATAAGAGAGAGAGAGAGAGAGAGAGTAGCAGACAGATAGATATGGCAGAGATGTAGCCATTTCGTTCTATTGGAAATTCCTTTTATCAAAGACATGTTTTTGATTTGTATATTTATTTTATAATTATTTTAGTATATAATTTTGAAAAATAAGATTAATTGAAAAGGAATTTAATGTAGCTCTATGTAAAGTAATATGCATAGACTGCAGAGAAAGTTGTTTCATGTAGTAACTTTTTATTTCAAACAGTTTTGGATTGACTTTTCCAGAATTTGACTCAAGTTATTACACGGTTAAAGTTGTTTTGTTGTACTTATTTCTTAGAAGTATTTGAAATTCTTGTTTGCATGATATTATTTGTATGTGAAGAGAGTCAAACATGAGTTGTATTGGAGCTGGAAACGAGTGGGGCTGAGAGTTTGATACATACAATACATGATGTTGATTTAAGCCGTTTTGCTCACTGACTCTATTGTACAACCATTTGATTTGACCCATCATCACATTACAAGATGATGGCACCATTTTTTATTAACTATGAGAAGGGACATAGTACAATAGTACATAACGCATCAATATGAAATTATGAATAAAATAAATCTGTGAGAAAAGTTGGATAGTGATGGATGATGAGAATTGTGGAAAGAAAGATTTGATTGATGAAGTTTGTACCCAGATCAGATCTGAAACAACAAATCAACATACCGCTTCAAAAAGCTGAAACAGATATTTACCTAATATTATCATATTTTTTATACTAGAAACTTTAATACAACTAATTTGATGATTTATTCTTTCTTTCTTTTTTTCCAAATTATTTTATTTCATTTTTTCTCAAAATAACCATTTTTTTCAATGTAATTTTCAAACTATTATCTTTTCCAATTATATATCAGAGTTTTTAACTACAAAAATTCGTAACAATATTATCTCTATCTCAAATTATATATATATATATATATATATATATATATATATATATATATATATATATATATATATATATATATATATATATATGCGCGCGCGTGCGTGCGTGTGTGTGTCATTTTATTGACGTCTTTGTGTATTTTCTATACGAATGCTTCAATTAATCTGACGTTAATTTATATTCGTTTTTATTTTATTTGCTATATATATGCGTCAATTTGTCAGGCACCAATTGAAGGTATGAGAAAAACACAAAACAGGGGGATTGAATTGAGGTTTTCACTCTTGGCTACTTTTCACACTTTGATGAGTTGCGTCAAGCTATGCTATAAATGCTTTGCGGAAGCATAAATAAATTAAAGCATAAAACAATAGTAAAGAACACACAATATATCCTGGTTAACTTGAGAACTTCTCAAGCTAGTTCAGTCCACCCGCCAAGGTGATTTCGCCTTAAACAAGAACTTAATCCACTATAACTAAGATCCATGATTACAATCGCACAGCCGCACCGTGACTAACTCAATGAACCGTTTAGGGATCCTTCCGAATATAATATTCATTGACCCAATAGAACCTCTGCTAGGATTTCCTGCGCAGCCTACAACCGTCACTAACTGCACAGAACATTTGTGACTCCCTACGCGGCAACATGTCGTGACTAACTATACAGATCCTCCGCGACTTCAATGAACTGTTCAGGGATCCTTTCAGATATAACGTTCACTGACCAAGCAGAACCTCTATCGGGATTTCATCTCCACTCATAGCTAGACCGTTCAGGGATCCTACCGAATATAACGTCTACTTGAGGAGTCTCAACTCACAGTTGGACCATTCAGGGATCCCTTCCGGATATAACGTCCACTTGAGGAGAATCAATTCATTAGGTAGAATTGAAATACCAGAGCTAAATGAGGTGTTTCTTTGCAAGCATAAACTCCTTTGTTTAAGTACAAAGTAACTCTTCAGGCTTACAACAAGATGACCAATCAGCTCCTTGCAAACTACATGATTTTAAGATGTTCATAATATTATAATTCAAATTGCATCTTCATAATTCTTTATCTTTATTGATGAGCAAGCTACGAGCAACAAATCGTTGCTTATAATCTTCAATGAACTCCAAGATGACGTAGTTGGTGTTGATTAATGACTTGTTGATTTCTTCTTCTTCAGCTTCAGTTCATTAATATCTGATATTTGTTGTTGTAGATGTTGATCTTGATGTAGCAACGCGAACTCAGACTCTCATATTGTTGTATTGTTGTTATGATTATGGATGTGCAACAACTGATGTATCAACACTTAATCAATGGTTGTATCCATAATTACTTCACATAGAAGAGTTTCAGTTGAGGATCAACAACCAGGCTGAGTTCCTATTCAAAATCAACAACACTCAAGAGTCTGGTTGTTCGTTTGAATTCAATATGAATCAATAACATCACAAAGCATGTGATGTTTTCCTTTTATATCCAATCATAAAAGAGTCGTTATAGCCCAATTTGGCTACTAAGGAATCTATTACACAAGGAATCAAATAGTACAACCATATATTGTCCTTTTCCATAATTCAAAGATAGTGGAAAGGTAGTGGGATAAAGCATTATCGTACTGTGTATTATCCTTGCCAATAGTAACATTATTATCTAAACTTTAGAGGCTTCTGATTATAAATCAATGAATGAAGCATGAGTTAGAGACAATGATACCGGGGTATTCAGAGAACCTAAGTCTTTAGTCTTCAGAACTTGTTCACATAGAACTATGTTCTTCAGGACTTCAGCACTTAGCTTGAAACTCATGGTCTTCAGAACTTCAAGTCTTAGAGTCTTCAGAACTTTGTTCACATAAAACATTGTCTTTAGAGTCTTAAGCACTTGGTTCTTTAGAACCATTCCTTAGAACATTGTCTTCAGAGTCTTCAGAACTTAGTTCTTTAGAATCTTAATCTTCAGAACTCGTAAGTCTTCGTGATCTTTCAGGAACCTAGTCTTTAGACATTAAGTCTTCAGAACTTCAAGTCATCAGAGTCTTTAGAAGATTAATATCAGAAGCTTCGCTTTACTATCTGATCAGAATCACGTTCAAAATAGCATCCATAAGAGCATTGCCAACGCAACATCCACATCTTTGGATCTTTTTGTTTGTGTTCAGATTCAGAAGCACACTTGCTTATTCAGCACGCTTACGACTAATGTTACACACAGTAACTTCTCATAATAGCATTTGCGTACTCATTCATAATGTTTGTTTGATATTAATATATAAAATATTCATGCTAAACACTTTAACAAACATCAGAACATAAAATGGGTCTTTCATAAATACTCTATTGTTATCATCAAAACATAGAGATGGAATGCAGAGACAACTTTTGTTCTTACAATCTCCCATTTCTTGATGATGACAAAACCATGTATTTTGATATAACATTGTATACAGGAAATCACCAAACATAACATGGTAATAACCAGGTAATCACCAGTTAGAACATGTTCAGAGTTTTTGAGCAACAACTCCCCCTGAATGTGTTAAACCCCAAAATTCTATTAATTCTTTATCAGAGTCTCCCCCTGATTCTAAGACTTACAAAATACAAGTTTTGAGTTGTTCAAAACATATGATAGAGAAGGATTACTACCATATACTTATCAGAGTCTGATTAGAACACATGTCTTCATCTTAGAACCTTGTTACTAACATAACTCTATGATTGTTCTTAGTCTGATACCAAATGCAATATCACTGCTTGGTCTATCAGATATTCTTCATAGTTCTTCAAGGTCAAAACACTATACTTCTAGAGTATCAGAGTTTTTCTTGACAAAACTTCTTTATTCGGATCTTCATATCCATATATTCTTTCTTGGATTTTATAACCTATTTCTAAGAATGCCTAGTGAACTTGTTAAGTTCCTTGGATAAACATCAAACAACAAACATTAGTGATAAACAATTTATATCATTTGATTTGTTTGAGTTTGCATTCTTTAGGTTATTATCAAAATCATATTTCTATTTCTCCCCCTTTTTGACATCATCAAAAGTTTAGAGCATCTTAGAATTTTACAGCATTATGATTCTGATTTAATGATTCTCATGATTAATGCATATGTAGATGACAATTAAATTATGCAGAGCACACACACACACACACACACACACACACACACACACACACACACACACACACACACACACACACACACACACACATATATATATATATATATATATATATATATATATATATATATATATATATATATATAGCAAGAACATTTTGCAGAAAATAAATTCATTCATAGAAGATTATCAGAACAGAAATAGCAAAACATTAAACTAAAATAGACTAAGTAGACTAAAATAGACTAAGATTATCCTTCTGAGTAGTTCTGCCATTCCCTCTTTGAGTTGTACTATAGCTGAGCGATTTTCACTCACAATTGCTTCCAATGAATCTTGTCTAGATTTCAGATCTTTGAAAATTTCTATAATAGATACAGAAGATAGACTTGAAACAAACAGAGCTTCCCTTTCTTTAGCTTCTTGAATAGATTTTATCTTGTCCTTAGCTTGTTGAATGGATGACCGTTTGAATTTAGATAACTCTTCAGAGATCCAGTTACAAAACTAAGTTCAGCGGTCTTCCAAGCCAATTGGAACAGTACTGGATGTAGTTTCACTTGCTAACTTTTGAAATTCTTCATTTACTTCCTCTTTAAGCAACTTGAGAGTTTCATCAAAGGTTACAAATGAAAGTCTGATGGATTGATCTTCCTGAGTGGATGAGGAGATTATCCCTAGCCTGTTTAATCCTTTTTTTGTCTTGAGTTGAAGATATTTCAACTTGATTCACTTTTGTGGGAGCAGAGTCTCTTCCAGAAGTTCCTTCAAGATGGATATGTACCTTCAAAGATTTTTGAGTTAAAAGACTTTGATTAGGTAGAGGGGTCATGAATCCAAAAGATGTGGATTGAGGGAGAGGGGAATTAGATACACCAGTATAAACCTTAGTATTTAAAATGACTTGAGGTTCGCAGCTAATCTTTTGAGGGTGACCAAAAAATGTCTTCTCAGAAGGTGTTGTTTCTGGGTTGGGTTTCTTAGAGGATGGTCCTTCGTCATCAACAATTTTGAGCTTAACTTTTCTTTTCTTAGAGAACGACACCTTCGGAAGTCGATCAGGAATGTTTTTCATATTTATCCACTCTTCTACCATTTTGTCATCGAATCCAAGGTAATTTGGTAGATCCTCTGTTAGAATTTGTGAGACACTGAAATGAGGAATTCTAGTCACTATGATTCGTTCATCAGCAACGTTTCTATCACAATCCACCTTGAAGAACTTTTCTTTCTTTAGTCTGAGCACTTTTATATCGCCTCTGTTTATTTATTTAATTATTTAATTTAAATAATTAGAAAAATTATTGTGTGTTGTGTGAATTGTGAGGTTTGGTGGTGTGTTGAGTGAATAGATAATATTATTTTAATTTATATAAGTTTAAATAATTTATATTATGTTGAAATAAATATTTGAAATATTAAGTGGAAGGTGTTGCACCCCAAAATTTGCCCTCACCTAGACAAGACATTGTGTACTAAGGTGTCCCAAGAGGTTCACAAGGTTCACAAGATATCTCAAGAGGTTCACAAGGGTCACAAGGTATCTCAAGAGGTTCACAAGGTTCACAATTAGTCAGAAAGTTTGACAATCCCCTCAGACAATGCATCCTCCTAAGCAATGCATCTTAAACTAGGGTTTTGGATTTCATCAGGCTAAATGGACTTCCAAGGCTTCAAGTGAGCTTCATAGCATCCTATATTTCTTCAAGAACCCCTATGTCAAGTTTCAAGGCTTTCCCAAAAGGTTTGCTCAGTCAGATGATCAGATATGCAAAAATCAGTCAAAGTGGTTAAAAAGTCAAACTGAGGTCAATTGTGGTCAAACCAAAGTCAAACTTCATTATTTTTTTTCAACATCAAGTTTATGAAGTAAAATTCATCATTTTATCAAGGGTTGATCATGATTCATCAAAGAGATTTCAGATCATCAAGAATCAGGAGTTTCTAAATTAGGGTTTTCACGAGAAAAGTCAACTGAACTTTGACCAGCCATAACTTTCACATACTTCATAAAAAATTTCCCATCCAAAGCTCATTTTAAAGGAAATTTAATTCTCTACAACTTTGTGTCTCACAAGCCAAGCCCAAAAATGCTTCATTTGGAAGGTATGAGCTAAGACATTATAGGTCTTTTTAAAAGTCAACAAAATGTCAACATCTTCCAAAGGGCATAACTTGAGAATTATAAAGGATATGGACATGAGACCAAAGATGTTGGTTAGAGTACTCTCTAAGCTTTACAAAATGTCCAAGAACACCTTCATATCCTTAAAATTGAGGGATTTGTGCCTTTGCAAAGTTGGGAAATTTTTGGGAGGTTTGTGAAGCAAATGAAGTCTTAAAACCAAATTTTGCCAAATGGGCCTACCAAATTCCAATTCAATCTCAAGGATAGGGTCATGCACGATCCATTGACTATTTTTTCATATTTTTATGTTTTATATTTTATTATTTTGGATTTTATTTAATAAAATTCAATTTAAATGAAAATAAAATATAAAAGGTCAATCCAAAAATCTGATTTTTGTTCTAGAAATTCTTAAAGGACAATTAAAGATGATTGAAATCATATAAAATCAGATCAACCAAAAATAGTAAGGAGATATCAAGTTTTTTCAATATTTTGGATCATATCTTTCTACATGATGAAACTATCCAAAAGTCCAAAGTGGGGATTGATTTTTTGACCTAATTAGTTCCTATTATATATGTACAACATAAGCCAATGCAGGGGGGACGAAAATTGCAGCCAAGAACACCTCATTCAAACTCTCAAAAAGTGTTAAAAAGTCATATTCGGATTGTGGAATAGAGGCTATATCAAGACATTTTAAAGGTTGTAATAGGTTCCTGGAACATCACTGAAGCTATCCCAATCATTACCATCATTCAAAACATCATAATTCATTGAAACCGAATCATCATGTTCTTGAGTTTTTGAGTTTTTCGATTTCATTGATTCAGCTAATCTAAATGATTTTTGTGCATTAATTCTTGTTTATTGATGTCTCTGGAATGTTTTTGTATACTTGAATTGAGTTTTTGTTGCAGAATCAAGGAGATGCCATTACTAGGGTTTGAAGCTCGAATTTGAGATCTTAGGATTTAGGACATATAAATGAATTATAAGAACATGGTTATGATGTATGAGCATTGGGTAACTAATATGGGCTGTGAATTTTTGTTATTCTTACGGTTTGAATGATGTTTCAAAAACCTAGGATTTTCTGGTTAATGTTGCCCGCAGGAAATTTCGCAGGAAATATTACATGAAATTTCGCAGGTAATTCAAATGAGGAAGACGAAGCTTGGCGCGAAAATCTGACTTGAAATTTTGGTTTATTTTATTATGAATTGTTTGTATAATATTTTACAAAAGCAGCGTTGGCTCAGTTGGTTTGTGTGCGTGTGTGTAATGTTGATGGTCCTGAGTTCGAATCCCCCCAGGCCATTTTGTTTTGCTGCGTTTTATTTAATTTTTATAGGGCTTTAATAAAAGGAATATTACTTGTATCATGACACAAGGACGCGTTTGACCTGGTGGTTGTGGTTGAGGGACTGAAAGATTGAAGCCTAGGGCCTGGGTTCGAATCCCAGCCCTAGGTATGTTTATTTTTTCAATTTTTTCCATTATTTTGTTTATTTTATATTTGTTTAATTTAGTTAATTTCTTAAATAATAAATTCTTAAAATAAAATGTTCATATTATTTTTATAACAAACTTATTCTTTTTATTTCATAATTTATTTTTCTTAAAAAAATCAAATTATTTATATTTTATTTCATCATATATATTTATATTATTATTGTTGTATATATCTTATAAATACATTTATTTTTGTAAATTAATAATTAAAACCCTAATTTTTCTTAAATAAAATGTAAACCCTAGTTTCTAAAAACCTAATTTTATTAACCCTAATTTTTTATTAACCCTAATTTTTATTAACTTTAATATTTAACTTAATTTTGTTATAAACTATAATTAAATAATTAATCATTTTTTGTTATAAGTAATTATTATTTGTTTATTATTATTATCATAGTTGTTATATTTTCTTCTAAATTTTTTTTCTAAATGTTTATTTAACTTAAAAATAATATTCTCTCTTAAATTTTTATTTTCTTTATATTTCACTAACCCTTTTATTATTATTATTATTATTTCATTATTACTAACATTTAAATTATTGCTTATTTATTTAATATTTATCCTTATTATTATTTTTCCGATTATATTGTAATTGTCCCGAAGCTTTGTAATAGTTTAGGTTTATATTTTTGCTTTATTTTGTAAATATATTAACTGTATGGTTAGTAATTCTAGGGTGTGCATAACATGTTTGTGATTAAAATTGACTTAGAATAACTAATTTAAAAAGATAAATATTTGAATATGAACACTCACACTCGTAAGTCGATCTTTGATCGCCATCTTGCACTTTCTAGGGTTACCTCTCATGTTGTCTATTTCAAAAGGTCAAGTAAGGTGTCTTAAGCAAAGTCCCTTTATAAATATCATCAAGTCCCTTCAGTTTATAAGATCAAGTCCCTTCGAGGTTGCCTATGATAAATGGTCTTGTCCCTTCGAATAAAAGATGGTAAGTCCTTACGAATTGCTAAAGACACCTTGCAGTTGCCTATATTCAGATGTCCATACACATGTCCCTTATTACATCCAAGGAAATGACTACCTATTCCTTAATAATAGGGATAGTCTTACCATTTGAAAGAACATAAGAACATTAAAGACTTAATATAGGGTAGGTTCCTCTTAATTACTTGCTCACACATTTCAAAATACATTTTACACTTCACATTTCAAACAAATTTTCAAAACAAAGTCTTTATATACATCCATATGAGGATCATTATAAAATACTTAGAAAATTCTTAATCACACACTACACCTTTCTCAAAACAATTTAAAGTGAGCTAAGTAACTAAGAGCCCATGGATAACCATGGATATAAAGGGTGCTAACACCTTCCCTTTGTATAATCTACCCCCCGAACTTAAAATCTTTTTAAGGTCTTTCCTGTTCTTTTATGTCCTTTCCTTTTGGATAAAATAAAAGTCGGTGGCGACTCTTGCTATCCGCAACATTTAACTAAAGTCAGTTCTCCCACCGTGTTACAGAACTGGCGACTCTGCTGGGGATTTAATAAAAGAGGGGTACCCTTAGGAATTAGATCATTTTAAATTGTTTGCTTTGCTTGCTTTATACTTACTTGTGGGGCTTTTATGTGTGAAAGATCCTAACCCGGATCTAGTGTACCTTAGGTAAATGGCAATAGACCAAGGAAACTGTACGGCGTATACCGATATGGTTGATCTGGTGGCCATAGTTAGTGTGACTTCTTGGTGGGCGCTTATGTTCCTTAAGTAAGTTAAGGATAATATGAGGATGCCATATGTTGTCAATATACTAACTGACTTTTAGAACCCTAGTCATCCCATCTTGGCCTTTAGAAAGTAGTGAGATAACCGGCTTTGGTGAAGACTGAAGTTGGTTGATACTCGATACTTCGCTCATTGAGATCCTAAACTTGGAGGGTTTTGGTTGGCAAGTAAGTTGCCTATTGAACAACCACCCTTGTGAAGGATCAATGATATTGAGATCCCTTAGAACCTGGTTACTTTTGTAGGACAGGATGAACCAACTAAACTTCAGTGGAGGGTACTTACCTTTAAACCTCATGCAAACCTTCAAACCTAGGGCTATTGTGTGACTTGTTTGTGTGTGCCACATGTTTGTGATTGAGCATAACATCATAACATCATCATGCATCATAAGCATAGCATTTTCACTAACCATTTCAAGGACCAAAGGATTTATCTTTGTTCTTTGTTGCAGGTCATGGCTTCTGCTCGTAGGAATACTATCCGGATCAACTTTGTAGGAATATCTCCTAAGCTTAAGGAGCTGGTCTCTCAAGTTGCTGAAAACTCCCAGTTCATCAAGAAGTATGGTCACCTACTAGATCTAGTCACTTCAGGGTTCAATGAAGACATGATGAGTTTTCTGTTTCAGTTCTTTGACCCTAAACATCATTGCTTCACATTCCTCGACTATCAGCTGGTTCCTACGATGGAGGAGTTCTCCAAAATACTGGGTATACCTATCCTTGATCAGAGACCCTTCACAAGCTTAGAGAAAGAGCCTAAACCTGAAGTCATTGCTGCAGCCCTACATCTGAAGAAATCAGACATTGTCCTAGAAACAAGGAGTGGAGTTAAAGGTATTCTTGCTAAGGTGTTGATGGAGAAAGCTCAAGTGTTCTTGAAGGCTATGAGTTATGATGCTTTTGAGGAGATCTTAGCCCTATTGATCTATGGTTTAGTGTTGTTCCCTAATCCAGACCAGTTCATAGACATACACGCCATCAACATATTTCTGACTCGCAATCCAGTGCCTACATTACTTGGAGACATCTTACACTCTCTTCATACCCGTACTATGAAGGCACGTGGAACTCTGATGTGTTGTATACCTTTACTATCTAGGTGGTTTATTTCTCACCTCCCTCGATCAGTGATGAAGAATGAACAAGGGTTCAGGTGGTCCAAGAGGATTATGTCACTTTCTCATTCAGATATTCATTGGTGCTCTCGATCTATGGAGAACGTTACTATCATTGACCGTTGTGGGGAATTCCCTAATGTGCCACTCCTTGGCATAAGAGGGGGCATTACCTACAATCCTTCATTAGCTCTACGTCAGTTTGGTTACGCTCGGAGTGATGGTCCTCATGACATGCTTATTCAGGGTATTGTGTTCGACTACGACAACGATCTGCAAGGTTACCGTCAAATGTTTATACGAGCATGGGGTAAAGTGAACAAGGTTGACAGCAAGACTCTAGAACCCAAGTACACTATTCCTATGGAACCTTATCTCAGATGGGTGCGATCTCGTGCTCAGACTCTTATGATGCCATATCCTGCTATCCTGCCAGTTACCATGGAGTCTGTTGCTGAAGGAGATACTTCTTATATCATTCTTCATCCAGACATGCCCACTAACATGGAGGAGTTACAAAGGTCCTGGATCCAGTTGAAGGAGCAAAGGGATACTTTTGAGACTCATTTCAAAGCTAGTCAAGAAATAATCTTGGAGTTAACAAAACAACTTCACGAGGAGCGGAATCTCAACTCATACCTCAATACAAAGAGGAAATGCCCATGGGAGACTTAAAACCCCATCTTTGTATTCATTTCATTTTTGTTGTAAGCCCAAGGGGCAAACAAGTTTATTGATTACTAATAAAAGTTTACTTTCTGTTTGTTTAAACAAATTTAAATCCTACGGTCCTTGAAAACATTGCATATGCATTTACATACCATGCCATTGCATCACAGGTTTCTTATGAACAGGTATCTTATCTTCTCGCTGTTTATTTCAGCAGAAATGGCTCTTGAACAGACTGTCAAAGATCTCCAGGCTCAGAATGCACAATTCCAAGAGTTGATTCTGAATTTGTCCAAGGGACAAGATGAGTTGAAGACACTGCTGGCTAAGAAGAAGAAGAAGACCAGGAAATCAGGAGGCCTTATTAATCTGGGAAGAAGGTTCAGAGGTCCAATCAAGACAAAGGAACAGATTGAGGATTCTGAGTCTGAAAATTCTGAGAAAGAGGGAGGTAGTCTCCATGATACTGTGGGAGATTCTGATTCTGAAGCAAATTATTATCATGATCCTGCTAGTGAAGAGAAGTACAAGATGCTGGTAGATAAAATGAATGCTATGGAACTACAAAAATCTTCTGGGCTTGATTTTGAAGATCTGAGTTTTGTTTCTGGAGTGGTTATACCTATTGGTTTCAAGGTTCCTGTTTTTGTGGTATATGATGGTGTTTCATGTCCCAAGCTGCATTTAAGATCCTTTGTCCAGAGGATTCAACCACATACTGCTGACAAAAAACTGTGGATTTATTTCTTCCAAGAGAGCTTGTCTGGAGCTCAATTGGAATGGTACTATCAACTGGAAAGTGTCAATATTCATGATTGGAATGATCTTGCTGAAGCCTTCTATAGGTAATACCAATATAATGTTGATTTAGCACCAACTCGCATGCAACTCCAAAGCATGTCTATGGGTGCTAAAGAGAGTTTCAAGGAGCATGCCCAGAAATGGAGAGACCTGGCTGGCAGAGTTCAACCTCCTCTGACTGACAGGGAGTTGGTGGATATGTTTATGAGTACGTTGAGTGGTCCTTTCTATAGTCATCTCATTGGAAGCTCATCGTCTGGTTTCACTGAGCTGATAATGACTGGAGAACGTGTGGAAAGTGGTATAAGAAGTGGTAAAATACAAATGGGTGCCTCTTCATCAAACACTGCTAAGAAACCCCCCAGTGGAAAGAAGGAGTCTAATGTTGTGTATGGTCAACATAGTCGTAACAGGAGTCACCAATCTGTGGGAGCAGTTCACATTTCCAATCCTACTCCTGCAGCACCAGAGCCACAACAAAACAATCAACAAAAGCCTAGAAGAAAATTCACCAAGATCAACATGTCACTGGCCCAAGCCTTGCAACACATGTTGAAAGGGGAACTCATTACTTTGAAGGACCCTCCTCAGAATCCTAATACTTCCTCTCCTCGATACAATCCTAATGCAAGATGTGCCTATCATTCTAATAGTCCGGGGCATGACACCAACAACTGTTGGGTGTTGAAAAACAAGATTCAAGACATGATTGAAGTTGGGGAGATTGAATTTGACCCTCCCGGGACTCCAAATGTGATCACTGCTCCTATGCCCAACCATGAGAAGACTGTTAATGCTGTTAATGAAGTTTCATATGTTTCCTCAGTAGAAGATGTGACCACTCCCTTATCCATTATCAAGAAGAAGCTGGTGCAGGCTGGATTCTTTCCAGGTTGCAATGAAGACTGTTTTTATTGTGCCTACAAACCTGATAGCTGCTGGAAATTGAAAGATGGTATTCAACGCCTCATGGACAATTACACTATATTGTTTGAGAGGACAACTTCTGTGGAAAGTATGTGTGAACATCTAACTCGAAGTACGAAGCTTGAAGATGTGGCTATGGTTGATAAAGTGCCAGTGAAGATTACCTCCAAAGGCCCTGTCAGGATCACCTCTAAGGGTCCTGTCAGGATTACTGCTGAAGGCCTTGTGAAGACTGTTGCTGAAGCTAGGGTGGTTCCCATGATTATTACCACTCCTGGCCCTGTTCCTTATACTTCTGATAAAGCTATACCCTGGAATTATGGTTCTGATGTTTACATCCATGGTGTTAAACAAGAACCTTTGACTGATGCACCTGTTATTGATGATAATCTTGATGTTGATAATATTGCTGGATCTAGTAAGATCACCAGAAGTGGAAGAATTTTCTATCCTCAGGCTACCTCCAAAAGTGCGGTTACTCCAACTACTACCTCCAATTCTGGGCCAAGTATTGATGCTCGGGGCAAGGGTCCCGTGGTTGAACCTGTGCAAGCTGAGACACCGACTGCTGAAAATCTCTCTAAACAGATGGAAGAAGTGATGAAGATCATTCGCAAGAGTGATTATGATATTGTTAAGGGTGGGATATCTTTCATCTTTTAAGGGTATTGTGATATGAATGTTAGGGTAGATTTCCTTAGGTATGTTAGTGGGATTAGATGATTAATAAACTGATGAATGTGATATGAAATTGAGAAGTTTATGAAGTTTGATTTGTGTGTTTGTGTTGGTAATGATAATTGTGAATGTTTTGGTGGAAAATAGAGGTTAGGACTAATATTATGCACTTTTTTAGGATGTGAATCGCAGGAGAGAAGTGCAGAAATCGCAGGGTTTTTCTGTCTATTTTGTTTTGCCCGCTTAGCAAGCTGTTAAAAATTTTCGCCTCTTCGAGGAAGTAGCTTGCTCTCTTAGCGAGACCTGGGAGTGAGAAATTATGTTTTTAATTCATTAAAATTCATGAAAAATCGTGCTTTATGTTTTAGGAGGGTTGGTATGTTGTTGATATAGTGTGAGTAGATTTATAGAGGTTGTATGTGCATTTTGTTAAGGTTGAAAGTTGTTATGTGGATGTTATGAATACATGTTATATGTTTAGTTGTGTATGTGTAGTTGAACTAAAATTGTTAATATGAGAACAAATATACATGAAATGTTGTTGTTGTTATTGTTGCATATTGTTGTTGTTGCATATTGTCGTTGTTGTTACATGTTGTCGTTGTTGGTGAAATGATTATGTCCAATCACGGTGTAGGGTGTGATCATGAAATAGGGGTCAAACTGGACTATGAAATAGGGGTCGAGTGTAATCATGAAAGAGGGGTTGCACTGGACCATGGAAAAGGGGTAGAGAGTTCCGGCGGGAACTAGATCATAAAATAGGGATCAATTATTGGTACCACATGTATTGAGTCTATGGTTGAGTATCAGTTGCATGCATTGTTGTTGATGTGTATGATGTGGATGTTAATTGTTGTTGTGTTCGTTGTAGATGTGTAGTTGGGTTGTGATTCTTGTTGTGATAAGTATGTCGTTGTTGTACTTATGTGAAACATGCCTTATATTTATATCATTTTCCTCTTTTAATTAATTTAAGAATCTCACTCCTTCTGTTTGAATGTTACCTCTATGTTGGTAGCATGCAGATACTCAGGAGTAGTCGTGGTTGTGGTGTCCGCTCTGATACGTAACATGGGAGTCGGGAGCGTTGTTTTGTTATTCTAGTTTAATTGTTATGTTTAGGACATGTTGGTGTTGTTTTGCAAGTTTGTAAATTGTTTCTATTTTGATATGACATTACCATTTAATTTTTCCGCTGCTGAATCCAAACAAATTTTTCCATTTCATGTTAAGTATCAAACCTTTAAGAGCATGTTTTTGAGAGGTTGAAAGTAGCATCCCGAATTGTGAATAAAATTTCACTCTGATTGTTGTATTTTATTTATTAAAAATGACGGGGAATATTCGGGGTGTTACAATTGATATCAGAGTAGGTCGGTTCGTCCGAGCAAGTCGTTGAGTTGTTGTCGTTGTCATAATTGAGGTCTGTAATAGTCGGTCGTTGTCTGTATAGGTGTTTTAACCGTTGTTTCTTGTTGTTGTTGTTGTTGTTGTTGTTGTTTCTTAGCAATTGAGATTGGATGGAAGGAACGATGTTATACTTGATTCCGCTATGCAGGCTATGGCTCAAGCTATACATAATTCGCTAAATGCTGGTAAGAGCAATAATGATGAGTTCCGGAAGAACAACCCGCCTACTTTTAAGGGAAGGCATGATCTAGATGGGGCTCAAGAGTGGATCAAGGAAATCGAGAGGATCTTTCGGGTGATGGAATGTTTTGAAGCATGAAAGGTGCAGTTGGGTTCTCAAAAGCTGGTAGGAGAAGCTGATGATTGATGGATCGGTACTCAACAACGATTGGAAGTGTCAGGTGAGGCGATCACTTGGGCTGTGTCCAAGAGAGAATTTTTGAGGAAATATTTTCCTGAAGAAGTTCGAGGGAAGAAAGAAATAGAGTTTCTGGAATTGAAGCATGGTAGCATGTCCATAGTGGAGTATGCTGCTAAGTTTTCAGATTTGGACAAGTTATATCCGCATTATAGTGAGGCAACTGCTGAATTTTTGAAGTGTGTGAAATTCGAGAGTGGTTTGAGGTCTGAGATCAAATAGGCGATTGACTATCAAAGGATCAGAAGATTTTTAGATTTGGTTGATTGTTGTAGGATCTTTGAGGAAGATAGCAAGGCTCGATCAGAGCATTTCAAAGGTTTTACTGAAAGGAGAGGCAAGCAACAGATGCACCATGGGAAGCCTTATGTAACTCAGGCTAATAAAGGTAAACATAGAATTACTGATGGCAAGAAGCCAAGTGGAGGAGAAACTTTTGTCCCTCTGAAGTGTTACCAGTGTGGTGAGTTAGGTCATCGTGTTAGTGAGTGCACGAGTGATGAAAAAGTGCTTCAAATGTGGACAATCTAGGCATTTGATTGCAAATTTCAAGATTAACATGGTGACTTGCTACAACTGTGGAGAGCAAGGACATATCAATACTCATTGCTCAAAGCAGAAGAAAGCTTCAACTGGAGGGAAAGTGTTTGCTTTGACAGGAACTCAGACTTCCAGTGAGGATTGACTAATCATAGGTATTTGCTACATTAATGATACACCTTTGATTGTTATGATTAATACAAGTGTAACACACTATTTTATTGTTGTTGATTGTGTGAAAAGATTAGGTCCCGTTATTTCTTCGATGAAACGAGAAATGGTTATCGAAACTCATGAGAAGGGATCAATGACTACTTCTCTGGTTTGTTTGTAGTGTCCTTCATCAATTTATGGTAAGGACTTTGGTGTTGACCTCGTTTGTTTATCATTGGAGGGTCTTGATGTGATTTTGGGAATGAACTGGTTGGAGTTCAACCATGTTCATATCAACTGTTACAATAAGACTGTGTGATTTCTTGCTCTGGAAGAGAGAAAGAAGAATGTTACTTATCTGCTAAAGAGTTTAAGGAGCTTTTGGATGAAGAAGCTCAAGTGTTGGCTTTACTCGCATCCTTGGTGGTTGAGAAAGATTATGTAGTGAATGAATTGCAAGTGGTGAGAGAGTTTCCATAAGTATTTTTGGATGATATTGTATATGTACCTCCGGAACGGGAAATAGAGTTTAGTATTGATCTGATACATAGTACTAGACCTATTTTTATGGCTTCGTATCGCATGTCGGTGTCAGAGCTATCAGAGTTGCAGAAACAGTTGAAAGAGTTGTTAGAGAAGAAGTTCGTGAGACCAAATGTGTCACTTTGGGGAGCTCCAGTGTTACTGGTAAAGAAGAAAGATGGAAGTATAAGATTAAGATTGTGCATTAATTACAGACAATTGAATAAAGTGACAATCAAGAATAAGTATCCACTTCTAAGAATAGATGGCTTGATGGATCAGTTGGTGGGTGCGTGAGTGTTTAGCAAGATTGACTTGAGGTCAGGTTATCATCAAATACGTGTAAAGGATGAAGATATTCAGAAGACAACTTTCAGGACTCTGTATGGACATTATGAATACGTGGTGATGCCGTTTGGAGTTACTAATGCGCCTATAGTATTTATGGAGTATATGAATCAAATTTTTCATGAGTACTTGGATCAGTTTGTGGTTGTTTTCATAGATGATATTTTGATTTACTCTAAGTTAGAAGAAGAACATGCAGAACACCTACATATTGTATTACAAGTGTTGAAGGATAAAAAGCTTTATGCGAAGTTATCTAAGTGTGAGTTCTGGTTGGAAGAGGTGTGTTTTCTTGGTCATGTCATTTTGAGTAATGGTATTATAGTGGATCCATCCAAGGTAGATGCAGTTCTACAATGGGAAGCTCTGAAGTCGGTGACTAAAATTAGAAGCTTTTTGGGATTAGATGGTTATTATTGAAGATTTATTGTTGGGTTTTCGAAGATAGCTCTTCTGTTGACTCAATTAACCTGTAAAGGTAAGGCTTTTGTGTGGGATATTCATTGTGAGCGAAGTTTCGTTGAGCTGAAGAAGCGATTGACTACAACTCCAATTTGATTTTTCCAAAACCAGATGAGCCGTTTGTTGTGTATTGTGATGCTTCTCCGATGGGTTCAGGAGGAGTATTTATGCATAATAACCAAGTGGTGGCTTATGCTTCACGTTAGTTGAAGATTCATGATAGAAATTACCTTACTCATGATGTGTCCGCAAGCGCACAAATTTATCGAAGTAATATAAAAGATTATCGAACCACATAGACCAATATCAACCTATCGTTATCTATCGTTACTTTGTAAAGCTAAGGCTAATGATATTTGATTAGAACTAAAACTAAAATAGAACTAAGAAAATATAGAAGAACGAGGTCGGGATATGGTTTCCGTGCTCCTAAGGGACTCATAGAATGAGGTGCTAACTACGACTGTACTCCTATTCCGTAGAATATACCAACTTAAAGACTTTGTCTCACGCTCTCGCGGTCTTAACTAAAATCATACATCCTAATCCCAAGATTTTTCTCTCGCTCGCCCGGTAACTAGGAAACACTCTTTGAAAGCTAATAATATCCTAAACGTCTCTAAAGTGCTCTCGATGTATTTAGATAAGTTGCCTAATTTCTACTATCTGGTTCGCTCCTCACGCTCTCGCGGATCTCGACTCAAACCTTTATATGCCTCTCACTCTCATGACAAAGCAATGTTAACTAACATCTCACTCTCATGACAATGCTAATTAAATTACGCATAGAAATTATAACCAAAACATAATTGTAGTTATTAATTCGCACCTATTATTTTCTACCGAGTCCCGTCGGTAACGATAGTCCTCATACGTCGGACTCTAAACTAATTAGTAAGACATATAATTAAATGGAAACGACGTAAACATAAAGATTGAAATTAAGAACAACATACTTTAAAAATTAAGAGATGCAATAACATTAATAATAATAAAGCGATAAAATAAAGAACCTGTAATAAACTTGAATTAAATGCTGGAAATAGAGAAACTGAAATGCAAGATTATTGATCCAAGCGTTACATAGAACATATGCCTAATACTAATGGTGTGGTAGTTCCTCGATGTGAGAAACTACCACTTTTTCAATGATAATTTATGCCTAGAACTATGAAAGAATAAATTGCACAAAAACTTGGATGCCCCTTTAAAGCCAAGAGCAAACCTATATATAGAAGGAAATTTCGTTTTGTAACTTCCATGGAACATAAATGAGTGGTGGAGTGAGTGGGAATAGTGGGAAGTTAGAGAAGTAGTGGAGTGAATGGGATTAGTGGGAAGTTGGAGAAGTAGTGGAGAAATAAAAGGGAAAATGGAGATTTATTCTCCTAAATTATAGGTGGTTGGCGCCACCTTCCTCTCCCCCTTAACAAGTGGCAGGTGCCACATTTGATAGGTGGTGGATGCCACCTCCCAATATGGCTTGCGCCACATTGTGTGAGAATGGTGGGTCCCACCCCTTTTATTTTATTTTCGTCCTTTTCTTTCCTTTTTATTCATAACTTCTCATTTTCTTCACATTTCTTCCTTTAATTCTTTTCTTTTCTTTATTTTGTGAATTAATCCAAGTCACCTGAAAACTAAATGATATACAAATCGAAGCATAAATCAAATAAAACAAAGGAAATCATAACTAAAATTCATGTAAGTCAAGCTAATTAAACGATATAATTTAGTGTTATCAAACTCCCCCACACTTAAACCTTTTCTTGTCCTTAAGAAAACCATGACTCATAAGAAAAATAGTGCATACAAATACTCATCCTAGGCTACCAACTCTACTTCGATTAAGTTTGTGTCGATAGGTACTTGCTCACACACTAAGGATATCGTAACAATACAATTCCTCTTTTGGGATCATCAACCTCCCTCCTATACAAACCAATATGAATCATGTTATTATACCTAAGTCTAATTCACTCATCCTTCTTTCATACCTTTTCATTCTGGTGCAATCACATTAAGCCTGTTATCCTTTCACACTCATGGTAGGATAGCCTGTTAGTGACTATGATCTCATTTTCATCAATTTTTTTCTTTTGCACATATCAATAAAATAAAGAATTTTACACCGTTGGGCTAAATGATCGGATAAGGACCACCTAACTTAGAAGGAGAATTTCTTTTCATTCATTCATTTTTTCTCTTGATTTATTCTTTTAACTTTGAGATCATACACTTATTTGCATCGGCTTCCTACTTAGTGTGTGCTTAGGATGATGCTGACTGCTAATATAAACTAATAAGGGACTACTAAAAGGGTGAGAACTTAAGGCTATGGCATAATAAGTACTCAAATCGATTTCCATAATTGGGAGCCTAATGGTGTTAAAATGATATCGATCTTGTGGGATTTTCTCAAGTCTCACAATCTAACCTTAATTTTGTCTGTAGCCTAAGATTTTCAAAAGAAACACTATTTTTGTAATTCAGAATTTTTCAAATTATTTGGCTCAAAAATACGGGGAGATCGATAAACATAAAATCACGCATAAAGACTCGATAGCACATGCAAAGACGCAACAAAATACTAAAAAAATAATTTAAAATCATGCTGGAAAACATTAAATCTAACTAGAAAAACGGTAAAATGGAAGCGAGAGAGTTCCTCCCCCACACTTAAACCAAACATTGTCCTCAATGTTTTGATAAAAAGTGGAAAATGGATGATAGAACCTGTATGGATGCCTTTGTTTGCTACTACAGCCGAATTCACTCTGATTTTTCCCTTGTTATCCCTGTTTTTGCTGATCACTTCTTCTCCGGCGTCTTGTACTACGAGATATCTGAATTTGCTGAAACTTCACTTTCCTGAAGCCGCTCATCATATTGCCTATTTCCGAAGAAAGTACGTACAAAACATGTTAGGAAAATATTGTGCGGTGTGTGCAGGTGGAGCCAGACCATGCAAAGAACAAGGATAAGGTGAGTGACCAACGGGAGAGACATGCCATCTCCTATCATATTCAACATCAGTGTCACCACCAGCAGCGACATTCAAAGGAATGAGCGTGGGCACCAACTCGTCTTAAGGGATTGTCATCAAAAGATCTTTCACCTAAATGCAGCTGAGACGTGACAAGCGATACATTTCTTTATTTTTCTGCAAACAAAAACAATAAAAGAAAAAACATTAAATTAAAACTCGTGGGTTACCACCCACGCAGAGTTTTGTTTAACGTTGATAGCTCGACGGTTAAAAGTGTTACTCTTCGGTTTCCATGGCCATTTATCAAACCATCTCACATATCCCTCACCTTTCCTTTTCTTCCTTCTGTGGGGTAGTTCATTCTTTTGAACTTGTGGTGGTGGTTCTGGATCTATGCTAAGTACCAACTTTTCTTGTTTTGGCTTTGTTATTTCATCCATCACCTTAAAGTCAAACCTTACCCTTTTTACACTAATGATTTCCTTAGTTTGGTCTTCAAATTTTCTCTTTTTATGTAAGACCTCAGACAAGGGTGCGTGGGTAATTTTCCATACATGCACATACGTTTTAGAGTCTGCAAAATTATACGGGAAAATATATGGTGGGGTATATGGAGGGTGGTCAACAGTTCGTGCTTCATTCTCTACCTCTTCGACAACCTCGTTTGTGGATGGTGTTGGTGAATTTGTCTCAATCTTAAATCTTTCCTCACCATAACTCTCATCAACCTCATTATCATTCTCCTCAGGAATTTTGATTTGGTTTTCATTGCTGGTTGTTATAACATAAGAATTCTCCTCAAGGGAGGGACCTACAGGTGTCAATGCAAGCAGTAAGGTTTGGGTCTCCAATGCCTCAGTGTCAGTCACGAGGGACTCGACCATCGTGTTCAGCCGCCTAAGGGTTTCATGATTATCGATATGTTGTCTTTTAAGTTCTTCATTCTGGATAGTTTGTGCGTCCACAAAGTGCTCCATCATAGATTTTATTCTATTATTGGTCGATGTTTCAATGAAATCCTCCATAAATGTTTCGAGGTTGGACTGAATAGATTCTTACGGTTCTTCAAAATATTGAGAGTGGTAATTTGGGCGGAAATGAGATAGCGTCGTGTGGAAATCTTCCATTAGTATTTCGAGATTGGAATTGTACGACTCTTGGGGTTCCTCGAAATATTGGGAATGGTAATCATCGGGAAGATTTTGGTGCGATTCGTTAAGGTATTGGGAGTCCTGTTGTTGGTAATTGTAGAAAGAATTAGGGTGCGGCTCCTCAAAATTTTTGAATTCATAGTTATAGAGGTTATTTGGGTGAGAATGGGTGGACGAAGGATTGAAATTTTCCATATGTATTTCGAGGTTGGGATTATGGTATCCTTGAGATTCCTCAAAATATTGGGAATGGGGATTGTAGAAAGAGTTTGGGTGGAACATAATTAAAGAAATAAGAAATAAAATGCCTTAGTCTATATGGTGCAACAACGGAATAATAATATTGACTGTTGGTCCCCGGCAACGGCGCCAAAAACTTGATGCGTTCGCAAGCGCACAAATTTATCGAAGTAATATAAAAGATTGTCGAACCACAGACCAATATCAACCTATCGTTATCTATCGTTACTTTGTAAAGCTAAGGCTAATGATATTTGATTAGAACTAAAACTAAAATAGAACTAAGAAAATATAGAAGAACGAGGCCGTGATATGGTTTCCGCGCTCCTAAGGGACTCATAGAATGAGGTGCTAATTATGACTGTACTCCTATTCCGTAGAATATACCAACTTAAAAACTCTGTCTCACGCTCTCGCGGTCTTAACTAAAATCATACTTCCTAATCCCAAGATTTTGCTCTCGCTCGCCCGATAACTAGGAAGCACTCTTTGAAAGCTAATAATATCCTAAACGTCTCTAAATTGCTCTCGCTGTATTTAGATAAGTTGCCTAATTTCTACTATCTGGTTCGCTCCTCACGCTCTCGTGGATCTCGGCTCAAACCTTTATATGCCTCTCATTCTCATGACAAAGCAATGTTAACTAACATCTCACTCTCATGATAATGCTAATTAAATTACGCATATAAATTATAAGCAAAACATAATTGTAGTTATTAATTCGCACCTATTATTTTCTACCGAGTCCCGTCGGTAACGACGGTCCTCATACGTCGGACTCTAAACTAATTAGTAAGACATATAATTAAATGGAAACGACGTAAACATAAAGATTGAAATTAAGAAAAACATACTTTAACAATTAAGAGATGCAGTAACAATAATAATAATAAAGCGATAAAATAAAGAACCTGTAATAAAATTGAATTAAATGCTGGAAATAGAGAAACCGAAATGCAAGATTTTTGATCCAAGTGTTACATAGAACATATGCCTAATACTAATGGTGTGGCAGTTCCTCGATGTGAGAAACTACCACTTTTAAAATGATAATTTATGCCTAGAACTATGAAAGAATAAATTGCACAAAAACTTGGATGCCCCTTTAAATCCAAGAGCAAACCTATATATAGAAGGAAATTTTGTTTTGTAACTTCCATGGAACATAAATGAGTGGTGGAGTGAGTGGTAATAGTGGGAAGTTGGAGAAGTAGTGGAGTGAGTGGGAGTAGTGGGAAGTTGGAGAAGTAGTGGAGGAATAAAAGGGAAAGTGGAGATTTCTTCTCCTAAATTATAGGTGGTTGGTGCCACCTTCCTCTCTCCCTTAACAAGTGACAGGTGCCACATTTGATAGGTGGTGGACGCCACCTTCCAATGTGGCTTGCACCACATTGTGTGAGAGTGGTGGGTCACACCCCTTTTATTTTCTTTCCGTCCTTTTCTTTCCTATTTATTCATAACTTCTCATTTTCTTCATATTTCTTCCTTTAATTCTTTTCTTTTCTTTCTTTTGTGAATTAATCCAAGTCACCTGAAAACATAGTAAATGATATATAAATCGAAGCATAAATCAAATAAAACAAAGGAAATCATAGCTAAAATTCATGTAAGTCAAGCTAATTAAACGATATAATTTAGCGTTATCAACTCACGATTTGGAGTTGGCTGCAGTGGTGTTTGTACTAAAGATCTGGAGACATTATCTTTATGGTTCTAGATTCAAAGTGTTTAGCGATCATAAGAGCTTGAAGTATCTGTTTGTCCAAAAGGAACTGAATATGAGGCAGAGACGTTGGTTGGAATTTCTGAAGGATTATGATTTCGACTTGAATTATCACCCCAGTAAAGCTAATGTCATAGCAGATGCTTTGAGTCGGAAAACAATTCATATGTCGGCTATGATGTTGAGAGAGTTGGAGTTAATTGAGAAAGTCAGAGACATGAATTTGATCTGTGAGCAGACATTGTATAGTGTGAATATGGGAATGTTGAATATAAATAATGATTTTCTTGCTAATATCAGAGAGAGCCAGAAGTCAGATGTGAAATTGGTACACTTGATGGTTAGAGATGAGCACGCGGGAAATGGTGATTTTCGCGTGGATGATCAAGGACTGTTGAGATTTCGTGAGTGGATTTGTGTTCCTGAAGATTCAGAACTGAAAAGAATGATTCTTGAAGAAGGTCATAGAAGTAGTTTGAGTATGCACCCAAGAGCTACAAAGATGTATCAGGATTTGAAAAAATATATTTTGGTGGCCTGGATTAAAACGTGATGTAACTCAATTCGTGTACGATTGTTTGACTTGTCAGAAGTCGAAGGTGGAACATCAAAAACCTGCTAGTTTGATGCAATTGTTGGATATCCCCGAGTGGAAATGGGATAGTATCTCTATGGATTTTGTTACAGGATTACCTAATACTCTGAGAGGGAATGATGTGATTTGGGTAATTGTTGATCGACTGACGAAATTGGCACATTTTATCCTGATTGGTATTAGCTTTTCATTGCAGAGGTTGGCCGAGATTTATATTCGTGTGGTCATAAAGTTGCATGGGATTTCGTTGAGCATTGTGTCAGATAGAAATCTGAGATTCACTTCTAGATTTTGGGAGAGTTTGCAAGAGGTGTTGAGCTCGAAGTTGAGGTTGAGCTCCGCTTATCATCCACAGATAGATGGAGAGACGGAAATGACTATACAATCTTTGGAAGATTTGTTGAGAGCTTGTGTACTTGAACAAGGAGGTGCTTGGGATAATCATTTATCATTGATTGAGTTCACCTACAATAACAATTATCATTTCAGTATCAGAATGGCACCTTTTGAAGCATTGTATAGTAGGAGATGTCGAACACCTTTGTGTTGGCATGAATCAGGTGATAATATAGTGCTTGGACGTGAGATTGTTCAGAAAACCATCAAGATGGTGAAGTTGATTCGAGAGAAGATGAATACTTCACAAAGTAGACAGAAAATTTATCACGATAAGAGAATGAAAGATCTTGAATTTCAAGAGGGAAACCATGTATTTTTTAGAGTTACTTCGGTAACAGGTGTTGGACGTGATTTGAAGTCAAAGAAGCTTTCTCCGAAATTCATTGGTTTGTATCAGATTTCAGCAAAAGTTGGGCCAGTTGTTTATAGGTAGATTTGAAGTCGAAGAAGCTTAGTCTGAAATCCACCTGACTATAATTCAATATCCTCTCAATATCATCAACTGATATGAGACTGAAATTGTAAGTAGATTCACCTCAGGTGTTTTCAACACACAACAATGGATCTTTATCTAACATTGTTAAGTGTTTGATATCCATCAATAACAGAACCAAAGCTCTGATACTAATTGAAGGTGTGAGAAAAACACAATAAATGAGGATTAAATTGAAGTTTTCACTCTTGGCTACATTTCGCACTTTGATGAGTTGCGTCAAGCTATGCTATAAATGCATTGCGGGAGCATAAATAAATTAAAGCCTAAAGAAAGAGTAAAGAACACACGATATATCCGGGTTCACTTGAGAACTTCTCAAGCTAGTCCAGTTCACTCGCCAAGGTGATTTCACCTTATACAAAGACTTAATCCACTACAACCAAGAACGATGATTACAATCGCACAACCGCACTATGACTAACTCAATGAAATGTTCATGGATCCTTCCGGATATAACATTCATTGACCCAACATAACCTCTGCCAGGATTTCCTACGCGACCTACAATCGTGACTAACTGCATAGAACATCTGTGACTCCTTGCATGACAACCTTCCGTAACTAACTGCACAAAACCTCTACGACTTCTGAACCGTTAAGGGATCCTTCTGGATATAACGTTCATTGTCCAAGCAAAATCTCTTTCAAGATTTCATCTCCGCTCATAGCTAGACCGTTCAGGGATCCTACCGGATATAACGTCACTTGAGGAGTCTCAACTTACAACTAAACCGTTCAGGGATCCCTTCGGGATATAACATCCTGTAACACCCCAAATTTTTCCCTTTGGTTTTCTATCTTTAGTCTTCTTTTTGTTTCGCATTCATCTGCATCATCATTAGATCATACCTTTTGCATTCAATCATATACATATGCACCTAAGACATTGGATCGATATTTTCAAAAGAATTAAGGTATCACATCCTATCTGTGGATTTTAGAAGAATTATGGTTTATTTCCCTGATTAAGTGTTATTCAAGGATTTCACGGCTGCAAATACTATTCATCGATTCAGCTGGCCTGTCATCAGGGTTTCCTTCTTCATTAAGTCACAAGGCCATGCTTCTCTTCTCAGCATCTCATGGGTATTCTTCTTTCTCAACATCTCAAGCATTGGTTTCATCCCAAGTGAGTTTGTTCATTCATGGTTCAGTTTATATTGATGTTTAACTTAATCTTGGTTGAACTATCAAGAGGTATCTTCAAGTGCAAGGTGTTTGTGTCAGCAATTTATTTCTCAGGTCATGCATATTCAAATTCAAGTTGTATGGTGTGCTAAATTCATCAGATTATCAAGTTGTGGTTCATAAAAAAGTTTGGGTCAAATTGTCTATTCATCCGTTCATAAGTGGTTCATCTGCAGATTTATTTTCCTAGAGATTTGATTTAGACAAATTCAAGTGGTTTATGGAAATTGTAAGATTGGCTTTGAATTGAAAAATTGAGGTTTCGTGGTTGTGTGCGTGCTGGTGGTAGTCGGTTCATTTCATAAAAAACCAGTTCATATCCATTTCATAAATCATTTTATTTCTAAGCCAATTCCATTTTTATAATTTCATTCATTATTCATCTTCATCCATTACTCGATTCATAACCATTTTTCATTATTCGAACTATTTCGATTATCCAATTCCCATATCACCAATTTCATATCCATTGTCCATTTTTACTAAATTATTTCGAATTCCATTTTTCTATCTCAAATCAATGTACATAATTTGTTTTTATCCTCATGTTAACCATCACAAGATCACGATTGTTAGGCCCATTACCACAAAAGGCTCATTTTCAGATTTTTATTTCATTTTTATTACTACAAAAAATGGAGAGGAATTCACAATTAAAATCCAGCATTTTCTACTTTTACTACAAGCCATTTCACTGCGTTTTTTCAGCCATAACAAGGCCTCACGCGGACTACACAATTTCAACTTCTATTTTTCAGAATAAAAATTACAAGTTGTTACATCTTTGGCCCCACTACCACTTTTCCACTACAAGCCATTACCAATTTCATGGCATATACGCGCATCATACACCAACACATAACGATTTTTTTTGGAGACCACTCACAATAAAATATTTTTTCTGATTCCACACATAAAAACATTTTCTTGTCGGCATCACACACAACCATTACATACAAATTCCTCTCTGATTTTTCTTATCTCAGCCCTCTATAGATTTTCTTATTGATTTTTTTTAGAATAACATACATTAATAATTTAATTCCCAAAATAACAATGTTTTAAAATAATTTACCAAACTAACATACTTTCCATGCATGTTCACCAAGTTGATTGGCGAACAAGTTCATATTCAAACCAATTCGCCAAATGGTTTGGCTAAGTGCAATTTTTTTTAACTAATTCAACAAATGGATTGGCGAATGAGTGTTAATGTAGTATATGTATTCGCCAAATGGTTTGGTGTAAGTGTTTAGGCTTGCAATTTTTTTTCTATAAATACATATGCCCAGTTATCACTCATACACATCAAATTTATCTCACTCCTTCCTTACAAACCCTCTCTCATTTATTCCTTTCAATCTCTCCCTCTTACAACATGGCTTCTCCTCGTCCATATAGTTTTGCATCGACACCGTCTTCCTCAACATCAGAAGAACCGCTTCCAAAATTTGATATTTTGAAGAAAAATGCTTTGGTGTTTTTCTCGGCAACAAAGCCTCCTTTGAAGATTCTGTTATGGAACCCACAAACTTTGGAACACTTGCATAGAGAATTAAACCGCTGGTTAGAAGGAGAGATCGACCATAAAGAAAAGATAATTAAAATTGATAAGCGGGTTGTGGAGTCTGGTGTGACGAAATGGAGAAAAGTTGTCAATGATGCAGGTGTTCTTTCGATGATGTTAGGCGGAGGTGAAGTTGTCTGATGGTTCTGATAGGCTAGATATGTTGAATGTTCCAGTTGTTTTATTTATGTATGATCATGTTTGAATTTATGTATTTTCTATTTTTATTTATGTACGGTCATGTTTTGAATCATGTATTTCCTTGTTTTATTTATATATGTTCGTGTTTGTGGTTGTATGATTTTACTGATATGAATGAAACGAACTAGGCTTCTATTTTAAATAAATACGGTTACAATGGTTTAATTTATGATGTTGAGCTTGGTCCAACGTTGGGACATTTTTTACGATTGTGACCGGGCTGACGACATGAACTGCACAGTCTCACCATCTTATTCGCCGTATCCATTTCGGTGCGAATACGCATGTTGTTAGGACGCCCTTTTTTCTTTCTTCGCATGTTCTCATTGTGCCAGACTATTTCCCCGTTGTAGGTGGGCCAGTAGTCCTCATTTGCAACAACCGGAAAGCTTTTTTTGTAGACGTTGCAAAGATTGTGCACTTGGTAAACAGGGGATAGTAAGCCTGAAGGGTCCAGCCGAACCTTCGAACATGCCGCTATGACATGGGAGCAAGGCATGCGAAAGACTTGAAATTTTCCACAGTCGCACCAATTGTTATCAAGTTCTACCCGATAGGATCCCCTCGGCCTCCCTTCGTTGTGATCCATGATCTCAGCAACATTGAAATGTCCCTTATTGCGGTTAAACACGGTGACCACATGTGTGTTAGACTTGGATGCTTCGTCTTTTATGAATGTCATAGAACTATCGCTGAACACTTGACCAGACTGTAGGATTAAACTCCACTTTGAACGCTTGGTGTCAAAAAGTGCTCCGAGCCTAAAGTAGGTTGACCTCACCAAAGCGGTCATCGGTAGGTTGCGGATTCCTTTGAAAACAGAGTTCATTGATTCCACGAGGTTTGTTGTCATGTGACCCCAGCGTTGTCCTTTGTCGTAGGCCCTGGTCCACTTATCCAAAGGAATCTGGTTTATCCATCTGAACACATCTTCATTTGTCAGTCTGATTTCGTCACGATAATGTTTGAATGACGGTTCGGTTAATGAGTACCCTGCGTTCACGACCTTCTTCCGCAATGTCTTGTCTTTGATCTCTCTCATGAAGTTTTGCGCGATGTGTCTAATGCAATAGACATGTGTTGAAGGCGGTTCCTGCCAGCCGTTATCAACATTCTTCCATGCACTCTCAATTGATGCATGTCTGTCCGAAATCAAACATAAGTTAGACTGGGGAGCCACGTGCAAGCGGAGATTTTTAAGGAAAAAACTCCATCCCTCGGCAGTCTCTCCCTCGACTATAGCGAATGCAATTGGGAAGATATTGCTGTTGCTGTCCTGTGCCACTGCCAACAATAGAGTTCCTTTGTATTTTCCGTAGAGCCATGTTCCATCAATTTGGATTATAGGCTTGCAAAAGGAAAAACCCTTTATACATGGGTCAAAAGCCCAAAAGAGTCGGTGGAATATGCCATTTCCACTAACACAATGACTTTCCGAAGTATACGCCGGCAAGGTCTCAAGGATGACAACGGTCCCTGGTGCATAGTGCTTTAGTGCCAGCAAAAACTTTGGGAGTTCTTTGTACGAGTCCTCCTAATTTCCAAATACAACGACAACAACCTTAGTTCTAGCAATCCATGCTTTCCTGTATGATGGAGTATAATTGTGCTTCTGTACTATGTGCTTAATTATCGTGCTGACCTTTACCGAAGGATCGTCGGCAACGATTGATAGGATATCGTTGCATATTAGCTGAGAGCTCAGTTGTCGATGATCCTGCAATGAGTTTGTTATTACACAATTATGCTCCGGTCCCATAGAAGCAACCTTCCAATCTTCACTTCTCTTTCTGTATGATGTTGTCAATCGAAACGGACACGCCACATTACGACAACGTATCATATATAGTGTAGGATTCGTTCGGTCGACCTTATAATCAGCTGATAAATCCATGTGGTAAAATTTTATAGCTCGAACGCATTCTTCTTTTGTTTGAAAATGGTCGCCCTCCTTTAATGCACCTTGTCTTTGTGGATACGGATCATA